>CM038355.1:3368544-4768544 GCA_021464625.1 Proterorhinus semilunaris | reverse complement strand
TATGGTGCACTGTCCCCGGTTAAAAGGACTTTTAATTTAGGAAGCACCTCGGATCTTCTCTTTTTCCCAAGTTTTATGGATTAATTCCACTCGATCCTGAAGAGCACCCGGTTTGGACTTTAGCTTTGTCAGTGGGTAACGAAGTTAAAGTCACCTTCTCTCCTCACAAAATTGTAGTTCTTACATCATGCCCCAATGTGTTAACTATACCTATTAACTATATAGCCTTCATGGTTACCGTCTTACCAGTGCTTGTTTCTCTTCTGGTTTAGCTTGTAAAAATCGTTTATGGAAATATCTTTTCGTACTTAAACTCAGATAAGACAGAAACATTCATAAGTGCATTTTTTGTCCCCCATTTAGTGACCACACACAGCCCCTTGGTTTGGGAAAAGTTTCCTCTGAGTCATGCATAGTGCTGAAAACTTGCTCTGTCTTCAGATTAATGCTGCTCTCCTCGCCCCAGATGTGACCGACAGGAAGATCTACGCCCGCGAATGCCAAGTACACCGCCATATGGGCTAAATGGCAGCGCATAGACTCGGGCTGGTTCCCTTCAGCGGAGGGAGGATGTCCAATGAATGCTAAAATAGTCACTTTTAACACAGTGACGAATCTGGTATCACCCTCATACCTCTAAGCGCTCCTGTATTAATTCAGCTTGCACCCATTTCACAAATCTATTACCTGTTTTAGTCTATTTATCTGACACATAGTTCCTCTTTAGGACCCAGTAGACACTCCCAAACCATGAATCTATAGTTTGTCCTTGTATGACTTCCATCCAAACATCCCGGTCTTCAAATGTTTAATAATTTTGCTATGCCCGGCGTGTTTGTCCGCATATGTTTGTGTCTAGGTTTTATAATAGCTGCCTCTTTCTGGACTTGAGTTGACTTAATGCGCACTATTTATATTCACAAGCGGTTTCTAGTGTTCCCGGCCATCTGTACCCTCTGTCAGGCCCTGCACACTGACAGTAAATTAGGAACAACACCTCTAGAGAGGGAGAGGCTATTGTTACCTTTTCAGTAGAGTGGCTTTTGAACACAATGTGTCACATGCACGTGGTTTAGTAAGAGCAACAATAATGATTAAATGTAGAAAAATATATAAATCATCAATCAATGGTTTTGTATAGCCCAATATCACAACGGGAGTTTCCTCACAGCAGGACTGTACAAACATTAAAGCAATGAAATAACAGTAAACAAGACAATGTAAAGTTCAGGCAAATGAAGTATCCAGGCAAACTAATGTCCAAATAAGCGTCGGCAGCAGGTGGTAATGAGCCGCGTGGATGTTCCCCGTCCTTAGACTCTCCGACACGGCGAGGAAAAACTCAAAAACCCAGTGGGAGAAAATAGAAACCTTGGGGAGCACCACAGAAGGAGAGATCCATTCCCATCGACGGACAGGCTATAGAGACCCAGGGCTGATGGGAGTCTTTCAGCAGGCGGACCAAGATTGCAGACCTTCCAGCCCTTGTTGGAGGTTCAGTTCTTCTTGTCCAGTACCTGGACCGCGCTGAAGACCACGACACCAACAACCCATCTGAAACAGGGGCAATCGCAAGGGAGAATGGGACAGGGGACCCGGTCCATGTGAATAGTGATGAACAGACTTCAAATCAAAGGAATATTGTATCATAATTAGGACTAAAGGCCGGATCTTGCGGTTCGTAGAGCAGAGGATTGCACAGACGGGTGGTGCTCCTTGCAATCTTCAGTGTCATACCTGGTGCTCAAAGTGGGCAGAACAGGGGCTGTACAGACTCACATGGCAATGTTTTGGTGCTAACCCCTTCCCCATGCCTCCCCCAGACCACTTCTGCAGAATACGGTGGATTACGGGTGCGAGGGGGGTAGCTTATTGGAACAGTTGTGTTACAGCTGCAGGATTCTTGGAGCGGCTGAATTGGAAATAAAAGTTTGCTAAGTGCCCTGTTTGTGAAATGCGCTCCTTTTTTGGACTGAGCTGTACACCAGGAGCAACAAAGCAAAAAGGAAACACAAAGCTTATAACAACCCCCGCTGATGCGCTTCATTTATCATGAAACAATACAATATACCACAAAAGTGGTATTTTAACATATTTAGAAAGCCAGGACAACGCCATCCAAAGTAACTGGGAAAATGTGCTTAAGGCACACAGGTTTGACAGACAGGACAGAGGCAGCAAGTTCCTTTTATCAGTCAGTTTATTTCTATGTTTTTTTTTTCCCTTTTCGTTCTTGTTTTATGCTTTTGCATACAATAGACATTTACATTCACGGCTTTTGTTACATTTCTTAGTTTACATTCGCTTTCAGTTTTTCCTCACAGTTAGTACATATACTCTTAATTCACATTTCGCTTTTCGTTCAGCTACAAAGTTACACTTAGTTTGTGTTGCAAATGTCCAGAAGCAACTTAGGAGAGAAACAAAACAAAGAGAAGCAAGACAGCAGCATGGCGACCAGGTCCACCTTAAATTAGATTAAACAGAGATTAGTTTAAGATGAATTGGCTAACCACGAGGCGAGGTAAATCTTACCGTCGCACACCCACATCTAGCCTACCTCGGCCGGCCCAGTGCTTCGATAGTACCCCGGCTAGACCACGCGAGGACCCCAGCAGAAACTGGACTGGACCACCATCCACCAAGCAGAGCCATGGACGCCATAGGAGTGATGCGTGTTGAGGCTCTCTACCACCCGAGACGCTAAAATAAATCCTGTGTTAGCGGTCAAACCAACACTTAAAAATGAGGGAATGAATAAGATGCTACCTGGACCCGTAGAACACCATGCACACCCTGGGCACAGCCCAGCCAGGCCAGAGACACCAGTGTGGAAAGCAGAGGAAGTGCGTGTTGGACCAGGGTGGCTTTTATACTATTCGGACGCCAGCGCCATCCGCTGACCATTTCAATAATTAAAATGCACACGTTTAATATAATCAATACAATACATAAATAAAACTGATAATGCCGCAATCAGGAGGTAAACAGCAGAGTGCACTTACAAACGTTGGAAATGTCACTTGAAAATCTGAGAATATTTTTATCAAGGCGCAATTTCTCCTAAAGGGAGTATTATGCTTTTTCGGGTACATGTGTTAATTTCAAACATTGTGGATTGTGTTGGTTGGAAAATGTTCATCTATGTGTTGATCTATTGCAAAACTGTCTCTGCCCTTTAAGACCCTCCTTTCTTTGTTCCTCGTCATGGTTGTATTGTAATGTTGGAACATCAGCACTGTTGCACAGGAATAAAATACCTAATCACTGGCAAACAATGACATGGAGAAAAATTTTGATTTTTAGTTTGGACATTGTTTTCATAAATTGAGCCATTCCTATAAAATGAAAAAAATCCCCCACCCATTATCTGAGAATTTGTCATTGTGTTGTTACTGCATAAAATTATTGCAATGTTGAATTTAAATTATTAAAATAAAATATGCAGTTTATCATTTGTGTGTGTAGTTTAAATTAAGTAAGGTTTTTACACCCCTGATGCTCCCTTGCCGAGGCCTTCTTTTGTATGCGTCACCTCAAGACTGTTTTTGATAAGGTACATTGCTATTCAAGGGTCTTGTCTCGGGGGCTTGTTTTAACACATAATTTTAATGGGTAGTCGAGAATAAAAAAACAACTTAATGATATTTAGGATATGAATTTGAATGAGATGGAACGAGCCAATTAAAGATGTGCTGTCTCAAAAGGCAGGTGGCTTTTACTGAATTGAACTTTGAAAGACGAGATACAGGGAACTTCTCTTGATTATGAATTTTATGTATGAGAAAGGTTGCCTTTTTTCTTTTTTTTTTTACACCACACAGTGCATCATTATAACAGTGTCAGGGAAAAGTCAGGTTAGCATCACAGATTCCATTAGTGTTTTTGATTGTCTTTAACTTTGCCCAGTAGGAGGAAGAGCATAAAATACTTTCCCATTGATTCTGTCTATGGCATAACAGTAGATTTACTTTTAATTGGATTGGAGTTTCTGATAGTGATAAAGCTTAAAGAGTTTTAGCACAATCATAACACACAATGACCAAAGTGAGAGAAAAATAATGAGTATGGAGTGTAATACACTATGCCCCGATGCATTGCTAAAATACACTCCTGGTCAAAATTAAGACCAGCGGAAAATTTACAAGAATACACATTTTGGTTGGTGGGTATTTTGGGTTAATGTTAGATCTTAAAAAGGTCTTAAGTGTAGCTTTAACATGCAAAAATAAATGATGGAGGTCTAAGACAACCCCCTCTTGGAACCGCCACCTTAACGTGGTGGAGGGGTTTGAGCACTCGAATGATCCAGGGAGCTCTGTTGTCGGGGGCTTTGTGTCCCTGGTAGGGTCTCCCATGGCAAACAGGTCCTAGGTGACGGGTCAGACGAAGAGCGGTTCAGAAGCCCCTTATGAGAGACCAACAGGCCCCGTTAGAATCACGAGGCTGTCCTTCTGTGGACCCACCTGCAGGAGGAGCCATAGGGGCTGGTACAATGTGAATTGGGCAGCTCCAACAACTGCCCCACAACCCGGCAACAGACAAGTGGAAAAAGATGGATGGATGGATGGATGGTCTAAGACAAAAATTTGCAAATTAAGCAATTCATTGAAAACACAAATAAAACTAAAACAAAGTGTGCATATCAGCTGATCAAAAGTTGATGACCACAGCCTTTAAAAGCTAAAATCTGTGCAAAAATGTGTATGTAAATAAAGCTAAACATTTTACAAGTAGGTCTACTCATATACACATTGGAGAGACAGAGGACAACATCTCTGCTGCTCCCTCATGTTGCTGCCCTCTCGCTTCACCTCCGGCCCATTGAACTCTGGATACATCAGTAATGTTGCACCGATGCACCCTCACACCGTCCACTGATAGGGCACACTCTGACAATAAGAGGGCTTATGCTTGTCCGCAGCACATGGCTACAGCAGAATGCACACCACACACTGATAGTAAAACAGCTGTCAAATGTACCTTTTTTTTCTTCTGAATATTTCTTAGTTAAAAAAAAAATAAAATGCTCCACAACATTATAGGGGAGATGCTGATATTAATGCAGGATGAAGTTAATTAAACATAACCTAAAATGCACTTCACATCGTAGTTTCATCGTGTACTTCAGTGCTTCACAACTAAAGGGTAGAGGAACCCCTGGGTGAACAAAGAAGTACTTGGAAGTTACTATTGTGTGACATTTGCAACTTAAAAACATACCATTCGCGCTGTTGTGCGTCAAAATGTAGAACATTTTCCCCTAGCGCAAACCAGGAGGTCAGAGGCTAAAATTAGCACAGCATTAGAACATCAATTTAATATATTGCTGTTAGCTTGGACGAAAAAGTTACTGGAATAATTTGCTTGGAACTGTTATGGTCCAAATCTGGTCTTTTCTTGGCTTTACCGATGTTTGAGAAGATTCCTGTTGTATGAAAAAGTGACAGGATTTAAAGATTTACAGCCCTTACAAATAAGCAGTGATGCCCAAATCCAAAACTTTAGTTGAGAAACTTGCAGCCCTTGTTTGTCTGCCTACATTCATGCTTGGTCAGTTCAGAGACCTGGAGTCTTCACAAATGAATAGTAGCCTCCACAGATATAACGATGGACAGAATTATTAGTATGAGCAAGCCATGACCTCTGTGACCTTTGGTAATGAGCATCAAGCTGCAGCGCGCAAGCAAGCTCTGAGTTCTATAGTTTTGGTGAGGGTTGAGATGTACTTTTTTGTATTTGACAGCCAGCCATGACAGCTGCAAATGTGTGATACAATAATTTGCTGAAACAGTAAGGCGAGAAAAACAGAGTGCCATGGGGATATAGAAGTTGTGGAAATGTACTTTTTGTTCACTAAGACAATATTTTTGATAGTCATTTGAATCAAATCAAATTGAGCATTTAAACAGTGTAACACAAAGTGCTTTACAGATTAAAATAATGTCCATCCACCCAACTACCCACCCTCACATGTACAAATGATTATCATGCTCATACTCACCACGCAATCCTCACACACACACTCATCCAGATGCACAAACGAGTTATTGGACATGAGAGTATGAAGGGCATGTCAAATTATCTATGGGTTTTTAAGTGTTTAAAATTATTACAGTTGCCAAAGACACTTCAAAACATCACATTTGTACATTTTGAATGAGTCCGTCACAGGAAAATGTCCAGCCTGGCCAACCAGTCACTCCAACTTTCAACAAAAGCAGCAGCGTCCGGGACCCAGGTCACTACAAATCAAAGTTTTAGTTGTTCAAATTACAGACGCTAACTTTAGGTTAGTGCTAACTAACTGACTGTTTCTCAGGGATTGGGTCAAAATAAAAACGTGTTTGTCATAGGATTGACTGAGCAGGGTCTCAGAAGCACCTGCCTTTGAACAGAAAGCAAGAGCGGCTGGCCGGTCTTCTCCCAAAAGCTGCCCTGTTTGATTTGATAGAACAAATGCATTTCTCTGACTGGTTAATCCACCTGTCAATCATGCCAATCAGAAGTAGTGGAGATAACACCAGGTCCCACTATACGCCTTTGTATAAAGTAGGAAAAGTGTGAAGTCTGACCAGGGAAGGTCACTTGACTCAAACCTTTTCAAACATATGTGCTTGATTTAGAAAGTTCAATCTTAAATTAAAGTGATGTGATTGAAAGATTTCAACTGATGGCCCGGTGATGCATTTTCAGTCTTGTCACCAGTTTCCAAAGTTTTAGAGTCGACTGAGGGACATTAGTTTTTTACCATTGGAAGCTGTAGTCTGAGACAGTATTTTCAGTTTATGGCAAATTTTGCCACACAGGTTTTCTGTCACTGCATTTCAACCTACAAAGAAGCAAACCACGAGTACACGGAGGTTTAGCTCAGCAGGGACACCATTTTATTCAAGTGCAGTTTAAACATTTAGGGAATTGTTGTCAGGTAAGCATCCCATAATACAAAGAAGATTGTTTTGTCTGTTTGCACGGTTCTGCTTTACCTCCCACACTCTGATTTGGAATCCACACAGTCCCAGATCAGGTATAAGTCGCTTCACTGCACTAAGCACAGAAATGTCCCCAACTCCCGCACCGAGGCGCAGGTTTTACATTTCTTATATAATTTAACAATCTGTCAGCGAAGTGCATCTTACAAGACGTTCAGATCCAGACTTTGAAATCTGTGCTAATTGCATGGGCTGGTGACAGTCAGTAGAGCGGGTAACATTCATCATTGGGGACAGTGGAGCAAAAGTTTCAAAAAGACAGGATTTTAAATTATGTATGTACTATAGTAAAGCAATGAGTGAGGGATTAGTAAATCATCCAGTGGCATTAAGGGTAGTCTTTGTGGTGGTGTTCGAGCTTGGAATGATAAAGACAATTTTGCCAGGGTGGGCATCTGACATTAACTCAAAATAGTTTTATGAATGAATTAACCTCAAGTTATAATCTGGGCAACTGTCATGGATGGATTTTTATTAATTGTTGCATGAGAACCGTATTTTGTTAATTGTACATTTCTTACTGATGGACTATGCGTTTTTCTGCTCTTTTAGTTCGCCTGTCAGTCACAGCCATTGTAAATCAAGATACCAGAGTATTCTGTATATTATTGTCATTATCCTCCTTTAATTCAGACACTCATTGGGGTTGCCACAGGAAATATCCTCCTCTTATGGATCCATATTTTTTCAAATGGTGTGTTTCGGTCCTAAATCAAATCATGCTCTAAATATAAATGGGAATTTTCACCTCGGACTTCTTCTGTCACTTTGATCAACACAAGTCGTCTACACCGTTACTCGAGTCAAATTCTTACCTGTTTCAAAGTATGGCGCCCAGTCTTTGAAGAGCACCCTTTCACTCATGGCCCCGCTGAAGCGCTCACCCTCTCCGTGTTTTGCATTTAAATGGGAAGAGTTGAGTCAGCAAGTCCTGCATCACATCACTGCATATGGCTTGAAACAAATGTTTTGCAAATAGATCTCAGGATGGAGCGGAGGCCCTAAAGTACAGCAAAAAGAAAAAAGTATATATCTGATGGGAGCGTGAGATCACCTGCAATTCTGAAGGCTTTGCAGGTGAGATGGGCGGAGTACAGGTCCTGAATGATTGATTATTAAATAGTGCATAAACAGATACCTAAAGCTAATATGGATATTTCAAGCTGATCCAGACCCAATAATGTTATGCGGCTGCTGTAGTTGCAATATAATAGAGCATTTCCCTGTAGCTCATAAGACTAACTATTGTTGCCAGCAGTCAGCAGCGTGAGGATCGGGTCGGCACAAGATGAAAACATGACTTTATTAGAATTCACAACAACCAGCGTGCGCCAGATAGAATTTCCCCGACCTCATTTAGGCGCGGGCTTTTCCATTACTCAAGTGTTGTTGCTGCTTGCTTAACCAAGGGGAAAATGGGTTTTTAAAAGTGCCACTCCTGAATATGTTGACTGTGTGCGTGTGTGTGTGTGTGTGTGTGGGTGCACATACATACATACATACATACAGGGCTGCAGGTATGTGAGAGGCAGTGGTTACAGTTTGGCATAAACATTTGGCAGTTATTGCGTCTTCACTGGGAATTGGGGTGAAGAAAAATGAAAACATGTTGAAATTTGGAGTAATTAAGATCAGACAGAACAGTGGTAAGTGCCTTCAGGGCTATAAATAAATGTTTTTGAAGCGAATGGGTTTCTGGTGTTATCCAAGCTGTCTGCAGTGAGATAGTTTTATGGCAACAAGTAATACATGTAAAGACATTAATTCCTATTTTTGACCAGCAGTGGCTCGGATGGATTGTCCTATAAACAAGAGGCAGGGGGTTTGAATGATGGCTCCATCAGGTGCTCAGATGCGGACTGTTGTTGTGTCCTTGGGCCAGACACTTCAGTCACCGTGCCTGTGTGAATGTACCGTGTGAGTGAGTGGTTAGTGGTGGGGGCCAAATTGGCAGCCTCGCTTCCATCAGTCTACCCAGGGAAGCTGTGGCTACAACTTACCAACAGCGAGTGGTGAGGGAATGTATAATGACTACAATGTAGCGCTTTGAGAAACGTTTCGACACAGGCTTGCACATACAATATAAATGTGTAAAAACCTCTCCAAGTTTCCAAATACAAACTGTTACGAGGCCTTATTTGAGCGTGATAACTTGTACATCTTCAGTTACAATTCATTATTCTGATAAAGTCCTTGAAAAGTTCTTGGATAATGGATAAAACATATTATATCAAGGTAATTCAAGTTTTTTCTCTGTGGCAGTACAACCAAAATACTTGGAAATTACAGTAAGACTAATTTATACAACAGAGAAGGTCATTAATTTCTTTATGTATGTGTATGTGTTTAAGACTGTGCATTATTTTATTTAATTTTTTATGTACATGCCTACACTTAAATGTTATTTATTAGCTTGGCCATTATTTGCCGTAAGACACTGAAAATTCACTCATTTTGCTCGCTTATTTCAGTTTAAGCACAAACACTGCAGGCTTATGGAACTTGTATGATATTTGAAATACAGTATGAATGAACGTGTATTCTACAGAGGGTGTAATGTGATGTTATCCGCATGTGAAAAGTTCACTTGCCACAGCTAATGCACTCCTCTCTTTTTTGTCTTTTGCCTTCAGGCTTCCAGCAAACTTTGCTCAACTTTCTTCTTGTCTCTCTTTGTATCTAAAATGAAAGCAAGCACGGACTTGGGTTTTCACACAGTATCATGGGATTGTCTGTGCAAGTCTTTTGTACATCTCAAGCAGCGCAGTCATCCTGGCTCACTGCAGCAGGAGAGAGCACGAGCTGGAGATGAGCTTTACAACATATGAGTGTCAATGGGTTTTCAGATCTTATTTAAGATCATATATAGATCAATATTGACTTCTTTGTTGTATGTGTAATTGGGGCAACAGTGGTGCAGGAAATAGAGTGGGTCATCTTGTAATGGGAGGGTTGGTGGATGGAATGTGGCATAACAACATAATGCTCTCCATTGGAATTTCAATTATGTTCCTTTATATTTGCAGGAGTTGGTTTACTAGTTAATAGGGTCTTCACTCCTAACCAGAATTAGGTGCTGGGAATATTTTAAAAATGAAAAGACGGTAACCTTCATAACAGTTTATGAAAGTTGATAATATAGAGACTTATGGAAGTTGATATAAAGAGAAAGTTGAGAAGACTAATGGCAGGGGGAGATGCTGTGGGGGAGGCTGGAGGACAGACTCTAAATAATGAGCGCAGCAGAGGCAAGGTTGGCTGGAGGAAAACGGTTGATGTAGAATGGGAGAAATTGGCCAATGGGTGATGAAATCTTCTGCCAGCAGGTCAACATTGTTTAAAGGCCCAGATTCAATCATAGTCAGCCAAAAATAAATCTGTGAGAGAGTTTGTTTTAGCTGAGGAAGATGAGAGTCCCATGGTCAAAGTGCAAGGCTGTGTACAAGGATCTGTACGAGAGTTGTAAGAAAATATTGTAGATTAATCAATACAAACAATTTGTAATAATGATCATCATAATAATTAATAATCAATTATTACTAGTAGTAGTAGTAGTAATAGTAGTAGTAATAGAAGACGTTGACTGGTCTAGGTTCCTTCCTGGAGGAGGGAACCAGACTGCCAAGAATTCCTATTCAAGTTGTTTACAGTATCACTCAACTAGCAAGTCTTTGTTCTGCTCTGCTGCAGAGTCAATGGGCATAGATGACCCATTAGCCATTAGCCACGAACCACTTCTTTGTGGACAGACAGGTCAAGATTATAAAGAAAAATTTTGGTTTGAACGAGGAGTGAAAGAAATGTTGTGAAGAAAGAGAAGCCTTCAGTGAACAGGAATGGTGGGCTTAGATTTTATTTGTCCTCCTGTTACAACAATCGTTCGGCCGGGTTCTGTAATGTTAATGAGGCTGAAACTAAACCCAGGATATCTGTGTAAGTTCTCAGTCATACAGGAGTTGTCCATCTTCAATGAAGGTACTTGAGTCATCTTCTGTACTCAGTATTTGAAGTCTTCCAACGTTTCGCCTCTCATCCAAAAGACTTCGTCAGCGACAAAAGTCCCGCTCAGCCCGCAGCTTAGATACAGACCACAGGGAGGAGTTAGGGATGGCCCGGCTCCTCCCCTTTAATCACAGCTACTCTCACCTGTGGGTAAACAACCTTTGAAGTAGAGCGTCTCTAACGACCTGCTCACCTCAGTATCAGTAAGTCCTGTCCTATTCATAGATGATCACTGCCCATTATCGGTCCTATTCATGGCTGATCGCTGCTAATTACCTGCCTATTGTTCTTTTGTTGGCTGAGGTGCCGTCTCCTTGGACTGGGTGTGCCCTGTCGGTTTTCCCCGAAGGAGATTGGAGTAAAGTGACGGGAGATTAAATCTGAGCACACCATTCCGGTTCATGGAGCGATTTTCTTTCTTGACAAAAATAGCTTCTTTAACTCCTCTTTGAAACCAACATTCTTCTTTAGCTAAAATTTTGACCTCCCCGTCCTCAAAGGAGTGGTTGGAGGCTTTGAGGTGGAGGTGCACCGCCGACTGAGGGCCGCTTGTGCTTTCTCTTCGGTGCTGATAAAGTCTCTTCTGTAGAACTTGGAGAGCACGCTCTTCTCCGCCTGGGAGAGTTCTCTGTCAAAGAGGTTTTTAACCCAATTGGATGTAGTTTTAGGATTTCTATGTATTTCTTCATTCCTACGCCACTGGACCCCCTGAAATTTTTCAGTTCAGGGGCAACTTCTACAGACAGATCCACGGCTGTGCAATGGGCTCTCCAGTTTCACCCTTAGTGGCTAACTTCTACATAGAGTAAATGGAGAGGAATGACTTGGGCTCATACCCAGGAAACAAGCCTAGCCACTGGCTCAGATATGTAGATGACACGTGGATCAAAATTAAAGAGAAGGAAGTGGCACCTTTTACAGATCACATCAATGCTGTGGACCCCAGCATTAAATTTACTCGGGAGGACACAAAGGAGAAACAACTTGCCTTTTTAGATTGTAAAGTTATCATAGGGGAAAACGGACAACTTCAGACAGAGGTTTACAGGAAGGCAACTCATACTGACCAGTATTTGATGTTTGACTCAAACCATCCACTTCAGCACAAACTAGGGGTCATCATGACGCTCAGACATAGAGCTGAAGAGGTGCCCACCAGTGCAGAAGGAAAGACCAAAGAGGTGCAACATGTCCAGAGAGCCCTCTCAGACTGTGGCTATCCTAACTGGTCCTTCACTAAAGCACAAAGGGCAAGAGGACCCAAAGAACAAGACAGACAGACTACAGAGCCCAGAAGAAAGGGAGTTGCGGTGCCGTATGTAGCCAGAGAAACCTCAGAGAATCTTTAGGCAGCACAGGATTCCCGTGTACCACAAACCGGTGAACACACTGAGACAAAAATTAGTTCATCCCAAAGACAAAACTCAGAGTCACAAACAAAGCAATGTGGTTTATTCTATATGATGCAAAGAAGAAGAATGCAAAGAACATTATATGGGAGAAACGAAACAGGTTTTGCAGAAGAGACACCGAAGAGAAAGCACATGCGGCCCTCAGTCGGCGGTGGGGTGATTAGAGGGGAGGAGCCGGGCCAACCCCAACTCCTCCTTGTGGTATTTATCTAAGCTGCGGGCTGAGCGGGACTTTAGTCCGCTGACGAAGCCTTTTGGATGAGAGGCAAAACATTCGAAGACTTTAACTACTGAGTACAGAAGATGACTCAAGTACCTTCATTGAAGATAAACCCAGGATAGATCAATAGGCAGGTAGCAGCAGTGATCAGCTGAGATTTGGACCGTTCAGACTAAAACTCACGTGTCAGGTAGGTTAGTTAAGTCTTAGAACAACAAAGACTCTTAAACGACAAATATGTTTACAGGTAAGAATAGCTGTAAGTTGAGGGGAGGGACTTAGCCTAGCAAAACTCCTCCCCATGGTCTTTATTTGGACTGCGGGCTCAAGCCTTTTGGATGAGAGGCAAACATTTCGACACTTCCAACTACAGAGTACAGAAGACGACTCAAGAACCTTCATTGAAGATGGACAACTCCTGTATGACTGAGAGCCTACATAGACATCTTAAGAAAAGAGGGTCATTCACCTGATCTCAATAGGCCGTAGTAGTTGTACACTGTTTTTATTTTATTTTTTTATTTTATTTATTTGAACAGGGACAGTGTACAATATACATTAGCCTTAGGAGAGACGCATTATAGGTTATAGCACTTGTGCTAATTTCCACCTGCAGTCCCTGGGCCTATTGTACATGTTTTAGTGGTAGGGGAAACCGGAGTACCCGGAGGAAACCTACGCGGACACAGGGAGAACATGCAAACTCCACACAGAAAGGCCCCGTCCAGGTGGGAATCGAACCCGGACCTTCTAGCTGTGAAGCACGAGCGCTAACCGCTGTGCTACCGTGCCGCCCACACTGCTGACACAGTGCACAGCTTCACTTTAATCAGTAAGTGTATAGTTTCCATCAAGTGGTGATCTGTACCCATGGGCAGAGAAAGGTGTGTCTTGCACCTCTACAAGAGAGGCTGCAGGCCAAAAGGTGAACAGTGAGGACAAAGAAGTAAGTGACCAGTCTCAAGATAAGCTAATGCTATGCTAGTGGTGACTAATTCTAGTAGCCAGTCTGTAATCATTGGTCTACAGCTTACAACCGTGTTAGCATATGTTTCAAAATATTAAACTGCGTCTGCTAGAGGGCAGTCTGCTCTCTCCTCAAAGCCAGCGGTCTGTTCATGTCATTTTCGAATCAGCACTTTAGCCCTGGGTGGGAAGACAGTTTCAAAATGAGCCCTAGTCCAAAGCGCAAGGGCTAAGTCAAAATGCAACAAATCAAGGGTGTATGGGCACCATGCTGGAAAACTCTATTAAATAAATGTGCTGCTGAATGGTCTTTATTACTCTGTAGACTTGTCTGGTGTCTCCTCACAAGTTGCAGGTAAGGCTCCAGTCTTAGCAGACAAACGGTGGTGATGTTTGAGCAGTTTGGGCAGATCGGTGGCGCAGGGTTTAGGGCTCTTTCCTCGCAACAAGAAGGTTTGATTTCCGGATCAGGTAGGTTCCAACAAAAAGATACATTTTGTCAGCACCCACCTGGTCCGGGTGTCCATACTGTACCATTTGAAATTGCGTAACCCCCGTTGTAGAGGCCTACTTGATAGATACAAAACACCCCGACATGTTAGTCCATTTGAGTATAAGTCCAATTGTATCAGCCGCTAACGCCTGATCTCATATTGTTATATTTTCAACACATTCCAAGTAATGTTGACAGAGCAGATTTGTCCATAATCCGGTTTCAGGCTGGACAACTGTTGCACAATGTTTTGCAGTGTTTTTCAGCGTTTTGTGCGTATGAAACGAGAAGTGTGTTTTGTGACAGGAGAAAGAGACACATCGCTGCAATGACGGTCAGCCACTCAGACAGCCCACAGCTCAGTGTCACCGTGAGTTGGTGACTAGAGCTCGCACTGGTGTCAGCTCTCAGCCCCGGGCCACTTATTAGGCAGCAATCCCTGTGCCTGGGGCCACTGTAACACCTTTACTGTCTCCTAATGCAAGCAGCGCTCCGAGGGGAATCTGCAGCTCTTTGGCAGGTCAGCACACAGGCCCACAGGAGACTAGGGGGACATTTGCAGAGTTTTATCAGGAATAGGTTAAAATAATCACTTTTTTTTTTTTACATACATGATTCTGATCCCTCTGTCTAATAAATATGGAGTTTGTTAAAGTGTTTGATGCACCAACCCATTAAAAACCTACCCATGTAACCAAATGTCCACCATTCAAATTCAGGGCTACAAACGGACATATGATAATTAGCAAATAGTAAGTGTAAGCACCTCATCAATACTTCTACGATTACACTAGTGTTGTTTTCTTCTTCATCTGTTGAGAGATGAACCATGTGCTGTGGTATCATGTTATAATGTTCTGTTTTTTTTCTACAACTGCTGCTTGGGATTCTACACAGCAGCACAACTGTGTGAGCCACAGATTACACTTTTTGGAACTCCATTATTCTCTGCTCTCTCACTCACTGCCTTTAATCTGATCGCCTGCTTTTAAGTATTCCTTTTTTCCCCCCACAGTTCTGGTTTATTTATAATTTTCATCTTCTCTCTGAAAAGTCAGGAAAAGACTTTAACAACAGGCTACATGATGTCAGATTGCATATTGATGTCGTTAATATTAGTTTAGCTTCTGTTTTGCTGCAGAACAACGCACATGTCTTTAACCTGCCTTTACCTTTCCGTCCCAGCATCATGTCATGTTTTGCAAGTGAGAAGTAATGTATGTTTTTTTTGTTTTATTATTCTTATTCATTCATTGGCTCAACAAGTGCAACACAAAGTGAATTTAACATGCAGAGGGATTGAATATGGCGATGATAGCTGGAGTAAGAAGCACTTTGTGTGGAGAAAGTATTGGGAGACCTAGAAAAAAAGGGTCAAGCAATCTTATCTTCAAAGTTTAACTTGCGCTGGCCTGTGCAGCAGCCTGAATTTACTCACTATCGATTGTTTTTATTTCCCAAGACTGGAAAGTGCATTTGAAACAACTCAACAGCTGTAAGGCAGAACAGAGAAAGCTGGATTTTGAGAAGTTAATAGATTAATGGAAATTATGCTGAAATGATTCGTTTTAGTTGAGAAACAATTTGCTTGGTGACTTGGATGTTGCTTTGATTCTGATTCTAGCTAAAAGTATTGCTTCATCAAGAGTGAAATGAGCACCCTCAGAATGACTCTTTAGTAGTTTGTAGTTTGGCCAACCACAAATGTCATCCACAAGATGTTGGTAAAATGGTAAATGATGCTGACTGTCACTGCAACGGACATTTGCCGGTTTCGAAGAAAAAGTAAAAAAACATGTTTCCTGATCATTTATAGTGTTTGTACTTGGTAAAGGTAAGATTATGGTTTTCATTTTTTCAATGTATAGGGCTGGGACAAAATATCGGATCGGACTTGGATCGCAATACTTTGTGCTGCAATACCAAGTATCGATACTTTATCAAGTATTGCAATACTTTCAATACTTGTGTTTGGAGGCATTTGTTATCATACACTTTGTTTTCCAGTAACAGTTACACTGCACTTTGTTACATTTTGTGTTAATGCACTTTTCAATCTAAACACTTCAGTAAATATCAAATGGCATTTGGTTTATAAACTTTGGACACATGACTTTTTACACGTTGGCAAACATGTCACTTGTTATAATTACTTACTGTATCGCAATACATATCGGATCGGCCCCTGAGTATCGTGATAGGTATCGGATCGTGACAAAAGTGGATTGTCCCAGCCCTAGTTGAGATCGCGATAAAACGTCTAATTTTCACATTATGAAATATACATGGGCCTGGCAGCTCAGTATAAAACATTTACCCTGAATGAGAGGGTCAAAAGGTTTTTTAGTTAAACTCGCACTGACCCATACAACCTTTTGGAAAAGAGAATTTCAACCACACTCGCAAACAGCTGCAAGACAGAAGGCAGAAAGTCACATCTGAGAAAGTTTGTAGATAATTTTGAGGGCAGATGCCGTTTAAGCAAAAATAATATTCATAAATAATATTAAACAAACCGACTCTCACTTGAAGTCTAAAGCTTGAAATGTTATCGATATTGCCAGAAGATACTTTTACTTCTGCCAAAACTGAACGAAGGGCGGACTATTACGAAAACAAGCATATTTTTGTTTATTTATACATCAACACTGTTATCTCGACGCACTTTTGCTAATGAGGTCAAGACTGGAGCATTGTAAAGTGCTGCCAGAAACTGCCTCTGGAGAAAGGAGTTGGCGACAGTGGGAGGAAACTCAGACAGAGGCAGAATCAGGGAGAGGGCCATCTGCCTCCACAGTGAGGAGGAGAGGAGGCGGTGGCGCCAAAGACACAAGAAAACACTGAATATTCATCATTGTAAATTAATTATTTGAAGGTGAAATCCGAGCAAATATTACCTTTTTAATCAAGATATCCAAACGCTGATATTGTTTTATTAATTTTTTTGCCACTTCCCACATGGCTTAAAAAAAAGATCAAAAACAAATCCTGTCATGTCAGTTTTGAAATTGTTTTGAAGACATAGATTCCCTTTATGACTGTAATTACAATATATAAACAGGCATAAGCGATAGTGTGTATATGTGTCAGTATATCCCAGTAGTAAAGGTCCAGTGAGTGTGGTTCTGACAGACAGGCAGATGTTTGGGCCGTGAGGTGAACAGGTGACTCCATTGAGACTCTCTCTCTCCGCAGTAATTGGCTGTCACACACACAAGATTCTCCCCCCAAACTTGGCAAATCGGATTTCTTGGCGTCGGCTTGCACTGGGGAGGCGGGGGTGTAAGGCCAGCGATAATATGGCAGGGTGAGGACTTTAACCATGGGAGTAAGAGAGTGTGCTTAACCTCTTAGCAGTATGCTCACTCGCCCTCTTCACTTATCTGCTCCAGCTGTCGCTCTCCTTCACCTGGCCCTATGATCTGCCACTCCGGCCGGCTGGGTGTACACCACTGGCGTTTGCACTTTGTCAGCCGCTTGTTTAGTAAAATATGCTTTAGGTAGTCACAAAGAGTTACCCAGCTTTGTTTCTTAAATTGTAAAACTGGAGCTGTTTTTACTTGAGCACAAAAGTCTGGCGCTACAGACAGGAATGATGAAGATGAAATAAACAATGTTATGCATATTTCATAAAGTTATGGGCTGAAGTTACTTGCTAATAAAACTGATGCATATATACATCATCATCTAAATGTTTTAAAAGGTGCTTTTACAGACACCATAAAGGTAAAATGTGCAGCACTCGCAATATTAAAATTATATGTGAATATAAGTGAATGTACAAATCCTTGTTTGAAAGTTCTTCCAGAATTCGATAGCTGATCTTTAATTCCTTGATTCCGTATCTTGAGAACCAAAGGAAACAAACAAGAAAATGTATATTGTGAATAAAACAATATTGTCATTGTTATTAGCGAATCAGTAATTGATTTGAATGTATTTCCTCCATACCCTACCGTCAAATATCTGCAAGGTTTTAACAGGTGTTGAGTGGGCCTCACTAATGGCACATTTGTACACACACATTTGTTAATAAGACCTTTTGAGGAAGAGTTGAAAGTGTTCTGCTGAAAGAACAAATCCTAAGGACAGTCATGTGGAGTCTTGCGCACAAAAGTTCCATAGTTTTAGAACAGGGGCGTCGAACTCTTTTTGTGAAGGACTGTGGCCTAATAAATAACAACAGCGTACACTTATTGCTCTTTATCAGCCTGTGTCACATGTTTCTCAAAGTGCTACATAAAGTCATTCTTCATTCACTCCACACTCGCATTGGGGCAAACTGACCATTTGCCACATGGATATAATATGCTGTTTATTTCCTAATCTCTTATTATGTCAGTGCCCTCTGCTGGACACATGTGGAATTATTTCCTTTTTTTTTAAATTTAAGCTTCCCCCTAGTGGCTGGAAAGAGCATTCTGGCTATTTCTTTAAACATCCATAACTCCGCACAGGAATGGGCTAGAGACGTACTTTTTTTTATATACTCAAATAAATCATGCTCTACAAAAGTGCCATTAAATCATCATGCGGCCTGCTAGTAGCCAAAAAGGATAACATTACTTAAAACAGAATTGGTAAAAAGACAATATTCCACACAAAAAAATACTGATCTGATTTATGTTTTTGTGATGATCTAATTCTTCAGAAATTAATTTGTTGCATTTGCATCGATTTATATGGTAAATTCTTTAAAAAAATAACTCATGGAGAAAACTGAATGGACTTCTGCTGCTTTTGTGTCAAAGTTTGTTCACAAACTTCTTGCAGAGGACAAACATTGATGTTTACTGGACCCACATTGTGAGTTACAAATGAGTGCCTACTGAGCGGCATCATGGTGCCCAGATCCCCCGCAGATCCAAGAGGGTTTAGGCAATTTCATAGGCTCCACGAGGCCAGCTGCCATTAGTTGTGATTGGATTTCATGGGGCTCGGCTCATTCGTTGAAGTTGAATTTTCTCACAAAAGACCCCCGTGCTGCTCACACCTTGAGTCCAGACAGGATAAGAGCAAAATCGTTCCTGATTTTCACACAGCTGCTCGGACCATAAGGGCTGCTCTGGAGCCAGTGCAAGAAAAACAACTCAAAACTAAGAATGATTAAAACTAAACATCAATGGACAACAGTGACAATATTCTACAGTTGTATGCAAGATGTCTGCTTTACTGTCAGAGCTACTACATCAAGGCTTCACAATGTGCAAACATAAATGATATAGAGTGGGCTTTTTTTATCATGCAAAATCGACTTTTTGGAGTTTTTAACCATGTTGCTATGCTATTTCCTTCTCGAAAACACCCCCACAGTGGTTTTTGGCTTCATTCACGCAGTTCTAAGCAATCCTCCCGAATCCTGCTCTCTGAGCAGCTGCCCCGCCCTCTCCTGGAAAACGACTGAGTTGTGACACTCTGACGTATTTTACGTTATAGATTCAAACAGGAAGGGCCAGACCAAATGTGGAATGAGCGGAGAGAGGGGCAGCGTTAACTGAATTGAGTACTTATATTTCTCTCAAAAATGAGTACTCCATAGTGATAGATGTACAATATATCATATACATGCCTATAGTTTACTTTGGAATGGCTAAAATAGCATGATACAGATCCTTTAAGTTTAATAATACAAAAGGTCTTTTTATGGCGCCCTTTAGCGGCACGTATGGGTTTTCCCCCTCAGTGGTTAGTGTCAAAAGTTGACCTGGCACAGAGCAGTGAACCTTTGGCAGATAATGTGCATATTGTGATGCAAACATTTAATGCTGGTTTACTGTAATACAAGGGTGTCAAAATATGCATTATTGTTACAGCATTTAGCCTTCGGTCATATCGTAAACATCACCTTTATGCATAATCCAAATGACAAGAAAAATGACAGAAATATGACAGCAACCCAGCTTTGTAATGCCACTTGTGTTTGTTCCAGTTGAGTGCTGAGCTGTTCCACTTACCATTACAAGACCACCATTTAAAACGTCCATTTTCAACAAATAGGGAACAGCAAATTCCTGGCAAGCCTTAGTTCCTGTGGTGAACAAGGTGTACCGGTATCAAATTTTTACTAATTGCTTTTTACTGAGTGCTTCGAACACCACTGCGAGAGAATATTTCTTCTGTGATCAAACACTTTAAAGCAGTAGATGAGAGACTGTAAATTTGGACTGGTCTGCTAACACCAAAGGGTGCAGCCGCAGACAGAGGAATAATGGAGTCCTTTTAGCCCGCGGCAACTTTTACAAACACGAAGCAATCCAAATGTTAGCTCATAGTTTGAGTGGAAGAGATCATGATGCAACTTTAGACCTCTATACAGCAGAGCCAGGCCTCAGGTGTCCAACCATTGCTTTTTACATTTCCCTCAAATTAGTCTGCTGGGGGAGTGTGCAAATAATGTGAGCCAATTCTTAAGGATGGAAATTGCACTGTGCAGCGAGGAAGAGGGAAGGAGATTGGACACACTAGGTTACAGCATTCACAAGAGAAACATGTATTGAGAAATAGCTCAGAAAATATGGCAGAATTTGGCGAAGTCTGATGAAATGTGCACTGGATAAAACATGTAAAAATCAATTTTCAAAGTCACAAAGCCATTTACTTTATCCTTTATATA
Organism: Proterorhinus semilunaris; assembly: GCA_021464625.1. Lineage (NCBI taxonomy): Eukaryota > Metazoa > Chordata > Actinopteri > Gobiiformes > Gobiidae > Proterorhinus > Proterorhinus semilunaris. The sequence continues at coordinate 4,747,846 of CM038355.1, read as the reverse complement.
TATGTATATCATTTGTTTGGTTTGGAAGATTTTTGGAGAGTGGCAAGTGCGTTTGCAGGCCTGACTAACGAGCATTGACAATATTCACTTTCATAGCTTTATTTCACCTTTTTCCTGACAACGATAAACACATGTCATTGGACGAGTTAGTTGTTTCAAATAAATAATATTCAATCAAAGTGTATGCAAACAATTTTGAAGGGCACACATTATCAGGGTTAAGTATGAGCTCACAGCCGCTTGAGAGTCACTGGCTGGAAGCGATCATTGTGTGGTTTTAACACAGAAGGACCTGTTAAATTTTTTCCCCCGAGGTATTTGTAACAATAATAATCTATATTTTGTTTATTTACAGCTTTGAGCCCAGATTGTTTGTTTGTGTTCTTGTTGAGACAGAAAACAATCATTGCATATGAATTAAGCTACTGATTTACTTTCTTTTCTTCAAATTGCATATAAAAAAAAAATCGAAATATTAACGGCCTCCATATTTATATTTTAGAAGTAAATTTATTGACTGCATAACAAGCTATGTTGGTGAAAGTACTTTTTACTGACATCATCCAGCGCTGATGAAATTGCGCCCTGGACGTTAAGCCTCTCAAAATATGGTCATTGCGTCATTTCAACAGTAACAGCCTCCAGACAGGTATTGGTTTGCCTGTGGGAGGAGAGTAAATAATTAAAATCTTCTGTGAAATCCTCCGAGACGTATTGTTCAATACACATGTCCATAACTCTTTCTGCCTTTGGCCTGAACTGTTCTATTTGTCCTACACTGTTGTCAAAACCACCAACCACTAACAAGAGCTATCTTGTATTCCCACAGTCTCCCATCCTGGTAAGCAGGCCCATTCGTACTTAGCCCCTGAGATCTGACGGGATCGCTCAGTCACATGATGGTGTGGCAACAATCAGGGACGTGTCCTGAACGCCACAGAGACAATATTTATGCACATTAGTTTAAAATCCTCAATGAAGGTACTTGATTCATCTTCTGTACTCAGTAGTTGAAGTCTTCGAACGTTTCGCCTCTCATCCAAAAGGCTTCGTCAGCGACAGAGGTCACAATCTGCACGCAGCTGAATATATAGACCAACAGGGAGGAGTTAGGGTAGGCCAGTCTCCTCCCCTCTAATAACAGCTACTCTCACCTGGGGGTAAACACCTTTACCCCCAGAGGGGAGGAGAGGGGGGGAGACTGGCCTACCCTAACCTACTGGCCTACCCTAACTCCTCCCTGTTGGTCTATATATTCAGCTGCGTGCAGATTGTGACCTCTGTCGCTGATGAAGCCTTTTGGATGAGAGGCGAAACGTTCGAAGACTTCAACTACTGAGTACAGAAGATGAATCAAGTACCTTCATTGAGGTTGGACAACCCCTGTACGACTGAGAACTTACACAGACATTAGTTTAAAATGTTTGTGTCATATTTTATGAATCCTTCTTTCAAGGAATAAAGGGAATAGTTCAAATGTGTGGTTATTAGGTGTAGGGGTAACCGTGGTTGTGTATGAGAACTGATTCAGGTGGTATCGCTAGTTTACCATTTCAGTCTATTTTTTTCGAGGCAACTGTATGTTTTTGTTCAATTCAATATTCTGGTAGGTAGCAGATATGTGATCCACTCACTATGTATAAGATGTCAGAGTGAAGTTTCTTTTGCCTGAAGCAGTACTTAGTAATGTGGTTTTGAAAGGATTTTTTCAGGTTATTGTATTTGAGTTTGAATATACAGTATTTCCAAACTTATTAATACAACATTTACAGACACGTTTCAGCCTCTCATAAATAATACATGTGACCAGAAGATGGCTTAGTACATGTGTATACTAGCAGTTTTGACATTTCTTGACTGGGTGTAATCTTTAGCAGACTGGTACTGAATCATTCCTATAGCCTTTACAGTGTGTGTGTGTGTGTGTGTGTGTATGTGTGTGTGTGTGTGTGTGTGTGTGTGTGTGTGCGTGCGTGTGTGTGTGTGTGTGCGAGCGTGCGTGAGAACAAGGCCACAATGATCAAGAAAGAAGAGAATATTTAGTCCTATATTGTAATAAAAAAATGATATCATGATCGATCGTATTCCATGTTTCCGACTTTTCTGCTAAAACTTAGATTTTAACCATTGATATATACAGTGCCTTGCGAAAGTACTAATACACCTTGAACTTTTGCACATTTTGTCATGTTTACAACCCTAAACGTAAAGATTTTATTTTATTTTTTTTACTGAAAGTTCACACACAAGTAACAGACAATTGGGAAGTGAAAGCAAAAGGATACATGATTCTGTTATTTTTCAAAAAATAGAAAAGTGAAAAGTGGGGTGTGCATAAGTATTCATACAGCATTTTCTGAGTGCATTAAATTGCCTTTATAACATTCCTAATGACTGCAGAATGTTCACACCTTGCCCTAACCATTAAATAGAGGCCACCTGTATGTAATCTACTCTCAGTATAATTCCAGCTGTTCTGTGCGGGCCTCAGAGCTATGGTCAGAGTGTATTGGTCACTAAACAACATCATGAAGGCCAAGGAGCTCACCAGAGAGGTCAGGGATAAAGCTGTGAAGAAGTTTAAAGCAGCGTTAAGTTATACAAAGATTTCCCAAGATTTGAACATCTCACGAAGCACTGTTCAATCCATCATTCAGAAATGGAAAGAGTATAGCACCACTGCGAACTTACCAAGACACGGGCGTCCACCTAAACTAGACCGAACCAGGAGAGCACTGGTCAGAAATGTAACCAAGTGCCCCAAGATAACACTGGAGGAGCTGCGACGTACTGCCGCTGAGCTGGGGGAATCTGTACATGGGACAACTATAAATCGAACTCTACACAAATCTGGCCTTCATGGACGAGTGGCAAGAAGAAAGCCATTATTGAAAGGAGGCCATAAGAAATCCCGTTTGAAGTTTGCTAGAAGTCATATGAAGGACACAGCTACCATGTGGAAGAAGGTGCTTTGGTCAGATGAGACAAAAATTTAACTTTTTGGCCCAAATGCAAAACGTTATATATGGCGCAAACCTAACTCTTCTCATCGTCCTGAGTGCACCACCCCCAGTGTCAAATATGGTGGGGGGAGCATCATGCTATGGGGCTGCTTTTCCTCAGCAGGGACTGGGAAGATTGTAAGAATAGTTGGGAAGATGGATGGAGCCAAATACAGAGACATTTTGGAGGAAAACCTGCTGGAGTCAGCAAGAGAATTGAGGCTGGGGCGGATTCACCTTCCAGCAGGACAATGACCCTAAACACAAAGCTAAATCTACAATGGAATGGTTTAAAAACAAACATATTAATGTGTTAGAATGGCCCAGTCAAAGTCCTGACCTAAATCCTATTGAAAATCTGTGGAAAGACCTGAAAACTGCTGTTCACAAACGCTCTCCTTCTAATTTGACAGAGCTTGAGTTTAAAGAGGAGTGGGCTAAAATGTCAGTCTCTAGATGTGCAAACCTTGTAGTCATACCCCAAAAGACAAAAGGGGGTTCCACAAAGTTTTATTGCTTCATGAATACTTGTGCACGCCCCACTTTTCACTTTTCTATTTTTTGAAAAATAACAGAATCATGTATCATTTTGCTTTCACTTCACAGTTGTCTGTTACTTGTGTGTGAACTTTCAGTAAAACAATTCTAAATAAAATCTTTACGTTTAGGGTTGTAAACATGACAAAATGTGCAAAAGTTCAAGGTGTATTAGTACTTTCGCAAGGCACTGTATTGTATGGCTCCTTTCCTGCATGGGTTTTGCCCAAGGAGACTCACTGTACTGAATAATGAATAGACCGTATCTGTGCATTTGGTGGGTCCTGATTCCACTTTCTTTCCTTTTAATTGTACTTTCATTTAAATATTCATATCATAAAAGCATTTGCAATGTCAACAGTAACTCAAGACTATCTGTGAATATAATGTAAAACGAAATCCAGACATCAAGGCCTACCGTTTTGAAGAGCGCGCTGAAGATTTGGCGTTGGGCTTTTGGTATTCTATATATAGGGATGACATTCTCCTCGCACAAAACCGTTGCATCAAGTATGGGCCATGTTTATCCTACTCCTGCAGCAATGCTTTGGCAATGGTAAATATAACATGGGAAAATACACAATTACTAAGGGAAAATTCCTGGCTTGCGGTGGATGTGACAAACCATCCAACAAATTCCACATATTCTGTATAAGGCAAAAGCACGCATGCCGTTTTCTCCCAAACTGCGTTACATGACAGCACTCTCCACACTGTACTATTTGTATAGCGTGTGCGTCCTGCCCTCCGTGCCCCATATCTGGAGATAAGCCTGTTATCTCTGCCTCCCTGCACTATTCCACTGGCCCACACTTCTCTGTATTGTGCCGAGCCAATCAGGCAGCAGGCAGCCTCGGACCGCGCCATGTCTACCCAGAATCATACAGGGCAGACATGGGGACTGTCACTTCATATCACGGGCGGAATAGAAAAATGTGCTATTGCTTTCGTGGTGGGCTCCTGGGGTTGGTAATGGCAAATCGTTCCCATACTGCTAGCTCAATATGTCCAGCAAGCGTCCACAGAGAGTTACGTTTGCTGCAAGGGGAGGGTTTGTGGTCAGTTCATTTGGTCAAAATAAGCTTGACATAAGTCACAATGGCCCTGTATTTCAATAATTCGCTATGTTTGTTTTGTTTTGACTTTTATTTAGTGTTGGCTTATGAATTCGAAAATCCAAACAGCCTTCCAATCTCATTTTCAAGGTTGGAAGTTTCAGAAAACGTTTGGCACCAAGTGAGGTTATATTTTTCATAAAGATGACAGCCTTCAAATCTCATGCGGTTGAATTAAGGAAGCAGGGAGCAAGACAAACGGCAACTGCGGGTGACAAGTTGTGGGCACTTTTCTCCTTGTCTTATGCAAGCTTGTCACGGGAACAGCTGGGAAAAAAACGTGTAGATATTGGCCACAACTTGTGTGATAAATGGCCAGTTAAACTGAGCATGAAAGAACATGGTGCATGGTCTCTCTGCTATAGTATTCTAAAAGTAATTAAAATTCAAAGCTAAGCTGCCTAAATCAAAATGAATTAATGTATTATTTAGAAGTGAAGACATACATTTTGTATTTTATCGTATTAGCCTCACAACCAACAGTAAACAATCCTATGACTCACGGTAACTCATACAGACACTTGACCCTGGCTCTCTTCCTAAGCCTCAGATCTCCTGTTAAATCGGACCTTTGTGTCTGTGCATGTTGACCACGAAGAGGCAGTGCTCCTTTGATTCCGTTAGAGTCAAGCCAAATATGTTAACAAGGCAGTGGGCTCCAGCTCTCTGGGATGTGATCCAACCGGGCTCTTGATGCCACTCCAATGTTTGGCTGCATACTGTACTGTGGTATAGGATCGCCCCGGCTTGCAGGTGTCAGAGTGAGGAGACAGATGTTGCACCTCTCTTTGCTCCTTGTTGAAGGGCCGTCTGGAGAGCTCATTTTGTGATATTAACATTTCCTAAAGAATTTGACCTGCCACTCATTGTCTAACTTTCCATAAGTGGTATTTCACGATTCTGCTTTTGAGTAATCACACGTTTGGGAATTGGAGATGTACTTTTTCTTATGCATCTTATTACCATATACTGACTTTTCTTTCCTTGTAATGTGCAGGGTTGCTTTCAGAATGGTATGTAAAGAGCTTTATATTTCTGTTGTTTTGTCATGAGTTGTGTATGAAATCTGTCCTTGAACAAGATTTGTATTCTTAAATTAACAACAATTGATTCCATCGCTTAAATTATAGAGAAATAATAATAATTGATTTACTTGAAATAAAACTGTTGCCCCGTGGATAGATTCCTTGACATTATAACTCAAATCAAGGACAGATTTACTTATTTCAACTTTTTGCACTGTCACTCCATATACCATGACATGGTAAATTATTTTCTCTACAGCATCTTTTTAATCTCAAGGCCCTCTGTTATCCTGTGGCAATCCTGGCTCACTTATGGATAATATTTAACTTGCATTACCTTATACACTGCCTTTTACATAACACTCCTTTGATGCCTGACGCTGAATGTTGTAAGACTACTTCCGATGTGCCACACACTGTCAACAGTAACTCAAACTCCAACTTGTTTTTGCAGAAGGGCCCGAACTTCATCAAAGGGGGTAAATGAAGCAGGTATTGCATTAGAAAGTGAATTTCTCAACAGTGGTACACAAACCTTTGGATTAGGGCCGGGCGATATATCGATATTTAAGATATATCGATATTTTTTTTAATGAGATATGGAATTTGACCATATCGCATATATCGATATAGTCCACATTTGGGCTGTAATACTTGCTTCAGGCAAGCTGCTGATCAGAGTCTCTGCACTGCTCCCAGCGCCCCGGCCCCGCCCCTCCTCAGACACTCTTCAACAAACATGAAGAAAGCAACAACGTCTGTGAAGCGTGCGGAGGAGAGCCCCTTGGTTGGTAAAACAAAAACCAGTGGCTCAATCATTTGGAGATGGTTTGGACAGAAGTGAATGTAGCGGCGAGATATGGTGGCGCCGTGCGCTGCGCCATGTGCTTTTGTTTACTTCTCAGTCTAGTTAAGGTTTGCGGTAGATCGTGGATGTACTGTGAAAATATCAGCGTTTGTAATGCTGCCACCGCGAAGGACTATTGCTTTTTCCCCGTTAGCATTGCGTTAGCCGCAACGCTAATCACTCCATTCCCTCTCTGATACCCGCTCTGATGATGAGCAGAGATGGTGAGCCTGTGCTGCTTGTAAAGAGCAAAGAGTCGTTTGTGGCTCAGTTTAGGAGCTTATGTTTGGGAATGCTTTGGATAAAGAACTTATCTCAAAACCACTGACTAAAACACAGCTAAATCAAGAGCAAATATCAAGAAATGGGGCTATTTATTTATTGATTATATTTCATGATTATTAAGGACTAAAAAGTAAGTAATACTTTAATAAGTCATATTTCATTGTCTCAGTTTAGGCTTTAGTTTAGTTTTATGCAACATAAAGTTATTAACACCAAATGGGGTAGAAGAAAAATCAATAAATAAAATAAAAATCGCAATATTAAATATTAAAACACTCCTATTTGGCAGTGACTTTGACTTAACATTTCATTTCACAGCTCTCACTTTGTGGAAAAAATATCGGGATATATATTATCGTATATCGATATTCAACCTAAGTATATCGGGATATGACTTTTGGTCCATATCGCCCAGCCCTACTTTGGATACTCAAGTGTTTTTTGCAAATAAAGTTCTTATTACACAGAACTATAGGCTATAACTATACGTTTATATTTTCAGGTATAGTGTTGTCCAGGTATAATTCGCGTACTGGTGTCTTAGTCATAGCTTGGACCTGTTTTACATAATAGATCCTCATCATAATTCCTGAAGTGGTTCGGGTCTCAGAATCTGTTACCTATGTGGAGCACTGAAGGTTTTAATAAATGTATTAAATACCTAATAGATTTAATTATGAAATGTCATCATGGGGTCATACATCGGTGCCCCGACTTTCACTTTCAAACATGTCTGAGTTGTTCAGTTTCAGAGGACTGCGATTGTTCACTGAAGGTAACCTCTATGTCTGTCCCCAGTTCGAGTCTCTCTGCAAACTCTCATGGCTGCTGAATCTTTAATATCCCGCTCCTGTCTGTCCCTGAAGAACTTTTCCCACTTCTCTCCTTTCCAACAGCCCCCAACTTATACTTAAAATCTTCAGCGCATTCACTGACTGGGCCCTCGTCAGATCGGCTGCTCCCAAGGCAAAGACTGCCACCTACGAGAGCGTTGAACGGAGCGAAGAAAGTGGGAGGGAGCAGCTCAGCATATTCCAGTTTCTAAATATCATTAGCAGAGAGATAAAGGGGGCTCGAAACATGCATGATGTGATTCCATAAAAAAAAAATGTTTCCATATTGTGCTTTTGATTAGCTACTCTTTAACAAATGGAATAAAAGTGTTCAACAGTGGCCATTCACCTTTTGTTTTGAAAGTTAGTTTTTTCTCCAGTTTTACACAAATCAATAAAGACCATGTGAAACTGACTTCACTGGAACCAGGAGGCCAACGACAAGCTCTATAATACGTTATAATACAGTAACTCCCATCTGTGTGATTTTACAATCTTGTCTCATGAAATTCTGGACAAATTGATACGATATTATTCTCATTGTACTGTGGTTCTCGGGGCATTGGCGACTGATCTAACAGTGTTCACTAATTATTTTTTCTTGTAAACTGATACCCAAAGGAAAACATGTTGCAAAAAACAATCCTGGTAAAAGCTGTGCAAGCAAACGCGCCTCCAAAAGTGCTGACGCTATATCTTCTCATCTCTGCGGGGCATAGGATTCAAAGAGAATCAGAGGAAATACAGAGTGCCAGTGAATGCACCGCTCCAAGCAATCTCTGAAGGAGGGGCAGAAGCAACAAATTGAACCAGAGCAACTACAGACTTGAGCAGTGTTCATATGAAAAGTGTTAAATAAGTTGTCACAGGGATCAATTAAATTTGGAATCTTTGTTTGAAGATAATTAATAATTTAGAAAGCCAGACACTTCCTGGAGTGGAAAGATTATCTTACTGACAGTAATTGGATGTAGACTGGATGTAGAAACTGTGTTTGTATTTCAGGCAATTGCTTAGGGGCTGGGGTGTACTTATTTATGTCTATAATGGTATAGGAAAAAAGATAATCCAGATTCTGACAATGTTGTTGTAATCTTGTTCAAATCCGTGCTATCAGTCAGCAAACTTTAACTTGAAAACTTTTGCTGGCAAGTTACGGTAGAAGCAGCAGTAGAAGAAGAAGCGCTTTATTTATATTGAAGCTATACAGAATGCAGTACTGAATGGTTTTGCAAAAGTAACTTCAGTCAAATTAATTTTTAAAAAATACATTGTGAATTAAAATTCTACCATAACAGAAGAACTAAAACTATTTTATGATAAATCTCTTTTAGTAGTGAGTAGATTACCCCAAACTAGCTTTCAGCTCATTCAAGTGCTTTTTTTTGTTGTTGTTGCATCCCATTGAGGTCAAACCAGTATCCTTCCAAAGCACTTTTTTGTAGTCATTCTTCATCTGCTCTTAGTTTTAGGAGAAAACACTCTCAGGCGAAATAGTCAAGACAAAAGGGGGGGAGCGAGGAACTGAAGAGACATGGATTTGAACTCCAATCTGGGCTGAGTGCAATCAAGTCTGTTCTGAGGTGAACCAGAGGACAGCGGCTCCCAAACTTTGTCTTCGGAGACTGGAGTTGGCCATGAATAATCAGCATTGCGAGGTTACTAAAGTTTGAGAGAGAGCTGAAAGAGGAAATTCACGCAGGAGTCGAACCTCGCAATGTCATCAACCTCTTCCTCAAACTCGCTGACAAACGCTGGGTGCACACAGCGGAGGAGGCGACAGTATGGTTTCTTGGAGGCACAAGCTGTAGTTTGGACTTAACAAACTCCAGAAAGAACCAGCTATGAAGCACACTTTAGGAACACTGACTATTACATCCAAGGGAATAAGACTGATAACCTATTGATCTCATAATCACCTGCCTGTGAATAGAATATATATTATTTAGCTTCTGATAGGTACTATGGGTATTATTTTTGTATGATAACTACTACAATCACCTATGGATCCAAAATTATGAAATATGCGATTATGTTGCCATAGCACTTAAACCGTGAATATTCTGTGTTTTGAATGGTGAAACATTCTCTAAATTTACCTGGCCTACCAAACGACATGCCTTTTCATAGATATTTTGAAGACATAATATAGTCTGGGAGCGGGCATGATCTCAACAATTTCCCGGTGAGCGTGATTGACAGACGGCATCAACCAATTAGAGCAACGCTAGACATTGCAAGTAACAAGCGGCAGGAAGCCTTTTCAAAAATGTCCTTTTTTACAAGAAACGCTTCGAGCGCTGTTTCTTGTTCCGGTTTTAGGGATTTCATATTTTCCAAATGATTTAAAACAGACAAAAGAGCAGAAGAAAACAGTGTATCGTCCGCCATCTTTAATGTTTTGGAAGAGTGCGTGGTGGTGACGGGTGACGGCTTCCGTCTCTTGGTGAGTGATTGGACCGATGTGGGTAAATCGTGAAATGATTGGCTGCGAGCAGCCGCCCAGACGGTTCTTCTTTCGAACAGAAAGGAGGAGTGTCTGGCAGGCCAGGCAATCTCTAAATGGCACCCAAGAAAAAGTTACTGAAACTAATCCATTAGAAAAAGTTTAAAGGCCAGTTTAATTCCTATGCAGAGCTGATTGGCCGACTTGTCAGCAAAGATGTGGTTTGTAAACTGACCAAATATTGATAGATTTGTAGTAATGACCAGCAACAACATCTGGGAATTTCTCCCAGAATTAAAATGTGTTAAAAAAACACCCAGTTTGTCAACTTTAGAAGAAGTTGAAGACGGTTTACTTCACACATCTTGTTTGGAACAGGTGTGTAAGAGAAGGCATACAGTATATAGGCAAAAAACGTACCTGACGAAGGCCAATGGCCGAAACGTTGCATTGAATAAAAGACACTGGTGTTGCAAGTAAGACAGTGTGTGAGATGTCGATATTGCTGTTGAAATAAATTGTTGTTGTTTTTTCTTTTCTTTCTTTTCCTGTTTTGTTTTTGCACTACTAGTTTTACTGACTGCAACATTGGAGAAGGTTGCCATAAGTTTCTAGCACATGGAGTTCTTTAAAAGAATAGGCCACCGTTTTTTCCATACTGAGATATGTTCTTACCTGAGCTTAGACGAGTTGTTGCGTACCTGTCTGGTCTTTACGCGTGCACTCAGTCACGCAAAAAGACCAAAGATGTTGTTAGCAGAGAATTCTATAGGAGTGAAGATATTACTGTACGGATGTCGATGTGCTCCTAAGGTCTTATTACGCCTTACAATATAGTACCCCTTTTATCCGCTTAGAAAATCCACATTTTTTTCCACGTTTAATTTTGTGTACCTATACTTATGCCATATTTAAATAAGGGAAACGTGAAAGAAATTGGTCGCTTCTAACCATTTGACTCCATAGAGGAGAAGAGGAGAGGCTAAATGCTAACAACGTCTTTGGTCTTTTTGCGTGACTGACCGCACACGGAAAGACCAGACAGGTACGCATCAACTCGTCTGAGCCCAGGTGAGAACATATCTCAGTATGGAAAAACGGTGGCCTGTTCCTTTAAGAGAGACTGCGCTTGGGTCCACAGTGACAGTGCGTGGAGAGCAGAGGGCTGATAGGAAACCAGACTGTCACCACAGGCTGATCGTGACACCAAAGCCGCAGTCTGTACCTGCCACACACAAACTGTAGAGAAGCTGTAAGATGGACAAAGCCCAGGGCACACAGTGGGGAATCCATCCTTGAACAGATGTATTTCAAAGTGGAGGCACCTTACGTTCTCTCATTTTTCCTCGTCTTATCTTCTCATCCCATTTCGATCCTTCTTTCACTTGCCAAGGTTGAAAACATGACCTGGTGCAATCAAGAGGAGCTGTCAACAGCACACAGAAAAGTACTTTTGCATACACCTGTCATCATAGTGTGTGCTTCAAATTCTCCTGAAGGGTTATCTCAACATCTGGTCACATGCACATTTTGTAATTACGCTGATAGTGAATGCAATAATGATCTCAGTTCCCAATAAACCACAGCCAATGTTCCACTTTATTTTTAGTGCTAATGTGGTTCACCTTACCAATATTTATTCGTTAATTCGCCAATGTTAGTTCACTGCCTTTAAAAATTATTTTAGTGTTATAAAACCGGAAGTGCTAGTTATGGGCCCATAGCCTTTCATTATGTAGAGTGGGGCAGGAACCAGGCTGAGCTTTTATCTGGATGGGACATGTTAGTGTTTGTTTGTTTTTTCATCTGTGTTGTTCATTGTATTGTATTGTAAACTGAATCCAAATAATATTCTGAAACTTACACGATGTTTTTCACCGAAGACCTCTGTCTATGTAAATGTTTAAAAGACACTGAACTCTCCCTAGTCATTTCAAGAGGGTAACAGGTACAGGACATAAAAGTACTTAAACGCCTTTTGAAAGCATTGTTAATGCATGTTCTGTTTGAGAAGAGAAAATAGTTAATTACAGATCAATAGAATTTTTCCAGTAGGGGTTTAGTAAAGTATCTTGGGGTGAATACAATGCTTTTTCACACCTGTAAACACAATCCATCCGTCCTTTCTTTAAACATGACATGGACACATGGTGCACCACACAGAATCCTCATTAGAGCCTATAACAATAATGTTGGCAGCTCTCTAATTGCCAATTAACTTAAGGTCACTGCTGTTATCTCTCCATCGCACTCGCCTTTCTGTTTTGACCCCTATTCTTTCTTCAGTTAAAAAGGAGCAGATTTTCTATCCCTTAACTGACGCCACTGAGCCTACGCCGACTCCTCCCAAAAGGCCTGTTTAAATGATTGTTTTCACTGGGAATAAAGAAGAATGATTAGCGTTTGTGTGAGTGAGTGTGAATGTGAATGTAAACATGAGCTGTTAGTCTCGATATACATTACAATAAGGGATTTCTCATCAGAATCAGAATAGGTTTTATTGCCATTGTTATGAACAAGTTCACAGCTAGGAATTTTACTCGGCAAGTTTGCGCAGACGCGCCAAACATGCCAGGGCGGCCGTTAAATGGCGCCCCCTATTTGCTGAAATTAGAAGTTACAAGAAGCAATAAAGCAAGTACATACATACACAAATATACACAGTTGGATTTTTTTCTTCGGTACAAAAGGGAGGGGTGGTGGGGGCTAGTAGTGAGGCGGACTCAGAGGGAGGGCGGTACGATAGGGGCGGGACACTTCGTGTTGTGGAATTTGAGGCTTCTCCGCAGAAAAACCTTGAAATGTTTATGTTCTTGTATGAGCCCGGCGTCAGTCCTATCAGTCCTTTCACCCGTGGCTTGGCCTTGGTGTGTTGACATTGCACAGGGAAGATAACGGCCCAGCTGCTCTCCTGTGTTCCATGGAGGATAAAATTATTCAGTTTTTTTAACTTTAAAAAATCAATGTGCTTTTCATTGGTCTTCAACATTATTCAGACAATTTTCAGACGAATGATTTTCTGTGCAGCTGATTGGAGTATAATCCCATGATAATAGGGGACCACTCCTGCAATCTTCACTCTCCCATTCAGTCGAATGATAGTCTCGAGCCAAGCACAACGGTATATTTTAAGTTTGAATGCAACATACATAACACTTTGTCTTCAGATAAAGAAGGAGAGCAATAAGACCCAACATTTCCTGTACATAGCAGTTTCTTGTGCGTAGGAGTGCACAAGCTTTTGCATCTATTTTCATCTAGGTACACTGTTCTCTGTTTCATTCATTGAACTCCAGTACTTTGCTCCGGACTACAGTGTTAAACCACGCACACATATCTCCTCTGTGAGCTGTTTAATATTTCAGAGCCGTCCTTCCACTGTCTCCCTGAGAAAATGTGCGCAGGGCAGAGTGGGAGGAAAAGCGGGAATCACAGGCATTAAGGGCAGTTAGAGCCTGAAATGCCTTCAAGGGTCTCAGTGCTGCCGCATAATCAGTAAATAGCCCTGTCTATATTCATTTTTCATTGTGGCCGGCCTCTTTACATGCATATGCACATGGCCTGTTCCTTTGATCATCGTCGTTTTGTCGGAAATGGAAAAGGTTAAAAGGATCAGTGGTTTTATAGCCGACCTCTTCTTTCTATAACACAAGCTGCATTTATTATTTGCCCCGCCATACAAATCACAGCCCATATAAGTGTAGCAGCTTTGACAGGGTTGATCCGCCCTTTGTAGATACTGCGTCCAGGTTATATTTCAGTGTCGTCAAAAAGGATTCATCCACTTTGTGCAGTTAGCCTCTCTGACCTTCAAAACTTATAAGGGGGAAAAAGGCCAGATATGTAAAACTCAGGGTTGGGAAAAGCTTTGCAGAAGTTTGATCAGCTTTGTAACTTGTTCTTGAGTTATGGTTTTGAAGATCCGTTCAAGGACTTTGCTTTGTCTTCTCTCACCCACAAGGACACACCGTAGTGATGGGCAAAATCACGAGAGCTTGTATCGATCTTAGTGAAGCAGATTGCTTCAAAGCACTGCACCGGAACCTGCTTCACTACAGCTGGTCATGTGACTAAAGTGTCTATTGTCTTGTAAAGCTGCTCATTGGCTCAGTGTGAGTCTCATAGGCTCAAAGCATTGTTGCCTTGACAGCTTTTGAGCCATAAGTCCAAATTAAAGCCGCAAGCGGCGATGTAGGCCCTCGCCCCTGGCGCAGCCCCCCCTTGCGACCGCCTCCTTTGCAACCGCCCCCGCTCTCGCCCAAACCTGCTCTCCCCTCGGCCTCACACACAACCTGTGTGCTCTCTGTCTACTAACTCTTGCTCTTTGCAGCAGGGGGCGCTATAGCATGGCTCATTTTTGTGTTCATGTAAAAAGATTCAGGGCCATCTGGTGTATAAGTGATAACATTTAAAACTCAAAGGGACAAAGAATGCATAATAATTATGCTCTCAGGAACACGTTTACACTGGCCACGCCCACATCTTACACAATATGATGTATATGTAATATCATTTTTTGTTTAGTTTATTGTGTAGAATATACCGGCAAAGTGGGAGATAAATAATCCAAACTGCAATATTAAAGGTATAGATAGGGGGCGCTCTAGTGTTGAGCACTGTGCAGTTATTGAGCTCTGTCTGTTCAGACCGTGAGTTTCCTTATGTCAGCCAAATATGATCCAGATTGGATAGAGCGCATGCCTGCGAGGGGTTGTCCAAGGTACGGGAAAAAAGCATGTTTTTTGTGGGGGCGCTATGTGAAAAGTGTAAACGTTATCAAAAAAAGCTGGCTTGAAGTTGTAGCTCAATTTCTCTAGATTCTATTGAGCCATGTTTGAGCTTATTCTGCAGAGAAACCAAGGAGTAGTACATTGAAACATCTGGTGAGAGATTTCTTCTCCAGGATTTCAATCCAAGATGGCCGACTTCCTGTTGGTCAGAGGGCGGAGCTATAATGATGTTTTGTGACTCTCTCCATGTGCTCTATCACTGGGCCAAATGGCATTGGCCTACGCCAAAAATGCATGTCCCCAAAAGAATGGGGGTCAACTTTGAGGGGGCGCTGTGGAGCCATTTTGTTGTGGGCGTGTGCATGTTGCCCACTGACACGCAATTTTTGCCGACTCAGATCACTGTGCCAATTTCTGCGTGTACTTTTGCACGGGAAGGCACTGAAAAACAGGATCTTAGAGGCGGAATAAGAAAAAGAATTAAAGCCGCAAGCGGCGATGTAGGCCCTCGCCCCTGGCGCCGCCCCCCCTTGCGACCGCCTCCTTTGCAACCGCCCCCGCTCTCGTCCAAACCTGCTCTCCCCTCGGCCTCACACACAACCTGTGTGCTCTCTGTCTACTAACTCTTGCTCTTTGCAGCAGGGGGCGCTATAGCATGGATCATTTTTGTGGTCATGTAAAAAGATTCAGGGCCATCTGGTGTATAAGTGATTACATTTAAAACTCAAAGGGACAAAGAATGTGCCAGTTATCATGGGTAATAATAATGCTCTCAGGAACACGTTTACACTGGCCACACCCACATCTTGCACAATATGATGCATATGTAATATCATTTTTTGTTTAGTTTATTGTGTAGAATATACCAGCAAAGTGGGAAATAAATAATCCAGACTGCAATATTCAAGGTATAGATAGGTGGCGCTATAGTGTTGAGCACTGTGTAGTTATTGAGCTCTGTCTGTTCAGACCGTGAGTTGCCTTATGTCAGCCAAATATGATCCAGACTGGATAGAGCGCATGCCTGCGAGGGGTTGTCCAAGGTACGAGGAAAAATAATGTTTTTGTGGGGGCGCTATGTGAAAACTGTAAACGTTATAAAAAAAAGCTGGCTTTGTTTTGAATGAGGGTCTGACCATAGGCACCAATTCAGGTTCTTCCCAGTAGGTACCGATAATATATATAAAAAATAAATAAAGGTCAAGGTTGGTATTGAACCAGCAATCTAACGGATGGGAACCCTGCACTCTACCAATGGAGCTACAGAGACTCAGATAGGAACACAGTGAATCTTACATTAATCCTATGAAACACTTGCACTTGCACTGATCAGTTGACAGAAAACGGAATTATAGTTCTGGAAATATTGGCTGAAACATTTTGTAATCAGGGCTAATTCCCCTAAAAATAGGTCCAGCATGGCATTCGAGGAGAGAGGTCATTTGTCCCCCTCTCTCAGCAGGAGCAGTTGCTGCTCTTCCAGATATGAACCTAGTAACCCAAGCGTAACTGTCAGGTAAATCTATAAAAACATTTTTAAAGAGTTAGAAAAGCGTCAAAGTCATATTTGAACTGGCAACCTCATGTACTGGAGACCAGTAAACTATCATTGAGCTATAACCCTATACTGCAGTACACCCGATGTGGGCTACTTTTCTCTAAATCCCCGATTTTGAAAATAGGTCCCAGCAAGGCATTGCAGGAGAGAGGTCATTTCAGGTAATTTTTGCCCCACTCTTGATTGTTTTAGACATTTAGTGTTGCCTCTATTGTTTCCCTACTGTCTCCCCATGTCTTTCTGTGTAGTTGTGCTACAACTGTTCTTTCTTTGTTTTTAATGAGGGTGGGACCAAAGGCGTTGATTCATGTTCTTCCCAGTAGTTGCTGAGTCAAAAAAAATAAAAATAAAAAAGTTAAGGACAGAATCGATCGAGCAATCCCATGGTTGGGAACCTAGCACTCTACCCATGTAGCTACACAAACAGATTTATTTTGCAGCCGAAATGTGCAATATCTTATGAAACGGCATGTGGTAC
The DNA here is from genome assembly GCA_021464625.1 of Proterorhinus semilunaris. Lineage (NCBI taxonomy): Eukaryota > Metazoa > Chordata > Actinopteri > Gobiiformes > Gobiidae > Proterorhinus > Proterorhinus semilunaris. The sequence continues at coordinate 4,730,990 of CM038355.1, read as the reverse complement.
AACGTGTGGGTCATTTTCCCATTTTAAAGATGGTGGGAGCATAGTTGCCGATTCAGGTTCTTCCCAGTAGGTACTGCGTAAAAAAAAAGAAAAAAAAAAGAAAAAAGTCATGGTGGGGATTGAACCGGCAATAAGACAGTGGGAACCCTGCACTCTACCAATGGAGCTACACAGGCTTACACAACAACACAGCGAATTTTACATAAATCTTATGAAAGAACTCTTGATAGATGAAGGAATACTTTGGTGAGAGCCACATAGTACGAGGAACACGCAGAGACGGACAGGAAACAGCCTGAACTTCCTGTGACGGTAAAGTCCAAAAAAGCTGAATTTGGAGGCAAACACGTCCAAATTAAAGCTTCTGTCTGTCACAGAGGGTTAGTATATCTACGTACGAGTCTAAAACTGTGGCTTCCGTGAATAAAGGTGGAAATTGGGAAAATTGACGAATTTCAGGGGAAACTCTGACAGAGGCCAACAGGCTGCCAGAAGAACAACTCTGGCTATTTCCACGGAGGATGGGCGGGCCACTTACAAGCCCACTTACAAAGACATCTTAAAGGCCAGCAGGTGGCGCTATGCTGACACTTTGCTGGGGCAGAATAAGTGGAGTGCTTGCCTTAACCCCCACATGTTATACATTGTCGGAAAGCTCTGACTGAGGCGCATGTGACTGTCATGGTCATTGGTTACTGCCGAGTATACAGTGACCAACATGTGTAGATGAGGTAGAACTCTATGGATTCATACGATAAGAGGCCTTATGTCAGCCAAATATGATCCAGATTGTATAGAGCGCATGCCTGCGAGGGGAGGCTGTATAAGAATAATAACAAGAAACCGGGGGAGAACAAAAGTCCCTTACCAGGACAAAGTCCTGGCTCAGGCCTAATTATAAAGGGAACAAAGCAAGATAGAGGCATGTTGTAATAGATTTTTGTGTTTGTTTCAATGTGTAGAATGTACCTGCAAAGTTTAATATAAATCGTACAAACTAAAATTTTCAAGGTATAGATAGGTGGCGCTATACTGGTGAGCACCGTGCAGTTATTGAGCTCTATGGATTCATACCATAAGAGGCCTTATGCCAGCCAAATATGATCCAGATTGGATAGAGCGCATGCCTGCGAGATTTTGTGAAATGTACTCCAAAAAGGCCTTTTTTGGGGGGGGGTGCCATTGTAATCTCTTAACCCCCACTTTAACCGAGCACATTTTCTCCAGTTCGTCTTGACCCATGTCTTAAAGCTTCTTGAAAAAAAGCGTCAAAAACACAGTTACAGAAATGAGACGTAAGTGCAGGTAAAACCACAGCACACAAAGAAAATGTACTTGGTTCAGGTGGGAGTTAAGAGGTTAAAAGTGAAAATGGCCGACTTCCTGTGCGTCATTGCCACGCCCACACCTTCGAAAATATCAAACACATGTGATATATTTTTGTGTTCGATTTAATGTGTAGAATATACCTGCAAAGTTTCATATAAATTGTACAAACTAAATGTTTCAAGGTATAGATAGGTGGCGCTATACTAGTGAGCACCGTGAAGTTATTGAGCTCTATGGATTCATACGATAAGTTTCCTTATGTCAGCCAAATATGATCCAGATTGTATAGAGCGCATGCCTGCGAGGGGTTGTCCAATGTACGGGAAAAAAGCATGTTTTTTGTGGGGGCGCTATGTGAAAAGTGTAAACGTTATCAAAAAAAGCTGGCTTGAAGTTGTAGCTCAATTTCTCTAGATTCTATTGAGCCATGTTAGAGCTTATTCTGCAGAGAAACCAAGGAGTAGTACATTGAAACATCTGGTGAGAGATTTCTTCTCCAGGATTTCAATCCAAGATGGCCGACTTCCTGTTGGTCAGAGGGTGGAGCTATAATTATGTTTTGTGACTCTCTCCATGTGATCTATCGCTGAGCCAAAGGGGATTGGCCTACGCCAAAAATGCATGTCCCCAAAAGAATGGGGGTCAACTTTGAGGGGGCGCTGTGGAGCCATTTTGTTTTGGGCATGTGCATGTCGCCCACTGACACGCAATTTTTGCCGACTCTGATCACTGTGCCAATTTCTGCGTGTACTTTTGCACGGGAAGGCACTGAAAAACAGGATCTTAGAGGCTGTATAAGAATAATAACAAGAAACCGGGGGAGAACAAAAGTCCCTTACCAGGACAAAGTCCTGGCTCGGGCCTAATTACCAGGACAAAGTCCTGGCTCGGGCCTAATTACCAGGACAAAGTCCTGGCTCGGGCCTAATTACCAGGACAAAGTCCTGGCTCGGGCCTAATTACCAGGACAAAGTCCTGGCTCGGGCCTAATAATAACAAGAAACCGGGGGAGAACAAAAGTCCCTTACCAGGACAAAGTCCTGGCTCGGGCCTAATGAGGGATCTATAAGTCCGGGTCACTAGTAACTAATACAGGTTCATGTTTGAGTTATAAGGTCACATGACTGAGTCATTGGTTCATTGGTACAAGGTTTGTCTTAGTGATGGGCGAATGAAGCCTTGTGGCCCTTCACTACTTTCCTTGCAAAAGTCTTACTATATATTTGGAGCTTCAAAGCTGCTTCATGTTGTTTAAAACTTTATTATTGCGACCTCTCATAAACATGACTGAAGCACCAACACAAATTGATGTGTGCGATAGAAGTTTTAACCACTTAACTGCCACTCTAGGGTTAGGCTTAAGGATTAGGGTTAACAGTTATTTACATCCAAGTCTCAAAGCGTATTGACTGGAGAGTTTACATTCTAAATGCCAGTGTGATACCTAATTTGAAAGCCAAGACCTTCTACTTAATAAAAATATGTGTGAGATCTGTGTGAGTGAAACGCAACTTACCCTACATTTGCCGTTCTTAACCCTAATTATATTCTGATTAAGGTTAACAAACCCTAACCCTAACCCTAGCCCTAGCCCCCTGATCAGGGGAGACGGCAGTTAAGGGGTTAAACAGGCCTGTGGCGGTTTGATTATTCTGATACGGATACTGGAATGATCAGACCAATCATAGACCAATAAATAAGAGTAATTTTCTTTGTAACGTGGTACTACGCTCCACAAAGGGGCGGGGCCAACTCAGTCACCTGCCGCTTTGCTGCTCTGCACAATCTTTGTATTTCATTCTGTCAGAGATAATTTAGCAAACTGTTTGCTGTAGATTGTTCTCCTTACGTTTCCCACAACCAGGCACAGACAGCTTGCACCATATGACCGTAATTACATGGGAAAATGCAAAGTATGGACCAGAAAACATCCTGCATGACAGATACGTACAGCAAAGCTGAAATATTGCACGAGTTTAGAATTGTTGTGCGATCAACATTTGTGCCAAATTCATGGGGAAAATCGCACAGTGTAAGCCCAGTTTAAGGCTGTAATTATCACTTGAACTTTAACAATGACATGGACTCAAAATTACTACCACACTGATTTCCATCATCTTATAACAAAAATGTATATTTTTTAATATTTACATCTATAGCTTTGACAAAGATTCCAATCACAACAATCAACACTCGCAATTAATTTTTGAAAAGACAAATGATCACATTACAAAACATTGCACAAGCAGCATATTCAATTACACTTTATTGTTGTTTTCTGATTCAGTTTGTCAGTAAAATAAGTATAACTTATGTTACAGGTGTCTTTGCTGGGAATAACATATTTCCGAAAAATGTCTATTTCACTTGCCAAAGCTCTTTCACCTATTCAGCTTTAGACCATTTCTAAGGTAATTGTGCAAGTAGGAGATGTAATATGAGCAAAAGCCCTGGTAATATCCTGGTAAAATTGTGCTTCAGAGACAGAGAAGTTATAATAAGAAGAAATGACGATCCGTGACCGTTTATTAGGAAGAATTAGGGATGTCCCTGTCAGGATGTGCATGTTCTCTGAGGATTAGAGTTGCTCAGCCTTCAAATTTTGTAATTCCTGTATATTGAAAGATATAAATATCTCAAGTCATGTCAAAGTACAGTTAATAGAGCTGCAAGTTTGTGGCCGCAATTCACCGCCATCAAAGCCAAAGTCAACTTGTCCTGAGCTGAGTGTCCTTGTTATTATTTAGCAAGCGTTTGCTCATGTGCAAAACAAGTAGCACGTGCAAAAGTGGATAAGCAGCAGAGTCATTTGCACAATTTTAACTCACACATATTTCTCTAATTTACAAATCAGATTTGGGGCCCTAATACTGTAAAACAGGTACATTCAAAGGTCATGCAAGGTCATACATGAGGATGGTTAAGGTCCAACAAGACTGCCATCGTTTCCAGCGGTAACTTAATTAGTTTGTTTAAGGATTGATCACCCTGAATTCATTGACAAAAAATATTGGAAAGTCCATAAATGTGAAACTTTACACACAAACGGAAGGGCGGCATGGCTCGTTTTGTGGTACAAAAGTAAAGAGAATATATATATATATATATATATATATATATATATATATCTATAACACTCACACACAATATGTCCATTGCCTAAATACTTACGTGATGGATCAAAAGCTCTCTCTTTCCATGTTCCTCCAAGCTCCACCTTATTTCACAGTGGCACTTCGAGCTTGAATCTTTTCCGGTTATGAATAATCTCTTGAGTGCCGCTTCCTGTTTTGCCCTTGTCCCCTCCCATTCATCCTGATATAAAAAGGCTAAACCCAGGGCATTGTTTATCACGCCTAACAAGCTTCGCAAACTCGCTGGAGCAAATGAAATACCAAAACCTTTGCCTTGGTGCGGCATGCAGATGTGACGGTCACTCATTTAGATATGCAAATGCCGGCACCAAACCGACAGAGCGCAACAATGGCCCCGTGAATAATGGAGATGTGTTCAAAGCCTTGTCGATATTGGTTTCGTGGATTTAATTTGCCATTCCTGTTTCTGATTTATTAATTGCTGCGTTTGGTGTGTGTGTCAAAAGCTTTTGTTATTGTTGTTGTCCTTGGCCCGTTTGTCTGGACCAATTATGGTTGATCCTTACGGGATTCAACACCAGTCTTCAGATGTCTGTTTATAATCTATTGATTCCTTTCATCTGGGGTTGCTGTTGTTGCGGCTTCTCTACTGTATGAATATGTGTGTGTTTGTTTGTTTGTGTGTGTGCGGAAGTGTTAGTCAAAGACAGATGGGGGTGGGTGGCTGTGTTGGAAGATTGCCGATCCCATTTGCACTGCCCAAAAAGAGCCATGTGTGCTGAGTGTATGTTGTTATATGGTTTTGTTCTCTCTGTTTAGAATATTCTTTATGCTAGGTCTATGACTAAATCAACGAAAAACCTGGTCTTAAAAGAACAGGCCACCATTTTTCAATACTGAGATATGTTCTTACCTGGACTTAGACGAGGTGATGTGTACCTGTCTGGTCTTTGTGCGTGCGCTTAAGACCAGAGACCAAAGATGTTGATGAGAAGGACAGGCATTCAGCCTAAGGTAAGAACATATCTCAGTATGGAAAAACGGTGGCCTGTTCCTTTAAACAAGATTAAAATGAACGCACGCAGAATCATGCACTCATGAACTATGTCCGGTTGGCCATGATTTAATTGGCCTTATGAGAAGTCGCCTAACTAGATCAGCAAGACTTCCCTATCAATCAACTAATTTGTTTCTGTAAAGCCTATTATCACAGCAGAAGTCCCCTCACAAGTATTTCCTAATATTGCTGATTTGAACAGTTTGAAATCAACATTGAGACAGATATTAAGCAAGCAAATCTAATGTCATATTTTTCAAATGTCAGCAGCAGGTGGTTAATAGTCCCCTTCTGGGCATAACCTCTCCTTAGTACCTCAAAAACCAAAACAAAACCAAACAAATCTGTGATAAAAAGAGAAACCTCAAAGAGATTGAAGGAGTCAGAGTTAATACCAGCTCCAAACTAATACTTAAAAATATGGGACTAAAGAGTTCCATAAATCATTTTGTCAAAAAAATATGGTACAATAAATAGTCATAGCACGACGCACTCAGCTTATGTGTTTCCTTATTTTGATATTTCCCTCTCTCTTTATCTGTATGTCAACTGCTCACTTTGTGGTTATTGTTCTGTCACATATTGTTGCCCCAGATCTTTGCATTATTACCCTTATCTTCCCCCATCAATCTGTCACTGTCTCAGTCGCTCACCCCCAGTTTAAATCTGGGGCTGTTTCCATTATTCTGTCTGTTTTTATTCAACCATCATTCACTAAGAATCTCTTTTAATCTTTCCCCCACTCACTCTTTCGGTGTGTACCTTCTCAGGCTCAATCTCCATCTCCTCTTCTTCTATCACAGGAACGCACCAATGTAAAGCAAGGCACTTTTTTTTTTTTAAGAAAGGATTGGACCCTGCCAAATGTCCATCTCTTCTCTCATACAGTGTATTACAGACTAGGGGTGTCACGGTATGAAAAGTTTACCTCACGGTTATTGTGACCAAAATTATCACGGTTTTCGGTATTATTGCGGTATTTTTTTAAATGTGTGTTAATACGTTCAGAAAGCATTGATAGTCCTACACAAACTGAAATAGTTTCGAAAAAGTGTAACAGTGTTTATTATATTTTAAAAAATACAGACAAAGCCATATCACAAGTGCAACTTTTCACATCAAAGTAAATGAACTATAACTAGACGGTGGGGGCGAAGGCTCGGTCCCCCAACGTTCGGCGGTTAGTGCGGGTGATGGGAGCGAGGCAGTTGTTGTCGGCAGAGCAGAGGTGGCAGTTAGGTTGATGTTGGAATGATGATGCTGGAACTCGGTGTGGTAGGGCGGGGCCATTTATAACGGAAATGGTAAACATGTAAAACCTTGCCATGCTGCGTACTGCGGCCAAACGGTGCCGGGTTGAAGCGTACTACATGGAAAAACATAAGTAAGTCTTACAGTCAATTGCAGTTGGATCAGATTGAACCACCAGCCTTGGGATAAGCTGTACAGACTGACAACAGGGAATCATAAAGGCCTGGTCATTACAAAAGCCATACAATGTATTTCTCTTTCATACCCTAATGAAAGGTCATGGATTGACTTGACTTCAAAGCACGTGCATCATCACTTATAGTAGCAAATAGAAAGTGAGGGAAAAAATGAAGACATTTGTATGTGTGGGGTAATTTATTATTCATTTTACAGTTCACTTGTAAAATGTCTTTATTTCTCTGTGGTCCACTTCTCCACTTTTCGTCCGCTGCTAAATCAGCCTATTTAATGGGTGAGTATTCCACAGTAGTGTTAAGTTTTTGACAGCTGCAGCTTGGTACTTCTGGAAAAGAGGTTATGAGAATGAGAGCAGCTGTGGGCTTTAGAAGCAAAGCTAAATTTCTAAAAGATAGGCTAATAGAAATATTGATTTGTATCTCTAGAGATTTAGCTATCTGCATATTACATGAGGCATTTCATAAAGTAGACGGTATGTGGAACCCCTCTATTGAAGGTCTAAACTACATATGGCCCTACAATGTATATACATTTCTGAACCAGGTCCAAAATAAAATACTTTTAACATTTCCAGAAGCTACAGCTTTACAGCCCATTCTGGTGCGTTTATAGTGACGTTTCTGCGTGGCCTGGCCAGCCAGACTACATGCCTAGCTTTCCTTTTACTATACAAAGAAGTGTAGTATGGGTCATACTGTAAATCATATCGGACAATAAAAATAATACAAAAGTTCTTTTTTCAACCATTGACAACCTTCTTCATCATTCCGTGAAACTCCCTCAGATTCCCTTTGCGAGGCGTTTGCAGACCACTTCAGGGGAAAGATAGACACTATCAGATGTAATATTTTATCTACCCAAAGTAACACGGCTTTAAATACATCTGGTTGTATACTTGTTCCAGAGGAAACACTGCACAGTTTTGTCCAGGTTAATGCTGAGATGTTTGATAAAGTTTTCTCCTCAGTGAGGCCCACCACATGTCTTTTAGACCCGTCCCAACCCCGTTTTTTAAAACTTTCTATGGATCTTTTAGAGACGAGCTTTTAAACATGATGAATTGCTCTCTTCAGACGGGGGTCTTCCCTGCTGCCTTTAAGGGGGCGGTGGTGAGGCCCCTGCTGAAGAAGAGCAATTTAGATTTTAATGATTTTAACAATTTTAGACCGGTATCCAACATTTTTAAGCAACATTTTTTTTAAACTTGTTTTTATCCAACTTAATGATTTTATAAATGCACATAACGTCCTTCAGAAATTCCCGTCTGGCTTTAGGGTAAACCACAGCACCGAGGCGGCCCTTTTAAAGATCTTAAATGATCTTAGATTAAATTATGACTCACAGAAGGTCACAGTGTTGGTTCTACTGGATCTGAGCGCTGCCTTCAATACAGTCGACCATACTATTCTTTTAACTCGTTTAAAACACATCGGCCTGTCTGGTGCTGTCCACAAATGGTTTACATCCTACCTCACAGACAGGACATTCATGGTGAGTGTGGATACCTGCTCCTCTAAGGTCCATAAAATTACATGTGGTGTGCCCCAGGGTTCGATTTTAGGCCCAGTGCTTTTTAACCTGTATATGCTCCCTCTTGGTGATGTCATCAGGAGACATGGAGTCAACTTTCATAGTTACGCTGATGATACACAGTTCTACATCTCCATGTCTCCTGATGACACCAGGCCAATGGATGCACTTTTTAACTGCATTTTAAATATCAAATCCTGGATGGCAGAAAACTTTCTCCAGCTTAACCAGGACAAAACTGAAGTTTTAGTCGTCGGTCCTAAGGCCCAGAGAGAGAAACTTTTACCCAAACTACAGTCACTGTCTTTTAATCCTTCCTCACAGGTGAAGAACCTGGGTGTGATTTTTGTCTCCGAGCTGACTTTTATTCCACACATTAAGAATATCACAAAGATAGGTTTTTACCATCTAAAGAACATGGCCAGAGTCCGCCCCATTCTCTCTCGGGCCAACACGGAGACGCTAATGCATGCTTTTATCACCAGTCGTATCGACTACTGTAATGCCCTGCTTTTTGGTCTTCCCAAAAAGAGTAGCTCAGGTTTACAACTCTTACAAAATTCAGCAGCTCGTGTCCTGACGAAGACCAGGAGGCGGGACCACATTACACCGGTTTTAGAGTCGCTGCATTGGCTCCCCGTGTGTTTCAGGATCCATTTTAAAGTTCTTTTAATGGTTTTTAAATGTCTTAATGGTCTTGGTCCTTCTTATCTTTCAGAACTGATTTTACCATATGAGCCTTCGCGGTCCCTTCGCTCCTCCGGCAGGGGTCTCCTAGTTATTCCTAAAGTCAACAGAAAGACTCACGGCGAGGCGTCTTTCCAATATTATGGCCCTCATCTCTGGAACGACCTGAGGAGGAGCTCAGGACCGCAGAGAACGTTCATGTTTTTAAGAGCAGGCTCAAGACCCACCTTTTCAGTTTAGCTTTTAACTGATATTTATTCTTGCTAAGCCTATTTATTTAATTGTTATTGGTATGTATGTATGTATATATATATATATATATATATATATATATATATATATATAATTTTTTTATTTTTTTTTTATATTTAATTTTTACATTTTTTAAATGTATTCTTATTTTAGTGGTTCTAATATTCTTACTTTTACTTTAACTTTTTACTTCTTTTAACTTTCTTTTATGCTCTCCCAGTTTCCTCTGGAGGAGCCCTCTGCCTCGGGAGCAGTCATTGGCTGTGGCTGCTGGGGTGCTGTCCTGTGGGTGTCTGGATGGAGGTGTGGTGTTTCAACGCGCCTCCTCCGGGCACCCTGAGTTGGTGCCTTGTGGCTGCAACCGAGGTGCTGCTCCCGATGCAGACGGCTCCTTGGATGGTGTTTCCTTACCTGGTTTATCCGTACCCAGCCTTCTCTCAGCCTTATGTCCATTGCGTCCATTGTTTTACCTTTAGTGTGTGTGGTGTGTCTCTGGGAAGGTGGAGGAGAATGTTTTAAATCTGTAAAGCACTTTGTGTTACATGAAATGTATGAAAAGCGCTAAATAAATAAAGATTGATTGATTGATTGATTGATTGATGGGTGACGATTGATATTAACCCAACAGAGAAGCACATGGAGGGCTTCCTATGTATGACTATGTGACAAATAACTACAAAATATTTAGTTGTTTTTGTGTGCCAACGTTTTGGTTGTTAACCCTTTTTTTCCCCTCTTGTTGCAGACATAACCGTAGGTCAGAGGCAAAACGAAGAGATGTTGTTCTCTGTTTTGGTTCACTGTTTGCTTCATCTGCTTCACTGTTAGGGATGTAACGATTTATCGAAAATCGATTTAAAATCGATTTAATATGCGTAAAATGTGAATCGAATAAAAGAATCGATTTTAAAGCCACCCTCAGCTACTCCATTTTGCGCGACCGAAACAGACCGGAACACACTAGCTCGTTGTTTCTAACGACGTTAACTTTTTCTCAAGACAAGCTCCACACCTTCCCCGCCTCACTCCCGACACACACCACACAACGTAAACACATACACGTGTAGGCTTCGAAGCAATAGACGCAGCTAAAGTTAGCAGCTACAAGATTAGCGTTAGCGGCTAACACAGAGTTTAGCATTTTGACAGAAGTTTACAAACATCTGACCAACCTGCTCTGATTCTGCTGAAATCCTCATCTAATGTCCATTTGTTAAATAATCCAATACCTACAGGGAGCCGTCATGTCTGTTTCCTCCTTATGTTTACAAAGGCTGCACCGGAGGCAGTGAGGCGTTCGAGGGTGAAAAAAACTGCACTGTAAAATTAGTTCTAAATGATAGTATTATGTTCAAACTGCAAAAAAATAAAAAAAGGTTTAGTAAAATAAATATAATCTCAAAATGTGTGCTTTGCTACACATCTTAGTTATGCTGAAAACATGTACATTTATGTACATTTATAGTTCATTTTCATGTCTTGTAATTTTTTGTAATGTAAGGTTCTCTTACTGAGACAGTTGCAATTTGTTACAAGGACAAAAATACAGATGTTAAAACAAAAGAAACATTGGTATGAAGGAGTCATTCTTTTCTTAAAAAAGGGTTAAAAAATCAGGAAAGATCGAAATCGGGAACCTCAAATCGGAAATCAAATCGAATCGGGGCTTGAGTGAATCGTTACATCCCTATTCACTGTGGGTTGGATTGGACAATGATTATTAGAGATAAAGCAGACAGAGCAATTTTTAAAAACATATTATTGGCCTTGGTTAAAATATGCCATGAACCTGTTTGCAGTCATTCACAGTCCCTGGTAGAAACGGTGTAACAACAACACTGCCAAAGCAGTTCAGACCAAACCAAAAGTGCAGGACTGCATGTGTTATGTTGAGGCATAGAGCAAGGTGCAACATAACTGCAGCTTAAAGTCGATTGAGGATGAGGCAATTTCCCTATTTTATGCTGCAATATGTGAAATGCCTTTTAATGGGATGTGTAGCTCTTGATTTGTTAAATGATTTATAATTAGCATTTGAGAATATGTCTTTGGTGCCCCTAACGTAAATAATTTCTCCTATTGTGAGACAGGCTAGTCCCATTAATCAATAAATACACAGTGCTGTGAAAAAGCATTTGCCCCCTTCCATATTTCTTACATTTGTTTATATTTATCACACTTACATGTTTCCGATCATCAAGCCAATTTTTGTATCACACAAGGACATTATCAGTGAGTACAAAATGCAGTTTCAAAATGATTATCACATGTATTAAGGGAAAGAAAAATCCAAACCTCCATGGCTCTGTGTGAAAAAGTAAATGCCCCCTCTGTGATTAAATGCCCCCTCTGTGAATAACCAAATGTCTTTGGCCACTCCCAAGCCTGATTGACTTCAAGTTTGCTGAATCAAGAAAATATCACATTTAGACCGGTCAGACAAATAAAGAAGGCTACAAAATCTCATAAGAAAACCTATAACGCCACAAAATGAGTCCAAGAATGCAACGACGACTCATCCAGGAGGTCACCAAAGAACCCAGAACGACATTTGAAGATCTGCAGCTTCATTGGGCTCAGTCAAAGTCTATAAGTAAAAGATAGACACTGAGCAAAAATGGCATCTACGGAGAGTTCTGAGGCGAACACCACTGCTGACAAATAACTCAGCAGCTCGCCTCTCATTTGCCAAAAAAACATCTGGATGTTTCCCAAGACTTTTAGAGAAATTGACTGAAAGTTTCACTTTTTGTCATGTCTGCGACTCGTTATATTGTGTGTAAAGACAACGCAGAATTAGATTTTTTTTTTTTAAAGACCACCATGCCACAAGTAAAACATGGAGGTGGCAGTGCGACGGTCTGGTGCTTTGCTGCTTCAGGACCTGGACAACCTGCTGTCATTGATGGAGTAATGAATTCTACCAGGAACTGGAAGAGAACGTCTGGCCATGAGTTCAAGCCCTCAACCTCAAGCTGTTTGGTCATGCAGCAGGACAAGGATCCCAAACATACGAACAACTCCACTTCTGAACGGCTCAAAAAGAAATTAAAGTTTTGGAATGGCCAGGTCAAAGTCCATACTTAAATCAATTTGAGATGCTGTGGTGTGACCTCAAAAGGGCAGTTCATGCACAAAAACTCTACAATATGGCTTAAATCCATCCTCAGCGATGTGACAAACTCATTACCAGTTATTGCGGCCCAACCAGTTATTAAGTTCACTAGGCATTTACTTTTTCACACAGGGCCGGAGAGGTTTGGATTTTTCTTTGCAATAACAAATTTGATAATTATTGGCAAACTGCTTTTTGCATTTACTGGGAATGTCCTTGTGTGTGTGAAAATTGTCTTGATGAACAGAAACATTTAAGTGTGGTAGATATAAACAAATGTAAGGAAGGGGGCAAATACTTTTTCACGGCACTGTATGTACTGTATGTGCCTTTGTATAAAGTTGCCCTGAAGCTGTAAATGACAGTATTGAGCCGTAAAATAAATAAATACACAAATACATGAATTTCTGAGGCCTCTACACGAGCAGTGTAACTGTTTTCCCCATGGGGCGGACTCCTGAACACTGTTTCATGGACAGATGCTGTGTTCGCTCCAGGCCCAAGTGTCTGTACACTGCCCAAACCACACAATTATTATCCTATCTTTGTAAATGGGCTATATACAGATTGGAAAAAAATGTAATAGACTTTGGTGCGCAAACTGCATTATTTTGTCCAGCACATAATTTATGTTTATACCGACTACGTTAGTAGTCGTGATAATTGACCTGTTTTGACGTTTATGAAAGATGCCTTTGAGACACTACTCATAGCCAATATTTATGCATTGACCACGCATTGATATTACTGAATTAACTCATCACTATCCACGGATCCAATCCGATGCTCTCAAAAAGCCTGGATTGGCTAACGCTACCGACACTGAATATCGGTTCGGGACATCCCTAATTCTGATCAAGAGAGGGAGACCCATCTCAGTTGAGGCGTGCCTTGCCCAAGGACAAAACCACAATGTGCAGGATTTCTATCTGGCAACCCTCTATTGAGATCAAAACAAACAAAAATTCCTGAGTACCAGAATATAGTTCGAGAACCACTGGTCTTGTGCAATGACTATCCAGTTATTGCATTGTAGCTGTTCATATTATGGTAATGCTGCTAATTGGTTATTGAAGACTTACAGCAATACAGTATCTGCTTTCTCCTTGTCCTGGCTAGACCCGGTGCCGTGTCAAAACCACTGTAAGAGGGGCTGATGAGAGAGGACGGATCAGAAAGCAGATGATATGAGTTGAAGTGATAAGCTCTGGGAGTGGAAAATCAAACGCTGTCTGCTCCTCTTACCACCATCATGATCCCATCGGCCCACACTCATTATACAATTTAGAGCAGCCATTTCGATCAATCACACGCACGGCCGTAGCAACCTTGGGCCTCTTTTAGTCTTTGAGACCTTTCAGAGTAACTGCCTTGAGGAGAATAAAATGATCCTGTCCGTCTGATCCATAAAGACATGTAATTACACAAGTGTCTGAAACAAGCCATCGTACTAGTTGTGCTCGTCCCAAGCACAAATAAATGGAGAGGAGTCGTGCATCCGGCATGAACTTCAAGTCACAATTTATGGATTTAAACTCTTGATGGTGGTGTGTATTTTAGACTTGCTGAAAGATCATTTCTAGACTAACGCTACTTTATACTAGGTGCCAAGCTAAATTATAGTCAATAATTTGACTTTCTTACCTCAGAATGTTTCGCCTTATCTATGCATCAGCTTTCGTTAACAACAATATACTTTTCTATATACTATTGACTTAACCTTTTAGAGTATCTCAAACATGTGTGCTGGCTTTGTAAAAAGTTCCAAATTGCAGTGGTACTTGCCTTTCACCCCTGAAAGTCCCATGTTGTGATGAGATGTTGTTTGTGTTTTACAAAGGGGCATTAGAAGTAATTGCATTGTTTCACGAAGGCAGCCTTCCAAACAAGCGCTGTGTTTAGTTTCATTGCGTTTAGAGGCAAACATAAAGAGAAAGGAAATCAAACACCTTGGGGCAGAAGTTGCAGTTTCAGCAATAACAGTAAAACGCCTTTGTGGAAAAGCAAAGTGCCATTTTTAGACTGCAATTAGGGAGACTTTAATCACTTTTGACTCCTCACTCCTTCTGTGTGGATTACTGTCTGCAAATTCACACTAATGAAAAGCAGTATACTGGACTTCCTGTTAGCTGCAACCCATATCATGAAGGTTTACTAAACATGCTTCACTTAGAACTTAACTAATACCTGCATTAGTTTTAGTGTGTGCCACAATATGCCTATTTTCAAAGTGTCAACTAGACTACCTCCTGGAATGCCGAAACACACTTTGCAGTTTAGGGGATTTGCACTTCATTCACACGGTGGTGGTAAGCTACAGTTTCCCCTGGGGCAGACTGACAGAAGCACGACTGCACACATCTGCAGCAGCGGTCCCTTTGACCACCACCATTCATTTACACATTCATCCTGGCTTATTGTACATGTTTTTTGTTTTTTTTGCACAGTATATACACCCATATACAATATCCTCCTGGACGTCAAGCATGGAAGAGCTGTCGATAGCTGTCGGTGTTGTTGGTGTTGACATGTTTGAGTAGCGAGTAGTATCTGCAGTATACAGGATACAGGCTATATAGCCTTATATATTGCTTATATTATAGCCTAACACACTACTTTTGATAGAGCTGAACTACACTTTTCTGTGCCCATTTAGGATTTATTTTCTATGAATCAATCCATTCTGTCTGCTAGCTGGGTCAGTAACAGTAAACCCATCCTTATGTGATGTGGGAGGTGTCTGAGAAAGCCATATGAGCAGTTGGACTGGAAAATCCTTTTGCAGATATTCTCGTAGTGAGCGGCAGATGTTGGGGCACTCATGCCCAGAGCACTTAACTGGCACTCACTCAACAAGGTCAGAATCACTTCTGATTATACATCCTGCTGTGTTACCCTTTCCGTCTCTGGCAGTGGGGTGCACAGTCCTGCCCTCTCCAGTTCTCTGCATGGGAGAGAAGTTACCATCTTGGAAGAAGTAAGTCAGTGGGTTTTTGGTCAAAGACATTCAGGCCAGGTGCAAACTATAGTACAGCTAAAACCAATCAAAAGCACGAGACATTTCCGTCACTGCTGATAACACAAAATTCTTGTTCTCAAAAGCAATATTGCTTTTCTGTTAGAAACAGGTTACAAGTTATGTCTCTTTGTGAATTGTGTGTGGGAATATTATGATCCTACATCTTACCATTTTAGATTTTTTTTATTTTGTTTGGCAGGGACTGTACAAGAAAAAAAACACCAACTAGGAATGTTATGTACATAAGAAGTCTAGCCAGAGGCTATATGCTAATGTGCAGTCCCGGTCCCTGGTTAGGCTTTTCAACATGCAGTTTGTAAAAGAGAGCATGGATGGAAAACAACAGTAAAAAGCATCATACGGTACAGCAATAAAAGAAAAAAGAGAAGAGATATCTGACCACATCCCAAGTTCATATGGCATTTTTTCTTTAGCCAGAGCTTCACCTTTAATGAGAAAAGTCTCAGGTGGGACTTCAGCTCCACATACAGTATATATTCTTGTACAGTGGGAGGAAAAGTATGTGAACCCTTTGGAATTTCTCTTGTGAAAGTTAACATGTTATGGCCAAAAAAAATATGAAAACCAATTTAGGCAAAAATGTACTGTAAGAAATTCCATATACTTTTTCCTCCCACTGCATCTGGTGCTCTCCTTGACTCACTCCCATGGCATCCCAAATAAGTCAGTCTCTGGGTTTTTGGTCAAAAACAAGTGGTTATCAGAGTCATTTGGTGCATACAGCAGCTTGTCTCCAGACCAGAACCGGCCATGACTCTGTGTCCCATCTGCAAGGTCCTTCTCCCAATTGAAGGCAGCCCCTTTGCCAGTTGATATAAAGCTTCAGCCTGTCCCTGAATCGTCCTAAAGCGCTGGGGTGGAGCAGGGAGAGAGTAACTGTGTCAAACTGAATGACATGCTTATGATTACCTTCTCAGCCACTGTCACAACCTGGCCTGTGATATTTCATGCTTTTGTGATTGACTTGTTTGTTGGAGTGGAATAATGCCACTTTGCTGTTTATGTCACCTGCACACAGAAGTGAAATAAATCTGTACTGACTGAGAGACTGTACAAGTTCAGCAGATGAAACCACCAAACCTCCATCCATTTTCTCCACTTTATCCAGGACCAGGTTGTGGGGGCACTAGTCTGAGCAGAGATGCCCAGACTTCCATATCCATGCACACTTCCTCCAGTTGTTCAGGGGCAATACCAAGGCGACACCAGGCCAGCTCGGAGACATAGTCCCTCCAGCGTGTCCTGGTTCTTCCACGAGGCCTCCTCCCAATAGGACATGCCTGGAACACCTCCTGAGGGAGCGAAGGAGGTGTTCCAGGACTGAGCTCTTCACCCAATCTTTAAGGGTTCGCCAAACCACCCTGTGAAGGAAACTAATTTTGGCTGCTTGTATCCACAATTTTGTCCTTTTCCCATTACCCAGATCTCATGACCATAGGTGAGGATAGGAATGTAGATCGACAGGTAAATCGAGAGCTTGCCTGGCAAGATTTCAATCCAGGCAGTAAGAGGGTTGCTGGCTCAATAGCAGGGCTAGTCAAGCCATATTCTCCCTACATGGGTTTCCTTCTTCCTTTCCCCATCAACCCAACATGCAGTCCTCCAGCTGAGTAATCCTGGCTCAAAACCTGGAGATTTATTGGTCTAATTGTACTCATTCTAGCAACTATCACCAAGTTATGGATCAAATAATTACAAACATTTTAACACTGGCAACTCATAAATGTATTTCAAACAGTGACACGGACATTTGATTAAACTCAGTAATCTATAGCATATTTTCAATTCTCTTGACGAAATCCCTGTCCTCTTCAACTTCTTCTGTCTTTCTTGTTGTCTTTGATTCATCTGATGCTCCCTCCAGCCCTCCTGTCTGCAAACTGTGAGCGGTGCGCAGGAATAACTTCATTACTACCGCGTCCGGGGGAATCAACACAGATAGAGAGGTTGGATCAGAGACAAGATGTGGAGAAGGAGAGAGCGATAAGTAGCTCTGTTGTTATAAAGCTGTCTCCCTTTTATGTCTTCATCTCATTTGGGCTGCTCTTGTCCTTCACTAATAGAGCAATAGACTGTCATTGGGTGAAGAGACACTCATCTTCTCCTGGGGCCTGCACCATTAGAAAACTGTACACCACTCACTGGGACATGAAGACACCTCGGATTATTGTAATTACAGGTTCTATATGGTGGCAATGATGCTCTGAGTTTAGATTTCCTTTCTATCCACACTGACCTGCACCCACTTAAATCTTTAGCAGTGCACATACCTGGACATCAGAGCAACTTTATGTCTGGGGTTCTGTTTGATGACGGTACCAAAGCAGCCATGCGCCGCAAAAGACAAGTCTCATTTATTTGTAATAAAGATTGCATTTATTAGCCAAAATGCTATTAAAGTCATCAAGATGCTCTCACCCAAAAGTAAAAACATAGTGTTGAAGCTGAAGAGAGACGCCTGCTATTTGGGATTTAACACTCAAGCGCATTTCGTATTTCCTGATTGCTCCCCTTAAGGAATTTTAAGCTGCTCATGATGCGATCCACCATCAAGTGCTCATTTCATGTGTTTTGTTTATGATCTGCATGGAGCCTTCCTCTTCATTCATTTCTCATTTGTATCTGCCTCTCAACACCCCCTTCTCAAGGCCATGTCTCAAGAAGTTTAATGGAGAAGAGATGTGTAAAGCCGGCTCGTAAACGTCAAAAAACTCATTCTGTCATCCAGCCATGTAATTTTTGTAGTAAGTGAAAAGTAAACTAACCTGGACTTTTGAGTTGAAGATGCACTACCTCATCTTAAAGACTATGTTGAACTTTTCCACCGTTTTCATGAATGTTGCGGCCTCCATGGGGTTAACAGCAAGTAACGGAAGTGAAATATAACATTATCTGCCACGTTTGTGATTCTAAGTGGATATGTGTTTGGGGCCTCTATTTGGCAACCGTGCACATTCCTGTTGTAGAGGTAAACGCTCATCAGTCACATTTATGTCAGTGTCAAATCCTGGCACCGTCCTAATTTTCTAAAATGCAACAGACAAATAGACAAAATAAGAGCTAATAATAATAATAACAAAAACAAAGACATTGCATCCTCCCTCACATTGTTACTGCAGACAGTATTTGGATGTTTCAAGTTCTCAGGGACCCAGAGCATGCAATGCAATCAGTCTTGCATATTGAGATTGGGTTTTAATTAAAATTAATACTCTTGCTAAACTGCCTGTTACATTAGAATTACTACCACTGATGTTATCTACATGGAAGCGACTGGTGCAAAACTGGGGAGCTGTTAATCACAATTAGACAGTGCGTGAATTAAAGGCAGAAGAAATGAGCAGCTCCTGATGCATCTGTAGTCGATTCAGGCTGCGCCACATAATTAGGGAAACCACAAGGATTGATTAACCAGGCCTTAAAATTATTAAAACTAAATGCTGCTCCGAATCAAACGGGCGAATGTCCTCTCTTGGGAAGCGCAGAAAGGTCAGACAATCATTCACGATGGAGTGGGTGTTATTTTGCAGTCCTAACATCGAGTGAGAATCATAAAGTACAAGCAGTGGTGTTAATAGTTTTTGTTACTTTGACCGGGTGTGTACTTCTTAGATACAGCCGATGTGTTGTGTACAGCATTAGTAGCAGACAACCCTTTTTTTCCTCCAACATTTGCTTATATCCTCTGAACACTCTAGTTCCAAGCCATTAGCTCATCTCTCATTCACCTCTTCACATGCGTTGCATTTGTGGGCGGCGGATGGCGATGTGATGGCTGCACCGACAATGGCCTTCACATCATAGGCGCCGATCCCGTGGGTGCTGCGGGGCTGGAGCACCCACTCAAATCTTTGGGCACCCAGGTGAATTTGCCCTGATTACAAAATGATTCAATAAATAATGCCTAACCTGTAAAGCCGCAGACCCGGGTTGCTTATAAAATGATATACGTGCGTTTGCGGCCGTTCGTTTTGCTTGTTTAGATCCATAGGTAGAGCGCATGGCGCATATGGCCGGGGTCCCAACCACGAGAGTGCTGGTTCAATCACGAACAAAACGACTTATTTTTTTATTTTTTATGACTGTGCACCCACTGGGAAGAACATAAATCGGCGCCTATGCTTCACATTGCACAGGTATACTGTAAATATCTCAACTTATAAGCTTTCTTGAACATTTCCATGACAAAAAAATGGTGGCTGTTCTTGTTCTTGCCCACCTTTCTCCATTAAGAAATGTGCGCTGGACTGTAGACATCAGTAACACCTGTTTGCAGAGTCGGATGTTCCTATACGCAAACTACGCAAGTTGCGTAGGGCCCCGCAGCCGCAAGGGCCCCGCATCTCAGTCAAACGACAGTGTTGTTTCACTGATTAATCAACGTGTTTTCACTGGGACAGGCGCTCACTCACTCTCCGCCCACTTTGCCACATATAACACCAAAACGCAGCGGTCTGCTGAAGTGGATGAGCAGGAGAGACCGACCGCCTCCCCCCCGTCACTCCCAAGGCGCGAGTGCTTCTCCCCCTCGCGTCCCCGCTTGGCTGTCTGTCTCCCGGTGCTCACTTCTCCTCCTGCATGTCTCTCGTGTCCCGTGCGCTGCTCATGTTTTCTCTGCGCGGACTCGGGGCGGCCTCGCCACACTCATTTAAACTCTCTTCTTATTGTCTCTAGCGGAGGATCGGGAAGGTAGTTTGGCGAATAGACGAGAGTAAAAAGCCGTGGTCCGTGGCCTTTTTGTCTCAAAGTGGAGCAGGGTTGCCAGGTCCAAGACAAATTTCTAGTCCAATGACCTCTCAAAACTCGCCCAAAAAGTACGAAAACTAGCCCAATAATTTATTGAAGTTATATTAAAGTTTATTATTGGATGTGCGTGTGAAAAAAGTCCTCCTTATTTAATAATCCATATTAGTAGATTAACACAGGCCATGGGCCAGATTCTATTCTGTTTGGCTAATTTTTTGGCTACTTTAGCCCAGGCTGGTGAGGAAGCAACAATGGCCCACATTGTACTATTTTGACCATTAGTAAACATAAATAAACATACTCAGCTTGAAGTCAGTATCATAATTATCAGTATGTTGCAAAATATGCAGAAAAGTGCAAAGCAGAAAGACCAATGTTATTCTCTCCTCCATGCCCCTGCCTGCTCCTCCTCTCTCCTCTGTCTCTGTCCTGCCGGTAGCTCCTGCCCCTGCTCTCTCTATCTCTCAATACAGGGACAAACATTATGTGAATGGGCTAAATGACTAAATACCTCCTTTTCAAGTTGCAAGAAAATATTGGTGACAATTCTGAACCACCACGTGTGATGCTGTGGAATTACTACTTATTTATTGTGTGCGTATTGTAACAGCCTATTTCAGATTGGAGACTTTAACAGGATGTTTCTCAGCCGTCCACAGGCCGATTTGAGCCAAATAAAAACTTAGAGAAAGGTTAGACTCTCATCTGTCTCAGTTTTGTCATGGGAACTCGCTCTGTTTTGTCATACACGCTCCACAGAACGAGAAAGAACTGTCGGGTCTCCCCCACAGCTGTTCGCTGCGTAATGCCACACCCCTCAGAGAAAAAAGGCTTTAAAACAAAGTAAACCTTTGAATTTATTATATTTCATGGTGAAACCAGCTTAAAGTAGTATCTTACTGGGTTGCATGTGAATTCGAACAATTAAGTTGAATGTTTTTGATAAGTTAAGCCCTATTTGGATTTGTCTTATAAATCATCAAGGAAGATAAAGTTGAGGCCTTGGCAGGTTTAAAATCAGCCCAAGAAAACCGCAACCTGCAGCACAAGTTTTTTTACCTGCAACGGCACATTTAAAGTAGGCAAGGCAAGGCAAGGCAAGGCAACTTTATTTATACCGCGCATTTCGTACACAAGGCAACTCAATGCGCCTAGTAGTTGCCCAGTTGTAGCCCAATTGTGCGGGAAAACCGCAGACCTGGCAACTCTGAAGAGGCGTTGAATCCTCACGGTTTTCAAGGGCACAGTTACTTACAGTAACTCTGGTTCTCTGAATGTGCATAGTCTAAAACAAATTGGGCTAATTCTCAGTGGTGAGACAGAAATAACCGTCAGGTTCAGGTTTCAGTTAGTTTTATATCAGCGGTTCTCAAACTGTGGCTCTGGGACCAGAGATGAGAGAATGTGACCATTTGCCATTTACCATTCTAAAAAGTGGGGAAATAGACCAGTAGTAGTCCTAATCCCCAGTCTGACAGTGGCTTAGTGGTTAGTGGTTCTCACACAGAGGGGCAGGGCCTGAAATTAGGTAATTATGTTCCACTTCTACCCTGCTCTACAGTGGAACTGTTTTTGACCGTAAATGGGTTCACTCTTCGTCAAATAGCCATGGGAAGCGTAGGGCCCCCTGGTGGATTTTTGCTTAGGGCCCCAGAAGGGCCAGCACCGGCGCTGCCTGTTTGCCTTTCGGAATCGGCAGAAATCATAAGAATTCCAATCACGGAGCAGAATTACAGCTCATTCCTCTTTTCTTTTCTCCCACTCTCTTTGCTCTGAGCTCCTCGTGAGTTACTGAGCCTTGTGGGAGAAAGGGCGCAGAGCGGTAATCAAATACAGGTAATAATGGATAATTGAGGTCTTGGAGCATAGAATAGATGTCCACACAGTCTCTCTGCCTTTTCCTCCTGTTCACTAAAGATCTAACATTCAATACAGCACCTCCACATGGTGTGTCTTCTTCTGCTCTAACCCCGGGCGTGAGAGCAGGATCAAATCTCCTGCATTGCTGTGTGTGTCTTTTGCCATTGGTTAGCGTGGGAGTGACCAAAATGTAGCAGTATGTTTTAGGTTTAGGTTATATTGTTTATACCATAATATGTGATGTGCATCTCCAACGTCACCTTAAGCAATGTGCAAGATTCATCTCTTTGTCACATGTTATTTGCAGTAAAAATCATTATAACAACACCTTAGTTTTGTCTTTTACTCATCTTTTTGTTGACTGT
Organism: Proterorhinus semilunaris; assembly: GCA_021464625.1. NCBI lineage: Eukaryota > Metazoa > Chordata > Actinopteri > Gobiiformes > Gobiidae > Proterorhinus > Proterorhinus semilunaris. Next base: position 4,708,465 of record CM038355.1, on the reverse strand, counting down.
TTTGAAATTCTACAAGCCGAGCAGACTGTACGATATACTGCAGTCTGAAGTTTATATCTTGTGAATATCTTATGTTAAACCATTTATAAAATTATAAGCATTTATTTTATTTACATTTCCAATAATGGGACTGCAAGACACTTCACCCTCCTTGCCTCCAGTGTCTGCGTACACTGGTGTATGAATGAGAGTGTGAATGGGCCCCCTATGAGAGACCAACAGGCCCGTTTGGAACCATGAGGCCGTCCTTCTGTGGACCCACCACCTGCAGGAGGAGCCATAGGGGACTGGTGCAATGTGACTTGGGCAGCTCCAATAGCTGCCCCCACGACCCGGCAACGGACAAGTGGGAGAAAATGGATGGATGGATGGATGGATAATGGGACTGTTTGCAGTAATTATTTCATTGAACTTCATTTGAAAAACCTTTTTTATGACGTCTGATGTAGAGACCTCTTGCCTTTGCTAAGTGCTGTTACTCATCTGTCCGCATCTTTGGCACTTGAGAACAGACAGGGCCATTAAGGAGCTTTCACTCTCTCCAAAACCATTAGGTCCCTGTGCATATTCCTGACGAAGGCGAGGGCTTATTCACTTAGGATAATTAAGTGCAGAGGGCTTGTTGTGCCATATCAGCCTGCCTTCTTCTTCTGTTTTATTTTGGACATGCAGCCTCGGGAGGGACAATTAGAGCGGCTGATCAATTGAACGATATACAGACACAACCCCTGTTCATCTCGCTGACTGTCAAAGTTTTGGGGTTTCCAGTTTTATAGACCAAAGACAAAAACTACCCAAGGTGCATCCAGCACAATAAAACAGATACATAAACAGGTCCAAAACATGCTAAAAGAGAGCTGAATCTGAATGAATCCAGGAGTAAACCACAACTACAAATTGTCAATATAAGGACTTAAATGGGTAAATCAGATATAAACCTATGATGTCATAAAAGTATACTTTATCTTCTATAAGAAAAAATAATTTTATTTGCTTTGTCAGAGATTGGGTTACCATGGCAACAGCATCCTCTTGCACTACAGCAAATCTCTGATCAGGAGAGGAGGGTAACCTACACTATGACGGTTTTACAATGAGGCTTAACGCCGCGTTATTATGTAGCTGGATGCTGCTACATTTACATTTCCTTAAACTGCTTGTCTGGGGTAATTCTGCCCCCTACTGGTCATCACATCATTAGAAGTGGATTTATTTATTTATTTTTTTCACCCCAGAAATTATTTTTCATTTAAGCAGTTGTGCACAGAGGATGCTTTGATTGAGATAAGAGGTATGGCCTAGACTACTTATTGAAAAAGACACATATATTTTGGCAAGATATGCAATTATTGACAATATTCTAGTTGGTAACACTTTATAATAAGGTTACATGAAGTCATGCATGAATAACATGAAATTATGCATGAATTAATGCATGATTTCATGATATATTCATGACTCATCATGAGGTAACATGACTTCATGTTCTTTCATAGAAGACTTCGTGCATGAATTAACTTTTTTACAAAAAACATTAACTAATCGTAATTATGAAGTTTATGCATGAATATCATGATTCATCATGATTTTTAAGAACATTTGTTTGCAAGATATACCTTAATACAACATTTACTGCTGTAATTAACTCATCATTAGCTAATCCTTAGTTCATTCATAAATTCATGATGATTGCGCCCCCGATACTAAAGTGATGCACTTTTATGTTTTGGACAAATTTGTGCAAGAGTAGAAAACGTGCTACATTTTTTACTTATTTACATCATGAATAAGTCTTAATGTAAGCAATAGGCAGTGTTTATGTTGATGTAAATGAAATGTTATGGACCACAAAGTATTAAATTAATTTAAACTCATAATGTGGACAGTTCTAATTTATAATGTCTGTGAAGTTTGTGTTTGTTTTTTTCCTTGATAATTGTCCAAATCACTTTAGTATAGGGGATGCAATCATCATGAATTTATGAATGAACTAAGCTAATGAGTTAAAGGTATATCTTGCAAACTATATATTTTTTTAAATCATGATGAATCATGATATTCATGCTTACACTTTTATATTACGATTAGTTAATGTTTTTGTTAAAAAATGTAAATGTTTTAGTGAATTCATCATGATTCTAAGATCATGATATATCAACAAGATTTTCTCATGAATTCATTACAGTAGTTACTTAATGAATTCATGCATGAAGTCATCTATGAAAGAAAAGAAGTCATGTTAACTCATGATGAGACATGATATGGTCATGCATGAATACATCATGAAATCATGTATTAATTCATGCATAATTTCATTATATTCATGCATGACTTCATGTAACCTTATTATAAGTGTTACCTTTAAGTTTGAATTAACATTGTCTAAAGTTTGCATATTACAATTAGTGATTTGTACACATTGGTGAAAATTCATATTTGATGGATGTCACAAATGACCATGATATTAACTTTGGTCTCAATTTGATTTGCAAGTTTTCTTTTTAAATTCACCCATACTTCTCTTGAGATATGCTGAAAGAACATGCATGTACATCTGGACCTGGTTCCAGTTCTAATGTCGGCGCCACCATTGCAAGATAGCGACGTATCATCATGGTCTGTGTAGATGAAGAAATCTAGCCAAACTTACTGTAGTGTAAAATTGAATGATTTTTGCCCAAGTTGTCCAATGCCCAGTTGTCAGTTCCTATACTGGGACAATTTTGCCTCCTACTGGTGTGTTCGCCCCACTCATTTTTGTTGTTATTCTATTCAGCAGTTTTACAGTATCAGTTAGCAGCTGCTGTGTATAGTCTTCAATATGCAACCTTGTCTTTAACAAGATCTCATGCCCCGGCTGTGATGTGTGCTTATGTGTAAAGTGTCCTTTCCAGTGTCATATTCGGGCGAGGACGTAGCAGTAGTAGCCATCTGTTGTGACTTTGCATGCATTTCATAGTTTGCGTTTTACTGCCTCTAACTATCCCGGTTTCCTCCGCCTGATTTTATGAGATGCACCAAGGACGAGGCGCCAGTAAAAGTTTGGGGATACGTGTGTGAGTGTGCATTGGGGAATGAGGGCTACAGAATACAGGCCTGTAACAAAGGCTATGGGTGTTAAATGGCCCAGATGAATACTCATAAACAGTGCAATGCAACATATGCATTTTAACAAGACAAACAGGTCACTTTTATCCAAATGTGGAGCGCTGGTAGTTGAGTAAATGTATTGACATATTGGTAAAATTAGTCTTAGTCCTCTTTAACTCCAGTATCTTATCATTTGGTGCAATACACACATTTTGAAAAAGTATATGCAAACTTTCAAACTTTATAATAGAAAGTAGAGTTGCTTTACTTTCTGTCATGATGCAATGTGAAAATAGTACAATGAGGAATTGACTAAAACAGCCCAGAAATGATGAAGAGGTGCCAGAGCTGGAGAATCGCCTGGCAGATTACAAGCACCAAATCTCATTAAAAAGTGCATGGGGTGGGATTGGAACGACCTGGCAGAACGGTACCCTTTCTGTGTATGTCCTAATGCTGTTAATGCCGTGATACATTCACCATAGGATGAGTGCGTTTCCGGCCTCCCACTGCTAATTACATCCAGGATGAGCAAGAATATCACATTTACTATTGCAAATCACTTCATGTCTTTAAGCTGCGTGCAAACAGCAGCAACCCAATCATATGAGCAATGCACAACATAACACACCTAATTTCAGTAACATTTATGAAGAAACACCCTCGCTTAAGCTGTTAAATAACTGTGTACACTGTGTACAGGAAATACTGGAAATACAGGAAAATACCTTAAATCGTGATAAATGCATTATTTCTTGTATTATTTCAAGTAATCATACTTTGTTACTTGTTGTTCTATTTCTCTGGAAGTTTATTAGTTACACAATGTATTTCTTTTTTTTTTTTTTCATTTCAATATTTGTAACTTTGTATTACAGTTGTTGCCCTTTGTTTGAACACTACTGAGATGTATTCTTACCTGAGATTAGACCAGTTGATACACACCTGTCTGGTCTTCGTGCGTGCAAGAGTGTGGTCGCTTCTAACTTCACCCCATTTGGAGCCATAGGAATATGCTGGGAGAGGCCAAATGCAAACAACATCTTTGGCCGTTTTGCGTGACTGAGGGCACGCACAAAGACCAGACAAGTACGTATCAACTCGTCAAAGATCAGAACATATCTCAGTAGGGAAAAATGGTGGCCTGTTCCTTTAATTTGTGAATTATTTGCATTTGTACTGTGAACGTCTATCATAGTATTATACTATACTGTTGTACTTCCTCAGACTCCCTCTCACAGTGCTGTCTGCACGGTTACCATGTATGCCCTGGTGTGTATCTGGTTCCCAGCAGGTATTTATTTGCGCTGTTCTTTGTGTGGCAGTGCTCGCCTTTTATCTCTCACAAAGACTCTGGCTTATGTGTGCGTTATGTGTCTGATCTGTCTGCAACTCCGGAAAGACTTTTAGCCTTTCTGTAGCCGGCCTGTGTTTAAGGTCTCAGTGACACAAAAGCTAAAAACTTTTCTTTTTTTGTAAAAGTCTTCTCTTTCACTCTGGTTTCTTTGTTTGTCTCCTTAAGTACAGCAGCTTCTGTTCACTCGGATGGAGTTCCTGACCTTGATGCCAGACTGTGCAGAGCTGACTGAGACCTGAAGGTGGTTGATGAAAAATATGAGCAAAAAGAAAATCCAAGACCGAGCTGCACACTTTTAACCAGGGCAAGTTAAACTATATTTTCAAGCAGCATATATTATATTTATAGCTGGCAACATAGGAAGCTATTTGTTTCAATACTATATGCACAAGCACTTTTTGTTATCCAAGGGCCAACCCCAGTTTGTTTGTAAATTCTGAAACTCCCATTGGGGGAAAACAGAATAAAGATAATACATTATATCAATTTAAAGGTAACGTTAACTCACCTTTGTCACTTGGTGTTTGATTCGACTGGCAGAGAATGATGTTTGTGCCAAACCCAAATCTAGTAAAAATCTACAGTTTTGCGGCAGGGAGGGCATCTGTGTAAGCTGCATTGTCCTCTGTGTCGTTATTTTAGGGCTATTTCATATTTTCAGCCCAGGTTGAAAGGGCGTGGAGAGTGTGGAGAGACGCACAGCGGGGACACGACCTGAACAGCGCTCCACATACATGACAGTATAAGCCTGAACCACTCGACTATACTAGCCGCCCTATTTATCAGCCATTTAATAACATTCGGCCACAGTGAAAAGTATATTAAGCAGACATGGGTTGTGAAGAAAGTCAGCCCCATTAGCTAACTTACCGCGACTGCCCTTTGCCACTCAAAACAAGTTTGTTTCGAGACAAGACAAAGATCATTTGGTGACATTTCCATATTGTGTGACTCCAGGGTCCCCTCTTTAACAGACAGCGCTCCTCTACTCTGTCATTAGCAAGTTAATGAATTTGTTTATGAGAATTTGCTTCTTCTTTTTTTGGTAACTTCAGTGCCAATCTTTATCTGTGTCAGACGCGCGCAGTGACAAACACGGCTGCCTCACAATCTCCAGAGACCAATTTGCCTTCTACAGCTGGAACACTGTAGGTGGGAGAGGCCAAGGGGCATTTACCCTCCAACTAAAGTGACTTGACTGTCTAACATGTAATATTCATTTATTTTAAAAAATACAATGTAATGTGCTTTGTTCTTTGTTTTTTTTTCTAAATAATTGTTGCGTAAGTGAGTGGTGACATAACAGCTGTTGTTTGGGTCAGTGCTGTACATATGAAGATGAGTGCAGGGCAACAAAAAGAGAATCTGCTTTAATCAGTCATATAATGATGAGCCATGCTTGTATATTTGCGGCAATTGTTGCATTTGGATGACTGACTCGGAAGCAAACACTTTTCTGGAGGCTGTTTAATCATTAGATGTAAATGATCATACCAAGTACAGCAGCGAGTAGCTCTCAAGTTGTCGTTATTTGATCAAAGGAGCTGCAGACCCAAATGCAGAATGAAAAGTCTATGCATATAGCTGCCTGATTAAGAAGATTATTGTCTTACATCAGCTCAAAAGCTGGTTGAGTTTAAAGCACGTTTAATCAAGCTTTTTCTTGCCAACAATATAGAAATCAAGCACGCTCATATGGAACTCAAACAACCCTAAATGAAGAGCAACTTGTAGAAGTGAAGCTAAACATTTGCACAAAAAGTTGTCAATTACAAGTAAAGTGTACTTGAGGGCACACTGCACATTTCTTTATGAAATCAATACTGGTATTTTATTATATTTATAGGTTGCAATGTTTCATAGAGTGGCTTTAAAATAAAATAGTAAAGTACTCAAACTAAAGAAAATACTTTTTGTCAAACATGGTATGCCTCAATTGCCACTAGCTTGACCAAATGCTCTCTTTGAACTATTCAATAAATTACCCGTCATCTGTACTGGTTTGTTACAGTATTAAGACACTAAGGTCAAGATTTTTCCCCAGGAGATGACAGGAGCGTTGACAGATTTGTGAAGGAGGTCTCTTTTGTGAAGAACAGGCAGGGGCTTCAGATCAGAATCAGAATTGGTTTTATTGCCATGGTTATGAACAGCTTCACAACTTGGATATTTTTTCGGTCGATCGTGCAACATGAAACATAAAACATATAACACATAACTTAGTTAAATAATAAACTCTACGAACTTTAAACTAGAGAGACTATAAGGGCATGCGTAAGAAGATTACAATTAAACTATGATAAAGACAACCACAATTTGACATGGAACAACATAGTGACGGCATTTACAGATGAACAGGTGCATTAAGTGTTAGCAGGAACTATGAGTGCGGACATACCACATAGTGCAATAGAGCAGATTACATGAGTCTGTAACTGAGTTAATGGGTCTTGCTTTTGTTCATGAGTCCGATGGCGGAGGGGGAAAAAACTGTTCAAGTGGCGAGAGGTTTGGGTCTGGATGGACCGTAGCCTCCTGCCTGAGGGGAGAGGGGTGAATAGTCCGTGTCCAGGGTGAGAAGGGTGAGCTGTGAGCCGACCTAACTTACCTTCTCCGCACCAAGTCAAGACCACAACATCAAGCACTGTCATGGTTATAAATCTGAGAGATACTACGGAGGTCATGATTTTAGTCCATTAATGAGTAGATATGAGGTCAGCGTAAACAGAGTTGTTGTACTCACTCCACAATAAAGGGCTAAAAGTGTTTTAGAATAAGGATGGAGCCAATAACAAGGTGAACCCCTGCAACATTGGACGTGTACAGCCTTCTGCTGAAATACTTAAGTTGCTGATGAAGCCTTTTGCCCCGATAGCACGCACAAACATATTAATTAGATACTTAAACCCAGGGCTGGTGACTGTCCAACGTGGCCAATAGCAGGTGGTTACAATACACTCAAAGTGATCACCGAACAGACTAGTCAGAAACCAATATTATAATTATAATAGTCAATAATTAGAGTTTTATTCATTTTATTTAGTGATGTCTTACAGCGCATTAGTTACATTATACTGGATTACAAGCAGTGCACTCAAAAAGACCTCCAAAATATGCACACACAATATTAGTTTTTGCAACTTCCACCTCTGCTTGTACTATAAAAACTCGCGGCTCACCCACGTCCTGCCTTAACTTCTCCATCAGCACAAATGAGCCCCGGAGCCTATTAGTCACAATGGTGTGTGGAGTCTAAAAGCAGAGGGGGAGCAGAGGTGGTGGCTGTCTGCTGAAGTCATGCGCTGCGCTGTTTGTGAGTAGGTGCGTGTGAAGACAGCTCCAGCGCAGAGGGGGCCATGGGACTCCAGACAAATGAAAGAGCTCCACCACCACCACCACACTGTGTCAGCAGCAATGTGTCCCGACTGCTCATAGGCCTGTTTACTACTCATCATTCTGAAGACAACAGATGACAGTGCGAGGGTGCTATGCATGTGAAAATGCGTGACTCCACTGGGTGTATTTTCATTAAAAATAAATTAGTGTTTACACAAGGGATATCACAATGTTGACATATGGCGCTAGTATATAGTTCTGTTTTTATATGTTCAGGGGGTGGCTTCGGCAGGGAAAATATGATGCTGCTCACTGGCAGAGTTGTCGGCACTTTTGTCACGCAACAGTCGGAAGATTAGATTTCTCGGTGTGCTATAACGGCAATTTCTCTACATAGTATTTCTATTGTTGTGTTGATTCATTATGCTCATGGCAGCGATTCAAAGAAGGAATGCGAATTGGGGATTAAGATTGTAACTATTTATACCTATACTGTTTAAGGCCCCATTTACCTCTTAACCCCCGCATAAACAAGTACATTTTCCCCAGTTTGGCTGTACCCAAATCTAAAAGCAAAAAAGTGACAAAAGTGCGACAAAAAAGCAATTAAAACCGACAACAAAAACACTTCTAAAATGTGACATAAACGTGCTGGAAAAGCAACAAAAACACATGACTAAAGAGTGATGAAAAAGCAACAAAAAGTGACAGAAGTGAGTCAAACACGACGATTAAAAAAGACGAGAACACAACAAAAACACCTCCGAAATGTGACAAAAAAAACGGGCAAAAGAGCAACAAAGACGTGCTGGAAAAGCATCAATAACGCGGCTAAAGAGCGATAAGAAAGCAACAAAAATAAACAAGAAAGCCACGAAAGAGCGACAAAAATGAGATGAAAAAAGGGACCAAAATACAACGACAAACAATTACAACTCGCAACTAAAAAGCAGCGACAAAAAAGTCATGATCAGTTTTGTCGGTCTTAGCTTTCAAATGAGGTGTTACACTAGTCTATAGTCTGTAAGATCTTGGGTAAAACCAAACTGGAGAAAATGTGCTCGGTTAGGAAGTGAAAACACCCCAGTCAATGTGCCCTCTGCTGGTCATAATGGCAAAAGCTCTTAGAGCTGAATTAATTTACAGTTTTCATACTTTCTTCATATTATTAACTTAAGTAAGTGCTTTATTTGTACAACGAAATAATGTTCAGGTGTTAGTCCTGAGCCGCTGCGACTGAAGAAGATTTATATATTGTTTTTTTGTTTTTTTTGTTTGTTTATTAAATCAACATAAAAACACAAGATACACTTACAATTAGTGCTCCAACCCAAAACCCTTCCACCCTCACCCCCATTCACACTCATTCACACAAACGGGTTGTTTCCTTACCATATTAACATTCTGGTTCCTACAATATATATCAATGCAGTCTGCACGGGATGAAGTCCGTGAGGCACTGCCCTAAACCAGTGCCTTTCGGACACAACATCCACCGCAATAGGGTTGTGTGTGCTGCTGGTCCACTGTTAGTAGTAACATTTATATTAACATATATTGTATGTTTACGGGACAATGTTAGTCAATAATCAAATATTTACTGCACCAGGACATAACTAAATAATTCCCATAGTCCCTGGGTCTATTTGATTGCTTGCAGGAACACAATAAAAGTTTCCAATCCAGAGAGACTTGGTATTTTGAATGTCGCGGAGGAGGCCTACTGTCCCTGTGAGTGACAGCTCCACTGTAATCCACAAGAATGAATCAACAAAATAAATGTGAACACTTTAACTTGTGAAATGACTTCTCTTTCATTTTGTGATGTATGAAATGTTCAGTGATATGTTAAAGCTCTCTAAATATTTTATGGTCTGTCAAGCAGCGATTCACAGCACGATCATTTTCTGATTTCATGTCGGGGAAATTAATTAGCCCTTTGACCATGTGCTGAATCAAGTGTGACAAATAATATCAGGTATATTCTAATGTTGTAATTATTCATCCGGCTAAATGCAAATTTCCGTCTTCAGGCCACGCTAAACCTTGTTCTCTCTTGAGTACAATAACACTTTGATTGGCGTTCTGTGAGGCTGTGGGGTTTCTCTTTCATAACTTCTCAGCTCTATAATTCAGGTGGCGCAAAAGGGACTCGTATAGAGGCGAAAATTGATTCACGTTTAGTTTAAAAGTGAGTGCGAGAAGGGACAAGAGACTTTTTGAGGTCACATGATATTTTTTAATCGCGGTGCGACGCCGGGATTCACTTGTGCTAATGTTATGATTGTGAAATATTGTTTTGTGATTTAAAATATGAATAAAAGCATGTACCAATACAGTGGTAAATGTGTGAGTACAGTAGTTTGGACGAGCTACTTTCTAACAATGGGCCAGACATGCTATAGCTACAGTCGCGTAGCTTCATTATACACATGCTATGTTTTACCATTAACCATATGTAGGCTACCCCGTCCTCACTGCTGCTCTTCATCATTTGTTAATCCCCAGACCCTTTGTAACGTTATATAAGACAGATCCGTGTGCACCCTCAACAACAGCAAGTCAACGTAGAGGGTTAAATCCCTAGTTTCATGTTTTTGAGTATGAACTCGTCTGCCTTACCTAACATCTTCTCATCGATCTTGTGGGCCAGCTGTAGAGTGTTGTGCCACAAACAGCTAGAAGACTGGAGAAACCCACCATGACAGGCAGATAACAATGCAGCTACAGCACACTAATTGGCCCTGGGCTTACAGGGAGGGAGTGTGCGACTGCGTGCTATTTTTTGGGAGGCAGGGAGAAGGCAGGAGAAGGAGGGTCGGCGGGGAACAGGTAGAAGGAGGGGGTGGAGGTTGTCAGTTTTGATTATGGATGAGCCGCGAGATACGCTGAGCGAGGACATGTTTGCGTGGGGGGGAGTGGAGTGTGTTGGTTTTGCATTGCAGGGTTTGTGCTCTTGGTCACAGTGCAGCAACGTCCTCCGTGTGACAACGGTGGCCTGTTGTGTCATACCTGTGTTTGACTCAACATTATTCACATTCATTAGGTTCAAATTACAGTATTTCTGGCGTCTGTTCACGTGTTTTACAGTGCCAACACGTTTAACATTTAATTCAATGTAAAATATGGTGTGTTTCACAGGAATGTATTTGTGTTTGTGTTTGAATTTTTTTTTTTATTAATACCGCGCATTTCACACACAAGGCAACTCAATGCGTCTACAGGACCAACAGATAAACTTGCACCAACATAACTATAGTGATACACACACTATATCATAGTGGCGCAGTTGGTAGAGCAGGTCGTCTCGTGATCGGAAGGTTGTGGGTTTGAATCCCAGCTCCCGCAAATGCACACGGTCATTGTGTCCTCGGGCAAGGCACCTCACTCTACGTGCCTCCAGTGTCTGTGTACATTGGTGAATGAATGAGAGTGTATGGGTGACTGGTTCCTTACTGTAAAGCGCTTTGGGCCTGATAAGGGTAGAAAAGCGCTATATAAGTTTAGTCCATTTACTATTTACCATACACTCCACAAAGAAACCATTTGAACAGGGACCAAATGTGGAGTACAATGATAAAATGCCTTGATGTTTTTTAACGTAATACTTGCTCCTCCTGCTAACTAGTGCCAACAGCAGGAGTGCTGAATGGAAAGGCCCTCCATGACCTGGAACTTAGGCCAACTCTGTTCTAACTCAAATGTTCTATTTGGCAAGCATTAATTCAGCAATAGAAAATAAAAAAGTTTGTTTGTTGAGCAACCCTTCATATTTCACTATTCAGACAAAATGTTAATATTGGCATGAGAAATAAAAACATACAAATAATGGTAAGATTTTAGCAAAACGATTATCTCCAATAATGAATGAAGAACTTTATTGTCATCATACAACTGTACAATGAAATTGCGTAGTGCAGATGTTGGGTTATTCCTGAGCCGTTACAACTCTGCGTGCCGCCACTGTGGGCCAATCTGACCAGCATGTTTTTGGAGGTAGGAGAAACCGAGGAAACCTACGCAAACACGGGGAGAACATGCAAACTCCAAGTTTCAGACAAACAGGTCTCATAGCTTGACATCCTTCATGATGTTACATGGTGAAAAAAATGGACTCTTGATGAAGCTACAGTTTAAGACTGGGGTACTTCCCACCACCACGCCTGTGTGGCTTAGCTGTGAGTCTTGCCCAGATACCTCCATGTTTGCCCCTTTTTTGTTCCTGTAGTGCCTCTTGTGACGTCTCCACTGTGCTGCTGGTGCCTCTTTAGTGTTTCAGAAGAAGTAATCTGTGGATTCTTATGTCTCAAAGAACTTTAGATAATCACCTAGCTGTTTGTTTACTTTTTAAAAAGCTGTTCCCTTCATGGCCAGTAAGGACTCTCTGCAGTAAAAAAAATTAAAAATCCCTCAAAAACACGGCAAAGATGTACAAAAGCATCATGCATGGAGTTGGCCTTCATGGTGATCAAATTACACCACCATTATGTCCCCATCAGCTTTTTAAGCTAAAGCTCAGAGCTGGCTGAGAGAAGTTATGGACTGCCAAGTTGATAAATTGTACATTTTTTATCTTCTGGAATAGAGTTTCATGGATCTGTCAGATTTCTGAAGGTCAGCTATGCTTTTTCTCTTTGCTCTTGTCACCATCCCCTCACAGTAGCAGAGACCTTTACAAAATGACGTTCTCATGGAGCTTCACACATTACATTCTAACCCTGTATGCCGCGAGAGATATAGAATAGAGAATATATGCACAAATCAGTTCAATGCTCCAACAAAACTCTACAGCATGATGAACTTGAACAAATTAAGTGGGAGCATCTCATTTGCCTCCAATCAAAGTAATGTGATGAAGGAGCAAAGATGAAATAACAACAGGTGACGGGGGAAGGGAGGTAGTAAGTTGCTGATTTATGATGTAATGGAGCGGGAGCCTGCAGTCACTGATAGAAACGATCAGGTTTAGCAATTGTGGAAGATACTATGGATTTCTGCCGTGACCATGACCCCGATATATTTCCCCAACCTTAACTCAAAACCTTTACTATATCCCTGTCCCTAGTCCTAACCCTTATCATAATCTAAAAGTAAAATATAAGCTAAATAAAGCCCCTCTAGGAGTGTTGGGAGGTCAGTTTACAAGAAGCCTTCCATTCCATTGTGAGATAAGCAGGTGTTTTGGAGTAAACTGAGGAGGTTCACTGAGGGAGTATAAACGTGAAGATGCTCGTGGAAAATCCAAACTTCAGAAAAATTGCTCACTTTATTGATTTACACTTTTCAAACAATCTACAAAAATGCCATTGAAGACTTCAGACAATATCAAGTATTGAGAGGGGGAGACAAAATTGGGAGGAAGAGGTTTTGAGATCCTTTTGGGAAGTTTGAAGCGATCAATAACGTGTCAGATAGAAAGTCTTCTACCTGCTGCAGACTCACCTCACACCACCCTTTGTTTTCTGTCTTTCTCTCCAACTTCTTTTATTACCTTTAGTCGATTGAGTGCCTTTGTCAGTTCGAAGATGCCCCGTCCCTCTCACGCCGAACGGCTCTTAATAAAAGGCGGGTCACGGTGTCACTGCTGCTCAGCAAATTGGGTGGCGGAGGGACTGACAGAGTATGAGCTTGTCACCAAAAGTGGCAGTGTAGCCTCCCCCGAGTCCTGGCCACTTCCGGCAGACGTGGTGTCAACCTTTAGTTAAACGTCAGAATCCAAAGTTTGGTGTTAAGTTTAAGTGTTTGGATAAGCAGAAAATGTACAGTAATATGCTGAGGGACAGGGAATGAAAATGGGATATGACACAATAAGACTGTTGAAAAGGATGTCCAAGGTGAGATATTTAGTTTAAATTTGTGTGCGTGTGTTAAAGGGATATTTTAGGATTTTTGACATAGGGCCAGTTGTTTATTTTCGGAGATATATATTATGTATATATATATTTTTTTTATTATTCATGCAGTCCTTATATTTGAAGAGTTTAGTGGTGCTAGGCTAGTGCATGTCTATGGTAACTAGTAGCCTGCTTTAAAAACCTCTTCAAAATGTAGTCAGGTAGTCCTCCAAACGTCGCCATATCTGATTTGTAGAAAGCTCCATTGTGAATTCCACGTGTAGTAATGCCGGCCTCAGGTAAACAAACTACTGTAGATCCGGTAATCTAGCAGATCACTCCACCGCTGCGTAGCTTAAAACCAGGAAGCTGATGCTGCTCAAGTTATTTTAAATGCAAAATGGTAATACTTCAAAAATTATTCAGTCACACAGACATTTATATCGGTAGTCTGGTGTTATAAGTGATTTGCCTCAGGTGCACTGTGCTTGGGTCTGACTGTTTTTAATGCAGGCTATTTTTTTTATTTTTTTATTTATTGGTTTATTTGGTCGGGACAGTGCATGTTAATGAACATACATGGGTCTCATGCATGTAAACACGCCACACCGGATTGAAGCCTTCCATCCGTCTTCCCCCATTCGCAGTCTCAAACACACTCTCATTCATTCTGACCTATTGTACATCTTTTTAGTGGTAGGGGAAACCGGAGTACCCGGAGGAAACGCAGACACGGGAGAACATGCAAACTCCACACAAAAAGGCCCCGTCCAGGTGGGAATCGAACCTGGGACCTTCCAGCTGTGAAGCACGAGTGCTAACCGCTGTGCTACTAGCCTAGCACCACTAAACTCTCCAAATGAATAAAAAAAAACTAGTAAATGATGTCAAAAATCCTGAAATATCTCTTTAAGATGATCTATTTGTGAGTGCATGTTTGGCGAGTGCATGTTTGGTTAGTTTTCAACCAATATTTCAAAGCAGTTTTAAAGGCTTGTGCCACAGTTCTTGACATGGGCTGGCAGTCAGTTACATGACTGTGTTCATATGATAGAGGAAAAATGAGTCAATCACGAGTGTCAATCAAAATCCAGAATGTTGTACTTAAGATGATACAATAATGATACTGAAAATGCTTTTTGTTCAGAGTTTTCAGTGTTTTCTTGAAGAGAGACTTTGGGGAGGGGGCTTCAAAATGGCCTCTAAAGTGTGAGACCCCGTGGTATAACAGTAGCATGCATATAAGCCTATAAGTCTTATATGTTTGGAGTTAGACAGGTTTGGACAAGATGGGCAAAGTGTCTTTTCCAAGGACATTACTGAGCAAATTAACAAATGACATTTTATAAACATAACTTTAGCTGAGGTAAATATAGATAAAGCGGAAGAAAATGGATGGATGGAATATAGACATAAACAGTGACTCAAAGCAGTGGAGAGTTACATATGATGCTCATTATACTAAATAGAGACAGTCTTTCGAAGGTTTCTGCCTACTACAGCAACAACCAATAAATCCTGTCCATAAATGTTCACTTTAAGTAACTGAAAATGCAAGAAAACGGCCTCTTTAAAATTATGCTCTTTAGATTAAGTCAATATAAAGCGTAATATACTTTTACTAGTCATAACTTGGCTTTAGTTCAAATTGGATCTCGCCACTTTGAGTACCTATCAGAAATTACCCCTGCTTTCTCTGCTGTATATTAGATGGGGGTTGTAATGTCAGAAATCCTTTATACATGTACACTAGAGTGGTATATCTTATTATGCAGAAGTTGTCATTTTAGCTGTCCGTGCAAGAAAGTACTTTTTAAAACTCATTTATCTTCATGTGCTTAAAAACATTTCCGACATTGCAAGTTCCCATGACAGCTCTCAGCAGGGACATTAGATTTAAACTGGCACATTGTTTTGGCAGTATTCTAAAGTTACAACAATAATATGAGGTTTATTGCCAATAGATTGAGATTTATTTTGTGCCAAATAATTTACTTCTCAATTCAAATGAAGGCCAGGAGAGGCCCTGCAGGGAGGACAGCCGCCCCTCGGTCCAGGTAATCATCAGCTGTCCATCAAACTTCAGTCAGAGCCGTCAGCAGGTCTGCACGGCACTGCTATATTCAGATGATTGATGACCAACAGAGGCGCCGAAATATCAGTATATATTTCAAATAAATTGTGGTTTGTGCATTCAGAGTTTAACCATATCATGGAAATGTACACTGAGGCAAAAAAAGGAACTCTGTAAGCAATTAAAAAGTTCCATTTCTAATCTATAACCATGAACTGATACAAGTGGTTGAAATAAGATTCCTGCACAGGGTCACTGAGTGCCATGTCGAGAGGAGCCAGTTATGGTGACCTGGGTTTTCTGACTCCCGGATGCCGTCATCGGGAGGTATTTTGGGCATGTCACACTGGTATGAGGCCCCGGAGAAGTCCTAGAACACCCTGGAGGAACCATGGCCCTCGCCTGGCGCCGGCTAAGCGAAAGAAGTGAATGGCTGATGAATGTGCTGTAAATGTATTTTTCCACCTACTGTCGGCAGCCCAGCATTGGACATTTTTTTCATTGTTTTTGAGTTTTTTTTTTTTATCGTTTATTTTATTTTTTTTAAATAAAGAAAATCACACGCTATTATGATCACAATTGCAGTATTTGTCAAAATAATACGATAATATATTTCTTCTAAAATTATTCAGCAGCTCTACATATTCTCTTTATTATACTTTTCAATCAAGCAGCAGTGTACGATTGACCTTAACTGCAAGGGTAATAATTGATTCATTTATTCGTTAATTAATATCACATTGTATAACTGGTGTAAAATTATTACAATCAGCACAGTCAGCCTCCGTTCAGGATCACCAAATTGCTTAATCCTTCATACACTGGTCCCTTTCAGATGCTGAAAATACAAACCATCAAAGTCCATAACTTCAAAGCTCCACAGTAATCACATATTTTGGACATAAAGTGATGACGTGAGATCAATGTTTAGTTTGGTGATGAATAGTGGCAATAACATCCAGCATCCTCAACCAACTATCATTTTTAGTCATAAGGATTTGTATTAACACACATATTCATTTGTCGTAACCTGCCAATAATCCCGGATAAAACATCACACAAACAGCAGTATAGAGGTGAGTGTTGAGCCGGGCACGCTTCACTATCGACCCATGCAAAATGCCTGAAAGCGCATTGACCGTGAGGGCCCAGTGGGACAGCCCAGTCAATATAAACCAACAGGAGCCATGATTGATTGATCCCCTGCCACTGCCCCGCTCTCCTTCTCCTCTGGGTCTCATTAGGCGGTGTGTCCCCGGTCTGTGCTGCAGTGCACAGCTCGGCCCAAACAGTCAGATCAGATCAAGCTATCACTCCAAGTTTACAAGAGTCACAAATATGTAATGGGTTAACTCAGAGCGTACTCCAACTTCTCTTATTAAAAAAATATATACAGTGCATCCGGTAAGTACTCGCACCACTACACCTTTCCCACATGTTATGTTACGGCCTCATTCCAAAATTGATTACATTTGTTTGCTTGTTTTTCATCGGTCTACAATACCCCATAATGACAAAGTGAAAAAAGGTTTATAGAATGTTTTGCCAATTAATTAAAACATATTATGTGTACATAACTATTCACACTGTTTGCTATAAACTGAGCTCAGGATCATCCTCCTGACTGATCCCAAATGCAGTAAAAGGGGAAGGGTACAGAAAAATTGTTGCAGCATTGAAGGTCCCGAAGAGCACCGTGTAAAGTATTGACCAATGCAATTGTTAACACCAGCTGTAGCACAATCCCCTTGACTAAATCCTATCTGGGATCACAGTGAACTCCCATCTGGATCCTGTCTCTGATACATATTTTAATGAGCCCACTTTAAACGGCCCGAGCGGAAGAGAGGTCAGCTTTAAATACAGTGATTAGCAGTTCAAAGACAACAAGCATGGTTTCATCTCTCCTCCCCTCTTCAGTGCATCTCTCTCATCTTCAAACGGGCCATGAGGAGCCGGTGTGGTGCATCTGGGACCTCCTCTCCTGGGTCAGCCGACAGGGGAGCGGGGGCCACAGGGGGAGAGCAGGCTGGAGGGCAGCTTTGTTACCTGCATGTGTTCCTTCCTACTGGTGCTCCATGCTCACTTGCCAAAGGCTTTTAGATTTTAAATTGGTTCCTGTTTTAGCCATGTTTGTTTCACCAGTTTTGTCCAGGCACTTTAGTCACATTACGCCATATACATATGTAGATATTCTTACTATTATGAAGATGGCCAAATATGAAAATAGTCAAATATGATCTGACGAGATGCAAAAGTGTGTATACTAAACAGCCTATATACCTGCTTGGCATTTGGAGGTTTTAATGCAAAGATATCAAATAAGATAGAGGGGGTTGATGCTTCTTAGTGATATACTTCATAGACTCTGTAAGGCCTGAGGATGGCTTAGTGTGTGAAAGTTTGAATCAAAAGTTCCTCTTTAGCTTATAGAAGTCTGTAACTAGTTTTGTCAAGAAATAAAATTCAGAGTTTGATATCTTGTGTGATATATTGTGACAACAATCCAAAAGTAATACTCAGCTAAAGTGATTGTTTTCCCCTGCTTTTTACACCCTGAAAATGTTGGTTCTTTAAAGGGACTACTTAAAGGGACTACTTAATACTTATTTTTTACATTTTTAAACTCTTTATAGTCCCTTTAAAGTATTGAATTAGCTGTTATGCTGAAATTCAAACGGAACAAGGATATAAGGATTATTGGAAATGCATTTGTCAGTAAGAACTGGGACTGCATAAAATCAGAGCATTATAGGGATTTCAAAATCTTGATTTCTGCCAGAACTAAACAAGATGAAAAAAATGGGTACGCCGTATGGAAGGGTGACCTGAATGAACACCTTTCCGGTCGGACCGATTTCAGGGACGGACAAAGCTAGACCAACGCGAAAAAAGTTCTCAAGAATATCAAAATATTCGTTAAGAAAATTCAGGCCTGCTGAGAGGGAGCAAAATGCCCAAACCGCCGAAAATAGAGGCGAAGCAACAGGCAGATACAGCGGTGGAAGATGAATACGTAAGCCTCAGTCGAGTCACGGAGCTCATGGAGCAGCAGAGGGTCATGTTCAGGGAATTAATTCAACAACAACAGGAGAACTTCAAAGGATTTATTAAACTCATCATGGAATCAACAAACACCCGCATGGATTTACAGACTAAGGACATTCAAGAACTAAAAACAAGCCTGCAGTTCACGCAAGGTGAGGTAGACACTTTGAAAGAACAAAATCTGAAACTCACAGAGCGCACAAACACTTTACAAACGGATTTTTACAAAGTATGTGACAATCTACACATCATCACGGACAAACTGGAGTATCTGGAGGGACAGAGCCGCAGAAATAACCTGGTATTTGAGGGAGTGTTGGAGTCGCCTGGGGAGACCTGGGCCGACGCCGAGGAAAAGGTGAAAGAAATACTGAAGGAGAAGCTCCAGCTACATCACGCGGTGGAGGTGGAGAGGGCTCACCGCGTAGGGAAACCGGGCGGCGGGAGAGACTGGCCGAGACCCATCATCGCCAGACTACTGAGGTGGAAGGATCGTGAAGAAATCTTACAGCGCGCCAAACGACTCAAAGGAACAAAAATCTTCATTAACGAGGACTACACCGAATCAATAAAAAGAAAACGTAAAGAACTGATGCCGGAGCTGAGAGCTGCACGAGAAAGGGGGGAGATCGCCTTCTTGAGATATGACAAACTCATTATACGTCCACGCAGCAGTACACCACATCCAGTATAAACACCGGGAAAAGCGTATGGATTTTGGTATGTAAAAGCACATAATTTCACATGTCTAGTAATACATATAGTTCTATAGGAAGCACCGACTTGGACTTTTCAATAAGGAGAATTGCTGAAGCAAACTCCCAGGATTTTACATTCTCTCAATACGACCTACAGAACACTGAGATCGACATCGACCCGGAAAATAACTTCTTTTCTAGAGCTACCAATGACTGTCAATACTACACAGAGGATCTGTACAATAGTAAATTTAAGAACATTAAGGCATTCACTGTAATCCACTTCAATAGTCGAAGCCTCTATGCAAACTTTGACCACATCAAAAGCTTCTTAAAACAGTCTTCCACACCATTCAGTGTCATTCTAATCACAGAAACATGGATCAATAATGATAGAGAATTTGAGTTTTCTATTGAGGGTTATGAATTTATAAGTATGGACAGAAGGAACAAGCATGGAGGGGGCGTAGCTATGTTTATAGACTCCAACTATAGTTACAAAGTAATGGAAAATAAGACAATGGTGGTGGAAGATACACTTGAATGCCTTACTGTAGAAATTACAAGGCAAAAAAAGAAAAATATTATTGTGAGTTCTATCTATAGAACACCTGGCTCTGATATAGATGTTTTTTCTAAGTGGATGGAGGAGCACTTTTCAGGATTAAATCATAAAGTCATGTTTGTGGGGGGAGACCTCAACATCGATTTGTTAAACCCATATAAACATAAAAAGACGGACGAATTTATAAATACTTTATTCAGTATAGGTCTGTTTCCTCTAATAACCAAACCTAGTAGAATAACAACCCATAGTGCCACCTTGATTGATAACATTTTCTCAAATGAAATTGAAAGTGATACAGTCAGCGGGTTAATGATAAATGATATTAGTGATCACCTTCCAGTTTTCGTTATGTATAAAAATGGATATGTAAAAGATGAAGAGGAAAACAAGTATTGGTATAGAAGGGTAAAAACAGAGAAAACTATTGATGCATTTAAAAAGGAGCTTTTAGCTCAAGACTGGAGTATTGTGTACAGAGAGAATGACACGAATATGGCTTATGATGAGTTTACGCAAGTATTTCAAAAGGTATACGACAAAAACTGCCCAATGAAGAAATACAGTAAAAACAGAAAGTATAAAGAAACACCATGGATGTCTAAAGGTTTACTAAATGCTTGCAAGAAAAAAAATAATCTTTACAAAAACTTTATAAATAACAAAACAAAAGAAGCGGAGGATAAATATAAGAAATATAAAAATAAACTGACAGGTATCATTAGAAAATGTAAACAGGATTATTATAATACATTGTTAGATACTAATAAGAATAATATTAAAGGTTTATGGAACATCTTAAATAGTATAATTAGAAATAAACCAAGAACGATTAATTATCCAAAACATTTCAAAGAAGAGGATAACACGTTAAAAAATATGAATGAAGTTGTCGAAACATTTAATAAATTCTTTGTAGATGTTGGACCAAACCTTGCTGCAAAAATTGCAAACGTTGAGAATTATAATTGTGAACTGATAGAAGCAAATCCTATGTCCCTGTTCCTCAAACCTGTGGAGGAAAAGGAGATACTGGACATTGTTAAAGGGTGTAAAAATAAAACTTCGACCGATTACCATGACATGGACATGAAAACTTTAAAAACTGTTATTGAAAGTATCTCTAAGCCGTTAACTTACATCTGTAACTTATCGTTACAAACTGGAACTTTTCCTGATAGTATGAAAGTAGCAAAAGTGATTCCTCTATTCAAAGCAGGAGATAAACATCTCTTTACAAACTACAGGCCTGTTTCCCTTTTACCGCAATTCTCTAAAATCTTAGAAAAGGTTTTTAACTCTAGACTTGACAGCTTTATTGAAAAGTGTAATTTACTCTCGGACAATCAGTTTGGGTTTAGGAACAATCACTCAACCTCACACGCGCTCTTTGATATAACTGAAGAAATAACTAATGCTGTAGATAACAAGAAATGTGCAATAGGGTTATTTATTGACCTGAGTAAAGCGTTTGATACAATAAACTATGATATATTAATTAATAAACTAGAACATTATGGAATTAGGGGGGTAGCTCTACAGTGGGTTACCAGTTACTTAAAAAATAGAAAACAATGTGTGAAAATCGGTGATTATCAGTCGAGTTGTCGACAAATTGTCTGTGGTTTACCTCAAGGTTCTATTCTGGGCCCAAAATTGTTTAATATGTATATTAATGACATTTGTAAAACGTCTGAAGTACTTAAATTTATCTTGTTTGCTGACGATACAAATATTTTTGCATCAGGAGACGACTTACAGCAGCTGTGTCGGATTGTTAACTTGGAACTCAAAAGTGTCAACAAGTGGTTCAAACAAAATAAATTATCTCTAAATCTGAGTAAAAGCAAAATGATGATATTTGGCAACTGTAACTCCAATGCTCAGGAAGCAATTCAGATAGAGGGTGTTGTTATCGAGCAAGTGCATGAAATCAAATTCCTTGGTGTGATTATTGATGACAGAATTACTTGGAAATCTCACATTAAATATATATCTACGAAAATTTCTAGAAGCATTTCAGTAATAGCAAACGCAAAGCACATTTTAAACATCAAAGCTCTACACACCTTATACTGTTCTCTGATTTTGCCCTACTTATATTATTGTACTGTGGTTTGGGGTAGTACTTATAAAAACACAGTTAAACCAATAATATTGTTGCAAAAAAGAGCTCTCCGAGTAATTCATAAAGTTGGGTTTTTGGACCACACAAACTCATTATTTTTAAAATCAAAGATCATGAAGTTTTGTGACATTGTTGAGTTCCAAACTGTTCAAATGTTATTCAAAGCAAGGTATAAATTGTTACCAAACCAAATACAAAGAAGGTTCCAAGAACGTACTGGTCGTTATGAATTACGTGATGAATTAAACTTTAGGATTCAGAAACATAGCACAACTTTGAAAAGTTTTAGTCCAACAGTTAATGGTGTACAATTGTGGAATAAACTGGAGATGGATTTGAAATGATGTCCAAACATCAACCTGTTCAAATGTAAATACAAACAAAAGACTTTTGAAATATACAGACAAGAAGAAATGTGTTGCCACTAAGGGGAGCAGTAGGATGGATTATGTGTATTGTTCCTCTATAATCTGGAAGAGTGTTGCTGCTTGGAACGGTTGTCATTCTATTGCTCAAACTCACAAACGGAGAATTAGGGTTGGCAGGTTATGGATCTGTTGAGAGGAATCCTCCCAACGGGCTCAAAACCTTGTCTTTTAATGCACCACTCAGCATAGGAACATCATCTACAAATCAGCTGTTAGGGGGTTTGTTGAAGGGGAGTTACTGCCCTCTTCAACTGGCTCACTCTCTGGCTTTTTAATGCACCACACTGTGCAGGGCTTTCATCATACTTCACATATAACTCAATTAAATAAATATATAATAATGATGATGATAATTAAACCCAAATTAAAATTATACTGAGAATGGTAATGACAACTGGAAAGTATCAAGATCTCAGATTATAATATCTATTAATGTACCTTTATACCATAAAAGTAACTCTGTAATCACGGGTAAAAATATGCAAGCAATATATTAAGTAACACATTTTTTGACTTGCTTTGTTCTAGACATCGTATATGAAACTAGATTGTTGTTGTAGCTGTGCGTTGTTTCAATTAATTATATAAAGAGTTAATATATTTTTGTTGTTTGTTGTAAGTTGGTCTGTATGAATGTAGCTGCTTGAAATGTTTTGAAATGTTCTTTTTTTTATTTTATTGCACTTGGGGGTGGGGGCTCATAAGCTTTTTGCTTCAGCCCACTCCTTTTGAGCACAATGTGTATTGCTCAAATAAACAAATAAACTAAACTAAACTAAACGAAGGGTGGTATCATAACAAAAAGATCCAGTTGATAAAAATCCAATGTTTGTTAAGCCTTATGTTTTTAAGCCACAATTCATTTTATTGTGATAAGATGAATTGAGTCTATGCTCGAACACTGACACATGCCAGTTATATTTCCTCACCCTCTTCTGATCAGCCTTGGTCATGCTCTGAATGAGTGACACCCAATCACACTGAAGTATGAACTCTCAGACAAAGCCTAGTGTTTCTTCATTGCAGCATGACGCTACCAAATCTATATAAATCATGATAAAATAGAATTTGGGATCTATTGGTTCAGAAAATGCTGTTTTACAAAGTCTATTTCATACCGTAAATAAATCAGAACTTCCCGACTTCACTCCTGATATTCAAAAACTGCTTCTGCGGAGTGGGTTGCCACAACATTGAAATAAATTCACCAGTAGGGCCTTTCCCTATCCCTTGTCGAGACATTTTCAAACTGTGTGAGGATGTAATTAAATTAAAGTTGTTTTGCTATTTATATAACGGGTAAGAACAAATAGACAGATTTGGACACGTGTTCCTGCAGACCTCTCACACTCAGATGGTGCTTAATCATTGCACTCCTCATTAGTCTCTCCTAAAACTGCTTGACCTTGTATCAACTTTTCACTTTCGTCCTCTGTTTCTCTGAAACATGTTTCCTCCATTCTTCATGCTCTTCGCCTGTCATTGGTGGGCCACACATATGTCTGCAGTTTCATTTAGATATAATTACTGTATAAAGTTAACATTTTCATTGCTCAGCGAATGTGAGACTCCCCAAAATATGGAAATAAAATACAAGATTCTGTTCAACTAATCACAGTGGTTCAAGAAGCATTCATGCTCCTCTAATTATAATTATCATTAGTTATAATGTTGAATCTTGAAATGTATTTTATTTTTTTTCTTAAATCTATTTTAAATCATACATTGAGGCTGCACCTTTCAGCAATGAAATTTACAACAGACCTACCCTTTTATGAATGTTCATAAACAGCATTAAAGCAGTTGTTGTAAGGTGTGAATAGCCAAGTCACCGTCTTTCAAAAGTAAAATCTTTCTTATTTTCCAAGTTGTTTAAAACCTGTTCTATTTCCAATGTATTACTGAAGTGCAATCAATATTCTGTTTTTTACCAAAAGAAACCTGTATGATATGAGACAGCATAATAAAACACAATTAAAAAAAGATCGGAAAACTCTGTGAACCCACTGTATGGGTCCAAGTCTGAATACTTTGTTCCCCTTTCATTGACAACAGCAGGCAGCAGCCATCACCCAGCGTGGGACTGCCACAATCTGAAAAGTTTACATTGTTTCCAGACTTTCACATCTTTAGGTATACCCAACTTTGGCCAAGAACATATTCAGCCCCATACAGTCATATTTATGCACGTATCCCCAGGGAGTTGCTAGGGGAAACTGCATCACGAGCTTCATCGCTACGCTGCTCACATGGGGAGTCGCTCTTAGCTATTACAGAAATGGCTGCACATGGACCGCTAAAGATATTTCATATCTTTGCATGTCAACAATGGATACAATGGATATTTTCTTAGTTATTTCATACATTTATTTTTAACCAAAAACTAAAAATGCCAAGTTTTAAAAGCAACATTCAAAAATGTACTTTTGCCCAAGAGATTACTATAGTTTAACTTGGATGTGAGATAGCAAACAGATACAAATGTCAAAAAAGATTAAGGTCAATCAGTACACATCTGTAAATATAATCCCACTGCCAATGTCAATTGTCGTCTTCCCATATTTTACTTTTTATTTTGTATCTTATTTAATATTTTGTATGCATGCCTTACAGTTTAAAGTTGTATAGCTTATTTTTTATTTATAACTATTCTGATTCTAAAAGGAATTACAAAAATGAGTACAGTCTCCAGTTTACATGAGTTCAATAGCGTTAGCCTCATAGTTAGCATTCTATTATTATTTATGTATTTATGGGCTGTTTGCTCCACTTTGCTCCTCTCTATGTCTCTGTAGGCTATTTGGTAGTGTTGGCATGTTCGTCTGTTGGAAGGAAAACCAAGATTCAATCAGTTAAATTCAAGTAATATTTATTGTCACATTTTTATCACATTATTGTAACTTTTCGTCACCTTGTCGTCACATATTTCACTTTTTTGACAACGTATTGTCACATTTTCGTCACACTTGTCACTTTTGTCACTAGTGGTAAATACGTTGGTAACAGACGTGTATCTGGAATAGCCATAACATCATCTTAGTTATGTACCGCTTTTCTGATTGCAACTTAAAAGTATTCGTAGGTCAAACTTTCCAAGGCGCATGAAGCTCTTTGCTCTTCATGGCTTTAGGGTGGTCGGACTTATGTAATGTTTGCATATATTTCCGTAGCTCATTTGGGAAAATCATAAATAATGGCTTCCTGTTAATAGATTTACACTTGTGTATGTAAAATTTGGCAAGGATAATTAACAGATTAACTATATAATATTGATCACTGTTGTTGTTAATTCCTTGGTATCGGAAGGTGAAACCTTTGATGTTATTTTTTAAAATGTATTTGACAAACTGTTTCCAAAAGGCAGCAGTCGATGGCCATGCACAGAACCTGCCACATGGGAGTTTCATAGGTTGCGTTCACGTTATAGAATTCTATTTTAGTTGGAGGGCAGGTGCCAATTAGGGGTGTCACGATTTCAATTTTTTGAGTCACGATTATTGTGAGACAAAAAATTGCGATTTTACGATTATTCACGATTATTCCCCGAATGAAAGGAAAGAACTGATATGTTTAGTTTTTGTCTTGAAAAAGCTTTTTAAAACTTGTAAACATTCACTGTTTCTAAAAATGAAAAATGCTTTAAGATTGTTTTGCATTAAAATAAATAGGCCTACATTGAATAATACAAAACAATGTCAACTTTACTTCTTTATAATGACCATAATTATCATAATTATTTTACTATATATTATTAGGCCACAAGCTAGGCTAGGTTTTATGCTCTCAAAAGATAAGCTGTTGCTTAATTATTTTGATGAACAGAGAATGAAACGTGTTTACAAAGTGACTAATGAACAGCTGATCTCCACATGTGCACGGTTTCACTTTCATTTCTGCTACGCGTAGCTGAAGCAGAGCGGAGCGTTGAGCCTTTTGTTTACATCCTGAGCCAGTTGTGGCGGCTATTTCCGAACATTTGGACAACGTTTTTGGGAAGTATGCAGTTCGTTACCTGGACATTCAGAGCGAAGGATTATCTCCAAGATGTTGTTTATATTCGACGTAGCTGCAACTTTCTGACGACAGGATTTGCATAACGGACGTCCATCGACAACAAAGCCTTGATCATGTTTTGGATCCTAAAGAGGTCCCACTCTGCTGACTTCAATCGTTTTTGGGTGGATACAACACTGGAGGAGAGCGTCCTTCTGCCTCGCTCAACTACCGGTGAGTTTACGCGCTGTTTGAGGCGCGCAGCGGCTCGTGCGTCAGCGTGAAAATATTTCTGCGGTAAACCTTGGCTTCTGAAATTCTTACGGTTAACCTACCGCGTCCTTTTATAATCGCGGTAATCGTAAAACCGGTTAATCTTGACATCCCTAGTGCCAATACAACTCTATGGGAGAGAAACAGTTTTTGAAAGAAATTTCCATAAAGAAAATGTCCAAATGTTTTCTCTGATCATCATGTGATAGTGATTGGATTCACAAACCTGGCATGTGAATTTCATGGCTGAAAGTCCTTTCTACTGGCCAACATCAAGCACATGTTTTTGAATATTGTCTCCACTTTTGGACGCCTTTGTGAAGAAATAATTAGACATATGTGCATATGTGCTGGAAGATATGACTTTGAACTTTGTGACAGCTTTTGTTTCATGTGAATTGGCCCAGGAATTACAGAAAAAATAGCAATGATTTAAGACTAGAAATCTGCATTTTGACCGTTACTATGGTTACAGTCATGGAATTTTCAGTTGCCCTCCAGCTCAATGTTAAACTATAGGCTCTTTAGAATGTTGTGATGTCACGGGAACGCTACCTATTGTATGATGTCACAATTCCATTTCAGGTACAAACAAGCGTTGCCGTGACAATTATTGTCATGCTTTAACATTAGCTCTTCATGTTTTTGACAGATGGCTGGACCAGCTCACATTTAACCTCATTTCAACAGCATTTCAACTTCAAAAGCTAATAGTTTGTGCAATTCAGCATCTAAACTTGACATTCTACTTCGTGAACTAGAGAAACTCAGTCAAACAACTGTCAAACATTGAAAATATGGACGGAGAAAATGCCTCAGCTTTAAAGAGACAACTTTCTGCTCAATCCCACATCCAATGTATGTGGCCAGCGAGGACGAACCAGGAGGCTGAAGGCCCCACCAATCCGTCCTCACAAATGAGTTGTCCTGAAGCGTCTATAAGATCTCTGAAGGAGACATCAGAAACTGGAACAACAAGTTCAGACACATCATACTATGACTCAGATGAAAGCTCTCGGTCATCACTGTCTGACGACACACAAACGGAGGAAGAAGATGACGATCCATCTGATATCTATGATCAGTTGGAGCTTATCGGAGAGGGCAGGTATGGCAAAGTCATAAAATGCCTCAATAAGGAAACTGGTGAAACCGTGGCACTTAAGGCCGTGAAGATTTGTGAAAACACAGATTATGTTGTTGCCAGGGAGATGTTCATGCTTGACAAAGTCAGTACTTTGGACCCAGATGCTGACAACATAATTCGCTTCAACAAGTATTTCAAATCTACAGAGGGACTTCACTGTATGGAGTTTGAACTGCTGGACCTCAGTGTTGAGGATCTCATGAAGAGGCGACGGGCTCCCTTTTCCTTAAACGAAATCAGACTTATGGCTAAGAACCTTCTAATTTCCTTGCAGGGGCTGCGACGAGTTGGAGTAATGCACACAGATGTCAAGCCTGACAATGTCATGTATGTGGACCACCAAAATGAGCCTTTCAGGGTCAAGTTAATTGACTTCGGGGTGGCTACATTAGCAGAGCGAGCAAAGACTGGAAAAATCATGCAGCCAATAGCATACCGTGCCCCGGAAGTCACCCTTGGGCTGCCACTGTCAGAGGCAGTGGATATGTGGAGTCTGGGCTGCTGTCTCTTGGAATGGTATCTCTCATTCCTACCTTTTCCAGCTGACTCCCCATATGACCACCTAAAGATGATCACTCACTTAATGGGAGTACCTCATGGTGCGCTCCTAAAACAAGCTATGTATGGAAATGATTACTTTGTCCAAGAGGGATTAGAGTGGAGACTCAAAGACGTAAGTGAATACACGCAGACAACAGGCGTGACTCCTAAAATGGATGTGAATCCTCTACACGTATTCAAGGATCTTAAGGATGTCATTCAAAACTACCACAAAAGTAGGTCTGGACTTGACCTCGAAGACAGGAGGACCTTTCTAGATTTTCTCCAGAAAATTTTTAATGTGGACCCTGACAAAAGGATTACCCCTGCTGAAGCTCTAAGGCATTCATTTATCATAATGACCTCA
The DNA here is from genome assembly GCA_021464625.1 of Proterorhinus semilunaris. Lineage (NCBI taxonomy): Eukaryota > Metazoa > Chordata > Actinopteri > Gobiiformes > Gobiidae > Proterorhinus > Proterorhinus semilunaris. The sequence goes on along the minus strand of CM038355.1, from coordinate 4,679,587 downwards.
GGAACTGAGATGCCATCTGGAAGCACACACGGGATCGATGAGTCGCCAAAAAATGCTCATGAGGAGTCTGATTTTGCCAGTAGCCGGTCTAAACGGAATGATGGACAAGCAGTAGTCTCCATCAGATCAACGGAGGAGCATCAAAGACCAAACAGCCCAGTCACGGCACGATCTGCCAGCATCAAGCATGATTGCCAGGGCTTACATTCTCCAGAGGTGACACCCACAAGCTTAAATGTGACTACAATCAGCAGAACGCCAGGGAAAGTGACTGAGGAGTCTGAAATAGTCATCAGGAAATCTCCAACACTGAGCAAAAATTCAGAAGACTTGGTCAGATTAATAGTGGATAACCAAGGAGCAGATTGCCTCAAACCAGCTGGTATCCGATGTAAAAGTCAGGCCATACAATCATCAAAGATATCACCCAAAAGCATTTCTTTAACAAGATATGAGGCGTCTGAAACAGTCATAACTAATGCTCCATCCCAGGGTATAAGTCCCCAAATGTCTGTCAGATCAACAGAGGAAGAGTCATCAGAAGAAAGCAGTATAAAATTGGCCCAGGATTCCAGTAGTGCAAGTATTAGCATGACACTGTTAACATCAATTAATGGGATCTCAGATGGCAATGCATCGAAGAACGGAAAGACAGCAAACCAACAACCTTCAAATGTTAAGGTCACCACACTGCACAAGCCCTTTCCGGGTTGTGAAGTCACAGAGACAGCCTGGCAAAATCCCTTTGGAGTGAGGAAAAGGACCACCTGTATACGGCTGGTACAAGAGCCTGGGAGATGTTCCTCAGCAATGACAGACAAGCACAAGGATACAATTGATAACGGAAATACTTCAGACAAACAGTTTTCAGATGTTGAGGTCACCACACTGCATGCTCCCTTTCCGGGTTGTAAAGTCACAACAACATCCCAGCAACATCCTTTTGGAATAAGAAGAAGGACCACCTGTATAAGAGTCCATTAGCGTGTCGCCAAATTCAGTTAGTAAGATATCAGACAAAGACAGTTCTGAAAGGAAAAAACACAAAATAACGGCTTTCAGTTGTTGAGGTCACCACTTCTGCATGCATGAGCCCTTTTCGGGTTGTGCCCAAACAATAACCTCACAAAATCCCTTTGGAACAACAAGGACAACAACCTGCATCGCCCTCTGGTTGGGTTGAAGGTCATGGGGTGGCCATAGCTCAGCAACTATGAAGCAAGGGGAAGATGAAATGATCTTCAAAAAGCACAACGTAACAGCTGAGACTTTCCCATAACGTCACAAAACATTATTTTAATCTTTTACATTTTCAAAATAACATAAAAGGCCACAACAAATGTTTGGGCACACTGCAGAGCTAATACATAGTAGTCCACCAATATGGCAAGTATCACCTTTAAATGCTTTTCTAGGCAGTAAAGCGTCTTTCAAATTTGCAAATATAATTTAGTTGTTTTCATTTATAGTCACCAAAAAAAAAAATCTATTGGCAAAGTGCCATTCCCATTCTCTTCTAGGATTGAAAGACGCTTGGCAGCCTAGAAAAGTGTTTAAAGCTGTGACGCTTGCTATATTGGTGGGCTATATAAACTCTCCAGGGTGCCCAACCATTTGCGGTGGCCTTTTTCCCTAAAAATGTAAAAGATTAAAATATAACCTTTTTGTTTTGATAATGTTATGGGAATGTCTCATCTCTAATGTCATCATCTTAGAGATCATTTCATCTTCCCCTTGTTCGAAGTTCACATTAATAGACATTTTCGCAGCCAACCACTCCTGCCGTCGCCTTGCAACCCGGATTATTATTATTGTTATTATTATTCTTATTATTACCCGGATGCATTATTAGTACCAGCCAAGCCCACTCAACAATGTTTGTCTGAAACCGTCGACCCCTCCCTCCTCTGCTTTATCTTTCAGCACTGATTCTTCTGCTCAGAAGGGGCTCCTGAAGAGCTGGGTGCACCCCTGAGACGGAGCCCCCACCCACAGTCTCACTCAGCGATCATCACCATTATCTCTCCTTTAATAAATTCTTAATCACATCTTCTGTTGTGACATGGTCCTGGTTGCAAATAAGATACTTTTTCTCAGAGCTGCTGTGGGATGAAACTGTATTTTTATAAACAATAAAACTCTTTGGAACCAGGCTTTTAAGTTATTTTTGACATGTGTAAAGTCACCATTAGTTTCCATATTATAGCAAACCTTCTGGAGTCACCGGTGGTATGCGAAACGTTTACAAAACAATAAATTTAACACTTTATTTCCTGTATTCTGGTAAACATAAACAATTATTGCAAACGGGTCCTTTTGCCTTTGCCAAACATTGGTAATTTGTTCTTAAAATGAATCAGGGCTTGACCCTCCAAATTTGTCTGCTTATTAGCAGCCAAATTATGCTCTGGTTGTTCCATGGCTCTCACACACAGAGCATAAGGTAGGCCAGATCTTGGAAGCTATGCAGGAAGGGCCTGGTCAGTTCTTGGATGGGAGACCGTTTGGGAACACCAGGAAGCCTGGGTGAATGTGGTATGTGAGTGAGTGGTTGGTGGTCCGAGGGGCCAATGGCACAGACTGGTTGCCTAGCTTCCGTCAGTATACCCCAGGGCAGCTGCGGCTACAACAGTAGCTTACCACCACCGAATCTGGAGTGAATAAATAATAATGACTGTGATTTAATTTACTTCAATGGAGCCCATCCGTCTCTACATACGTTGAGTGAAACACGCCCCGTTTCCTCAGCAATGTGTGTATGTATATTATATATATATATATATATATATATATATAATATATATATATACACAATGTATTCGTTCAGTCTGTCCTAATTCGCCCAAGGGTGCACACTTGAGCGAATTAGCTTACTCTCATTCATTTAAAAAAATATTTGTTGTAAAAAAACAACAACTCTCATTCATACATGCTAGCACATACCTGTACACTCGTCCGGTCTCTTGTTGGAGGCTGTGCGTCTGTGCCAAACCGAGGCAGTGTAGCGCTTTGAGAAACATCGTAATACAAGCTTGTAAAGCGCATTACAAGTGTAAGGTATTATTATTATTATTATTAGCTGAACGGTTTCGCCCAGTGCTCCTGTGCGGTAGCCAAGGATGTGATTCCCTACCTGGCCACTAGGGCGTAGTAAAGGTCTGTATTCAAGCACTTTTTTTAAATTGGGCAACCACTGCTTTTCCTGCTCGTCCTGGACTGCACACCACTGGAAGTCCCCCTTTACCACTGGGGAGCAGTATCGCTGCACTCAGTGTGGTTACATGAACGAAGAGAAAGTCTCTCGGAGATTCGATTGAGAGTGTGTGATCCAACTCTCCCGACTAGATGGCAAATCGCAACTGTTGCTGTGGCAAATGTGGCGGTCATGATCTCATTAGCTAAATTCTAATTGAAAATAATGTTTAAAAAAGGGTAATTTTAATTCTGAATACTACATACGATTTTTAAAATTGTGAGTCATAATGACACAGGAAAAGGTATTTGTGTTTGTCAGGACCTAATTTCACTGAAATTTGAACATAAATAATAATCCCAAAAACACTGCACTGGTCAATAATCTAGAACAGTTTTCTCAACTCCATATACTGTCAGCCTGCAGGGTCCAGGTACACTTTAGGTTTTGTGAAATGTTAAAGGGTAAAGATGCTTGTGTAAGCTCTCAATTGTATACAGGAGTTTTTCATCATAGATAAAGGTTCATCGAAGAAGCTTTGTCAGCAGCACTAATGAGCTTAGTTTTGGCAGAGGGCGGAAAGTAAACATCCAGTAGGAGGGGCGTAATTCAAACTAGAGGTTGATATTCTACCGTCTGTAGACCGAGCTTCTTGGATGAGAGATAAAATATTCAACAATACAGTTTAGAGGTGACGGCTTAAGAGCCTTTGTCCACGTTTTACAGGGTAAACTATACAAATGCAAATGTATATGAAGTTATCTTATACCTCAACTAGTTAAGCTCAAATTCACCCACAAGAAGTTTGCAGGAGGAAGTATTTGCTTTCAAATTAGTTGAGTAAACTCAAGTAAAGGAAAACAAAGTTTCTTTTTAAATAAGCATAACATTTCCTTGAGTGTAAAGTGGAGCGAGACGGGAAGCAACCCCAACATAATGTAAGGCATTTAGAAGCAGGCAGAGAAGTTTGGAATTACCTCAAGAAACTGTTCACATGTTTTGAAAGGATGTGATCATTACAGAAATAGTAAATCTTCTGTTTTGGGCCATGCCTTGCACCTGATATCTTTTAACATTCCCCCATTCAACTATGGCTGTAAGTTATAATGTTGCTGCTGAGAAGCGAGCTGCAACTATGACGGAAAATGTGAATATTTAAGCATCAGATGAAAAGAGCCATCATTTATTTACCAGTTTGAGGCTTTAAAGTGGGTTTAAACATCGTCATTTTCAGATTGTGTTGACTTTAATCAGGCGCATCATATCCGCTCCATCTCTTCCACTTCACCAGGTGCAGCATTGGAGTGCCTGGCGGCCCAGTCTCGAGAGGAGAGGAAGGTAACTTACTGAAAGTTGTACTGAATAGTGCTGTATGTGGGTATAGGAGTGAATGGGTATACGCTCCTTTACCCACATACAGAAATAATTTGCATAGTGGTAATTATAGCAGGGGTGTCCAATCTATAAATCAGGGGTCAAATGCAGCCCTCTGACCAATTTCTGATGGCTGTCGTACCTCCTGGTGAATTTGTCCAAACTAGCATTTTGATGTGAAATTAAAGGCCCGTGCTGGATTTTTGTTTTGTTTACAAATTAATGATGCAGGAGAGAGAAAGTCAACTTTGTTTGTAGTCCAAAGTCATTCTTAACCTCTTAACCCCCATCTCAACCGAGCACATTTTCTCCAGTTTGGCATTACCCAAATCTAAAAAGCTTCTCGATATTTCTTACTCAAGCAGAATATACATGCCTCCTTTTTTTTACCCTGGTCAATCACAGTAAAGTACAGCATGTTGACTCCTGACAGTGTTTGTGGCAGGATGTGCCTGACGGAGAGATGAGGGGATGAGAGGCGGAAAGGTTAGCTGTGCTGACATAGAGCTTGAGACACACAGCATTCTTCCTGTTATGTTTTCACCCCTCACTAAACTTCAGCAGGGAAAACAACTGCAGAGAATGTATCAAATCGAACAATTAAGTGTGAAATTAGCATTGTAAACTTTCACAAAGTCAAAAAGTAACATCGATGTGGCATTCAACATGACTGTGATTGTCAGAGGTGTAGTACTTGTAGTAATCATGCTAGTATTGAGTAATAGTGACTGAATTGGCCTTTCCTGCTGTGAGGATCAGGAGTGCGTGATTCCTGTCAGAACAAAGTTGTATCATTTTAATAATCGTACTTGAATTGAAGAATCTTTGTTATTGTAGGCCTATATGTCAAAGAGTAGTCCGTCTTAGTCTTAGTTCCAGTCTCACGCAACCTAGATTTTGAGAGAGGGAGACAAAATAATTTGTAGTGGTGAATTAGCTTATTGGAAAGTCATTGTGAGTGTTCAATAGCTGTAGGCTATTTAGAAAATATTTTTCATTTCATTTGATTTGTCCGTTTTTATCTGCAATGAAGCATATAGTTTGCCTGTGTTTTTATGCTTGATGCGATGAAGCCCGAGAACATTGTAATAGCACTATTGATGTCATCTTTATTCATGTTTTCTTGTAGATCAAGAAATGTCACTGGATTTCATTAGCATTTATTCAAAACAAAGCATACCTTGGTCAGTTTGAATGACAATGGTGCCCTCAAGTGGCTGTTGAATTTCACTGTGGTTATTTAAAAAAGTAAAACAAAAAGAAAGGTAGGAAGTCAGAGTTTAAAGCTTTTTATCAGCAATTTCATCATTGTAATTCAATTGTATAATATTTTGAGGATGTCTCAAAACAAGCTCGCAGAACATTAAGTCTACGAAAGCTCAAACGTGTGACCATTTTCATTTGGTTCTGGTTGCATTAATAGCCAACTTCAAGAAGAAAGAAAGAAAGAAAGAAAGAAAGAAAGAAAGAGAGAGAGTGGCGCAGCGATTAGTGCTCTCGCTTCACAGCTAGAAGGTCCTGAGTTCGATTCCCACCTGGATGGGGGCTTTCTGTGTGGAGTTTACATGTTCTCCCCATGTCAGCGTAGGTTTCCTCCGGGTAATCCGGTTTCCCCTACCACTAAAAACATGTACAATAGGCCAGGATGAATGATGTGTGTGAGAGAAAGTATGGTGGCGGTCAGAGATAGATGTGTGCAGTCGCAACAGTGCTTCTGTCAATTTCCCCCACGGGAAGCTACCTTACCACCACTGAGTATGGAGTGAATGTACAATTGTCTCATGTAAAAGCGTTTTGTGACCATGTCTGTGAAAGGCGCTACATAAATAAAGATCTTCTTCTTTACATACACTATAAAAAGATACATTTGCATTTTTTCCCCCTCTCTTTCTGACATGAAACCAGAATTAACTGTTACTTTTTTAGGTCAATTAGAATTGAAAAACATATATTTTTATTTGCTCAGTGCCAGAAGAATGAGAGATAGAATTTTCTACACATTTCTGATTACTTTTTACAAAACCAAAAGTTTACATACATTTCATTAATATTTGGTAGCGTTGCCTTTAAACGGTATAACTTGGGTCAAATTTGTTGGATATCCTTCCTCAAGCTTCTCACAATAATTGGCAAGAGTTATGGTCCATTCCTCCAAACGGAACTGGTGTAACTGAGCGAAAATTTGCAGGCCATCTTGCGTGCACATGCCTTTCCAGCTCTGCCCATACACTTTCAACTGGATTGGGATCAGGACTTTGTGATGGCCACTTCAAAACATTTACTTTGTTATCCTTAAGCCACTTTGTAACCAGTTTGGCAGTTTGCTTTGGTACATTGTCCATTTGGAAGACCGATCTGCGCCCAAGCTTTATAGCTGATGTCTTGAGATGTTGCTCCAATATTTCCACATAGTGTTTTTTCTTCATGATGTCATCTATGTTGTGAAGTGCACCAGTCCCTCCCGCAGCAAAACAACCCCACAGCATGATGCTGCCACCCCCGTATTTGCAGTTGGGTCGGTGTTCTCAGGCTTGCAAGATTCACCCTTTTTCCTCCAAACGTGATGATTGTCATTATGGCCAAACAAACTCCAATCTGTCTTTTTCATGTTTATTTTGGAGTAAGCGCTTCTTCCTGGCAGAGAACCCTCTCAGCCCATGGCGGTACAGGACTTGTCAGCCAGCATCTTCACCAGGTCTTTTACATTTGTTCTTAGGTTGATATTTACATTTCAGACCACAGCACGTTCATCTCTGGGACACAGAACACGCCTTCTTTCTGATCTGTATGATGGCTGGACATTTTCATCTTTTTTAATACTTGGGTATAATTGTTTGAACCAATGAACGTGGCACCTTGAAATTGCACCCAAGGATGAACCAGACTTGTGCTTCCAAGGACATGACACCGTCATCTGGCCTTTTCCAAATGGTTTAAAGGTACCTATAGTAATCTTAGTGTGTGTAAACTTCTGACTTTCTAAAAAGTCAAATAAAGTAATAAAACAACATAAGAAAAAATTCATAAAATGAATAACAAAAGTGGAAAAAAAAATACATCAACCCGAAGGTTTATCCCAAAGCAAAGTCTTAAATTGCTTTTCCACAGTGTCGACCAAACTGCCCGTTGTTAAATAAAGCGAGGACTGGTCACCATGGACATGGTTCCATCAGCAAAGAAAATCTACCAGAAACCCTAAAAAAACAATTGATCTTGGTGCTTCATAGAGGCAACTGTGATGGAAATTAAGACATCATGCTAAACACCCATGCAGCCTCTAAGTCACTAAAAGGTCAACTATACATATCTTTTTCTTTTCTTTGCTTTTGCATAAAAAGTTCCATAATGCACAATGCTGCTTTGTGCTCAGTAAAACGGTAGTACCATTTGTAACCGCGCGATGGCAGTACATCGCTGCTCTGGTGTCAGGCTCGCTTAAATATTCAACAAAAGAAGAAGGACAGAGACAGAAAATGGCGGAGCGCAGAAATGAGGATAATTTCTTCGTTGGGTGATACCTGAAATTAAAATCGTATTAAAGTAAGAATCGGGATACCTACATAAACGGCTGCATTCAATACAAAGTGACAATGTTTAAAAGGGCGAAACGGGCAAACCTGCGTCGCAGAAATGAGTCGGACGACGAGGAGCAGGAGGTGGGCAAGGAGCAGCCTCTGTTGGCACCGACGATGTTTGGGCCTGTGGCGGAGATCCCGTTCATGGGGACGGCCAGCGGCTCCGAGATCAGCCAGAGCAACGGCTTTCTGTTCAACAGCATCAAGACTGTGAAAAAGGAGAAGAAGAGTGTCCCTAGTGCCCCCAGTCAAGGACCCACCGCTGTCAGTCTGCTGAGTTTTGAAGACGAAGAAGGTATGTATGTTAGCTTTACGTGTTAGCTGGATTAGCTATACAGCATGATTGAAATATCAAGCTTTTAAATATTTGTCTGTTACACGATTTTGTCGCAATGTTACATGTAATAATGTAAGCCTAACTTATTATGCCATATTTATCTTGCCGCTGTATGTAAACAGAGGGATCCGAGGTGTTCAGAGTGAAGAAATCTACTTACAGCAAGAAAATTGTCAAGCAGCTTAAAAGGGAGTACAAGGAAGATCTGCAGAAGACGACCCCTGTTAAACATGAGAACAAGTCTGGTATGTGCATTGTTGTTGTTAATTTTGTTGTACAGTTATTTATCTAATTTACCCTAGGAAATAGCAATGTACTTTTCCTCAAAGTTCCGTAGAATCGTCCATCAGCTACAAACGCTTTATATTTTGCCATCGCCTTATGATAATGCATAAAATTACCTCAAGTAATGTAGGGTTGCACACCTTTTCAGACCCTCATCTTTTATCCGTGATCAAAGAGGAGGTTCCCAGCAGACCAGAGAGTGATCAGGGCGAGGAGGAGATGGAGGTGGACAGTGCTGATGATCCAGAGGAAGATCAGAAGGGTGGACTTAAAGGCAACAGTACTTTCAATACACTGTCTACACTTAGCACTCTGAAACCTGGTAAGATCTTTATCTCTGTATGTGTTACAATAATATTGTAACACAAATGTAACAGGTTTTTGTTCCACCAAGGGGAAATACCTGATGCTGCTTTTATACACGCTGCAAGGAAGCGTCGTCAAATGGCGCGAGAGCAGGGTGATGCACCCCCGGTTGAGACAGAGGTTTCCAAACGATTAGTTCGAGAAGAGGATCAAGCCAGTGATGATGATGATGATGAAAAGAGGATCCGCTTCAGTGGAGTCAAGAATAAAACTCAAAGGCAGAAAATTGCTGAAGAGATTGGTACTTTATTAATCTTCTTTTCTTCATGAGTCATGAAGTACAAGTACTGAATTACAATGTGAACAAATCTCTGTACGGTGAATTGAACAGGAATTGAAGGTAGTGATGATGAAGCCCTGGATGCCGGTCAGGATGAAGAGGTCTGCCGATGGGAGCAAGAACAGATCAGAAAAGGAATCAGCATACCCCAGGTAAGTGTCAAGACATTGTCCATGAAATGTTTTTATTGTTATTTTAATTTGTTACTCATTTTATTTCTATTTCTTTGGCTTGTTTCAGGTTCAAACCACTCAGCCAGAAGACAGCACGGTCTATTATCAGAGTGGATATGAGAGCCAGCCCTACGGTGCATCATACAGCATACCCTTCACTTACAGTGCCGTGACCCCAGAGCCTGCGCAGCTTGGCAAACCAGTGATTCGGACTGACAATGGAACCCTACACTATGGAGTGCGAAACACTGACTCAACCCCTGTATCCACTGATATGGTAAAGAAACGCCTGCGAGAGAGGTAGGTCCAGTAAAAGGCTGAAACAACGTCCACTCTCAGTCCAAGACCCAACAATGTGACATGATTGATAACAGTTGTAAAACCAATGGGCTGATTCAAATCTTTACAAGGAGTATTAATACATATATCTGTAAATGTGCATAATGATGTGTACAGTATAGCACTTTTAATTAGAGAAGTAGTCACTGTTGGTTGTTGTTTTTTGTGAGAAAATTGAGGGGCCCCTTGAAAATAAGACTGTTCATCTCAAGGGGTTTATCCTCTCAATAATTAACTTAAATTTAATTAGTTGACATGGTTGAGTCTTTTAACACATCATGTCACAAGTTATTTTTGCTACTTCTCCCTGTATGTCCCTTGTCTGTAGGCTCAGCCAAATGCATGCAGGCAATGAAGCAAACATCAACCGCTATAACCAAATCAAGGAGGACCTGTCCGCTTCAGAGATTGCCATACATGAGATGGAGGACACATCAAATGACAAAGCAGATCAATATAAATTCTTGCAAGAGATGCGAGGGTATGTCCGAGACTTGCTTGAGTGTTTCAGCGAAAAGGTAAGGGAGAAACTGTGCCGTCTCATTTAAAGGTTTTCTGTTTTGCATTTAGAGATTTGTTTCTACTAAATAATGATTTGATCTACTGCATTATTCCTGAAGCTATGGCATGAAATCAGTAATACATTTTTCTCCTGAACCTGTTACGACAACAGCACTTTTAGGAGCATGTATTTTACTTCTTGATCCTACAGCAGCAGAAATGTCATGGAGGAGAACAAAACATCTTCTTATTTCCTAGACGAACCCCACTAACGCCTTATCTGTCCACAAACAGAAAAATTATGACGTATGTCATACGTGGACTAGAATAATATATGTAATATAAGTGGCAAAGACTTTATAAGAAGATGCACTAATTGGCGTCTGGTAAAATTTTTATTCTCAATGAGTTAATGAGCTGAAATAAATGCGCGATTTTGCTAATGAGATACATGTTTGATTTAAAAACTCGCTTTATTACCAGGTTTGATCAGATGTAAAGCCTCTCAGACGAGAGGTGCATCATCCTCGGCTACTGGAAAAATGACTTGATCCAATTGCCAGTTGTTAGCTGCAGCCCTTGTTTTTTTTTTTACCTTGCTTGTGTCCTGTCAGCGCAGCAGATGTAGTGCTTGGGAGCCCCGCTGTTGTTTGGATCAGTGATCACAGAAGGCATCATATCTTTCAGGTTCCGGTCGTCCTGGAGCTGGAGGCTGCCATGCACCAGTTACTAAGGCAACGGGCCTCTCGACTTGTCCAGAGAAGACAGGATGATATTAAAGATGAATCGGCGGAGTTTGCCAGCCTTTCAAGTCAGTCCATCTTGAAGGTTTTTAAGATTTATTCAAACAGCCTCGTTAGTGATGTATGTATGCGTATGAGTGAGTGTGAGTCTTGGCTTCGTCCGTCATTCCCATTTCCCCTGTCCTGTTTACCTTGCAAGTTGCGCTTAATCTTGATAAAATACTCCTGCTTGTCATGCTGGGGATGAATGTTTGTGAATACATGAAAATGCATTATAGAGGCTACTTGAGCTACTCCTTTTATGGTGGAGCGTTACAGTCAGCACAATGATTGTAAATCAGCTCTGGTGGCATTGAGCCACTGAGTAAAGATGACACAACTAGAAATAGTGATTTGTCCATTGTGACTTTCACTGTGTAACATGTGAAAAATGCAGCCAGGTAAGTGACAAATATGTATAAAAATAAAATGCACTGAAACAAATGCCTTTTGTTATTATCTAATTAGATTTTTCATTTAAATATATATATTAGTATTCCAAACAATGATTGATATCATCCAGGGTGGTAAATACACAGAAGTTAAAGGACTTCAACTGGACATTTTTCGTATAATTGCCTGATGTTTCGAGAATCATCGGCAAGTTTTGCCTGGTGACTGGGCACTTGGAGTCACCACCCAATCTACCATCCGATGGGACTTTACATCTTTGGCCCTTTTAAAGAAGAGAATTGGATGATTTTCCAAACGTCGGGCAACAATATATTAGTATTGACATGCTAGTCTGCTCCAGGAAAGAATTAAGGGTTTTATCATTCCTCAGAACTAGTGCTCACATAGCTCCTGTTTGTTTCAGGTAAAGCTGTCGTGGCTCCAAACCTGGGCAGGGACCGAGCTGTTCTACAAGAGCATTCTCGCCAAAGGAGGATAGCTGAAAGAGAGGCCCGGAGGTTTGCAACACTATGGATTATATATATTTATATATATATATATTTATTTATTTTGAAAGATTTTTTGTGTGTGATTTATAAAAATGTTTTCCTTTTTATACAGAACTCGACGTCGACAGGCTCGGGAGCAGAATGGAAAGAGGGCGGAGCATAAAGAAGGGTTGTCTTCAGATGATGAAGAAATGACCACTGACATTACCAGCTTCAACATGGAGAAAGGTATGACGGGGGGGAAATTGTCACACTTAACTATTGAAATTATTTTACCAGTTCATTAATTAAGCCGAATGTTCCTTAGATCGCATCTTCAGGGAGTGCAAGAAGATCTTCGAAGATGTACTTGATGATTTTAATTCACTGGACTGCATTAAATCACGTTTTGAAGGGTGGAGGAGAGAGTACAGAGACTGCTACAGAGAAGCTTATATAGGTCTATGTTTACCCAAGCTTTTTAACCCTTTAGTTCGCCTGCAACTCATTGTATGGAACCCACTTGAGGTAAAATACATTTGGGCAATGACTTTAAATGTCGACCTTTTATCAGTCTACATTGGCTTGATTTTTAAATGTATTTTTCCCCCTTAGGCTGAGTGTGGAAACTTTGAGTACATGCTCTGGTTTGAGTCCCTTTTATTTTATGGCTTCGAGGAGAACAGTACGTTGCAGAAAGGAGATGCGGACATCAGCCTGCTACCTGCCATTGTAGAGAAGGTTATCCTCTCCAAACTGACAGGTAGATGATGCCCACTCAAAAGTGCAAAAGCATGTGTTTCAGGTTTGTATTGATATATTGTTTTATATGTTGCAGTGTTGGTGGAGCAGGTGTGGGATCCTCTGTCCAGTAGTCAGACTTCCAGATTGGTCAGCAGCATCCAGAGACTGATGAAGGATTACCCCACTGTGCTGCATGGAGAAAACAAATACACCCAGGTGCATAATGGCTTCATCTGCAAGATTTGTTATTGCTTTGTGGCACCAACTTTAAAGTTTACCTCTGTTTCTTTGCTTTCAACAGGAACTTTTAAAAGCAATTGTTTTACGCAACAGAAGATCTATAGATGAAGACCTCTATTTACCATTGTACCCCAAAAAGTATGCGATTCCTTGTGTTTTAATAAATGTATTTGTGGATGTGCTACACCTTTATTCACTGTCAGGAATTCTGTTGTGTTTTAGTGTAATGGACAACAAGAATGGCAGTCCTTATCTGTTTTACCAGAGACAGTTCTGGTCATGCATAAAGGTATGGGAAACTTGCGAGGCTCAATTACATTGTGCATCCCAGTTTGGCACGTCTGATAATTTTATATTTATGTGTACAATATTCACAAATTAATGTATTAATTATCAACGAGTAATATGATTTTCCATGTCTTTCACCCCAGCTGTTGAGTAACATCCTACAGTGGGATGGCATCCTATCCAGTTCTTGTTTGAAGGATATGGCCCTGGACAGCGTTCTAAATCGCTACATTGTGTCTGCACTTCAGACATCAGACTCTACAGAGGACAACATCCAAAAGTGCCAGAAGGTAAACAGATGTGTTAAAGGTGCATTATGTAACTTTGTATGCGAAGCAAAAAAGTTGATATTTGTGCATATTTGATCTTGTAGTGACCCAGCAGCTGTATGAATGGTCAGCATGGCACCTTTACTTTTGATTACGGTGGCCTCTGCAATGCTCCAGGATCACTTGTTATATAGGTTTTCTGGTGAGAGGGTCCATCAGCAGTGAAAACCTTCCAAACAATTGATTCTGGAGCGGCCTAGAGACCACACTGTTGTGGAAAGTAAAGGGTCTAAGCTAACCACCCATACAGCCGCTGGGTCACTACATGGTCAAATACACACAAATATCACACAACTTTTTTCCCCCACATAAAAAGTTGCATAATGCCCAATTTTAAGAATACGTTATACAACGTTTTTAATATATTGATATTGCATAAACCTCAAAGGACAGAAGTGTCCTGGGTGCATGAAATTCCTAGTTTCCAATTCGTTATGTTTTGCATTCTGTCTTTTCACTGTTCGATTGGAGTTGGTGTTTTGCTTTTTTGGGGAGGGACGTCCTGTTTGAAGTGTGTTTGTTTAATATACTTTTTTTGTTTGTTTGTTAATAGGTGCTGGAACTTTTGCCCAAGCAGTGGTTTGCAACACTGAAAGGCCAGCAGACGTTGGCTCAGCTTGAACCCTTGTCCCGTTACCTTGCCCACTTGATCAACATCTTTTACCGCAGCAGTTTGGCGGTTTCCGACACAGAGCGACGCAATGTCAAGTGTGTAAAAAAATTAAACAAAAAAAATATATATACCATAAGAATGTGTTTTTATATGATTTTTTTTTTTGTGTGTTTAGGGAACAGATCAAAGAAGTGGTAAAGATGTTGAGCCTTATAAACGCCCTGGATCATATTCTCCATGTCGCAACAGAGCAAGGAGTGAAAGAAATCAAGCATCTTTGGGAATCCAAGTGAGAGGAGAATCCCAGATTTACTGTAGACTAAAGCACACCAAGCGATGTCAAGAAAAGCTCTTAAAACATTTTTGGTTGTAAATACTGTACATTTTGTATATTTTACCAAAAGGAAAAAAACAATGTTTATGAAAAGAGGCCTCTCTGTAAGACTTCCCTGTTACATTCAGCTAACAATAGTTTGAAATAATATGCCTGTTGAGTTTGTTTGAACATCTTGATTGGGTCAATGTTAAAAGATTCCACCTTTTTACTGATGGCTCAAACTCTTTGTCCAGATTGCATTTTGATTACCTGCCTGACTGCCCGCTTTGTGTGTGTGAGTGTGTGTGTACATTACATTCGTGTTTTGTTTGTTAATAAATTCTGACTTTGAACATTGCAGTTTTGTTTTTGTATTTATTATCAGTTGAACAGATGCAGTGTGTTACAGGATGTTTTCTAAAATGTAAAAATGAAGACAGGATAGCATTTACATAAGGGTCAAGGCTGTACTCTCAAAATCATTCAGACATACAAATAAAATGAAAGGTGTTGCACGTTCACTTTACAATAGAATAGACATTTGACAATCCCAATGCAAGTCGAGCATCTGTGACAAAAAAAACCTGACTTGTCCCTATAAATAACTAAGTTGAACATGAGTCGTAGTTGGTATAGGAAAATGTTCTCAGAAATAACATTTCGTAATTTTCCTCATCAAATGGGCCGCTTACATAAGTAAAAACGCTACCGTGATTTGTGGTTCGTTTGAAGGCCTCGTTGTCGCTTGGGGCGTTTCTAAAACTACCCCTGGTTAATGGCTATTGCTCAATCAATGGCATCGCGTGTGTGTCCCCTCCTCCCACCAAAACGCGCTAAACACGGCAACCTGAAACCTTCTAATCCTTCGCTTCCAATCGCTAAGACTTGACCACTGCTCTGTGAGAATGACCTCCAAGTTTAGTTTGAGGTTTTTCTAATTGTGTTTCTTTGTTATAAGAAGAGATTTGGATATCTGCTTCATGCACTTACGCAGGACCTACAAGGTAACGTGGCTGCAGTTTTACGCACACACATGTCCTCTGCTGTGTACAAGTTTGGGCGTTTTGGAATCGCTGTTTCCATCTGGTTTGAGCTGCCCTGGTGGTTACAGAGCTCGTGCAGGGTTGTAATGTTAAAAAGCCTTGCACTAAGCCACATGGTCGGGGCTTTAAGGTGAGAGTTATGTCACTGCGGTCGTCTGTCGCCATGTGAGTTGGAAAAATATATAAACAAAATAATTTATAGAGTTATTGGGTTTATTAGATGTAGGTTTAGATAGCCCCATAAGAAAGTGACAATTCTACGTTCTAGCCAAGTATGGTAGACTATGAGATATGAAAAAGTTGCCTAGTGTAATTTTCATAATATTGTTTGCCCCTAATTTATGGTAATTTGAGCACAATGATCTTTGATGCAATTGTTCAGACCATGATTTATGTAAACATGATGCATGTTTAAAATAGGGTCAGTTGTGAGCAGGGTCTTAGAAATGCATGAGAGGATATGACACCTACTGCTATTTAAGCAAAGTCAAGAAGATAAGATAATCATTTATTGATTTTCACAACGGAGAAATTCACTTGTTACATTCGGCATTCAATAAGATCACTCAAGGTGTGCAAAATAGACACGAAATGTGCAAACAGTATAGCCTACCTCTTTTTTTCCCCTTTTTTTACTATCTTGTGTTAAGAAATTAATATATGCAAAATGTATAATGTCCCCTCCAACAATGAGGCTGGAGACCGTGATTCTTAAAATTAGGCATTAGAAATAAAATCATTTTAAGATTAGGGTCATGGATAGGTTAAGGCTTGCGTAATCCGTGACACAAATTGGTTTAACGAAGAAACTAGTAGACTTAAATTAAATTAAAATAAAGCCTAAACTTGATTTTAAAATGGCTAATTTGCCTTAAAAAATGTAGTGTCTGTCACTACTTGTGAATGCAAGCGTGTACATTCCCCTATGCGTTTCGTGTGGTGGACGTGTTGTGTAGTGACGTCACTTCACGACACGCCTCTGTCTTCAGGCTGCAGACAGACCCTACTCACAAAGGAGCAAAAGTGGACGCTATGCTTTCAAAACAGAGCAGTGGTAGAAACAAAAAATAATTTGACCAGTACATAGCAAGGAATCAACAGACTTGCTGGGGCCTGGCTGGATGTAAATAAATAATTCAGATTTTATGTATGAAATTAGATTCTAATGAAACAGTCCATTATATTAAAAACAGATGACTCCAAATAGTACATGAAAAAATAAAGTGAGCTTCTTGATGGGCCACCGTATTCTTGAGGCCTCTTTGACGGGCTTGGAAAATATTTTACCTTTTTAGTACAATTGTCCAAAATGCGTAAATTATTAAAATGTGACCAAGACCTGTTTTTGCTGGTTAAATGCTCCTAAAAGACATTAGCATGCTAAAGATGCAGCCATGTTGGATTTTTCAAAATGGCCACAGTAAAACCAATTTTTCTCAATTTCTTAACTTCTCATTGACCTATAGTTTTGATCTTAGTGTCAAAACCTACATTTTAAATTTAATTAGCTAGACCTGACCACAATGCTGTTTTACTCTTTAAGTAACAATTTTACTGATGTTCAACTAAGCATAATGGCACACTTTAATGCCACAAAATACAATTATAGGTCAGGCAAATGTATTTATACAGCACATTTCATGCACAAGGCAACTCGATGTGCCTCACAGCAACACCATAAACACAATAATACAAATCCATCAATACATATAACTAATATAATAACATTAATATATAATTATTAAAATTATATATTAAAATGAGTTAAAAGTCAGTCAATTGCCATAAGCAGCAGTAAATAAGTGTGCTTTCAGTCTGGGCTCAAACACAGTCAGGGTTGAGGCCTGTCTCACATCCTCCCGGAGGCTGTTCCACACCTTTTCCTGCATGACTCTGAAATCCTCACCACCATGTTTAGTCCTGACTCTAGGAACCACCAGGAGACCCCTCCCTGAGGATCTCAAGGCCCGAGGTGGTTCATACGGCTTTAACATATCAGAGATGTACGTTGGTGCCCAACCATGAAGGAACTTATACACAAGCTGTTTTAAATTCTATTCCCTGAATGACAGAAAGCCAGTGCAGAGACCGGAGCACTGGACTAATTTGGTCGTATTTCCTGATTCTCGTCAGAACTCAAGCAGCAGCATTTTGGATGTACTGCTGTCCTTGCGGTTAGGTGTGTATGCACCATAACAGCTCGTTTAGAGAGGCCAGTGAACAGGCCGTTACAATAGTCTAACCGACTGGAGACAAACGCATGAATGAATCTCTCCAAACAGAGAGATTTATTTTATTTTTATTTTTTTAGCAATGTTTTTAGGTGGTAATAGGCCACTGATGTAATGGACTTAACATGACTGTTCAGGTCCATGATTACCCCTAGATTTCAAACTAGATTTTTTTGGGTCTAGTGAAAGAGCCGCAAGACGACCAATGACAACCTCTCTGTTTTTTTGTGGGCCAAAAACAATTATCTCAGTTTTATCTTTATTTAATTGGAGGAAGTTGTTGTGCATCCAAAACAATGATGCAGTGTATCTACAGGCCCAGATTCACCCACTGTCAGTGAAACATAGATCTGGGTATTGTTTGCGTAATTGTGATATGCCACGTTGTTACTGGATATTAATTGACCCTTGCCTACATCTGTATTTAGCCTGATTTCATTCGTTACCTTGATCAAGGCCGTCTCAGTACTGTGGTCGGGTCTAAAGCCCGACTGGAACACATCAAAAACATTTACAAGAAGAAATTCTGTAAGCTGATCATGCACAGCTTTCTCCAAGATTTTTCCCAAGAATGGCAGATTAGACATAAACCGATAATTATTCCTTTTTGTGGCTTCATGGTAAACAGATATAAATAGATAAATGTTTAAATGCAAAGTTCAAAGTTCAGCTCAACTTTGATTGAAAGCCAACTTAAACGGATGTGTTTTTAAAAATTAAAATACTGCAGTTAGCAGCAGCATGCTAATGCTAGCTTTAATCAGTCAAGGCTGCGACAGAAACTATGACTGAGTCACACCGAAAGAGGTGAAATAGGCTAATATTGGCTACTAGTGTTTGCATTTTAGTTTGAGAAATACTGTTACAGAAGTAAGTAAGTAAGTGCTTTATTGTCATTGTACAACAAAATAGTGTTCAGGTGTCAGTCCTGAGCTGCTCTGGCTGAGCCACTTTGTGTCAACCTGACCCTGGTGGTTGGGGAAACTGTAGCACTTGGAAGAAACCTGGCTGGCTGCCCTCTGTATCCTTTGATCCTCAGGCCTGCACTGGTCAGCTCCACCTCTCCTCCCTTCGCTTCACAACAGTCTTTCACCATCTCTCGTTTGTCCTTTTTTGTTTCCTGTAGCTCCTCTTGTGACGCCTCCTCTGTGCTACAGCTGTGGGGGCTCTTGGTGCCTCTTCAGTGTCTCAGAAAAAGAAATGTGTAGGTCTCAAATGGGTTTAGCTGATGAGCTAGCATTTTGTTTACCTTTTAAAAAGCTGCTTTCTTCAGAACCATTTTAGACTCTCAAAGTAAACAAATCCACCAAACCTCCACAAACAAAAACATGGCAAAGACGTACAAAAGTATCCAGAAAAACAATGTGGAACACATAAACCACAAATGCAGTCCGCAGAAAAAGGCAAAAAACTCAGCTGCACAAGGAGAGAGCGAGGTCGCTTCCTGTTTGTTTTCCAGAATCACTGATATAACATATTTTATAATGCATTTAAGCAAAAAATCTGAATCGGTGCATCACTGATTAGCTTGTCCTCCTTAAAGCTCACTAGCATACGGGGGCGGGCTCTATTGTATTGTACATTTAAACGTTTTTGCCTCTCTAAGTCATTATTGCACTGAGAATTTATAGAATTAAGAAATAATGCAAATTTGATCAATGGGATTATATGTCTCCAGTGAGTTAATGTCAGTTTTGGAGAAAAAAGCAATATAAGTAGTAAAAATAATTGTTATTATTATTTTTATAATTTCATTTATATATATATATATATATATATATATATATATATATGTGTGTAATCAGTTATTACTCTTGTAATTACCTGAACAACTGCTACACATGTGTTTTGGACCATCCCATTTACAGCCATGTGGTTTACTCATGTACACATTTCCATAGCAACATGGGCAAATTCAACACTCACCAGGTGGCACAGCATATTTTTAATACTGGACAATGCAAAATAATATAGCCACATGTGTTAGAAATTGTAAATGCATAGAAATACACTGTTTTACACACCTTGAATATGATTTTGTTACATACAGGCTTAAAAATTAGCATTTTGACCTCTCACGGTCATCAGAGGTCAAATACAGCTTACCTCCACTTCTAAAAATAAACCTTATGGTATGGGTTAACTGTGATAAAACTTTCATGCTTTCTTCATAAAAATGCACAATTGCGCATTTTTATGAAGCTTAACCGCGCTACTATTATAAGGAAGGATGGCCACTCACACGGCAATGTAGCCAGTTCTTACTTATTGCCACTGTGTCCAGCGCTTGTAAATAAATGTCAGCATGTGTGATTTGTGGTATCCGGTGTGATAGCCATGCTTGTGTCAGTTTGTTCCAGGGCAACTGTAGCTGGAAAAGATTTTATTTATTTATTTATTTATTTAATATGGACATGGCAATTAAATTGGATGAACCAGATGCATTGTTTAAAGTGTTATAGGACATGTGCTAATTTTCAACACCTGTGTATATAGGGGGCTTTTAGGTTACAAAGATAAAACGCATTATTAAACAAGACAAGGCACATTTTACACATGGGAACAAGTTTGGCCTGATTTGAGCCACTGTTTGAGCTCTCTGGTAAAGATGTTGATATTAGTCTGCAGTTTCAGTGCAGTGGGGAGAGAGTTCCACAGTGTAGCCCCTCTGGAGGAGAAGCTCGACTGTCCAAAAGATTTTCTAAACTTTGGGAGAACACAATCCCCGCTAACTGAGGCTCTGGTGGAAGGTCTCAGAGAGCCCTGACACCTCACCATGAGGCCAGAGAACAGTGGTGACACACAGTTGTTCAGACATTTAAAAGTCAATTTCATTATACTAAAATTCACAAAGTTTTTAAGAGATTCCATCTCAGAGGTTTCTTGTCGACAGCCATTGCCTGTTTATACAGCCCGTGTTAACTGCCGCCCAGCCAGTTGCTGACCATGACTGTGAGGCTGAAGGGAGAATGAACAAAGCACCAAAATAGTGTATCAACTTAATGAGAAGAGACAATGATTCTTATAAATATCATTAGGTTTTTCTCTCTCTTTACATATGTCCAAACCTCTCTCGTTTGTTGTTTGACGTGCTGAAACTTGCTTTACATAAACCTTAATAAAAATATAAATAAAATAAAATCATGCAATTTTCACAAATTATATAAATAATGATTATACAAATGTGTTTATCAAAATATTTGGTGGTTTGCAACTCTTTGTCGAAACAGTTGTCTTCCCTTATTCCAAATCTTTTAAGGAGAATTACTTTGGCAGCCTTTAAATGTCAGTCTCTTCAATACTGCTGTGATTGGTTGATTTGGTCACATCCCTCTTCCTTGAGCATGACCAATTGGCCTGACTTGACTCCACCTCTGCTAAAACAAAACCCCAAACTATGAATCCAGAAAACTATCCAGTCAGTCGAGAAAGTACTCCATGGAAAAAAAAATAGACTAAAGTTACCGAACACAAAAACCTTCTAACAATGTGTTTATTTACATCCTGGGCAATAAGTAGGTCACTGGGTTGTGAGCCTGCAACAGTAGCTATATAACAGCTTCTCCGTATAAAATAATAAACATTAATTTTGCATGGGTGTCACAACTGCTAAATTGTTCCCATATGGCACTTTTGAATCCCCGTAATGCTTTGCGGCAAAAGCAGGTTCCGGTTCTGGCGCGTCAATGAAAAGAAGCGTAAACAAAGCTTCAGGGGACGGTTTTTCCATAAGAAAAGAAGTCCGTGCGGTTAATGTTGTGACTGTCATACTGGATGAAAACTAGTCCAATATTTTGTATCTATTGATGAATATTAACTGATGTAAACATTGCAAACATGCCAACAACAATTTGCGAGTCATCATTTTCCTTTTCAGGTTAAATGATGGCAAAAAAAATAATAACAATAAAGACATTCAAACAAATGTACTCTTACATTGATTTTGTTACTAGATTCCATTGTTTTCAATAATTATTGTAATGAAAAACCTTTTTTTACGTTACACTTTATTGAGATTGTTTTGTTGTTGCTTACAATGGGTATTTGGAAATTAGTTAAATTAGTTAAAGGCACAATATATAAGAATCTGTTCCACATTATCCTTCTGCTTATCGTGATCCTTCTGTCTATAATGTGAACAACAACATAAACCGACATAATGCTGGGATTTTTTGCCTAAAAGCGTAAGAGACCCATAGTTTTGTTGTCTATTTTAACACCGGACCTGCTGCGCAACATTGTGAGCTGCCCTATGCTTCCCCTGTGTGCATGTGTCTGTGGGCAGTTCAAGTGCTGAGAATAGCCCGGCCATGTGATTGAGAGATTGTATTTCCATGCAGGAGCCATCAGACATGAGTATAGATAAGTTCTGTGTGTCCATGCTTTAGGAATTAGTTCTGCTGAGACAGGTGATGTGCTTCTGTGCATTAGAAAGGATCACTTTTAATATTCGGTTAATACAAGGTTAATGTCATACTTTGACAGTGGTGCCACACCGAAGGCTATTAGAGGCCATTGCAGTGTAACATTCAAAACCTGCATGTGATTTTCCATCTTGTTTTAGCTACGGTGAGTTATTTATGGTTGGTCTTCCCCTATTTTCATCATGGGTGTAATATTTCATTATTAGAGAACTATATTGACCTGCAGTTCCATAACTCGCACGTCAAAAAGAGGTCACCCCTACATGTGTGGAGTATACATGCCCCCTAGTAGTTCTGTCTGTGCACTGTGCAATGTCAAGTTTTGTATGTTGCCGAATTAATGAAGCGTATCTAAGTCCATAGTGCATGATATTTGAAATGTGCATCGGTTTTGATGTTGATTTTAATGTTAATAATTTATTTATTTGCCTAAGTAATGCCAACAGCTGGTTGGAACATTTTGGTTAAACTACAAAAGAGAAGAATATTTAAATTACTTGTTTAACTATTGTTCCTTAACTGTTCTATAATACTACTAATACAACCGTTTTTAATAATAATAATGAAGGGAAGTTCATGTTCATTTCGGAAAACAGTGACCAAGTATATTTGAGCACATGACTGGCGTGAGTTCATGTCCTCATGTGTCTGTGGAGTCTGGAGAGCAGCCATTATTCTGCTCACTCTGCCACTAAACACTGGGGCATGTAATTTCTCTATTTTAGCTTCACTGGACGCATTGCAAGATAGACTCGGGCTCCCTCTCGCACCTTGTTGATTTTCCCCATCTTCTCCTCTCTCTGTCCATTGTGTATTTTACTCTGGTGTTTAAATGGTGTGATAAACTCTGGACAATGAGCTCACGTCTAAGGAATGTGCATGGGATGACTGACAGGAGAATGATCCAGCTCATGCTAGAGTTTAGTGCTAGAGTGTGTTGAGTTGCACTTGAATGCATTTGCACAAAGTAAGCGATTGACTTTAGTTCTACTTAAGATACCATTTGAACAGTGGCTTGTTCCAGATATTCTCCTTCTCTACCGTCATCGCGCTTGTTCAGGGGCTTTTCCAGGTCGTCTCTGTGTCCATTATGTAACATGTCAGTAGTACATTTGAATGGACTCTCACTTTTTGTCCAACTGAACTGATGAACTGCTTCAAAAGTATCTTTTCAAGTTTTTTGAAACAAGTGGGCATTTCAGGCCGAAATTATGGCTTTCACAAAATGCAAAAGCCAGTTTGACCAACTCAACGGTTTGCAAAAAGAAAAAATATATATATAATAAAATAAATTCAAGGCATTGTTCTACACCTTGTGTAAAGCCTACAATAAATTGTCTATAATTGTACAGTTATGGCCTGCCAAATATAAAAAATGTACAATTTATTCCATATTTGGACCTACACAACAATGACTCCTGTAGGTGTACTTCATGACGACAGACGTTATATTATGAACATTTAAACATCTAGATTTAGCCTTTATACTTTGAAAATGTGATCTCAAGTTGCCTTTTCAAACTTAAAGAAGAACTAAGTAAGTTTACCTTAATGAATCCTTTTCGCAGTCCCTCACAAGTATTAATGAGACGATTGGGGGTCTTTCATCTCCCCTGGTGTCTCTGGCCAGAAAACCACAATTTCAACTTTCTATTTTTCTTTGTCTTTTCTGTCAGCGTAATATTTACTCTGACAATTAATGAGTAAAAAACTGCAACATGCTACTATGACACCTGCAGTGGCGCTTATGGCCTCTACGGGCATGAGTTACCTAGTTCTGCTTTAAGTTGCACTGAGGTTAATTATCTTAATTGCTTTGTAAAATAGCTTATCGCAACAAGTGCAGCCCTACCTGATGAGTATTGATCTGAACCAATATGGAATTGCATGTTTTCATGATCCATTCTGGCCTTATTCATGCATACAACAGTGCACACGCGTTTTGATCCGATACCAACATACTGTAAGACCTCATCTTTTGTCTCTTCTTCTCTCTCCAGAGTGGTTAATCTTTCCCCTGTGACCTCTGAGCCCAGGCCAATCCTCCCGACCCCTCCCCACCTTTCCCCCCAGCCTCGCACTCACTGATGGCTCTGGGAAAGCTCCTGCATTTTGGGAAGCAACTGCTGAGGGTGAAGGTGGTGAACTGTGACGCAGAGGAGTCCCGACTGTCCCGATGTCTCAACACGTTCGACCTGGTGGCCCTCGGTGTGGGCAGCACTCTGGGAGCTGGAGTTTATGTGTTAGCCGGGGCTGTAGCCAGGGAAAACTCTGGTATGTTTACTTTACTGTATTGTACTGTATCTTTGTCATATATTCTTTAATCACCTGCCCTTTAGTAGCAATCATTTTGTGTTCCGCAATAATAATAATAATAATGATAATGAAATGATAACGGATAAATGAAAAAGTCTTTATAAATGCACTCTATTTATATGCACTCTCTCTCTCTCACTCTCACACATGTTAACCTTTAACATGTGTGAGAGAATTTTACATTCTCTCATGTTTTACATCTTACATGAGAGAATGTAAAACGCTCTCATGTAAAGCACTTTGTGGCCATGTCTGTGAAAGGCGCTATATAAATAAAGATCTTCTTCTTCTTTGTTCTAACTTTTAGGACCTGCAATAGTGCTATCTTTTTTAATAGCAGCATTAGCGTCAGTGATGGCTGGCCTGTGCTATGCTGAATTTGGAGCGCGAGTTCCTAAAACTGGCTCAGCCTATCTGTACTCGTATGTGACTGTGGGTGAACTATGGGCCTTCATCACAGGCTGGAACCTCATACTTTCCTATGTTATTGGTAACACACTTTCTACAAGCAATTATTTGAATGGTTTCACGTTCGACAGCCTAGTAAACTATGATATGTTCTGTTTTAGGCACCTCCAGTGTGGCCCGTGCATGGAGCGCCACTTTCGATGAGTTGATAGAGAATAGATTCGAGCACTTCTGCAGAGAGCACATGTCCATGAACGCTCCTGGGATTTTAGCAGAGTATCCTGACATGTTGGCTGTTATCATCATATTTACATTAACTGGTATGAATGTTTATTATTTTATTTTATTTTGTTATCACGTCATGTACGCATTGATCTTGTTTAGTTACTTTTATCTTGTTAAAATGGGGGCCTGTACCTGCGTGTCTCCTTCAGGGTTACTGGCATTTGGAGTCAGAGAGTCCGCAATAGTGAACAAGGTGTTCACATGCATTAACGTTCTGGTGCTGCTGTTCATGGTGCTCTCTGGATTTGTCAAAGGGACTTTAAAGAACTGGCAGTTAGACCCTGACGAGATCCTCAATAACAATTATACAGGAAACGCCAGCTCTAAGTAAGTACATTGCACTCCAAAGATTGAGAATGACTACAGTCTAATACATTACACATTTCTCATATGTATTCTTACTTTTCATGTTATAAAAGAACGGCCGAATTCTGCTTTAAATTCTTTGTTTGATAACTGGC
Organism: Proterorhinus semilunaris; assembly: GCA_021464625.1. Lineage (NCBI taxonomy): Eukaryota > Metazoa > Chordata > Actinopteri > Gobiiformes > Gobiidae > Proterorhinus > Proterorhinus semilunaris. Next base: position 4,653,803 of record CM038355.1, on the reverse strand, counting down.
TTGAATATTGCAATAACATTAATTAATGCTATATTCTACCAACCTATTTCAAAACAGTTCTTTGCATTTAAACAAAAAATCATGAGCGTATTTTTCTTTCTGCAATAGTGTCAAAACAAGACTGAAAACTAAATTGGGACAAAACCAAGACTAAAGCTGAACTTTTGCGTCAGCTAATAGTGTGATCGTTGCGTGGTATACTGTTCAGCCTTAATTGTATCCGAATTGAAATCACTATTTTGATGAGCGCAGTAAGAAAATCACATTGACTAAAATTTACAAATAACAAAGTGGTCTTTCGTCAGATCTTTTACAAATAAATTTTTTAATAGGCATTATTCTTGAGGTTTAGTAATTCATTTTTCAGTCTCCGCTCCAGTGGTAATGCTTCTGTACATGTGAACTGTGAACCGCAGCTGGATAGCTGAAAATACATTTCTATTTCTACAGTGACCACTTTATTATTGCTGTTTCCCGGTTTGTTGCTCCAGTCTAACTAATGTTTGGATATATTTTTTTCTTTGCAGTTTAACAAACGTATTGCCAACTAAAGAACAGTTAGGAGTTGGGGGTTTCATGCCGTTTGGTTTTACTGGGGTCCTGTCCGGAGCCGCCACCTGCTTCTATGCCTTTGTGGGATTCGACTGCATCGCCACCACAGGTTAGTTTTCAAAGTGTGCTGTATGTTTCCCTTACATTCGGTCCACTGACAAGAGTGACTTGAGTGTGCCTTGGGGGCAGGGAGAGGTGTAACCTGATCTGTACTTTAAACTTCTCATATCCTAAGCATGCCATTCAGAAGGGTTACATAAGTGAGAGTAGGAAAAAAAAAAAATCTGTTTAATGCGCTTGGCCTGAATCAAATCAAATCAAATCAAACTTTATTTATAGAGCGCTTTTCATACAAAATGTAACACAAAGTGCTTTACAGTGCTTAAAAATCATTAAAAATAATAAAAATCGTCCCCACCAGTAAATATACATAAATAACTACAACCCCACCACCCACCACCCGCACACACAGACACACAGACACACAGACGTACAGACAGCCCAGCAGTTAAAAGTCTTAAATAAAAATGGACATAGAGTTGAGTACGTAAGGCTGGGTACAGATGGACCAAAAGAGGAAACATCATCCAAGGAGCCGTCTGCACCAGGAGCAGCCCATCGCCCACAGCCACAGAGCGCCAACCCAGGGGGCCCGGAGTAGGTGTAGGAGAGACGTCCTACCTCCATCCAGGCACCCCCAGGAGAGCGCCCGCACGGCCACAGCCAACCAGCACTCCCGGGGCAGAGGGCTCCCTCAGGGGAACCACTAGGAGAACATAAAAAATAAATGAATAAAATAAATAAAAATAAATAAATAAATATTTAATAAGAGATACATTAAAAACAGCTAAAACTGTGCGTGAAATAGCACAGGATAAAAGAGGGAAAATAAAGAAATAATAGAACTAAAACCGGTAAATAAGGTTAATATAAGTAAATATTAATTAAAAGCTAAACTAAAAAGGTGGGTCTTGAGCCTGCTCTTAAAAACATGAACGTTCTCTGCGGTCCTGAGCTCCTCTGGCAGGTCGTTCCAGAGGCGAGGGCCATAGTATTGGAAAGACGCCTCGCCGTGAGTCTTTCTGTTGACTTTAGGAATAACTAGGAGACCCCTGCCAGAGGAGCGAAGGGACCGCGAAGGCTCATATGGTAAAATCAATTCTGAAAGATAAGAAGGACCAAGACCATTAAGACATTTAAAAACCATTAAAAGAACTTTAAAATGGATCCTGAAACACACGGGGAGCCAATGCAGTGACTCTAAAACCGGTGTAATGTGGTCCCGCCTCCTGGTCTTCGTCAGGACACGAGCTGCTGAATTTTGTAAAAGACAATGACTGTAGTTTGGGTAAAAGTTTCTCTCTCTGGGCCTGAGGACCGATGACTAAAACTTCAGTTTTGTCCTGGTTAAGCTGGAGAAAGTTTTCTGCCATCCAGGATTTGATATCTAAAATGCAGTTAAAAAGTGCATCCATTGGCCTGGTGTCCTCAGGAGACATGGAGATGTACAACTGTGTATTGTCAGCGTAACTATGAAAGTTGACTCCATGTCTCCTGATGACATCACCAAGAGGGAGCATATACAGGTTAAAAAGCACTGGGCCTAAAATCGAACCTTGAGGCACACCACATGTAATATTATGGACCTTGGAGGAGCAGGTATCCACACTTACCATGAATGTCCTGTCTGTGAGGTAGGATGTAAACCATTTGTGGACAGCACCAGAGAGGCCGATGTGTTTTAAACGAGTTAAAAGAATAGTATGGTCGACTGTATCAAAGGCAGCGCTCAGATCCAGTAGAACCAACACTGTCAACCTTTTGGAATCATAATTTAATCTAAAATCTTTAAAAGGGCTGTCTCGGTGCTGTGGTTTACCCTAAAGCCAGACTGAAATTTCTCAAGGACGTCATGTGCATTTATAAAGTCGCTAAGTTGGGTAAAAACAAGTTTTTCTAAGATTTTGCTTAAAAATGGTAAGTTGGATACCGGTCTAAAGTTGTTAAAATCATTACGGTCCAAATTGCTCTTCTTCAGCAGAGGCCTCACCACCGCCCCCTTAAAGGCAGCAGGGAAGACCCCCGTCTGAAGGGAGCAATTCATCATGTGTAAAAGCTCACATGATCTTTCACTGTTCATGGACAAGTCTCTCCAGAGAGTTTTCAGTGTATAAATCAGTCAGTGCTTCATGTTTCACATGCTCCACTGTAACCTGCACCTGTGAGTTGAGTTTGATCGGCCGTGCATTTAAAGAAGAGCTCTCTGATTGTTTCGAGTTTGACTTTTGGCTACACCCGTGGCGTTCACCTTCCCACTTTTCCTGCCGTCTGATTTGTTAACTTGACACTCCGTGTAAATCACAGCTTTACATTGAGTGGGGGCACATCTGTCACCAGCATTGGCAGCCCGTGGCAGTAAGATTGCATGTGCATATACTGTAGCTGCATGACATGCCTATATATACAGACAGTTGAAAAGACTCAATTGCTTACAATAGCCACACACTATAGTAAGCTTGGCCAAAAGGAGTAGCTGTCATAGGTAATAAATGGACCTGCGGAAAAAAAACTGAAGCGCACACACACACTCTATCATCGAGGCGTCGTACAAGACTGGAGTGTTCACCTAACTGGAGCAGTTACATAATCCCCTGCAGCTGAATGGCACTGAGAAAATAAGCTCCTTGTCCAAACTGCTGCAAAACGTTGTGCAGTATGTTCCTCAAATGCATCTGTTTTGCTGAGCCAAAACCGTAAAACTCACCGATACTGTGTCAGGGAGTTTTATGTATTATTTATTATTTATTGAGGTGGGTAGGGGGAGGTGGGAGATCATTCTGTGTTCTGCTTGGATTATTCATCGTGAGAGCCAAAACAAAAAACTGTAAATGGTCTCATCTTACAGTATGTAGCACCTTTCCCCCTTCATTAGGCCCAAAGTGTTTTACAGCAAGGAACCAGTCACTGATTCACACTCTCATTCATGCACCAATGTTCGCAGACACTGCAAGCAAGGTGGGTAAAGTGTCTTGCCCAAGGACACAACGACAGTGTGCATCTTCAGGAGCTGGTATTTGAAACCCCAAACTTCTGACCATGAGACGACCTGCTCTACCAACTGCGCCACTGACATCATATACAATCTTTTTTGTAATTTTTAATAAATTAATCAAATATTGTTATTAGTACAATTGATACATGTTTAATTGAATATGAGATGGAATGAGGTCAGCGACTTGTCAGGTTTAAGGACTTCGACTGTGTGTCAAAACTGTTTTGTCCTTCTCTCTTTACCATTCCATTTGAAAAACTTTTTGTGGCACAATGATGGTAACATTTAAAATGCCCCCTACAGGTGAGGAGGTGAAGAACCCCCAGCGAGCCATCCCCATTGGTATTGTGTCGTGTTTACTCATCTGTTTTGTGGCCTACTTTGGAGTTTCTGCGGCTCTTACTTTGATGATGCCATATTACTTGCTGGATAACAACAGCCCTCTGCCTGTGGCTTTCAACTATGTGGGATGGGGAGGGGCCAAGTACGCAGTGGCTGTGGGTTCACTTTGTGCTTTGTCCACAAGGTAAATTAATATATCTATTTTTTAATGAAATGTTTTTTTTTTATGTTGATGATGATGATTATATAAGGATTTGGTGTTTAAATGGAAAGAGCTATTACGTATGGACTACAAGGGCAAAGCCTGTCTAAGACTTTGGCACAATACTATGTACATTTCATGTGCATGTTTTTGTACACTTACTGGTATATGTTTCACCAGTTTCTTGTGGGTGTGAGCATTGGTTTCCTGGTAACCCCTGCTAGCCTCACTGGTGCTATGTACACTATACCTCGAGTGTCCTGGGCTATGGCTGGTGACGGGCTGCTTTTCAAGTTCATGGCATTCATCTGTCCCAGAATCGAATTTCACTAACTGCAACCCTCACCTCAGGCATAGGGGCAGGTGAGACTAACACGCATGTCCTATCCACATAACCACAGCTTCGCATGTGCTGGGCCACACACTTCTTTTGTTGAGCTGAATGTCTCTCTCTTAATTGATGACGATAATGATGATGATGATGATAAAAAAGTAATTCATTCATGGGCCGGAAATATGCATGCCCTATCCTTATGTGCAGTAAGCCATTTTTAAATCTAACAATGTATCATTAATAGTGTTATAGCAATAACAGAATTTACGCCACGATCATGTTTTTTTCTTAAGATCTACCGGTCGTTACAGTGCCGCCGCTTCCTATACGCTCATAACGCGCTCCATGCATATTGTAAAGTAGCCTATTTGGAAGGCTATTTTATGAATGCAGCTGATGAAGAAATAAAACTGCCCGTATTTAGTGAGAATGATGAGAAAGAAGAGCTACAGAAATGTGTGCCAAAGCTACTGATACAACGCACATAGGAATCCCTGGGCCGTGTGAGGAGATTTCACGCATGGCCCGTTCATATAAACATAGTATCGTCGCCTGCAAATTTAAGTTCAGATCTGATGCACTAGCCAAAACTTGTGCATCATGTATTGTTCTCTGGTGCCATCAAACATTTTGCTTAGGGCACCAAAATGGCTTGGAGCAGCCCTGGGTGGTTGTATATTGAAAACTATACTAATACTGCCAACATTGTAACAACGTTTTTGGGCTGAGGAAGGACATACTGTTTGAAGCACATGACCTTCCTGTTTGGTCATCAGTATGACACTCATTCTTTTTAGTACCATATTTTAATGTGTTCTTTTCTCCATATGCCTTTGTCCAACCTCCACTGTCCCCTGAATACGACACTTTCCCACCTCTTCACCACAGTCTGTTGGGCTCCATGTTCCCCCTGCCCCGTATTATCTTTGCTATGGCGCGGGATGGCCTGCTCTTCTCCTTCCTGTCGTACGTCAGCGAGAGGAAAGCCCCCATTACCGCCACTGTTGCTGCTGGCGTAATGTCCGGTAAGACAAAAGCAAGTTCTTAAAGTGCATATGAAGGGTTTTAATGCTTTTGAAAATATGACTAGAAGGATAACATCAGTTGCAAGTTCATAAGTTGCATAATTATCATTTTATTTCAATGAAGCAGCAATTGGAAAAAAATGTTGGGCAGAAAAGTTATTTTTATTTGAATTTTTAAGCTACTGACTTAACTTAACATGGTTGGCACGGCAACAGTTTAAAATGGATTACCTTCTTCTATGTCACTTCTGTCAGTTTTCAATAAGGAAGTGAAATTATGAACATCACAAAAATGGCCATACTAAAGAAAGCTGGGCACAATCATTAGCAAAATCTTATAATATAATCGTGTTGACTATGTTTTAGCAAAAAATGTGTGTCACATGCACTTTAAAGGGCTCAGACAATGAGGGAAGTTTCAGTTAAAATAAACCATTGCAAACAATTCTTGGTATTACCGGTTAGCCACAACATTTTAAAGAAAAAAAAAACTGCTAGGGTGGAGGCAGCAAGTCATGATTTTGACTTGCGTCAGACTTCGAAATATACTTATACTTTACTTCCATTTTGCAGCTATTATGGCCTTTCTGTTTGACCTGAAGGACCTTGTGGATCTCATGTCCATTGGCACGCTGTTGGCCTACACGCTGGTGGCCGCCTGTGTCCTGGTTCTGAGGTCAGTGTGCGCTGAGTACTATACTGTGTGCTGGAGGACTTTCAATGACTTCATACGATTATCTGAGAGGATCACTATCTCGCGCGTTGTCACTATCAACACAGCCTTGTGTAGACATAAATACAACTATTGTTTGTTCTTTTACTGATGACTATTAGTGGTGGGGTGATATGCCAAAAAAATTCATATCATTTTTTTTAGACTGCACAGTGCTGGGACGTCCTGGGAGCTCTATTTAGACAGGCCCCCTATGCAGTCAGAGGGGTAGCTCATCCATGAAGTCGCCTGCCTTTGGACATAATGTGGGATTGCATCCACTTGAAGACAATCTCTATTTTTATATGGGGCTGCTGCACACATAGGACCCAATCTTGTTTCAAAACACAGACTATAGCGTAACATTTTGCACTTAGTAGGAGCGCACTTCGTGATCTTGCCACTCCACGCTTAGCCCATTTAAGTGGGAAGTACTGGGGTGGAGACAGACTTTTGCCTCTAACCAGATCGACTCCGCGGCTGGGAAGGGGTTGTGTGACGACTGTAGCTCTTTCTTTCTCGAGACATGAACATTGTTTAGCTCACGATGGGGTATATAAAGTTTTTAGTTTGACCTGTGAACGCCTATCATGCTCTCACAGGTCAAGAACACAAGGCAGCACGATGTAAACGAGGAAAGGAATGTCAGTGGTGCTCGCATCAGAGCAGTCACCTCCTCTTGTGACGCCCTCTCACAAGTGGCGAAGGCACAAAGCACATAGCTCCGCCCCTCCGTGCACTAGCACAAGATCTGGCCCATAGTCTGATGCATCTCCATAGTCAGCAGACAAATGAAATGTGTCTTATTTATCCAATTTTTACACCTGGCTCGCTAATACCTTTTCTTTTCTATCCAATTTTTTTCACTAACACAGCGATGGACACTCTTTGTTTAAGACACATTATATTCTCCAACTTGAACTAGTTCAGAGGGGTGTTCAACGTCAAATGGCTTCTCCCTTGCTGACCAATAAAAGATAGCCACGAGAAGTACTTTTGGATTTCAAGATGATAGATTTACACGAAATAATGTTTATCGTTTAGACATGACTAAAGTTGCACAAACAGCTGCCCAGCATCCTGTTGCTGCATGGTTAATGTCATAAGGCCATGATCAAACTGTGAATATACCCCTGAATCAGAGGATCATTGACTTTTAGCTGTCAGGCACTGTTTCTTCGTTACCATAACAAGATGAGAGTAATGTCTGCCAGCTTTTTGGAAATATTCATGTTATGGTTTATATACTGCCTGTGTTTTACCAGTATCTACATCCCATGTGCATAATTGTGTGCGGTAGGTACCAGCCTGAGCAGCACAGTTTGGCCTATGAAATGGCCAACACTCAGGAGGATATGGACCTAATTGATGGTATCAGTGTCCCCAGTATGGACATCCTCCCTGGAGTGGAGGAGAGGCTTGGTTACAGGAGCATCATGTTTCCAGACAACCCTGAGCCGTCTGCTCAATCCGGCTACATCGTCAATGTCTGTGCATCCCTGTTAGGTAAAAGCTTTATTCTCATATAAGTTTATAATGTAGGCTATGCAGTGAAATGTAAAAGATGTCCATTGTCCTCTTTCAGGTGTGTTGATCCTGGTCTTTAGTGTCCTGGCTGTACAAGGAGGCTTAGCTCTCTGGAATATGGCCACTCTCAGCATCATTTTCATAGTGTGTCTGCTGTTGGTCTTTGTCGTTGGGAGGCAACCGGAGAGCAAGACCAAGCTCTCCTTCAAGGTTTCCATCTTTTGCTTCAAAGTTTTATGCAGCTTTGTCAAGGTTCATTGTCTAATCGTTTGTCTGTTCTGTTAATTCAGGTTCCGCTTCTTCCTTTTATTCCAGTAATTAGCATGTTTGTTAATGTCTACTTGATGATGCAGTTGGATACTGGCACCTGGATACGGTTTTCTATCTGGATGGCTATAGGTAAGAATCCGAATACCATTGTGAACACATTTTGAATCATCATGTAATATTGTTTCTCTGTTGAAGGTCTGGTGATCTACTTCTGCTATGGCCTCCACCACAGTGCTGAATCTGAATTGAATCGCTCATCTCCAGATGCTGAGATGCACAGTCTGAAGCCTGACCGTGAACTGGAATCAATGGCTCAAGAAAATGAAGCTTTCCTACACGGTAGCACAGACGCTTTGTAAGAAGACGACTGAGTGTACGTAAAAGACAGATGAAGCTATAAACTGGACTTTCTGGGCCTATGTTGAAATTGGACAGGACCAAAGCTCCATTTTCATTGTGGATTTACAACATAACACATCTGTTCACCTCTGAGAGACCATCTGATGTGCCATGTTAAATGTTCAACTCTTGTGTCAGTGGGCAGGTCACCCCATTACAAACTTGAGACTTTATAAGATTTCATTATTATATGGTACATAAGGTAAGCCGTCAGCATTGGATAGACCGGTGCCTTGAGGGAAATTTGAACATGTGCCAAATCTTATGCAAGTTATGCTTTGTTGAAACGCTGCTTGTGCAGTTGTCAGTATGATAAAATCTACTGCAACACTCCACAGCTGTCTGAGAGGGTTAACCTAACCTCCTTTTGAGTGGGCAGGGAGGGGTAACGGGTACCCTAACCCCCATGAGCTGTTTGAAAGGGACAGTGGTTAACCTAACTCTCTGAGGTGTCCATGTTTGGAAAAAGGCCATAGATCTGGATGGTAGACTATTGAGATTCACAATTGTTAATTGTTCAAGTTGAATAACAGCGGTCATAATGACTTTAACTCATTTTATTTTATTTTTTATCAAAACACATTAAAAGTAGTTTTAATATATTATCCATATCAACACTTGTGTTAAATAAGTGTTAAATAAAATATATTTTTAAATATTACATCTACCAAATTTATAATGGCTTTAAATGTATGTGTAAAACACAGATCAATTACTACGGTAGATTTTGAACATGATGAGAAAGTACATTAATAACTGTGGGGGATGTTATGTTCTGGTCTGTCGACTGCGGAGGACGGTGACCTTTTTTTCTGGGCTGAGTCACTTTTGTAGTTCTCCAGGTGCGTTTTGGTGTTTTTGGTGTTTGTGCTTCTGAAAATGAATAATGGTTGAATGAGGGGTAGGATCAAAAGACCAGACACAGGACTACACTCAGTCATTTATAACGCATTTATAACTTTAAAACGAATTAAGGGAATGTATGTAGATAATGTCAATATTTCTTTTGGTAACTTATTTGTAAATTTGAAAATGTAGGTTACTTGTTTGCTTTATTAGCATGACTGTAAATGAACTTATGCTTCTGTTGTCATACAGACTTGTTTAAATTGCAAATTTGCTTTCCATCCTAATCATTTTCCTTCTCAGGGCTGAAAGAAACGCTTCCTTTGCTTTTCCTTGTTCTGTAGCTTTACTAATGAATGTTTGATTATCTTTTGTGGAAATGTTACAAATGGTGTGAGTGTGACGGGTAGTATCAGGCTTTTAGTTTGTGGATGCTTTAGTTATTATGAGTAGTATATTCTCGCACTGTACTTGTTGTTACAGTGAATTCTGGGATATTGCATTGTTTTAATAATGTATGTCTTTTAGACTCTTGTGTTTAAATCTGAAATAAATTGGGTGATGACAAGTTACAATTTTGTATTTGCAATTATTAGTCAAGATGGGGCCTGCCAGGACATTTATTTATTTATTCCATGGCCACAGAGTATGAGCATGGCGTGCCGTATATAGTTTTAAAGAAACTGTACTTAGAGTAATTAGTTAGCACTTGTCTACTTGAGTAAAATTGCAATGAAATATCTTTACTATGACTTGAGTTTAAAAAAATAGTGTTACAAAAGCTTCATGTGTATACATTTTTATTGGAAATATTAGGATTTTCAAGTTTCTCATAATTGATGTCACATAAATCAGACTTCCATGCTCAAACTGTTTGTACTCACAGTATTCAAAGTAACATTCAGAGTACTTTTTTTGCTTTTACTTGAGTGTTTATTTGGGTCACTACTTTTTACTTCAAAAAGTACTTACTGTTTGGCCTGAGGACACAATGTCAGGTTATAGGCCTATGTAGTGGCTGAAATCGCCTACTTTGGATCAGTGGGTGCTCCCAGGATTACCTCACACCACCTGCTCACATTTTTAGCCAACGCAAAATACACCCAAGTATTTTAATTGTATTGTATGGTTTCATCGTATTTGGGCAATAGCCTGTACTAAGTGTAAAAATGCCATGTTACATTTTACACACTAGAGGGCGCCGCAGCTTTTCCTTGTGCCTTTGCCCGTGTGTGTGCGCAGGGTGTGCAGCACTGGAGAAAACTATGATGCCAGGTGTCGGCTGCTGCATCAGCACCGCTCCTCCTCCTCCTCCCTCGCTGTCTGTCCGCAGCATCTCTCTCTCTCTCCTCTCCTTCTGCGCCTCATCATTCTCACCACGGCCACATCCACCGCCAGAGCCGAGTGGGGACGTGGAGTGAACCAGTGAATCAGCGCCTGCCAACGCCATAGGTACGTCGTAGTTTTATGCACCTTTGAAGATTGACCGATTGAAAAGTAGCGCATTTTTGTTATTCTTTTCTAAATTATCGCCATAATTAGCGTTTTGGCCAGACACATGGCTTTTGTTGTTGTTGTTGGCGCGCTACTCACGTCTATATATTTTATGCATTGCCAAGTGAAATGCAAGAAACATATAAGGCCACAAGCTTGAGGAGATAGGTGGATGGAGAGCAGGTTGTAGTATGATTGATGTTGGCAGCGGGTCAAGTCTCATTGGGAAATGCTAATGATCAGGACATATAGGATTATATAGGTTTAGACCTGAACCGAGCATGATCCACTGCGCTCAAAAGGTTACCAAGAAGCTGACGTTGTGCATGCGTAAAAGTTAAATGTAAACACGAGCTATTACTTGACTTTTGCGTTATGTTTTGAGTTTAGGGTATGTTTACCTGTGTTTATGTGACTAACTTACACTGTTTCCAAAAAAACGCAGCCATTTTGTCCCAACTTCTTCGTAACCCAGAGTTTTAATTCATTGCGATCTGAACTCATGGGGCATCACGTTTCTAGTTCTGGCACACAAAGGCCCATTAGTTGCGTGTGTGCGTGCGTGTGCGGCCTGTCACATGTCCTTTGCCTAACCTTTCACGCCGCTCGGGGGACTGACAAGCAGAACAGGGAGGAAAGAAGGTGTGGATCAAATATAGCTGAGAACATAGAGGGCATATCAGGCCTGTCTCTGGGGCTGATTGATTGGTGTCTGTGGAGCAAGTCGTCCTTGGGGCTGTGGCTTCAAACCGTTGTTTCCCTTTTTAGATAAGGTTTTCACAGGGGCAGTTGGTTGATTAGATTGTCAACACTCTCTAATACACCTCTCAAGTGTCTGCAAGCATTTGTGTATGAATATGCAAAGTGATGATGCGTTATCTGTTGGAAACTATTTGTTTATTCAAAGGAAATGAGGAGGCACAGCTCTGCCATGGCACATTTCACACCTCTCAATAATATAGATGCCTTTGTGGCTCACAGAACAATCTCATATAATACCATGCCAAACAGTGGTATGTGAACAACTGTTTGTCTAGAGGTATGTTCATTTGAGGGAGATGGTTCACTTCATAGTTCCCTTAATGTCCGTTTCAACCCTATTTTCAACCCGGTTATTCCTGATTTTAGATTAAATATTGTTAAAGGTGGCACTTTAGTGTGAAAAGTCTGTCTGAGCACCACTGTCCTAACGCTTCAGAAATGTTACTGTCTGAGTCTGTAAATGCGTGTGCAAAATCAAGCCTCTGCATAAAAGTTTGTGTGCAAGTGAAATGTGTCGTTCCCCTTTTATTGATCTTCAGGCCAGTCCATTCTGGTAATCCCTCCCATGTTAATGTGAAGGTGGACACTGCATCACTGTGACACGGGGGGAGCTGTGCTACGGCTGCTGTTGTAGATGTTGATGCATGTGTGATTGATTCATTATATCTGACCTCTGCAAAGTCTGGACAGCGATCAATGGAGCGGTAAAACCACGTGCGGTGTGTGTGTGTGTGTGCCATGGGTAGGCTGCCCGCGTGTGCATCTCTGTGTGCATTCGTGTGTGTTTTTTTGCGCTGGTGCAATAGTTTGTCACAAAGCCCAGGAGTGTGCCACATCCGAATGACCTTCAAGGCGGTTCACTAGGACACTACAGAGGCAAAAGTAGAGGAGGAAGGTGCAAAAAGTGTGTCAAGTTTATTCATCGCGTACGATACAGTACTGCAGAGAGCTTTTAGTAAATAGTCGTTGTTTGTTTTATATCTAGCAACCTTTAATATCTCTTTCTATATCATGCTGCACTATTTTTAGATACAAATGAAACGAACTTCATCTGTAGACTAGTAGATTTTTTTTAGTACATTTTGATTATGTATAATTTCTTGGCTGAGGTGTCATTTAGCATGTTTTAAATTTAGCCTGTTTTAATGCATTCTGTATTTATAGCCTTTCTTACAAATCTGAGTCGCAGCTTTGTCCGTATGCCAGACCAAATGTTTACTTTGGTGAGGGCCACAAATAATAACTGGGGTCGCTCATTTGGCTGGCTCGTTTTGTGATTAGTGCCGATTAGAAACTATAAATAAACACATTTCGCATGGGCCGGTGCATAATATGTGTGAATTCGGGGGAAGAAAGTGTCATGGAAACACACTCCTGCCTTTGTCTGGAAGGTGGCAGCGAGCTGTAGTTGTAGCTCCGCCCCCTTGCAGTCCGAGCCAGGATTACAGGGGCTACAGACAGGCGTGCGCAATTGGCCACATGGCTTTTATGTTAACTGAAGATCTCGTTTACAAAAATCCAGTGCACCTTTGTATTTTGGGAGACAAGTGGACAGTAGTTGTATGCAAAGTTTATTTACTAATCACAAAGTAGTCTAATCACAGGCTTACATTGCTAAAGGTTTTGTAAAGGCAGTATCTAAAAATGTGAATTAACACTTAGGATTTAGTATGTTATAATTTCTGTACTCAAATTACACCCCATTAATTTCCAAGGTCCTCTTGGTCCCAGGCAGTATTTTGACCAAACATAAATAACTAAAATACAGATCCCGTGTCTTTCAAAACAAGCCTCCATGGAGAAAAGATCATTTTGTTTCCTTGTTTGCCTGAAGAAGCTTTGATTCACAACCATTCAAATTGCTATATATTGATTTGACTGCGATTAATGTCGTGCCCTAAAATACTGCTACTGTTAATGTGTTCTTTTGTAATGATCAGACACTGTCGATAAGATATGAACTTCCATCCATCCATTTTCTTCCACTTTATCTGGGGAGGCAGCAGTCTGAGCAGAGATGCCCTATATCCCTAAGATATTAACTTGACATACATATTCCAATTTCTTCCTTTTTGTTTTGTTTTACATTTACAGCAGATACAAACAGCTATAAATATCTTGTACAGTAGGTTTTTTTTCTTTTTTTAACCATGTTTGCAGCTAATTTATTCCTTTACAGTTGCATTATTTAACAAGTCTCCTTCTGGCTCCGTTACACAATTGGGATACCAAAGATTCAGCGAAGAAGATCAAATGGTCTAAAAATATCACACTTGTTTGGGTATTTCTATTTGCATTACTCTGCATATTTATTATTACTAGACGACTTTGCTGAAGTGCACTCCACCCAGCCACAAGTTCTCTCCTCAACTTGTCAGGAAAGGCCACAGAAACACCGACTATGCCTGAGTCATAAAAATTTAATGCATCTACACATTGTTCTTTCTTGTTCACAAAAAATAGTAGCACCCAGTACAGTCGGTGCGTGTCATATCCCCAAGCAACAGCATCTGTGCAACTAAAAGCTTCCTGTCTTAAATTCCCCAAAGGAGATCTCCGTCCCATCCCACATAGTCTCTTTGAGGTTTCCACACTATCATGGCTTCCCTAAAAGCATTTGCATAATGTTTTTGCTGTGCGCCAAGGCTCAATAATATTTGAAAAGAAGTGAATTGTTTTTTCTTTTTGTTTGTTTTGCAATGTTTCACGGTAATAATTTACTTTTGACCCCCACAAAAAAGAAGTAGCAACTGCTATTCCTTATTAACAGCGTATATAATCACCTTGGCAACAATGCAGATTGATGTCATTCTGTGTAGGATTTTTTTTTTTAAGTATTGTGGGACCAGTTTTAATAAATGTAGCTTTTTATATATAAAATAAAACTACAAATATAATATAACGTATAAAATAAACTTACTGATCCGCTGTAGCTACAGTAACTTGGTACACACTGGCCAATATAAGCAAATAGAAAATAAGTAGCAAATGTGCCTGTATTCGCAATGTAAACGTTCAATCAGGAATAACAAATGAACCTGCCTAAATAGCAACACCCCTATACACCTGCTTCATTTTTTTCCTCCTCCTCTCACCTCTGACTGGCCCTTCCCCCTTTGCCCCTTGAGATTTACGTGTTTCACATTACACATGCATAGCCCTCCACATTTCAATACTAACAAGAATCCGATGCATTCCTCCTCACTGCACTTTGCATTTCTCCTCAGCATCATTTGTCTCCATTTCCTAAAATAACAAAAAAGAAAAAAGAAGAAGAATATATTCAACAAATGACTCAGCCCTTTGCCAGTTCTTTGTCTCAGCTCCCACACCATCTTTGCATCGCAGGCCACTCAGTCTAGCACCAGAAGATCTTTTATTTTTTTATTTTTTTTAAGTCATGCTTCATCCTCTTTCTTTTGTCCCCCTCTTCAGTAGTTTCGTCCCCGCCAGCCATGCAAGAGTTAACCCCCTCTATGCGACAGGAGGAGTGAGGGTGTTGTGGGTGGAGGGGCTTCGCTAATAACAGTGCACCAGCATCAGCTTCCACCAGGCAACCAGGGGACGTGGACGGAGAGAGACGGGCAGGCCGTTCTCCCCTCATCCGTGACGCTCCTGTCTGGATGCTGTCGCTGAAAGGCAGAGGGAAAAGCTCATAAACAAGCAGTAAATAGCCCAAGCTCATTGTCTCCATCTACTCCCCCAGACTGCAGCAGACACACCACTAATGTCTTTTGTTGTGATCCGAACTTATCACACTCTTCATTTCCTCTGCACATTTGTCTTCCGCCCAATCTTGGCGGCAATACAGACGAACCTCCTGTAAATAAATTACATAAAGACAAAGGCTTTAATCTAAAATTCTGCGGCAATATTTCCCCGAAACAATAGTTTTTCCCTTGTGTGTCTGCATACATACTACGGATACAATTATGGCGGGGTGGTTTTGTGTAGGAGGAATTCATATACTGTACATTGATTTCACTTCATGTGTCATGGGTTCATCATGAAATATTCGCGTTGTTTTTTAAAATGTGGAATGAGTCCACGGTAAAAGCATTTGGCCAAAAATGGGTTACAACAAACCCGTCTTTGTTTTTGCGCTAGTGTGGCGAGTACGCAAAGAACGCTGCAGTAGAAAGGGCAAAGGACAAAGCTATGCCATATTTATTCACCAAATTAGTTCACCTTTGGAGGTTCATGAATTGCAGAAAAAGTTTACATAGAAAAAGAATGAAATGGTCTCACACCACAAACGCAAGAAAGATGCTTTCACCTAATATAGCCCATTGCAATTGTGCTGTGGATTTGTTGATGGACAAATTCAAGTGTGTGCACAAGCCGAGATGAATCCCATTATACCGATACTGTGACATCTTGACAATTTCATAGCTCTCTTGCTCACAATATAAAAGTTATTAGGCTTTATTGCCCGTGATCAGATTTTTCCCGTCCTCTTTATTCGTTTAGCTTTGACCACTGGCTCTGACCTGAAATCCAGTCGAAATCCTGTTACAGTCTCCCGCGTATGGCATTAAATGGGTCCCATGGGGTGCGAAAAGCCTCCGCCACCAAAGTGGATGGAGGAATGGGGAAAGGGACAGGCGCTGATTTGGACAGATGTACTCCGCTGACGTGCTGCCTGTACCGGGCTGAGACGGATCACCTCGGCCGGCTTTCATTAACGCCATTATTCACTGGAGACTAGAGTAAGATAATGAAATTGTGGGAAATGTATGCTAATAAGTCAGAAACCTTCCACTTAAATCTATAATTTGAGATGTTCCCTGACTGACGGTGTATGCAAATAACCATTGTGAACTAAAACCGTACATTTTGGGAGGCAGTGACTGATGTGCGTGCTATATTTTGCTGCAGAGACGTCTTGCCGTGAAGCCGAGATAATCGGTGCATATCATCAAGCAACAGTAAAGCAATTCAGGGTTGCTATTTTGGGGATAAAGTTTCCCAATGCGCCTCAGCGGAAATCCCTTTGGTGTGCATCATTTTTAGTTCAAACGCTGCTGTTTTAGTGATTTGTCACCACCGCTGTCACTTTTATTTTGTCCTCGGTTAGAAGAGCTTATTGCAATGCTATTTCTGATTCCTTTGTACAAGCGTCAATGAGGGGAGGAGCAATACCTTTGAGTCGGGCTTAGACTGTTGCCACAGAAGGATTTCCACGCTTGCAGAGTGGTTGGCATTTTTGACACTTGCTGAGAAATTTTGTGTCCGAAATACATAATCGGACCATTTGATTTAATTGCTTATTTAGACATTACATTTGTCATTATGTGTTTTTTAATTTTTATTTTCACTGTTTTTATGTTTGTTGCAGCCTCCTGTTGTGATATTAGGCTACTCAAAACAAACTTGATTTGATACTGTGTGGATTAATTGTCACTTTCTAGCCAAAGAGGAATGAAACGTTGTCTCATAATGAAAAATCAATTGATTAATCTTTGTATCAGGAGTTGACAAGTTCACCATACACTGGCCCACTCTGAGAGCTCGGAAGCATACAAGGGCATGCACAAGGATATTGCCGTTAGAGATTAATTACATGTGCACAGAGTCATAGCATGCAGTTTCGACTTTTAGCCTTAATATAAAGTCCAACATGAAACCTAATTATATCACGCCGACACTCAGGAGTCATAAATTATGGTTAGCTAGGTAGGTCCACTCTGGCCATTTGCATTGCTTTCTATTTCAGTGCGTGCTGGAATCCCTCTCTTTGGGGGTGGACGAAAGACGAGTCGGGTCAAGGCAATGTGCGAATGTGTACGTATGAAATCCCCTGGGAACTCTACACGCCATAAAACCTGTCTGCTATCAGCGTGCGGGGAGGAGGGGGATGGAGTAAAGTGCCAAAGACAAATGGCCGCTGTAATGGCCACATGTGCGGCAGCAGCAGCGACAACAAAGACATGCAGAGAGGTGGTTGTGCATGTGTTGAATGTGGTGAAACAATGGCCCTATACATGCACAAGTAGACGTGCGCCTTATCAAATGTGGACATGTGTTCGTGGAAACTCAAGCTGCTGCACTGGCATGTGAACCCCCAAGTGAGGACATGCTGGATTGTTGTGCACAGAGAATGGAATCACTTTTATTTGATTATTTTTTTTGTCATGTAAAATAAGCCGCCAATAATCACCGACCATATGGCGTTAAATTTAATTTCTACCTCAATTATGTTGAAAAAAACAAAACAAACAAGTGGGGCTCACCTATGACTGGGCTTAAACCTGTTTTGTCTCTCCTTAGACAACACTGCAGTTGGAGCACATTAGTTTAGTCCATATTATGCAAATGAGGTGGATCTGGTCGGATTTGCTGTAATTATTTTAATCTGTTTCCCCTTTAGGGCCCAGTTTCCCACACTGCAGCAGAGTATAGTTTATTTTCAATTAGGATTTAAGTATTGCTACACATTGAATTGTGTATGAAAAACATATTGTCATATTGTCCACATGCAGCATGGCCTATTTTACAATGTGCTGTAATGTAATGTAACAAATCAAAATCACAGTTTTAATGGTCGCATTTAGCAAATCGCAAAGACCACTATACAGTTATTTATTTACAAGGTTTAATCATGTAAAAAGCCTCACAGCCCTGTAGTTTAGATCGCTATAAACATGTTTTGAAATGCATATGACTCTTGTATAAGGTCAGCAGTTTCAGTTTTAGCTGATTTATATACTGGATACAAGAGACGTTTGTCGTAATCAACGTTAGAATAATTATAAAACTATGAAGCTATTGTCTAAAAGTATGCAAATGGCTGAGTTACTAACTGATTGTAAATAATGCTTTACATACGGCACTACATATTTCCATAATTAGTGCCACTCATCTCCTTCTATTCATCTCCATGTGTCTTGCCTGTGTCTGTCTTCCTCCTTCGCCCACTCACAGCCTCCTGTCATTCACAGCAGACGTCGACAAGAGCTCTTCTCCCGAGCTGCAGCTTTGAGAGGGTTCTGTCTAGATAATTGCGGCTAGGGCTGCAACTAACGATTATTTTGTAATCAATTAATCTATCGATTATTTTTACGATTAATCCATTAGTTGCTTGGCTGTGAATGGTATAGGAACATTTTATTTGTATTATTTTTTTTATCACATTAAGCAAAAGTGGCGCCGCTTGAGGACATGTTAGTAAACTTAAAGTGAGTGTTTGTTGGAGGCTCTTTGAGCTAATTCTGCTTTCTGATTGGATGAAACACAGACAGATATTCATGAAATTTACAATGTACAAAACACTACAGACCCCAACTATAAAAACAAAGTAGGTTTTCATCAAAAATACTACATTTTCATGTAATCTTTGCTCTATTTGAGTCTGTGTGAACCAGAAAACGATTAATCGATTACTAAAATAGTTGTCGACTATTTCAATAATAGATTAGTCGTCGATTAATCGATTAGTTGTTTCAGGTCTAATTGCGGCTCTTGATAAGTTTGATGCACAAAAAATACATGCTTATTTTTAGGGCTGCAACTAATGATTATTTTGTAATCAATTAATCTGTCGATTATTTTTACGATTAATCGATTAATCGCTTGGCTGTGAATGGTGGAAAATTGTGTTTTTTTCTTCTTCTTTTTTAATCACATAAAGCTAAAGCAATGAGACACAGACATTATATTCTTCAGATATTCATGAAATTTACAATGTACAAAACACTACAGACCCCAACTATAAAAACAAAGTAGGTTTTCATCAAAAATACTAAATTTTTATGCCATTTTTGCTCTATTTGAGTCTGTGTGAACCAGAAGACGATTAATCGATTACTAAAATAGTTGTCGACTATTTCAATAATTGATTAGTCGTCGATTAATCGATTAGTTGTTTCAGCCCTATTTATTTGAAACCGCATCCAACGCCCTTTTGCTTTCACTGATCCACCTATCAGGGAGATGATTGCTTTTAGATATCTTTAAAGTGTTTCTGTGGAAAACCCTGGCTTTGACATGGCTATTTCTAGCGGCATTATTCATGAGTGGATGTGTATTCCCTTAGAAAACACACCATTATTTGATGGCTGTGATGCACATGTGCTGTGAGGAAGAGGATGCAGAACTGGGTGAAGCACAATTGATTGTAAAAGCATCACAAGCCCCTTCACAACAACCTGTCCAGCTGACCTTTTCCTAACGCCAGGGAATGTGTATTTTATCGCAAAGGTTATAGGATCACCATGACAACAGAAGCCACAATGTTTATGAAAAGATAAACTTGAACGTTGGAAATTAAACGTAATTCACCTTTTATGTTGTAATTAGCAAACGATGCTCCAGAGTAACTGCTTAAACAATAGAGCTGTGGAAATGTAACGGCAAATTACTGCATTATTAGGTGACACAAAATGTCCTTATATTGATTAAAAAGAAAATGACTTCAAGCATGCTTAATCAACAAACAAATCTAGCAAGAAGAGTCCTTTGAAACCAATAGAAAAATGGTTTAGATGGAAAAAGAAAAATCCACTGTGATGACATTGTTAGTTAAGATCAACCGCATGAAGGTTGAATTTGAAAGGAAATTGCCGTCAATCACTTGTCAACCGAGGGTTTCTTTGACATTTGACACATTTGTCATTTTACAAAGTGCTAACCATTTATGCCATAACACAATATCCTTTGCTTGTGGCTGCAAAATATAAATGACCTCATTACAGCATGTTTAGTGCTTTGGCAGGTCATAATGAGAAGGCCATTAGCATATACGCGTTTAGATAATCATGGACTCTGGACTTTGATGCCATAGTATACATATTACCAGTACTGCATGGTCGTCACTACTTTTACATGGTACAGTCACATGTGAACTGATGATTCTTCCTTCCATTGATAATGACAGGCCCCTTTTCTTCATGTAATTAATGCAGAAATGATTGAGTGGCGCGTAATCATTTAGTGTCAAGTGTCTAATTGAAATGTCCTTGTTCTTTAGACATGGCTGCACTTATATCTAATAACATGAATCATGCTTTAACTTTTCAGCAGAGGTAAAGGTACAGGACCAACTTTATATATTTTGTGGTACACCGGGGATTCTTTCAATCGTACGTACATATCATAGACTGGTTGTATGATACTTATAATGGTAATGTTTTTCTGTGTATTTATGTTGCAATAATAATTACTACATTGGAGAGGTCTAAAATATGAACTACTGTCTAATACAAGAATCACATGCATTTCAGAACATATTGCAGTCTTCATTACAGGGTTAGCAGCACATTTCTGTAGCCCTTTTGTCCATTAAAATGATTATTGCTCATGCTCATTCTTCTTGAAGGTTTCAGGAATAAGAAATCAGATTATTTTAAAGGATTAAAGATCTTTATTATCTTATTTTGAATTATTTATAATCCAGCCCTTGTGCAAAATAATGTAGCCTTTTCCCTTCTTCTTCTCCCACATGGCTGCACCCTCCTCCAGCACCTTCATAACAAAGCTAAGCAGGTTTGTCACCACTGTAAGGCGCTGCCGCAGGAGAGTAAACCTGTCAAGAGTTTCTTTCTAAAAGCTTTCCCAAAATGAGCCCGATTTTCATGTATATTTTATCTTCACTACCATATTCTCACCCGCTCACTTTCTCTTCAGCTTTTGACTGTGTGACTCCTTCCCTCAAATTGGCTCTGGCTTGCTCTTATAGTGTGATGTGACGTGCAGCTTATTCTGTTGGCGCTGCAGTGGTGGAGTTTGGCGCTTGGCTGCCCAGGACTGCTTCCATCAGCAAAAGTCCTGGCTCTATATCACCGCTGTAATGGATCTGCCACCGTGTCTTCTCTGTGAATTCTGTCTCCTTCACTTTCCTCACAATGACTCCTCCCTCAAAGTCTGTTTAAATATAGTCTGACAGCACTCTAATTAGCTGATTGTGTGTGCAGTTGCATAGGGTAAATATTGGCACAGCTGACAGTTTATTGTATATCTGGCATTGCACTTGTGTTATTGTTTGAAGCAGTGACTGGAAAGCGCTACTATATATTTGACCACTGAAATCATCGTATGACCCAGCTCTGGCCATTCAATCTCACAAATAAGGATCTACAAGAGGATGAAACACCAAATCATCTTTCTTTTCCGTGTCCAATCTGTGATTTACTTATTGTTTCATAGAAGTTTACTTTAACCAATGGGCGAGGAACATGCTTCTCTATGGTCCTCATGGCGGGGAGCTAACATTGCTGTAGTACCACCCCCTAGTGGCCAAGGGCGACTCCAAAAGACACTTGGTAAACAGCATTATTATGGGCACTTCCCTAGCACTGATTAAAAGCCTGGCTCCAAAGAGTTTTATTTTTTAATAAAAATTGTTTCGACCCATGTGACAACGCTGGGCTGGGTGTCATATTTTAAGCCATGCTGGTTTGTATATCAGCACTAAAACGTCACTCGTATCCGTTCCCGACTTTTTGCCCTTTTAAGGAAAAGGCTTCGTAAGGGTAGATTGAGCAGCCATGTTAATTTCACAGACCACTCAGGACCATTACAATAAATGGGGATGAATGGGACCTGCCGATCTCTATTTATTAAATCTATGATTTTAACTTAACTTAATGCTTGTGCTGCAAGTTTAGGAAAATATCTAAATGTGTTTTGTAATTAGATTATAGTAGTGAACTTAGTAGACTGCTTATGTTCAAACATAAATTTGAACTTGAACTATTACAAGAATCATGTAGAACATGTCCAGGGATCTAAACCAAAGTTTTAGCAGCTGTACAACCCCATGTAGACAGAATATTGTTGATTGCAAAAGATATTGTACATACTAAATAAATGCAGTCTTTGCAACATCTCAAGTTTTGAATTGACTGCACAATCCTACCAGATGTCCTTCCTTTCAACCTCCTTCATTTATGCAAGCTTGGTAGGTAAATACCCACAACCTTCAATTGTGAATCAATGAACACCTAGCGTTGCAAATATTAGTACCATTTGTACTACAGGAACGACAAATAGCCTCCATATATAATAGCACTCCTAGGATTAAAGCTGTAGTAATAAAACCGTGGAAGCTGAAGGTGATTGGGTAAAATCTCTCAGCTGTGCCTAGCTGTTGTAACTCTCACAGATCTTTCTGCACATCCCGATCGTTCACTTGAGTTCATTAGAAGCAAATATCAGCTGTTCATTGCAGGACAGTTGAGACGTGAATGAGGCGGGGCCACCAATCCTAACGCTGTGCTAATTGAGACTTTGACTTCCTTATTCGGAGGAAAAAGCACTATATTTTGATACACAACGGCACACATGATCTGTTTTTCTTTTCTACAAGAAAATAAAACACGTCTATTTTAGTACAAAAAAGAAAGCAAAGTACCACGTTTTAATGCTACATGCCATTATGCTGTTTTTCTTCTGGCATAAAGAACAATGTTTCAGGGGCAAAATGCGTTTTGACCACAAGGCACATTTATTTGCTGCAGGAGGTTCACCTCGGGTTTACGACTTGCTTTCCCTTGGTAACCTTTTCTAATCGCAGCATGATTGTGAGTGGGCATGGGGCTATCAAGGGCCTCTTCTGGGGGGCAACTGAGGGCGGCAGGAGTTGTTTAGTACCATACGGGGGTAGCGAGACATTTAAAGTGGCACGGATCGTAATACACCGGCACTCATGAGCCGCAGGAGGGTAGTTGGAGATTCGGTGTGTGGGCGCTGTATTTATTAAAAGTCTTTATCCTTGGATAATATACCACATGTAAAAAAGCAGGAAACACAATGTCTTATTCTGACTGATTAAGACTTGTTTAGACCAAGCAGTGTGGTAGCGGTTGGGGGTTGGGACAGACAGGCAGTAAACCAGTCATTAAAGGCCCCTCTTAAATTAGGTTCATGTCTCAGTCCCCCCTAGACCAGCATTAGTTTGTTACAACGGATTAAAACTACTGAGTTAAATGGAGATTGTGGATTAGACACATGGATTGGCCAACTATATGTCCGCATGGGGGAGACGACTGGGCAAAATGGTCACAATATTCTTAGAGCCTCGCCTTGGTCACAATTTGCTTCATCACAATTCATGTGCACTTAGTTGCTTACCATCGTTTTAGGAAATAACAAATGCTTTCTGCTTCCTCTACTTCATTGTGATGGCTAAATCTTTCACTCACTCACTCAGTAAATGAGGAGGAGTTGGTGGGGAAATATCTGCTCTGGAGAATTGTGCTGGACTAAAAAGAAAATCTCAGTATTAAATTAGAAGATTGTCGTAGGGTGAGCTCACAATTCGTGTTTATGTCATCATATCACCCACCCCTACCGCCACAGACCAACAAAATGTTTGTAACATGAATTGGTTATAGCTGTTTTCCAGAATAAATGGTTAAATCCCTGTGGATGCATCTGACAGCATTGGGGCCATTACCTCTGACTGGACCCAACAAAGTCCCACAGTAACTTTATCATAAAACATGTTCAAAATGTTATATTCAGTAATTTTCCAGGCTCCATGTTGCTTTATGCCACTCCCAGTCTGTAGTGGGTCTTGCTGTGGCTTATCTCCTCTCTCCATAGCACTGCAGCAGGAGGCACCTGCTAATGAGAAATCAGCGGTGTGTTACACGTATAATTGGAGGGAGCTGTATTTGAACTTGGTGCTGGTGAAATATTCAACGTAATGTGTAAAGATTCAATACATAACCACCATTAGTGTGCACGTGATA
Source organism: Proterorhinus semilunaris (assembly GCA_021464625.1). Lineage (NCBI taxonomy): Eukaryota > Metazoa > Chordata > Actinopteri > Gobiiformes > Gobiidae > Proterorhinus > Proterorhinus semilunaris. The sequence continues at coordinate 4,629,594 of CM038355.1, read as the reverse complement.
TTTAAGACCATCTTTTTCATACTCCCTCAGAATTTTGAGTTAAAGTGAATCTCGATCTGTGCTAAAAAAAAAAACATAATAAACTGGCACATTGTTAAAGGGTACTGTATAATTTGTCACCATATATTTTTCATACTGGCCAGTTTGACCAGTTTATTTTTATTTTTTTTCACTTTGTTAGTTTCATGTCCAGAATCGGCGTTGAAATATCTTTGCCTTGTTATTTTTTCCATATAATTATTTAGTCCAATCAGTCAAGTATTTATTTACTTGATTCAAAGCTGATGTTTTGCCACAAACTATGTTGCTTCCTCTTAGGTGGATTGGTGACTGTTTCCCAGAAGATGTAGCAGTGGGAATGGGGCAATTGGTCAATGCACAGGCTGAATAGAAAAATCAAGTTGCCTGGCGTTACTCCATATGTCCAGGGCAAATGTCCCCGTGTTCTGTTTTATTGTTTGTACGATAACATTGAATGTGGCTGATTCCACACTCTTAATTCTCAAATTGCAGCTTAAAAAAGAACAGTCTTCTTCTGAGACAGTAATGATCCATTATTAATAAAAGTATTTTAATGTATACCAAGCTGTTGCATGTATTTAAATTGTAGTAGACACATGAAAAACACCCTGAGGCTTTTCCTTTAAAGCATTCATTTGATGTCTTTTTGGATGCATCGGCTCTGTTTGTTTGGACGCGGTGAGTGGATTGTGGTGCACTGATATGGTGTGACAAAAGCGGTCGGACATTTGCCCTCCCTGCCATCTGTTCACATCCATTAATAAATGACACCCGTTTTAACGTCAAGACACAATTGACGATAGTAAACCACACATTAATGTGTTTGATATATTCTGCGGCATACCCCTAAGCGACTTGCATTCCTCTCTTGTAGGATCTGTTGTTTTGATGGATTTGTGGTTTGATCGTAATGCGGCATATGGCATGTTCGAGCTGCCTATGGAGCTGTGCTGCTTCAGCTCAGACCCACACTATGGATTTATTTGTGTTGCTTCTGTTCACCCATTGATTACCAGCGTCATGGTCCTTACACGCCTTCTTTGTCATTAATATGCATGCATAAACCCATTTAAAATCCCACAGAGGCCACAGTTGGTTTTGCCTGTACTCCTGAACAACATACTGGTGCAGATTTGTTGCCCAATCCTAACCACGCTCTGTTTTTGAGACCTCTGGAGAGTAAGACCTCATTACAAAACACTTCTCACCCTATCTGCCTCTTTCCCTACGCCTTGCGTCAGCGCTCCCCCCGGGCCACTCCTTCACTCACAACCACACACTACACCAGAGTAACTTCAGCCTCTTTTCAATTCTCTACAGCGTCTTCTCTGTGCTAAAAAGGCTGCACGTTTATTTATAATTTTTCACTAATTGTCTGTGTATATTATACCTTCTGCATGTTTGAGTTTTTTGTGTCATATTCCAGTGCAACAGGTCATTTTGTATACAGTTATGAAGTAAATATTAGATAGAATAGATGATTGATTGTGAAGGGGTGCTTCTCTTTATGTGGGCAGAAAACCATTGTTGAATCCTTTCAAGTGTTTCTCAAAGCACTGTAGATCAAATGGCCTCTTTTTGAGGCATATTTCAACTTTGAAGCTGTATTTCAGTTCATACTGCCATATTAAACTAACTTTTCTGTTTTGTTGTGATGCAACAAATGTTAAATAATGCATCTGGTTAAAATATATATATTTTATGACACATTATGCTGTTAACAATTTAGCCTCACAGTAATGTATTTTTTCCTATTCTGTTCTCTTTATAGATTGTTCAACATCCACCAAAAAGCCATAAGAGACCAAATGCAACAATCCAAGAAGAAAAGGAGAGTAAATCAGAAGAGGACTGTCTGGCCAATCAACTCAACTCAAAAAGTGTAACTTTCTAAATGGCCACGAGATTCTGCGTGTGAGTCCATAATAAGTTCCAACATGAGTATCCCAACACGTTTCCAGGGGTTGAGGATGTCTGTGGAAAGCGGGGACAAGATTTCCAACAAAAGCCACATGCAGTTCCCTGTCTGTGGAGATGCTAACGCTAATCAGATGGGAGATTTGGAGTACAGCACCGGCTCTATCCCTCCTCTTGTATCTCAGAGCGAAACCCATGAGAAAATAGTGTTCTGGAGCTCGGAGCAGCCGTTCCAGCCATGTCAGGAAATACACACATTCTTGGGCAAGAGTGATGACGTCTATGACGACGAGGATGGGGGTGTCAGTCTGCGGGACGGCAGAGACGAAGGCCCCATGTCCATTTCTTCGAGTTCCTCTGCCAGCTCTGCCTCGGCCAGAGTGAAGAGGAACAGAGATGACAGTAACAAGGTGGACGTTCGCCGTGGCAGACAGGAGCACAAAAGGGCTGCCAGTCACAGCACCGAGGAGTTGGACACGAACATCCCAGTGGAGAGAGATGAGGTCAGGATGGGCAGAGCAGCGGAGAGGGACAGGCAGAAGTCCAAATCCGAAACTAATGTGTTTGTCTCAAGCTTGTCCACAGTCTCTCTCAGTGGAAGCCTCTCAAGTGCTCTGGATACAGGCGGAGAAACACGCATAACCTTGCCTGTTTACAAGTCCCACCTCTATTCTAGCGGCACAAGCAACACTACCTCAGTTCAGACCAGAAGAGGGTCCGCTCCAATGGATGCCAACAATAAAAACTCCCCTCCTTACCACCCTCAGGAGAAACTGCCACAATACAACAGGGGCAGTAGCCAGGACAGCGGTCTAGGGCAGAGGAGAAAGGCAGGATTTGAAGAAAGGGTTTTGCCACCAAGGAGACAGCAGCTTGTCAGACCGATGTGTCAGACAGAGATGGGACGAGCGCGGAGTTTGCCAGAATCAAGTAGCCATCAAGTCGACCCAGGACAAACAAACCAAGAATACTTGGGTAATAGAAAGTTTACAAGATCATCCCTGCGTGAGCCATCGGATTTCTCCCATCTCTATACCTCCTCTGGGATGTTAAGACAGCCTGGTCAAGCCGCCCAAAGAGACATGTCACCTGCTGAAAGACCACTCACCAGTGCCTCAAGGCCTAACCCCAGCCCGAGACCTCAAACTCAGCTTACGTACCGGAGAAACTGCTCTAGTCCAAACCGGGTGGCTACTCCTCCCCACTCCCCGCTCAGGACACCTCAAGAATCACCCAGAAGACAACCCTCGATGTTTATTATTCCCAGAAACGTCCCGGGAGTGGCTCGGCATGGCGGGCCCCCGGGACCTAATGCTGCTGTAACCACTCAGGGCTATGGCAACAGTAGCCTAAGAGCACCAGTCAAAACTAGCATAAGCACAACGGGGACCGCCAGACCAGCTCCCAACAGCAGGCAGAGTCCGCCAAAAGACAGCTCACCATCGCCGAAACATACCCAAAAACCAAAAGGGGTTCGTCCCAAGATCATCACCTATGTCAGGAAGAATCCGCAGTTTAAGCCACAGGTTGCAGATGGACCGTATCAAGTATCCTCTTTGCCGTCAAGACTGTCAACCTACTCAAATAACCAAACAATGGGCAAAGATCCTCCTAAAGAAAAGGCAGACGTCAATCCCAGAGAAGCCCCGGTCCTTAGCGCTTCAAATTTGCTTTACGAAAAATACAGGCAGGAGATGCAAACTGGTGCCTACCCTCAAACTGGAGGGATCAACAGGGGGCCCAGACCAAACACTGTCCCACCAGCACACGCACCTCACGGACACAGTCACACGGCACCGCCCAAACTGGGGAGCAAATCGGACAACTTCTATGGGACACCATCTGAGGTCAGCACAGATCTTATCCCCAGCAACGTTACGGTACAAATGCAGTTAATATACTTCATATATATATGACAATATCAAAGAAACAATAGTGGTACTAGCGGAAGCAGCAAATACAGCCTAGTTTAGTGACTTTAACGTGTAAGGCACTTATTAATATGACTTTATGAACATATTCAAGTTGTATCTTGTGTGTTTTAATGACAATGGCATGATAACGGAGCACCAACAGTTGTCAGTGCTAGATCAGACTCTACACTCATTTGCATTTAGAGATTTGAATGGCTACTTTTCTAAGGTACTTCCACTGTAGATGTTATGCATGAAGCGTATAAATAGGTTTGCCCCCACACGTATCAAACCACTCAGCCCAATTGAAACCCAATTGAATATTTACATCTTTACCAATTACATTGTTCTGAATTATTAGTTAATTAGCTTCCACTTCAAGGAATTGCTGGAGAGTACAAAGCCATAAATGGTATCGCTGTAAGGCTGCCTCCTTTTGTTAAATGTGTTAACAGGTATTGATTTGAGCTGTAGACGTCGATTTCCTCCCACCCACAATGTTTAATTGTTGTAGATAGCCTATTTTATACCCCGGTTTTGCACACAATATTTTTTATTGATCATGATCAGAGCTTCTACAAGCATTCATGACCTCAAGGGAATAATACATATGACCAAAAACACACACACAGTGTGAAGGATGTGACTTGAATAAGTTTGTTCAAGTAAAAATAAATGGCTCTGGAGTTTTGAAATATATTACCAATGACATGCATACATACATACATGCATACAATTTTTTGACAATTTTTCAAAGAATATGAAAGAAAACACAACACTTTTTTCACTCATAGTTAATGGTTGTGTGAAGCCACTTATTGTGAAACAACTGAGTTTGCTCTTTTTAAATCATAATGAAAAAAGAAAGTACCACGTATAACCCTGATCCAATACCCCAGTTCTGTGTATTGCCCCCAGCATCAATGACAGCTTGGAGTCTTTTGTGGTTGTTGTGGAGAAGGTTCTGTATATAATCAAATAGTAAACCGGCCGTTCTTTTTTCCTTATGATTTAAAAAGAGCAAACTCAGCTGTTTCACCATAAATGGCTTCACACAACCACAAACTATGAGTGGAAAAAAAAAACTTTTTGTATTATCGTTCATATTCTTTGAAAAATGGTAAAAAAAATCATAAAGTCTGCCAGGGTATGTAAACTTTCAAGCACAACTATACAGTACATGCATTGTTCAGCTAACATTCAGCAGAATCCACTGCTTATGTCATGTTTGTGCTTTTCCACAACCTAGAGTTTGATCTGACAAAGTAGGCTTGTGTACTTTCTACTTCAGGGTATTGTATTTAATATGTATGTGATGTGTTAAGAACAGACTTTTCTCTTCCAGTTGGGGCGACTCGGCAGTTTCAAAGGCAGCCCTGCAGATGACCCACTGCAGGCTCGCACAGCGGCCCAGGTTGGAGGGGGGAGCAGCAGCCTGCTCCGGTCCAGCCGAGGTCTGCGTCTGGGACTGGGAGCTGTGACCAGGACTGGCCCAGGACCAGCCAAATCCCGAGGTCCTGCTCAGAGACCCGCCCCGGTCATGAGCCAACCAGTGCAACCCATCAGCCCCACGGAAAAATCCCACGAAGCAGGTAAAGCCACAAAAATGTAACATGTTTTTTCTTCTCTTACAAGAAAAACCGACGCCAGAAGGGGATGGGTGTTTTTTTGGGTTTCTGCACGTGTCATATTGTTTGCGAACAGCCTGAAGTACGAGCCACAGGAGAGATCCACAACGGTACTGTAGCTTCTCCTCAGCAACAAGCAGGTCTGGGACTGTTTCTCCCTCAAATCAGATTGAGATGAAGGCACCTCATTAAAATGCATTCGCCGCCGTGATGATTTTTGGTGAATCTGATTGGAAGGCTTGAAGAAATACTCTGATGGGACCGGCTCCGGCAAAATTCTTTCTTGCTGCTCTAAATAAATAACGAGACTGGCTTCCATTTTCTCTTCCCACAGTTTTGACTCAACACAATTGCTGATTTTAAGCACATCTCTAATGTCTAATGTCACTGAATTGAAACGGGGGCCTTTCAATACGCACTGCTTGAAGGCGGTGCCATTTATCACTCCCATGCATATTTGATTTTGGGCCCTATCTCTATGGCTGTGATAACCCGGACGCAAAGTTCAGAGAAAAAAAAATGATTTGGTGCATAAAGAATTGATCAGCTCTGTGTTATGATGTGGCAGGCTTTCTTATCATAATCCCTATTAATACATATGTATGGCTCTGCAGCGGTGCAAAAATCCCCCTGGGAAGAGTGAGGCCTTGAAGGGCATTGCAATTAACACTAAGTAACATTTTTTTTTTCTTCTGCCTTCATCTCTGCACCTTTTCAGCATAAAAAAACACAGATTAAATTCAATGCATTTTACATGTGGCTTTAGTTAACATTTATGTCTCCCATTTAACTCATATGTTATTATCTTCTACTGTATATTCCTTCTTATAGACTTTCAGAATCTTTTATATCTATTATGTCCTCGCTCCATTCTCCTAAATGGCCAGTAGGATCTATAATAATTTCCCTTTTATAAATTCAGCCTGTAAATTATAACTGTTATATGATGTCTGTAGCTTCCAGCAATTACTACAACCCTTTAATTGCAGTTTGTTCCTTTCATTCTCTTCACAAAATAATTTTATGTTATATACTGCACCTATTTCTGAAGTCTTCAGCTCACTGAAACTGCCGTACGCTATTGCTTTTGATAATACGCAATTTAACGCTTTCTGGAGGAAATCCATGCAGGTGGTGGCAGCGCGTCTTTGTAATTAAAATCATCCATTGTTCATTGACTGACTCGAGCTGATCCATCGACTTCTTTGCCCTAAATTTGCATTAATTACCTCAATTCAGCCAGACTGCACTTTGTGTAATGGAAAAAACATTGTTATTTTTAATGGGTTGACAGTAGGATTAGACACTGGGTTGTTTATACTTTGGTTTTTACTTTGTACTTAAAAACAAACTGACAAAAAAAAAAAGACAAAATATTGACAAATTCTGTTGTTTCAATTCCAAAAGTGGTGAATGTAAAGCATTGCGTAATTTTTAGAGCACAAAAGTCTGCTCTATTTACTGACAACATATACAATCATGTGAAATTCGTTTATCTCCAAAACTGTTTGAAAAAAGTCTGGTGGTAAAAGGAAGGCATCCTTTAAAACAGTGGTTCTGGTACTTTTTCAGTGATAAATAAATAAATGTTCCCTGGGAAAAGCCACTGAAAAGGGTTCCGCAACCCACTTTTGGGTCCCGTGCCGCCAGTTGAGAAACACTGCTTTATATATAAATAAATATATTCTCACTAGAATCATTGGAAGACTTACTAATGCTGGTGGAAAAAAGAAAAAAACTATTAAAAACTATTTTACTAAGAATCAGTAGTATGCTGCACACATACGCGTACGCGTACACGTACACAATTGTACCCGTCCAGGTGTTGTAATCTTCGATAAAGGTTTATAAAGTGCATTTGAGTAAATTTTGTTCTGTGTATGTGGGATAATGATTCATAGCTATAGCATTGTTTCCAGGGCCTCATTCCTTTTGTGCTTCTGCTACAGTGTGTGATAAAAGCCATCGTGGCGGTTTGCCTGACTCTTCTCTCCTGAGTGAAGTGGAGGTGTAGGAGTAAAACGGGGACATTTATCTCTAATGATCGTGACCTTCTCACTTCAGAGCAGCCGAGCCCAATCTAATAAACAGATTGTGTGCCGTGAAGATGGGGCGAAGGTGGCGATAAGTGTGCCACAGCTCTACCAATGAGATCAACTGGAGATATTCCCTTCCAATTTCTCCCACTCTCTGCCCCACTTCCTGCCTCACTGCCGCTAAGCCAGTGCGTGGTGTTCGCCCTGTAGCTGTAGCGGTGAAGAACAGAGAGCCAAATGGAGAGGAAGCGCCCGCCGCGTGTCTTATCTCAGCAGCCAGCGGGAGATAAAGCTCCGCTCCTGCTGCTTGGGATTCGGACCTTGTGCTTGGGGCTCAGGTTGTACCGTCATGGGGCCAGTGTCCAAGTGGTTTGGATTTAGAATCTGACCACAGTTTCAAGGCATGAATGGAACAAAATAGTTTGTTGATATGCCATGCATATAAACCAGGCTCGTTGTTGCAGTGATTATAACGCCACAAGGACGTGCAATAGAGTGCCATATTGAAGAGACAATACCTTTGTTTAAGGTCCATCAGATACGTAATTATGACGTGAGAATGAACTGAAGAAATATTGACAAAAACAGACTTTTACTGTTTAAAACATCCTTCCTCTAGCATCATAATAAGTAAACTCAGTATATTTTAGTCTATTTGTTGTAGCCATACAGTAATTATGATTTACAATTAATTAGTAACTAACTGGGATGGTGTTTGTTTGTAAAACTATGTCATTGTTGTTTTTTACCTGTAGGATTTATTGTTTAGAGTGTTACAGTATGTAACGGAGGGGGGGAACGTGGAGAAAGAGACATTTTGTCAATTGTTTTTGTTAATGTTGAGTGCACGTCTTCTCTATAATAATTCAGAGCAATTCCCATATTTACCTTTTGGAAGTTACTGTTTTTGGGAAAAGCCTACATGTTCACCATTGTTTTTGAGTACAATGTGCATCATCTTTGATTTTCTTTTTGCTTCAACAAAAATGTGGCTGTGATGGGAGAAGCAAAGAGCAGATTCATTCACCTTGTTCACAGCCACAGATGAGAGCCAGCGCTGACAATAGCTGCTGCTGTAAAGCTTTGATTAGTTTTTCATCCACTCTTTGATTCCCTTTCTGGTCTTTCACTCGTCTCTCCCACCATTATTTCTCCTTTTAGCCACATTGTATTTCATGCTTCTGTTGTCTAAAGTTGGTTTAAAGGAAGCATGTGGCTAAAAGGATTATTGTAGATATGGCACCATTTAGCACAACTTAGCTTTGAAGAAAGAAAACAGCCTAACCTAACTTTCTGTCACAAAATCCTTTCATGTTTCAGGGTAGAAAAAATGTAAAAGAAGGTCGTGAATGCTTCCAGCATTTACTAGAGCCTTCCCTTGAAATGGTAATTATTAGTCCCAAAGAGTGGCAAGGAATTTAAAGTCCTACATTTACTAGACTCTATTTGTTTATGTAATGTTTACACTTTTTCCTCAATATGACTTATAAGATTATAGTAATATAATGTTAAATAAGTTTATTATTTAACATTTTAATAATAAACTTTCTTTGGATAGCTCTTTTGTACTGGACTTTAGAAGTTCACTGTTTGTGACAGCAAGGCATTCGTTCACTCCGCCCATGTGCTACATCAGTGTGGAGAAAACACGGTTAAAGTTTATACATAGTACTTTACTTTCTAGTTTCTATACAATGTAAATTTAGCCATAATTACAAAATATAAGGCATATTGTTGAAGAAAGTGCTGATACAGTATGTTTACTTTCTCCATAATGAACAATTCAATACACCTCCCATATTATATTGAATTATGCAGGTCATTATGAAAGAAACGTATGGCCACTGCCCACCTTGCAGAATGATCTGCCTTAAGCAGGCTGTCATGTACATATTTATTGTATTTGATTGCGGCAACATTTGGAGTCAGAGAGGTTACCGCTGCCCGCTGAGAGCTTAGTCAACACACAGTCATGAATGATTCATGGCGGAAATAAATAGCCTTCTCTTATTCTCTCTGGATAGTGAGCATGTCAGGTTAACGGTTTACATGAGCAATCAAAACTCATGACCCATATATGGCAACCCCAGCAATAGTTATTATATAGTAGAAGGCTTTGAACTGGTAAGAAGATGGTGAAATCAAATTATAAAATATAAATTATTATTATTATTATTATTTATTATTATATAAATGTATAACATATAAATATAAATGACTTTGTGTCTTGACTTGTTAAAACAAAAATAAACTATTGCATTTGTTTTCTCCAAAACGCTTTGTATAGTAAACCACAGCGTGCACACATTTTTTTATTTTTTTATTTTAAATACTACCTTCAAAAAGATCATTGTTTTCTACTCTTTATCAAACATAAATTGTCAGTCAGTCATTCCAAAACAACAGTAAGCCACAATCATTAATGTTTATTTCATGCATTTTACTCTACAGTACAGCCTAATTCTATTTTGTACCCTGTAATCTGTTCAAATTCATCTTATCTTCCAACAGATGATCAAGTTTTCACCCAGAATGCTCCTGTCCCGTCTGTGGCTGAGGCCTCTAGTGCTGCCGCTAGACCTGTTCTCCCCAAAGCCTCACAGTCCCAGTCTCAGTCCGGCCTGCGTCCTCCTGGCTACAGCTCCAGTCGCCTCCCTCCTGGACGTCTCGCTGCCTTCGGGTTTGTGCGCAGCTCCAGTGTTTCGTCTGCGTCCTCTGCCCAGTCTGGGGACAGTGGAGCCGGGGACCCTCCCAGGACCATACATGGTGAGTAATGACGATACTGGTACAAATATAACATGGATCAATGAGCATTGCAGGGAGGAAGGTAGCGGCATTTGTGCCTATTGTCATGTCAAGTGAAGTCAGAGCATTGTGACGCGAAATTTGAATAAAAGTAGGTAAACATTATGCTCTAATGAAATTGTCCGATTCAGTTTATCACATTTTGGTCACATGCAGAGCTATACCAGGACCAAACCAATCACAATTCAATTCAGTGTACATTGAACAGCACCCTTTGTTTCAGAAGTTAGTACATCTTTCACATTGGCGCATCTAAAAAGGTATTCTTATAGGGAAATGAATCCGGGGACCATTTGTGCATTGATTACTAAATGTATATCCACTTGAACTGTTTTGCGCCGCCGTGTTATATGTATTTTAGTAAGGCTTTATGCAAGACACACGTGCAGGCTTTTGAAACATTCATGGTAGTTTTCAGCCTTGTCAAAGTCAGACAAACTTGGGGAAATTGCGTTGTCGCAGTAGCCCAAGTAATCTTATAAACCAACCATTAGAATACCACTAATAATAATGATAAAAATGACTGAAAAGAACAATTAGTAGAAGAGAAGCAGAACAGGTACTTACACATATTCAGATTCAGAATATGTGCACATTTACAACACAGAAAAATATTTAAATCATGTAAATGTACTAAATGTGTAAAAGATGGACTATGGAATGAACAGTAGAGCATTTCCATGAATTATAAGATTATCCTGTAGCTAACCACCCGCTCTCCACGTGGCTCCCTGTTGTCTTGCAACATTTCTACATTCGCTGGGTGAATCACATTGAAGAGATTTTAATGTTGTGAACATGTTGAACACAATCTGCAAACATTAGGTGAATATAGCAAAGAATGCACTTTTTACAGCCTTTATCATTTGGTCCATTGCATTTTCTCCTTTGTCATGCTCTTTAACGGCTGCCATCTGCACCTATAACTGTTCCACATCTAATCACACAATAAAAAAAAATGAAAAAAACATAATTACTTAACATCTGTTGTAATATTGATATACAAGCCTCATTTGCAGTCTCAATCAGTTGTTTCCCTGAACTTCCAATAGAGTCATTGTCCCTGTGCTGCTTTGTTACCAGGCTGTGATTAAACCATCATCCTCTCCTCCACAACAGTTCATTATCTCATGTACTGTAGGCACTGCCCTGAACGTAGTTTGCATAATCATTCCCTCCCACATTCATTACATGTCTGTTTGCTTTGTTTTTGTCTGCTCCTCCCAGGCTTACTGAAAGTACTTGCGATCTTTCAAAAAAAGGGGGCATAAAGTGGGATTTCTGCCCTTTAACTAATTCTAACATGCGCATTTTTGCACATTTCTGTGTTGCAAACATTCTCTTGATTTTCATTATCAAGAGAATAATAATATTAAAGATGTTCATGTATTACCCTTATGAATATATGACATTTTATTGTATTAAAATAGAAACTCTCCAGAGAAGTATTGCGTGACTACCTCAGACTGCCTCAGACTTCTCAGAGTCTGCACTACTCGAGTCTTCGCACTCTTCCTGATACAGCGCCGTGTTCCTCAGAAGCAATGGCGCACTTACAGCTGTGATTTCCTTTCCGCTCGCTTGGCTGGTCGTTACTTGGCTGAATTTGAGGGAGCCGCATGCCTTTTTAATGTGACCTACATAGAAAAGGCTCCTCTTCTTCTCCCAGTTACAGTTGACGTAAGCGCTCTGTTGTGCGTGTCAGACCCCCTGTTATGTCATCGCTGCCGTACCGCGGTTACCCCTTTGTACTCATAGTTTTTCATCTCGGTGTTTTCGCTCCCATTGGTCAGAGCAGAAAGCAAACTGTGCAGCACCGCAGGCTTCCAACTACTGTATAAGCTTTTACAATAGATTTAATATAAAAAACACAATTCAGGAAGGAAAAAATGGGACACTGTGCAGGGCACGCATTAAGTCTAATGCAGATGCATTTTACTTGTGGCCTTACTATGTCAAAAAATGCAATAATAAAATGTGAAAAGGTAATAATTTGAACTAAGTGAAAATACTTACATAGCTGGGGATGTGCCAAATACTATCTTGAAATGTTTTACAAGATCAATCAATCAAAGTTTATTTCTATAGCACTTTACAGCAACACTTGGCAGACTTAAGTGCTTTGCATAAAAACACAGGAAAAACAAAAATCTGTATAAAATGACTTAAAATAATAAGATAATCTATGTCTTAATGGCATATTTATGGCCTTGCTTATGTAGAATTGCAGTTTTGTATGTTTTCCAAACGAATAGTTCAAAACCCTTTTATTGATCTGCTCTGTGAGTAGTGAATTTTGGGCAGATCCCAGTCCCACCCATGATGATCTTACCCAAAGATATACTTGCCCAAGAAAACAAAAACTGCAGGTGTTTCGAAGCCTGTGGCAAAATGTTTTTCTCTTCGCAGGACTGAATATAGAAAGTAGACAGGGGAGGCAGAGCTTTAGCCGCTTTGATGCTCCTGTGTTTGTGAGACAGAGGAGAGCAGCTGGATGTTTACAGTCTGATGTAAACTTTTGACTCATTTGAACTAGGGCTGCAACTAACGATTATTTTGTAATCGATTAATCTATCGATTATTTTTACGATTAATCCATTAGTCGCTTGGCTGTGAATGGTTTGTAGGAGGCTCTTTGTGCTAATTCTGCTTTCTGATTGGATGAGACCCAGACAGATATTCATGAAATGTTCAATGTACAAAACACTACAGACCCTAACTATAAAAACAAAGTAGGTTTTAATCAAAAATACTACATTTTCATGTAATCTTTGCTCTATTTGAGTCTGTGTGAACCAGAAAACGATTAATCGATTACTAAAATAGTTGATTGATGAGTCGTCGATTAATCGATTAGTTGTTTCAGCCCTAATTTGAACCCTCATCTTCAGTCGACCTTCAGAATCTAAACTCCACCTGACCATTCAGAGTCTTTTTCCTTTTACTGTGCACTACTGGGTGATTGATCTGGCAGTGCAGTTTCCACGTTGCATTTGGTAAGTGCAGACCTCTGGATCTGTGTTTCAAGGATAGAGGCTTTAACAGCTTATTTATTCATATATGAGGATTTTCTAATACCCATTCTCCACAGACAGTTTCTTTGGCCAGAGAATACAACTATAGGAACCTTATAACTTGTACACGTCTGTCCAGTGACCAAATCTTGCTGACAAAATCATCTTTAGCAAAGGTAGAATTATATGTTTTCTAAAAAAAAAGCCTCAGTATTATTTCTGAATGACCAAGCAACACTGTACTGTAATGAAATAAACATTATGTTCTTTTTTTGAGCAGTTTTCAGTGAGCAAATCTGCACTGAGTAAGAGTTGAGTACACTGCTTACTTTAGAGCCATCGCCATCAGATGCACACCATCTCTGTCCAAACAAGCGACAGATGACTTCTCTCACATCTATCCAATAAAACACGTCAACGGCAACCACAGCAAAGCCCCCAGTAATGAAGCAAAATGCCACGTTTTCCCTATTGATCCAGAACCAAAACAGACACCATTAGAGGTCTGGATTTGGCGGAGACTAGAAATCGTTAAGGACCTTAGCAATAAGGAGCAATAGATCGGTGAGCTTCAGTAAAGTGGGTTAGGGCACGATCCTAAGGGTTCAAATACTCCCCCAGTCACAGCTTGTGAGCCATGTTCTTATCACAGGGGTATCAGTGGTAGGAGAGAGAAGCCAAGCCAATTAGCTGGACACAACCGACTGTACATCTAATAATATAAAGGTTTCTGATATGTATTACATATTATATGACGGTATGTCACACAATGTAGAGGGATTTTATTTAATTACACAGACTAGATTTGCACAATGTCTTTTAGAAAAGAAAATACTGTTTACTTTCTTAAAAACGTCCTTGTAGCTTTCATTGATTAATCTGTGTATGTTTTTAATTGACAAGCTGCATTTAATTTCATGGGAAATAGTTTGATAACAAAATAATTTACAATGACCGTGTGTAGCATTCATACATTTAGCAGTTGTTGTCATTTTGTATTTCACTTAGCCGCTAGGCTACAGGAATAACACACATTTGTGGCAGTGTGAATAATTAATTTGCCACAGGTATTATTCTTTAGCCTTTCCAATTTTTCAGCCTTGAGAATGAGTCAGAGGTGTACGATCGTTCATGGCCGTAGATATAAGAGAGAAGAGACAACCGGTGTTCCATTCAGCCCCATTCATAGTGACGATCCCAAGTGCTCTGTGAAATTAACATGGCTGTTCAATCTCCTGTTCCTGTTCCTTAAAAGGGCAAAAAGGCAGCTTGTTATTTCTGATATACAAAAACCAGTGTGGTTAAAGGTATGACACCTACCCCAGCGTCGTCACATGGGTCATAGCAATTTTTTAGAAAAAGAAATACTCTTTGGAGCCAGGTTCTTAAGCAGTAAATGAGGTCCAACGCTACATAGGAACCCTGTTTACCAAGTGTCTTTTGGACTTGCCTCTGGCCACCAAGAGATGGTATTACAGCAATGTCAGCTCCCCGCCATGGGGACCAAAGAGAAGGGCTTTCCTCGCCCATTGTTCATGACCCTATGTGACTAGATATACATTTTCCCTTTTTTTTTATCCTGCTGAGCTTGGTGATTACTGATGGCAGATCCTGCTATTCTGTGCTGTTTTTCTATGTAAAAAGAGCAATGTTTAGCATAAAAAGTAAATAAAAAGATCAAATACAGTGCTAATCTGTGCTGGTCTTTCATTAAGACTGAGAGAAAGGGCTGTTCCCACATTATCGGAGGAGAGCAGTGTCTCAAACAAACTAGTAAAATACTTTGGCAATTACAGCTACACTGTCTGATCGCGGGTTTGCGCTGTAATTCATATACTTTTGGGCACAGTTTGACCGATGATACCTGGCAACCTTGGCTTGGTGAGTAATCAGTAATCAAACTAGAGCAGAATAAGATGCACTTTGTTTCAAAACTCTGTCTACTCTAAAATGCCCAATTCAAGATTATTCGAATAGTGAAACACAAATGAATCAATGCGGCCCATGCATAGCTTCTGCGTGTATTTGAATGAGGTAGTTGTGGCTGATGTGGCCCGCAGTATTGAGTATTGTACAACGATAAATTGCACACGCTGCACCGTCACTAGGTCGTTGTATTCCCTGTGGTTATGTAGATACAGGCATGACAGCTCTATGATGCATCACACACACTATTCAGTACGCTACGAAAATGGACAATACCCAATGGAAAATGAAACTATGCTACACAGGAATGGTTCATCAAAAAGTTACCTCTGTAAGGGGTTAGGATGACATTAATAGACATTTGTGATTGGCATCTGAAGCACAGTCAAATTGTTTATATATCTTATTTTTTATATATTTTAAGTAGTTGGTTATAGTTATGATTTAGGCCCCATATGCAAATTAATTTTATCAAAAGCATTTTAAAAGATGATTGAATAAATAATTTAGTAAATTATTCATTACTGTAAACAGCCCTTTTAAGTACAGTTTTAATCAAATCAATTTATTTCTTATTTTGTCTTTTAAAAACTCTTTTAAACTCCTCTCCATATTAAATAGAGGTTAGATTCTCTCCTCTGCTGATTAAAATAAAGAAATGCTGCATTTATGTAAACAGCAATTTTATCACAAGTTAGAAACATAAATGAGCCAGAGATCAGGCTTCACAAATCAATGCAATATTAAACGTTAAAGATGAATCCATATTTCACTTGTTCTCTGTAGTTCCTGAACTGAATACAGTGGGTTTAGAGCAGTGTTTCCCAAAGTGCTGGTCGGGACCCCTGGGAGGTCGCGGGACACTGAAGTGGGGGTCAATATATATTCAATATTTGAATTGAATTTAATGTATTTTTGATTGAAAGCAGTATATTTCGAAATTAAGCCAAATATCAAAATACAGTATCCAAACTAACATAATTAAACCAGATTTTAAATGTTTTGCACCTTAAATTATAATGAAAAATAATAACATTTTACAGAAGGGGGACCCGAGTTGTTGGTTGGGTGATTTTGGGGGTGCCCTGGTTTGTGTTTTATTTTTCTTTCTTCTGTTCTGTTTTCTATTTTATTTTGTAACAGTCTGATACAAAAATACAAATTACATTAGTTTACTATTACTGTTTTGTTGTGATTGTACGATGTCACTTTTGAAATAAAATGAAAAAAAATAAATAAAAATAAATAAATAAAAATTAAATAAAATTAAATGAAACTATTTGTAAAAAAAAAAAAAATACATTACTGTAGTTACCCAACAATATTACATTAAACACGGACATTTAACATGTTTAAAATTGCTATGAAAAAAAAGAAAAGAAAAGACATTTCAGACATACTACATTTGCGGACCCATTGCACTGCTCAATCGTAGTTCTGCTGTTTTTGCACATTCATACAAGTTTAGGTCTATGGTCACTTCAGTTCGTTGCCCATGATACAGAAAAGAACAGTCTCTATATGTCAGCCAGAACGCAGATTTTTAACAAGTGGGGGGAAAAAAACAAAACAATAATGATAACTATTGTACCACATACAGCAACATGGGGATGAACAGAGCGGGATATATGCTTTCTGAAACCACTGTATTTAAAAATGCATCATGATCATGGCCTTGTCTGGCATTACCAAGGTGACATTGAGCCGGTTAATAGATTTTTATGACCTCTGTGCAAATGCCGTCAACTACGTGTGTTTATGTAACGTCTGGGGAGGGGGCCGGGGTTACGCCATGGGACAATGATAGCTATTACACAAATCTGCCCTTAGCTCCACGGGTATCTGTCGATATGTGTCTGAGCACAGGCACTGAAGCGCACGGTACTTGCGAGGGATTGGCTGATAATACCCCCATGATTGGCACTGTCTATTACACGGGGCCTGTACCTTTAAGCCGCGCTGACTCTGTGACAAAAACTCAATCTCTAGAACAAACACAGCCTCCAGTCGCTCGACGCTTTAGGTGATACTGAAAGTAAAATCAATGGGATGGAGAGATGGGAAGAACAAGCGGGCTCTGAACAATGCAACTAAAGGCTGTGGTGCTGAATGTATTGGCGTGGCAGGCATTTTAAACCATGCTGTTATTCTGCATTTCTACATTGTTCCACTTCTGTAATGACAAATCAATGAGTGAAAATTAAGCAGGAAGTGAGTGAAGAAAAGCATCAGGAAGCTTGGAGAGCTGGATCCTGTAGCCCACATTGCCACTGAGCTCCTCCGTGAGTCACACTAGCTGGCTGTGAACAGATGGTTTCTGTGGAGCGTGCATAAACACACACAGCCAGCACGCACACAAAAAACCCACACTCACAGCGCAGCAAATTAGACGGGCCAATTAGAAATGGCTGCCGTCGTCGTGCAGGAGGAGTAAAAACCAACATGGCAGGGGCTTACTGGAGAATTAGGAATGTGACAGTGTGAAGGGCTGCGTTCATCAGCTGATAAAGGCTGTGTGTGTTGTAACCAGGCGCATGTAAATGATTGTCTCGTGGCTAAAAAGATATGTCAGCGACCCAAAGCGAAACAGGAACGCTCAAATCTGATAATGCCTCAAGCAGTTTACCTTCTCCTCACAATCAGATTCTAATAATAGAGAAGAAAACAACAGTATCAGTCAGCCCACTGTGGAAACAGCATTGAAATTGAAAAGATGGAGAGTCCAATATTGTATCCTGGCTTAGATTTGCAATTCCCACTTTCACTGAATCGACCGAAGAAACATGTAACATTGCAGTACATATAGTATTTGTCGTGAGCCACATTATTGAACTTTGTGCCATCTCAAGTTTATATACAGAATTGCATTAGGTTGGTTAAAAAACGAGGAAATAGCTAACTATGTATCAGTTTAGGCAGATTGGGTTCTTGGGTCTGTTTAGTTACTTCATACAGAATGTGTTTTGATTGAGACTTTGTTAAGTCTTGGCTATAGTTTTAGAAAGTCATAATTTCATGTTTATACTAGCTTTGTCAATTCCAATCTTGGTAATTTAATCCTGAGTCCTGACTTGATCTAATCTCAGTGCTAGTTTATGAACTATTCCGTCACTGTATTTTAGATCAGTGATTTGGAATGAGATAGATGACATTTTTGTATTGTATATTGTATGGATTGTTTTTCAGTAATGTCTTACCTAGGAAGAAATGTTTTACTTAAAAAATGGTAGTTCGTCAACGTGTCCACTGGTAATATACCACTGTATTTTAGATAGTAATAACCCAGTAGCTCCTGGTTTACAAAATGTTTGGGCTACTAACCCATGAATAAAGATACTGTCAGATTTCTATCAGACCCATCATGAAAGTTATGATTTCATATTGGATGGAGACCATTTATCTTTGACCTCTGGGTCTTGTCAGAGGACATGAGGCGTGTACCTGCAGCTAATCTCCATCTCAATACAGTGAATACATCTACACCTTTGTGAACCTATGTGTATGCAGCGTTAACCTTGACTTTGAAAAATAGTCTTCAATATGAATAGGAATACTGGGTATAAAGATATAATTCCTGCATTAAATGTTGCTATATTGTCAGTCGTTCTTTTGCAGTTTTTAAAGTTTTGCCGCTGTACGGATCAGGAAAAAATACCATTAGTGATGTTAGCAAATGTGTAGGTAGAGATCAGACCTGTCCCATGTCCTAATGTCACAAGCCATCGTCCTCTTTGTGTCAGTTCCATTGCCTATAGCTCATTCTTTTTTATTCTTTTTTTGAAATTGATCTGCATTTTAAATTAATAATAATAATAAATTATGTATTTCCAAATTTCATCTAAACATGCACAGTTCCTTTAAAAAATGATGACCATTGCACTGCAAATCCGGTGGTCTAGTTACCCAATAGTACTTGTCCCTGGTGACCTGCTTTTTGAAGAATCAGACCTGTTCTTTGTCTCCTCAGCAGTGTGAGCCACACGCTGCACCTGCCCGGGCTGCTCTTTTAGCACAAATAGAGAGTGCTGATTTAGGAGAAAGATAATACCGTTCCCCATCATTCAGCCACTCAACCTCTGAACCCTGTTTGCTGTCTCACTAGTCCTCAACAAAATAGAACAAAAACAACTGCTTCAAATAAAAAAGAGAGGTCATATTTAATGCATTGGTTCAAAATGTAAACTCTCAAACACTTCTGATTTGTTCTTTTCTTATCTGTGACTGAATGAAGGTTAAGTCAACACAGATTACGTAATGAATGAATAAAGGAATTGCAATATGAAAAACTCCCAGCCCAGTTACTAACTTTGTTTTTGGCACACAAAAAAAGAAAAGAAAAAAACACAATTTCTTTCTTCCTGACGTCTTTTTCATATCTTTTTTTTTTTTTTATCACCAATTTTTATCTTCCCAGTACAAAGCGTGACCACTGGCCTCTTCCCTGCATCATCTGTTCCTGTATTTTTCCACTCTTTAGTTTGGCCTTCTTGCGGCTCTGCTCTACTATCCTTGACGGTTGGCATTTGGCCGATCCACAGCATTCACATCTGTGTTTACTTCAAGTGTAATACTACCAGTTTCTCGACTCCTATATCTAAGCCAATCTAGTATTCAAATCGTGTCTCCGGTACAGTGTGTTCACGTACTTGACCTATGGCTAATAAGCTTGACTTTGCTGACATTAAATCAATTTGTGTCAGCTTTGTTCATGGTGCATACTGCATAGGTTTAATGTTCTTTTGTCTTTTTGTTATGAATAATTAAAAAGGCACTTCATTATAGCTGTAAAGGTAAACAGGGGGAAAAAAAGAAAGTGGTGTCCTTGGTGGGTTCAAAACCACTGAGGCGACACACTGTAATCATCAGGAGAGCGTACTGTAAACAACCTACTGCATATAATCAGTGCCTCTGGAGGGTCAGGGAAAACCAATGGAGCTTTGAGAATATGCCATACATGTATGTGATTCAGTTTCATGTGAAGGGAAAACCAATGGAGCTTTGAGAATATGCCATACATGTATGTGATTCAGTTTCATGTGTTAGGTTGAAATGACAGTATATTTGTCATCAAGGACAGAGAGCTTTGAAGTTAACCATTAGCCGTAAGTAAGTGTAGAACACCTTATATGACTTCACATAGGGATCAGCTAAGCATCGGTCAAGTATTTATTTATGAACATTCATGCAATAGGCGCATTGAGTTGCCTTGTGTACGAAATGCGCGGTATAAATAAAGTTGCCTTGCCTTGCCTTGCCAATATCAAAATTGATTGAGGGCCCGACCCATATGGTATTTAGGGTGGGACAGAAGACGATAACCAATCAGCTGGTAATGTATGTATTTATTTAGACAGACTGTAGTCCAGGCATTTATTACAAGGCAAATTGTGGTTGTACAAGGTGAAATTCGGAAAATTTGAATATTGTTAAAAAATGCATTAATTTCTGTAATTCAGCTTAACCTGTGAAACTAATAGATGATACACCATTACATGAACAGTGAGATATGTATAGCCTTTATTTGTTATCATTTTGATTATCATTCAAGATTTAAATATTTTATTTGTCAATTCATTTCACAGCGAATCGGAATAGTACATTCTCTCGTCCTTGTTGTGGAGTGGAGATGGGAAGTGAGGGTTGGGAGCATAGGGAGGGAAGGGAAAGAGTTCAGCTTCCTGACAGCCTGGCACTGGTCCGTGGATTTCACAGTCTCCTCCCTGGAGGCATTACCTTGAAGATACCTTGTGATGGGTGCGTAGGGTCCCTGGTGATTCTGAAGGCTTTGCGGGTGAGATTAAAAATCTCATAAAATCAATATTAAATGGACTGTAAGCCTTCATCATCAAAATGATGAAGGCTTGACATATGTCATTTTGCATGCAATGAGTCTATATCAAATCAATCAAATTTTAAGCGCTTTTCATACCGAAAGGTATCACAAAGTGCTTTACAGATTACAACATTTAAACCAATACGCCTGGCACACCCTCCCATCCCTCCGTTTTAAAGATTTTACACAAACATTAGTGAACCCAGGTTAAGGACAATAATGTTTTATTACACACAATGGCCGACATAATCATCATCATCCTCATCATCACCATCACCACCATCATCATTATCATCATCATCATCATCCTCAAGTATTGAGACACATAATTAATACAAATAAGATTCCTTTCCTTTCCTAAATTATCTTCATCTGCCCATTCTGTCTGTGAAAATACTTGAATTGGGAAATATCAAGAAATTTGACAACAGCCAAAAATGTGCCTATTTAGGACGACTGTGCTGGTCAATGTAAATGCATTTTATACCTTAGGTAGTAGAGCATGTGTTATACATTTAAAAAATTCTGTTTACCTCATAATTATTATTGATTTGCATTGGGTTCAAAGGCTACAGCCAATGTACTTACTTATCTCTTCACAGCACCCCTTTATTTACAAAGTCTCCTGCTAGTCTTGCTTGTAATCCCACATTATTGCATTAGATCCGACTGTTAACAATAAACAGTATTGCCGTAATCCATGGGGGATTTGGCTCTGACTAAAGACAACACAGACTCACTTAAAGCATCCATTAGCCTCTCATAGCTACGATTTAATCATCAACTGGCAGCTCATGACAAACAGCTTTGCATTGCATCATATCTTCTTCCCCATGTTCACATGCGAAAGGGTGGATAAGTGTCCTTATTGATCGGGAATCTGAGTAGGATTTATATTGAGGGACAGCGTGCGTGAGACTGTGTAAACTATCTGCCAGTAATTTGACAGATTATACCTACATGCGACAGAGACAGGCGGTGAAAAGTGTGTTTGCGAATGGGATT
Source organism: Proterorhinus semilunaris (assembly GCA_021464625.1). NCBI lineage: Eukaryota > Metazoa > Chordata > Actinopteri > Gobiiformes > Gobiidae > Proterorhinus > Proterorhinus semilunaris. The sequence goes on along the minus strand of CM038355.1, from coordinate 4,607,496 downwards.
TTCCTGCCGTCACCTCTCGGACTGTGACTCTCAGGGTTAACCAAAGAGAGATTGAGATCAGTGATACTGGACTGAAAGGTTACACCCCAATTTTTCCCTTCACAGAGCTTCAAATTCAAAGTCCCATCACACACTCACGTTACACACACACAAAGAAAAAGGCAATCTCTGCAATTTATTTTTGAATCAGTCTTTCTCAGAGTCTAGCAATATTTCAAGGTAAGTGTTAAAATTCCTTCAACAACCTCACGCACCTCAATATTTCATGAGAGCTCAGAGACCAGCTAAATAAGAGGAGCATGTGGCATTTTGTTGACAACAAGAAGGTCCCACATTTGAAACCACGTTGGGGCATTTCAATGTGGAGGGTGAATGTTTGCCTCTGTCTGCAAGTACAAATACTTTTCCTTCCTCCCCTCCTCCTTCATGACTCTCATTTGACCAATTACATAGGAGATAAAAACTCCAAAACAGTAAAATGTTGTTTGTATGTGTTGTTCATCAAACAATGTGAGGTACGTTTCTGTATTTACTCAGGTCTGAGTGTGAGTGAGGAGCCCCCTCTCCACCGAGTGACCACTGGACCATCATCAGCCGCAGAGCCCCAGAGAGGACCGCCCAGTCGAAGCCTGCAGCCACCCTCTACCCCTGCACTGCCCCGGCGCTATCTGCCCGCCCAGCCACGCAGCTCACCTGGAGGTAAGAGCAGGACTCACTTTTGAACAGGGCTGATATCACATTGTATCATGCTACACTTGTATGTTCAATACAGTGCAATGGAAGGTGGCTTGACGTCATTATTATGTTAAATGTTCTCGAATGAAGCACTACTATACTGTAGAAGGCTCAGGAGAGCAAATCTTTGGATAATTTACATGTATCCCTTGATGTTAATAATAGCCTAATATTAAGTATGTAGTTCAAAGTCATACAAAATAGACAACACTATAAAATTATTATTATTATCAAGAAGTCTCTTTAGAACTACATTTTAACCACTGTCTTGTGAAATCCAAGTGAGAAAAGCACCAGAATCACGTGTGGACTGAGGCCAGTGTTGTAACTGGATTTTAGATATTGTTTTGATATTGGCCAATCTAACTGATGCCTCACTTCATCAAAAGCACCATAGAAATATGTTCATCTTACAAGGTCCAAAATGGAAAGACATTAACTACAACTATTAGAAAGGCACATGCACGGCAATTCTCTGCAGGAAACAGATTGCACCTTCCGACTTATCACATTCGGTCTGCAGTTCACACATATTTGGAAACATGCTGAAAGGATAGCGTACAGTTCAAACACATTTTTAAAATGCAACTGGCTGACATGTATTCATTCTTCTTACCTTTACTTGTATGATTCAGGTGGTCAGAGCTTTGCAAGTACTCAGCTCAACTCAGGTCGGGAATGCACTAAATCAGACTCTGGAATAGTTCTGGTAGTGGTACCTGCACCACATATTGAGAACCAATGGAGACATGCACTTGTTTACAGTCCTTTAGGGAGCCTTATGTAATCCACTAAGTAAGTCGTAGCTTTTCATTTAAAATCAATTGAAAGCTACTAGAAGTATTCAGCCACCGAGTGGACGCTTATGGCCTGGTTTACATTTGAGCAAACATCTATAAGGAGCCTACACAGTCGACTGTACATTAATTCACAGCTTAGTATAGTGAATGTGTCATGAAACACACGCAACACTTGAAGTGCCAGATCTCACGTTTTACGCGATGCTGCCGGTAAAATGCTCTGGGATACGGGGACAGCCACAGTGGCAGAAGAGGATGCTTTACACACATTCAGTTTCACACATGAGATCTTACACCAAAAGCCTCGTAGTATCACACTTCACTTTGTAGCACTGCCACGGCTTTATAATGTTCAGGCAGCTGACAGTATAAACAGCGCATCACTGAACGCTGTTATCGGTCTGCAGTGAGTACGATCTGTGCAAAGGAATCATTGTAAATTATTGTTACATAATCATTTTAGTCGAAGATCCACATGTATAAAGTAAACTCTTTTGTAGTTAGGCAAATTCAAGACCATTTTTGTGTTGGTTTGGGTTCTTTTAGAGCTTAAAGGAGGAGTTTCCAACCTGTCACCCACGAACAACTAAAGCTTTCCAGATCTTTCGAAAGCTCCCTCAAAGGCTTTCTGTGTTTCTTTGAAGAAACACAACAACAATGTGTCAAGTCCGATTTTTGAACGGACTATCCTCTGCAACCAATGATTTCGTTTTGAACACACTCAACAACAATCACCGAGAACGGGCAGTGTTCTCCAACGCCGTCTACAGTCTCTTGGTTTGAATCTTCTGTCTGAGGTCATTTGGGGATTTCCGGAATCTAAGACTTCTCTTTTATTACAGGTTTAATTAGTTTCTTCCATTCCCCGAATTCCCTTCAACTTTTTGACAAAGCAGAACCCGTATTCAGTATTCACTCTCATCTGTTTTGTCAGAGCCTCTCATGAAAATGTCCCTCTCTCAGATCTGCGAGGTCACAATTCAATTCGGGTTTTCATAATTGATATCCACTCAGATGTATTAAGAGATTTATTCACGCGCGCGATGATTGAAATGAAGTTGACAATATGTTCTCTTCGCTCTCGCCGCAAAATTGTGTCATGTCACGGGAAGCAGGGGAGTGATGGGTTAGAACGAAGTGGTGCTCTTTTTCACCCACAATCCCACGGGGCATAGTTATAGCACGCAGCGGGGGGAGTGATAGCAGGAGATCAAAGAGCAAAGGGGCAAAAAAAAAAAAAAACTGGGATAAATTTAGACGAAGCTAAAAAATCTGCACAGAAAGTGAAGAGTGGAAATTTAGTGAAAAATGTCGAATTTGGAAAAGTACTTTGGAATTTGATTGACGTATGTCGCGCCAGAAACGCGCTGAAGATTGCAGCGTCGTGTCTAGAAGTAGTGTGCAAAAATATATCGCAGTTTTAAAAGGTTATTCTGATTTTTATATCCACAGTTGGTCGAAAGGAGTTCCAGAGAAGTTCCGAGGTGACCCGCTCGCTGCCATCTTCTCCAAAGAGACTGGCAGTAGTTCCTCCAAAGCCACAGTCTCCAGGTATGAACTAAATCTGCCTCTGTTTATACTAGCCTAGTAATAAAAGTTAGTAGTAAAATGTCACATTTATAACCCACCTTTCTACTTTTTGGATGCCCACAAAAAAATCACAGTCTAATCAGCAGTTACTTCAAGTATGATAGTTTTTATTTATATAACTATGGTTGAACTGACAAAGTAAGCCGCTGCAATAAGACTTACACAACGGTGTTGAGTTTATGTCATACAAAAGGAAAGATGTGTGAAAGTACTGAGCGTCTTCACCAAAAAATGGAGTGAATGTAAAAATGTCTCATGTAAAGCGCTTTGTGACCATGTCTGTGAAAGGCGCGACACAAATAAAGTCCTTCCTTCCTTACTTTCTTCCTTCCTTCCCTCATTCCCTCCTTCCTTCCTTTCTTCCTTTCTTTCTTCCTTCTATTCTTCCTTATCTCCTTCCCTCCTTCCTTCCTTCCTTCCCTCCCTCCTTGCGTCCTTCCTTCCTTCCTTCTTTCCTTCCTTCCCTCCATCCGTCTTTCCTTACTTCCTTCTTTCCTTCCTTCCTTCCTTCCCTCCATCCGTCTTTCCTTCCTTCCCTCACATACTCCAATAATGGTGCCAGTGTAAAGACAGAGTATGAAAAATCTGCAGCAAAGGTGTAACTTTAGTCAGCCTCAGACTAGACTTTAGACTTTATGTTCTACACCGTTGTACATATTCTCCATCCTACTCTCTGTCTCCTGACTCTGATATGCACCAATAATAGTCTATATGTTTACATCCTCTTTTCCGACTTCACACCCACAAACACTGAGTCATCTGGAAAGCGGCATTTGAATCAGAACACTTTTCCCTTCAGTGGTTATTTGCACAGACTGGATCCAAATGGCTACAATCAGACAAGGCATTAAGAGGTATGCAGCTTGATATTCAACAAACTGCGACGTACCAATATCAACTCCCCACAAGCCTCACATGTTGCTGGTTCATCGCTGTCCTTCGAACAGAGGTGGCGGACTTGGGGGTGGGCGTCCTTTGTCCTCAGTCTTTCTCGGCAAGGAAACACACACACAAAAAAAACTGTGGATAAAAAGGTGAAAACTGGAGGAGAAAAGTACACTCCCATGGACAGATCATGTTCGAGCACAAATTGCTCACTTGCTGTCAGTATATCACACCCACTACCAGGTGCCACGATGAAGAGAAACTGTGTAATTAATTTCAGTGGTTGTAACGCTCAGCAGTGCCAGATCAGATTTTTCTGTTGCCTTTATAGAGGAAAGAAGACCGTCCCGAAGTTACAGCAGATTACACTGGGCTCATCTGTCTTTATAGTAGTGCACGTGTTGCTCCTCAGGATAGTTCTTTGTCTTCTCCCACCCACTAATAGCACAATGTCGTATGTAATTCGTAATTCTATTAAAAGCAGAATAGCCTTTGTTATGCTTTGTCTAACTCCTACCCAATCATAAAACCATTTCTTGTGTTTGTTTACCAAAAATAATCTCTGCAAATGTATTCAGCTTTTGCTTTTTGTGCCCAAATAACAACTGAATAAACCTTTCTTTTATTACACACACCCGCAGCCCTTGAAGCCACTTGAAACATTCATATTCTCCTTCGTTTTGACGAAACACTTTGCTAAATTCTGCCTTCCCGCGGATGCAAAAACAATTTCAACATTCACGCCTCTCTCCATAACCTTTCAGTATGTGTGTCATAGAGAGGTCTAGACTCCCAATCGTGCCCTGAAATTATAATGCGCCGAAAGCAGAAGCCTCACTTACTTTTGGAGGAAATACAATTAGCATTCAGATACAATGGCTACAGTAATATCAACTATTATGACTCTTTTAATTGCACACTTTTTTCAAAAATCTAAATAATTAAAATGTTCATATATCCACAAAGAACAGTACAAGGATGTGTGCATAATAATTAAGAAATCCTTTGTTGGTAAATATGCCTCTCCTCTGAATGTAGTTCTAGTTTTGGAATAATGCGGTGTGCGTTGATTAAGATTTCCCAATTTCCAGACAAATCAATGGAAATTCAACGTTTTTCCTGCGTTTGTCCCCACTTTGACTTTCAAATGACTGGTATAAACCCAAATTCCTATCCCTGTAGCGATCCTACGGTCTTTTGTTACCAATCTCACGTCCTCCCTCCTTTATCCTTGGCCCGGAACTCACCTCCCATCTCATCCCCCCACTAAAACACCCCTCAGTCATCACCTGGGAGAGACCCCCCCTCACCTCGCGTCCCGGCCCGCAGCCTCTCGTTGCTATGGTAACGCTCGACAATGGTCCTCTGAGTCTGCAGCATGAGGCAGGTGGAGGTGTCGCAGTGTTTTTTTTTTGTTGTTCATCAATTTATTGGCTCTGGCGCCGTTGCCTCTAACCTTTTCCCGTGCGTATGTCGCCCCGAGTTCCCAGTGCGTGGATCAGTGTTTTCACCGCAGGGATTACTGTTTAATTCATCTTTAAAAAAAACGGCCCAACAAAATATGATTGCAGCTAAATCACGCATAAACTGTATAATTAACTAAAAACAACTATCGTAGGTTGGAGTTCCTTTCCTCTGCTGATTTTGGACCTTGCACAACGCTCAAGACTTTCTTTCCGAGAGGCGATAACAACTTAACCACTGCGCCATCACCCCATTGTTTTTTATGTATGACTGCACATGTGTTTGAAATATGGCGTAGTGGTTGAGGAGCATGTAACGCCACTGTTAGTTTCCCTTTAAGTTGATTTCATATCTCATCTATGGGGTGCTGTGTGTCTCTGCATGTTACTTCTACTACATTATGTGACAAGGTGACACATGCAGAGGGTAATCCCAAGTCAGCTGTGGCTTGACGGCAGTCCCCTCTGAGGACACACAAGTTACATTTTGTGTGGATCCTCGCACTGATGGATCGCAATCACATTCTTGTATTCTGTCCTTGTTGTGAATGCTGCGTCTCAATCATAGACACTATACTGATTAATATGTTCGCGCAGGGAGGTCACGATGGTGAGCCAGCCTTCGCTGCAAAATGAGCGCAATTAACAAAGTATCATTTGTCATGTGAACACTGTCATTAGCAATAGGTCGAGACAAATCTCAGCTGATTTAATCCCATCAATTTCATTAGCAATGGCGGATATGCCCTAGTTATAATGAATGACATATGGAAGTCATCTACTGTATGGATGATCTATAATGTGCAGATGTTTGCGTGTGTTTAGTTCAATTGGTTTTACATTGACTGTCCAGTTGGATACTGACAATTATACTGTAAATGTTATTTGTTGCGGTAAAAACAGAAGGCTTTGGAATGGTCAAAAATCACTCTTTAAGATGTTGAAATTTAAGTTCTGAAATCTATTGTTGAGTTTCATGTGACATTATACAGACTATAGACTTATTTTGATATGTAATTGACTAGCTTCAGTCCTATATTTTAATAATTGACACCCATGGATATTGTTTGTGGGAGCAGGAGAAACTAATGCAGTAATGCACCATTTTTTTGTGAAATGGTGAGATAAAGAATGTTATGATTAAAGTAAATGGTTCGCTTGTATTGATATTTCTCATAAAAAATAAAATGTAAAGGATCCAGGCAAAATGCCTCCTCTCTCTAATTTGAGGAAACCAACTAAATGTGAACATGTGGAAGCGTTTATTCTCCCCAGGTCTAATTCAGTTGATATCTTTCCCTTCCAGTCCTGTGCGATCAGCGGCCCTCTGCGGTGGTGCGTGGGTCGGCGCCTCCTGGCTCCCCGCGTCGTGTGGCCCCCCTCAAACCTCTGCCCCAGGAGGAGATCATACAGAGGGAGAAGGAGGAGGCTCAGCAGAAAGAGCGAGAGCGGCAGGAAAACGAGAGGCAGAGAAATGAACAGAGAGAGGAGGTGAGGGGGACCTGTAGTCCCACGTAGCTTCATATAGTAAGATAATAAATAATAAAATTAGAGATCTCTGCAAACTATGGAGTTTCATATCTGCCATGCTTGTTGTAACCAAAACAATTCATAAAAGCAAACAAAAGCAACTTCTTCAACTTTGCTATGTTACTACTAGCCAAGATAAACACTTTAATGTGAACAATAACCCAATGTTTTGCCATTTTTATAACTCCATCTCTCATTTATTATCATTGATTGTGCCACCAATCCCAGAATAATGTTTTGACGACATAATCTGGATCTCTACTCGTATATCAAGCAGCTTTACAAGTGTCTGATATGTAATAGAAAAAAACATGGAACATTGTGTTATATATCAAAGTTATATTTCAAATTCACATTATTGTATGTATAATGGTTATCAATGGGGATTACTTTTTTTAATGTAAAATACTCAAGTCAGTAAACACAGAAACCCTCTGAGGCTATAGTGCTTTAGATGTATCTATAGTGATCCATTGAGTTGTTCTGTGCCTCTGTCCATTATCGTTCTTACATTTATTTGGCTGATGTGACTCTACTGTTTACAATAACAAAACTAAAACATAGTGAATCTATTCGAGGTCTAGTTATACCATGTTTTTGTTTTATCAACTAAATCCAGCGTTGGAAAACCAGGCTTGAATTGTGGCTAGTCGAGAGAGGCTAGCTACAGAGTTAAAAGATCATGTTACTCTCTGATTATGCCCCACAGAATAATAGTTTGCCAGCACATTGCAAGAAACAAAGCTTAATTATGTTTATATGACGCCTAAGAAGATATAACTTGTAAATGGATCAGTTTGCGAGCTTGTTTCTGTATCTGCTGCGTAATTATTCCCTACATTATATGCGTCTGACTGCAGGTCCAGAGGCTGCAGGGGCGATGTGAGCAGCAGGAGTCGCAGCTAAGGGCTCTCAGAGATGAGCTGCGTAGGATGTCCTTGGGTCTGGAGGCTTTTATCATCACCACTCAACATTATTGTCTCAAGGTACTGTAATCGCGGGAAACGATAGCACTCCAACCGATCCAGCGACGTCTAACACTGCAGAGCACAATAGATGCTCTTCAGACGAAATACATGTGAATTTGAAAACAATTAACTCTTTTTTTGTCAGTCATATGCGTGCCAATGCCTTAATTGTGTCTCTCAGTATGTCTCTCAGACATACTGCACATGTCTGAATATTGCATGACGTATTTCACACATGGTCAATGCACCGAGAGAGGAGTAAGATAAATGGCAGCTGTGGGGGGGTCTTTGAGAGTTCACTGTGTCAGGCAGCGCGTTTCACTCAGCCCTCTTCGTTTAATGGATTGATTAAGCCTCCGAGGTGTTGTAGAGCTACAGCACAGCAATGTCTTATTACCAGACACACAGGGACAGTCTAACTCCTTTATGGCCGCTGTCTGAGTGCTGCAATCTCCAGTTCATAGCCCTGAGTGGGCATTTGGAGGGAGTAATAGTGCCCTCTGCTGTTCTCTGTCTGGTACAACAGCACTTGATGGGTAGTCAATTTAATATTTTATGTAATATGGAAATTTTGTCAGTCAGAAAAAATGTTTTTTTTTTTTCTCCCAGTGTATATTATTTATTCTTATTTTAGGTATTTGGAAAGGAATTGGATTGGAAGTTATGGCGTGCTGCACAAAAGCCTAGTGGTTAGGGATGCAGCACTCAGACCTCAGAATCATAGATTTGCCTCACACCGTCAAGAATTTGCTGAATGTCTCTTCCCACTCTTCACACTCTTTCACTCTGAACCTTTCTGTCTTATAAAGGTTACAAGCAAAAAAAACGAAGGGTAAAGTTATGAAGTTGAATAGGACTTTACGGGTTTTTGTATTGCAAGGAGAGTCACTTGCTGATGAAAAGAAAGGATCTGTTTCAGCTAAAGCAATACAAATAAATGACCTACTGTATTGATTATGTGGTATTCATTTTCAGAACAAAACATCAGAAGAGAATGAGAAGAAATTATCTCAGGAAATCAACAACATCAAAGAGGAGATTGGTGGGTTTGTAAACTACTAATAAATGTAACATAGAGCAGAGGAGTATCGCGGGCTCTTGGTTTTTTTCAGCCTCGCACTCGCAGCGCTGGGAGAGGCTGCACCGGGAGAAGACGGCTCTCGAGGTGGCCTTCGAGCGAGAGCTACAAGAGCTACAGACACAGCAGGAGACGGAGCTGGCGGCGGTGGAGGCAGGGCTGAGGAAGTGTCACTCGGCCGAGACGGAGAACCTGACGGCCGAGCACCGGTCCGAGATGGAAGAGCTGCGGACACAACAGCAAGAGCAGGTGAAACTTTCTCTGTGTATTCCTATGAGAGGTGTTGGGCTTTGGGTTTGTTTATGTTTATGTGTAATTATCATTATTTCAAAAACATTACCTGTTTCATCATCTTTGGGTTGCCAGGTCCTGTTGCTAAAACCAGTTTTCAATTAACCTAAGACTACTCTACTGATCTAAATACTCGCTACCAAAATTCCTGTACCTGTCCCCAAGCAAGTCCAATTAGTGCTGGTACAAGCTTGTAGTAAACAAATTTTAGAGGTCCACTGCTTTCAAATCAGGTATGGCATGTTGACATAATGAGCTTAACACATGGGAGGCGACAAACGACAGAAAGTGGAGGGTGTTTTACATGGTGTAATGAATGAAATTATTACAGTATTGATGGTTGTTTTAAATGGTAAAAAATATGGAATGATGTTCATTCAAAGGCGATTTGGCTGGATAATACATTATCTAACAGGCTTACTAATATTGTGGAATTTACAACCTTCACTGGTTGGTTTGAGTGACAGCAGGCGACCTTTTTTTCCCCCCACCTCGTCACGCTAGTTTCATAGGAAATTAATTGAAGAGGAGCGACATCACCTCCCATGTGTCAAGCCCAGAAGGGGGAACATTTTGTGCTTGTGTTTTCAATAACCAACTTAAAGGGACTAGACGGAATTTAAAAATGTTAAAATTATGTATTTTCCACCCCCGACATGCTCCAGCAATGTCCTAATGTGTAGAATGAGTCCCGACCTATTCACAACTGCCACTAAAAGTCTGCACTGTCACTCAAAAAGTTAGTATTTATCTCCATCATCATGCACGAACTTAACATAGAGACTAAAGTTACTCTGAAGACCTGAGGTGGCAGTCGCGAGTAAAAAAATGACAACTTCCATCTAGCCCAGTGGTGCCCAAATGCGGCCCTCAGACCAATTTTTGGTGGCCCTCAAGCTTCTTATTAACTAGGCACACCCAGAGAAGGTCATGTTTACTATGATTCAACATGATTAAAATTTTAAATTATTATGAGACAGAGCTGGCCTTAAGGTTGAAAGCCAAAATAAAGGTGTGTGGAATGTTTTAAACCGCTCTTAAATGCACCCAGTTGAATGTTCAATATGCGGCCCCTGTGGGCGGCCCCTGTGGACAGCCCTGACCTAGTCCCTTTAAGGCATCCCAGGTCAATGTGTGAATTGTAGTGCCTATTTCAAGCCAATAAAAGCACATTTACATATCAACCATGATACGTTTATGTGTGCACAGATGGAGGAGATGACGGTCGGCCACCAGGCTGCAATTCAAGAGCTCAGAGACATGCACAACATCACCATGGCAACGCTGCATGAGGAGCACGCCCGAACAATGAGAGGTATCAGATGGAAGGGGTCACAATAGGGTGTTAATGACAGTGGACATGGCTACAATGGTATTCAATGTAAAAGCCGTACAATATTCCCCCTTTAAATATCATTTTTGTTTTAGTCATTTTAGCACTTGAGAACTACTCTTCCATCTCTCAACACTTGTTTTGTTTTGTATTCTTTCTCTCTTTCTTGTAGACCTACGGAAAGCTCATGAGCAGCAGAAGATCCTGCTTGAGGAGCACTTTGAGAAACTCCGGCTTACTCTCCAAGTACTAGTCTTTGTTCATCATGTGCTCACGGCGTATGTTTGACAGAGGCACTGTTCTAAATGTTACTGTTTTAATGCAGGATCAAGTTGACACGTTGACATTTCAAAACCAGAGTCTACGGGACAAGGCCAAGCGTTTTGAGGAGGCTCTGAGGAGAAGTACGGATGAACAAATAGTGGTACGCTAAACAGTACATTTGACTAGAGTGGGGAAAAAACATAAATATTATATAATTTGATATACATATTTGTTATTGTGTGGCCATAAGGATGTGCTGGCTCCTTACCAACACATTGAGCAGGATCTTAAGAGCCTAAAGGAAGTCGTAGAAATGAAGAACCAGCAGATTCACCAGCAAGAAAAGAAGATTACAGACTTGGAGAAAGTGGTAGGCTCAATGAGACCATAATGAATCGGCATGCCCATACAGTGTTATGCACATGTCTGTGTCTAAAATGGGGAGTGAAAGATTTCTTTGTGGTGGTTTTCTAATTTGAGCAGGCTCAAAAGAATGTATATCTGGAGGAGAAAATCCAGGTTCTGCAACAACAGAACGAAGATCTCAAAGCTCGGATAGATATGAACCTTGCTCTGTCCAGGTACGTGAAAAACAACTTGTTCTTTACATTGTTGGCTGTCATCTCGTTGTCAATTAATGAACCTCGTTGTTGAATTTTGTCCCATCCTTGTAGGCAACTGTCGGAGGAGAATGCTAATCTGCAGGAGTCTGTGGACAAGGAGAGCACAGAGAAGAAGCGTTTAAGCCGTAACAACGAGGAGCTGCTGTGGCGTCTGCATAGTCCCCTGATGTCCCCCTCGTCATCTCCACTGCACCGCTCCTTCTCCACCTCCCCTGTTCCCTCTTCTCCGTTCCTTTGCTCCTCCCCTCTCACTGCCTGCGAGTCCCCCACTCACTGCCTCGGCTGTCCACAGCAAGCGCAGTACTTCTCTCCCACTCACAGAGCAGCCACCAATCAGAATTACTCACCTGGCCCGGGTACGCCCACTCACAAGGCGGTCATCAATCGTAATCTGTCTCCTGGTCCAGCCACGCCCACTCACAGGGCAGTGACCAATCAGAATTACTCACCTGGCCCGGCCACACCCACGCACAGGGCCACAGTGAACCTGCTCTGAGCGCTCCACAGCGATAAGCTCCAGCCTTTTCATATCTTATTTATCTCCATTCTTCCTCTGTCTAAGTTTGAATGTCAAATATGTGGCACGAGTCAGTACTAGACAAATGTCAAACTGTCAAAAGCCTTTATAGTTGTTGAGAATGTGAAACACAGCTGAGAATTGTGTCCTATTTGAGTAGTTGGTCAAATGTTTGTGGAGACTTGAAGGCTGTACATAGTGTACAGTAGTGATAAGGAAGAGTCATGGTTCCTCTTTCATTGCATGTGTTGTAATAATCCCAGTTAAACGAATGGACAGGCCGTAGCTCCTATTTATCACACGGCACACAACATTTACATGTTAAAGCCATAGGTCACTTCTTAGTAAAAATCTATCATCTTTAGACATGAATTAGGGATTAGAAACAAATGAAATAAACGTATGTTTCTGTTTTATAATCTGGAACAAAGCGCCTTACTCTCAAACCTGCTGTCACACTGCAACAAAAGACATTTTTTAACATGGAAGACTTTGCAAACATGGCAAATAAGTCACATTTCTATGCTTAATTTTGTAAAATATGTTTCTTATTGATAGAATTGTGCTACCTACTGTAGGTACATCAACATAAATCTTGTAAGGTCTTCCTAAAATCTTACATCTTTTGAGCTACAATTCACTTGTGGATCTCTCAGGTCAAAACCATATCTCCAATAGTGTTTATTTATTTATTTATTTTTTAATGTGAGAGTGGTTGGTCTCATCTTACAATATTACAATTTTTGTATAAATTATTAACTGATTCTTTTGTGTCCTGTGTGTCTTCCATCGTCATATTTAAGATATAATGGTAGTTGTACATTTCTGATACACATGTGATTATTTACAGTTATATGAGAGGTCACTCAGTATATAAGCTATGTATGTAACAAGACAGTATGCTGTGTGTAATGTTTTACCTCATGGTGATATTCTAGAGTAGTTTTATGTTAACCTCAACACACAACAACCTGCAACCATCAGACATAACACCTGCCTCATACACCTGTGAGGCTGTACCACGCAGATGGTCTAACTGTACAGTACCTTGAAGCTCTGGAACCTTTATTCTTTAAACATGTTCAATTTGTATTAAGCTCATTCTCTAGACAAAAATAATATTTAATTAATTTTAATAATTAAACGTTTCAGGGAATCAAACATTTTCTTCTCTCGTGTTTCCCAGGAATTGTACAAAAGCAGAAAATTGTATGAACACAAATTACACATTTCATAAAGTTGTCATAGCTCTCTGCTGTGCTGTAACAGTTACCCTCAGGGTCATTGATTTGTTACTCTGGAGCTTCTATCAACTTAAAGGAAACCATTTACAATTTCTATACAAAATAATAGTTACTCTTGGACTTGTCCTTCAAGGTTGTCTATACATTAATGTAAATAAAGGAAGTTGTAGAAATGAGGATAAGATTGACCTGTTGTGTTTGCAGCAACAGGGCTACCTTTGAGTTGGCTTAGTTTGAAAGTAATAGTGTTGTTTATTTTTAGTGGTGGAGCATTGTATTGTAATGTATCTCTCCCACTTTTTAACCAGCATGTAAATTATTATTTACCTGGGCCATGAGATTTGGACAAGTATGTAATTGCCATACCAGCACTTTTAATGTTAGTGAACTTGATTCTCTTTTGATCAACTTTTGTATGATGACGTGCACAGGGTTACATGCTCCAAAACAAATGAATGTTAATGATTACTCCAGAATTTAAAAGTGTCGTCTTGCTGATTTTATACTGTACTGATCACATTGAGAATGTCTTTGCCTTTGAAGAAATGTACTGATCAGTATCTCAATGTATTTTTAAAATGTTATCCAAACTCATTTAGTAATCCTTCAGGGTCATCCTAAACATGAAAGTCGGGTGCAAACTATTGGGATCATGCAACACAATCAGATGTTTACAAAATCCTACAGAAATCACTCTCAACAGCCCTATACTATTCACTGGTATCTTAAAGACCCTTCAGTGTGTCCTGTGGACATCTGTGTTCTGCTGAATGTCAAAATGTAAACATTTTATAGCCATGTTTTGTGAATTTTGGTTCATATAGAAGGACCTGTTGTCCTGTATGTAGCAGCCATTAAGACATAGCACTTAGCTGTTGCTCCTCATGAGAGCAAATACTTCAAAAGCAATGGAAACGCGACGTTATTGAAATGCTGGTTTGGCTTGCGTGTCATGGCTTGCTCATCTGCTTTTATGGTTTCACTTTATGGAGGAAGCACTGATTGTACGTTTGAATGTAAATACATTTACAATATGAGTTGTGTCTTAGTGCACTGATGAGGTACTAAAAGCATGTTTTCTGTCTTGTACTGTTTTTGCTCCCCCTTCTCTCTCTCTTCTTTTCCTCTTGATGGTGGAAATGTAACAGTAGCTCATAGGAAGACTATGAATGAGTTTAAAATGTAATGAGTACAAAGTATCCTGATGCTTTATTTGCATTTGGGAAGATAATAAAGATTTGGAAAAAGACCATTTGTGTTCCGTTTCATTAAAGCCTACAGTAGAAATGCATTTTCTACAGCAATAATACTAATACAGAGCATTAAGAATAATTAGGCATTATACAAGTCAGATTTGAGTTTAACTCTGCCAATAGCATAAACAGTATATTATAAATGACAACTGTTAAGATTTATTTATTCTCACTTCTTCATAAAGTGTGAAATGATGTCCATGGGCAGAGGGAAGATGATGGTAGAGTTCTTCTCTGCTGCGATGGTGTTAAGGGTCTGGAGGTAACGCAGCTGCAGCGCAGAAGGAGACTCAGCGATAACTAGAGACGCCTCTTTGAGAGCTCGCGATGCGTTCATTTCACCCTCGGCTGCAATCACCTGAGAATACAAGAACAAGAGTCAGTTCTCTCATTTAAACTTTTGACAATTCCTTCATTCTTTAGGTGAAAATGTGCTGTTTTTATTGATCTGCTATTCTTCTAACCAAAGATTTGTCATTGTTCTATAGACACAAGCAGAACTTTTAAGCAGCTGTTACAGTTTGGTGAACTGATGGTGAGGCGATGGCGGGCCATAACGGTGGCACATTTGCAAATATAATGTATTTTAGTACATTTTAGGAATAATTATTTTTAGATGGTTAAAAAGGGCTATAATGAATACAACAACATCACATTACAATAGTAGAAAAGTAGAACATACTGAGTTAAAGACAGATTCCCTGCATTGTCTCCAAGTAACTAAATACCACTCTTGTCGCTTTATTCAGTGTCAACAATGCAGTGTCCTAGACAAGATTGTGTCTGGGGGGGTGGATACTTTTGATGTGAATGTTTTACAATGTTCAAAGTTCACAGTCATTTTACACAGTTCCACGCAGGCGTATGAGGGCCAAGGAAGGCTTGTTTGAAAGCGGGACACTTCTAGTTTCAGACAGTCTCTATCGTGGGTAAGGAGCTCAGAGGGTTTTAACGAATGAATGCACAATTTGGTGCCCTCTCCAGAGTGTCTGTGTACATTGGTGTATGAATGGGTGAGTGGATCCTTGCTGTAAAGCGCTTTGAGTGCCTAATGTAGGTGGAATAGCGCTATATAAGTTGAGACCATTTACCATGGTACCCTCGGTGGTCACCTGGTTGGCCTATGCTCAGAGCCAGCCCTAGCTTTGTTTAATGATCTGAGCTCCTAAAGCAGTGACGTGGCTTGAAGAGATTAAACTGACATTGGCTTGGAAATGTCAGACGAGAGAGATTTACAATTTACTAAAATAAGTTTTCCCAGAGCTGGAAGAGTTGACTCCTTTTTCCTCATTGTAGTTTTGTGGTGTGTCCTAACCTTAGCGCGGGCCTCTCGGGAAGCCTCAGCTTCAGCAGCCATGGCCCTCTGCAGTTGATGGGGCAGCTTTACATCCTTTATCTCCACTCGCTCCACTTTGATGCCCCAGTGATCTGTGGCTTCATCCAGATTGGTCTGTCGACAACATGTAAACAAGAGAAACCTTAAACCATAATACATACATGCAGGGATGATGGCTGTATCAGACAATACATTACAGTTGTGCCAATAAGTTTAGACACACTGGTGGATTTTTAAATTTTTCCAAGATTATGAATGAAAACACAAAAACTTGTTTATGAGTATGAACTCATTTCAAATCACCATAAAAAATAAAACACCAAAATGACCCAGTTAAAAGTGTACACACCCCAGTTCCTAATGTTTTGTGGTAGTTGTGGAGAAGGTTCTGTATATAATCTAATGCCTCTTGGCAAAAAGCCTCCAGTTCCTGTAAATTCCTGGGCTGTTTTGCATGAACAGTGAGTTTGAGTTCTCCCCACAGTGGCTAAATGATATTGAGTTCAGGAGACTGAGATGGCCACTAGCGGGACCGTCACTTTATTCTGCTGGAGCCACTGGCAGGTCGACTTGGATTATTGTCTTGTTGGAACGTTCAAGTGCAACCCATGCGCAGCTTTCGGGCAGATGAGCGCAAATTGTCCTCCAGCATTTATTGATAAGCTGCTGCATTCATCCTGCCATCAATTTTGACCAGGTTTCCAGTGCCTTTGTAGCTCACGCATCCCCAAAACATCAGCAAACCACCTCCATATTTCACAGTAGGAATGGTGCACTTTTCATCATAGGATATACGTGGTACCAAATCAACTTTGTATAGTTGTCAAACGAACTTCTCCAAAGCACATTAAAAACATTAGAAATTAGGGCCAATAAAGTCCATTCTGTTTATGATCAATAAAAGTGTTCCTGCGGGTGTGGTCTATCCCACTAGTTGTAATGGATCCGTGCCACATCCTGTTCCATTTACTTGACTAATTGCTTTGTTTGTAAGTGCCAGCATGAGACTGCATACTGTCATACTGTAACAGAACAAGTGAACTTTTTTAGCAGTGATGTATGCTTAGTGAGTAAATTCAATCTACTAACATCAGTGTCCTGTAAATGTCTGTGCATTCTAATTATTACATTGACACCAAATCGCACTATCTAATACAAATATTTAGATCTTACTTATATGACATAGTAATAACAAGGATGCCAAACTTTGAGACAGGTTTTGTTTGTCATCAAAATGTCAGCAGACTCACACTTAGACCATTAGCCATCAATGCTTACCTGTTATCTATGCCAATACACTGTTATTGCAATATGACTACGTGTGAGCGCAAACAAGTACATGAGCACTCAAATATGGTTCACCTGCATGCTGTGTGCGATGCCCTCTCTGTCGGACAGCAGCTCGGACAGGTTCTTGGTTCCCAGGACGTTCCTGAGGGTGGTCTGGGCCAGGAGGCGCGTGGCGAAGTCTGCGTTGGACACATTGACCACAGACGCAATGGGATCACTGACCCGGAAGTACACCACCCCATCCACACTGACGGTCACCGAGTCCTTTGTCAAGATCTAGATATTGCAAAAATGATGGGGAGTTTTCAATCTGTGTAATACAAAATGTACTTGAATACAGAGTTGGCGTCTTTTCTACCTCCTGTGGTGGGATGTCAAATGAAACAGTTCTCAAGTCAACTTTCACCAAGTTATCAGTGCAGGGAAGAATGCCAAAAATTCCTGTAAACAAATCATGAATAGTAAAGTGCAAGTTCAGCAACACATACTTTTTGAGCAGGAACATCATACTAAGTTTTACCATCAATTGAGCGGATTGCACCATGCTAAAATCAACTGTGTTTCTAACCTGGTCCTTTGGCCTTTCTGTCTAAGATTCGGCCCAACCTGAAGATCACTGCTCGTTCATATTCTTGAACAATCTGTAAAACCAGACGTGGTCAATAGGGCAACAGTGCAGTCACCATTGAAATATATATATATGTGTGTACCTTTATACAGAACCAAATGGTAAAGGGGAAGAGTATAACAGTGAAAATGCCAGAGAGGATGACAATGAACCAGCCGCAGCATCCCAGGGAGCCAGTGTGTTCAGCTACACACAAAGAGGAAATGAAACTTTCAATCATCGTACTTAATGACAAAATCAGGATGTGAGGCAATAATGGAACACTTTTAAACTCCTTTTTAGTTGACCATAGTTGAACAATGATCCTGCAGAGCTTGTGTTCCCAAAAAAAATCCATGACTTTTCATTCATCATTTGCACAGGACAAGACACCTTAAATTCACATTCTGACAGATGATCTCAGTCCACTTCTTTATTAAAAACAAAATAAATTAAATTATCCAAATACTTTCAAATCCTATCTAGCCACATTTCTTGGAACCATCCTCTTCATACATCCACTTAATAATAAATATATAATATATTTCAAATTCAGCATGACATGACTTTTGTGGTAGCAGTAATAAATGCGTTAGAGAAGCTGTTGGGCAGCTGTAACTTGGTTGTTATCCATGCGTATTTTGAAACAGAGCCTTGACAGTTCCCTTCACTGCCTCGTGCTTTTATTGTGGTCACAGTAATTGTGTCTGTCACATGATGCAAACATTATGAGAAAGCCAAGTAAAAACCTTTCTCTAGGGCCATACTATGTATTCCATAGCAACTGTGTGCAATGATATAAAATGTAATTCAACATTTCAATTTGTGACCCATGAACCCATATTGTGTTAAAATGTGTGAACCTACAAATTGCACATATTTACCAGTAAAATATATTTTGTATAAGATAACTATTTCAAAACAATCTTCAAATGAATTGGTAAATTGTCTTTGATTCTTTTCTTCTATTTTACTCCACTTTATTTATTTATTTTCCCCCTTATTTTATTTCAAAGATTTGGACAATAGCCCAAAATTAATCTCTGTAGATCGAAACTTATCAGTGTTTATGTATTTCTATTTTTTATTTACTGAAATACATAGGTTTTATGTAAAACATGTTATGCTCGTGTGATGAACTCGTAAAGGAACTCCCTGTTGACAACGCATGAACAATACCCTGTAACAAATTGAAATCATGTCTTTTATATGATATCAATATCCATCCTGACAGCAATCTTTCATTATAATGTTTGCAAATTCGTTAATTAGACAAAGTACACAAAAGTCACCTAGTAGAGTTTCCGGTCCGTATGTTTACACTCACTAAAGAACTATTTATTTTTCCTTCATGTTTGGTTACAGCCAAACAAAGAATCCAAAAATACTTCCAACAGGTGCATTTCACAGATATGACATTTCTCCAAAGCCGAGCTCAAAAGTCTATTAGATGGAGAAGGGAGACACAAACAGTTTGAGTCACATGCTTCAGGGACCTTTGATTGTGCATAGTGTTTCTATGGAGAGGGAGGCATACCTTCCACCTGTAAAGCCCAAACCACCACCTTACAAATGTAAATGTCCTATTATGCAAAGGAGGCTGGTTATGAGTGTAATAATCTTTGGATTCAATTAAAGATCTAACAGCAATACCAACATACAGCTTAACAATGTTTTAAAGTAGATTTTCAAACAAATGAATAGCGTTGCTTTTGTTTTGAAAATACAAGCACATTTTTATTACCTTCACACATTAAGATGTAATAAAGACACAATCAAACAGTTGAAGTAATAGTAGTTGTAGTAGCATTAGTAGAATTGAAGTAAAATGGTGTCTTTTAAAGTGTACTATTCAAACATTTGTTAAAATGTTGTCACCAGACAAGAAAGCAGTGACAAAAGTGTAAAGTAAATGAGAATGGCTTACATATAAGGTTTTCCTTGCTCACTCCTCTGCTCTTCTGGCTCTCAATTTGGTCCTCCATTTCCATGCGTTTAGTCACTAATGTAGGAAGCGCTCAGAGTTCGGTTAAGTGCCCTCACTCAGGATCAGGAGGAGCCAGCCAGCCTTTTAAAGAACTACTCTCCGCTATAAAACAGAGCGGAGGTGGGGCCCAGATAGCAAGTTAATGATTTGCCAAATAATAAAATGGTATGTTAGACAAGGTAAAATATAAAAATTATGAGCATTTATGAATTAAACTTGCATGTCATAAAATAAAATAAAAATAAATGTGTGTGCTTCTATTTGCTACACAGTGCAACAGTGACAGTAACATTTCACAAGATGGTATGGCATTTAGCTATTTAAACGGGGACAGTGCACAATTTAAGGAAAGATGCATTGTGCCAGGTTATCGCAAAAAATGCTAATTTCCCCCCTGGGCAGGTTTATGATACAGTACAAAACTGATTCTAAATGTAGATGCGCATGTGACCATGGATAACACATTTTAACATCATCACGACACATAGTAACTCACTTCGTCACTTAGTTAAGTTTAAATGAAATTGGCACGTTTCAGACAATAAAGTTTTCCACAAATCCTTGTTCCATGTAAACAGTCACTCCCGCATCATTCCGTTATTGATCTCATGTTTGATTTTCTAGAAGCCATTTATTTTGTTTTGGGTTTTTTTGCGCAAGAAGTTAAAAGTTGAATGTAGTTCATGCAATAATCTTTGCGGTAACAGAGAAGGCTGATTAAGCGAAAACCATTTGGCAATTTAGTAGCATACATTTCTTATGGATCTTGAGCGCATATTTATATATTGATAGGATGATAGGGTTGTGTCGAATAGGATTTCCGATCAATCCACACCCCAGACATATCCATACGTATGGCACTTGGAAATTGCCCATCCCACTATGCCCTAGTGACGTGTTTATAATGAGATATCATCACATGGCTGATAAGGTGTTGTGCAATAATACAACCTGAGGTCGGCACGGTTTCCACTAGAGTGAAGTTACTCCCATAATTACCATCTTATTTGATGAGAGGATTGTTGAGCTTTTCAGGACATGATTTGGCACAGTTTTGAGGCATAGCAAACTTTACTCTCAAGTGACAGGTACAAAGAAAATGCAAACAATTAAACAATGATATACAGCACAGTTCAGTTCATGGAGTCTCCAAGAGACAAAATGTCATTACAGTTGCAGTGGTTGAAATACATTAGCAGAGGCGATATCAGTTTGCTCAGACTACAAAAACAAGGATAATTTCATGGAAAAATTGATTCATAGGATTACTCTTGTAACCATACAATAAATATACTGATAGACTGCTCCTAGTCTGACTGACCACAGAGAAATTCTAGTCTCACACTCATTATCTTGATTCACAAATACCTAGAATACATGAGGTTTTTTGTTTCCTGCACATTTCAGTAACTAACACAGCTGTCCATCAGTTTGTCCATAAAAACAACCTTATCCTTTGAACCAAATAAACTTCGGGTGATATACTACAGGTGGACACAGTCAGTTCAATACATGATCCCATGTACATCATTAAAATATCTAAAAATCATTATTGTCAACTAAACAATAATACACTACTATTAAATCTGACTACAGTCTTCTACCTTTGTTGTCAAGCTAATTTACTAGATGTTACTTGTGTGGCGTCCATAAACAACTGCAATATGGAAATGTCCGTCATAATTATTATGACTGTAAAAAGTCTTGGTCTGGCTCTGTGAACATTCATGAGTATTGTTTGTCTTTTGCTTCACTGCCAGCCCAGCTGAGGGTGTAGTCCAGGCTGCAGGGGAAAGGGGGTGCCAGGGCCAGGGGCGTAGTTGGTGAAACTGTTGGGCTGAGGAGGGAAGTTGTCCAGGCAAGGTGTGGAATGAGCCTGAAAAGAGGATGTTATATTAATGCTCTGATCAAACACTACACACACATGCTCCAACAGTCGGGCCACAGAGCAGTCCTACCTGCAGTAGAGCAGACTGCATGTTGGGATTGTGAAGTCCACCCAGGCCTGCTTGAGAGGGAGATGGGGAGAAGCCTGGTACCCCAGGAAAGGAAAGTAGTGCTGGGAACCCACTGCCCCCAGGAGCCTGCAGTCCACCGCTCAACCTGAGACAGAAAGCACACAGGCAGACCGTTAGACGCTAAACAAATAAACTATGTGAAATTAACCACATCAAAACAATCATCAAAAACCTCTACATGACTTTATTACTGTCATTATTCAACCACTGCTACAGCTTCCCAGCGGCGTCCTGAATTAATCATTTATTATCATCATTATCAGCGCCTGATTTTACCCAACACAAAAAGATAAAAAATTACAAAAAAAGCGAAATAGCAGAGTTTCGTAAAATTACTCAAATCAAAGTCCACGTCCGGCACTCCCCTGTTCAAGGACTCCAGTCACTTATCGTGGGACACACAGTGGAAAAGCAATGTGATTTATGGTTATTTTTTTCCATTACAATCACATACATGTTCCAGTCACATGTCACAAAAAACGTCAAGTGTTACAAACATATTGATCTGGTCTATTTACATATTGTTCATAGAAGTCAAATGTGAAATATACCTTTAAAAAATAAGTGTATTAACTAATGATGGATATATCCATATAGTGAACATGCTGCAATTCTCTATGAAACAGAGCCCAGCGTTCTTGGGGTTAATGTGAAATTTGTGAAGTTTGTGAAATTATGGCCGGAGAAAGACCAATGGACCTTCCTGTCCATCAAGACTCCAACATTTTCACAGGATCATATTTTTTTCTTTTATTGATGAACATTTCTGCCCCTCTTTTTACATTTCTTTTAATTTGAATTCGGCTTATAAGACATTGGCAAGATGGCCGCCACATTTGTCACAGCAACGGTTGCCCTATCTACAGTTCTGATCTGTAGAATAACCTTTATTCTGAATGCCTACAAACAGACCTGTTTAAATTACAAAATTACAATGACCAATAAAATGTGTGTAAAATTTACCCAGGCTGAAAGTTGGAGCTGAATGCAGAGGCGAAGCCGGGTAACACCGGTGATGAAGAGGGCACCCCAGCAGCTGCGACAGCCGCCTGCAGAGGAGCGACAGATGCCACAGAGGCAGCCGCTGTCGGCGCCAGTCCCATGAAGGAGGACAGTACTGGGCTGCCTGCACCGGGTCCTCCTGCCACCCCAAGCCCCGGAAACCCGGCAGCACCAGGGCCTGGAGTGAGGCCTGGGAATATAGAGGCGGCAGAAGTGAGCCCCAGACCGAAAGGTGCAGCTGCAGAGGGAGCAGCGCTGTGGGCGAGGCCGGGATACATGGTTGTTTGAGGGTGGGTGGAAATGTTTGTGGAAGGTATTGTCTGTAAAGATGATGGATCAGTTGAAGGAGAAATAGAGGAGCTAAGGGAACGAAACTGAGGCAGGCCAGGGTAATGGGAGGGCGCAGGGCTGGAGGGAAGTGCCTGGAGTCCAGAGATGGCTACAGGGCTTGGAAGCGAGACTTGAGGGGAACCAGCAGACTGGGGTAGACCTAGGGACCGAGCCAGAGCAGCCTGAGCAGAGCCCATCACCAGCGAACTGACAGAGGGTGTCCCGGAGCGCGACGTGCCTTTAAAGGCAGAGGTCACAGGGCTATTACTGCCACTGCTGGCCCCCGTGTGTCTACTCACAGCTACACGCTGCTGCTCTGCCTGGTGCGCTCCTACCGGGCTCTGTGCCATGTGTGTAGGGGCAGGTTTGTGACTCAGGCCAGGGGTGGAGCAATTGGGGTGTACAGGAGTGGATGATCCAGGTCCAGAGGGGGTGTAGCTTCGAATCACTGACCCAAGCGGGTTACCTTGTTGTGGGGGTGCGCTGTGGAAGTTGGTCTGGTGCTCCAAGGAGTGTGAGAAAATCTTCTGGTGTGTGGAGGTCTGGTGGTGGTCATTGCGGGTGCTGGCCGGGGTGCCTGGGCCAGAGGCACTAGTGAAGGGCACTGGGGTCCCACATGGGGTCCCTGAAGGGGTGTGGTTTCTGATGACTGTTGAGGGTCCAGGAGTAGTGTGGCCACCAGGGGTCTGAGGTCCAGTTCTGATTACAGAAGGAGATGGAGCGGGAGCAGGAGAGGGCGCATTAGGGTTATGCGAGGGCACCATGCCAGGGAAAACTGGGGTTATGGGGGTGGTCGGAGCTTGCTGAGCAGGAGAGGCGTGGGGTGGGGTGGGGGTAGATGGTGTAGAGCCATGAGGGATGAGGAGGGGGCCACTCTTCACTCCTGGTGTAGCATTCTGTGGATTTCCTGGTTTGGAGTAACCTGTGGATGGAGAGACGTGTATATATAATTATTATGGAAATATAAAAACCATTGGAATAATATTGATTCATTTTAGAAAATGCACTTTGTCAAAACAAGCAAGGATGTGTTAATTTCTCAAAATCTAAAAGCAAGTATGGCATTCTCAAAGTCATGCCTTGCAGCCCAGTAAACGGAGCCAATTTGAATCATGATTTTTTTCAGGATGGAAATGCAGCCAAGGAAACATTTTCATATTTCTAACAATTATATTAGATTACGTTTATTAACTTACTGTGCGCTTTACATATGGTTTTAATTAACCTTACATAAATGTAGAACATTACAATTATTTTAATTGTGAAAAAAAAGAATATTTAAAAGAATAGCATTTTTCATGTCCATTTTGTTTTAGAGAAAAGGTAGAAATTATACTTCCCCAAGTGTCAGACCTGTTATGCCAGCATACAGGCCCACACTGACTGACCAAAAATACTTCATTGACATATTATCGGGACATACAATTTTTAAAACTTTGCCTGGAGATGACACAAGATTTTGAAAATATTTTATTGCGATTTTAATGACTTAGAAAATCAAATGTATGCATTTGCTACATTAACAAAACTGTTTTTAGGTCACTCAGTGTACTTCTGCAGAATTAAGAAGCGCAATCTTGCCCCAGTAAAGCCATTAGCCCATAGAAGCACAGGTAAGAAGCATGCCAGGTAGTAGTTAGGCAGTGAGTTTGAAGAGTGATTATTTGCTGTCACTCATACAGACACACGCACACTCGCCTCATTCGAATCATACCTGACATTTTGTGGGCGCTGTTGTAGGGGGGAGGGGGAACGTTGGCTGTTATAACCCCTCCCATAGAAACAAGGCCTGCGTTGTTGTACGCACCTAAGTAGCATTTGCAAACATTAAAACTTTCTACTATGCGTTTATGTAGGAATCTCTTATGTACCATCCACCAACATGAGACAGTTAAATGATTGTACATAATGGTCAATCAATTAGGTTTTCTCAATGTTAAATTTTTGGTGGATTAATAAGTGGTAAACAATTTAATGACTTACTTGGTGCAATGGTGGCATGCGGTCGGCATGGTGGTATAGGATAGGGCACAGGCCGATGAGGGTTATAAGTGGAAGGAAACTAGAAAAAAAAAAAATTGTATTTAACTAACAAATTGCATAAACCACTCAAACTATCAGCAGTTTTCATTCTTTGATTCATTTGAAGTCTCCTTCACTGTGGTACTTGCCGGTTTAAATGGTCCAAGAATTCTCGATGCAATTCCTTTTCCATCCATATCATCTTTCTTCTCACTGTCCTTTTTTAGTGGAGGGATACCCTGTCAAATGAACAACCTGATTAATTTTGTATATGTAATATAATATACATAATAACTAGTAAAAAAAAAAAAGTGAAACGTTAAGAGAACACCTGTACTTACAGGAAATGTGCCAGAGATGAGACTGGGTCTGCCTTTAGGATAGGGATTTCCAGGGATCATGCCACAAGAGGAAATCATAGCTACAGGAGCTTTACAGCCAACTTTACACACCTGAAAAATGATTTCAAAACAAAAAAGGAAAGAAATAAAATCAGTATACCATAGCTAACAGAGTAAGACACCAACAATTCTGTTTTACCTGTTCAAGAATTCTGCGGGCGCGTTTCTTCTCAGACAGGTGAGTGCGAAACAGATCTTCCACTGGTCTGTAATTCTGAGCATCTGAAATATTTCTGTTTGGGCCATTGGCATAATACAATTACAATCCCAAAACTTCACAAAAACTTTCATATTTCAATAATCAAAATACTCACAGAGCAATTAGCTCCAAAACGATCAGTCTATCTTTTGTGAAGGTAAAGCTATTCAAAATATTGGCAACTTTGGTTGTCGGGATTGCCACCATTTTCTTCATAGAATGGAAAGAAAATAACTTAAAAGTTAATAACATTTCAACAGTAATACAAGTTTCAACATACCTAATACCTATATTAGAAATACTCAAAACAGAACTACACTTACATGCTGCAATGCTTTTACAGCTTTGATTTGAGGTTCTGCCCATGAAAAATATGTCAAAATCTCCATCACCTGAGAATAAGATAATGAAACAGACGCCATTCAAATCGGGAGACATTTCACGACTTTGTAGTTCATGCACATAACACACACAACATAATCTTTGGAATGCCCTACCTGCTCACTGGAGAAATAGCCATGCACCTGCTCTATGGCCTTGACGCGTTGATCAGTTAAGACACACTGAAAATCAGAGACACAAGTTACTTCATCTCTCACGTTACATGTGATCTGTTTCTAAAAACAGCATTAAACAGAAACGTCGCTTACCTTTCTGATCTCATCCAGCACGATGTCAAAAGACTTTTTATCCATTTTCGTGATTGTTTTTTTTTTCACACACCCCAAACTTAAAATAATTGATCACTAGAAAACTATTCTAGTAGACTTAATAAATGCGACTCTGTGTAGGTCTGTCTGCAGGATCTAACATTACAGATCTAAATACATCTCCGCTCCTCGATGCTCAGTCAATGCAAATACACATTAGCTCGTACTTATGATTTGTGCAAAGAGGCGACATGGTCTTCAGAGCCACGATGCGTTGAATTCCGTCGGTGAACAATGCCTCCAAACGCAAGAAGCAAAAACCTGTCTGCACCAGATTTCTTTCTGCCTGCAGCTAACAACAAGCTAGCCAGCTACAGCTAACCCGGGTCAGGAGGTCCTTCAACAAAGACACATATAAAGAAACATTTCCCTTAGAAACCTCTGTCACGCGCTTATACCATGGCCTATAAAAATATGCAAAGAAGGGGACACGCGGGGAATAATAAGTAAATGTTAAAACACGACGCGGGCGGTATCGGACCAGCTAGCATTCACTGACAGCTGGCGCTAGTCACGTCAACATGGCGAAGGACCCCGTTTGGGTAGTTCGTACAAATCCGATAAAGTGGAAATGTAGACGAACTGCATAATTCTTAAGGCTATTTTCCCAATCTTTTGTATATTTTTTTCTTCAAACGGTCCACGTGTTTTAGTCTCTGTACAGCTTTTATTTCCAGCAGTGTTGGCGTGTTTTTGTGCAGGCAGTGCTCATGGGACCCCATTGGGCAGGAGGCTCCAGGAAGTAAACATTAGCGTCGATGGAAATGTCACTAGATTGAAATTAACTGATCACGTAAATTATGGATCGTTTTTCGTGGGCAAATGGACTCCTAGAAATGAACGAAACATTGGTGATTCAACAGCGAGGTGTCAGATTGTATGACGGTGATGACAAGGTATAATTTTAGCCTGTGTGCATTATTAGCCGCCCTCGCGCTGTTTATAAAGCAGTAATGTGGGTTTTAACTAAGTTTTCTGTTTTTCTTTACAAAAGGCTAAACTGGAAGTGGGAGCCGTTTTACTTACAACTCACCGGCTTATTTGGAGGGATATTAAAAATCATGTAAGGGGCATTAAATACACTGCTTGAAATGTTAAGTCACATTCCTCTTGATTCTTTTGTATTTATTGGATGTACTGATCTAGTTGACTTTGAAGATTGTAAGTGAATTACTAACACATGTATTACACTTCTACACAGGAATGTTGTATATCAATGCCTTTGTCACAGATCCTTTTCTTCGAGGAGCAAGCTGCAAGAATAGGCCAGAGGTAAATATTAAAAATGCACTGTTTTTTTTTTTTTTTTTAACGCAAATGAATAACTTGAAGTAATGGGATCGCATAGAAATACTTAACTTGGAAATACGTAAATAGTTAATTAACAATAATTGCACATTTGTTTTCTAATAAATCTTAGTGCAAAAATTGTCATCCACCTGCACCCTGTATCTACCAACAAAGAGCCAGGTCCCTACCAGCACAGCAAGTACACCTACATCAAGTTGTCTTTCAAAGAACATGGACAGATTGAGGTAATTTTAGCCACACTGATATATTCTTTATGAAATACATTTATGATAATGCATTTTATTCTAGTTTAACAGACGATTAGCAGAAGAGATGACTCAAAAGAGATGGGAAAATACACCCGCTTCACAGCCAATACCCACCGCAACAGGCAGTCAGGTTAGAAACATTCAACCTACTGCCATGAAATGTACCACTGTTTTGTATATTATCAGTTTTAATGAAATCAGAATTGACACTACTGGTTATTGCCACAAGATGGCAATGTAATAGATTCAAGTAATATCATCAAAATGTTGGCAATTCACATGTCACTCAAATAATAATTCACTTGGCAGAATTGAAGATGTATGCTCCATCACAGATTTGTAATTGTGCTTCTAAGTGTGGGGAAAAAATTGCATTTTCATTGTTCCATTATTATGTCGTGATTGTGTCTTTCCTGTCTGGCACTGCAGGGCGGAAGGACGCGTGCAGTGGGAATTGTTGGCATTGAGCGAAAGATCGAAGAAAAGAGAAAAGAGACGGACAAAAACATTTCAGAGGTACTTCTTAACGTCAGTATTTCTACAGCGAGTTTATTGTTCTGTCAATTAAGAACCACAAATATTACATGCCATGTGTACTGTACTTGACCGGTAATATTGCACAGCTTTGACATTAAGTACAGAATAGTAATGAGGTGGAATGTTCAGCATCTGCCAAAAAGAAGTGATGAAAAAAGGGCGGTCACTGGAATTTAAATTATCGTTAGAGCCTGAAATATTGTGGTAAATTTAATTGTTTGCATTTGTCTCAGTTATTTATTTGATTTTTGTTTTAGGCTTTTGAGGATCTCAGTAAACTTATGGTGAAGGTAAAGAATGGCATCCATCTTTTGTGTGCATACACTACAAATTGAAGAAAATAAACTTTACTAAAATATTTTTTCCCCCCACAGGCCAAAGAGATGGTGGAGCTTTCCAGATCTATAGCAAATAAGATCAAAGACAAACAAGGGGACATAACCGAGGATGAGGTAGAGCATAGGCCAAGAAATACGTTCCTGTATTTAACTTTGTACATTATATTGTCAGTGCTCTCAACTTGTAATTTCTCCTCTTTGTCTCAAGTGTTAATATTTTACTTCACAGACGATTCGTTTCAAATCCTACCTATTGAGTATGGGTATTGCAAATCCAGTCACCAGAGAAACACATGGGTCTGGTACACATTACCATCTGCAGCTCGGAAAGCAACTTGGCGACATGCTCCAGGCCCCACTAGAGGTAGGTATACGAAACCCAATAGTGGTAGCTTTTTTCCTAAATGGAGGTAATGATTCAATTTAAAAGTAATTTCCAAATAGTCTATTGCAAACAGCATCTCGGCCACTACCAGATTTTGTGATATATTTATGGCATTATGATTGCACAGGATTTATTGAAAATATTTAATGGCTATGTCTCTCTTAAGCCTGGTTTGCGATGTTTAAATGAAAGGATAAACTGGGGAAATCAGGGCTATATTCAGGAATCATAACTCACAAGTTCAATAAAAGGCATTGATATGTCACAGATTTTTTTTTTTTTGTCTCCCAGGAGCGTGGTGGAATGATGGCACTTACAGAAGTCTATTGTCTTGTAAACCGGGCACGAGGAATGGAGGTAACAACGGCACCTTCACACATAAAAAAAAAAATAATAATGATAATAATAACTATATGTGTATATTCTCTACAATACTTTTTCTCAACACCAGGTTGGACAGTGGCATTTCCCCCAAAATGAGTGTAATTGTTTTGGTAGCTTTGGATAGTCAAACCTATTGATCATGTTTTTATTATAAGCTGAAGTGGTGTTTTTATGTGTTTGTAGTGTTGTCTCGGTTGTATATTTATATCTGTAGGGCAAAGTGGGTTCCAATGCTGTACCAGTTGAGAACCACGGGTCTATGACATTCGTATCAGTTGATTTGTTTCTCTTTGTTCTAGCTTTTATCTCCTGAAGATTTGCTTAACGCATGCAAGATGTTTGAGTCCTTAAAGCTCCCTCTAAGGTGAGTTCTATGTTTTTTTGCTTTTGTGTTGTCGACGATCCTGCGAATCCTGTCCGATATTTACTTTGTGTGCACAGAGGAAGCATTGTAAAATATTGTCCAGAGTTGGCGCTCACATCACAGAGGGCCCATGTTTTCCTGTCTGGCTTCCTGTTTTTTTCCAAAGTGTGTTCAGCTCTTTTTTCTGTCATTTCCTGTTACTTCCAGACGTTGAAAGAAAACATTAGTGTCATATATTAAATTCTTTCCCTAGTTTCATTTCATTTTGTATTGTTGCAGTAAAGATTCACTGTACACACCTCGACGTTACATTTATCTAGTTTTCTCTGCAGGTTGCGTGTGTTTGACAGTGGTGTGATGGTGGTCCAGCTGCAATCTCACAGTGAAGAGGAAATGATTGCCTCAGCACTGGACAACGTAAGCTGCACCATTATGAATGACCATATGTGTGGCCCACAATGACATTATTACAAACGCATAGCAAAGAGACATTATATTCCTCAGCTTTTATGTTCATAATCTCAATCATTTTTCTTCTTTTCTTCTTCTACAGGTGTCTGACAGGGGCTCTTTGACAGCAGAGGAGTTTGCCAAGCTTCTGGGACTTTCTGTTCTCCTGTCAAAAGAAAGGTAAATGATGTGTGTTAAACCATTGTTAAATGGATTGTAAAACATAATATGTAGTTTGACGAATTCATACATAAAAATGTTATTGTGTTTCATTGTATCAAACTTTAAGTTGCATTTCTTATTTATTTGAGTGTATTTTGTCCTGCCTTTGAGAACCTTATTCATGTTGTGTATTTGTCTTTTACAGGTTGCTGCTCGCTGAGAAGATGGGACACCTGTGTAGAGATGATTCAGTTGAGGGTTTGAGATTTTACCCAAATTTATTTTAGCCTGACTTCTCATTTACTGAAAAATAAAATGATCCATGATTACATCATTAAAAGTGTCTGCATACACACAGTGCATCTGAAGTTATTTGTGGAGTGAAAATTGAATGTATGTTTGATTGGAGAGTCCCTTTTGTTAACTCTAACATACAATGAGATGACATCAGAAACCAGTTTGAATACTTGATCCACTGTCATTTCTGTTTTCCCAGCATATCATTCGAAAGATCTTACTGACAGATTCTTTTGGCAAATAAATCATTTTTTGTGCCAAGATTGAACCTCAACCTCAGTTCTAGCCCAGGTTGTTGCTATCGTTTTACTTCATAACATACTTGTATGTAATTGGAAAATAAGAAGTCACTGATTGCTGCAGGGCATGAGTTGATTTTGTTTTTGCTTTGTAAAGTTCTTTCTTAATATCGTTAACAGTGTTTCAAATTCAAATGACTTTCCTTTTTTGTTTGCTAGCTGAAGTCCTAACAGAGTCCTGATCAGATTAGTATAGCCATGTGGTTTGCTTATTGGCAAATCAGCTCCACTGGTTCAAAAATCCTAATAATTGCACATTTAGTGCTAAACTGTTGTGGCGTTGGTCCTGTTGCTACATGCTCAGGTAGACCGACAGTAACCGTACCTATACCCCCGAAATTGTAATCCTAACAACTATGAATAACCTCATTCATGTGCTATGACAGTTAAAAGATCAAATTGCGTGACATGGGTGTATCTCACAAACATTACTTTACATTGCTGTACTTTTGAGATTGTGCCATCTACTTTGAATGATCGTTTCACAGATTTCTTTTACAAAGCAGGAGTTTTATTAACATTAGTCTTTGATGTTTTCATCTTTGTTATTACTTATCCTCTGGCAAGAGCTCTACAATTTACCAGCTGCCTGCCTGTATGTATTTGCATGACAAACTCAGACAAAATGCAGCGGGCAAATAGACTTACATTCGACGATCATAAAACTTTTTTTTTTTTTTTTTAGAACACGTTGATAAATGTATTGACAGATAAACGGGACAATTCACAGACAGTATGGTGAAGAGCAAATGTTTTATATATATATATATATATATATATATATATATATATATATACATACACACGCACACACAAAGACAACTCAATCGTTTGTGCTGTTCTGTGCCATTCAAAGTTTGTGCTGTTATCCACCTTAGTGGAGTATTTTAGAAACTGTGCCAGCACAAAAAAATTGGCTTTTAAAAAAAACTTTTTACTGCACAAACGATGGACATAGTTGTTACATCGCCTAGGCTACTGCTTATACATAAATGCTGGAGGGAGATGCTGCGCAAGGGGCGCATACAATGCGCGTCCACAAGCTTCCCATGCTGCTTACAGCGCGCGCCTGCGGCAAGTTCAGTCTCAGTCATCTCGGATCCCACTGACTGTCGCTGACATGAAACTTCTCGCTCTACTACGGTGTTGCTTCAAAGTCATTCTCTTCGATGGATGGGAACACTGCGCGCCATGACCGGTGAGCGTAACTTAAAGTAGCGTGGAATCATGTAGGGAGGGACGACTTAGTCCTATAGACTTAATATTTATTCCTCAGTATACCGCTACTTCGGACGCGTTGTGGAAGAAGTGTCGACCACAATCTTTATTGGAAAAAACTCAATACAATGATAACCTACTTTGTGAGCTAGTTTTGTGGTTATTAGTCGTAGTTTGTAGAGTAACCTTACTGTGTCATGCGCATGGAGAAAATGTATATTGTCTACATAATATACCTCCAGCTGCTTACCAGATTTATTCTTTCTTCCTGTTTTTTAATACCATAGACAAACTATGGCGCCTTATTTGTCGATTCAGCTGAGCACATGTGTGTATCTTACTGTCTTAGGTCCACAGGGATGAATGATGGAGGAAGATGAACAGGACATGACCTATTGGATAAAACAAAGACATCGTAATGCCACAGGCTGTCTGCTCACTGCCTCTCCTTCTGGCTCTCACGGGATATGGTGAGCGGAACTTATCGAAAACTAAGAAACTGGGGTCAAAAGTAAATGTTGACTAGTTTTCATACAATTCAGACATTCAACAGGAAGGGTGGAGGGCGACTAATCTTTTTTTTTTTTTTCAATTGTTTTAGTTTGTAAGGATGTAGACGCTTTGGAACGTTAGACTCAGGGCCCAGGGTCTAATTAATTAATCTAATTAAATGACGGGATAGTGGTTCCCAGCTTTGACATTTGACAACAAATGGGACAGGTTTGGATTTGAGTGAGTTTGACAAGAGGCAATAGAGAAGTGGCCCAGAGCATCTGCAAGCCAACCGCTCTTCTCTTGTGTACCAATCCAAATGATACAAGATCCTTTAAGGCAGGTGCAGACGTGGTTAGAGTAGCCCAATTAGTTACTTTCAAGGCCCTGTATGTCATGATGTGTAAAGGAAATTGCTGGTGGTGTCTTTCCAAACTCATTCTTAACTTTCGCATTCTTCACAGGGTTGAGTTTAGAGGCACTTTTCACAAGTTGCAAGGCCATTTTTTCAGGTTCACAGTTACAGAAATCCTAACAAACTAGCCTGCAACAATACAATATGCTTTATGATTAAATGCACAGTAATTCTTCTGCAAATTTCTGAGTTTACAATATACTGAGGGACAACAAAATACATTTCAATCCACTTGATCAGGAAAAAATGTCTCACACACTGTCTTAATTTGCAACACCAGTGTCCCTTTATTCAGTGCAACATTTCAGCCAGTGGCCTTCGTCAGGCCTGACTGAGACAATACATAAATAAACATGACATTTCTGTTATTTCCTAAAAAAGGGAAGGGGACCCTCCACTTTGGCCTGTAGCCAAAAAAAAACAAACACACATCTTAAATGACAAGACAATTAAGATGAGGTACAAGAAACGCAAATTTGAAATGTTTTTTTTTTTCTCGTGTCTATTTGACATCATCTTTTGTAACTCAAGGACTTACTGTGGGACGAGTAACTTTAGTTTATTCAAGAAGTGTACTGATTCTCCAAAATAATATTACTCAAGTAAAAGTAAAAAGTACTATATGAAAAATAAGTCATATTTCTTTAAAAAGTGTATTTAATACATGAGTACTTGAGTAAATGTAAGTGATTACTAACCTTTAAGCAGGTGGTAAATATTCTGTGTGCTTTATTTACATTCTCTGCTTTGTTTTCTACAGCTTTGGCAGGGCTCAGTATTTGGCCCTCTCTCCACATTGCTCTTAGCAACGCCAGCATATTTGTGGATTTCACATCAGTAACAAGCAATAGCACCATAGTTCTTCGGACCCTTTCTTTGGTTAACACTGAGACCAACACCACCGTAGCCACCCGGACAATCCCTAACGTCCCAACAGCTTTTAGGGTGGAGTTCAACTGCTCCTGCTTCCTTTACGCCGGGACCTTTCGCTTCCTGTTGAGGCAAAAAAGCATCAACCCTGCAGCCTCCCACAGCAATGGGACAAACGCTGGCGGTGTGGAGAGCACTACCTGGTGGTGGAGTTCAGAACTGCAAGTGCAATGGCCCACTTTTCATGTGGTTGTGGAGAGGGTTGGAAACCAATCGGGGTCATTTCAGGTATGGTCACGAGAACATATAGCTACATAAACATATTGCAATACATATTTGTAATATATATGCAGGACTCTACCACCTGCAAGTCCTGAACACAAAGAACACAATCCACAAATATGTTGGTAAATATATACTAAAATAAAAGAAGAACTAAACTTTTACAATGTTATATTGGATCCTAACTGTCCAGGATGTACTCTGCCCATGTTCCACAGTTACTCAGGTATTCTCAAAGCAGAAGTAGCTGTTTACTTTTATACAAACTCTGACCGTGGGAGATGGGGCTTTAACTAAGCTGTAGTCTACACCGTAAGCTACTTATTACATTAACACTCATATTGATTTAGAGATTGTTGGTCATGCAAGATTTTTTAACGGGCAGGTGTTTGTTGCGTCTTGTTTTATTAAATAGTGAGATTCTTTGTAATGTACAACTCAAATTTCCTATATGCACAATGTTTCATATTATCTTGTAAATATCACTTTATAATTGTAAGTCTTTGTTTCAATAGGTCGGGATTGCCACAAACGAACACTTCACAGCCTGTTCCAGTGGCATCGACTCCGCTCTCTTCATGGAGGTCAGCTACATGGAGTACAACCAAATTGGGCGAAACAGCATCGACAAAGTCCGAGCCCGTGCCCGTTATCCGATCAAACCTCTCCACTCCCAAAGCATCGAGCTGCCGTGTGCCTTCCCGTTCACCGAAAAGGACTTTATACGGGTGGCTTTGAAGTCACCCCATGCCTCACTGGATATCGAAAGCTCTGGGCCGCTGTATTTGTCCAGAATCTTCTCTTATAAGCTTCTAGTTGAAAATGCTAATGCTTATAGGAGTGTATGCGAAGGGACAATATCCGTGAAGCTTGTGAGTCCGCCTTGTGCGCACATAAATGGAAAAGTATTGCTCTACAAGGACACAGGCACTGGCCCAAGTTTATCCACAAGTGGGACAGGAAGCGACACACTGTTGGCCTTCGGGTCAAAGGAACCGACATCACCTCCCCTGGCGTTTAACTGGCTCACCCAGGGGGAAAATGAAACGGAATTTAACTGCTCCGTGTTTTACCCCGGGAGGAATAAGTACTGCTTTCGCTTTGTCTTCAACTATAGCCGATCATCAAGTCCAGCGCAGACGTGTTTGGTTGTCCACAGGAGTTTAGGTAGGGGTCACCACACAAGCACATTAGTGGAAGAGGTTTGATTAGTTATATTTCGATGGTCCAAAGCCCAGAAAGGAAGACCATTTGGGGTGTAATAGGTTGCGTTCACGTTGTAGAATGTGATGATGTCATAATGTCAGGTGGAGGGCAGGGTGCCAATACAACTCTATTGGAGAAATACAGTTTTTGTAAGAAATCTCCAAAACAAAAATTGTAAAATGTTTTTCCTCATCAGTATTTGACAGTGATTGGATAAACAAACCTGTAATTTTAGCTGTAAAACAATAAGAAAATTCCAATGAATAGGATACATTATTTTCTATTGGGGGGCCCCCAAGAGAATTTCGGATTGACAAGGGGGCCATGATGTTCCGCACTTTGGGAATGGCCGGTCTAGACTGTTGGACACTTCTATGAGGAAATTAGACATTAGTTTATTTGTGCTGACAGAGAGGACAATGAACTTTTGAGAAAAAAAGATCTGCACTTTGCCAGTTACCATAGCTACCACCATCGATTTTTCAGTTGCTCCACCTCAATTTTAAACTATAGGCTGTCTATAATGTTGTGATGTCACGTGAGCACAACCTATTCTATGCCAAAGCAATGTGTAAATCAATGTGTTTTTGCTTTGATAAATACATAAATTTTTACTACTGCAGAATCTTTACATTAATCTTAGTTATGCGATTTACATACATATTACATATGTATTACATATTTCTGTATGAAGATGCTCAGTTTATACCAGTTCCTTGTGGTAAAACGCTAATTTATATACTATATATATATATATATATATATATATATATATATAAAATTATGTTTGTGTCTGCAGAGTCCTGGGGTCCATGGCAGCCCTGGAGTGTGTGCAGTGTGACCTGTGGCGAGGGAGTGCGGGAGAGGATCCGTGACTGTTTGTTGCCCTCTGGTGGAGGAGGGTTGAAGTGCACCGGCATGGTCAAAGAACAGTCACTGTGTTCCCTTGAGGAATGTGTCGGTCAGTTTACAATTGGATATTTTATGTCATGATCAAGACTTTTTTATTCTATTTCACATTGTTAACCTTTTTTAACACTTTTAAAAATAACATTATTCAACAGCAATTTGTAACCATTTACTAAAATGTTCTTTCCTTTCCAGTGTCCCCTTCTTCTACTCCATCCCTCCCTCCCATTGGAACTGCGCCCCTGGGCAATAACATCGTGGCAGTGGCGGGCATCTCTTTCTGTCTGGCTGTGATTCTGGCTACTGTAATTGTAACCCTGTGGCGTAAACTGTGCCAGACCCCTCCTTCATGCAGCTCGGTTCGAAGAGGTTCTCTGCACTCTCCGGGGGGGAGGAAGTTGTCTGATGAGACGTCTATTTGTGGGAACAGCCTGCAGAGGCCCAGTGTGACCGATGGCCACGTGGCGACAGTGGGCACAGCTGAGGTTTCTGCTGGGATTCCTGCTGGAGTTACTGCATCAGAAAAAGACAGACCTCCAGTAGCCACACAGCCTCTTGGACAGACTCTGGTCCTACCCATTCCTCAGGTCCCAGAAAGACTGTCCCCTAGTGGTCAGAAGATGCTGCCTCCAATATTTGGGTAGTGTGTGTGTGTGTGTGCATATATATATATATTAGGGCCGGGACTCGATTAAAAAAATTAATCTAATTAATTACAGGCTTTGTAATTAATTAATCGAAATTAATCGCATATAAATATTTGACCTGAGAACAGTGAGAAGTAAGTTTTTTCATATGGATTTTTAGTATACCATAGAATAATGACTGAATACATGAGCTTAAGCAACAAAATATTGTTTATTGTTGCTTTAGAGGCCACAACAGACTTTGTTGATTTAGCAACAGCTGGTTTAAAGGCACGTAAACTATTAGCGCAAGGTCGCAGCTGAAGCGCGCGCCCGTGCACGCACACTACGCAACCCGAAAACAAACGTAATGGAAAGCTCTCACCGGTCCTGTTGAGCAGTGTCCAGAAACTCCAAGTCTTTCAGAGTCGTGTCCCCGCTTCAAACCCGGGCTTTAGTCCATGTGAGGAATAGTCCGTGTCGTGTGACTGGAGCGAGGGCGCGCGCACACATGCGTGAAGAAATACAATGAGCGCGCCTGCCTCAGCTGGAGGGCCATCAGCTGGGCACGTAAATAACAACAAAAAGTACATACCGGATTGCGTTTACAATCAAAATAATGTTAAACATAAATTATATGTTGACTGTGCTACAAGTTGGTGCTCCAGTATAATCGGTCCGCCTAAACTCATCCAGTGAGAAACGTTCCGCGTTGTAAAAACATTGTGCGATTAAAATGCGTCAAAAAAATTTAACGCGTTATTTTTGTGTAATTAATTAATCTAAATTAACGCGTTAAAGTCCCGGCCCTAATATATATATATATATATATATATATATATATATATATATATAATGTATATATGTATATATGACAATATTATGACAATATAAAGTATAGTGTGATTTTACATTTTATTTGGTAATTATTCTAAATACAACACACTTTTTTTTCTTTTATCCCTGAAGGTACCATTTGGCACAGCAGCAGTTGAAAGAGATGAAAAGGAAGGGTTTGAAAGAGGCCACACAGCTTTACCACGTCTCTTCCAGTCCTGTTCACGACACTCTGGTTGAAACCTCAGTATCGCCCACCTGCTCTCCCATCCCCTCCCCGACAGTGTTTCCACTTGGCCCGCCCATAGAAACCAACCCAAGCCCATTTCGAATCGCACCTTTTTCTGAAAAGCCATCGCTGACTCTGAGGACAACTCAGGACCGACTTAGTCCTCCATTGGAGCTTGTCCAGGGACCTCC
Organism: Proterorhinus semilunaris; assembly: GCA_021464625.1. Taxonomy (NCBI): domain Eukaryota; kingdom Metazoa; phylum Chordata; class Actinopteri; order Gobiiformes; family Gobiidae; genus Proterorhinus; species Proterorhinus semilunaris. Next base: position 4,568,970 of record CM038355.1, on the reverse strand, counting down.
TCTTTCTGGTCATCATAAAGGTGGCAGCGCTGGTTGGAGAGACAGGACGGCAGACTGGGTGGAGATGGTGGAGAGGAGTGGGGTGGCTGGGCCCAGACAAGGGGGAGTTCCAGGATATGAAAACCACTATAACAACGGGAATCCCTATTTTCGTAGAACCTGTAGTTTTAACGACACTAAACCTCAGCTTCCAACTTCAGCACTTACAAGACAGTTTAGAGAGAGGAGCATGACGCAGGTTTGTCAACTTTTTACTTTGGTGGTACATAATACTCCACTAGATTTATACTGCACGTGCAACATATTTGCATATCAGTGTAGTGGACAAAATTGATGCGGATGATTTAGACGCATTAAAAATGTGTAGCTGTATTTTTATTTTTGTATGGTTCAGAATATACTCAGTTCTTATTGGGTTGTCACTTGTCTGCAGTGACCTCAATGTTAATAATGATGGGATGTTTTCATAATGCATGATGTTTTACATTTTAGGTATTTTGCCCATGAAGGTGGTCATAATGTTAAAGAAAAATATGACAAACCTTTACAGAAGATATTCATAGTGTCATGTTTTCAGGTGGGACCTCGTACCCTTCCTGAAGGGAGCAGCTGGAGCAGAAGTGGAAAGTTGCTGCCTTCCTATCCATTTGCGGAAGAAAGTGCTTCGGAGTGGGCCAAGGCAAGACTCCAGAGAAAGGACCTTAAGAAGCCTTGGACTGAGATGCAAAATAGTGAGGTTAAACACACTGGCACCAATACAGACATGAATAGTTCAGCTTCTGAGAGACTCATTAAGCCAGAGTTCAAAGCCTCCATAGAAGAAGATGCCCCGAGAATCCAGGGCATATCTGGCATTGGTGGCCCGATTGCAGGACAGGACCCTTCCTTTGGAACAAACCATCTCAGTCTGAATCGGGCTGAGCTGAACTGGAGTCGCCGTGGCCCCTCTCCCATACAGAGGAACATGCTGGCCCGTAAACTCAAGGAGGCACAGTCCTCTTCCGCAGCCAGAGGAGGGCGCCAGCGCAGCTCCACATTCAGTGTGGCCTCATCGCAGCAGAGGAAAAGCAAGTGCCGATCCTTGCCGATGTCTGGAGACTTCAGCAGCAGCAGTGGGGGGTCGCCGTACAGACTGAGTCAGGCTGAACAGAGGATGATGGATTTGGACATGTCTTCGGCATATGAAGAGGCAGATGGGTAGATCACAGGGGATTTACTGTATGTCACAAGCCAAAATGTCAATCCTAAAGTAGATTTTGTCAAGATGAGATGTTTGGCTTGTTTTTGGCTAAAAACAAGCCAAACATCTATACAAATGTAAAAAAAAAAAAAAATGCATAAAGTACAGAATCTTCTTTGTCAGAAGGTTTTAAAAGGTGGTGGAATTATTAATTCACACAGACAGATCACCCTTAAGGGAGCCTAGATCTACAGGGGTGCAACAAATCATTTAACAATTGCCCCATCAGTTTTGGTTGCTTCAAAATGTTACTTAATTATAAAGAATCTCTCTTTCAAACTCATATCCACCTCAGTCAGTTTGTTCTGGAACCAGAGTTTTTATAAAAGCTCCTGCTGTCCATCTGAAATTTGACATAAAATTCATCACAAATGTAATAAACACAATATTTTGTTTTCACATTTTATAAGGTGTGTTGCAGGAGTGCAGGAAACACTGATTATTGCTTTTATCAACCATGTCATTCCATATGTAGTAGTAACAACTCTTAACTATCTGCTGGTCTGGTTCAGCTCCCGGAGGACTTCACCATTCCTGTCTGTAATTCCCCTGAAAAAAAGAACACACATTGTGATATATTGTGGCTCAATCATTTTACATGTTATGTCCACTTCTGTATTTGCTATGGTCTTATATAAAAGTTTGTATTAATTTCCTAATTTTATATTCATGATAAGCATTATGACTCTGTGGTTGGTTATATGCTGTGTCAGTTTATATTATACCTGTAAAATACTTGAAACTTAATTTACAATTAGGATCACCAATTGAGGACAATTTTAATGTAACATCAATATATTTCGACGGATTCCTTATGTTAATTTGTTGTTCCAAACAAAGAGATCAAAGTTGAAATGCAAGTTTTATTGGTTCAGTAAATTCTTGTGAATTCTTGTAAATACAAATAAATGGTGGCAAATAAAGAGAAAAAAATAGGTACACAGTTACATTTCTTAGGCAGTGAAAAATCTACATATTTGCTCCATCTCCACTCCCCACAGCGTCCAGGAACAGTAGCGGCCGCACCTTCATGGTCGTGTGTCGCAGAGAATACCAGAGGCCTCTCCATGTGCCCCAAACCACTCCATTGTCAAACTGGCCCGAATACTTCCCTTTTCGGTAGAATTTTCCATTTAGGTTTGCTGCATGACATCTGTAGAAGTAAACACGCATAACGAGGTTTAAGCGTGTTTAGTACTGTGTATGTTTTGCTTGGATTGTTATTATACAGTTGACAATAAATTATGTGGACTAATATTTCTTACCGGTTGAACCACCAGCCGGCCTGATTCTCCTGAGCGCAGTTGCCCTGATGATAGCGGTCATTGTCCTGTCAATGATCATTAAAATGAAATGTATCAATAAGTATTAACTTCACATTAACTTACATGCCCATTGCCAGATGGACGATATGTTTCTTTTATGAATATGCTATACTTAATTGTCCTCTGTATTGATGCTGTTTGGGCAACCTGTAAGGAGCAGTGGGCGACGGCAGTGGTGATGTTTTGATCCATTATTACATGATGGGTAGATAATTGTATTTACTTGTTTTCCAATTTTGGAGGCAGAAGGTTGCTATGTTTCTATCCATTATAGTATTTCCTACCCTCTCTGTGTCGTGATAAGGATTGTTGTTTATATCGGTGTGATTCTTAACCTGATCTTTGGTGCTGAACTGCATCCCGCTGAGGCAGGCGGACCATTGCTCCACCATGCCCCCTCCTCCAGTCAGAGCATCCCCTGCTTTACCACTGTACTGGCCGTACTGGAGACGGTACTTATCCTGTAATTCAGACCGCAACAAGTTACAGTAATGGCTTTAAGTTATATAGAATATTGGAGATTCTTCCTTTGCGCCTTTTTCATCACTTACAGATTCAGCACTGATCCTGAAATTCTCATAAAAGGCATAACTTTTTTGCCCATCCCAATCCATCAAGTCTATCTTCACCAAGTTCTTCCCTTCAAACAAATTCAATATAAGCATTCAGAAGATATAATATACAAAGTGTGCGCACTTAATTTTAAATCATCAAAAGCACAACCTTCTGAAAGCAAAGAGTAAATGTGCTCATTGCCCAACCAAAACTCATCGTTCCATAGTTTGAAGTCTCCAAATCCATCTTTGTAGTCCACCCAGTCTCTGCAATATCAAAATAAAAACACAGACAGTAAGACAACAGATAAGTCGAACGAATATTTTCTGATTACTGTACATTTCACTTAACCAATTACCTGATGAAATCCACTTTCCCGTGTCGCCGTCTCTGAAACACAGTCCACCCCCCTCCGTCCTCCATGTCACAGTAAACCAAAACCGGGTCCTGGGTGGAGATGGGCCTGATCCGGTAAAAGCCACTTGGAGGTTTCTGTCTGTCAAACAACTCTGAACAATCTGCAACAACAGGGAACCTTTACTCCTGAACTAAAGACTGAACATGTGTGTGTGTGTGTGTGTGTTTTTATCAAATGCTTCTCATACTTTGCATTCCTAGCACTACCACATCAAAAAGAAAGCTTCTCATGTTAAATCATTTGCAGGTCAAGCAGGTCTTACCTCTAAACGTCATTGGTTATACACCAGAACTAAACTGGGATTCAAAGCAAGACCAAAGCAATCATAATAAACTGAGAAATAAAAACCATGCCAACATTAAAAAAAAAAAGTTTTTCATTTGAGAATTAAAAGAGTAAAGTACCTTTGTCATGTACTATTAGGCTGCCTGGAGACGGGAGTGGTGTCCTCTGTGTATGGTTTGAGCTGTCCACTCTCTCACTGGTGTTGGTCCCACTACTGTTAGATTGTGGATCCCATGTTGATGCAGTCTGGTGAAAAGGCTCAAAATACTTGTGTGTCTGCAGGTATCGGATTTGCCAAGCCCCGATCAAAAGGTCATTCTCCAGTCTCCTTATGCTTCTCTTCAGAGCTGCCAGCTCTGTATCACAAGAGTTCAGGTCCTGAGAAGAGAGGAAAGCCTAATTATTATTATAATATATATTTTTTATCATTTAAATCTCAATTTCTGTAATATAAGAATACTTACTGACATGTCCGTCGGGGCAAAGCTGGAGTAAACCAGAGTCACCAGGAGTAATGCTGCCATGACTCTTGACTTGTTAAACTTTAATAAACAATCTCTGCCCTTTTATCCAGTGATAGCCCCTGCTTCCATGTGTTTCCTTCCAGAGGCGTCAGAGTTATTTAGAGCTGGAGCTGGTTCTGCATGGTCCACATTAAGTCAAGAACAAATCCACCTGCCAAACCTCTGCTTTTTTGTTTTGTTTTTTGTTTTTCTCATATGCAAGACCATCTAAGCACGCATATTAAATTCTGTTCTATTTCCTCAATATATATGCACGTTTGTGTGCATAGTTTTATGCGTTACTTCTTAAATTATAATGTTATTATTTAAGCTTAAATAAAACTTGATTTTGCAGTCTTGCCTAAATGACAATTGACTCTAGATTACAAATAGCCCCCTCTAGTGTTGTTTTGCAGGCCTTTTTAATCATGCACTAAAAACGTTTTGGCCAAAGACAGTGTTTAATAAATGTCATAATAACAATATGTTTTTTTGTAATGACATTGTATTAATTTCCGTTCAATGCAAATATAAATGTAATGATTCTCATTCATGCCGGTCTGAAAGTGAGATAATTAAAAGCAGATGTTGCAGCTGCAGAGGGGGGGTGCAGACTGCAGAGCAGACGCTTGGCTAACTGCTAACTTTACGCACATCTGAACTTTTGCTTTGTATTTCCAAGCACGATTTTAGAGTTTTGTTTACTCTGTGGAGAAAAGAAATGTACGATTTGGCAAGAAAAGTTGAGTAATTTTCGCAACTGAAGTTCGGGAAGTACAAATCTGCTACGTTTGCACAAACCAGGGGAAGGAGGGAGAGAGTGGATGGGACAACAAAATCTGCCCGGTTAACCTTTGAACCACCTTCCTTTTGTCTTTACTAGTGGATCACGAGACGACGCTCATATAATGTCTCAAAAGACCGTGTCAATGGTAAGCTGGCTGCCTGAGTTTTCCTAGACCTTTGCTTCTCTTTTTCCAAAGGGTGAGTAAAAAAAACAACAACAGAGAGGGTTTTTTGTGAGGGCTTTAGAGGGGCTTCAGTGTTGCAAAAGATGTGATACTTTGAAAACATGTCAACTGTCTTTGCTACCTCTCTGCAACTGTTGCTTCTTTTGGTTGTAGGTGTTTGTGTGATCATTGGTTAATCCGTATGATCTTATTTTCCTTAAAGCTTGAAGTTGAAAGTGAAGACCCCAGCAGTATGTCGTATGTGCATTTCCATCCTGGCTCAGATGCTGGGGTAAATGGGTACGTTTTTTTAATGTAATATATTTAAAGGCTTTATTCATTGTAATGATTCCACACATATTAAGCTGCACAAATATTGAGTGTACTACCATTTGGGCATTTGGGGCTGCCACAGTGTTTTTACATGTTATGATTGTATCACATATTGATGAAGTTTGTGAACACTCTCAAATCAATCTGTGAAAATGCCTTAAACGTCTTTGATCAAAGGTCCTTCCATATTTGTAATATTTTACAAAAGCATTATCTATTGAGCCTAGAGAATTTTATATATGCCCAAAATTGTTTACAAAGTGTTAAATGGATTCGCCCCACCTCCTGTGTCGGCCTACTGTAAACCAAAGACACAGAGGTGCCTTTCAGAAGAACAGCCTTTGGACAAAATGCTCCGTCTGTGAAGGCCTGTAAATTATAAATCAGTCTCCCCCTCACTGTCAGGGAATGTCCCACATTTCCCATATTTAAAACCAAACTCAAAGTGTGGCTAAAACCAGCCTTGTGACCATTAAATGACTCTCCCTTTACATTTCTTTTACTAATTAATTTCTGTTACATTGTTGTTGTTTGTATTTTCTGTATTCCTGTAATCTGTCATAATCTGTCATGTTTACATTTGTTTCTGTTGTTTCAATGCAGATGTTCATTAATGTGCATTGTCCCTAAGAGAAAACTAAATAATAATATTGTGACTGTTAAAGTTTAAAGATGAAATTTACTGGGTAGCATATTTTTAAATCTTTAGGAATGTTTCAAAGATGGAGGACGCCGTGGTGGCAATAGATGATGGAAAGGAGGAGGATATGGACCCAGACACAATGTATAAGTACGTTAATGTTTTCTTTCCATACATTTATTTGTTTAGTTCAATTTATTTAGGTAATCAGTCTATCATCGTCATATCTAATCATGTTTTACCCTTTTTACCTACAGCAATATCCGAAAAAAGATATCCCCAGTCGTTATGTCTTTTGGATTTCGGTGAGCTTTTATGCCTGCTTTTTCATTGTAATATGATGTTAATGTAGTTTTATTTTTGCCCAGTATGTTTGGGGTGGTGCTGATTTTTGTGGACATAGTTCTGGTGATCGTGGACCTGTCGTTGCCGGCCAAAAGCAGAGAGGTTGGGAACGCTCTGGAGGCTGTGGCCCTGGTCATTTCATTCTTCTTTCTTTTTGACGTTCTCCTTCGGGTCTATGTTGAAAAGTAAGTGACAAGATGCATGTATTTGTTTAATTCAACTAACACTGGTATGGGAATGCAATAAAATGGTTGCGCACACTAATTCTGTCATGCACTTACATCATTTTAATTTTTAATGGAACAATCAATGTTTGTGTGTCAAAACAAATTCAACTTTACAACTCATTTGGTTTCTGTGACCTCATCTAAATAATCTCAGGTCACTACTGAGTTTTATTAAAAGTTATATTGGCAGTTTTGTTTGTTCCGGCCAGCAATTTTCATTGACATAATCTTAACCAAAATAATACATCACTCTGATTTCCATTTTTCTTAATGGTTTGGAAAGGCATGGTGGCTGAGTGGTTAGCACTCTTGTCCTATTTTTTTATGGTCTCTTTATCTGGGTGGGTTACCTCTGGATGCTTGGATTTGTCCCATCAATCCAAAGCATATGTAATAGCTAGAGTGCTTTGTGACCATTCTTTACACATTTTCCTGTGGGAACAATAGACCTTAAACCATTAATATTCACAAACAGATTATTTTTCACAAATGTCATTTGAGCATCTCCTAATGAATTCAACTGTTGTATATTGTCAAATTTCTCCATAATAGCATTGCTACATCCAAGTTGGGGAATGTTGTAATGGAAAAAAAACAAAAAAAACACTGGCAGAGCCTGAGTCGGCAGGAGTGGAGTTCTGACTAGCTGTTAAACAGGAAGTTTCAAAGAGGAAGTTGGACAGGAAATAAATGATTGGTATGAAGGCTTAACAAACTATCCATTCCATACAACTACTGTAGTATTTTCTGAAACAAAGCAATCAACAATGAGTATGACGACACCTTTCTGGAAGAGCCATTATTTTCTCGTCTGTTAATTTAAACAAAACCTAGACTAAAAAAAGGAATACATTTAGAAGCAATGAAAGTGAAAATCTTGAAAGAATACTGTTTTGTTTTTAACTAAATTTGCATGATATTTTGACTTCTGTATCTTAACACTAAAGACAATTTAATCAAAAGGACTGTGGCAAAAACTGAATAAACATTAACACTTGTTATTATTTCTACCCATGTACAGGGTGCATACATAATATATCTATGATAATGACCTATTTCAGATCCACCACTGAATTCTGAGCACCAGTACAAAAAGGGAAATACTGACTATCAAACTCGCTCAAAACCAAGCATAATAAATCAAACAAATTTGATTCATCCTGATTTAAAAGTTGTAAAATGTAATCACATATTAATAATTGAGGTATTTCACTCTGCCCCCCCCTGTGAAAAATTAAAATGTTTATATGTTATATGAGTTGGGTGCGTTCCCTGTTTGGAAGGCTAACAGACACCACTTGTAAGTTCATACTTTTAAATTGATGGAAAAAGAAGAAAAGAACACCAAACACAAGATTTGTTTGGGGTTATATCAACCAGCACTGTGTGTGTTCTTGTTTGTCACAAATAATCGTGCCCTGTTGAATAGAGGGAAGTTGCGTCTTATGGCTATTTGTTCATTAAACGCAGAGTTTGTTATTGTTTGCACTTATTAACCCAGTTTTTCCTCTGCAGGTTTAAAGTGTATTTTAGCTCCAGGCTAAACATCTTGGACGCTGTGGTTGTAGTGGTCACTCTGGTGGTCACAATGACCTACACCTTCACTGACCTCTCGGGAGCCAGCCTCATCCCCAGGTACTGTACAAACCTTTTTTACCACCACCACACCAAGTGAGCTTTGTAAACAACACGCATGTATTTTTGCCATCAGGGTAGTGAACTTTCTACGCTTCTTGAGAATTCTAATTCTTGTAAGAGTGTTCAGATTAGCAGCTCAGAAAAAAGAGCTGGAAAAAGTCACCAGGAGAATGGTAAGACTAAGAGCACTGTTGATCATATAGCATAGCGGTAAAAGATCAGGGTAGATTTTTTTATTTATTAAAGATTTACTTTATTTTATAGGTTTCTGAAAATAAGAGGCGTTATCAGAAGGACGGCTTTGACCTTGACCTTACCTATGTTACAGGTATGCTAATGTAATAGGGGAAGAGATTGTGTAATTGAACTTGAGTAACTCAGAATGGAAATGCAGAACTTCCGAACCTGAACTGAATTTTGTTACAATTCAGATCGTGTTATTGCAATGTCTTTCCCTTCCTCTGGCAAGCAATCCTTTTACAGAAATCCCATTAAGGTAAGCCACAAATTGAGTTTGCTTTGTTTTATACGCCTACACAATACTATTATATTCTTATACATCTATTTGCTTGCATTCTACCCTAATTTATTTCTGATCTTGTTAGGAGGTAGCACGGTTTCTTGACACAAAACATGAAGGACACTACAAAGTTTACAACTTATGCAGTAAGTCCTTTAAGCATGATGATAAAAAGTTGCCAACATTGTCAGTAGCAGAAAAGCGTTACCCATCTTTTATCGTGTTCATGCGTAATGTAATTTAATTTTTGATCTGTTTTATTTTCCAGGTGAAAAAGGCTATGACCCTCAGTTCTTCCACTACAGAGTAGAGAGAATCTTCATTGGCGACCACAATGTGCCCTCTTTAGAGTGAGTGGGATATCTCTGGTGATACTGTTACCTGTTCAATACTACATGATATACTTGACTATGCATATTATCATGCTTCTTGCATCCACAACAACAGTGATATGCTGAAATACACGGCAAGTGTGAGGGAGTGGATGGCTGCTGATTCAAAGAACATTATAGCTATTCACTGTAAAGGAGGAAAAGGTTTGTTCTCAATGACTATTACAAAATACTGTAGTTTTCTATGTAAATCATTTTCCTTTTGGCATCGATACTTCAGGACGTACAGGTACCATGGTGTGCACTTGGCTTATTGATAGCGACCAGTTTGAGTCTGCTCAGGTGAGTTTAATACAGTATTCACATGATGTGTCCCAGACATGTGTTATTAATAATGTATGTTCTTTCTCTTTAGGACAGTTTGGAGTATTTTGGAGAGAGAAGGACAGACAAAAGCCGGAGCTGCAAGTTTCAGGGCGTGGAAACCCCTTCACAGGTACTGCACTATTAGTGCCTTACGCGGCCAATTAGTTGATGGCAGCAGTGGCTGAAATGGTTTGATCAAAGCTCCTCTATTAAACTTACAGTAAATCCTTTTATCTTGGGCAAATACAATTCATCAACATCACATCTGTGCCCAAAGGAGGTGGAAAATCGTGTTAAGTGAGAATTTTTTTTGACATTGATTACTGTTTATTTTGTGTTTCTTATCCAGAGCAGATACGTGGGATATTATGAAATCATGAAAAATAAGTTCAACAGACGGCTACCTCCACCAAAAAGCCTCAGGATCAAGAGCATTCGTATCCATTCAATAGCAGGTGCATCACACATACTGGCATTTCATCGTTTTCCTCTTCTTTTTTTTAACTGTTTTATTCCTTTTAACAAGGTGTGGGTAAAGGGGATGGCAGTGATTTAAAGGTGAAGATCATTGTCAGAAAGGAGCAGGTGTTCGAGTGTGTGTGTGCCAAACAGGAAAACTGTACTGTAAGTCTACCATCATTCATGACATTGACATTTATATGTCTGAAATGATTGCCACCTTGTAGATACTAAACCCTTACTGTTCCCCTGCTCAAGATAGTAAAGGGAGAATTACCTGCTGTGGCATATACTTCAGACTCGTAACATTATGACTGCCTGGCTTCTTGCAATTCATTATCTTGTAAATATCGTTCAATATCAAATGATTCAATGTTTGTAAATGGGGTGTTCAGGTGTTTCCAGATGTGGGGAGCAATGCAGCAGTGATCAGTCTACAGAATGGGCCTGTGGTTGATGGAGACGTCAAAGTCATGTTTGACTCCAGTGCTGTAAGCGCCTGAATATATTTTATACAAACTATGGATTTCAAGTAGTTGTTACTCATTGATCTGTTTTTATAGGGGATTCCAAAGGGATATGAAGATGTACCATTCTTCTTTTGGTTTAATACCTCATTTATAGTAGATGACAAGTATGTTTGGGAGAGGGAAAGATACTTTATAATGAATAATTTGAGATGTTCTCACTATTGATTTGAATCTTTGTAGACTGTTCCTGTCCAGAGATGAGCTCGACAACCCGCACAAGGCAAAGACTTGGAATTTGTACAAGGAGGATTTTGGCGTCACCATGTATTTCTCTGAACCATAAGAAACTTTCAAAATAAAAGTTTATATATAATTTGTTTAATCACATGCATGTGCATTGAGAGAGAATACAGGAGCAACGACCTCGATAAGCAATTTTATTTACAAAGTTAAATCTTTCACAATCATTTATAACTTAACTATATTTTTCAGTTAATTTCACATTTATTGCACTTTTTACATCCAAAATCCCTTTAACAGTAAAAATATAGAAAATAAAGTACACATTTAGAACAAAAATAAATTTTTTCTGGTGTCAGCAATAAGGCAAGGCAACTCAATCTAATAAGGCACTAAACAAAACTACTTGACAATAGCTGAGGATTTGAGTTGACCATCCCTTACCCTATCCGACGAACAAAACACATCTTCACATTTGGTAATTGTGCCTGAGGTTCATGAATATTATACCCTTGCCTCATGTCATTTGGTTCCAGTGCTCCTGTCTATTTTGTCTATGCGCTCGTTAACAAAGCGTGGATCTTGCTGCTCGAGCCAAGTTGTCAGAATAACCATGGAACTGAGAGCACTGCTCCAGTATGTCGTAGCGCCCACTTCGCAAAAAGCAAAGTGTTGTAGTTTTGCATGTGTCTTTGCATTGAACAGACACATGGCCTTTGGCTCTTAAATACCAGAACTTCTGAAAGACCGCATCATTCTTGTAGAAAGTCTGCAGGAGCCCATCCATGTCAGATGGAAAGAGACTGGGTAACCCATAGGCCTCTTTGGCCCGGTACAGAAGAGTCCATTTAGGGTTTGGGTCAGGGGTCCACGGCGCCTCTGGACCGTGATTGGCCTCTGTCAGATTCAAGATGTAGGTTTCATGATCGAGCACCATCCGAGAACTGTTGGGGTAGTTCCCATCCATAACATAAACACGGTAACCTAAAATAAAGTATGTTCAGTCTGTGGCAATTTCCAATTGCACTTCTCGAAATACAAGTTGATCATTACCTGGGTTTAGATTAACATAAGTGGTGACACTTGGAGCCACAAAGGCCACACTCAAAGGACGAGTCAGCGTTTCTTCATCATAAAACATTTGAAACTCATCAGTATGCGTGTGCCCAAAAAACTGCCCAGCAATTGTACTTTCATATCTGGATAAAAGGAAATGAACAGACCAATCAATACAAAATGAAGTATTAAAAAAAAAGATACGCTAATACGGATGGATACTGTATACTATAAGACAAGTATTTACATTTATTGCATTTAATAAAAATAAGTTTCCAACCTGTTAACAATATGATAGTAGTTCCAACTCCAGCTGCCGAGACACAAGCCCGGAGGAATATGTCCTATTATATGCACCTAAATAAAGAGAACACAGGGCAATGAAGCCTCTCTCTAAGGTTGCCGACTTAAAGTAACCAAATCACTACAAAGATCTACAATTACACCACCTTATTCTGTGGTTTACTTCCATTACCTTCTCGCCCTTGTCTTCACTTGACTGGAGAACTTGCACGAGCCATTGCAGCTGATTGGCCGGATCTGTGGAGTTTATCATGAGCCAAAGGTTTTCTTGAGCACAAAAGTTCATGTTTAAAGACACCACTCTCAGACCAGGCTGAATCTCTAGAGTGTAAAATCCACCATATCTGAAAAGCAAATAAAGTTAGCAAGGAAAAAAAATAATATAAATCTAAAGCTATGACGTTAAATAAATAAATATATACCTCAAAGTCTTCAAAGCAGGCTCTGGCAGCCAAGGAGCCCACTCTTCAGCCATAGTATTGTAGAGCCACGCTGAAGATTTGTTGCCGTGTATAAAAGGTGGGGGAAAGCTGTTTACTGGGGTACTCTCATGGTTTCCAATGGCAGGGTAGACAGTCACATTTGGACCCAGGTGTCTGTGGGATTAAATGGTTAACATTTCTTTTCACAAACACACAAAATCAAATATAAAATACCCTTCAGCCAAACTGATTATTATTTATTCTGCCAGTTCCAATCTTAATTCTAAATATAAGTAGCAAAGTTTTACACGTCCTTCAGTGAGCTAGTTCAGAATATGTACAACAGTTAATGAATTTAACAAAATGTCGACAAAACATTCATTCAAATTTTAAAATAAATTGAATTACTTGTGGATTAGCCTGGAGATGACAGTAAGTTCCGACAGCTGTTGTGTTCTGGTCTGAGACCACACATTGTGGGCGGGGATGTCTCCGGTCCAGTAGACCCAGTCCCAGGGGCCGTTCTTGGCCACGTGCTCCAGTAGGTGCTCGATGGTGTGCAGAGGCAGGTCACACTTACTGTAGGTGCCCCAGTATCCTGCCTCCCTCCGGCGCCAGTTAGGCATGCCCGAGTCATTTCGACAACACAGAGGATCTTTGCAGTCTGCGGCACTGCCGACGGCATAATCCTGTGAGGAGAAAGGGATTAAGAACAGGGCTCTAACATCTTTTGTAGATCAATATCTACTGACCTGATCCCAGTGGATGTCTGTCAGGAACAGGACCCTGCTCTGAGGAGAGCCGGTGGCCGGAGCTGAAGGAGGAACAACCGGGGGCTTTGGGACCTTGGGCAGAGTGATGTTCCACGAATTGTAAAGGTCAAATTTACCACAAGTGGGCCCCACCAACACAGCACAAGCCTCAGAGGGTCTGAGAACAGACTTCAGCAGCACCAGAATAAAGTCATCTCTAAAGAGCTCAGTTATTTCATGGCAGACTCTCTCATCTGCCAAGTGCAGTAGAATACAAGCCTCTCCCAGGGCATGGGCCACACGCTCTTCATTCGCACTGTTCTGAAAAAAGTTAAAGTAACATCCTCAATAAAAACATATAAATCCTGTGATAAACACAATGTCATTCAATATGTCGATTCAGTCATAATCCTAGCAACAATAAAATGTGAGAGGCACTCAAGTTCAACAAGATCATATGACCAATATCAGCATATTCAGCAAAACGTTGCAGGAAGTTTTACGGATTAACCACAGTGCTTAACGTAAATAAACAAAAAAAAAATATAATATAAAAGTTATAGTCGTTACCAGGAGGGCCACGTCAATGATGCCAAAAATGGTTTTGCACAAAGGGCAGGATACATTTCTCCAGCCAATTCCAAAGCTCGGCTTCATCTGATCCAAAAACAGCTTTATCGACTGCCTTGAAGGTTGTGCTGGATGACATGACCCAAAAGACAAAAGCAGGACCACGGTGACCCAGGCTGAGGTCCGAACAAGCGCATAGAGTGGCATGATCAGAAAGAGAAATAACAGAGGTCTCTTCCCTGCAACAATAAGGGCAAAAACAAGAACAGGAAGTCACAGCAAAGTACATCAACACTTAGTTTCACACGTTTGAGAAAAAATGTCACACATACACCCTCATACGGAGGATAAGGGTAGCTTTATCATGAAAGCACACAAACAAGATAGAGCTTGCTACCGACTGATCATTGTACAACAACTGCACCATGACTATGTACCTCAACTTCACTGCGGCGCCGCTGCAGCACTTCTCCGCCAATATGAGGACTCGACCGGGTCAAGTCAATGTTGTTGTCTTCATAAGATATATGACAGAAATAAGACCAACGACGCGTGTCCAGGTGTGTGTCAGACCTCAACCATGGATCTATTATAATAATCGAGCTCAACTTTGTTTTTCCGGGGTTGGTCTTCTCAAATACACAGCAGCAGTCAGGTGACAAGTCACGTGATCAGCGTTAGTCCTCCCGCTCCCTCCCAACGTTAGATTATTTATTTATTTCATTATATTTTAATTTGCTGATTGCAAACATTAGGATCAAACTGAATAAATCGTATCTGGTATGTTGATTTGATATTCAGACTTTTTAAAACTAAACTTTAAGCTGTAAAGTAGCACAAAACACAAAAAGATCGAGGCCAAACCATATAATATAAATATATTTTTTTTTATTGCATTAAAGATTGTTTACACGTTTCTTTAGCTTATTGCTTTCAGATTCCTAAATAATAAATCCTTAAAAAGATGATAAAGCCATGATAAAAGTGACAATTTGGCTTAACATTACCTCAATGTTAAATAATACAAGAAAAGCAACGTGTGTCGGCGTAAGTGGTCATTGAAATGACATGATCCATATTTACAGTGGCTTAGCAAATGCATGAAAAGTGAAAATAAAAAGTGGTTTTCTACACATAGAAAATTCATTTGTCTTGCATCTTCTCCAGGATTGGCACGATCATGTCAAACTTGGGTCTCTTGGCCGGATCCTCGTTCATACAGAGCCTCATCAGTTTACAGATGTGAGGAGAAATACCAGGAGGGATTGTTGGTCGAAGTCCTTCCAATGACACCTACGAGATTAACATTATTTTACAATCTGCAGGTGATTATAGTTCTTGGTGCGTCAATAGAGAAACAAGTATGCATGTCGTCACAAATGCTTGTGGTAAGATGTGCACCTTCATGCCTATCTCCATATGTGAGAGGTCGGCGAAGGGAACCTCCCTCGTAACCAGCTCCCACAGTAACACTGCAAAACTCCACATATCAGCAGACCTCCTGTTGATATCCTCTGGTTTCTTCTGTAAAGCTAAAAGCAGAAAATCAGACATAAACATAACAATACTTCAATAACAAGTATAGTGTTGAGAAAAACAGGCCATACATTATTATAATAGTATAAATGTACAGCAAGAGAAAATGACAACCTAACAGTGGAAAAATCTAATAGTATTGAAATCAGACGTCTATTTCATAAATAAATACCCTCTACATTGAGCTACGTACAAAAACATACTTGTAAATAGTGTTACAGAGTTCTGTGGCCCCTGCAGCCTACAAAAGACACCTCTTGTGCTTCTAATCTGAACATTGCTTATGAATGCCTGTCACCATCTTAGTAATAATTGCTAATAGTCAATGTTCTATTTTGGCGAATTAAGCCGCAATCTTTATTCAGTATCTCAAAATAGGTCAACATTCCTTATAACATAGTAGGATGATCTAAATAGTGACGCCTCTGTTTCACACCTCACTGTACACATTGGCTTAGCATAGCACAGTACATTGCTTACAACAACAATGTTGTGCTAAATTACACACTACACCATGTTCCTTGCTGGATGACTCATACGTCTGTCTAAGTACAGGTTCTGAGCAGAAACAAAGATATACCTTCAGGGGCCATCCATGCTGGGGAGTACATGCGGCCTGGGCACTGGAACGAGAATTTAGCATCTGCCATACTGACTCTGGCTGTCATATCTTCATCAATCTGCAAATGTCAAAAAATATAATCGTTATGCTCATGTTTTTTTTAAGATAGACAAGAATGGAAATGGTTTAGAATTAAATTTTTTTGTCATTGTCTTTACAATGGCTAGTACTATGGGTCCTCGCAAAAACACTAATATTTAATACATACATTTGCAATAAACACATAATAGAATGCATTCAATATAAGTTGACTATAACATTTTGATTAAATCATGGTGTAATGGCAAAACTTAAAATTGATTTAATATTTTAGTGCGACAGTGAACATGTAGACCGGAAATCTGAAAAGGCGACTTGTAGGCAAAATCTCACCATGACATGCTTACTGTTGAGATACAGTCGTGAGACCATAGGCTCTAAGGTGTGGAGGAAAGCCATGCCACTCGCAATGTCCAAAGCAAATTTCACCGCCTGGCTTTGGTCAACAACAAGAGCTATAGAAGAGATCAAGTATAGTAAGACCAGTCCTGCAATGATTGATTACTTAATAGCTAATTCCCTATGCACTCACTTGTGCCCTGATGCAAGATGTTGAAGAGGGATCCGTACGGCATGTAGTGAGTGATAACAATAGGATGAGGAGAAGGAGGCGACTGACAGGCTCCCAAAACAGGGAGGATGTTTGGATGAGAAAATATCCTACAAATTAAAATTATGATATATGAGAATAATTTTGATATACAGTGAAAACATTTAACGTCAGCATGGAAATCGGACAGTCTTTCACATTATACTCAGTTGTAGAAAGAATTTACTTATAACAAAATTAGACTGCAGTGAGATTAGTGAACGGAAGCTGTTTTGATGATCTCAAACTTTACAACATTGTTACTGTAGCATGTGGACTTTTGCTTTATTGTGGCATAATTATAAGATGCAAGTCACACAAAAGGTTAGCTGAGCATTAGTGATATAAAAGCACCTGAGTTTTGGATGTTCCTCATTAAAATCTCTGCTCTTCCTTGTCGTCCAGTCTCTCACATGTAGCACCTTTACAATGATCTCATCGCCCTGCCACCGACCCTGCCACAACTAAGGATGAAAATGTGATGTCAAACATTATGAGCCAAACACAGGGGAGTTTTAACAAATACTGACCTCTCCAGACTGGTTTTCATTGACCTTGGCCAGAAGTGACAGCTGCTTATAATCAATACCAGCCTGTTTGTTCAGAGTACCATTACCTAGCAAATCAACACGTCAAGCAAAAATAAAGTACATTCGAGTGATTATAATTGTTAAACATTATGTTACTCACGGGGTCGTGTTCTCATTGTCCCTTTCCAAAACGTTTCCTTATATGGTATTTTGGTCATGTTTTGGCCCATTTTTTCTGCCTTTTCTGAAAGTTAAAAAAATAATTTAGAACAGTAAATGGTTATGATAAGTTCCCAATGGAGAAAAAAGAAAGGAAAAGAAAATCATGAATATATATTTTTTTTTACCATGAAGCAGTTGTTTGAGGTGAGGTTTTGCTTTGTCCAAAGGTGTTTGTCCATATCTGTTACATACGCACACCTGGGCACCACTAGCAACCAAATCCTGCCAAAAAAAGAATAATAATGATTTTGTGCAGAAAAATATAGATAGCTACTTCAATCAATGTAACAGGAGATGTTATTGCATTGATGCATTCAGAAATGCATGACATATTTTTGGCTACAGAAGAGCATTTTCAGAACTAAAATAGATTATTAGACATGCCACATCCAGAAATGCCTCACTTTGCAATGTGTAAAAATACATTTATCTAATGTAATAAACTAGATAATCAAATTTAAGTACAGCCAACTGCCACTTGGATAAACATTATATTTAAACAAATTTTTTGTAAAAGCACTTTATTTTACACTGAACATTTTGAAAGTACCTCTGCCACTTGGTCTTGTCCCCAAAAGCAAGCATAATGCAAAGGTGTGTTCCCATGTTCGTTGACTGTATTGGGGTCTGCTTTGCACTGAATAAGCTGCAATTTACACATTAAGAAAATTAGACAAGACTATATCGGGCTTATGTATATCAAGTTCAGTGTATACCTTAGCCACAATGTCCCTGTGTCCGTGGCTGGAGGCAAGATGAAGAGGTGTGTCATCTCCTCTGTTCATCACATTGATTCGAGCTCCTCTCATGATCAGCATGTCCACAACTCCACTCCTGCCTTCTCTGCAGGCCCAGTGCAGAGGGCTGAAGCCGTGGTCGTCGCTGAGAACAGGCAAAACATACATGTCATACATTAAAATAGTTACCTGTAGCATCTGGAGGTGTTGTTCATCACGAGTAAGGGACAGTCTGCAATGATATCAGATTGTTGTGTCCAAATAGGAGTCGAAATGCAAAGCTCTTGATTTACTGGTTAATCTAGGTTCTTACTCTCACAAGAAAAGGCCTAGATCGCTGATACAAGCGGTCGAAATGAGTTTCTTCCACATGGTGGCTTAGAGATGGGGTGAAGAGCTCAGTCACCAGAGTAGAGCCGCTGCTCCTTGACCTCGAAAGGAGCCAGCTGTGGTGGCTTGGGCCTCAATGCCTCACGAATACCTCCCTGGGCAGGTGCTTAGGGTATATCCTAACAGGAGGAGGCCCCGGGATTGGAGGAACTATGAGTCTCCCAATTATAAAGTTCAATTGGCTATTTGTAAGTAGCAAAAGTAAGTAAATAAATAATAATGATAATAATAATAACAATAATGTCTATGGCTTGATAAACAACATTACCATAAAACAGAAACTCTAAGAATGCACGTTTTTGTTTTAAACTATTTTACTATGTGCATGGCATTTTTACCAGGGCTGGCAAAGTTAAAGGTCCTATATCATGCAAAATCGACTTTTTGGAGCTTTTAACCATGTTGTTATGCTATTTCCTTCTCAAAAACACCCCCAGAGTGGTTTTTGGATTCATTCACGCAGTTCTCAGTAATCCTCCTGAATCCTGCTCTCTGAGCAGCTGCTCCGCCCTCTCCTGGTAAACGACTGGCATGTTCAGTTGTGTCGTCACAGCGGAACGGAAGTGCTCGACGTCTGTAAGCTAATGCCTGATTTTTCATTATTTCTGTCGTAAAAAAAAAAAAAAAAAAAAAAAAGTTCCTGACGCGTCCGCGCTGCCCCTGCAGAGAAATCAAACGCACCCCCTGAGCGTCTGAGCAGATGTCGTGTTTGCACCGAAAGCTGTGAAGAAGGAGCTCTTTCTAACCTACTCTGGAGTCTGGACACCTGTTCCTTTTTCTAACGATAATGTCACGGAGAAAAGCGCGTTTGGCTACGAGGAAAGGACTTTATTCAACCTTCCTAAAGAAGAGACCACTCGCCAGAAGTTGGATTTTCTCTCCGGGATTCAGCGACTAGCAGCCAAAATAGTGTTTGTCTGTGACCGTCTCTGATGGATGTTTGGTGAACCTTGGCCAGAATCAAAGTGGATTAACTTTTATAACCAACATAATGGAATCATCAGAGCGGTGAGTCAATCAAAATGCGTGTTAGCGTGTGTGTTAGCCATTATATATATTTCTACTACTGCTAAAGTTGTATGAGCGGAGAGAGGGGGCGGAGTTAACTGAATCCAAGCGTTTTGTCTTCCGGGTTGGAAAAATACCTCCAGAAAATACTTATATTTATCACAAAAATTAGTGCTCTGTAGTGGTAGAGGTACAATATATCATATAAATGCCTATACTTTACTTTGGAATGGCTAAAATAGCATGATACAGGTCCTTTAAAGCTTTAACTCATGATTAATCGAAAAAATAATTGGTGCATTAATTTTGAATTAATTCGATCGTTTATGTTTTGACTAAACACACTCCTGTATCTGAGCACAGACATTACCTGAAAGACTTGTATTAACCACATATTGTAAGCCAGGTGTCTTCAACCGAAGACTTGAGAGCGACTTGTGCATCAAAGAGGGTGTTCTAATTATGCTATTTCAACTAAAATGTCCTGATACTTTACTTCATGCACCTAAACGTTTGCAGATTCTGTTAAAAATGTTCAGCACCCAAAAAAAATATATCTAAAATGTGACTTATCAAGCGTGTGTAGACATGTTGGGCGAGCAAAGAAAGGGCTGGAGAGCTACTGGTTGGAGATCCCCATTATAAGCTATTGGGCTTTTCCCGTAGAATTATGAAACTGTGAATATTTGGTTAATGAAATGTGAGCAAATACTTTAAATTTGAGTGTTCTATTTTACTTTCCTGTGGGGACTTGAATAAAAATTCTGTGTATCAGATGACACAACTACTATCTGTGTGGTTCTGTGTTTGACACGGATGCTCCCCTTATCTCCTAATCTTTATTTAGACTTCACCACATGCTTTTACAAAGCCTGCTGTCCTATAACCATCTGGCAACTGCTTAGTGATAAATATGTCTGCGCGGGACAGGATGGACATGTGCCGAGGTGCAAACACGTAACATACGGTACACAGCGGCTTAGGGGCAGTCTGCAAGGAGTCAACCTCTCACCTAAGTGCCACTGGACTCTTTACCCGCAACATACTCAACATTAGCTGACCCCAAAACAGTTTGAAGTTTTTTTTTGCAATGTCCTGCAAAGCCGCAAACTTAACACTATATTTACCATCAGCCTCAAGAGAGTGTGAATGGCCCAATGGTAAATAACCAAAGTGATGCACAATAGCAGTAAAGGTGCAAAGCTAAAATGAGTAGGTAAGAGTAAGAGTATGCTAGAACGATTCTGATGGATATGGTGTGGCAGTCTCAAATTCACACAAAGACAAGGCGGAGTCTGTAGATCTTCAAGTTAAAATACTGTGGAAATCAACTGTGGACGCAATTATTAGAAAATGGAAGACACTGATAATCTCCCTCGATCTGGGGCTCCACGCAAGATCTCACCCCGGGAGTTGAAATGCTGTGTTGCCCAGCGCCTGCCCCAAAACATCACTGCTCTAGAGGAGATCTGCATGGAGGATGGGACAAAATACCAGCAACAGTGTGTGAAAACCTTGTGAAGACTTACAGGAAACGTTTGACCTCTGTCATTGCCAACAAAGGGTATATAACAAAGTATTGAGATGAACTTTTGTTATTGACCAAATACTTATTTTCTACCATAATTGGCGAATAAATTCATTACAAATCAGACAATGTGCTTTTCTGGATTATTTTTTTTCTCATTACAGAACTCTCTCCACGTTTTAAGTGGGAGAACTTGTACACTGATAATTAAAAGCTCGGACAAGTAAGCAGAATATATATAAAAAATTCCGCGCTGGTGTAAAGACTGATTTTTTGTTTTTATGTTCTGAGGCGTGAGGAGTAATGTTGAATACTCATGTTTCTTTAACATAATGCAAGAAGTTTGAAGTGTTCTCAACATTAAACTTTAGTAGTCTTTTCACTTATGGGCGTTGTCAAAGTAGCAAAAATTACTACTCAAGAAAAGTACAAATGTATGCTTATTATACAACTACACCTGAAAAAACAACGTTCTATCTTTTTTTCTATCCGTAGCCAGACAGCTCATAGTTGCTTAGGGCTATTAAAAGTAACAGGGGAAAAAAACGCAGGAATGACAGAGCGGAAAATGCTTGGTGGAATCCTCAGCCGCATTACCTCTCCCCCTCCCTGTGCCTTCCTGTGTCAAATTCACAAACAGCTCTTGGGACTGTGCCAAAACAACGCTCAAATGTTTACAAGTGGGAGCAATTTCACCATATTTTCCCACACACGGATCAAGTGTGCAGTGATATGATATTACGTACAGTTAGTCTAGTGAAATGAAACGCATCAACATGTACTGTAATACTTAAGAGGAATAATAGTACCTCTTTGGTTCCTCTATCCATACCAATATGTTCAGCTTCTGTGCATATTCATTTCAAAAACTGGAATATAAAAAAGAAGGATATTTTCTATGCATTGTTGTCAAGGTACGAGGTTTATTGCTTGTAATTGCCAGAAAATTCACGATTTGTTTTATGTTTTGGTGCTCTACATGATTCAGTACTTTTTTCAGTATTTTTACTTGGTAGTAGTTGGTTGACTCCTCCTACTTAGATACAACTATTTCTACCCACACCCTGCTTTTTTGGAGATTTCTTAAGCCACGTAGTTTACCCCGCCCTGCATTAGAAACAAAGCGGCCCCCTGCAAGACGTCTGCATAATGATGTTTATATGGAAGTACGAGGGCCAGTCCCTGTATGGAGCTGTGCAGAGGAAATGGCCTTGGCTGCCGAGTGGTTGGCTGGAGGCACCGCAACGCTCAAAGTCAACATCAACACACACTGCACTTATATGGTCCTGCCCAAGAATTAGATAATCAGGGAGTTATACAGTGAGGTCTAACGGAGCAGCTTTCTATGTAGGGAGTTATGTAAACAGATGGTATCCTCTCTCCAACCAGTGCAGAGTGCTGGGTTTTCTAATAGTGAAATCTGGTACATGCTTTACTTTTTGTTCATCACAGGTCAAGCATATCCGGGCTACATGTTCATAATAACAGTATAAATGTTCATGTACAGTATAATGCATTTTAGGCTTCCCAAAACACTGCTGTTTTGTCCTATATTATTATTATTCGTTTATTTGATATGGACATAACAACTGCATTGGACAAACCAGATACATTGTTTTTCGTGTTATAGCAAAACTGCTAATTTGCAACACTTGTCCATAGGAACATATTTATTCTATTTACTCAGGCAAAACTACTTTTAGATGTGCCCTTGTATCCCTGAAGTTTCTCTAACTACCACTAAAGCCTACAGTAGGGGAAGACAAGTTTGCGTCGTGGAGGGCTGATTTTCATAATTTCCAAAACACCAAGGACCGAACCTCGCCATATTAGCCTAAAGTAAAGAACCATTTTCTGCAAATGCCAATGTTATACATTATGACCTGCCAGGAAAAAAAATTAAAATACTGACAGCATTACCCGCATGTTTAGAGTACTTTAACAAGTATTTCATCTCTGATTTGCATAATAATATTTCTCATAATTGTCTTGGGGCCAGAGGTTCTGTGCTGGAGGGCCGGATTTGGCTCCCGGGCCTGACGTTGCCTACACCTGGCCTACAGGCGTCCACCAATGTTCACAAACATAAATACAATGTTGATGAGTCTTCCTAAACATTATCTGATAAGTTACATTTTTCAATCTCACAAGAAAGTTGGTTATTTGACCCATGTTTAAATAAACTTTCCAATTAAAAATAATTAAAAATCAAGGTTTTCTGTGTATTTTCGGTAAACCTTTTTAACAGAACTTTTCCAGTCGGTTCAAAGTGAGGCCTAGACATTGACTCACTGCACCACTGAGTCAGCCCACATAACACTCATAAATTACAACTGCTTTCGCACATGCAGTTTTAGGAGATGACATCATAAAAATGGAAAAGTAGAGTACATACTACAGCTCACAAGAAGGAAACTTTTTTATTTTCCTTTTCAAAGGCAAAGTCCTGGTGCTCTAAATGTGTAGCTACTGGATTGTTTTAGATCTACTTTTTTCAGACTCTTTTTTGACAAACAATATTAATGCAATGACTTCTTTATTAATTATATTCATCTGTATTTATTTATTTATTTATTAATATCATGTGTTATTAGCCTGCTACAGATGAAGATAAAAAAACAGAACTGCTTAAATTGAATTGAATTGAATAAACGTATAAAGGGGTGAGCAACGCCCATCCATCTTCTTCCACTTGTCCTTTGCCGGGTCGTGGGGGCAGCTGTTGGAGCTGCTCAAGTCACATTGCACCAGCCCCTATGGCTCCTCCTGCAGGTGGTGGGTCCACAGAAGGACGGCCTCACGATTCTAACCGGGCCTGTTGGTCTCTCATAAGGGGCTGTCTGACCCGTCACCTAGGACCTGTTTACCATGGGAGACCCTACCAGGGGCATGAAGCCCCCGACAACGTGAGCAACGTGATGAGACAAAATCAAATTATGATCTCCCAATTTGGAGATTCTGTGCTTTCCTCTATAATCCATGCTCAGACAAACACAGAAACATGCTTTTGACTTTTCCCCACCCACAACTCCTATTGATCAGCTCTTGTTATGTTGAATGAGTGACAGGCAAATGTAACCAATCACAGTGAAGTGTGAACTATCAGCAGAAGAAGATAGCTTTAAAGATAAATAATATAAAAACAGCTATGAATGTATTGTGACCAAATCATTGAGCATATGAATTTGTTTAGCTATACCTCTCAATCTCCCAACTTACAGATGTAGTGCATTGTGTCACTAACATGCTTTTGAAAAGTTAGTGCCCTTTTAATAGTTGAAATCCTTTGACTACTCTGGTTACTGCAAAGACAAACTGCAGCTACTGCTACATAAACTTAAGACACTGCCTAAGCCTTCATATCAGAGACAAGATAGTGGTTCTCTGATGTTCAAAGCTCAGTATCCGAGCTCTGAAGAGGACGGACAGCACACTTACCCCAGGTTGAGGTCATTTTCTGTATTATCCAGCCACAGCCGGACGGCTACAGAGTTGCCTTCCCGACACTGAGTAAAGATGTCATCCATGTTTAGACGGAAGGCTTCCTCTTTGGGCTGGTCACAGCTCTGGTCGCCGGTCTTGATATCATGTAGCCTGGAAAAGGTGATGAGTGGATGTAACCCCATATCACAGCAATGACAGCACTTTGTTTATGAGTCCCGAGGTGGCCAATAGTACTATTTCCAAATCATTCATATTTTATACATAATTTTCTGCTGATCACACAATATTCATCAGTAGTTGAAAGTAAGTAATTTAACTAATAGTATGTGGCTCAATGGTATAAAGAAATTAAAAATAATAATAATAATAAATAAATAAAATGATAATATGTAATTAAAGCTGGGGTACATGGTTTTTCCTGCAAACTGATTTTTTTTTTTCTCCATTTGGCCTAAACTCGTTTCTAGCTCTCACAATTCGCATGTCCGAATTGTTCAAGCAAATTAGTATGCACGTTTCAAGCCCGTGCACAGCTCTGAGCGGTGGCAAAGTAAAAAGTGACTGTGCTACCAACATCGTGGTGGAAAACAAATGTACTTTACAACAACAAAAGGTCAGCTTTAAGTTTACAATGTGTCTGAAGATCATCCAAAAAAGCAGAAAACAAATCTTGAACTGAATATATATATTTTAATTGTCAACAGACATGCCCATGGGCTCAGTCTTCTTGCACAACACGGCGTCTATCTTTAATACCTAATAAGAAAAATTCCCGTCACTTGAGTGAGTGGACGCCTGTGTTTTTCCTTATATGGTATTTAAGAGAGATCTTTATCTAGTGGGATTGTTGAATGGCAGACAGACATTATTCAGGAGAGGATGATGCCGTTATTTTGACCGAACTAAAGATGGTTAGCAGTAAAAAATACAAAAGAGCAAACAAACAAAAGGCCTTCATACCGAGCCTATACTTTCTCAATCTTTTCCATAATGAGCGTCTTCAGAGCGGTCGGTCTCAGTTTGAACTCTATTGTCAGAACGTGCATTCGTGGTCAGCGACGTAACGTTTGCGTCAAGATGTTAGAAGTCAAGCAAAGACACAAAAGCACCCGTTGAAAAGTCTTACCTGTAATTATTGATCGCTTTGTCGATAGGTCCCTTTCCCCTTAAAGTAATCCGTGTCCCGAAAAGAAGAGCGAAAGAGTCCACGCCCCGCTCCTCAAAAGTTGGTGTGGGAGAAGCGTTTCGGCCACAGCGAGGGGAGCTGTGCCTCGGGACAGCTCTAGGGCGGCCCCTGGTGGACGCTATGCAACTGCGCCATGAATTTGCCTTTTTCTGTTACAGCGCTCAAAAGTGAGGTCAGGCGAGGTGTGTGAGAGGCAGGAATATTATGTAAACTACTGCTATAGATCTGAGCATTTTTTTGTGACGTAAAAGTACATTTGGGCCACCCCAATATGAGTGTTTTTTTTTTTTACCTTTTCTAAGACGGACTAAAGGACAGTTAACCTTGGTCTCAAGCTTGTCCTAACTTGGTCATATGCCAACTTAGCCCAACAATACTTTGAATTGTGTGACCATAGACATTTTAGGCTTTGTATGTGCGCGTGACTTAAACTTGATTTTGTGAGTGTTAAACTCACAGTTTGAGTTTTAATGACATGTTATGAGTATTTACCTCATAATCCCCACCTGAACCAACCACATTTTCTCCATTTTGGCTTTACCCAAATCTAAAAGCTTCAGGAAAAAAGCATCCAAACAGTGACAAAAACGAAACGAAAGCGCAACTAAAAAGCAACAAAAAAGCCACAAACTCGCAACGATACAGTGACAAAAAAAGGCGTCAAAAAGGAGACAAAATTGTGACAAAAAAACAGCAAAAGTCCAACGATAAAGTGAAAAAAAATAAAATAAATTACAACAAAAACGTGATGAAAAAGTGACGAAAGGGCGACAGAAACACGGCAAGAACGCAAGGAAAAAGATCCATAAAGCCCAACTAGAGAAAATACGGGGTTATGAGGTTACACTTATAATATAGCATTTAAACTAATAAGTTTTAAGCTTTAAGTCGTAATTTTGAGTTTAAAATATATAATGTAGACTTTGTTGGGCTTCTCTCTTTTTTTATGATGGAAAATTATTTTAATTTTTTTTCCATTTGAACTTTTTAATTTTTTACATAAGTTCATTACAAGTTATCAATGTTATTTTAGTCCAACTCCAACATTTGGCCCCAGAACTGCATCAAAGGCTACCTCTGTATTGGGGTCTTATTCAGTACATACATACACCAAAATAGAATTGTCCTTATATTATTTGTGTTGTATATGATGCAACATAGTTAACGTTCCAGCATGGCAACAAATCTTGTTTGTTCAAATCACGTATTAAAAATCGATAGGGCAACTTGATAGTTTCTAGTCTTTTTTGTTTTGTTTTAAAGAGTAAAGACAGGAACGGGTGGCGATGCTGTGAGGAAGTTCATGATCTGTGTTAACACAACAATGAACCACAGGCCAACACCCAGCAGCAATCAGACCACAGGACATCATATAAAAGTGAGCTTTAGATGCACTGTAAATTATGAGATTTAGGAAGAAAAATAACATGGATTTAAATGTACCAAACCAGGACCCAACATCCATGACTGTCCCCATTACATTAAATAGCTGCACATCATCTATATGGACTGTGCCAAAGGGTATAGTATAATGTAGTATAGAATAGATATGCATTTTTATTTAATGTACACAAGAGAAGTCGCATGTTTTCATTTATTCACCATGACAGAATACGTTTATTTACAAAAGCCCATTTACCTCAATTATTGTGTATAATTAGTGTAGTATTAAAACTTACACTGGAGCACCTTGACAAATGCTCTCCTCAAAATGGGAATATGTGAAAACAGAATCCATCATATGTCTTCATATCCTTTAAAACTTAAACCTGGTGCTTTAGACAAGAGTTTTGACATAAATAAAAATTTGAGTCTCACTCTGGGCCTGCCTGGTGTTCTGAGGACTTTTGTGGGACAGAGTTAGTGGACATAAGGACATCTTCAGGTAAGAATGCTGCATTGGGCTGTGTATATGGAGCCAATTCTGTATTTTGAACTCCAATTAAACCAGTATTAATTGATGTATCTCTATCTAAAATGTTTTTAGTTGCAGGTGTGGCTTCTAAAAGGCCAACTTCCTTTGTGTTCAGTTCAAATGGGGGCTGAGGTGTCTCGGTAGCAGTTACAGGAGTTGCCACTAGTGTGGCTTGTGATTCAAGTCCCACACTGGCTGCTGCCGCTGCCTCCAACTTGGCGTTTTCAGCCGCCTTGATCTCCATCTCCTCCATGCGTCGTTGCACCATTCGAGGCATGAGCTGTACGTAGGTGGCCATCAGGCGGTGGTTAGAGCGGATCAGCTTTCCGGCACAGCTGTCCACACAGCGCTCCTAGAAAACACACAAATGCACAAGGAATTTAAAATAAGGAAAATGTAGCATCTCTCTCCCCAATAACCACCAGAAATACTATCCCCACCTATAATGATCAAACAGTACGAAATAGAACTAAAACCGTTTGAAAATATGTACTTAGTTTTGTGACTTGATTAAAATCGGATCATATTAATGCACATAATTGAATAACAATCTTTTAGATTCATTTAGTAATCCCCTGACCTCGTCCATGGTGAGGTTCCTGTAGTTAAAATTGCTGGAGCATCGCTGGAAACAGATCTCGGTCATGCGGTTGTAAACAAGAAGAAAATCCCGCAGCTGCAAACAAACACAAAAAAGCAACGAGGTTTTACAACGCCACCGACATTGTAATACAAATAGTGACGAGTACATTTTTACTTACATTTCGCAGTTGAGCGTCAGGCTCCATCATTAAGACAGTCAAGTTAGCAGGTTAGCTTACACAGGCTACTTTTACCTGAACCGCTGCTAAGCGGAGTAGATATAAGAGTTAAGCAACCTCTTTGGTACGGCACATAGACTAATCAAAGCAGATATACGCATTAAAAACAAATATTTAGTCAAACAAGTGGTTTAACCAACAACTACTTAGCGCTGATGGGAGTAGCATGACATTCACCAGCAGGCAGCCATGTTGTTACAGAGATCGGTTATCGCGTGGAGAAACGCGAGATGCCCCACGCGGATTAGAGATTCCAAGTTATGTATTTATTTCTCACCATATGACTGATAGAATCATAGGATTCATGATACATCCGTGTTTAGCCCCCACAATTTGACTGTAAGTATGGTTTAATGTATTTGGGTTTTTTGAGACAGCGTAAAGTTATAAATGATTTAACCATGACTTTATTAAAATATGTTTTATTATTAACATTTCAAAATTTAAAAGAATCTTCTACATTTCCTGTTGCCGAAATAATAACATCCCAACGCCAACGGTGTAAAAGATTGCGTTTTGACCTTTAAATGCGATGTCTTTCCTTTCCCACTGATATGATCTTTTCATCTGTAAGAATGTATCCTTTACCTTTCTCTTTCTGAAGAATGTGAAACTTAAAAATCAAAAACCCAACGCGCACAAAAAATGTAATTCCCCAACGCCATGCACCTTGCTTTCATTCATTGCCTAAATTTAACTTTTAGCCTACATTTTATATAGGCTACAGATGAGAGCCTGTAACAAATAGTGGAGAATTCAAACCTGAATAGTTCGTGCAAATTCTAAAAAAGAGTGTCTGAATGCTTTCAACCTAGTGCACAGTTTTCAATATGAAGGGCATGTAATTAATTGTAAGGTTGAGCAGTTCATATTTTAATATGTACAATTTATATACAATAATACAGTAACTTGGCCTATTTATCTGTGTCGGAGCTGAAAAAATGGTCCATGCCACTCTGCATAGGTTGTTCTTCCGTAGGCCCTCTACTTCTATCTTCAAAGCCAACGTTGTCCACACTATCTTGCTCTGGACTCCACTCCTCTGTCCTCTCGTCTCCTGTTGTTGGCCAGTGCAGAATATCATTGTCCTCTCTCTCCTGGCCGATCTGCTGGCTATTTAGGTAGATGCTGCTGTGGGACATCATGGGGCTTTGGTCTCTGAGAGGGAGACAATCTCCGTCCAAAATTATGTTCTCTGGTGGAGTGCGGCAAGCCTGGAGCTGGTCTGCAGGAGAGCCTCGTCCTGGGACATGGCCTTGTTGATGCCTCCTCTTGCGTTTCATGGCTAACTCCAAATCCAGTGAGGCATAATTCAGGTCAGATTCTAAAGGCTGCACATTTGACAGATTTCAGACATTAGTTGAGTTGTTTTATTTGTTTTTCTCCATAGTGACAGCTATTGTTTGAAACCTAGATTTTGAACTTGATTAGTTATTTTTAGATTAGTCTTTCACATCTTTCATTGACCACAATGCATTTCTGCAGCAATGTTTTCCGTTTCGAGAGAACACTTGGTCAACATGTGCTAAATCTGCACAGCGCATGACTCACATTTCAAAAAGTCAATTTATGTCTTACATTGATTCTAAAATGTTGATTCCAAGTATGGTTATGTAACTGCAAAGTAGCAGTAGTTCTAAACTGACATATACATATTTTTAAACAAAAATTGTGATGTCTCAAGATAACTTAATAAACATGTAAAGCAATAAATAAATGTGCAAAACAATAAATAAATGTGAAATTTACATAAAGGCACATCATAAATTACCTCAGTGCGATCTCTTGCTCTCACGGTCATCGCTTCATAGACAACAACAGAACCTAAACAAACAAATCCCATACTCAAATTTGCGGCGAAATAAAATTCTCATCATTAAAGGAGTTATACCTGATTTTTTTTTGTAGATATGGAATGAAATTTGTTTTGTCTTCCTTCAGTATATTGTAAACTTAGACATTTTTGGGGAAAACACTGTATAGCTAATTATAAAGCATTTGTATCAATTTTATGAACTTTTCGGGCTAGTTTTCTTGTGAAAGTGACCCTGAAAAGTGACCCTGAAAGTTGTGAAATGTGCCTATAAACATGTCCCTGGGAAGAATTGGGATGTTACTAATATGTTCGGAAGATTACGGATGAGTTAGTACCCCCACCAACATTTCAATTGAGTGACTCCCTCTTTCATTGTTTAAAATGAAAAAAAAAAGAAGAACACAAATCAAGTTAGGCAAATCAGGTAAATTTTTGAATTGGAAAATCAAAAATGGACAAATGATGGAAATCTACTGTATATGGGTGACTTTAAAAAAATGTTTATATATATGTATATAATGTTTATATATATATATATATATATATATATATTTATTAAAAAAAAATTTGACCTGTTCCATCTGTAATGATGTTGCCGTATATGGGATTTTCATGTTGCAGATGAGCGTTATTCTCCTCAGATGCGTAGTTATTTGTACTATCTCCTGGATGGGCCTCTTCAGTCTGTGATAGACTTTTACTAGAAATAATACATTTTATAAGGAAAAGTCACAAGAAAAAGCAGAAAGTAGTCTAAGAGAATAAGACATACTATGTAAAATATACAATTACATACCCATGCCTGATAGTTTTTTGGTCTGCACAAATAGAAAATATGTGAGTAAACATGATGGCTTTGGTGCAAAAGAATCCAAACTCTCCAATTATCATACCTTTATGTGAAGACCTTTTGTGTCTCAGCAAACAGAATATGAGATTTAAACACAGTGACGACAGTAGTGCCACGGACAACAGCGAGAGAGCCAGCCATATGAAGTAACACTCTGAAAGAGTTACACACCATATTCAATTACCAAACTTCGGTATTGGCACATGCTCCTGAACTGTAAATTATTATTGCCAAAAGATAACGACTAAAACTCTGTTATTAATTAATTTGATACTGAGAAAGTATTCAACTTTACGAACAACATCTTTAAATCTTTGTTTACATACAAACATTTTAGATCAATATTATGAAACATTTAGTGTGACAAATGTGTAGTGTTATTACCTGCCATCTTGCAGTTTTACTGTATGGGCCTTGATTTCTTCTTGTGTTTGTCCCGCTGTGGCCTGTGGAGTACAGGTCGGTCATCACCGTCTGGAGTCGTTATTGTGCAAAGAAGACTCTGTCTATTTTTACTTTCTATACACACGACTCTACAGTTACAAGCAGGAAACAGTGTAACCTCATTTTGGGGCTCTCACTTCCAAGGCAAATGCAAGGCACAGTACATTCAAGTTTCATAGTACATACGCACACAAATCGAATCTACATGAGACTACAAAGTTTTTTCAGTGTATCAGTTCGTTTATTAATTATTTGTTTGTAAATTAACCTCAAGTCGAACTTCAACAGAAATCTAAAAAAACACACACACAAAAACCAAGCAAGATAAGAACACAATTACAGATCAATTATTCAAACAATCAAATGCAACAAATGTCAGACAAATATCAGACAAATATGAAAAAATAATAATGTAATTGATTCCAAACATTATTTTTATACATGACTCAAAAAACATATTGTTACAAGTTCACCTATAGGACATGCTGCAAATACCTTTTGTCACTCTGTTCAACAAACCTATATTTGACCTGTTTATGACCCATGGACTGACTGTCTGTGCAGAGCCCCAGGCTTTAGCTGTATGTCAAGCAAGAATGAACAAATCACATGTTCTGGGGTTTTGCAGTGAAGTTGAAATAATCAAGAGGAAACTTTAGATAAAAATACAGCTACATGACAATGATGCAATCCAATGCCTAAAATATGCAATGCAAAAATGTCTCTCCTCTGTTAGGTCAATCAGAGATTTAGTGGTTTGTGGTTTAAACATTAGGTGTGCATTGCATAAGGTCACTGGGCCTCAGAGTAGGATATCCTAAATCACTTACCATTGGTTTGACAAGTGAAAGCCACAATAGCAGCTGTACAGTACATCATCTTTTGTACAGTCCCTACTATTAGTGTCCAACAACTGGTAGTGTCTATATTGAAATACCTCTTTGCCATTCTCATACTTTAACCATACAATAAAAGTGCTACATATGTATTTATTTTTGTCACATTAGGTGAAATTAATTATTTATTTTGTGCACAAAGATTAATCTTTCTTTCTCCCTTGCTCTTTGAATAGTATATAGTATATAATAGTGTATAGTCTCCATATTTGTATTTTTGTCTTTTCTAAATAACCAATTCAATGGTAAAAGGTCACCTATTTTTATCTGTGCTGCACCTTTTCCCTCTTTGTTGCAATTTAGCGTTCATATTATATGTATATATATTCATTTTTTGTTGTTGTTGTTGTTGTTATATACATATAACAAAAATGTAGACAAAACATTTTTTACACAATACATTTCTCTCAAATATTGTTCACAAATCTTTCAAAATCTGTGTTAGTGAGCACTTCTTTATGAAGAGAATCCATCTAATCTCAGAGGTGTGGCATATCAAAATGATTAGAACACGCTGTTGTACTGTGTACACTGATCCAGAGCATCCCAAACATTCTCAATATGTATGTCCGGTGTGCTCGCCGTGCAAGAACTGGGATCAGCCGTCAGGAATTGTGCACAGATCCACAACCTGGAGCTGTGCATTATCATGCTGCAACATGAGGTGATGGTCGTTGATGAATGGCATACCAATGGGCCTCAGGATCTCGTCTGTATCTCTGTGCATTCACAATGTCATCACTAAAATGCACCTATGTTCGCTGTCCATATCAACAACCTGATCAACTTTATGTGAAGATAGATGTGCTGCACTACGAGAAGCAAATGGTGGTCACACCGCCCATGCAAAATATAACATTTCACAGTGTCCTTTTATTGTAGACAGCCTAAGGCACACCTGTCCAATATTCATGTGGTCTAATTGGCATCTTGACATGCCACACCCATGAGGTTTGATGGATTCTCTTGACAAAGGAGAAGTGCTCGCTAACATAAACGTAGACAGATTTGGGAACAATATTTGAGAGAAATGGGTCTACTGTGTATATAGAAAAAGTTTAGAGTTAAAAAATGAATGAAAAATTAGAGCAAACACAAAAGTAGGGCTGGGAAAAAATCATTTTGACTTAAAAATCGAGTTGGTCGGTCAAATCGATGAATATTTTCCAAAAATTGATTTTAAAATGTTTTTATTTTAATGTATTTTTTAAGAATAATATTTGTTTTGATTTTTTTTTTTTTTAGCCTTCTGCCCTCTGTCAGAGGAAGAAGGTCCTGCTGTACAAATGTGCCAAGAAGAACAGAGCCCACCTCAGGATTTGTTGTTGTTTTGTTAGCTCAATCCAAATACAGTATAAATAATTTGGATGTTTAACAATCTTTGCTGCACACTGCACAGTAACTTTTCAGTTAGAGAAAGGGTTTGCCTTTGCAATTTTATTTATGTTTCTTTGTTTTAATACAATAAATATATATATTTTCAATATATTTACAGTTCGCAGTTATTTTGTTTTAAATGGGATTTTTTTTTTTAATCAAATCGTAAATCGAGTTTTTTTTGGGGGGGGGAGAAAAATATCGCCAAGCTCTACACAAAAGGGTTAGGTTTTATTTTGTTGAGTTGGCTAT
Source organism: Proterorhinus semilunaris (assembly GCA_021464625.1). NCBI lineage: Eukaryota > Metazoa > Chordata > Actinopteri > Gobiiformes > Gobiidae > Proterorhinus > Proterorhinus semilunaris. The sequence continues at coordinate 4,534,819 of CM038355.1, read as the reverse complement.
ACGTAAAAGGAAAGGAAAGGAATCTTATTTGTATAGCGCTTTTCATATGACACAAGTCACACCCAAAGCGCTTCACACATGAAAGGGAGGGGGGGTTCATTCACTCCATGCTGATGGTGGTGAGCTACATTTGTAGCCACAGTTTCCCCTGGGGTAGACTGACAGAAGCGAGGCTGCACACATCTGCGCCAACGGTCCCTCCGACCACCACCAACCACTCACACATAGGCATTGGGTGAAGTGTCTTGCCCAAGGACACAACATACACAACACAACAAGAACATACAAAGAACAAAACACATGATAACAATAATTGTATTACTAAAACATTGATATATTCAGGTAAAATACATTTTATACAACAAAATGTACACCAATAGCTGCTAAAATATTATTCAAAGCTTCTACTATACAGTTACAGTACATGAATGGAAAGTTCAGTAATATGAGCCTATGGACAATTTAATAGATATGTAGGGTTTTTGTATATTGGTGATTTTGCTTTGCTTTATTATCCAAATTCACAAAGCCCATGCCCTATGATTGTACTAGGGATGGGATGATACACTTAAACTCACGATGCGATGCACCTCGATATGTCAGAGTCACGAAACGATACGTCACGATACGATATCAAAAAAGAAAAAAATATTACTGTATAATAACATGTTTATTTTTGTTTCAGTTGAACACAGGGAAACATAAGGCCTAACAGGCCAAACACAACAAGAACACTCCCTTAGTGCTGCTCTAGGTTGATGTATCTCAGGCCTGGTTCTCCTTCAAAAAAACTAACATATCATACCTGTGACTTGACGTGACGACACACTGCTCCATTCCCCGGATATATATATATTTTTTTCAATTAATAATAATAATAATAATAATACATCGAACTTGTATAGCGCTTTTTGGACACTCAAAGATGCTTTACATGAATTTTTTTTCTTTTTTTTTTTTATAAAACTCGATGCGTTTCGTCACGTTTTGTATCGCGATATTTCGTCCCATCCCTAGATTGTACTATATACACTAATAATGTTCAAATCTCTAAACGAGCATGTGTCTCCTCTCCGCACTGGCCCCTATTGTTACAGAGTTACACCTGTCTGTGGGGAACTGCTGCTGAGGGTTCCTGACCGCAGCATACTTGACCGGTGGAGGAGGGGGCTTGAAGGGTGGAGGAAGATCCATCCTGGAATCATAGAATTGTTGGTAAAATTGTATAGAAAAGTGCAGTGGGTTTAGAAATAGAGCTTTGCAATATTTTGCCAAATTATTGTTATCGAAACAGCTGGTCCAAGATACATCATTGACAATTTATTGCATTTTCAATTAGGTCTTCTATCTGATTAAGATTTACCTTTGCCATGAGCCTGAATCAATTATTGGTGATTTAAAAGTGTGCCGTTTTAGACATGATTTTCATAATTTCGTTTATTTACTTTTGTCTTGTTTTAATGATTAGTTGTTTTTTTTAATTCTTGTTTTGACACAGTTTGATGAAAATTCAAATTGCTTATTCACCAGTCAGGAGTGCCTCAATATTTATGTATTTATGTATTTATATTACTTTGTTTGTATCTTTTCAAATCTATGTAATCATATTTTGGTGTAATTATTATAGAAATGATACTAATAGAATAGAAATGTAGGATTCAGGTCGCTACATAATAGCACAAAAATAAGTAAAAGCATTTTCTCAACTGTCTGAACCCACAGTAGGAACTAAACTTGGAGATAAATTTCTGAAGAAACCTCTTTTTGACGACTCTTCTCCTGTACAGCATGAGAGCGACGACGATCAGCAAAAGTCCTCCGATAATACTCAGCGTCAAAACCAGATGACTTTGCCCTTCCGAGTTTGATGGATCTGGTGGAAAGACAGAAACAAGAACTCAAGGAACCCAGTCCAATCCTTGGCTACCATGGAAAACACCTGGACGACTAAGAGGTACAGAAGCATACATTATGTGGTAAGTCCGTGATATCATGATACGCGTGTTGATAGAAACAGATGAAAGACTCAAAAAAACACAACATGAAATCATGTTCAACGTTTGCCTTGAGGAGGCAGAGCGAGTCTCGTGAAGCGCGCTCTTTCAGGCAGATCTTAACTTTCATTTTAATGAGTTTAAGAGAGCATCTGGCCCCAGGCTGGATGTGAGTCAGTTATGTGTATCTAGCGCTCACAAAGGAAAATAAGTTTAAAGTCTGCGGGACATTTTGTGAACAGTGTTTGTTTATTCATTCCATATGGCTGTCCCTTAAAGTGCAAACGACGGCTTTTCACGGTTTTCTTTTTATTTCTTTGTCTGACGGAATAACTCATATACTATTAGAGGTTTTAAAGTTTGGTGTGCGGCCTTACCTGCTGATAGAGGTAATGCAGATGACATTTAAGCATAGCCACAGAAGTCAACGAGTGAGTTATATTCTTCATCCTATCCTTCTATCTATGGCTTAATGATAAAATGTATCATGTCATCACTCAAAAGCCTTTCCTCGATAAAACTTACTTTAAATTTGAAAAAGACCATAGAATGAATAGGCAAGTGACTGCATGTGTAAACTGAATCGTTTTTAGTTATCAGTTTTTACCCTCGCTTGCATACCTTGTTGGACATCTGTCGTACTTCTGGGTGATGAGGTCAGTGTAGCACCAGTATTTACTGTAGCCGTTCTCTGTGATGTGTTCGGAGCTGAGGTGATGGACGTGGATGTTTTTGAAAATATGTCACCAGGAAGCTTTGAAGCAGAAGCAGTATCAATAGTTACTGCATATTCTGCACTTACGTCATGCACAGATGGTATAGCTGTTGTTCCTGAATGGTTGTAGTAGCTCGTATCTGTATCAAAGCCTTCTGACTGATTATAATTTTGGGTTGTATGGTCGGTTTCTGAGCGGTTGGAGCCCGCTCTGTCCTCTGATCGGACTATGAGACCAGTTGTGTACGGGGTGGTGCTGACTGGGGTGTTCTGCGACTTCGTAGATTGTCTGTATGAGACGGGGATTGTTGCTGTTGTTGAGTTGGGTGCGTTTTCTGTTACTGCGAAAGTAGTGAACGGAGAATGGCTGGTGGCCTCAGAACCGCCACTGTTGCTGGCGTAGGACGGGGACAGAGAGGTGGCATCTGAAAAAAAGTAGACAAGGAATTATTTGTAGAGAGGTTTGAGATCATCTTTTTTTTGTGAATAAGATACACTTCAAAACGGCATAATATGAACAAAGTCCTACATGCTAAAGCCGCAGTTTGTCTATTGGTTTGATTTTTTACAACCATAATATTGCCAGGTTAGTACATTCAAAAACCTAATCATTGCCTAAAACAGTAGACTTTATAAACTGTTTCCCACCGAGATGGTTTGAACTAGAGCTCAGGATATTGTGCTTCACCCTGCACATTAGTGTTTAGTTTATGGCATATCACTTTCTTGAAACTGCAATTTGCGTTTATGACCAACAGACGGCGCTTTAGCTTCACTCTATGCGTCTATGGTTCAATCTTTGCATGTGGTTTGGCTGAGAGAGAACCAGGGCAGGAAGTGACTTGCCTGTGGTTTGACTTTTCTGCACATTTTTTTCCCTGTGCATGCGCTCTGCCAAAAAATTAAAGCGGCTTGCAAACTTGTTTAAACAGTGAACTCGATTTGCTCTTATCCACTACAGGCCAATTGAGAAAATAATTGCTAGTTTTACTTAATTTTCCCCCTTTCAGTGTGTCTTCACAGCATGACCAGTCTATCTGCTATCTGCCCATTTTGGTTTGTGTCCGCTACAGTATAATAACAGGTATCATCTCTCTCGTCCGACTCGGTCAGACTCAGCCCTTTACTCAACTGTTAATGCTTCCCTGGGGGAGTTTGAAATGAAATATGATTAAACATGGTGGCTTTGACTGACTGAGAAAGGAGAAACTCACCTGTCCAGTAGTCTGTGGTCTGCGTGAATACTTTGATTATAAATGTTGCCTCCAGACGACTGTTTCCTGTGTCAGCCTTGAGCGTGTAGAGCCCTGAGCTGGCCCCAGACACAGACAGAAGCTGAAGAGAGGCGCCGTCTGACACAAACACCTTGCCCTGTGGGATATCAGGGGTTTTGATTTGTGATTAAATAAAACTGTGTAATTTTTAGTCCAGTTCAGTCAGCTTTGTTGAAAATTCACATTTAAAGCACATACACAGAGTTAAAAGTTGTTGTCTGAAATTTGCCTTCTGGGTTTGACCAATTCCTTCAACCAGTGTGGACCTTAAGCAATGATCTCGGTCAAGATAATCTTGCTAGTGGATGTACAGTATCTATTATGGATTATTTAGGAGGATAGAGGTAAAGCAGAGTGCCTCGAGGAAACCTTATCCAGACCCAGGCAGAACATAGTCCAAGACTCTGAAATCTCAGAGGGACTATCCTGGTTAAGTGGAAGTCAAATGAATTTTGTAATTTAGCTTGGGACGTTCTTGCTGTAAGGTGAGAGTGCTAACCACTCCCTGGCATAAGTGGGCCCTGGCATAAGTGGCATTTAGTCCAACTTAACTTTATCTTTAAGAAGTAGCTTGTCGTACCTTTGACCAAGTGTATGTAACATTGGAGAGCTCTGAGCAGTGAATGGTCACATTTTCACCAGAATTGACCTCAATGGTGCTGTTCATGTCACACTCAATTTCATCTGAGAAAATAAAACCAAACAGGTTACATTATGTTGTGAATAATTCTGTAAATTATATGTATACTACACCTGTATGCATCTTTTATGTTGCTCAAATAAACTAAACTAAACTAAACTACATCGACATTTACATTTTTTCAAAATGTGTCCAATCATTTGCATAACGCATTATAATTATAATACATCAAAAAGTATAGGCTTATTTACAAATATTTGCAAGAAAATGCCTGAATACATGTTCAAGCGTCATTGGTCAAATTCAAATATCAAATTTAAGTATAGTCCAAGAAGTATATTCTCTCATGCTTTTTTTAGCGCCATTTGTTGTGTAATCGTGTCATTCAGTGAGCAATTTGTATCTAATGAGTAATACTTTTCATAAAGGGAGAAAAGTGGGTCATTTAGTTCATACTTTGTAAATAATCACTGAGGACTGTGCGGGAGCAGAGCCGTGATGCAATTAAGAGTAACACGTAGCTCATGCAGTGGACAAAGCACTTTTCTAGAGTGGTGGTCCTCTTCAGACATGTGCACATAATATGGAGAGTAGTGCATACCTTTGACTCTCAGTTCTGTCTCGCTCCTGACGACTCCATTTGGATAAGTGGCTATGTCACATATGTAGGTGCCAGCATCTTCCTTGTCGACATTAAGAAGTTCTACATGAGTCCCTATCAGTTTATCAATGCCATTGTGAATAGTCTTCAAGGTGACATTTGGTACAAAATATACGTAGTCATGTCCTGGTGTGAAGAGAGCCAACTTTGTGTGTTTTGGATCTTTTTTTCTCCATTCATTGCTGACAATAACTATGTTGTAAGTAACATGTTCGATAAAACAGGGTAAGGAAGCATTCTGCCCCACCAACACCTCCTTAGTTTTATAATGGAACACCGGAACGTCCTGGAGCCCTGTCAAGCACATCAGAAAGTGTTGAAAGTACAGTAGAAGGTAAAACATCACTTTGTAGTTGATATTGCATGCTTCAGTCCACTGGGAAAGACAGTAAGCATTATAGAGAGACAGCCCATCACTCTAACAGTGAACATCTGAAGACCACAGTGAATATTTTATTTTTCATAAGCGGTAGAGAGTGCATGTGAGGTCTGCAACACTGATAGCAGTCAACTTGAGATCACAATTTGAATGAATCAGCAAATTCGCTGATTGCAAAGCTGCAATCATTCGGTTAGTATAAAGCTATTTTCATATAACCTAGTTTGTCTCCATGTGGTCTAATGAGGTATAAAAACATGATAACCCTCTAGTTTAGATCTCAATATGCTCTGAAATGCATTACTCTTGTATTATTTCAGACCTCTAAATTGTTAATGCTCTTATATTATGACAATTTGCCTTGTATGTGAATCAACATCATCTTATTATCAAAACATTACAAATATTTTTTTTTTCCAAAATAATACAGCTCTGGTGCATGTAAGGCCATGCAGGATTACCTTGTACGATGGAGGCCAGGAGTAGCACAAAGTAGCAGGCTGTTTTCACAGCACTTTGAATCATCTTTCTGGTCTTAATTGTGCACTTCATGGGAAAAAGAAAACAATTGCTGAAGTGAGGTTAAAGTCGTGCTCAGAAAGTTAAGAGACAGGAAACCACTCTCAGAGCCGGAGGAGGTGCAGAGCTACATCTCTGCAGCACACACCAAATCCAATACTTTAGATTTAAGTGCCACTGCTGTTCGACTATCTTATCAGTGTTTACAAATACATGGATGTTAGATAAAGCAGAAACTCTAATCTTTATCAGGAAACAAGGCACTGAGTAAAAAAAACAACAGCTAAATGTTTTGGGACATATTTGAAGCTGACTTTTAGCAGTTCAACTTGAATGCAGAGCAAGAGGAATAGCTTACTCAGTGGTATATAGCCTTTCAGTGAAGCAAAATGAGCAAAAGAAAATTACTTGTTTGGTGAAAATGATTGCATTTTATTTCCTCAAAACTTAAACAATACTTAAAAGAAAAGGTTTTCAAAAAGTTAAAAAAGGAAGACAAAAGGAGTTGTGGACATTTTACTTTTCATCCAAGAGGCTGCTGATTCTTCCAATAGTTCAATACTTTTCTTAGTAAAAGTTACACATGCAAATGAGCTCTACCCTGTTTATTTTATTGTATTACTTTGTGTAAGTAGTCAGGAGTAATTACCCGACTTACTTCACACGTTTCAATTGTGTATTTCATCACATTCATACTGAATATGTTTTAATTATCTTTTTATCTTTTAGAGCAATTGTTAGACAAACCATGCCCTTGAGAATAGAATAGCAATCCACTCATTACATAAGATTTGAGTTTTGAATAAGTTATATGTTGTTGTATAAGAAAGAAGAAGCATATTTCTCGGATTTCATACATTTAAGTGATAAAATATGATCTGAGTGTGTTGACTACACTGCAGAAAACTAGAGCTAACATTGAGCTTAAAAACAAATCCCTGTAAAGAAAATGCTGTAATCAAGAGGACACTGAAAAATAAACCCTCTTATTTACTTTATGGATTCCAGGAGTTGTCACATAAAACTAGAGATTAGAGCATTTTACACCTAATGCAGTTCCCGTAACAACCACCCATATTATTGTGACTGATGATATGTCCTAACAGAAGTATGTTCACTTGTTTGGCTCCAACTGGTGACCTTCCCATTCCCAGGCAAATCACACTACTTATTTTTTACAGCTCGCAAACAAAAGCACTGCATTTCTTTTAGATTATTGACTATTTGACGATGAATTCTGTTGCAAAAAGAGAGACTTTCTTTTGCCACTAGAAAGTCTTCCATCCGTATTCTATCGGGGTTTGGTTAAAATGTCTCAAGACCTGGCTCACATTGTAAAAGCCATGAACAGCTTCCGGATTCAGCCACAAAGGGGACATCACGCTTCTGACTTTGTGATACTCTGGGTGACGGAAGTGTCAGATGAGTTCAGCCACAAAGGGGAATGTCACTGTGATGTTTTTACACCGTATGTTCAGGGAAGTAGAAAATCATACCCAGCGTGCCTGCAAAACCACTAAATGACTTTGGGGCTAACCATTGAGGAACTAACCGTTAAATCAGTATTTAATCATATATTCAGTTTTTCTAGTAAGTATATTTCTGAGGGTGCAAGTGGCATGTTGGCCCAAGGCTGCATCGTGTCCTTTTCACCCACCTCAGCAGCGCTGCATCCGGGTCACAGCTGCTCACATTGTCCCTGGAGTCCTGCACACCTCCGCGATCCCCGCTAACCCCTCGTAACCTGCTGAAAGTTCCACATTCGGCAGCATATTGTTCGGGACGGTTCATCAGTCGCGGCTGCGGAGTGGGTCAGGAAGTCGCTCCCGGGAACACCGCATCCATGTATTATGCGATGTATTATTGAAACCAGACGGTGTCGCGTTGTCTGACTGGAAATAGACGGGGATCTTTGACCTTGTAACTGAGTGGGGGTTGTATCTAAGGTACAGCTCTCATTTGGCAAGAATAATACATGTTTCTTTCTGTCACACAATGGATTCATTCATTTAATACATGCTCAGTGTTTCTCTCATGGTGTCACAAGAACTACCTTCATCGTGCCTCCATAAGTTCAAAGCCAGTCTTGCTGTAAGTCAATTCCTCGCTAGGTAATAAACAAGAGCTTTTTGGTTTATATCGCTGGCTTATGTGTGGGTACTAGTTTACTTATTTATTTATTTGATCAGGACAACACACATTAATGAACAATCATATACAAGTAGTACACAAAATGTAAATGTGCCAGATTATAGCAAAACTGCTCATTTTCATCTGTAGTCCCGAGGCAGGTCGCACAAGTAATACAAAGGATACAGGAATACAAAACACAATGTAAAAACTAGACAAATTACATGTTTGTTAAAGTGAGCGCAGGCCTGATTCACTTTAAGATAATGTTTAAGTTTAGTTGTTTTCAAAAGACCTGCATGTGCTCGTCATATAATTAGAATATCATGAAAAAGTTAATTTAAAGTCAGTAATTCCATTCAAAAAGTGAAACTTGTATTTTATATCCATTCAGTACACACAGACTGATATATTTTAAGTGTGTATTTATTTTATTTTGATGTTTATAGCTGAAAACTAACGAAAATCCCAAATTCAGTTTCTCACAAAATCTGATTATTACTTGAGACCAATACAAACAGAGGCTTTTTAGAAATGTTGGCCAACTGAAAAGTATGAACATGGAAAGAATGAGCATGTACAGCACTCAATACTTAGTTGGGGATCCTTTTGCCTGAATTACTGCAGCAATGACGCGTGGCATGGAGTCGATCAGTCTGTGGTACTGCTCAGGTGTTATGAGAGCCCCGGTTGCCCTGATAGTGGCCTTCAGCTCGTCTGCATTGTTGGGTTTGGCGTATCGCATCTTCCTCTTCACAATACCCCATAGATTTAATATGGGGTTAAGGTCAGGTGAGTTTGCTGGCCAATCAAGAACAGGGATACCATGGTCCTTAAAGGAACAGGCCACCGTTTTTCCATACTGAGATGTGTTCTTACAAGTTAGACACGTACCTGTCTGGTCTTTGTGCGTGCCCGTGGAAGAGCGTGGTCGCTTCCAACTTCACCCCCATTTGGACCTATAGGAATATGCTGGGAGAGGCCAAATGCTAACAACATATTTGGTCTTTTTGCGTGACTGAGTGCATGCACAAAGACCAGACAGGTACGCATCAACTCGTCTAAGCTCAGGTAAGGTAAGAACATGGCCTGTTCCTTTAAGTCCTGTTGGAAAAGGAAATCTGCATCTCCATAAAGTTGGTCAGCAGCAGGAAGCATGAAGCGCTCTAAAACTTCCTGGTAGAAGGCTGCGTTGACCCTGGACCTCAGAAAACACAGTGGACCAACACCAGTAGATGACATGGCACCCCACACCATCACTGACTGTGGAAACTTTACACTGGACTTCAAACAACGTGGATTCTGTGCCTCTCTTCCTCCAGACTCTGGGACCTTGGTTTCCAAAGGAAATGCAACATTTACTTTCATCAAAGAACATAACTTTGGACCACTCAGCAGCAGTCCAGTCCTTTTTGTCTTTAGCCCAGGCGAGACGCTTCTGACGCTATTGCTTGTTTAAGAGTGGCTTGACACAAGGAATGCGACAGCTGAAATCCCAGTCCTGCATATGTTTGTGCGTGGTGGTTATTGAAGCACTGACTCCAGCTGCAGTCCACTCTTTGTGAATCTCCGCCACATTTTTTAATGGGTTTTGTTTCACAATCCTCTCCAGGGCGCGGTTATCCCTTTTGCTTGCACCCTTTTTCTACCACATCTTTTCCCTCCCTTCGCCTCTCTATTAATGTGCTTGGACACAGAGCTCTGTGAGCAGCCAGCCTCTTTAGCAATGACCTTTTGTGTCATGCCCTCCTTGTGCAAGATGTCAGTGGTCGTCTTTTGGACAACTGTCAAGTCAGCAGTCTTCCCCATGATTGTGTGGCCCATTTAAAGGCCTTTGCAAGTTTTTTGAGTCGATTATCTGGCATCAGGTGTCTTCAATATTGAACCTTTTCACAATATTCTGATTTTCTGATATACTGATTTGGGGTTTTCATTAGTTTTCAGTTATAAACCTCAAAATTAAAAACAATAAACACTTGAAATATATCAGTCATATATAAATATATCATGAATGTATACATTATAAAATTGTATGTCGAGCACCTGTACTGTATATGTCTGGCATTCTCTTATACTATAATACTGATACTGCATATTGTAAGACAGGGCTAAAGATCTTCTAAAAAATGATTTAAAGGCTATATTGTTTGCTCTGTTCTTTATATCTAAATCTTTTTTTGTCGTGGACAGCAAGAAAGGTGGTGAGCAAAATGCAGCGGAGGCATTTTTGACAGGGGCTCAACATTGCGGCGAAAAAGGCTGTATGTCCTGCGCTGTATCCTGGCAGTTGTCAGCCGAGGCTCTGGGAGCAGCACATCCACTTCACATCCTCACTTCTCTCCTCACACAAAGTCCGAGATCAGCCTCAGTGGAGGATTATTAATCTCAGTCTCATCCTGACAAAAAAAAAAAACATGAATGCTGACATTACACTTTATAGTATAGCTTCCTTTCCCACCACAACCCATGCACAAAAGCCATTGTTCTGAATGAAAGAGCACACTCTACAGAGAACAGTGTCACATTTTTACACCAGAGCCCATCTTTGAGCCTCTGCTCTGGGACAAAACAGTCCCTAAACTGCATACTAAAACACGTTGTTAATTACTTTATGTTAATTTGAATCTCTACAAATAATTTCGGAACCAGGCGTACTGTACTGTCTCGCTAGACGTCGTCAGAAGTTAAAGATTCCCTATTCAGTAATATTTAAATCTTCCTGGCATATTGACTTCTACTTGTTTTGTGTATTTTTACTTGTATAAAACCTTTACTTAAAAACCTGAATTCGATAAACGAGATCAAAGCCAAGATCAAGGAAAGATTTAACGTTTAAAACAAAGTCTCGCCACTACCCCAAGTGCTGTACAGGTTTGTGAATGTAGAACAACAGCGTATAAACAAAGAACTTGACTCCATTCATCATCATTTGAGAACTTCTATATTGAAACCTCTTCAGGCTCAGACTGAGTACTAAGACAAAAAACTGTTTCTAAACTGTACTTAGAGAAAAGTTTGTTTTTTAGTTGTATAAAAGTTTCCACTTTTCCGCTTTTCTCAAAGTTGTTGTTATATTAGTCTTTATTTTGGGGAAGAGAGTTTGATGTTCCTTCTGAAAAATGAATTGTCGAAGGAACAAATAGGGAAAAAAAGCTGCAACTTTAAACTACTTCATAAAACTTCAGGAAAAGTGCGAGACACTCAGGAGGAAGAGAAAGAAGGACTATTGTGATGGTTGGAAATAATTTTGTTGGAAGTTGGAGAAGTGCACAATAGAGCTCGCTGTTTAAGATTGTAAATTGATGAGGTGTTAGGTGGAATGGCAAAAACAAAAAACAAAAAAAAGAAGAAGTAAAAATTCAGTGCAATCATCATACACCAACAATTTAAAATGACACAAAAAGACACAGAGACAGGAATGATTATAAGCTTGACTGGAGAACGTTTTAACAGCGTGCTGCTAATCACAAGCCCAAAGAAAATTACACTGTTTAAGTGCTTTGCTCAAGTTGCACTCTTGGAAAAACGTCTTTGCTATGATGGAAAATGGTTTATGCCTACCTTGTCATGCAAAATAAAAAGAAGAAAATCTTGGGCCTCTGTCAAAATGTAATGGATTTGCAGAAAGTGAAAAAATATACAAGTTAATGGAAAAGAAAGTTTTGAGAATATACAGCACAATGAAAAAAACTGCTAGTACACCACCGGTTCTACTAGTACCACATTTTAAGTTACTATGGTATTTTACTACTTTTCTTACATTTAACTTTGTAACTGAGGGCGGGGTAACTCGTACTTTAATCGTGGTGAAGCTTAAATTGTCGACTGGACTGGGTTGGTTAAGTTGGGGACGTTTCGCTTGTCGTCACAGAAGAAGAAGGGGCATCGTTCCCAAAATCTCATTCGCCCAGGAAGTATTCATCATAGTCAAGCTTAAAACGTCGACTCCCTGGACGAGTGAGAGCCTTCACAAACAACACACCTTCCACGTGTGGTCACATTGTAAATGTGTGATAGGAAGTACAACCTTTTAGCCATATGACCAGTGCCGCCAGGTTTTGAAATAGGCTCACTTTAGTTTTGCTTAGTAGTAGTAATTACTTAGCTAGCCAAATAGGTCATTGTACATGTTTTGGGTTGGTGTGTTTCACCCCAACAATGTCATGGGGTGCGGGAATAATATTGAGTCTAATAATTGTTTTGCTATTATGCCAATTGATTTGTTTTAAATGTGCACTCTGAACTAAATATTGATTTGTAAAAGATAAAAATAACCACAATTGCCAAACCTTTTTTCTGACATCCTACAGAAATCCAATCCAAAATAGAAGCAAAGTATTAATGTTTTGAGTTAAGACTTTGCTTAGTTACTTTGCAGTTCTGTTGATTTCTTGGAAAAATAACACTAATGAAACATGGCGTGTTTTTTTTTTCCGATTTTGACAAAGCCTCGTGAAGAAGGAGCAAGAACACCTGCTTCAGAGTCATAACAAAAGAGGTGTGTGATGAAGTTCATAATTTTGAATTGAAGCCGAGACAAACTTGAAAGGCTGCATTTCATCTCGTACCCATCCAACTGTAATATATGAATTTAGACTTCTTATACATATTCTTATGCGTGTTGTCGTATATGTCCCAAAAATCAGGCAAGTGATCAATGGATGAACATTAATGAGCCTCATTGACTATAATATTGACTTCTGAAATACTTTTAGCTTCTGAACTGGAGTGAATTCACAGATGTGAGCTACTACACACTGACCTACCAACTCCACTTTCATCTTACAGCAGCCAAAGCATTATAAAATGAGTAGTTGTGAGGGCTTCTTCTCTGACCCTTTGTGGCTGAAGGTAATATTTTAGTTTCAGCTAAACGTAAAGCATTTCCTTATGATGGAGCAGATATTTTGACTCATTTAGCAAGCTCATGTGTTACTGTGTTGAATAAGATAAGACACAACACAAACTCATGAAAAGCAAAACTTGGGTCTACAACTACCTACTGTAAACCTTCCACTATACTTGAATTAAACATGTCTATTTCTTTACGTCTTAGTCGGGACTTCTCTTTCAAAAGGCCTCAATATGCCAGTCTAAATCCAGTAATCCCCAATCATCCCCAGGATAAGGATAAAGAGCCTATAGGAAACTGAAGAGCAGAAAACCTATGAAATGCATAAATAAATTAAAATTGCTGAGATATCAGTTCTCTCTATTGTCGCTATATGAATTTCTGTCATTACTGGCCGAGTGCGATGTCCTGTTTCTTGCTGATAAAACAAAAACTCGCTCCCAATGAAGGATATTTTTGTTGTTTATCTGTATCCTCTTGATTTGGGACATTTCTCTGTTGCACTTCCTTGGGTACGGCGCGCTCTCTTTAGTACTGTCAAAACCATACACACTAATCGTAAAGACACACAGACTGTTCTATTCTGTTGACTCCAACATGCTCATTGTTTAGCTCAACAATTACACCCGGCGATATAACAGGAAACGTGCACTGAATGGTCTATATTCGCCATGTATTATTCTAAATTCTACATTTGTGAAGCTGGACCCAATGGTCTTGGCTTGAACACGAGTCATTTGGGAGAAAAACATTAGATTAGGACCATAGTCTCCAAATTTAATGTATTTTTGTAGGAAACTCAACACTGTGACCGAACAATATGTGAAACCAAAGACATTGATTCAAATCAACATCAGAGCCACTTGTTTGGCAGCGGATGGTTGCAATTCACAAGTGAAAAAAGTAGATCAGGTTAAAACTGTAACTATACAAACCAATTAGTATTCAGCCTTGTGGTTCGTCAGTCATCACTCTATTCCAGTGGACATACAATTGTAATTTGCAGCACATTAATATTAGTATTAGATACCAATATTCATGTGCTGCAAATGTTTTGTACAATGATTTTGGTTTTGTTTCTTTGTTTAACCAGGAATGTATCTGCAGTTCAATCAATCAAACTTTATTTATAAAGCGCTTTTCATACCGAAAGGTATCACAAAGTGCTTTACAGATTACAACATTTAAAACAATACGCCCGCATCATATATATATATATATATATATATATATATATATATATATGTACACACAATATACATTATATAATTAGGACTAAATAAGTAGATGTCAGTTAAAAGCTAAAAAAGTGGGTCTTGAGCCTGCTCTTAAAAACATGAACGTTCTCTTTGGTCCTGAGCTCCTCCGGCAGGTCGTTCCAGAGGCGAGGGCCGTAATATTGGAAAGACGCCTCGCCGTGAGTCTTTTTTGTTGACTTTAGGAATAACTAGGAGACCCCTGCCGGAGGAGCGCAGGGAAAGTGAAGGTTCATAAGGTAAAAGCAGTTCTGAAAGATATGAAGGACCAAGACCATTAAGACATTTAAAAACCATTAAAATAACTTTAAAATCGATCCTGAAACACACAAGGAGCCAACGCAGCGACTCTAAAACCCGGTGTAATGTGGTCCTGCCTTCTGGTCTTCGTCAGAGCACGAGCTGCTGAATTTTGTAAAAGTTGTTAACACATTACTCGGTGGTGAGCTCCATTGTTCAACTCTGAACTACGCATTTTAGCTCGTCGACCTCCTCCAGGTCGGCGCCTTCTCAGATGACCTCTTTGAAAGCACCAGAGCTGTGCATGTGGTTTATTGATTTTGACGCATTACTCTTTAAGGGTAATTCTTTTATGAAATTGTCCTTGGTACATCCAAGTACCCACTAGAGCAATCAACTCTTAAGTAAATCAAATGTAATCCAGTTTGATAAAAGAACTGAACTTTACCAAGGACGCACCTTGCTCTTGAATGTCATTTGTTTTGTAAAAGTATTTATTTATTTATGGACATATTTGGAGGATCAGCCCCATGAGATGCATCATCTCAACCTGTGGTATGTAAAACCACTTGTTTTTTTTTAACAAGTGGTGCTCTGAGTTGCCTGCAATTTTAGACTTTATAGAGGCTAAACGGATTCCATTTCCATCTGAATAGAAATGGAACCTAAAAACAATAAACAAGTTGATGAATATCAGAAGAATAAAATTGCAGACATGGCCATAGCCCCCGTTTCCCTTTGCCATGTCATGATCTCACACACAAGCTCTATTTAAACTACAGGAGACATTTTAATTTATGCTAAAATAGGGAGTTTAAGTTGTTGTTAGACACAGATTGCACGTAATTAAACATTAGTTAGTCAGATTTAGATACATTATAGGGGCATTGAGATAGTAAATTGTTATGAGAAAGATAGTTAGATAATTAATCGAAGATAATTTTCTCAAAAAAATTCACAATACTATTAATCATTGAAATAGGTCTGTAGTTGTTCATGTTTTGGGTGTCCCCTCCTTTATGGAATGGCATGACTTTTGTAGACTTCCATGCCAGAGGCACTTCACTGGTTAAAAATGACAGATTAAAGATTTCAGCCAATGGAGAGGATAGGACATGTGACGAGAATTTGAAACATTTACCCTCAATGCCATCCGGGCCAGGTCCACTGCTAGAGGATACTTGCTAATGACCTGCTGGACATCAGCTGAGCTAACCTGTCTGAATGTGAAAGAGCTATCACAAGGGTAAGAATTTACAGTCGGCTCCGGGTTTACAAGTACAGCTACACCACAGGTACAGCGATGGCTGTACCTGTGGTGTTTGGGAGAAACGCAAACTAAAGGCGTTGGAAATCCCAGCTGGATCATTAATAATTTCATTATTGATTGTCATGTTACTCGTAGTACTGTTGGACTTACCAAGTAAAGTATTAATTTTTCAAAATTGTTTAGGATTATTGGAGTCATTTGACACTATTTCTGTAGTAATTGGCTTTAGCATTTCTTGTTTCGGTGGTACACATGTTTCGTAACCGCTTGTATTTCTAAGTTAAAATGTTAAAAGTTAATGCAGCGATAACAATAATAATTGGGAAGGTATTTACAAGTGCAATCAGTAAGTAATATTGTTCAAGGACCTCTTGAGTGTTTTATTTTTTCCTAAATTGTAACAATCCTCTGAGTCCTCCACTCCCACACAGTGCTGATAAATATAAACTTTGCCTCAGCAATTTACTGCATTTTTCTTCAAATGTTTTGTCCAGTTGTTATTCTGTTGATCAAAACATTAAAGAGCGAAGGTGAAACTAAAATGCTTGTTTCCACCCTTGCTGTGAACACAATATTGGATATATTGTGGATATTATTTGTGAAGCCCTTGGGGATGGGCCTCAGGGCATGTCAACAAAAGCATGTAAAATCACAAAGTTTGGCAGCGCGCGCTGGCTTTCCTCTCGTCCCTCTCCACGTCTGCGCCCCGTGTTGTGTCTGTCACTGTCAGTTTGAGCCACGCTGAGCCTGTCTAACAGTGTTTATGTCATTTTGAGAAGATCTCCGTTCATCGCTCCAGTGTCACTGCAGAAAAGCTACTGTTTATAAGTCAACGATTTAATGAAATAAGTGATTGGCTCCTTTGATTAATGGCTGCTTCACACAGTGTCTCTGGTGTTGGACGTTTGAGAGAGTTTTGCTTTGATTAACTGAAGAAGTGCATTGCTACACAGTAAAGCAGAGGCCTCCAAACTACTGATAATTATTGCATGTTTTGTAGCTATGCTTTAGTCTTGTCTCGTTTTCCTTTTGTCCAAATAATGTTGGCATAACTTATTGGCACATATTTATTGAAAGGAGACAAAAGAATTCTAACGATACCTGTTTGATGGCATAATACCCACGAGCTTTTCCTCTTTCTCATTAGAGGATTACGATCAAATATCTCAAATTCCTACGCTGTCACTCGGGTTTTGGGCAAAACAAAACAGGCTTCCAAGGTTTTGTTTGCCATGTCTCCAATGATCATGGAATGAGTGGAGAGGTGTTTTATCTTCTTTTTCTGGTGTGTGTGCGCGTGTGTGTGGGTGTGTGTGTGTGTGTGTTTATGCGAATCCTCTGTGTTAGTAGTTGGAAAGTTGTGCGTGTGCGATTCAGTTAAAGGACCTGTATCATGCTATTTTAGCCATTCCAAAGTATAGGCATTTATATGATATATTGTACCTCTACCACTACAGAGCACTAATTTTTGTGATAAATATAAGTATTTTCTGGAGGTATTTTTCCAACCCGGAAGACAAAACGCTTGGATTCAGTTAACTCCGCCCCCTCTCTCCGCTCATACAACTTTAGCAGTAGTAGAAATATATATAATGGCTAACACACACGCTAACACGCATTTTGATTGACTCACCGCTCTGATGATTCCATTATGTTGGTTATAAAAGTTAATCCACTTTGATTCTGGCCAAGGTTCACCAAACATCCATCAGAGACGGTCACAGACAAACACTATTTTGGCTGCTAGTCGCTGAATCCCGGAGAGAAAATCCAACTTCTGGCGAGTGGTCTCTTCTTTAGGAAGGTTGAATAAAGTCCTTTCCTCGTAGCCAAACGCGCTTTTCTCCGTGACATTATCGTTAGAAAAAGGAACAGGTGTCCAGACTCCAGAGTAGGTTAGAAAGAGCTCCTTCTTCACAGCTTTCGGTGCAAACACGACATCTGCTCAGACGCTCAGGGGGTGCGTTTGATTTCTCTGCAGGGGCAGCGCGGACGCGTCAGGAACTTTTTTTTTTTTTTTTTTTTTTTTTTTTTACGACAGAAATAATGAAAAATCAGGCATTAGCTTACAGACGTCGAGCACTTCCGTTCCGCTGTGACGACACAACTGAACATGCCAGTCGTTTACCAGGAGAGGGCGGAGCAGCTGCTCAGAGAGCAGGATTCAGGAGGATTACTGAGAACTGCGTGAATGAATCCAAAAACCACTCTGGGGGTGTTTTTGAGAAGGAAATAGCATAACAACATGGTTAAAAGCTCCAAAAAGTCGATTTTGCATGATATAGGACCTTTAAGCCAAAGGAGACGGTAGAAGTTTCCAGCGCAGTGTTTGTAATGCTACCGCCGCTGCTGCACTGACAGGAGTCACTTTGAGACATGGCTCATTATCCTTGCGGCTAATTGTACTTTCACCTCCTCAACCATCTCTTCAGCAATTATCACTCCACTTGAGCTGATCTGAACATCCGAAACATCCACAACCTCTTTGAGCACTCAAATGTTCGCTGATTAAATATCACAGCCTGATCTCGCCATGTCCCTCTGCCCCTCAGCCGGTGAAGTAAGAAAGCAAAGATAGTCCATTTCCTTAAGTACCCGTGCTCTGTGATGGAAAACGTAAAATATTTAGCAACGAAAGAAATCATTTATGCATTTAAACACAAACAGGAAATATGATGTACATCTGCAACCCTACGGAAACAAGTCCAGGCACAGCGCAGCACCATTTAGCGATGACTCAGTAAAAAGGATCAGACCTAATGCTTGAAATTTCTCTATGGTGCAACAAAGCAAAAAGTCCGGATGCCCCACATTTTTCAGGATTACTCATGATATGTGATATTTTCATCGTCAAAAGCACTTCGCATCAGGTTTTTCATATATCTATAAGTGAGTCAACAATATCCAGTGTTAAAGGCCTAAGCAATAGTAAAGGCCTATTCACACAGCACAACGTTGTAGGCTCACTGTGAAGAAAAGCTCACACTTGTTTTGCATCCCTCCGGTCCCTGCAGCGTATTTCTTGATCTGACGTGCCGTGCTTTAACCTTGTGGAGGATGGCTTTTTGTGAGGACTTCTTTGCAGAGGTCAATGGGGGACTCTTCTGCGTAGATTGAAGGAGACTTTTTTTTATCAGGAATGTGGAGACACGATGTGCTGTGCAATGGCTGAAGTCCTTCATCTTCCTCTTGTAACTCTCACAAACCTTGCTCTTCCTCTTACCTTGTATCAGGAGCAAAACACATTTCCTGCACCAAATCCACAGTACATACAGTACAACCTCAAGGCGTAGAGCTCCACTTTTGGTCCGACAGTGCTGATATAGAATGGGAAAATGTTCTCCGGCTTATTGTATGTGGAACATTATGTCTGCCGCTTCCATCCCCACTACCTTTCATGCGTTTCTTCAGCCCAAACCGCACTTACTGCAAGGTCACTGCGCTCATTTTCCTTTTTTTGAAATAATGCTCATTGCAAAATATCCACCAGGCAGTTTCACAAGCAGAAAGAGTAATGGAGGTTTTTATGGGGAGAGGAGTAAGACACGGATTCTTCTATTCTCTGTAGCAAGACAGACAGTGTTGTGAAAGTTTCATTGAGATCCTTCTGCCTCAGTGACTTGCTAATTGTCGCTGAGAAATCCAGTGCAGAAGCTAATATTGGTCATAAAGATTTCAGTGTCTTCAACAAGGTTAAAGTCAAAGTATTGTTCCACCATGATACATTTGTTATGTAGTAGCAGCCACAATACAAGCAATATAAAATGTTTAAACCGATTAATAAAAGCACGACAAGATCGTCATGTTTTAATTGTTCCAAGCAAATACGTTCTCTGTTGGACTTTAACCCAATGTTAATAACATATAGTTTATGGTCCACAACGTCTCCAAGATCACATTTGAGTGTATTTGAGTTGTTTAGCGCTCTCGCTTCACAGCAATAAGGTCTCAGGTTCGACTCTCACCTGGATGGCGCCTTTCTGTGTGGAATTTGCATGTTCTCCCCGTGTGTGTGTAGGTTTCCTCTGGGTACTCCAGTTTCCCCTACCACTAAAAACATGTACAATAGAATGAATGATGTGTGTGTATGTGAATGCATGGTGGTCAGAGGGACCGTTTTTTTTTTTCACATTTATTTCTGTAATTTACTTACAATGTGAAACTAATATATGATATAGACTCACCTTATGTGGACCCACCACCTGCAGGAGGAGCCATATGGGCTGGTGCAATGTGATTTGGGCAGCTCCAACAGCTGCCCCCACCACCCGGAAACGGACAAGTGGAAGAAGATGGATGGATGGATGGATGGATATAGACTCATTACATGCAAAGTGACAAATGTCAAGCCTTTATTTGTTATAATTTTGATGGTTATGGCTTACAGTCCATTTTCAAAATATTCTAATTTTATGAGATTTTTGATTTGGGGTTTTTACAAGCTGAGCCATAATAATTAAACAAATAAAGGCTATACATATCTCACTTTGCATGTAATGAGTCTATCATATATTAGTTTCACAGTTTAAGTTGAATAACAGAAGTGAATGCAATTTTTTATGATATTCTAATTATATGACGAGCACCTGTATTGTTTTCTTAAAGGTACATTATGCAACTTTTTATGAGGAAAAAAAAGTTTATATTTGTGGTATCTGACCTTGTACTGACCCAGCGGCTGTATTAGTCAGCATGACGCCTTTACTTTCCATCACAGTGGTCTTTAGGACGCGCCACGCTCAAATGTGTGCCTAGAGAAGGTTTTGTTATTAGTGTTTGATGCAACCCTCAAACCCCTCTTTGTCCTGATGGATTTACGACACAAAGAAGGCGTTTCTGGAAGTTGGTTTGGTTGAGTTATATGTATCTACTTTCTGCATAATATCTGACCAAAAACCTGCCAATGTGAGACCCGGCTTTTGTTCTGTTATTAAGAAACTTTTCTTCAAGCTTAAACAGATCATAGATTAGGCAAAAGAAACTACTAAAATAAAATAATCACAGTATGCATCTCACATTTGTTGCGTAACGTTCTGGATAGACACTAGTTCAACCCAATTGCTCCCTTCGTCTTTAAAGCGCTGCCAGAGACAGCAAAAAGGCATGTCAGAGACGATTACACATTAGACATCTCAGTAATACAAAGCCAGTTTCATGTTTCCCCGCTCTACCCACACCACAACCGCTTATGCAACTTCCACCGTTCCTGCTCCAGCGCGCAGACAGTTAGTTCACTTATAAAGCATCTTCTGCAGTTGACATATACTGAGAAGCGGCTTGGTCATGGTTTGTGCAGCCGACTCCCTGCTGCGCGGATGGCTGCACTGCTAACACTGTGGGCTGCGTGCCAAAGAGATTCAGACAAAAGGCCAATGCGCCCGAAGAGAGAGCGAGGCAAAAATACCCATTAAAAGATATCACAACAGCAGTGCACTCTGTTTTCCCTGCTTTAATTAAAAAAGAAGGTGCTTTTCAGGAAGACTTTACTTTGCTTTCTAATCTTACGCAGAAAAATAATGAATATATTTAACGGCAATTACACATACCTGCGGCTTGTAAGACAAGAAAGCATACATAGAAAAGCTTTATTACCTTTGATGAAAGCCAATACCGAAATTCAAAATCACATGAAGAGTACGAACAACAGCTAACAAAATAAGATTCCCCCCAATTATACAGTACACAACACATTACCTACCTTTAAAGCGGGTAGACTCTTGGTCCGTACTGACTTTTTAACTTTGCCCTCCTTTGCTCTCCTATATCAGCAGTCATGACCAGAAGTGTAGAGTTTAAGCCAATTGATTGATAAAATCATTATGGATGCATTGTGTCTGGTCAATGGGACTTAGAGGCGAACAAACTCATCAAGACTATTTGGAAGCCCGAGCCAGGTTGTGGGGAGTATGTGGGCTCTCGGACCAAATTCACACTTGTGCCTTCAGCGGGACAATGTCAGGATAAAGTCTGCATTTTCCTTTAAAAAATCCTGACATTACCAGGGGATTGTCCTGCTGTGAGCACATGTGTGAATGTGGCTTCTGACTGTGTTGTTGAATGTTGATTTTGTCCCAAATCAAGACTATTCTCCTCAATTCCCCCTTGTTCAGCCATAGACTGTTTCTGCCACGCTGCTCCACTAATCATTTCTTCTTTTCAAACTGAACTCAGTGCACTTAGCACGTCCTGTCTCGTATTACTTAAAGAGGGGGTATTATGTAAATTCGACTTTGTCAAGCTTTATATCATGTTGTTATGTCATTCCCTCATTAAACACATGCCTGGAGTGTTGCCTTGACTCATTCACGTATTTTTGAGTAATCAGTAAAAACTCTGAAGGCAGCCATTTTAGGTGTAGCAATGCCTGATTCCTCCTAGGTCCTCCTAGGAACGCCCCCACCTCCCGGAGCAGAGCCCCCTCCCTCGCGTGTGGAGCCGGCAGCAGCAGCACAGCGTCAACAACACTGCAGCAATTAGCTAGCACCTGGTGGAGCTGCGTCTCCTGAGCTCGTCGTACTCAAGATACTTTTCAGGATAACAAATGCTTTCATTGAAGAAATGTATCTTTGGATGTCAAGACAACTGCACTCTTTTTAGTCTTCCAAAAAATGGTTGGACTTTATTTTTGTAAATGTCGCTCCTCCCAAGAAGATTTGCTTTGTTTGTGCGAGGCATTTTACTGAAGACAGCTTTCTGAACAAACGCTTATTCGACAGTGGAGTAGTACGCAAGTTGTCACTAAATCACGATGCAATACCTTCCCTCAAGAGCACTCCTTCAGAGCCAGCACCAGTAAGTTGAACTTCTCTTGGCTTACATTTTAGCACAATCTTGTCTGCCGTAACTCTGTATTATTCTGAGGATAACCTATTGCGCATTTTGTAAAATAATACTGTAGTTAAGCACACAGGCGTATTAGCATCACAATGGTGTGTTTTCATCAAACTATTAGCCTGTTGCCATGCAATCTGTCGTCAGGCATAGACTATAATAGTAATTAATAAAAGGAAACAAAACGTTTTAATGTTACATTTTTTAAAAAAAACAGATTTAAAAAAAAAAGACATGTTATGGTATTACTCTGATTAGTCTGCAAGAAACATGTGAAATGTTCAAAAAGTAGACCAACTTCTAATGATAATAGGTTTTTAATCATGTCGATAAATCATTTTTTTTATAAGCACTGCACACATGAGTTACTCAGAGGGCTTAACAGTAAAAAAAAAACGAATTTGCAATTGGAAACGGACTAAAAGCAGACAGTTAAAATCAATACATGTATAAATATAGTCCTGCAATTCTTTGTAATGGTCCTGTAATTTCAAATGCCTGCCTTCTCAACACCGCAATATGAGTTTCATTTTTAGTTTGACATTTTGGTTTGTTCATTTTATATTTGTATGTTTTTGTCAGAGGGCACCTGCAACTATCACATCTTTCAGCAACAAGATCCGTGGCTACACAACTATCTGCTGGGACCTTGAGCAGAGAACACTACAGGAGTAAAGGTAATCGATACATTTACTGCCATGTTATTGCAAATATCGAACATTTCAAATGCTTTGTACAGGTACTCAAGCCAGCGTGAACACTATAAGCAGAGGCACTGGTACAGAGCAGTCCTTGCCACAGTTTTCATCAACACCTGTTAAACCAACATCTGGGGTTGGTGCAAGGCCACCAAAACGCCCTCATCTAAAGTTGGAGGAGGAAGAGGAAGATGACTGTATCTCAAGATTCAACTTATGAGCCAGGAGATAGTTACAGACCTGTCTGACCTAATGTAAGATTTCCATATTCATTTGTTGTGATATCTGATGTCATTAGATATTTATTTGATGTACTGGCGTAACATATATATTTTGTGTGAACAGTGAAATGGAGTCTCCTTCTGAGTTAGAAGATGCAAAATACATCGTATTTGAGAGTGCCCTCAGAGAGCGGTTTGACGATCCAAAATGTCCACGAGCATGATGATCCTTTATTCCCCCAGTGTGAGCATCCAATCAAAGTTTCCAGGGATCGGAATAAGTGGTTCAAACCTTGTATGTGTGTTATTGATCAATAATGTTCATGTATCAGGAGTTACAGCATTATCTTTATTGACCTTATTGCCAATATTCCAGGCACTGTTGCACTTCATAAAGTGGAAAAAATGCTCCTCAACAAAAGAATCCTCAAAGCTGTGCGCAAGCTAAGCTCAAAGCATCAGACATCTGCGCTTGAGTCTTTCCATAGCCTGATTCTACGCTTTATACCCCGAAGAATGTGAATTTCCCCTTCATTGGAATGTCGTGCAGGTATGTTTATCTGTCATGTTATGGATTTATCATGCTTACCCTTTTTGCAAAGGCTAATCTGTTTTCGTATTGTTTACTTTTGTGTTTTACAGATTCTTTCTGGCTTCTATGCACCATAATGAGAATGGTCGCCGCGAGCAGGCTGTGGTAAAGGGACAACTTTTGTGGAAGTTACTGCAAGGCCGATCAAAACCAATGCCACATTTGGTACCGTAAAAAAAGCTTTATTATATAATACCTACTGCAAAAGTGCACATATTTTTCTTCTAGTTTTTAAAGTATTTATCATTTCACAGGATACAGAAGTGACCTGATGCAGCTGGTTTTCAATGAGATACTTTGCGATCCAAAAAGGTTTCAGAAGGAGCTGAAGAAAGTGCCAGTGCCTCCCACCCTCAGTTGCATGTTTGACAGGCCTTCCAAAGAGGACGTTGTAGCCGCTCAGGTCTCTCGATTTAATCCAGCGGTGCTACATAGTCAACGGGCCGGAAGCCGACATAGTTCCCGGCAGGGTCGGGGAACTCCTGCCGAATCCTCAGAACAGCACACGACGGGATAATGACTCTTACTCTGGCTCCAAGCAATCCCCAGCACCAACTCACAAAACTGCAATATGAAACACATCTGCAATTGTGAAAAAAATATTGTAAATATTAATGCTTCTACAAATTGTAATGTGTTTTTTTTTTAATAACAGTATTCTTTGAATACATACTCTTCCTGTGTTCTTCTCCGGACTTGCCCATAATCAGCTCTGTATACATTATTGATATTTTGGAGAACCCAGCGATTGAGACAGTTGACATGAAATCCTGGATGGTTTGTGATGCAGTTTGGTTCTGTAGGGAACTGACATATTATTCTCAGGACCTAGCTAAATTAGAAAACATATTTTGTATTGCATAAGATACAGAGCTTTTATACAGCTTTCCAAAGCAGAGACTATACTTGAGTGCACAAAGAACAAAAATGAACATGTGATTTGGGCAGCTTAGACTGATAATCAATTCAGGATGTCTCAGGTAGGTGACAGGTTTTATTTCTGTACAATGGAAGAGGTGTGAAGAGCAGCAAGAACCTGTGTCTGATGTATGGTCATGGTAAGTGAAGATGAGCACAGGTTAGATACAATAGCACGATTAAAACAGCACAGTGCACCCAATAAGAGAAGTAGAAAGTATTAATTCAAGTATTTCAATTATACGCCCTAGGGGTCTTTAGGCAGCAAATGTTTTCTGCTTCTATGGGCATGGTGCGGCAAAAACCACAGCCACACCTATGGGGAGAAAACACAATGGTTTAATTGCAAAACATAGTATAATGATGTATCCGATTTAATAGCAAAGTGTGATGTTACATACGTGTCAGCTGAACATCTGGCTCAAAATGTATCAATCTATGTTGCTTTTAAATTAAAATAAATTGTTAATCAAACGTTTTGGTGTTGCCCTTTTAAATATTAATGCATTTGTTTTATATAGCTCTTATAAGACTGGCTTTTCTGTTATATTTATGATTTCATTGAAACATAATGCAACATATAGTTTCATTATATTACTGAAAAATTTAGCTTCAAAATTACACAGCCTATATTTATTCATTTATGACAAAAAGGTTGTTTATTACCAAGCAGGCACGTCTTGTACTAGCCTCTGAACTCTCAAAGGTTCGTCTTCAAAGTCACTCTGAGTCAGACGCAGGATCAGATTCGTACGGACGCACGAGCTCCTGCGTAGCCATTGTTCACAAAGCGTAGCTCCTTTCCAACAGTACAATTAAAAATCACCGAAGATCACTCGTAGTTTTAATGCGTGTGGATTCGACCAGAGAACGCATGCAGTGGTGTTGTGATGACGTCTCAGACAGCGTGCTGAAGGGGGCGTGTCGTAAAGGCCCGGAGCTTTCTTAAAGAGACAGTGGCTTATTTCAAGACGTTTGGTACAGCCATTTTGCGAGAGCAAATTTTTGCAAGGCAGTTATTTAAATTTGCTGCTTTTACAGACCAATATAAGGTTTCATCATCATTGTAGTGTGCCATAGACTGGTACTATGTGGTTAAAAAAAACATAATACCCCCTCTTTAAGAGTGATGTTTCTAGTCATATTTAGCTTTTCCTAAATTTTATTGCAGGTTGTTATGGGGTGTAGTCTAGTTTACTAAGTCCGGAGTTATTGTATTTTCTTGTATTTACAATATTCATTAGCCCACCACTCAAATAAGGTTTATGCCACAGCTGCCCTAAACAGAATTGGTAATTACCAGTACCAAATCATGTTTTTTTTGTGTTTCTGCAATAGTCAATACTCCAATATGATATTTTATTCCTAAAATATAATTATTATTGTTATCAGTGGTGAAACCAGAGTACCCCGAGTACACCCCTATCTGGTGGGAATCGAACCCGGGACCTTCTTTCTTTGAAGCACAAACGCTAACCGCTGTGCACCACAACTCTATTGGAGGGACAGAAGAAATAGAAATAATTCTCCACCTTAACCTTAAAGCAGAACTAAGTAACTCATGCCCCTAGAGGCCACAAGCGCCACTGCAGGTGTCGTAGCATGTTGCGTTTTTTTACTCATTAATTGTCCTTGAGAGTAAATACTATGTATTGCGCCTCCAACTCCGGGTCGGAGCCACCAATACACACTAATAAATAGAACCACGAAGAAGAAGCTAACAGGCTAACGGTCAAAGCTAACCACTTAAACAGTGTTTACTGCCAAGTTTAAGTGAAAAAAATATCTCCATTGTGTAATTGGATGTACAATATCCCTCTCTCCTTTTGTCTTTTCTGTCAGCGTAGTATTTACTCTCACGGACAATTAATGAGTAAAAAAATGCAACATGCTACGACACCTGCAGTGGCTCTTATGGCCTCTAGGGGCATGAGATACTTAGTTCTGCTTTAAGGTCATTTAAACAAGTTACTTAGTACTGCTTTAAGTACACCTTAACCTTGATTCTAACCTTGCACTGTTTCTATCCAATAAAGCCCACTTGCCAAGATATCTTAAATAACTTTGAAAAGCGATCTCAGACTGTTTGCAACCATAGGCAACCTTCATACTAAAAATAATAATACCCCTAAAGAATGTTCAGGAGTCAAGGGCTGTGCTTGACTTTTGGATACCTTCCATTAAAGCACAACAGTGTGAAGTGGAAATGTCCTCTTCAATTGTGTTTGTCAGGTAGACACAAGCCAAACACAGGGCCTTCTGGACAGTGCATTTTGGTTCTAGTGTTTTACATAAATTCCTCTGGTAGACATATTGATAATTGATTGATGTAATAATTTAAAGCCTCAATTACATTCATTAGCATAATAACAAGTAAGAGTTTGTCAAGGTCAAAATGTTTTTTTTGTAATTGAAAAAGCGCCACCCGCCCAAATAAAAAGATATACATATAGTCCAATCCCGTAAGAGAATTATGCACTTATCGTAAAAGCTCAGTAGACTGCCCACAATTTGGTTTTCAGGGTGTAGATATAAAAACCTCCTATAAAAAAAAAAACAAAAAAACAAAAGCTTCATAGTTGTACAGATGTATGTCCCAGTTCTAACCCCAGCCCCCCCCCCAGCACTGTTGTGTTTGTTTTTGGACTCCTTGTCATGTGACAAGTCTTATTGTGACAAGACCTTGCTGTTCCAGTGCAGTCCCAAATGCACTTATTTCTGCGATACCACAAGGGCATGAGCTGGCTGTCCACCTCAATGAAGCCTCATCCTAAGTGCCGGCAACAGTAATGAAGTCTCGCTCTGCACTCTCTCACGGCCTGTTATTGCGGGAACAAGTCTCATGGGAAGAACTTGTGAGCTTCACTTGTCAAGGACTAATGCATTTGATTATGGTTCTGTTTCACATGTCTTTATGTCAAATTCTTTTGTAGCGTGAATATCATTGGGATATAGCTTGGTGAAACAATCCCCTAAGCCTGTGCAATGTCAGTTCAAAAGTATGATTTCAAAAACGCTGTTAGGGAAGGATACAATTGTGAGTGATAATGAATGATGATAGATGAAATAATATATAAAAATGACCTTCAGAATATGATGCAATGGATCTTAGCTGTTAACTTTAATCTTTACTTTCTCATTCAACAGTTTTCTTCATCACATTATTGGTTCCCCCAAGTCTGCAGAAGTTTGTCTTACTGCAAATCAGAATAAACAAATAGACAGATTTAAACCTTATTTAGCTCCCTCTGTTTTTGTTGTTCATTCCACTTGGTATTCTGTCCTGCTAAGACAATCTTGTTCTATTTTACACAGAGACCATAGTCTGGATCATTATCTTATCTGCCTGAGTTCAGATGAACATGATCGACACGCAGATGAATTAAAGAAACACCATGTAAAGTTTCACCCAATAAATAGAAGGGGGAAAAAAAAGACAAATCTTGACCCGACTTGTGTCTTCACTGGGAGCGGGGACATCTCCAGCCCATCTTCATGCAGATGTTGACTAAAAGCAGCCAAATGTGAGATTTAAGGTTAGGTCGTCATCCATATTGATTCTTTGATTACCCAAAGATGCAGATTTTTTCTGTGTCAAACTGATCATTAGGAGCATGTTTTTTTATCGCTGGCCACACAGTATAGTCCAAAATGTTACACAGTGTGCCTTTATTCCAAGAAGTGCATGGTCTGTCCATATTCAGACAGACAGTAAAAAAAAAGAACAAATAAAATCATACTGCACTAAACATTGATACAGAGAACTACTTAAGCTGGCTCTAAATGTACGGGAATATTTGAGAGGAAATTATCTTCCATTGCATTAGAGTGATGCACTACAATGAAACGACTGTGATCGGCGATTACTGATTGGCATCCACTTTTTTACTAATTTAACATGCAGTGTTTGCTCTTCTGGTGTTGAGCTGAATAAAAAGAGCTTAATTTGACATTTTTATAGACGGCATGATACTTAGGGAATATTTTATATGTTTTGTTCTAATGAGTCATTCTCTTTACATCTTTGTAATCATTATTTTCGCTGATTCACATGGGGCTCAGAGCTGTTCAGGGGTCATTCCTTTCATTAACACGTTATAGTGTGATTCAGTGCACGCATTTCTAAGGCATTGAGGACTTCCTTATTCTACCAGATGCACTGATCACTATGCATGAGCATCTGCAGAGACTTAGAAGGGCTTACGGATTCCAGGAACAATATTATTATGCTGTGTTATATGTGTTAAGGGAAACCGGGACGGATTGTGACTCATTATTTTATTCTAGAGTTCACCCATCAACAGAACAGGTCAAAAGAGTCACACTTACACTATATGAAAGCTTTAACTCTTGACTTGAAGTAGGCATTTATACATTTTGTAAACCTGCAATAAATAAATAGCAAAATCCCCAAATAAAGACAACTCATCTTCTCATTTTAAAGATTTTGGAGTCAATGAAAACATATGATAATCAAGAGGTTTAATTTGATGTTCAGTAACAATATCAAGTCACAGCGCCCTCTAGTGTGGTTATAAAAACCAATGTGACAATCAACCTAAACAGCCCTGGGCTCCCCTAAGGCCGATCTGCTGCCGTTTTTAGAAACATCTTTTCAACTTATCCTGGTTTATGTGCCGCAAGATTCATTTTCATTTGTTATGCTTTATTTAAAAAAATAATAATAATTATAATGAACAAGAATTGTAATTGGTCATTGAACAAATTACATTACATTTCATTTTGATGGATGTATTAAATTAACTAAAATTAGATATGTTTACTAGTTATGTCTGTTACTGATTTTTTTTTTTTTGTGAGAATAAGTTACCAAAGGCACGTACTGTATTTGCATCCCTTCCTCTGTCTAATATTTATGTTAGCATGGTTATATATGTCGCATACTATGGTTCATGGGCAATTTTCCCAGTGGCTTTTTGTGTGTGTGTGTGTGTGTGTGTGTGTGTGTGCCGTTCCTCGTGGAAATACTCCAGAACTAATTGTGATTTGTGTCAAAGTCGAATGCTTTGCATTCAGCAAAGATGATACCGTATGTAGGACATGATGTATAGAGCAGGGCAAAAGTATTGGAGGATGAGGAGGAGTGAGTCACAGTGTATTACTCACTCAAAGGATGAGCACAGGATTTCAATGGATGACCGACTTTCTGACTTTTTTTCTCACCACTTGTTCCCTATTTGTTCCTCTCTTCACATGCTTTGTTTCTTACTTGCTAACAGATGTGCGGATTCAATCTGGCCAAAGTACAAAATTATGTTTCCTAATTCATCACACAAGCTTTATCATTTATGTATGTATTTAGTTAGAATTTGTCTCCTTTCATCTCTTTTGCTGAATCCTCTGTGGCTTGCTAATGTTACTGCCTGCAGATTTGGGATTGCCTCACCCCACCACCTCAGTGTTTTCTTTAGACGGACTTTACACTCTGGAATAAATTTGAATGTTTTAGAACAAAGTTAACTGCTCTTTTCAGCTTTACACTTACTGTGTCTTCGAGCAACTCATCAAGAAAGGGAAAAAAACCTTTGGACAGTTCAACTGTGAGACTTTATGAGACTCACAGCAGATTAAACACTACTAGGCTTACCATGTGCTTCAAAATGACAATATCGCTTTGGGCATTTGCTGCAAAATTCTACAGTGCTCGAGACTGGACACTGGCTTTATCTCTTGGGTTAATAGATCTTGAAGAGGGAAAAGCATTTGGAGTGTTGTTCGCAGACTTGTTATTAAGTATTTCTTACTATGGTTGCCAATAAACTCTTGTTTGTTTACCAATTAAAGTTTTAGAGCTTGATGCCATTGTTTGCTTGTAATCCCAATTGATTGAATTCCTCTGAGGTGCCTTTTTTGTTCCTATCAAAAATAGTTTTGAAAAGTAGCTATTTTATGCAGTGGCCTGACTTTAATGAGAACATGCTGTTTGGTATCTTGTCTCTGGACACAGAACACCCAAAATATCTACTTCCAAAAATGCTTTCTCTCCTCAGAGAAACATAGGTTAGTTATTTGACCATGAGTGTCTGAGTTAAATTCTTCTAAAATCTTACACGGGACTTTAAATCAAACAACAGAAAGCAAAGGAAGTTAAGATAACATTTTCTCTTTGCTCGAGTAACGTGTCGCTATCGTCTGAATGCTAAATGGAACCATAGTATTGCTGAGCAGTCGTTTTTTTGGCATGCAGACACATTTGGCAGAGCAGTGAGATTTATTTTTATTTTTTATTTTTAAAGGCAAACTGAAAGCCAATTTAACCAAATGATTATTGTGATGGATTCAGGGAACACTTCCTCTGAAATCAATCATGGCTCTATTTCTAAATATTTGGAGAGTACAGTTTCAGTAAGATTTAAGAAACAGACAAAAGTGAGGAACGGCATGATAACACTGTCCACGAGTGCATTAGGGCACATAAGCAGTCTCGGAAGTTAAACACAAATGGATGGCTCCCTAACAATACAGGGATTCAGATTAATCGCTGAGTAACATTCTTCAAAGACAAATCTGGTATTAAGGTACAATGCTACCTTCAGAGAGGCTGTGACAGGAGATTCAACAGCAGTTTTACCTCAGAAATATTTCTTATCGCTTGCTTCAAGCTGCACAGTAGTAAATAGAACCAAAGCAAATATATACCTTTTTCTTTGACAAACAATATTCAAAAACATAATTTTCAAACAAAGAAATGCACTGCTGAAGCCACTTTTTAAGAATCTTCCCGTCTATATTCCCCAGGCGGTCAAATAGCCAACTCGAGTACAAATGATTAATAATAATAACTGTAGTAAAAGTCAAAAAGTACTTGTGTAAATACTGCTTGATAGAGAAACTTAGTGTGAAAGCCTGATTTATGTTCCAGAGTTGATGTATTTACCAAAACATGGGTTAACAATGAAATTATTTCCTATAGCATAGAACAAGATCGCCTGAAAAAAGATTATAGAGCAATAATACAAACAATCACACAAGTGGCAGTACATAAGAATCAACTGCACATGTCTCTTACTCTGGTGACATCAAACATTGTCCATCCATCCATCCATTTTCTTCCATTTGTCCGTTGCCGGGTCAAAATCACATAGCACCAGCCCCTATGGCTCCTCCTGCAGGTGGTGGGTCCACAGAAGGACGGCCTCATGGTTCTAACCGGGCCTGTTGGTCTCTCATAAGGGGCTTCTGAACCGCTTTTCGTCTGACCCGTCACCTAGGACCTGTTTGCCATGGGAGACCCTACCAGGGGCACGAAGCCCCCGACAACAGAGCCCCCAGGATCATTCGGGTGCTCAAACCCCTCCACCACGGTTTAAGGTGGCGGTTCCAGGAGGGGAAAACATTGTCTATTTTCTTAAAAATCTTATGTATTTGGGTCAGTAAGTTTTTCTCTATTGATTCAAACGCAACCAAAAACATCAAACTGTCTGTAATATTTAACTCCTGTCTCGTACTTTTGGCCGAGCAACTGCTCTTGTTGCAATGTGCCAATTAATTCAGAAAGTTTTTAGAATCTATCAGTCCATTTTTTTTTTTTTTACTCTTTCTTTTAACAGATCAATTCAATTACTTTTCAACCCGAAGCTGCTTCTTAAACTGAAAGCACCTTAAAAGTCACTGTTTGTCCTTTAGGGCAAACAAGAGAGGCTCCGCTAAATTAAAAAGCCAAACACAGTGTTTCTTCTGGTTATATTACAAGACACTTAGACATGCCATCAATTTCTCCCTCGCCACAGCTCAGCAATGAATTTTTAAACGTACAGCAGCCAGACTGCCCGTAAACCATGCCTAAATGATAAATATTGTCCTACATTTACGCCTCCTTGACACCTTTTAAAACAGATATCTCTGAGATTCATTTAAAAGCGACTCATGAACAGAATAGAAAAGTAGCATCGCTCCATTTGTGATTATGTATTGATTTATTGCATGTTCCATGTTGATTTGGTCGTCCCCCTCGAGGATTAACAGTATTTAAAGAATTTTTTTAATACTTGATGTGTGTCATATTTCTGAAAGAGAGAGAGACTATGGCAGTGTTGATTTTTTAAAAGTGTGACCTTGGGAAATTCTGGTTCTTATGGGATTACTTCAAACACACTCGAAACATGCCCCAGGACATCCATGTCCATAGACCCACATATTCGTTATTTCTTATAGGTGCACTCAGGCACATCAAAAGTCCAACATAAATGACATCAATTTTTGTTTATATTTTTTCTAAATAAACCTTTTTTTTATGACAGTGTTTTGATGCAGAGATACTTCCATCATTACCAACAGTTGATGAAGAGGAGGGTCATGGGCAATAAACACACATTCATTTGACATTACAGCTGCACTGCCTGAGTTGATCAAACTATGAAGGTCAGAGGTAGTTGCGTAAAATCTCTCTGCTGTTGCCTAAACGCGCTTCTCACTCTCACAGTCCCATAGCTAAGACAGAGTTAGTTAGCTAAGAGAAAGTGCGCTATATTTTGACACACAAAGGCGCACAGGGTCCGTTTGTCTTTTACAGTGTAGATCCATGGTGCCTAAAGAACTTAACACTACAAGAAAATAAATTGATTACCCAAGCTTTAATGTTTGTTCTGAGTAGAGTCACTTGAACGAAAGCCTGTTAGGGAAAGTGTATCCCTAATGAATGGAACTGTATGACAGATTCACCTTTTCACCCACCTTTACAGAGCGCATTTTCTCCTGTTCGGTAATACACAAATCTATAATAGTTCTTGTCTGGAGCTTACAAGGCAAGGCAACTTTATTGATACCGCGCATTTCATACACAAGGCAACTCAATGCGTCTTACAGCCTACTGGCCTCATTCGTTGCCATGTTGCCGTCACTTTTTTGACTTATGAGGCTTGAGCGCAAATCAATCAACATGGAAGACTTATCTGCTTATCTGTTGTGCGTCAGCGTCTGCCATGATAAGAAGCGAATTGGGCTGTCGGTTAGGAAGGAGTTAGTGGGAGGAAGTAGCCTGTATGCTAACTATCATAGCCACTTTAGCATAGTGACCTCTGGTGGTCCCTTACCGGCGATTAGGAGCTATGTGCCATCCCATAAGCCACAGCGCCTCGTTTATTTTCGCTCTCTCTTTATTTGGAAACTATGTTGTTGCATACGCAATAAAGCGCGGAAAGCGCTTTCGTTTGGCCTGCAGTCCGCCAATCTCCTTAAAGAAAAAGAAGAACAGCTGTTGGTGATGTCTCTTCCCCCTGGTTGCAAACCGCCGGCATAATCCCTAAGAAGAAGAAGATGTCACTTCCTCTGGGTAAGGATGGTCGAATTGGACAAATAGTTCTGAAGCTCTAGTTCACTAACTGCATAGGGATCTAACAGTTGACCCCCTGAAAGGTTAAGGATTTGTTTCTATAGGGTTAGTACTTAGATGCTATAATTTGATGTTTTTGAACGCAGCCAGTGCCTCATCACCGGCAGCTCTTCAACAATTATCCAATCATCCAATCACAGCCCCATCCCAAGCCACACCTTTGCAACAGCTAATCACTTCCTGCTTCTGCCATTTCATCACCAGGATCCACTTCCTAACCTCGTCAATTTCTTGGCCGTTTCCCAGCTGTGTGTCTCCTTCTTGTGTTTGTCACTTTTGTTTTGTTTTCCAGGCTTGGCTCTTGGCTGGTGGGAGTGTCTCTGAGCAGGCAAACTGACATCCATGTTCAATCAAGCTCTGTACTTAGACACTCGGTTTACTTGCACTCACTGCCAGATTGTTCTGTCTCCACCACGGTTCGTAACCAAGTCTAGCATCGTCAGGTTTAGGTCATATTTTGTTCCTAAAAGTTATTTTTTACATCTTGTTGCGTAGATCTCTGTCCTGCTTCAGAGACCTAACTGCCAGACCATGCTGAGCCAAGCCTGTCCTGTTTTTTGCCAACGAGAAGTCTTTTAAAAATAAAGACATTTTTTGTTCGTCATAGTTGCCATTGTGTCTGCTTTGGGTCCACATACCAACCCTAACACCGGGTCTCATCCTCTGCCACCACCAGTGTCCAGGCTCTGTCTAACATTCATCATCGCCATGTATTTCATATGCATTCATTAATGCAATCTTCCGCCGGAGTCTGAGTCCCAATAACGCTTCATGTCCAATAAAACGTTTGTAACGCCACTGTTTTTGTGAGCCTTTTCAGGGTGAATTTTCATCATTACTCTTCTGTCACTTTTACCGCACACACATACCCCCTCCCTAACCACGCCCCCGTCGTTCTGCGTCTGCCTCAACACATTTCTTCAGCCCCGCCCCCCGGTCAATGGCCGGTCATCCTTCCCCTCCCCAAGAAAAAATTCCGCACGTGACCTCGTGTGCTGTGTATTTCCCATGTCTTGATGTGTCTCTATATGTGCTTTGCCTTAACTTAACCTGATTGTAATTTCGCATATCTTCTTTTGTAAGGCGCATTGAGTTGCCTTGTGTACGAAATGCGCGGTATAAATAAAGTTGCCTTGCCTTGCCTTTATGTTGCATTTTTGTCACATTTTTCATCTCCTTTTTTGTTGGTCTTTAGTGGCTTTTTTGTGTCTCTTTTCTCACTTTATTGTGGCTTTTTTTTTCTTTTTCATCAGATTTCTGTTCTCAATACAGTGTGACTTGTTTCAGAATGTTTCTATTTTACCAATAGAAAAATCAGCGGTAAAATGAGATCAATTAGCTGAAATTCTGCTGTTTGGAACAAGAGAACAGTTACTTCTCCAGTTGCATTAAATGTTCTTTGTTACTTTGCACCACTGCTATGTAACAAAGGGGTTTCTCTACCGTGAGATCAATGAAGTCATATCGTGAATACGCTGGAAGTGTGTTTTATACAGAACAAAGAAAAAGTGGGAGGATGACAAACACAAAGTTTATTTGTTTGGAACAATCAGTCCAATAGCCAAAATTATGACAAATAACTAAAAAGGCACTCTGTCAATCCTGATATTATGCTTATCTGAATGAAACACGGGTCCTTTTGAGATCATGCATACATTTTATAAGGACAGGAAAATAACTGAATTTTGTAAAAGTTGTAAACCTGAGATACTCTTTTTGGGAAGACCAGAAAGCAGGCATGCCCCTTTTTCACCTTTGATCTTGTCCTACTACTCCTATGCTGTTCATCATCACATATGTCTGCTGTCAGATCTGAGTGCCAGAAGAAAATATACTGTAGGTCCTCAGACAATGCACCTTTATTTACTTTTCTTTCTTTCTTTCTTTCTTTCTTTCTTTCTTTCTTTCTTTCCATATCCATGGTATCATGGTTACAGGTTTCATCATTCCCGAGGAATGATGAAACCTGTTACATAGAATGTTTCAGCGGCTTTTGTGTTGTGTGCGCCAACAGTGTGCCATATAGGGATAATAGATGATTGCCAACAGGTTTATCTTCCATCTGGATTGTTATAGGGGCTCTGTAATGTAAGTCACATTGCAGATGGCTGCTGTTCACTATTTACTTAAGGACCGTGTGTGAGCAAATGGGAAACTTTGGAAACTATTTCATGCCAAGTTTCAAAAGTAGGCATATTTAAGTGCTGCACTCTTGAAAAGTGGTTTGAAAATAAACTTATTTTTGAACAGAAGGACCCAACATCAAGACAATATATGAGTATATTTGTCTTTACGCATACGTTTTTTTATTGCCGTTTGGGGCGAGTTTAGATGCCTTTAATGTCTATTAGACACGCTCTTTGCAGCTCCACACTCCTTACGGACCCCCCGCTGCTGACTCCTGCAGGCGTTTCTTCTCTTTCCATCACACTCTTCAGCACAAATGTTACAACAGCCTCGGAGGTCAGGATCACTGGGACCTGAGCGCAACTGTTTTAAAGGCAATATATAGCCTGTAGGTTCTAAAGTTAGAATTTAGGCTCCTAGCTGAACTAACTGAAATGTATAGGGAGTGACCATACTGCCCTGTGAAGTAACACACATCACCTGTAGCCCATCTACCGCTGTTAATTCTTTTGACTTTTGAGAGTTACAGACAAATGCAATTGAAGATGATGGATTGGAGTGATTGATTTTAATGATTGGAGAAGACTGGGCATTCAGCTACATTTTTTTGTTGAAAAAAGAAAGAAAGGAAGAAAAAGTAATTTTACCTTGCCCACTTACTCCTACTTATTCTTAAGTAGGAGTACTTATTCTTATCTTATTCGTAACCCTTAATAGGGCACTCAATGAATTACTTTAAAATAAATAATTTCAATTTAACAGTGTTATCGGGGGTGGGGTGGGGGGGGGAGCAGGCAAGAAAGATATACGCAGTGCTAGATGAACAAAGTAACAAGTCACTAGCTAAGTCTCAGTTTTTCGAGCTCTTTAATATTAAGACGCACTCGGACATTTACAAGCTCAGAACATGCTCAAGACTGTCAGATAATGTCGGCAGAACAGCATTAAACTTTATGATTGAGTCAGTGGATGGTAGAGTAAAGCTCCCGCTCCCAAACCTAATTGAATGTGACATGATTCTTGACGATAGAAGAGAGAGATCCTGCCTCCACAAGTTGCTATGCAGTTACCACACTTACAGGGGGTAGCTGATAAAATACCTGCTGTAGAAAAACAAGTACCTATTCTTTTGCTTTTGGGAAGAGACATTATACAGGTACACAAAGTCAGAGAGAGAATCAATGTGTCACAGCGTATGCCCTATGCACAGCGTTTAGGCTGGGTTATAGTTGGGGACGCCTGCATGGGGAAGACAGATAAGCCCCATAATGTGAACGTCCTCAAAACACATGTGCTTCTTACCTCAGCCCATGTCCTAACACATTTCAAGTCAAGGAATCAAGTGGTTATAGCTACCACCCTAACACCACACCTACCCCCCCGAAAAGGACAGTGGAAACAAACACACTGATCAACTTGGACAAACCGTTTTCGACAGAACAAAAGATGACGACAAACCAGCGCTGTCAGTAGAGGACAAGGACTTTATCGACATCATGGAAAAGGAAGTGTGTCAAAATGAAGGTAACAGCTGGGTAGCACCATTGCCATTCCGCACCCCCAGACCACAGCTTCCAAGTAACAAAGAGCAAGCACTCAAACGCCTCCAGAAAAACACTGGATCGCAATCCTGAAATGAAAAGACAATACACAGAGTTCATGCAAAAGATGCTGGACAATGACCACGCGGAACTCGCTCCACCTTTGGACTCAGACAAAGAACACTGGTACTCAGGATGCGATTTGTCAAAAAAACCAAAACGTTGTGCTCAGGGAGTTGGGCCGTTTTGGAAAACTCTTGATCAAACTTTGAGTGACCAGCGTAGTGTGACCAGGGCGACAGGTCTTTTTTTTGAGGGACAGAGCTGCAAATGGAACTGTGCATATTCTCAGACGCCTCCACAATGGCTATAGGAGCAGTAGCATAGAGAGCTCTCAACAGTGGAGGTCAGTGGCACACAGGTTTCATCATGGGCAAGTCAAAGGTAGCCCCCCGACCCGCTTACACTGTCCCTAGATTGGAGTTATGTGCAGCAGTTTTAGCTGTTGAGATGTACGAACTCATTAGAGATGAGTTGGACATTAAAGTGGACACTGTCAGATGTTTTACAGATAGTAAAATCGTCCTTGGCTACATATACAACAACACAAAGAGGTTTTACCCTTATGTAGCTAATCGTGTGACGAGGATCAGAAAGACCACACACCCTGCACAGTGGTTTTACATTGCCACTAGTGACAATCCAGCAGACAATGCCACCAGACCAATTGCAGCTTCCACATTAGCTCACACAAACTGGTTTAGTGGTCCTTCCTTTTTGACACAACCCAACATAGAGTCACCTCACTGCGATACTTTTGCTCTGATCGATCCTGACACAGACACAGAGATCAGGTCTGAGGGAAAGACTTTTGTAACGAAGGCCTCAGTAACACAGTTAGTCATGTCGCTTTGAAAGATTTTCTCATTGGATGAGATTATGTCGCACTATTGCATCACTAAATTGTATAGCAGCATCATTCAGGAAAACGGACACAGAAAGTAAAGGCTGGAAGTGTTTTAGTGAGACTAACACTACAGATGAACTATCTAAAGCAGGGAAGTTTATCATTCACGCAGTACAAAGTTAAAGGTTCAAAGAAGAATACAGGTGCATAAAAGCAAATCAGCCACTTCCAAAACAAAGCTGTCTGAAAAAGTTAAACCCCATCATTGAGGAAGCTGGGCTCCTCAGAATAGGACGCTTGGCACCTGCAAATCTAACAAAAGATGAGAAACATCCACTCATTATCCCAAACACTCACCATATAGCTGTCCTTCTTATCAGATACTATCGTGAGAAGGAAGCACATCAAGGGCGTCACATAAGAAGCGCTCAGAGGAGCCGGATTTTGGATTATTGACAGTCTCTTCTGTCATTCATAAATGTGTTCTCTGTCGTAAGCTCAGAGGACAACTGCAGACGCAAAAGATGGCAGATTTACCTATTGATAGGTTGTCACCAATGCCACCATTTACAAGTGTAGGACTGGACGTCTTTGGCCCCTGGACGGTCACCACACGTCGCACCAGAGGAGGAAGTGCAGACAGTAAACGCTGGGCTGTACTTTTCACCTGCATGTCCACGAGAGCTGTGCACATTGAGCTCATTGAATCAATGTCAACATCCAGCTTTATCAATGCATCGAGAAGATTTTTCAGCATCCGTGGACCTGCTCAAAGCATGCAATGAACTGAAAATTGACCACAAAAACACTGAACTCAACTCTTACCTGCAGGAGAAAGGATGTACATGGCTGTTCAACTCTCCACACTCCTCACACATGGGTGGGTCATGGGAGAGACTCATTGGAGTTGCGAGACGTATCCTGGACAGTATACTTTTGAAATCTACACATGAAGTGTTAAGCACATTCATGTCAGAAATAATGGCAAGACCACTTGTACCAGTGTCAACCAATTCAGACAAACCAAACCTTCTCACTCCAGCAATGTTCCTTACCCAAAAGACCAATGCAGTATCTGCGCCAACAGGAAACTTTGCTCCCCCAGGCCTCTACTCAAAGAAATGGATGCAAGTACAGTGTCTGGCGGACTCTTTTTGGAAACAGTGGAGAAGCGAATACCTTTCAAGTCTACAGCAAAGGAGAAAATGGACTGATGATAAACCGAAACATAAACGTTGGAGACATTGTGCTATTGAAAGATGCTCTCGTGCACAGAAATAACTGGTCTATGGGAAGAGTTGTGAAAACATTAGAGAGTAAGGACAATGAGGTCCGAAAAGCAGAAGTGAAAACTGTAAAAAATTGAAATGTAAAAGTGCTTTTGAGACCTATTGCTGACATGGTTTTGCTTTTACCAGAAGATAAATAGACTGTTGTATTTTTTGTTTAATAGAACATTTAATTTGTAGTGGCACAATTTTATTGTACCAGGCGGGGAGTATTCTGCCCTGTGCAAGTTTGCGCAATTAAGAGTTTATACGCTACGCAACAGCACCCTCTTGTGGTCGCTTCTGAAAGGTGTTTGTTTGATCTTTTGAGAGAAAACCAAGATGGCTGTACGGCACGCAACGCAGAGCAGGCCATGCTTTGAGCTGAAAACGACCTTTTTTATGTCGTTGCTTGGACAGGATTTGTCCGTAAGTTTATTTTATGTTGAATATTAATATTGTTTATATTTCTCATCAGTTTTGACGTTTCTATGAATGTTTATGCATATATTGTGTGGCCAGGTAGAGTAGTTTCCTACACTGGTGTATCCCATGAACGCACCACCCCCGTCTCACTGTGTCACACCCTTTTGATTAGCAGAGTGATAAAAGGTGTGCATGCCTTAGCATCTGGGTCATTGCAGGGCTGTTGGGCTGTTGTGAGGGTCACCGTGTGTGAGTAGACTTGGCTTTTGAGTTTATTTTATTGAAAGCTAATAATCTGTCACTAATGCTTATTTTTTGCTTTTGTTAATGGCCTAAGGCGTGTAAAGGGAGTTTGCCGTTGGGGACAGCTACTCCTGGGAAGCGCCCAAGCCCCTAGTATGAGCCAGTTTGGTGTATGTTGAAGGTAAATATTCAAAAATATTGTCAAAGAGAAATCTTCTGTGGACTAATCTGGATGTTTGGTTTCACCAGTTTTGCCACTGTTTAATTAAACTCTCAATTTATTTTATTGTAAGTTGGGTTGCACTCATGTAATAGTGCAGGTCAACTTGTCCATTTGTAGTTTTGGGCATTGTAGGCCTCCTGCCAAGCATTCAGCATCTAAGCTGACCCATAGAGATTCTCGTCAGTTTTAATAAAGTCTATTTATATTAAAGAACACTAAATGCATATATTTTTGCTACAACTCCTGCCTCGGTTCATACCTTCTCTTTTTTGCCAGACTTGACTGTGTATTTCTAACATCTAAAAAAGGAGACCCCTGCCTTCCCTCCTGTCACAATTGTAACTTTCATATTAGCATAGCTAATTGTACGTTTTGTTTTACAGTCGGCTTAAGAGGGCAATGGTCATTGAGGCCATTCCACAAATAAACAGCGAAAAGGAAACGGTCTCATTATTTTGTGGCACTGTTATCTGGCTGTCTAGCTGCTGAAATACCTGAACTTCAGAGTGAGGACAGCACACATGCAGAAAATCAATGTGAGGGAAGTTGCCATAATATGGTAACTTCAGGTAAAACCTGCTTTTTAATGGTCTGTCCCGGGGGGGAAAAAAAGTATTCTCCCAGGACACTACTACACTACTTTTTTTTTTTTTTAAATCTATCGAGTTTCGGGTCTTTTCCTCCAGCCGCGCTCTCTCCTCCGCTGATCGCGCCACGCACACGCAGCAGCAGCAGCAGCAGCAGCGGCTCACTCCCTGCTCTGATTGGCCAGAACTTAAAGAGCGAGGCTGACATTGGCTCCTTGGGCACATGTCCCGCCTCCTCTGACTGCTCTTTGCCTCTGCCTACGTGTGTCCACCTCATGACTCAGCGTGGCTCTGTTTGTTTTTTACCACGGGGATAAGGAGACTGAACGCTAGGACAAATATGCTGATCAGTAATCGGGCACAAAACATACTTTGTGCAGAATAGATCCCTATATAGAGAAGGGAGTAGTTT
The DNA here is from genome assembly GCA_021464625.1 of Proterorhinus semilunaris. NCBI lineage: Eukaryota > Metazoa > Chordata > Actinopteri > Gobiiformes > Gobiidae > Proterorhinus > Proterorhinus semilunaris. Next base: position 4,492,543 of record CM038355.1, on the reverse strand, counting down.
ACAGGAGCTAGCTCTCCCCACGTGGGTAACATTACCATCTCCAAAGCTAATTTTCCTCATTCATACAGAAAACTATTTTGTCTGGTCAGGTCCTAGAAAACAATTCGGAACAGTTCAGTGTGAAAAGTCAAGTTATTAATACTGTACTCTTGTACTTGTGAGTAAAATTTCAGCCATGTAATTGTACTTTTACATGAGTATACATTTGCTGTCCTCTTTCCAGCACTGGACATTAACCACTAAGTAACTAATTACTAAAAGCAAAACTAATGCAGCTTCATCACAAGATTCTCCAATTTCGCTGTAGAAGGGCAGTTTTTGTCTTGGGTTAGATGTGTGAAGTGTGCCACTGCGTATAAGCAAAAGGGCTGATGGGGTTGCCGAAATGTCCAGGTTTTTTGTCAGACATGGGTGGCAACCCTATCCCTTTCCCTAAATTAGTGATTTTACTGTTAAAGTTACTATATTTTTATTTCATTGCTCTTCAAGGTGTAATATACAAAAAAAGTACTTTCAGGTCTCGGGGGTGCTGGTATTCAAGAGGCGTGTTTTGTGATATTGATGTTTGAATGATCACACCTGTCATAGGCGGGAGCTTTTGTCATGTGACTATACTTTACGTGCAGTGGGAGGGGTCAGTCACTTCCAATATTGTTTGCCTAACAATTTTACTAAGAATAACCTTTGGCAACATAAAAACATAGTCCTAAGGTTTATTAGTTCTTTTGACAAAATACGGGAAGTATGAATCGGTGCAACGGTATGTCACTTTAGGTTTAAGTGAACGTATGATCAAATATGGTGCCTGCCATTTTCATGCTGTAATTTCACTACGTCTTCCAAAACCAACACATGTCATTGCTTAACACAATTATTCACCAATAAAATGTGAGTTTCATCAACTTACTAGGGTTAGTTTTACAGTTATGTAAAGAAATGTACCATGAATTTAGCCAGACCTGGGTCTATTTCAGACTTCAGGGAAAAAAGTTGAGAGCACAACAGGTCTCTGCTGATTGGTCAAATGCCACAGTAGTGGGATCTGTGATGTAGGTTGATCTCTTCTGATTGGCTGAGTGAGAAATACATGCTTCTTTACCTTACTGATGTGCAGCAGGGAGGCCATATGTAAAGTGTGCAGAAATTACCAAAAATAGTCACTTGCCCTCTAAAGGGTAAACAAAAACTAAATCCTTGTTTATCTCTTGTTCAAAACCAGTCATTTCAATTCACAGATTAGCAACACTTGCAAATACTTAATTCATAAATGACAAAACGTTTTACAGAGCATTCATCATTTTCTGTTGATTAATTTGTTCAAACATAAAGTAGATCACAAATATAGATGTAAACTTTCTATTTCAGACAATATGTTTTTAATCCAATTACATTAATTTCATCTCCTTAACCACCTAACTTGTGGCGACACACACACGGAATATTAAAAAAGGATTTATGTTTTAATGTAATTATTTATTTTTTATATATATTTTTTTGTATTCATTTATGTTCTTCTAGTGGTTCCTCTGAGGGAGCCCTCTGCCCCGGGAGTGCTGGTTAGCTGTGGCCGTGCGGGCGCTCTCCTGTGGGTGCCTGGATGGAGGTAGGGTGCCCGGAGGTGGTGTAAGAGAGACGTCCTGAGTTGGCGCACTGTGGCTGTGGCCGATGGGCTGCTCTTGGTGCAGATTTTTATGATTTTTAAGCACTGTAAAGCATTTACACTTTTCATACATTTTGTATGAAAAGTGCTTTATAAATAAAGTTTGATTTGATTAGCTGGAGGTGCCTCAATCATATGGTGCTCTTCAGGATACTGATGGGCGGATAAGCAAATAACTTTGAAAGTAAAGAGTTTTCACGTTTGCGTTTTGACTTAAGTCAGTCTTCAGGGCACACATAGAATATATTAAGGGGCTTTTAGTTAAAATGGTGTTGGAAAGCTTTTGTTAATGCCATGATGTCTTTTTATGTTGCAGTTTTATGTGTCATTTTGCACGTTTGCACCGAAGGAAATGTCAAGTTTGTGAACCGGTTCACTTACAATGGCAAAATCTATCCAGTTTCTGATTCTATGGTGCAAAATACTTTATAGTAAGTCATTGTATTGGTCATGATGAAGAGATGAGCCAAATTTTCTCCTGCAGGATCATAATTGGTGCTTCGTGTAAAAAGAGAGCTATAAATTATCAATAAACATAAGCAGGATTTTTATAAAGAAAGCTCTCCCTGAGGTAAAAGTACTGAGTGTTTTCACACCCAAATAAAATGATTGAAAATATGTTAATGTCTTCGATCATCAGATGTGTCTGAGTGGTCTGGCTTTGAAATCAATGTCAACCGACCTATATGGATTTTTCAGTTTCAGTCAAACAGGAAAAACCTTGGCAGATGGGGAGACAGAGAGGATAGAAGTTATTCTGCATTATGGAAACAAACAGTGAGACATGCCATGATTGGATGTACTGTATTGCCGCACAGCCAAAATGGTTGTGACAGCGCAAGGGTGTCCGTAAGTGTTTTGAGCTGTAGAATTGTAGAAAATTTAACGGGAACTGGCAGTAACTTTTTGGGGTTTTTGGATTCTTTCTCTGGCATATACTGAAGCATCTGGAGAGTCCATACAGAAAAGTTGTTTCTGCAGTGGGATCCATATTGAACATAAAGTCATATAACAAGCATCTGTTGACCACTGTCAGGCACAATTTAAAAACAAAACTGGAGCCATGCTTTGGCAAATGCATTCTCGCAAAATCATTCTAATCCATAATGATTTCTTAGCACTTTGGCTGAATCTTGAAAACGTCATAGGGAACATTTCTGTCAATATTTAACTCCTAAAAGACAACGGAAACACTACCTGAAGTCTGTCTATGTGAGCTCTTAGTCGTATAAGTTGTCCTTGCTAGATGAAGGTTCTTGAGTCATCGTCTGTACTCTGTATCCAAAGCTTCATCATTCAGCAAAGTAGTCTTTTCTGTTGTGATATTTCTTTCAAAAACAAAATAGTGCCTCGATCATCGAGTTGTGAGTGTTGGGCTCCATTTTTATATGTTAATTTTTGTTTTAATCTAATTGAAGGAATTTCAATCATGTTCGCCCCCTCTTGAGAAAATCCTATACCTAACAAAACAAATGATTTCTCTCTGTGGGGTTCACTGGACTGGAACAGGCTCCTATGGCAGCTGAATCCTCCAGTATTTATCTTTCCACATGGTGTAAATATGGAATAATTATTCAAAGTCCATTCAACATATGCCGAAAATGGCTGGTTATTGGTTATGTGAATGCTGCATCAGACAAAATGGGTCTGTTCATTAATGCCATCTGGACGGGAACAGCTCGCTTGTAACATAATACTGGTATACCGCACTTTGTATCATGTGTTATTGTGTGTCTCTTTATGTAAAGCTATGATTATTATGATTAAATGTACAAGTCATGACTCATTTGAGCCGGAGAAATATCATATCCAAGCAATTATAGGCCTAAAGTAGGATTCACATAACGATATAAACACAATATGAATGGTCGCTAATATACGATCAAAGATAAACTGGCAAAGACTGCAGTTTTTTTTAGGTAATATACAATGTCCTCTGCAAACAACAAATGATCTCGTCTCCAGAGTGCAATAATAGTCGACCTTCTAAATCCTTTGTTTGGACCTTTATAAACATAACACTTAAAAACAAGAGTGTCTACACAATCCCGTTCCCCATAGAGGAATGAGGCGCTAAAACGGCTCAAAAGAAGGGTGGCAGAGAAGATGGGCAACAAAAAAACTAACTATAAACTATATTCCGTGAAAATAAAAATATACAATAACACAGTAACAAGCACAAGAAATAATGACTTCTCTAAAAATAAATCAACAACAATAACTCCAATGATAATAACTCCAAAGTACTCAATCCGGAAATTTAATTTTATCCCCAGTGACTCCTTTTGTGAAGCGTTTGCAGACCACTTCAGGGAAAGATCGATAATCTGTCTTTACCAGAGGAAACACTGGACAATTTTGTCCTGGTTAACGCTGCTGGAGAAGGTTTTTTCCTCATTTGTCTTTTATACTTAATGTTATGCTCAATTTCTACAGCTGAAGAAGAGCCATTCAGACTCTAACAATCCTTACAATTTTAGACTGGTATCCAACTTACCATTATCAAGAAAAAGTTTAGAAAAACTTTTTTTTTTTTTTGGTCACTCACAGAAGCTGACAGTGATGGTTTGCATCCTCACCTCTAAGGTCCATAAAATCACATGTGATTTAACCCAGGGTTCGATTTTAGGCCCAGTGCAAACGTTCATGTTTTTAAGAGCATGAATCCCCACCTTTTTAGTTCAGCCTTTAGTAGTAAATAATTGTAATTCTATATTTTTGTTTTAGTATTATTCAATTATTCATTCCTAATTCTTTTATTTTAGGCTATTTCACATTTTGGCCTTATGTTACCTGCTTTTGATTCGTTTCCTTTGTAGCCTCTGCATTATTGCCTTTTATGTTTTCTATTGATGATCAGCTGTGGCTGTGTGGGTGCTGTCTTGTGGGTGCCTTGATGAAAGTTGGGTGTCTCTCCCTTGATTGATTTGATTTTTGAAAAAAAAAAAAATGAACTGAATCTTGTCAGAAAGGAATAATTTTCGCTATAGACATTTTCCCTAAATTGATTTGCCCAGACATACTCTGACAGCTGTCTAGAAAAAAACAAGGAACAACTATCTTTGGATAGTGAGAGGCAGCTGAGGAACGCAGTAATAGAGCAATGACAAAGATATGCATAATTGTATTTTACTGATTTTGGTCATACTTTGCATTTTCTTGCTTTATTTGCAATTTTTATACCAAAAACTCTCTTTGCTTTATAGAATCACATGAAAGTACCCCTTCTGAGATGTAGTTTGCATAACCAACTTTCTTTTGGACTGTCTGTTGCAAGATACTTAATCTCACACTTAAATATTTAATGTGTGGCTGGGACGTGCATGTTGACAATTACAGGCTGCCTGCTATTCATCAGCCCTCAATTCTGTATAAATGGGCCAGATAAAGAAATGCTACTCATGGCAGTAATGGAGGTGCCGATACAAGCTTCAAAAGAGACTGTGAAGTGAGCCGCAGGAGCAATAAAAAGACAGAGGCGTGTCAGAAGGAATTTAATTGAGTGCTGTCAAACTCACAACATCTACAACATGATGGCGCTACTAAATCGATGCCTGTCTTTGTGATTGAAATGCCCGTAGAGAAATGTGCATGGCTTTTATCTGCTTCTGCAGGTCAGGAATGCTGGAAATGCAATCCGTGTCCATCCTAGTCTCTAGTCCGACCTATAATCCAGTCATTGATTTGCCATTGATTTGTTTTGCTCCATAGTCCCAGATTGATCCTGGCGTATCTCCGATTTAGTCCTTGAGTTAAACTTCTATTTGCACTGAAATAGACCTTATTCCATGTGACATATTTAGCTACAGTTTGATTAATTATTTCATTCATTATCTATTTAAATCAGATTTCATTTATTCATCTATTTAGAGTTGCTGTTGATTTAAACTGTTTGGAAATTAGAGCAGTATGTGATTTGAAGTGTACTTGTTGATAGTACTGAATTGTTTATGGCACCATCATTTATTTATTTATGTATCTATTTTTTCAGAGCTGAAGTAACAGATTATGTTTTGGGTCTATCTCTTAATCCTCCAGTCCATGAGTCCTGCTCTTCTCTGGGCTGATTCATTTCAGTAATGTCATCCTGTCTGTCATTGATAGTCAATGGGCGAAGAAAGCCCTTCTCTGTGGTCCTCATGGAGGGGAGCTGACATTGCTGTAATACCACCCCCTCTCTAAAAGGCGACTCTAAAAGACACTTGGTAAACACAATTCCAGTGGTGACATTACACCTCTCTAGCACTGCTTAAAAGCCTGGCTCCAAAGAGTTTTTCTTCATCTTAAAATTGCTATGACCCATAACAACGCTGGGCTAGGTGTCACATTTTTTACCATGCTGTTTTTTGTACATCAGCATAAAAAAGTGGAAGCCTACGTCTATGATTGACAGGCTCTGTTGCACTGTGGAGGTTCGTATCTATGATCACAGCGCACCTCCATATGTGAACCGAGCTCAAGAGAAATACCTAATCTTTCTATTCCTTTAACTGAAAGATGTACTTAGATAAAAAGATCAATTTAGCCTGGGCATTTTAAAATAAAACGGCAATACATATCCCAAATATGATTTATTTATTTATTTAATTTATTGGTTTATTTGGTCGGGAAAGTGCATGCTAATGAACATACATGGGACTCATGCATGTAAACACACCACGCCGGATTGTAGCCTTGGGCTAATTTCTATCCGTTGTCCCCCATGCGCACTCTCAAACGCACTGTCATTCATCCTGGCATATTATACATGTTTTTAGTGGTAGGGGAAACCGGAGTACCCGGAGGAAACCTACGCAGACACGGAGAGAACATGCAAACTCCACACAGAAAGGCCCCGTCCAGATGGACGAACCCTTTGCACAAACCGCCTTTTTGTTCCATCTCTGATCTGGTTTAGAAGCTGTAGTTGTGTCAGTTAATGCAGGTCAGCAGCTGCAGTGAAACTTGAAAATCCTAATCATTTTTTGTTACGTTTTCTATTAAATTAGCCTAATTGTACACTCAACAAAAATATAAACGCAACACCTTTGTTTCTGCTCCCATTTTTCATGAGATGGACTTAAAGATCTAAAATTCATTCCAGATACACAATATTACCATTTCTCTCAAACATTGTTCACAAATCAGTCCAAATGTGTGATAGTGAGCACTTCTGCTTTGCTGAGATAATCCATCCCACCTCACAGGATGCACATCAAGATGCTGATCTGACATCATGATTAGTGCACAGGTGTACCTTATACTGCCCACAATAAAAGGCCACCTTGAAATGTGCAGTTTTTTGCTTTATCGGGGGTCTGGGGACTCAGAACCAGTCAGTATCTGGTGTGACCACCATTTGCCTCATGCAGCACAACACATCTTCTTCGCCTAGCGTTTATCAGATTGTCAATTGTGGCCTGTGGAATGTTGGTCCACTCCTCTTCAATGGCTGTGCGAAGTTGCTGGATATTAGTGGGAACTGGTACACGCTGTCGTATACGCCGGTCAAGCACATCCCAAACATGCTCAATGGGTGACATGTCCGGTGAGTATGCTGGCCATGCAAGAACTGGGACATTATCAGCTTCCAAGAATCGTGTACAGATCTTTGCAACATGGGGCCGTGCATTATCTTGCTGAAACATGAGGTGATGTTCATGGATGTATGGCACAACAATGGGCCTCAGGATCTCATCACGGTATCTCTGTGCATTCAAAATGCCATCAATAAAATGCACCTGTGTTCTTCATCCATAACAGATGCCTGCCCATACCATAATACCCCCACCACCATGGGCCACTCAATCCACAACATTGACATCAGCAAACCGCTCACCCACACGACGCCACACACGCTGTCTGCCATCTGCCCTGAACAATGTAAACCGAGATTCATCCGTGAAGAGAACACCTCTCCAACGTGCTAGACGCCATCAAATGTGAATATTTGCCCACTCAAGTCTGTTACGGCGACGAGCTGGAGTCAGGTCAAGACCCCGATGAGGACGACGAGGGAATGGGAAAAGCATAAACCATTGAATATTACACTCGCAGGAACAAAGTAGCACATCAAAATGACCTGATTACTTTCTGACTTAAAAAGCCTCATCTGAATTTTCGATCCAGAGAGGGCAGATAGGGCAAACAGCCGTGACCCAAATCAGAGCTTGAACACAGCGGTGTGTCTTTTTGAACTTTTTTTTCAATTCTTACAAAGACAAAATAACTCAAACTCAATAAACAACATTTCAAACTTTCAACATATGAGATCACAGAACATGGATTTCATACCTTTGATTTCCTCATCTAAGGAAGTGCATTTTGTCTTAGTGTGTGTTTAGTTTATGTATTTTTCTTTTGGTCTGTCTTTGTTGGTGCCCTTTTCCAAGTTGGGGCTGAAGCTGAAAATCCAATACATTCATAAAATCATTTTCAGTAGATTTTTATTGTGAGTTATAATGCAAATTTTGAATGTCATTACAGCATCAGATCATCTGAAGGTCACTGGTATGAAAACCAACGAAAAGTAAATGTCAACTCTACGAAGTCAACGCTCTAATATTATATAGAAAAAAGTAGCAGTAAGGGGTGCTCGTTAAGTATTTATTATTAATAATGAATAGGTCATTATTAACACGCTTGTAAAGATAATAAGCTGCTCATTATGCTATTACCAGCTTGAATAATGGCCTACCCTAAACCTAACCTAGACCATCGTTTTTCCATACTGAGATATGTCCTTACCTGAGCTTAGACGAGTTGATGCGTACCCGTCTAGTCTTTGTGCGCGCCCGTGGAAGAGGGTGGTAGCTTCTAACTTCACCCCAATGGCTCCTATGGAGGAATATACTGGGAGAGGCCAAATGCTAACAACATCTTTTGTCGTTTTGCAGGTACAGGTGCGTATCAATTCGTCTAAGCTCAGGTAAGAACATATCACAGTATGTAAAAATCTTGGCCTGTTCCTTTAACCTGAGAACTTTCAGAACAGATTTATTTTATTTTTTTCCATCGGTGCAGCTCACCCCATCTACACCTACTGTTAGTTTATCATTACATTAACAATACTATGTCAAAATCAGAATTGGTTTGTAATCTAATTGGGTCTGCGGTTATCCAGCTCTACACTTTGACATTAAAGGCTCGGCACAGTCTGTGATATTTGTGAAGAGTGGGGAGAAGACCAAAGCACAGCAACATATCATGACTACAATCAGTCTTGGTCACTGCACACAGTTAGATTAACTGATATTTCGACTACATCATTTCTGCGATACACCGACTCCGCAAACTTATATCAAAGCATGTTATTGTGATATGACAATCAGAGCTGGCTTCTTTTTTTTTTGTTAATCAACATGTGTCAGTCAAACAAGCTATTTTCCCCCGCTGTTGCACATGAGCAAATTTACCAATGTACTGAAATTGACTTTTGTTATCACTGTCTCTTGCTTACTTTTGCTGTTGCTATGAATCCTTTTTATTACCCTCACACGCAGTCCTCACAGCTGTAATTAATAGTCTGTCCAAAAGTATCGTCTCTGTGGGAGCTCAAAGTGATGCATTTAGGTGCACTTCCTGCTGTAGGGACTTCCTGCATAACCAAATTAATCAAAATTCACACACACAAAAATGAGCATGCAGCCTGTGGCTATTTAATTTTACTTTCAAGTGGACCAGACTGTGGCCTGAAGTAACCAATGAGTGGCATGCTTTTGATTACAGAATGAGCCTCTGTGTGAGCTTCAATTAAAAAACACTAAATGGACTTTGTAGAGGGAGGTGTAAATGTCTTATTGCACCTGTCTACGTGTTCGAGTCCCTGTGATATTAAAGCATTTTTACTGAGATGGAGGCAGACGAGTGAAAAAGGCTACCCTTCAGTTAAAACACCTGGTAATTTCTTTGCCACAGAAAGTGAATTGAAATCCTCTTCCATTTAAAATGCATATTCAAAGCGGTGACGATGTTCCCATTTTTTAATCTCAATAGATGTCCTCAAATTGCGGTCTAGTCTGAAGAATGATTTACACTATCCCAGGAGCCCCAAATGGGGGAATGATCAAAGAAAAGCATGGCTTATTTGTTTAATCTTTCTCACAATCACAAGCGAACTGACGAGACTCGCTTGATTCCAAAGTTCTATTAAATTAAAGACATGCAAAGAAATATACAATATTGAATGTAGCAAAACAGTCATAAACGGCAATCTATTGCCTAAAGTAATTTTTTTGCTTATTTGGTCGGGGCAGTGCATGTTAATGAACACTCATGGGACTCGTGCCCCTGATTTTACACAGCAATAAGAACAATATTTTCCCTCCAAAGCAGCCTCTATGGGTTTGGTTGCTTCATCATGAAAAGTGGTCCCAAACTCTCCCCTGCAAACCTGTCATGGTGTACTGTTTCTTTCAACATTGTTAAAAAAAACAACTTTCTTTAAGACATTTTGAGCGTGACCAGACTCATAATTATGCGTTTAAACTGTGACTTACTTTAAAGGACATTTTTCTGTGATTTCCGGACTCCTCCAAATGATTTGTATTATGTCAATGGAAAAGCTACTTCAAAAGGGGACACATCCAGCAGCTGCACAGGGCTATTACAGGCAGACTACAAAAGACCACGTTCCCCTCTATCCTTTTTCCGATGTCGTCTGTGCTGATAATTCTCAGATGGCAGTGCATATTTTTTTGTTTTCTCTGTGGAGCTGTGTTGACGCCGTGTTTTGCTTTTTTGATTCTTTTAAAGGCTATTGCAGAATCACGGCTGATGAAAGCCTTACGCACTTTTGAAAATGTGAATAGGTCAGTGTGTCGATGGTGCAATTGGGTTCAGCGTCTGTCTGCCTTCTCTTTTAAACCAACTGGGTCAGCAGCAAAGCAAAGCTAGTCTGTAATTAAAAGTATTCATGTGTATGAGGATTGATTTATCAATGAAGCTATTAATTAATTAATGAATTAATAGGTTACTAGATTAGCCTTAAGATTGATTGAGGCACCAATTCGAAAACGGACAATATAAAATATTTTATATTGAGTTGGCGCATTGAGTTGCCTTGTGTACGAAATGCGCGGTATAAATAAAGTTGCCTTGCCTATATGTTTTGTTTCATGTTGCACGATAGACGAAAAAAAATTCGGATTCTTTTTTATTCTAAAAGAGTAAGGATAAAAGGTTAAAAGGATGAGAGTTCTTGAACCATCAATGACCGCTATTCTGAAATAATAAACACAGACATTAAACCGTGATTAATGACTAGAATCAATTAAGACGGCAATGAATATTGAAATGCAAAACCTGATCTGAACAGGTAAGGCATGGAAGTGCTAGGTGATACAACCGTACAACTAAATTGTGTTCAGGTGTTAGTCCTGAGCCGCTGCGACTGAGTGTGCCACCATTGTTGGCCAACCTGACCAGGTAGGGAGGTAGGGAAAACGTCGTTAACAACATCACAAAACTTATTACACATGCATTATCAACAATTTGACATTATGTACAGGCATCATTAGCACAGATCACATTTAGTTGAGTTCATTCTCACTGTCTGTGAATGAAGGAATTGGCTTTAACACTCAAATGGGATATTTGAATTCAGTTTTTAGAGGGTGATGGCAAGTCCGTCCAATTGTCATTAAAGATTGTGGTGACTCTGACAAGTTCCCTTGGAGCCCACATTTCTGGGTGGGATTCAGGATTTAGGACGGTCTATATTGTCCTTGACTGTGTGTTTGGTAAATCTAACTTTAATTATCCATACCACTGTTTCACGTACAGAGAATAGTGGCACAGAATGTGTGAAGGAATAAACAACCCCTTGGAGTGGGCTTCTTATCTGTCCCGTGGATATGTCGTAACCATGGCGATGGGGCAGCCTAGGTCAATACGTCACACGCCACAACATTCTTAATATGGGTTTAATAAAAGTGGGTTTTAATTAAATGATATTTATGGTCTGGATAGATTAGTGAAATGAATATACTGTAAATCTGAGATTATTTTGTATTGAATCTGTTCATTAGATTCCTCCATTATTTTAATTCATGCCACAAGTCATTTAATCCCTTTATTAAAATAGGCCAAAGAAGTCAAGACTGGGAAGACAGTGGTTAGCGCTCATGTTTTCACAGCCATGTCAACTAGAGAACTCGCTCTATAATACTTGTATTTTGGTACAAAGATCCATCAAAGACCTGGGGCCCTCAGCAAAACTCCACTAGCTAAGTGGCCCTACAGTACGCATCATCGGGGTAATCAACAAAGGAAAAACAAACATTATGGCCCAAAACAGGTACACACACGAGTGCAGGGCAGAAGTGGAACATCATTTCCTCAGTTCGGTCCCTGCTCCACTGTGTGAGAACCAATAACCAGTTACCACTGTCAGACTGGTGTTTAGGACTACACTATTTTTTCGCCACTTTGTAAAATGGTAAATGGAAAATGGTCACAGTCATGGTCATAAATGGTCATAGTCTGCGTATAGGAAAAAGCAGCGCTGATTTAATGGGAAAAGATGAATGATTCAAATGGTGTGCAGTGTATAAATCAGTGCTTTTTATATCGAAGGCTTGTATTCTATACAGTCGGAGCAGGTGGTGAGGCTGAACATTTAGCCTCATTAAATGATCTATTCACTGTAAATGGAAGCACCTGTTCACTTTTGACAGTGATAAAATATTCCAGTTTGCCATATTGACTTGTATTACACTCCTACCACTGTTTGAGGATGCCTCTGACTCACAAAGACGGGACCTCATCGCTGTCTAGAAAAATGTATGCTAAAAGATCGACGTTTATCATAACGGTTGCTGAGTGACCGCCACGCAAAATATTTCTAGAACTAACATATGCGGTTTATGTAGGAGTATTTAATAAAGCTTTATATGTGATCCTCGTAATTGAGAAATAAAACCTTAGGCTGACCCACTACCCACACACCACTACTAAAGTCCACAGCAGACGGGGGGAAAAACAAAAGCTGAGCCTCTAAGCACAAAGAGAATGTCTCAGGAGGGTTTGGGAAGGCGAGGCAGGGTGCAGCTCCAGCGTATTGACATTTGGGAGAGTGTTGGCCCATTTGTGTACAGCAGCACTCAGAGTGATGAAACCTGTGCTTTTATCTTCACCCAAAGGAAACCAGTGGGAGACACATCACCACGCTGTTTGGAAGTCACCTTTTGTTATTGACATGGCTCCTTTAAAATGCACTTTCAGTTGACATTCACTAGAGAGGCTTTAATGCAAATACTAGCCTCGTGACAGGCTCGACTGTCCAGGTGAAGTCAAGGCTTGGTTAGCCCAGAATGTTTTAAAACTGAATGAGGGAAAAACGGAAATAATGACATTTGGATGTAACCTCACGGACTTGGGATCACTCCAAAACTATTTGCATCCCAAAGTCACCAGCCTTGCCATCACCATAGACAGTGATTTTAAATTTGATAAACAGATCAATGGCGTTTTAAAATCAGGTTCTTTATCATCTTCGTCTTTTATCCAAAGTTAAGCCTTTTTTTATCTTGTTTTGTTGTTGTTGTTGTTGTTCAGCACTTTGGAAACGTTTTGTTGTTTTAAATGTGCTATATAAATAAAGTGGATTGGATTGGGTTCACTACTGACCAATATACACAAATGCGACATGTGAACAAAAACATTAACTATAGTAAAGACTAGCACTTGGGGCGTCTGGTTGGAAACAGTCTCACCCCACAGCAAGAAGGTCCCATGTTCGATCCCCGGAGTTAATGGGTCCTGACTAAGAACCTGGTTTAATGCAGTATCAGGAGATGGGTCCCCAGGCGCTGCACTCCTCCTGACAGGTTATCCTGGGGCAATGGTTGAAGGATGGACAAAAGTCTACAAATAACAAATAGCCCCAACTGTGTGTGACATTTCAGCAAAGTATACACATGTTATTAAGCTGTAGCATTGAGGCAGATGACTAGCGGTGTGTTTGTTATTATAACTCCACATTGGAAGTCATCCGTATGGGCTCCTACTTGTTTGTGAATAGAGAAAAACCAAGAGAGAAAAGTAATTAGGATGGATAGCTACATGGATATAGCAGTAATGAGCTGAAACCCCATGTGTTGACTGTCCCAAATGCTAATGCTGGGAGCTTGCGCAATGCCGAACACTCTGTAACAACTGATGCCACATTCAACTCACATCATTTTACTTTTGGATACATAGCAAACACAGCAGGGTTACATAAATATTTGCTAGATTAACGTATCCCCAACCCACTCCTATTTATGCAATAAAAAGCAAGCAACAAACATTTCTGAATGATATCGTCTTTAATGTAATTCAATATGGCACATCCTCTTATTCTTTTACACGTTTATATTCTCAGTAAGGCTGCACATTTGCATGAAACATTAAAGTTCACAAAGGGCATTTCTGCTTATCTTTTGCCCATATCTTTGGTGTGAATTGTTGCCATAAACAATTGCAATTGTACTAACTTGAATATCATTATATTACTTATGCTTTGTTTGTCAAAAGTTATTAAAAGTGACACAAAACCTTGCACTTTCTTTTTTCACTTTCTTATGAATATTAATGGTCTGACTTATGGCTTGTCACCCATCACCCTAAATGTAACAATAAAACACAACCTTGATTTTGTCGCGAGAAAATTACTGTTTTGAGTGCACTTAGGAAAGTGGAGAACGTTTTTTCAACAGATGGGTAATGAGTTGGCTTGTATTGGGGAGCTACGTCAAGCATTACATTTTGAGATGATTAAAAAGAGAAAGAAACGGTGGTATCATTAGAAACCTAGACCAAAATAATCACCCAAGCAGTAAAGGATTAAAGTATTTTCTTTTGGAGTCCCTCTCTTGGCCTCCCAGTTTTTCATTGGATGAAGTTTTGTGACATCCAGACAGCTTAAAACTAACAACAGTAAACATGATACAAGAAAGTCCTGTTGTTTGTTCTTCATGTCATTCGGTTACAAGTTAACACAGTTCCTTGAAATTTTTTTTTTTTTAAGCTACACCATATTTTATGGGAAAATAAAGAAACAATTGCTGCTGTGATTGAAGTACATATAAATATGTTTTACAACTTGTTTGTGACCTTTTAGTAGATTTTTTTGGTGTTATTTCAGATTTTCATAATCCGGTTTCATAATAAACTGCAGTTTGTGGATGGATTGTTTCAATATCAAAACACCGTTTACATCACTATTAAAAACATAGGACAATATAAACATCACTAACACTAATATACAAAATAGATGCAAGAAGTGTCTTCATTCTCCCTTTTGTCATATTACCCTGTACTGGACAGTATAACACTACATAGGCACCCTGAGATGGGAATACAGATATGAGCTTCAGTTCAGAGGCAATGATAGTTTATTACATAGGAAATAAATCACTTTTCAACACTTGAGCTTGAATATCTTTAACACAGTGTGACCTCAGAGTTGTCAGTTTAATTCAAATCACAAATGTACAATAAGTGAGTTTTAATTGTAAGCTGCAAACTGTGGCAG
This sequence comes from Proterorhinus semilunaris, assembly GCA_021464625.1. Taxonomy (NCBI): domain Eukaryota; kingdom Metazoa; phylum Chordata; class Actinopteri; order Gobiiformes; family Gobiidae; genus Proterorhinus; species Proterorhinus semilunaris. The sequence continues at coordinate 4,477,388 of CM038355.1, read as the reverse complement.
CATTTGACAATCTCTTATAGATGAGTGGCAAGTGATGTAGGAGGTGATTACAAATTCAAGCCACTAAAACAAAGAGGCCCATATCAAACCTCGGTAATTGCTACACAACAATCCCAGTGGCTGTGCTTTCATGTTTTCTTGGCACTGAATACATGATACAGTGAATTCACATTATTATTTTAGGCAGTTTTTCAATAAAACTAAAATATTAAAGATTGTGTTGAGTGATTAGTTTAACAAATTTAAATAGATATCTCATACATCCTACATCACAGACAACAGAGTCAAGTGAATCTATAGCTGATTTGATTGTGGCTGTGGTTTGAACAATCTTTTTTGTGAAGTTTTCCCTGAAGTCAAGCTTTTATTACTAAGTTTAGAGCACAGTGCAGAGAGCAGACGAGGCGGAGCAGCAGTCGCTGCTGTTTGAGGCTCAGTGTATAATCCACCGCTTGCTGTCACTGCGCCAATCCCTTCAGACTGATACGACAGACTGCAGATTATCTGCCTCTGCTAATGTAGCGTTCAGGTGAGGCATGTACAAGGATTTGAGGCTTCTCAAGATACGAAAGAGTGGCTCGCTCACCAGTGTTTCCCTTTATCTTTGTAAAATTTAACGCTGTTTTACAAAAGAGCAATTGAAGCTACACTGTACAATGGCAGAGTTCAAACATGTCAGACTAAAGCAAGTTTTAGTAATTTTAAAGAAAATGCACCATGTTGGTGTAAAAAACAGAACACTTTTTTAGTGAAACTGTTACAGTATTTACGCTTTCAGTCTGCTCATTGTATCACGAAATACTGTGTTTGTGGAAAAACCAGTCAGTTTTAAGTTCACCAACAAACACATACCTGTTAACTTATCAACATGGCACTGGCTTCTGATAGGTTTTGAGTACAAAGATTAAATTACATAATGTGACATAAATATGCCACAACTTTAAAAAGATTTTCCTATATACTAATAATAATAATAAAAAAAAATATAAAAAAAAATACACAAGTAGCAGCCACATGATTACAACAACGAATTAGACTTTACAAAAGATTGCATACATCTTAAGACCTGAATCAGAGCAGTAGCACACCCCAGCATCAGAATTATTACTAAAGACGAAATAGCCTACACCTTGTCACAGTGTGTACAATTGCCTTATGTACATGACTTGATTCCAGCTTAAAATATTTTTGACTGTACCATGCATTTTTGTTTCAGACTTCTTTGAGACTCTTAATGTTGTGCAACCATTGACAGACGCACAAAAACATAAAGTAAAAGCACATAAAACATCATTATTCTTTGTTTGTGCGTTCCCGGAGCGATTCGTTGTTGTTAAGTGCCTGTTGGGGCGACTGCTTGCTCCTCATACTCCTCCCATCTGTGGCGGCCCGCGATGTCTCTGTTACAAAAAGGCGTGTCACCCACACTGAGGTGACGATGCGCTTGTACTCGTTACGGAAGTTTCTGTTTAGTAGGCCATAGATGATTGCATTGAGACAGCTGTTGAAGTAGGCCATGAAGTAGCTGACCACAAAGAGCCACTCTGGGATCCGTGGACCGACCCGGGTTGGATCTATGGCCACCGCTAAGCCGATGAGGTTAAGAGGTGCCCAGCAGATGGCGAACAGCACAAACACCACAAACATGGTGATGAAGTTCCTCATGTCACTTGGTCTGAGGCGTGGGCTCTCCTCCGTCTTCACCTTTCGCCGCACCTGAACGACAAGATCCAGAACTGTTATAGGTTAACTTTAAAGTTAACTTTAAAAAGTTATGTTATGGTATTTTATTTTTAGGAAGTGTATTCTCCTACTAACAGTGATGCCAGTAGTTGCATTTTGAGGTGAGGGAGGTGATGTTGGCAGCTGATTAATGTAACTAAAGTAACTTGTAATCTAATCACGTTTAAAATCAGGTAATCAGTAAAGTAACTAAGATACTTTTCAAAAATAGGTACATTCACAAAATTTTATACATTTCCATGTACCTTCAGCACTACAAAATGTGATCTAAAAATGGTCAAACTTGCTTGAAATAAGTATATTTGCCGTTGATAATAATTTGCTGTGAGCTAAGCACTTGCATATTCCTCGGTGGCCATTCTGCACAGCTCAGAATATATAAACCACTCCATATAGAAGCATATAGTCCTGTAAAAGTGTTTATAGGTTCAGTGTTCGACTGACTCCAGCCAATTCTGCACAAACTTTCAGAGTTAATGGATTTTCTTTCAAGTGTAAAGACCTGGCTCCCTTAAAACTGTCTTCAGCTAAATTCTTAAAAGACTGAAATTTCAATAATAGCCCCTGAACATACAATTAAATCTATTGTGGGCTACTGTATCTTGGTTCAGTTGTGCATTAGAAATATGGGTGCTTGATCTGATCAATTATTGTCTCTAAACAGCTATTCCAGACTTTTGGAATAGCTATTTTTATTAATTTCAAAACATTGCTAAAAGAAGGCCAATTTGATCCAACACAGATCTTGAATTTATGATTTGTTTTTATTTTGACTCGTTTAGATCATTTCGAGGACATGGAACGTCACCTCGCTGGGGGGGAAGGAGCCTGAGCTCGTGTGGGAGGTTGAGAGGTACCGGCTAGATATAGTCAGGGGTCACCTTTACGCACAGCCTGGGTTCCGGATCCCAATTCCTGGAGAGAGGCTGGACGCTCCATTTTTCTGGAGTTGCCCGCGGGGAGAGGCGGCGGGCTGGGGTGGGTTTGCTCATTGCCCCCCAGCTCAGCCGTCACGTGTTGGAGTTCACCCCGGTGAACGAGAGGGTCGCGTCCCTACGCCTTCGGGTCGGGGACAGGTCTCTCACCGTTGTCTCGGCCTACGGGCCCAACATCGATGCACGTCTTCCTTCTTGGAGTCCCTGGGAGGGGTACTAGATGGTGCTCTGGCTGGGGAATTCATTGTTCTACTGGGGGACTTCAATGCCCAAGTGGGTAACGACAGTGAGACCTGGACGTGGGTGATTGGGAAGAACGGCCTCCCCGATCGGAACCCGAGTGGTGTTCTGTTATTGGACTTCTGTGCTAGTCACAGTTTGTGCATAACGAACACTATGTTCGAGCACAAGGATGTCCATATGTGCACTTGGCACCAGGACACCCTAGGCAGGAGGTCGATGATCGACTTTGTAGTTGTGTCATCTGATCTCCGGCCGTGTGTCTCGGACACTCGGGTGAAGATAGGGGCTCAGCTGTCAACCGATCACCACCTGGTGGTGAGCTGGATCCGCTGGCAGGGGAGGAAGCCATTCAGACCTGGCAGGCCCAAACGTGTTGTGAGGGTCTGTTGGGAAGGTCTGGTGGATCCCTCTGTCAGTAGGGTCTTCAACTCCCACCTCCAGAAGAGCTTCACCCAGATACCGAGGGAGGTTGGGGACATGGAGTCCGGGTGGACCATGTTCTCCTCCTTCATTGTCAATGCGGCTGCTCGTAGTTGTGGCCGTAAGGTCTCTGGTGCCTGTCGCGGCGGCAATCCCCGAACCCGGTGGTGGAGCCCGGAAGTAAGGGATGCCGTCAAGCTGAAGGAGTCCTACCTGGCCTTGTTGGCTTGTGGGACTCCGGAGGCAGCTGAGAGGTACCGGCAGGCCAAGCGTGCTGCAGCTCGTGCAGTCACAGAGGCAAAAACACGGGTCTGGGAGGAGTTCGGAGAAGCCATGGAGGAGGACTATCGGTCGGCCTCGAAGAGATTCTGGCAAACCATCCGGCGCCTCAGGAGGCGGAAGCAGTGCTTCACCAACCCTGTTTATAGTGTGGGTGGGGAGCTGCTGACCTCGACTGGGGATGTGGTCGGGCGGTGGAAGGAGTACTTCAAGGATCTCCTCAATCCCACTGTCACGTCTTCCGATGAGGAGGCAGAGACTGGGGACTTGAAGGGGGGCTCGCCCATCACCCAGGCTGAAGTCATCGAGGTGGTTAGGAAGCTCCTCGGTGGCAAGGCCCCAGGGGTGGATGAGATTCGTCCCGAGTACCTTAAGTCTCTGGATGTTGTAGGGCTGTCTTGGCCGACAACATCTCTGCAACATCGCGTGGCGGTTGGGGACAGTGCCTCGGGGTGGTGGTCCCTCTCTTCAAGAAGGGGGATCGGAGAGTGTGCTCCAATTACAGAGGGATCATACTTCTCAGCCTCTCTGGTAAGGTCTACTCCAGGGTGCTGGAGAGGAGGATCCGGCCGTTAGTCGAACCTTGAATTCAGGAGGAACAATGCGGTTTTCGTTCTGGTCGTGGAACACTGGACCAGCTCTATACCCTTCATCGGGTGCTCGAGGGTTTGTGGAAGTTCGCCCAACCAGTCCACATGTGCTTTGTGGATCTGGAGAAAGCGTTCGACCGTGTCCCTCGTGGTGCCCTGTGGGGGGTGCTCCGGGAGTATGGGGTCCGGGGCCCTCTGCTAAGGGCTGTTCGTTCCCTGTATGACCACAGCAGGAGCATGGTTCGCATTGCCGGCAGTAAGTCAGACCTGTTCCCGGTGCGTGTTGGGCTCCGCCAGGGCTGCCCTTTGTCACCGGTTCTGTTCATTACTTTTATGGACAGAATTTCTAGGCGCAGCCACGGGCCGAAGGGTGTCCGGTTTGGGAACCTCAGGATCTCATCTCTGCTGTTTGCAGACGATGTTGTTCTGTTGGCTTCATCAAATCAGGACCTCCAGCGCGCACTGGGGCGGTTTGCAGCCGAGTGTGAAGCGGGCGGGATGAGGATCAGCACCTCCAAATCTGAGGCCATGGTTCTCCACCGCAAAAAGGTGGCTTCCCCGCTTCAGGTTGGTGGGGTGTCCTTGCCCCAAGTGGAGGAGTTTAAGTATCTCGGGGTCCTGTTCACGAGTGAGGGACGGATGGAGCGTGAGATCGACAGACGGATTGGTGCGGCGTCAGCAGTGATGCGGTCGCTGTATCGGACAGTTGTGGTGAAGAGGGAGCTGAGTCAGGGGGCAAAGCTCTCGATTTACCGATCGATCTACGTTCCCACCCTCACCTATGGTCATGAGATTTGGGTAATGACCAAAAGGACAAGATCGCGAATACAAGCGGCCGAAATTAGTTTCCTTTGCAGGGTGGCTGGGCGCACCCTCCAAGATCGGGTGAGGAGCTCAGTTACCCGGGAGGAGCTCGGAGACGAGTCGCTACTCCTTCACATCGAAAGGAGCCAGCTGAGGGTGGCTAGGGCATCTGTTCCGGATGCCTCCTGGTCGCCTCCCTCGGGAGGGGCTCCAGGCATGTCCTATTGGGAGGAGGCCTCGTGGAAGACCCAGGACACACTGGTGGGACTATGTCTCCGAGCTGACCTGGTGTCGCCTCGGGGTCCCCCCAGAACAGCTGGAGGAGGTGTGCGTGGATCGGGAAGTCTGGGCATCTCTGCTGAGACTGCTGCCCCCGCGACCCGGCCCCGGATAAAGCGGAAGAAAATGGATGGATGGATAGATCATTCGACTCGTTTTGCTTGTTTTTGCTCTTCATTGTTTTCAAATGGTTACCATCAAATTCATTATAGATTTTACATTTTTTGTTTTGACTTTTAGAGCCTTGCATGGCTGGGCCCCATAGATATAATATGCAAGAGATAGCCAGTGTTCCATTCAGCCCCATTCATTTTAATGTCCCGAGTGGTCTGTGAAAGTTACATGGCTGCTCTGTCTCCTCCTACAAAGCCTGTTCCTTAAAAGGGCAAAAAGGCGGATTGCCCCGCACTCGGGGGTGGGCGGAGCCTCCACAGCTTGACCAACACGCTCCAGAGCCTGTCGATCAAGCTCTGGAGCACTGAACAGGCTTCCACTTTTAGTGCCAGCGTGGTTAAAAATGTCACCCAGCCCAGCGTTGCCACATGGGTCATAGCAATTTTTAGAAAAAATACAATTCTTTGGAGTCAGACTTTTGAGCCGTTCTAGGGAGGTCTGAAGTCCCATTAGAATCCTGTCTACCACGTGTCTTTTAGAGTCGCCCCTGGCCACCAGGGGGTGGTACTACTTATAGTGATTTTAGTTCACTGGGCTTCAGGTTGTTGTTATATTATATATTTATTTATTTATTTGATGCACTTTGTAAAGTACTTTGTGAGTACATCTGTGAAAAGTGCTGTATAAATTCTGTTGCTGTCTGGGCACTTGTGTTGAGTCTATTGTAATTACATTAAAACATGAATATTGTCCTGAGACTGGACTTACTTTATAATTTATTTACAATCAGAAAAATTTACAATTTAAGGCATTTGTGTCCTATTTCAGAAAGTCCATAACAGGCCCCATTGCACTTGTGCCGTCAACCGTTCACTTGTCTTGTCCTTTGTATCCATTGTGTAACTGTAGGTGGCTCAGGTTTTAATCAGCATATTCTTGTCATTTGTCAAGAGGAGATGGAGAAGAAATGTTTGGTCTTGAGAAAGATTGCCTGTAAAGATTTAAGCATATTATGCAAAAAGCTTAACATTTCTACCCTCGCTCTCTTCGGCCACTTGATACATTCTCATATTGTTTTGCCTTAGACGATTTTGCATATCTTCACATCGTGCATTCAAATCCATTTCTCAATGCAATAGGTAACACAGGGCCCACTCATGGCGCCTAGCAGTGTCTTCATTAGCGCTAACGGTCCTCCACCTCTGTGGTTCTCTTTTACAGTTCAGTAAGATCTCCTTTCTGTTCACCAAAGGAAGTTTCCAGCCATATTAAAGATAGCAGGGTCTGAGTTTGTCCATCTTGGTTGTCGTTCCTCAGTTTCTCGAGTTCTGATAGTATTTTTGACTCGGAGTCATGCACGCATCTGCTTGCCCACTCTGCGTTTGCTTCAGAGTTAGCTCCTTCAAGTTGTCGCCTTTATCCTTAGCTGAGTCCGGTTAATATTGTCCTCTGCCAGTTGTTGCCATGTTGATTTTGTCGCCGAGTTTTATGCTGGTTTTGTTAGAACATTTAACATTTTGGACAGAGTGTGTCTCTCCAGCTACTGCCAACATGGTGTCACTGAAAGCTTCTCTCTCTTTTTTTTTAATGCATATATTTTGTAATGATGGTAACTGGTCCTTTGACTCCCATTTCCATCTCTTTTATTAATGAATGCAGTGCATTTTACATTTTTATACAAAGTTGCTCAGTGTTCCCTGACATTAGAGAGCCAAAAGGTCCAAATGTTATTATGTCAGATGATGAGTTATGTCCTAATGGGGCAGTGCCTTTGTCGTTGAATTGTGGCATTTAAATGTTCCACTGACTTTTTTAAGATGCTAATTTAAAGGTCAAAATCATAGAAAAACCTTAGTGCCGTGTGACTGACTCAAGAACCAAGACTCTGGACCATATCTCTGTTTTTTTGTGTGTTTTTGATTTTCATGTTACTGCACTTTACAATTCTTGCTTCTGCCATAAGCACTATGATGCATACATCAGCCTTATGTTACGGTTTGTCTCTGTTTTTGTATCGGTCCCTTTCAAATTACCAAATAAATAAATATTATTGTGTTAGCACTAAATTGCTCTTGTCATTTAAGACACTAGAATCTAATTGAATGCTTCAAATTACACTTTAATAAGTCGGAGAATAGCAAAAACTATTTGTCCCCCACCCAGAACCTTTTTCCTTTTAGGAATCGTATCTGTCCTGAAATTTGTCAGTGGCCCGGTGAGTAGGGAATGGGGGAATTGGAATTAGAAACATTTGTTAAAATAAGTGATGTGTTCTGAAGCATGGAGAGTGTCTTTGACACCAGCACTACAGTGGGACCGTTGGTATATTCTCTCGTTTTCTCAGGACCGTTCAAATTACAGTGGGCTAACTACAGCAGTTTTGTGTTGTGAGGCCATAGTGCAATCAGCACAAGCTGAGGCGTGAATCCGAAGGGGATGGAACAGATGTGAGCAATAGTCTTGGCGGTGCCAGTCCGATGAAAGCCAGAGGTAGGAGCTACACGTGACACATAAAGCTTGAGGCTGCGCCGATTCTGTCAATCACACTCCAGATCAAATGTAAAAAGAGCAGGGTAGATTGGGATCGGGCTCACGCCTCCTTGCTGGTAATTGTTTGGACACAACGGCTCGGATGGGTCAGCGGCCCGGTACCAGTTCTAGGCTGCTGCCCTAAGGTTGAGGACCCCTGCCCTGGACTGACGTTAACTAAAAAATTTTATTTAAAAAAAGACAATAGAGCCATAGGACAACTCTATTAACTGCCGTGTCTGGTCTCACACACTGAAGAGGTCAAATGCTTTTATATTTTTATTATTATGAAATGTCCCAGAAATCTGTCGTTTTCACAACACAATCCCAAGCTCTACTGAGCTGGTCATGGCATGTACAGTGGCAGTGGGTGAATGATGAATGCTGAGTTATAGAGAAATATCAGGAGATTTGAGACATGAATAACTTTACCTGTATGACTAGCACCCAGATGCGCAGATAACAGAAGGTAACCACGGCGATGGGCACCAGGAAGTGGACCACGACCACCGCCACCGTGTAGGAGCTGCTTACATTCTGAGCAAATGTACAGGAATAAACCCGGGGGTCATACTTCAAAGATCCCACAAAGAAGTTGGGTATGATGGCGGCAACAGTGAGCAGCCATATTAAGGCCACAAACATAAATGTGTTTCGGTAGCTGTACAGGCGGCTGTAGGAGAAGGAGTGACAGATGTAGCAGTATCTGTTCACCGCGATCCCAGTGATGTTGAAGATGGAGCCGATGACACTCAGCCCCATGAGGAAACCACTGACCTGCAGAGAGGCACACAGAGGGTGCAATGTGTTAGTGCTGTCGATTCTTCCTTTGGTGCTGAACTATACTCTCGATATTGTGTTGTCTCGTCATATTAATGTAAACTTACAAAACACTTTTTCATCCTTTGTATTTTTATTTAACCCCTACTCAATCAGGAGGCCTTATTTACAACAATGATCACACTAAAGGCTTGCCAGGGAGATTTTTAGAGAGCATTTCCCACAATGATTTGTATTCAGCAGTTTCATTACGTCTCTGATTGTTCCTGACCATGTCTTACCATGCACTGCGTGTTCCCCAGCGCCCAGCCGTCATGGAAGAGAGCGTAGAGGACCAGGGGGTACGGGTAGAAGGCCACCACCAGGTCAGCGAAGGCCAGACTTACCACAAACACGTTACCTAAAGTGGACACACAAAAACACCAAAGTCATCCACGGTAGCATAGAGTTGTGTTGTGTTGGTGAGAAAAAAAGTCAGTGTTGTCTTATAATGGATAAGACACGCTATTTACAGCAGCTGCCAACCTTTAATCCACTCATTCCAGTGCAAGTTCAGAGAAAAGTTTAATAAAAAAAGTACAACAATGCAAAGTTCTGTTTCATTTGATCAAAGGAATTCATTAATCCTCTTCTATGGTGTGTGTAAAAAATATTTAGCGTGAACATTTCTCCTCAGATATCTCTTTAGGAAAAAGCTATAAAACTGTGCTTGGACTTAATTAGAAATATATGAATGCTAAGAGGCAGGATGTTATTGTTAGAGAAATAACTTAGTACTACAAGTAAGAGGTGTTGAGAAAAGGATAATATTGTTTTGCAACTATTCATGGCAGGTCTGATCATACCTTCACATCAAGAGGTTTGAGTAATCTTTGGATATGCGTCATACTGATAAGCAAACCAAAGCATGCAGCACGTAAGGCAATCCTATAGAATGTAAAATTATTCTCCAGTTACTTGCTTAGGGAACTGTAGCCAAGATTTGTATTCACTTTGCATGTTCTACCCGTGTTACGGTGACTCCCTTGGTCCTTGGTACACATTATTGTGAAGTGCACCCTCAAATCTGTGTACAGTTTATTTTTCTACAGTACAGCTATACTGTATATCAACATCACTATGTTTTCAGGCTCCACAAGAGTCCACCAAAGCGTGAAAGTTGCTGTGGTAGGATGTATCCAATTGTGATCATAAAGAAAAGAGAAAGAAAATATAATCCTAAAACCTATTTTAAATAGCATCAAACATCAGATCAAGGCTTTTCCCGTTTGACACAATGTCCTTTTTTATTAGTAGTAGTTTGACACAAACAGGGCCCAGTCACTCCCATTTGTGACACTGGGGCATTCGGGTCTTTATTCATCTAAGATTAATCGCTAGTACAGCCAGTACAATCACAATCCATTCCGTGCACTGCATTGTACCAATGCAGTGCACGGAAGTGAATGCAGTGATCAGATCAAAACAAAAGTTTTCATCTGATCAGTGACATCCTCTGCTTCATTCAGTATCTGCGTCACCATGGGATTATTCTCTTGACTTCTCTTTTGCCCTGGCAACATATTTATGGATAACCCGTATGTCCTCGAATTCAAAACATCAATCATGAGGTCTCTGAACAAATGGTTGCTTTTTATTTTTAGTAATGCTCTGAAAAGTAACCACATGCAGCATCGTATAGTATGAGGCATAGGCGCCGATCCCGTGGGTGCTGCAGGGCTGGAGCACCCACTCAAATCTTTTGGGCACCCAGGCGAATTTGCCCTGATTACAAAATGATTAAACAAATAACGCCTAACCTGTAGAGCCGCAGACTCGGGTTGCTTATAAAATTGATATACGTGCATTTGCGGCCGTTTGTTTCGCTTGTTTAGCTCCATAGGTAGAGCGCATGGCTCATATGGCCAGGGTCCCAACCACGAGAGTGCTGGTTTGATCTCAACCACGATTGTTTTATTTTTTTGGACTAAATCGGCGCCTATGGTATGAGGGAACAAGAAATGGTATTGTCAGTAATAGTAGTAGGTCTGGTTTTAGTTTTGGTTGCATTTAGAGGTGATTACAGCAAGTGTTGACTGTAATCAAGGGCGTAGGTTTGGTGTCAATGTCGGTGGGGACGATCTGTTTGAAAAATCATGCCAATATCAGTGTAAAGCCGTTGTGAAAAATCGCCTAATGAGAAGACGTGCCCCCTACACCCCTCACATCACAGTGAGAGCAGCAGGGCTTAAAAACATTTGCGCATCATGCATTTAGCTCAAAGACGCTCTGAACTCTGCCCAGCCGCTGCCTCTCAAGCTACTGTCCACAATGCTCAGAAGGGAAATGTTGTGAAATATTGCTGAGAACTGTCCCTGCCAGGCCAAAGTTGGTGGGGAAATGTCCACACCAGTCCTTAAGGAAGTTACGCCCATGACTGTAATAATAACAACATCAGCAGCAGTTATTGTTTTAGCACAAGTGGCAATACTAATAGTCATTAGAATTAGAAGCTTAGAGTAGCATACTCACATTCATACTTATCATTTTAATATAAACTACACAAATAATGTATTAAAGCTACGAGGGGTGAAAGTATGCTTGCATGCATTTACCCTTGGTATTGTGACAAACTAGAAGCATTTCCCTGCTTTATTATTTATTTTATTTCTTAGAAATTCTAACATCATCCCCTGTATTCTCTGTAGTTAAGTGTCAACACATAACTTTGACGTGGGGCTTGTGACCTGGAACTGTCGGTGTGTACCTGGATGCACAGACTGTGTCGACATCCTTCTCTTGGGAAGTGATTTGAGCCGTTTGGTTTGAAAAATGTTGTGGTCCACTTATCTCACATCATTAAATTGTCACGGGGTTCATGGCTTTCCCCATCATCAGAAACGATGAGCGTCCCTCACAGCTGCCCCGGGGACACAGTAACTCTTCAACAGCGTGTCGTCTACTGCATGGGCTTCTCTTCAGCAACAGCAAAACTTGCTGAAAATTGTTAAAACATGTTATCATATATCAAATAACTGATGTCCGAAAATTTTCCATTGTTTAAGTCTACATTTATTGATTTGCCTTTATTGTGTGCGTATTAGGGTAGTGTTTTTATGACGCCAATAACATTTTCTGGTATCCTAAGCAGTGTTTAGGCTGGATAATAAACACTTCTCCGTGACCTTTATTGATTTTCTAAAAATCGAAAACACAAACTAAAAGCAAAGCAAAGAGATCCGAATACTACAGTTCCCCCGACCTCCAAGGTCAGGCGGGTCAGGTTGACACACAGTGACAGCGCGGCTCAGCCACAGCAGCTCAGGACTAACACCTGAACACTATTTTGTTGTACGCTTGTACAATGACAATAAAGCACTTACTTGCTTATCATTCTCAGGTTGATCAATTTTAATTAATACAAGAAAAAACATAATCTTGTTCTAATAGCCAGGAAATTAAATAAATCAAGATATATCAATAAAGAACAATCAAATAAACAATGCAAAATTCCTCATATCTCTAAAAGAAATCAAGAGCTCCTTAAAAATGATTTAAATGAAATCGACTGGACCTCCAAAATTGATAGTGAAAGCTGTGATCATACATGCAACAATATTATAACTGCTATAAAGGATAAAATTGATAGATATACACAGCTCAAACATAGAAAATCAAATAAAAAGAGGCTCCCGTGGTTTAATGAATCTCTCTGGAACACAATGAAACATAGAGATAAAGCTCTTAAGGTTTCACTAAAAAACAAATTAACCACTGATCATTACATCTTCGAAAAGCAAAAGCAATTTTTTTTCTTAACTTAATCAAAGAGGCAAAAGGTAATTGTAAAAATTTGTGGAGGAGCATGGATAAACTATTGGGAAGGAAAAAAATATATTCAGAGCATTTACAGCTCACAATTAATGGAATAGTTCAAAATGAGGGCTTTATTCTGGCTAAACATTTCAATGATTATTTCTTGGATTCTGTGTTAGACCTGGCGGAGACTTTTTCTGATGTAGACTGCTGCAGAGATGATCATGGGGATGGAAATGCCCTCTGCAACCTACAGTCTCACTGTAGGTTGCAGAGTATAGAGGAAGACAATATTTCCAAAATAATAGCAAATTTAAAAAATAGTAAAGCAAAGGATATTTTTGGACTTGATACATTTCTCTTAAAAGAACACAAAATGATTCTAACTCCAGTACTAACAGTAGCTGTGAATCAGTCTATAAATGAAAAAAAAATTTCCTTTGGCGCTGAAAAAAGCAGTAGTCAAGCCGATTTTTAAGTCAGGAGACAAGCTCTGTGTGTCAAACTATCCACCTATTAGTATCCTACCAGCCATCTCCAAGGTCTTTGAGAAGGTGGTGGCAGAGCAGCTAGTGGAGCATCTCGACCACACTGATGCATTACATCCCTGCCAGTTTGGGTTCAGGAAAGGATACTCCACAGAGTCCGCGTGTTGCTACCTACTAGAAGACATCAAATCCAGTCTTGATGTTGGTGGTGTGGTAGGGGCGGTCTTTCTGGACTTGAGAAAAGCCTTTGATACAGTTAATCACCAGCTTCTCATCGGCAAACTATCTAATTTTTCTCTTGACAAAAATACAATAGCATGGATTCAATCTTACCTTAATGACAGACAACAATGTGTTGCAGTCGACGATATAAAATCACCTTTAAAACCTTGCAGCATGAGAGTGCCACAAGGTTCCATTCTGGGCCCCCTGCTGTTTACACTATACATAAATGACCTGCCAACTGTCTCTAAGAGTAAAATTATTATGTATGCTGATGACACAGTGCTATATGCACATGGCAAAACTGCGGAAGAAGTTGCTCAAAAACTGACCAATGAGATGAAGAAAGTTTCTTTGTGGCTGAAAAACTCATGCCTTACTTTAAATTTAGATAAGACTGTTTCGATGTTTTTTACAAATCGTCATAAAATACAAAATTGCCCTAAGATTTTAATTGATGGACAAATCATTACAAATTCAGAGCAGGTAAAATATTTAGGTGTCATATTGGAACCAAATTTAGGCTTTAAAAAGCACATAAAAAAGTTATCAAATACAATAAAATGTAATATGGCACAATTCAGACACATTCGAAATTCCCTTACAATCGAGGCCTCAGGAGCCTATCTAAATGCAATGATTGTTCCACATTTTCTTTATTGTATGACAAGTTGGTCACAGGCTTGTAAATCTGCCCTCAGGCCACTTGAGTCATTATATAAAACGTCCCTAAAGATACATGATAAAAAAGGCAGACGATTCCATCACTGTCATATCCTTGTAAAATACAACTTACTCAGCTTTGAAAATCTGATAAATCATACAAATCTGTGTCTGATGTATAAGATCCTCCATGACGTCGCTGCTCCTCCACTAAAAACGTTTATCTCTCTGGGCTCTGAAACAACAACTCGAGCCACTAGATCTACAGTGCGAGGCGAATGTAGGATCCCAAAGCGCAAGACAGCATTTGGAAACTCTGCTTTTTCTTGTGTGGCCGCTCATCAGTGGAATATGTTGCCTACAGAGCTGATAACAAGCACAACCTTTTACACGTTCTCACGCCTGGCAAAGAAATGGCTCCTGTCAAATCAATCTTGCATCCACATGTAACCGGATGTATGTATGTGTATGTTTTGAGGTCTAGAAGAGTAGACCTGAGTAAATGAAAGGTGTGTATAAGAGTTTTTATCTAATTGTTGTGCATGTGAAGATTTGCTTTTACTATTATGAACTTGGTCAATGTAAATGCCATTATCCATGTGTGCATGATGTTTTTATGTATTTTACTATTACATCAGCCTGCCCAGGGACTACGGGTGGAAATTAGCTCTGAGCTAAAACCTGGTATGATGCATCTCTCCCCTTGGGGTTTATGTTTATTGTACACTGTCCCTGTTTCTCTAAATAAATAAATACAAAATACAAATACAAATGCAGTGACAGAGAGTATCTACAGGCCCATGTTCACCTGCCGTCAGTGACATGTAGATCTGAGTGTCATCTGCGTAGTTGTGGTACGACACATTGTTGCTGTTTATTAGCTGACCCAATGGAAGCATGGAAGCAAGTTGAATAAGAGGGATCCCAAGATTGACCCCTGGGGGACCCCACAGGTCATGGAAATTTGGTCTGATTACGTCCTATCCTCCAGATAGGACTTGAACCAGTTTAGTGCAGTACCAGAGATTCCCACCCTGTTTTCTAACCTGTGAAGTAAGATCCCCTGGTCCACTGTGTCGAAGGCAGCGCTCAGGTCCAGCAGAACTAAAACTGAGACCTTACCTGCGTTGGTGTTCATACAGATATCATTTGTCACCTTGATCAGAGCTGTCTCAGTGCTGTGGCGGGGCCTAAATCCTGACTGGAAAGTATCAAACACATTGTTAGATAGGAGAAAGTAAGTGAGCTGTTGATATATTACTTTCTCTAGGACTTTTCCTAAGAATGGCAGGTTTGATATGGGCCGGTAGTTGTTCAGTATCTTGGGATCAAGGCTGCTCTTCTTTAGAAGAGGCTTAATGACTCTTGACTCCACAGATGCAGCCGTATAATATACGGCTGTATATTGATTGCTCTGATTGCTACTGTTGCCTTGTGTAGATACACAGGGCAACAGTAGCAATCAGAGAACATTTTAATGACCATTTCTCTACTAATTATTTACTATTTGTCACCAAAACAAAGCTTTTGATGTTTGAGTTGAAGTCACACAGTAACCAGTAGTTTTCCAAAATTGTGCTGCAAAGGATATGAAGAAAAGAAAACAAAAGACAAAGTGATGGGTGAGAATTTGCTGAAGTGGACATTGGCTTTCAGCAAATTGGTGAATTGTTCTATTTGAGAAGTTGGTTTTCATTGGTCTGTAAAATTACTTGAATTCAAATCACAATCTAACCTTAACGCAATCAGTCTCCGTCAGGCATTACAATGTCTACTGCTATTTATAGAATATAACTTCTCCTTATTATGCTAAAAACCCTTTAACCCTGTATGTTCGACTTCAAGAAATGTTTTGAAATGCTTGTGATTCTTCTACTGAGTTAGAAGTTGTCCTGAGGTGCCGCAGGTCCTCATGACCAAAAGCAAACATTGGGGTGATTGTTCAGTGGAATGCTCTGCCTCTGGAGCTACGAGCAGTCACTCACCTCAATTGAAGCTCGATTGAAAACAACCTGTTGATAAGTCCTTTGTCTCCTAATTGTACACAAACGCGTTTTATTTTATATAATGCATAATGTATAATGTAATATGCACTGTTAACTGAACCTTGACTGTTGCATAAATCTAATCACAATCAGATAGTTATATGTAATTGTACAATATGTTATTCTGTAGTGCCCAGATATAAATAATCCTTGCATAAAGCACTTACATCATCCTGTTTTAACATGTGATGTTTCTGAAGTAGCACTGCTGAGTTGTTGAGAACGTGGCAGCTGGTCATATTGGCCTGAATTGTAAAAAAGGAGGGGTCTTTGTTATTCAGTCTGTCGGACATAAATTCTGAACATGTTTGTGGAGCTGCGCAAACTCAGCAGATGGCTGTGTGATTATCGACCAAATTTAAAAGGGAAATCCTTCCTGTGATGTCGCAGCACTCCATGACTTCTCTGGCAGCGCATCCAGGGCACTGCTTTGGCACCAGTCCAGGAAATGGGAAAGACGGAGAAAAAAAAGAAAAATCCTCGAGTTGAGCTCTGGGAGCTTGTTTGCCATGATCCTGTTAGCAAAGTACTTTATCAGACATCCTGCAACAGTTTTACATGAGGGAATTATGATACAGGTGCGCAACGACACACCTGAGAGGAGGGGACCACCTGCCAAAGACACGGATTAATTCACAAGTTGGATTTTAAAATCTTTCTGCAATGACATTTGAGGATCGAGTGAAACAAGCTAATTTTACGGTTTATTCCCCGAATGAGCAAAGAAAGTTGGAGCTTCGGTAAAAAGTCTAATGTGTGAGCTCTTATAATTGCAAATGAAGTGAAATATATTTTTAATGCCATATTCAGATGAAGTGACAGTTGCTAAAGTGAAATGAATTAAACATGTAAATTATTCTGCCCCCAAGGTTAAAGAGACTAGATGCAAGTTGGTAATGTTATGCTAACCTTAGGTCTATTGCCTAACTGCAGTCGCTATATTAAGCTCGTGCATGACGGCACTTCGGACCCGAAGTAACAACTTTTTGAGTGACATTGCAGGATTTTAGAGGCAGTTGTGGTGAACAGGTCTGGGCTCATTCTACACATTAGGACATGGCTGGAACGTGTAGGGGGATGAGAAAACGTAGTTTACACATTTTTAAATTCTATAGTCCCTTTAGGTTAAGAAAGAGCTTTCTGTAGGAGGAAAGACTTGTTTATGTACATTTCTATTATATTGATTGAAGGAGCTCAAACTGTTTCTAGTTCAATTATAAAACCTGCTCTCTGGCCAAATCTCAAATTGTTAATTTCAGTAATGGTAATTATTAATGCTGTAACAAAACATTTAAGAATCTGTCAACTTCACAATTCAATACGTTCTTTGTTCACATGATATGTAAAACCATAATGCCCTGTTTCTATTTTCCCTTTGTTAAAAAAGAAAAATCTAATTAATTATGAATCTTATCAATTAATTGTTTGTTGTGATTCAAACTCAAACCTTTAACACCATATTCCCTGTAATGAATTTAGCATTTTGCTAACGATACTCCACTGGGGTCTCTTTTTCCCCCCACAAATATCATTGAACATAAAATACTGCAAGGGGGGAAAATGGATTTCACTATGCAAGTAAGATGCAAGTACAGCGCCTTTACAGTTGTTGCCCGTTGCTTGAACACTATAGAGCCATGCTTACACTAAAGTAACACAACTTGAAGCTTTTGTTACCATACCTCAAACACATGTACCCATACCTTAAACAAAGCGCTGCACTCTAGTTGCAATTCTGTAACACACTTACTCCTTTATGCAACACACTTGGTCCTGCATACTACACTCTATTTCATACATGCGACACTTACGTTCAAAGATGAAATCTCAGGGTGCCATTTGGAAAACACATGTATCCAAAATACAAAACACATCAGGTAATTGCAACCGCTCAAATACACATGAAGGCACTGACTTACAAAACTGAACAGCAATAAGCCAGCAACAAAAAGCCTCAGTTTAGCCATTTCAACAACTTCGCTCTCTGGTTAAGAAAGCAATAACAACAGAGGGAAAGGTAAGCACCCGAAACATCCTATGTTGTACAATTTGCAAAACTCTGTCATGAACTCCATTAGAACGAATTGCATATCAGTGGAAATGAACAAATGTAAAGCGGGTCCAGCTGTGGGGTCAGCGGAGGATGACATTGTTAGCAACCCAAGGAAGCCCACAAATGACAGAGCGGCAGATTAGTCTTTCTTTTTTTTTTTTATCCCAATAAGCCGTCCTGTCCCTGTCTGCACATCCTTCAAAGCCCAGAGCTTCTGGGACGCCCCGCTGTGGTTTCCACAGACCAGTGGTTTCCTCACTCCACTGCCCTGTGCCAACTGCCAGAGTCTTCAAAACGCCCTTTTCATCACACCAAGGTAAATTACAAGTGTTTTATCCATGCTGTTCATACTACGTTGAACACATTAGCCATACATTTCTGTTGTATAACTTACTGTGTAATTAACTTACACATTTTAGATCATCTTAAAAATGCCAGCAGAGGGAGCAAATCCAGGACAATGACAAATGAAATAGTTCAAAAACAAGCAAAATACATACAGTTTACATATCCTGGCAGAACACAAAAGTTTTTTTTTTCCACTCTCAGTTGTATGTGGCTGTATGAAGCCATTTATGGAAAAAGAAAGTACCAAAATGTAATTTTTCATCAAGTGAGTCCTTATTTTGCATCTTATTTTAGAGAGCTGACATTTTTGTTGATCGACCTGCCCGTGGATTGGTTTCAACAGAATCCTGCATTTTCCCCTTAGAGTTTGAACACTGCTGATTGATACTCTCAGTGCCTTGGATATCGTTTTTATAACCCATTCCCAAGTCATACAATTCTACTACATTTTCTTGCAGATCCTCTGACACATGACTCAGAAACCAGGAACATCAGTGCAGCACTGGATGACAGATGCAAGGGTCTGACAGGAGCTCAAAACTCACTGACCGTTTATACACACAATAATTACAAACACAGATCACAGGTGAAGAAACTTTTGATCAGGGTCATTTTGGCAGTTTCATTTGTCATTATGATTTAAAAAGAGCAAACTCAGTTGTGTTATAATTAATATTCTCTGAAAATTAATTTAAAACAAATTTAAAATTCTGCCAGGGTATAGAAACTTTTGAGCACAACCGTATGCGGCTAATGTCGAACATGCATGGAAGACCACTTGTGTGTAAATTGCAACTAATGTTCTGATAAGTATGCTTGCCTTTCAGAGTGTAATGGACTAAGTGCAGGATTACTGAAAAGGTGTAAATTAAGCAAAACACAGAATTCAACAAAGGTCTGCAGCATTTGTATTTGTTTCCCTAGTAAAATATACTAACAGAATGTCTATTGATGTAACTTTCATACCTTGTGATTTCTAAAGTATCCCTTGTGGATTTATACAAGAGCCAAGATCACATCACATTACTAATCTATTGAACTCGTTTAAGCTGCATTATTGCCAACACTGTTTAGATTGTATGATTCTCATTGAAGGCATTAAACTATGAATGGA
This sequence comes from Proterorhinus semilunaris, assembly GCA_021464625.1. NCBI lineage: Eukaryota > Metazoa > Chordata > Actinopteri > Gobiiformes > Gobiidae > Proterorhinus > Proterorhinus semilunaris. Next base: position 4,457,944 of record CM038355.1, on the reverse strand, counting down.
ATTCTGTAAGAAACAAAAAAGGGTGAGTTTGGTTTATTTTAATATAAATGTACAAAAATCAGCAGCTCGTGTCCTGATGAAGACCAGGAAGCGGGACCACATTGCACCGGTTTTAGAGTAACTGCATTGGCTCACCGTGTGTTTCAGGAGCGATTCTTAAGTTATTTTAATGGTTTTTAAATGTCTTAATGGTCTTGGTCCTTCTTATCTTTTAGAACTGCTTTTACCTTATGAACCTTCACGGACCCTTCGCTCCTCCGGCAGGGGTCTCCTGGTTATTCCTAAAGTCAACAAAAAGACGTTCCAGTATAACGGCCCCCTGTATTTTACCACTTGGTCTTATTTTAGTGATCCTATTATTGGATTTTACTTTTTATTTATTTTAACAATGTTTATGCTCTCCCAGTTTCCTCTGGAGGAGCCCTCTGCCTCGGGAGCAGTCATTGGCTGTGGCTGCTGGGGTGCTGTCCTGTGGGTGTCTGGATGGAGGTGTGGTGTTTCTACCGCGCCTCCTCCGGGCACCCTGAGTTGGTGCCTTGTGGCTGCAGCCGAGGTGCTGCTCCCGATGCAGACGGCTCCTTGGATGGTGTTTCCTTACCTGGTTTATCTGTACCCAGCCTTATCTCAGCCTTGCGTCCATTGTTTTACCTTGAGTGTGTGTGGTGTGCTTGTGTGGCGTGTCTCTGGGGAGGTGGGTGTCAATACGACAATGTGTTTGTATTTGTGGGATGAGGTGGGTGTGAGACATGAAATGTTTGAAAAGTGCTATATAAATAAAGATTGATTGATTGATTGATTAAAATCTTCAAAATTGCCGCCCTTTATTCTTGGAATTTTCTCAATGAGCGTCTTAAGGTAGTCACCTGAAATGGTTTTCAAAAGTGAAAACAATTTCTGCTGACTACATCGTGAAGCTCACTGAGAAAATGTAAAAAGTAATAAATGCGGCTATTTTGATAAATCTGTAGGGCTATCTGCATATGGAAGATAATACCACACTGCTAATATTAGCTTTATAGTCTTGCAGAACTCATATACTCAATACTCAACAGTATTTTAAGGCCCGGACTGGGCCTTAAAATACTGTTGAGTATTGAGGCAAATGATAGAAAATGACAAAATGTTTGATCTAAAGAGTCTTTCACTTGAAACCTGCATATTGATGTTTTTTTCCCCGCAAATTGTAATGTTAAAAAATTGAACCGGTTCCCATGAGCCATTTGTAAACCTCCCCTCCTACCCCCTCACATCTCTACACAACAGGTGACATAATGAATAATCTGAATCCGTCATGCCAGAGTTAAGAAGCACAACTCGGTCCTAGGTGACGGATCAGACAAAGAGCGGTTCAGTGGTCCCTTATGAGAGACCAACAGGCCTCAGTTAGAATAATGAGGCTGGAACTCCTCTATGAAAGAGCGGAGCGGGCCATCTGTACAAACTCCCGCAGCACAGCACTATTCAAATGAATGTGGCACCGCAGCCAACAGAGCACAACCAAACACAAGAATGAGTATGATGAAGTAAATCAACATTTCTTTACTGTCAGAATGGAGTGAGGGTGTGTGTTTGTGTAGGGGGGTCGACATATTCTGGGTTTTCATTATCAAAATAACTACAATCCGTAATTAAATTATCTTTCCAATAATCCTGTCTAAAAATCGTGAGGTCGCCTGTTGTCCTTATGCAACTCTCTTCATGTCAAAATCAATATGAAAATCACCGGAGATTAGAAAGCAAACATCCCTATTCAGGCCAAAACAGCCTCTGTTCCTTTGTATTGCACTGAATCCCAAGCCCCGATAAGTCAAGAAAGGGCATCTGAGGTAAAAATTTAATTTAGATATCAAATGTGCTGGAACCCAAGCCTTGATAAATGTTTTGAATCCGCCTTTAGATGTATAACCAAGTCTCGTTTTGCAACTGACTGCATACTGGAAACTATATTCACAGCCATGAGGTTTGTCTCTTTGTGCAAACGTACTGCTTTCAGATGCAACATAGACCATTTAGTTAAAGGTGGAATAAAACTGACTCGTCGGAGCAACCAAGGATTCCATCAATGTCATTGTAAAAGACTGTATTTTCCCTTCGGTCTTTTGTTCAAAATTCCCCTCTGTCAGTGACTGATAAAGAAAACGTATGCTTAATGTACGTCTGTTTTGGTCCATAAAGCATTACTAAAGTTATTTGTCTTAATGTAAAATAGGGTCAGGACAGTTCCAGCTGGTCACCTTACTGCTGTTCACTGCATGTAGTACACAGTGTGGTAAATAATTAGTCTGGAGACAGGTGCTGTGTGGCATGCTGTTGGCCTCAGTGAATGATGTCATATTAAAAATCCAAATTTCAGGAAACCAAATAGGATTGCATAATATTGTACACTACAGACACTACTGTAGCAACCCTGCATGTTCTCTAAATGTTTAACCGTAATTGTGCATGACTATAGTTTGGAGACGTATTGCAGGTTGAATGGTTTTTTATAAGCTTGTGTTGTGATTAGGCAAGAAGTTGGGGTTGACGTTGAATTTGTAGTTGAGTGGAGCTTTGTTACGGCTATCTTTGATCAGAAACGTTACATTACTCTGTCTGTCCAGAAGTTGCTCCACATGCATTTTTATTGAGAGCCAAATGCCTTATATGTATAGGTAGTAGTTTATTGCAATAATTTTGAGACAAAGTAACACATCCGCTTTGAGGGCAAGTTCACTTCTCACCTTGATGTCCACTCTCTAACAGTTGTCCATATTTTATCTCGGGTACAGGCAAGTCTCAATATATCTAACTAATATAAACCTGCACCTACACATTTACACGTTTGCTGACTGCCTGCCGTAAGGATGCGCTCCTCAGTGCAGAGTATTACTCTGCCTCCCAGCGATTTGCTCAGCACAGCTGTAATCATTGACTTACTTAATATTAATGAAGGTTGTTAAATGAAAGGCAATGATCATTCATGAGTTACACAGTAAACAATCTGTTGCAGTGTCTGGATGAATACTATTTACCCTTTATCATAGGAACATTAATTTGAGAATCGGTGAGTTTTGGATAAGGAATTTTGGGTTAAAAAGAAATAGAAATAAAATAAACAAACAGCACCAATATAATATTATCGGCATCGCTATAGGTTAAGGGGCGCTTGTTAAGTATTAGTTTTTTCCCGTTGCTTGAACACTATAGACCCATGCTTAGACTAAAGTAATTGCTTAGACTAAAGTAAAATATCAAATCTATCATCAGTGAAAGCTGTAGCTAAAGATAACAGATGGAATTTCACCTTCATCTTCACAGACCGTTCAGACTCACACTTTTCACCATCAAATAAATGATGCATAGGCAACACTATTATATTTATATAATATATAATAGGGTATTACAGTTTTTGCCCATTGCTTGAACACTATAGAGCCATGCTTAGACTAAAGTAACACAACTTGAAGCTTTTGTTACCATACCCACACAATTGTACCCATACCTTAAAGTTTAAACAAAGCGCTGCACTCTAGTTGCAATTCTGTAACACACTTACGTCTTTATGCAACACACTTGGTCCTGCATACTACACTCTATTTCATACATAAGACACTTTGTTCAAAAAGGAACTCTCAGGAATACAAAACTCATTGGGTAATTGCAACTACTCAAATATACACCTCAAGGCACTGACTTGCAAAATTGAACACCAATCAGCCAGCTACAAAAAGCCTCAGTTTAGCCATTTCAACAACTTTGCAAACATGGATAGAGCGAGAGTGAGAGGCTACGGAGCCCTCGAAGTGACTTCAGACAAAAACATTTTGATGGGTGAATAAATAAGGTATTAATAAGCATTAGTTTAGGGTTAGGATAAGGATTAAGGTTAGGGTTAGGATTAGGGTTAGGGTAGGCCATAGATGAGCATACTAATGCTTATTACAGTTTTTACTGTCATCTGTGAATGGTATATTTGATAGTTGAAACTCTACTATCAAAACCTAAACTCTGCAATCAAAACCTTACATTCCTTTGTCAAAATGTAACTCTGATGACAAAATGACACACACTTGCATCATATGCATACACTTTCAGATCAGAGGAACACACTAGTCTACTTTATATAAAACACTGCAGTCACTGCAGATTGTCACTGTTTATTCAGAAGGCATATTTTCAAACAACCAAAAAAGCAAATAGGCCTACTCAATATTGTACATTGCAGTAACATGAATTCAGATAAAGACAAAACAAAAATAATAGAAAAAAACACTATACTGTAAACACAGAACATCATGGCAATTGTGTTTTCATGGTCCAAAGAGTTGCTCTTATATCAACAGAAATAGGGGTCTGTGCATGGCCTCTTCGACCTTGTCCTCCTCCTCCTCTTCCTCTTCCCCTGGCTCTCCCTCTGCCTCTCGCTCTCCCTTCAAGTTGTTGAAATGGCTAAACTGAAGGCTTTTTGTACCTGGCTGTTTGGTCTTCAATTCTGCAAGTCAGTGCCTTCAGGTGTGTATTTGAGTAGTTGCAATTGCAGAGACAATAGTTAAGTTAAGTTATACTTGATTAGTCCCCGTTATACTTGATTAGTCGCCTGAGTAGCACCAATGTCTCAATTATCCTCACGCTATAACATAAAAGGGAAAGCTTACATGGAGCGCCATAACCAAGTGGCTGGCATAGTGTACAGGAACATCTGTGCAGAATATGGGTTGGAAACCCCAAGGTCAAAGTGGGAAACACCTCCAAAGGTGGTAGAGAATGACCGAGCCAAGATCCTGTGGGACTTCCAGATACAGACGGACAGAATGGTAATGGCAAGCCAACCAGGCATTGTGGTGGTGGACAAAGAGCAGAGGAAAGCCATGGTGGTTGACATAGCAATATCAAGTGATTGCAGGAAAAGGGAATATGATCAACTATAGAAATACCAGGGGGTCAGAGAGGAGCTAGAGAAGGTCTGGAGGGTGAAGGCATCAGTGTTTTTGGTTTTTGTATATGCATGCGGTCAATGAAAGACTCATTTTTTTGTCTCACTAAATCAATGACTTGATTCAAATTAATGTCAATGACGTCACATAATGAAAGGGGTCATTTTCGGTCACTATTTGTGTGACAAATATAAAGAAATTGGCTCCACAAGTGGCTGGACATTAGGCTACACGTGAAGCAGCTTATACGAAAAATATATTACTAGCAAGGACATTCACAAAACAAAGTAAGTACTGTGAGGTTTTTGTGCCTCAATGTCCTGAAAGAAATGTCCTTGATCTGTGATTGTTTAAAATTAAAAATCCTTGAAAGAAGTGTTATCCTTTTGGGCCTTGGGAGACGTCAAGGAAACTGCGCAAAACCTTTAGATTTCTTTTTAAGTCTCTGTGCATTTAGGCCAGTGATTAAGACAAGTGGAGGATAGTGGGGTAACAAAGGGCAGCGAGATCTAAAGATAATCAGCGAAACTGTGAAATCCACAAGTGTAGGAGGCAGACGAGAAGTTTTAAGAGTTGTATCAATCCCAGAAGTTTCAAAGACTTGGGAGTTGTAAAAGTTCATGTTCGCTCAGATCACTGTGGTAACCGTGGCAGCAGCTCACTGTCGGGTGTGACAGGAAGTGAAGTTTATCACCAGCAAAGCAGTAACATCTCCGTCAACACTGCTGATGCTGGATCAGGTTAACGGACGCAAATGACCAGTGCTGATCAATTGGTTTGAATAAGGGGCGTGGTCTATGGGAGTGGTCTGTTTGTGAAATTAATATCTCAATGTACTATCCAGAATGAAAACTGTTTATCCTTGTTTCAAGAAGGAGGGTCTAAGGAAAGGGGATGCCCTGGGACAATTCTCCATCTGCTGCTTCACTGTTGTGGACATTTCCCATCTGCTTGTCCTCATCGCAGACATCCTTGACTGATTTTCAAAATGTTCTTCTGTTTGATCAAATCAGTACTTTCTGTGAAGCCCTGTGTGGCGACGGCAGACATTGGGCTCTACAAAAAAAAAAAGAAATGTATTTTATAGTTTTGCACAGGACACATGGATCTGTCTCTTTCAGAACTACATGCACTTGCTCATAGAGTAATGCTGTAGATTTCACACAAGTTAAATCCGTTAACTGTATATAATATACCCAGCTTCATTTAATGGCACAACTCTTTAATCAAACTAATGGTCTTTTTCATGCTTTTTAATGTGTTGCTCTGTAGGTTTAAGTGCTTTTCAAACTTTATGGTTAAGTGTTACTGTCTTTACGTAAACCGGAGCTGCGTTCAAGTCTCTGCTCTCATAATTGTCATTGTGAGTCACAAACTGTACAAGTGGTGCTCTGTTGTCACCAACATCACTCATGATTTTCCATAATGATTTTGACAAACAGACTTTTATGAGTGCTTATTGAGCCCACTTCATAACTTCCATAAAATATAGCCTTGGAGTTTGTTGGACAGTTCTATGCAAATCAAAGTGACTATAGGCTTTGCATATTTCATTACGAAGAACTCACAAAGTTGGTTGTGGGTGCTATAGCAATATATATATATATATATATAAAAAACTCATCCTCACCCACCACGAGTGGTCTCTTTTTTCCTCTAAGCTCTCGGGTCCTCTACCAGAGGCCTGGGAGCTTGAGGGTTCTGCGCAGTATCTTTGCTGTTCCTAGAACTGCACTTTTCTGGACCGAGATGTCTGATGTATTTCCTGGGATCTGCTGTAGCCACTCCTCCAGTTTGGGGGTCTCTGCCCCAAGTGCCCCAACAACCACGGGCCCCACTGATGCCTTCACCCTTCAGGCCTTCTCCAGCGCTTCTCTGAGCCCCTGGTATTTCTCTAGTTTCTCGTGTTCCTTTTACCTGATGTTGAAATCGCTTATCAGTATTGCAATGTCGACCACAACAGCTTTCCTCTGCTCTTTGTCCATATTGAGATAGCAATACAAACACAGTCTAAAAACATGTTACTTTGTAGTTTAAAATTATAAGTTGCAGCAATGGGTTTTGGATTCAGAAAAAGAGTATTTAAGCCTGAACTAGAAATTAAAGTCAGATCAAGACATTTCTTAATAAATTCTTTCCATTCTTTCAGTGTCTTTTCTTTCTTGAACCTCGCTGAAAAACATACCTTAGACTGTTGCACAATAGTCTACTACATCAATATTTTATTCAAAGAGCTTTGTATCTTGCTCTGTATTTCTTGAACGACCTTCAAATATGCCAGCTACACTGGCAGCTTGAAATTTCTAGTGATGTGAGTAAATACATTTGTGACAGGAGGAGGACAGCCCTTTGCGCTCCTGCACGTAGTGGCTGATGAGGCGAGAGGGCGCACTGTAAAAGGGGGGGTTTGCTACGCAGCCCGACCTCTCCCCTCTGACGTCACCTGCTGCACGGCTGAACACCGGAAGCAAGGGCTGCCACTGCTTAGGCCAGCCACTGCTTAGGCCAGCCACTGCTTAGGCCAGCTACTGCTTAGGCCAGCTACTTTGGACCAAACATGCGCTTTAGTTGCCACACATGCGCGTAAAGCCAGCGGGGTCCAGTGCGCGTCCTGTGTGTCTCCATGGGCTGCCTTTGCGCGCTGTCATGTTTCCTCAGTTCTACGATTGGTTGTACAAGACCAAATTCAGAGACCTCTTTGATAGCCACTGTCTGTCAGGGCCTTGGGCTTCGGACTCACACCGCCCCTCGTCAGTCCCCTCATCAGTTGCTGTACCGTCACTCCAGGTAAAATGGGTGATGGAAATGTGGGGCTGCTGAATCGAGGCTGCCAGCCGTTCTGCAAGGACTTGATTATCCTTTGTTTTGTTTATTGTATTTTCATTTCATCTGCAAGTTTTATATTTGCGCCACAATTGTTTTTAGCCTGTCTCCAACTCAAAAATGAAGTCAAAATATATTTAAATCGAAATGAATAAAAACAATATATTTCTTAACCTGTCTCTGTCCTACCTAGTCCAACGAACTTGTGTGACCTTAGAGTGGGGTAATGTAAATACTGGGTTCTCTGACCCGTAATTCAGAGCGGCGTTGTGATTATTGCACACAATTTAATGTTAATGTGGTGGTTAACTGACTAGCCACTGCCTCGCTCTGCTACACATTGAAGGAACGATTCCTTTAGTTTAGGTTTTTATGTAGAATCAGCTTGAGCTCATACTTTGTTCATTTCACAAAAGATCTCATCAAAATACTTCCACATAATCTGATATAATTTAGTTTTGAGTTGCCTTGAAGCTACAATCATTTACGCTATCACAAAAATAACCACGCAGATAAAATCAAAGTCACGTATTTCTTTGCCATTCTTTTGCAAGTTACTAGAAGTTTAAAATGGTAGTTGTGTACACAATACTTTGAGTCTTATATATATATATATATAAACTTGATCTTAGTAAAATGTCTGTGTACTGGCTGTGAAACACAAATCTAGGCAGGCTGTAAGTGTTACTTATCCTCAGCTCTGGACTACAAAGGGAAGAAGGGAGTGTATAATTTAATGTGAATGGAGCCATATTTCATTGTTAAACTGCCGCAGGCTACTGTAACATTGCAGGCTGTGCCCAGGGCAACCAGAGAAGATCTAAAACAAAGTCATGTGACACTGATGTCCAGTTAAGAGGTGGTCAGTGATGAAGTCAAGTTTCCTCAGTACTGTATTCAACCTATTATTTTTACCCCACTACATTTTAAATGTAAGACTTTCTAAAATATTTAAAATCCTGAAACGATGAATGCTCCAGAGCAGTAGGTGCCATGTGCAGGTGTGTTGTCAATGCCACTGACTCACTTTTGTTTTTGTAAAGGTGGTGAATTCAGGTGCGGCCCAAATGTTTTTGACGTTGCTAAGTTGTTATTATTCATGACTTATAATAAATTCTATAGTCCATAGACATTATCATCTTGTGGCCTGTAGTCAGTTGGAGCATTTGTATAATGATGAGGCTTTGCATTGGAGCGCTGGTTTGATTTGAATATTTTGTTGTGCAAAGAAACCTGAAATGGAGTTTTCCGGTTATTCAATATTTCATCTGAGCACTTGGTGTAAATTTTTAAATACTGTATGTGAGAATCTAGTGTGGCTGTGGATATATGTCACTCTGATCACAACTTTAGATCATGGTTTTTCAATTTGTATCATTCATGTGAATCATATTTTGTAATAAGTACTTAATTAACATGCTCAAAAGGATGAATGAAAGTCTATTGTTAGTGCACATGTGGGACAACAGATGGAAATTAGCCCATGACTACAATCCAGCGTGGCATGTTTGCATGCATGAGTCCCATGTGTGTTCCTTAACATGCCCTATCCCAACCAAATAAATAAATGCACAAGTGACAAGTGCACTACCACTTGAATGGCCTTGATTCTTAGCTGTATCTGAGGCCAATTTATACTTCAGCGTCAAGTCCACAGTGAAGCGCAGCTGCTGCAGCGCCGCAGACGTGTCTCGGACGGGCAGCTGTAAGTCACTTTGCATCAAGCACAAGGGCTGTGACTGGATGATGATGATCCAAACACCTTCAGTATCCCTCTTCTAGTTATGATATTGTTATTTTCTAGTAAAGTTACATCAATATATTGCTCCTATGTTTTAGTTATTGATAAAAATAAATAAGAGAATAAACACAACGTGAATGCAGAGGAGAAATGTGGAAGTTCGAACGATTTTGCTTTGCGTCAGGAACACGTGGTTACAGTGGTCGGGACTGGCTGCTCAACTCTTCTTCAAAAAGGCTTCAGTCTGTCAAACAACAGGTTATAAAACAGTACGCAGCATTTCAGGGGCTAGATAAGGACACTGCCATTCATGTAGTTCTCATAAAAAAGCAGTCTGTTGAAAGTCTTTTCAAAGTTGCTGTTCTGTTTGAGAACGTTGCTGTGATTTTGCCATTGTGTCATAATGTCTTTTGGGTATTGATTTGAGGAGGTTAAAGTTGTACTGTATATCTTTCTTGTTCTGTAAGCTGAAACGCACACAATTTGTATGAATTCTGTGATCCAATTAAACAGTGCAACCTCTAATTTTACATGTATTTTTCTTCATTGGGACACTGCATGTTAATAGACATACTGCACATTAAGTGGCAGTCCAACAAAAAGCTGAGAGGGAAATTGTGGCTTTGCCACAGACTCTTTATCCCTCATGAGGCTGGTGTGAATCCATCTTAATCTGGCCTGTCATCTAGATCAATCTTCTTGAGGAGAACTAAAGGATGAAAAACATGTCTTCATTGGATTGTAAAAAATGTATTCTCTGAAGTTTCTGTTGGTCAGGTTTTGTTCAAGCATGAAAATGAACTCAGGTCAAGTCGATTCACATTCGAAATGCACTTTGTGGACAGTTCGCCCGAGGCGAACCAAACCCTTCTATTGCTCTACATTTAGGATGCACAGTAGCAGACCTGGGCCGTTCCTCCTCCCCTCCCTCATATTAAAGACAGTGCTCTGCCTGCTCTGTGCGCACATGCTGTCAGCTCCACTGGACTCAGAGGTGTAAAAGGAAAAACACCTCGCTTTGGCCCTAAACCCAGAGCTTTGAACTGATAGTTGGATCATTTTAGACCATATATCCCTGAAAATTTCACATTTCAACCTATAAGATGAACACCTGGTGCTTACAGCCTTCAAATATTGCTCCCATGTTAGTCATTTATATAATAACATTATTAATAAGTGGTAAGAAATCGTCACATATGATGAAGAAAGGACTATGTGTTAAAAAAAGGGGGGGGGGGGGGGGTTGCAGTTTTGGACTCGGGGGGCCTGGCCTGTTTCTGGGATGAGCAGGGGGCTTGCTGCAAAAAAGGTTGGGAACCCCCTCACGGTAACACTTTACATGACAACCCGGTAACTACTAGGTAATTACCTAGTAATAACGGTAGTAATTACAGTGGTAATAACTAGTAACACATATCAATAAAAGTGGTAGTTCTTGTGTAATTAAAGGTGTAGTTAATAGTAACTCTGCTCAATAACTGCAAGGTAATTGCCTAGTAATTACTAGTAATACTGTAAATATCAATAAAAGTGATAGTTCTTGGGTAATTAAAGTAGTTAATAGTAACTCAGCCCAATAACACTGACAATGTAAGACTTACTGATGAGCATGTATAGCTCACCCCTATGGATACCAAAAATATACCACATTAATAACCCAATAGTTATTAGTACTGTTATTATTATTATTCAACTACCATAGAACTACAACCTTGAATTTATATGTATTACTAGTAATTACTAGATTATTACTTAGTGTTATTGGGCTGAGTTACTATTAACAACTACTTTAATTACCAAAGAACTATCACTTTTATTGATATTTACAGTATTACTAGTAATTACTAGGCAATTACCTAGCAGTTATTGAGCAGAGTTACTATTAACTACTACTTTAATTACTGATTGGGCGCGCTGTGTTGTGTTGCCGTGTCAGCGTTAGCTGTGCTAGCGATAAGCTCTGAACAAGTTAATACTTTTTTCTTTCTTTTTGACTGTTTTCGCAAAAATGCCAAAAAAGCCTGCGGTAGAACCGACGACTGAGGAGGACTACGTAAGTCTCAGTCGAGTCACGGAGCTCATGGAGCAGCAGAGGGACATGTTCAGGGAGATAATTCAACAACAGCAGGAAAACTTCAAAGGATTTATAAAACTCATAATGGAATCAACAAACACCCGAATGGATTTACAGACTAAGGACATTCAAGAACTAAAAACAAGCCTGCAGTTCACGCAAGGTGAGGTGGACACGTTGAAAGAACATAATCTGAAACTCACGGAGCGCACAAACACTTTACAAACGGACTTTTACAAAGTATGTGACAATTTACACATCATCACGGACAAACTGGAGTATCTGGAGGGGCAGAGCCGCAGAAATAACCTGGTATTTGAGGGAGTGTTGGAGTCGCCTGGGGAGACCTGGGCCGACGCCGAGGAAAAGGTGAAAGAAATATTGAAGGAGAAGCTCCAGCTACATCACGCGGTGGAGGTGGAGAGGGCTCACCGCGTAGGGAAACCCGGCGGCGGGAGAGACTGGCCGAGACCCATCATCGCCAGACTACTGAGGTGGAAGGACCGTGAGGAAATCTTGCAGCGCGCTAAACGACTTAAAGGAACAAAAATCTTCATAAACGAGGACTACACCGAATCAATAAAAAGAAAACGTAAAGAACTGATGCCGGAGCTGAGAGCTGCACGAGAAAGGGGGGAGATCGCCTTCTTGCGATATGATAAACTTATTATACGTCCACGCAGCAGTACACCACATCCAGTATAAACACCGGGAAACACGTATGGATTTTGGTATGTAAAAGCACATAATCTCACATGTCTAGTAATACATACAGTTCTATAGGAAGCACCGACTTGGACTTTTCAATAAGGAGAATTGCTGAAGCAAACTCCCAGGATTTTACATTCTCTCAGTACGACCTACAGAACACTGAGCTCGACATCGACCCGGAAAATAACTTCTTTACTAGAGCTACCAATGACTGTCAATACTACACAGAGGATCTGTACAATAGTAAACTTAAGAACATTAAGGCATTCACTGTAATCCACTTCAATAGTCGAAGCCTCTATGCAAACTTTGACCACATCAAAAGCTTCTTAAAACAGTCTTCCACACCATTCAGTGTCATTCTAATCACAGAAACATGGATCAATAATGATAGAGAATTTGAGTTTTCTATTGATGGTTATGAATTTATAAGTATGAACAGAAAGAATAAGCATGGAGGGGGCGTAGCTATGTTTATAGACTCCAACTATAGTTATAAAGTAATGCAAAATAAGACAATGGTGGTGGATGATACACTTGAATGCCTTACTGTAGAGATTACAAGGCAAAAAAAGAAAAATATTATTGTGAGTTCTATTTATAGAACACCTGGCTCTGATATAGATGTTTTTTCTAACTGGATGGAGGAGCACTTTTCAGGATTAAATCATAAAGTCATGTTTGTGGGGGGAGACCTCAACATCGATTTGTTAAACCCATATAAACATAAAAAGACGGACGAATTTATAAATACTTTATTCAGTATAGGTCTGTTTCCTCTAATCACTAAACCAAGTAGAATAACAACCCATAGTGCCACCTTGATTGATAACATTTTCTCAAATGAAATAGAAAATGATACAGTCAGCGGGTTAATTATAAATGATATTAGTGATCATCTTCCAGTTTTCGTTTTGTATAAAAATGGATATGTAAAGGATGAAGAGAAAAACAAGTATTGGTTTAGAAGGGTAAAAACAGAGAAAACTATTGATGCATTTAAAAAGGAGCTTTTAGCTCAAGACTGGAGTATTGTGTACAGAGAGAATGACACGAATATGGCTTATGATGAGTTTACGCAAGTATTTCAAAAGGTATACGACAAAAACTGCCCAATGAAGAAATACTGTAAAAACAGAAAGTGTAAAGAAACACCATGGATGTCTAAAGGTTTACTAAATGCTTGCAAGAAAAAAAATAATCTTTACAAAAACTTTATAAATAACCGAACAAAAGAAGCTGAGGATAAATATAAGAAATATAAAAATAAACTGACAGGTATCATGAGAAAATGTAAACAGGATTATTATAATACATTGTTAGATAGCAATAAGAATAATATTAAAGGTTTATGGAATATCTTAAATAGTATAATTAGAAATAAACCAAGAACGATTAATTATCCAAAATATTTCAAAGATGAGGATAACACGTTAAATAATATGAATGAAGTAGTCGAAACATTTAATAAATTCTTTGTAGATGTTGGACCAAACCTTGCTGCAAAAATTGCAAACGTTGAGAACTATAATTGTGAACTGATAGACACAAATCCTATGTCCCTGTTCCTCAAACCTGTGGAGGAAAAGGAGATACTGGACATTGTTAAAGGGTGTAAAAATAAGACCTCGACCGATTACCATGACATGGACATGAAAACTTTAAAAACTGTTATTGAAAGTATCTCTAAGCCGTTAACTTACATCTGTAACTTATCGTTACAAACTGGACAATTTCCTGATGGTATGAAAGTAGCAAAAGTGATTCCTCTGTTCAAGGCAGGAGATAAACATCTCTTTACAAACTACAGGCCTGTTTCCCTTTTACCGCAATTCTCTAAAATCTTAGAAAAGGTTTTTAACTCTAGACTTGACAGCTTTATTGAAAAGTGTAATTTACTCTCGGACAATCAGTTTGGTTTTAGGAACAATCACTCAACCTCACACGCGCTCTTTGATATAACTGAAGAAATAACTAATGCTGTAGATAACAAGAAATATGCAATAGGGTTATTTATTGACCTGAGTAAAGCGTTTGATACAATAAACTATGATATATTAATTAATAAACTAGAACATTATGGAATTAGGGGGGTAGCTCTACAGTGGGTTACCAGTTACTTAAAAAATAGAAAACAATGTGTGAAAATCGGTGATTATCAGTCGAGTTGTCGACAAATTGTCTGTGGTTTACCTCAAGGTTCTATTCTAGGCCCAAAATTGTTTAATATGTATATTAACGACATTTGTAAAACGTCTGAAGTACTTAAATTTATCTTGTTTGCTGATGATACAAATATTTTTGCATCAGGAGATGACTTACAGCAGCTGTGTCGGATTGTCAACTGGGAACTCAAAAGTGTCAATAAGTGGTTCAAACAAAATAAATTATCTCTAAATCTGAGTAAAAGCAAAATGATGATATTTGGCAACTGTAATTGCAATGCTCAGGAAGCAATTCAGATAGAGGGTGTTGTTATCGAGCGAGTGCATGAAATCAAATTCCTTGGTGTGATTATTGATGACAGAATTACTTGGAAATCTCACATTAAATATATATCTACGAAAATTTCTAGAAGCATTTCAGTAATTGCAAAAGCAAAGCACATTTTAAACATCAAAGCTCTACATACCTTATACTGTTCTCTGATTTTGCCCTACTTATATTATTGTACTGTGGTTTGGGGTAGTACTTATAAAAACACAGTTAAACCAATAATATTGTTGCAAAAAAGAGCTATCCGAGTAATTCATAAAGTTGGGTTTTTGGACCACACAAACTCATTATTTTTAAAATCAAAGATCTTGAAGTTTTGTGACATTGTTGAGTTCCAAACTGTACAGATGTTATTCAAAGCAAGGTATAAATTGTTACCAATCCAAATACAAAGAAGGTTCCAAGAACGTACTGGTTGTTATGATTTACGTGATGAATTAAACTTTAGGATTCAGAAACATAGCACAACTTTGAAAAGTTTTAGCCCAACAGTTAATGGTGTACAGTTGTGGAATAAACTGGAGATGGATTTGAAACGATGTCCAAACATCAACCTGTTCAAATATAAATATAAACAAAAGACTTTTGAAATATACAGACAAGAAGAAATGTGTTGCCACTAGGGGGAGCAGTGGGATCAATTATGTGTATTGTTTCCTCTATAATCTGGAAGAGTGTTGCTGCTTGGAACGGTTGTCATTCTATTGCTCAAATTCACAAATGGAGAATTAGGGTTGGCAGGTTATGGATCTGTTGAGAGGGACCCTCCCAACGGGCTCTAAACCTTGTCTTTTAATGCACCACTCAGCATAGGAACATATTCTACAAAATCAGCTGTTAGGGCAGCCGTGTGGGGGTTTGTTGATTGGGAGTTACTGCTCTCTTCAAATGGCCCGCTCTACACTCTGGCTTTTTAATGCACCACACTATGCAGGGCTACAGCATACTTCATATATAACTCAATTAAATAAATATATAATAATAATGATTATGAAAATTACACCCAAATTAAAATTATACTGAGAATGGTAATGACAACTGGGAAGTATCAAGATCTCGGAGTATAATACCTATTAATGTACCTTCATAACATAAAAGTAACTCTCGGTTATCAAGGGTAAAAATCTGAAAGAAATATATTAAGGATCACATTTTTATTTTATTTTGACTGCTTTGTACTAGACAGCGTACATGAAAAAAGATTGTTGTTGTAGCTGTGCGTTGTTTCAATTAATTGTATAAACAGTTCATATATTTTTTTTGTAAGTTTGTAAGTTGGTCTGTACGAATGTAGCTGCTTGAAATGTTTTGTAATGTTCTTTTTTTATTTATTTTATTGCACTTGGGGGTGGGCACTCATAAGCTTTTGCTTCAGCCCACTCCTTTTGAGCACTATGTGTACTGCTCAAATAAACAAATAAACTAAACTAAACTAAAATTACACAAGAACTACCACTTTTATTGATATGTGTTACTAGTTATTACCACTGTAACTACTAGGTAATTACAGTTACCGGGTTGTCATGTAAAGTGTTACCCACCTCTCTAACTGAGAACTGTCAACCACTGGTGCAGGTCCTGACCCTTGCTCACACCACCACTAGAGGGCAAAACACTGCTCGGTGCGTGACATATTTTTTAATGAATTAGTGGGCGATTTAGCAGCTGTTCTTGTGAATGAAGCTGCATTAACGGTGGTTAGTCCTGAGAGATTGACCTTTGAGGCACATACTGAACTGTGAAGCAAAACGGATGATTAAATCAGAAAGCTGTCCGACCTCATCGTTATAACACCATCATAGCATGCATCAAGAAAGTGGTGTGTTTTGCAAAGACTTGTACTGACTAAACTGAACAGAAAAAATGAATGTAGTACTCACTGTTGGCTTATGTGAAGTATTTGGCAAGTGTAATTATTCCTGCATAAACCAGACTGAATTATTTCTTGTTGGCCGACTTGCTTGTTTGATCAGAAAATCTGACATTTTGGATGGCCAATATTTTGAGTACTGAAACTGTGCTGCACCCGTATGCCAAGTCCTAGCCACACAAACACACTCCGATAGAGAGTGGTGTAAAAAGCAGAGCAGGGAAAGGACAGAGGGGCCCCCAGGAGAGACACTGCCCAGGGTTTTATGTGTTTACCCATAATGTCTGTTTCCACATCACCCTACTTCAACTCCACGCATGCACATTCATAAGGCACAACATTATAACCACCTGCCCAGTGTTAGCACAAACCTATCTGTCACCTGAAGCCGTGGCACTGCTGGTGAATATGGAAAATATTTAAATACAGAGATATCAATTTGTAATTTTTACTTTAGTTTATTGGCATTAATGTGAAAAAAAATGTATGCAGAAAGACTGGGGCACACTGGGGATCTAATACCGGACCAGTCGTGCCAGCCGTTGACTGCAGATCTTTCCCTTGCCGACCAAGAGCCTGGACCCCCAAACCCATTGGACTCCATTGGACTTGCCCACTCCTCCCCAATAGATTTTTAACCCTTTTAAAGTTTTATACCAAATAAACTAACTTAAAGCCCCCCCGTTGTCCTGGTCTCCTTGGACCCTGGTGATTTGAACAATAGAGGGCGTTACAACTTGGCGTTGGTCGGCCGGATCACCAGAGAGTTCAAGGAGTCATGCCTGAGACTAATGACCCATCGCAAAACGGGGGGGCATCCACTTCTGGTGAAAATACGGGTGCAGCCTTCAGACCTGTTGCAATGTTTCCCATGCTCAACATGGTCAACAGTAAATTTAAAGGAAAAGACTCTGAAATCAGCTTAGGGGAGTGGAAAAGTAACTTGGAAACAATGTTTTTACTGCAGGGGATACCACAAGACTACAGGGCAGAGTTGACTCTTTGTTGCTTGGAGGGGAAAGCAAAGAGGGAAATTTTTATTTTGCCCAGAGAAAAACGTAGTACTGCACAATTGATTTTTAATGAATTGGAAAAAGTGTATGGGGATCGAACCACTGCCTCTGTCCTACGCTCTCAGTTTTTCAATGCTCGTCAAGAACCACATGAAGATGTTAGCTCCTTTGCCCTGAGACTGCAGGAATGTTTCCAACGTCTCAAAAGGAAAGACTCAAGGGGCATTGGCAATGATGACATTTTGCTTCGAGACCATCTTGTGGAAGGACTTAGAGATGCATCAGTGAGGGGTGAGTTCAGAACCAAGATTTTAATGGATGACATACTGACTTTTGATTCTATCAAAAATGAACTTATTTTAAGAGAACAGGCTTATGGGGAGGCTGCTGGACTTTTACAATGTTTCACCACTAGAGGGGAAAATTACACAAGTAAACCTAATGTGAAAGATTTGGAGCAAATTAAGATGGAGCTGAAAGATGAAATTACCAAACAAGTGACAACCCAGTTTAAGGAACTGTCCCAGTCACTAATCAAAGAAGTTAGGGCCGAACTAACCCAAACTTATACCTCCGATTCGGATTGCCAACCTACAGCCAGGAGGGGTTTCAGGCCTCGTTTTAACTCTAACAAGTACGACGAGCGGGGTAATCCTATTTGCAATAGGTGCTCGCAACCTGGACACATAGCCCGATATTGTCACGCTAAAGCTAGGTCTGCATCTTTAAATTAAATGACCCTGCTGTTGTGGCCCAAACAGGGGGTTGTTTAAAGGCAAATGGGCCTCAGGTGCAGGACATGGACAAATTGCTTGGTGAAGTTCCTAAAGTAGATGTGCAACTAGACAATGCCCCTCTAAAATGCATTTTGGACACTGGGTCTAATGTGTCTATGATTACAGAAGGCTTCTATCAGAGACATTTTGACAGTGCAATGGGGCTAAGGGATGCCAGTAGTTGGCTGGCCCTGGAAGCGGCTAATGGACTAAGCATTCCGTATGTAGGCTATGCACTGTTGACTGTAAAAATGGGTGACATTGAACTTCCTGAATGTGGCTTTCTAGTGACTAAAGACTATTGTTTGACAAACTCTGAGGGGGTCCTAGGCATGAATGTCATTTCGCGGTGCTTTGAGGAAGTGGAAAGGCCCCTTGCCAGCTTCTCTATGGACAAGGCCCAGCAGGCTGCATGGACTTCAGCTTTTCAAATATGTGCCAAAAAAGCCCAGTTTTCAACGCCAGACGGTTCCATTGGATATGTTCGCACGATCAGTCGCCATCCCATCTTGGTCCCTGCCCGGAGTGATGTGCTAGTGTGGGGCCGCACCAAGTCGGGAGTGAACGACCAAGATTACGAGTGCCTGGTAGAACCTCTGGAGGTGGGTGACTTTTTTATTGCCCGCACATTGTCTACTGTTAAAAATGGACGAGTGTTATTGCGGGTTCGCAATGTAAATGACTCCCCAATATACCTTTACAGACATCAGAAATTAGCTAAGACATTTACAATCGAATCTGCTGACATCATACAAGAAAATGATGTGATTATGACTCGTGTGGGAGTTAATGCTGTAAGAGTGAGTACAGGCCCAACAAAGCCCGAGCCTGAACCATGTGTCATCCCTGATCTAACGAACCCTGATCTTCCCACAGAACAAAGGCAAAGGCTTAAAGACCTGCTGTACAAACACAGAGCAGTCTTTGCTCAGCACGACGAGGACTATGGATTAACAAGTGCCATTCAGCATGAGATCCCCACCGGCGTTGCCCCTCCAGTGCGAGAGCGCTACAGGCAAATTCCACCCAAAATGTACCAGGAAGTAAAAGGCTTGATCCAAGGTATGTTGGATTCTGAAATAATAGTGCCAAGTTCTAGTCCATGGGCCTCACCAATTGTGTTAGTCCGGAAAAAAGATGGCACATTGAGATTTTGTGTGGACTATCGTAAACTTAACTCAGTAACCCACAAAGATGCATACCCATTACCAAGAATCGAAGAGTCTCTTGCCAGTTTAGGAAATGCAAAGTTTTTTTCCACACTTGATCTTGCTAGTGGGTACTGGCAGGTCCCTGTAGCTCAAGAAGATAGAGAAAAAACGGCTTTTACTACACCTATGGGTTTGTTTGAGTTTACAAGAATGCCCTTTGGACTGTCAAATGCACCAGCAACTTTTCAAAGATTGATGCATGCCTGTTTGGGAGAACAAAACCTACAGTCCTTGTTAATATATTTGGATGACGTAGTGGTGTATTCACCAAATTTTGACGCCCATTTGAAACATCTAGATTTTGTATTTGAAAAGTTGTCAAAACATGGTCTCAAATTAAAATCCACCAAATGCCATCTCCTGAAAAGTGAGGTTCAGTATTTGGGCCATCGGGTGTCAGCTAGTGGAGTATCTCCCGACCCAGGCAAAGTGAAATGTATTGCGGACTGGCCTACTCCAAAGACTGTTAAACAGTTGCAGTCTTTCTTGGGTCTAGCGGGCTATTATCGTAGGTTTGTAAAGGACTTTGCAAAAATTGCCCAACCCCTAAATCAAATGTTGGTTGGTGGCACACATAATCCCAAGAACACAGATAGTAATTTTATTGCTAAATGGAGTTCCACTTGTGACGAAGCATTTAACATCCTGAAAATGTCTCTTACCTCTGCGCCCCTTCTGGCCTTTGCTGATTTTAACCTTCCATTTATTCTCTACACTGATGCCAGCTATCAAGGCCTTTGTGCAGTACTGTCCCAAGTTCAGCAAGGTAAAGAGAGGGTAATTGCCTTTGCGAGTCGAAGTCTAAGCCCAAGCGAGAAAAATGATAAAAATTACAGTTCCTTCAAGCTTGAATTTCTGGCATTGACATGGGCAATTACTAAAAAGTTTGCAGAGTATTTGCAGTTTTCCCCGTTCATTGTGTACACTGACAATAATCCACTCGTACACTTAAACTCTGCTAAACTTGGCTGTCTGGAACAGAGATGGGCTGCACGCCTTGCCAGCTTTCAGTTCGAGATCAAATATAAACCTGGACGTACTAATCAGAGCGCAGATGCTCTATCTCGCCTTCCACCAGGTGTCACTGTGGGAGAGGCCATGGATGAGGGCGACGGCGTGGAGATTCCATCGTTTGGGCATGTTGGTGCCTATATGGCCAGGGCAATGTGTGGAGCTGCAAGGGAAGTGAACCAACCCAGGCATCCACAGCCGCTACCAGGTATCTCCCTTTGTCTAGAACGTACTGCAACCCAGTGGGCCGAAATCCAGAATAGCGACTTAACCCTGAGAAAGGTGATGGCATACAGGGAAAATATAGGCCCAACAAACAAGAGAGGCAAAAAGAGTCAAAATCTGTTCTAACCATTTTGAAACATTGGGACAGGCTTCTGCTGGTGGATGGAGTGCTGCACCGCCAAAGATGGGACCCCAAAGAGGTTGACCCAGTACTACAACTCATTGTTCCTGCAGGTGAGCGACACAACATTTACCAGTGGTATCATGACCATGCTGGCCACTGGGGTCCAGAAAAGACTACTTCATTGATCCAGAGAAGATTTTACTGGCCTCAACTTAATGAATCCATTGTCCATTGGTGCTCACAATGTCAAAACTGCGTGTTGCGGAAAACTGCTGCTACAGCTCGTGCCCCTCTGGTTCCTATTAAGACTTCCGCCCCAATGGAACTTGTGTCTACAGACTTTTTGTCCATAGGTCATCCAGAGGACCCATATCACAACGTACTACTCATGGTGGACCATTTCACAAAGTTCGCGTGGGCTTCAGCTACCAGAGACCAAACTGCACTCACGACTGCAAAAGTTCTGTGGAGCAAGGTAATCCACCCATTTGGAGTCCCAAAACGAGTAATGTCAGATCAAGGACCAAATTTTTAGTCCAAACTGGTGCAAGAGTTGTGTGAATTGTATGGAATACAAAAAGATCATACTACGCCATATCATCCGGCAGGAAACGGAGCTTGTGAGCGGCTTAATCAGACTCTTCTAGGTTTGCTGGGCACTTTGGGAGAAGAGAGGAGAAACTGGCGCGAACACTTGCCTGAAATGATCCAGGTATATAATAACACCACACACAGTTCCACAGGATATTCTCCCCACTATCTCATGTTTGGAAGACATGGCTTTCTCCCTCAAGATCGGATCCTTGGCCTTACAGACACTATTGCTTGCTCTTCTGTGGACAGCTGGGTGAAGTGCCATCAGAGACGTCTGCAATACGCCTTCACCAAGGCCAGTCAAACAAGGGACTCAGAAATGGCCAGACAAAAGCGGCATTATGACCAAAAGACAAAGGACTCTGCACTGGCCCCAGGGGACCGGGTCTTGCTTCAGGACATGAGGGCAAGGGACCGGGGTAAGTTGGCTGATAAGTGGGAACAGCAGCCCTACGTTGTGGTCAAACAACCAAACCTGGAGCTCCCGGTGTATGTTATTCAACAAGAGTCCACACATAGGGAGAAAGTAGTTCATCGTAATCTGCTCAAATTATGCCCTCTGCCTCCGTCTATGCCCACGCAAGCGCCACGTCAAACTGCTGACCCTCCTGCTCGTTCGCAAAATTGCCCTCCAGACTCGCGCATTGAAGCCTGGATGGGATTCTGGCAGGACCCCAATCCTGCTTCTGCTCCACAACATCCTGCTCGTGCTGCTGATGGTGCTGCTGCTGCTGCTGATGCTGCTGCTGATGGACCAAGGCGCTCGACCAGGCCAACAAAAGGCCTGCTTCCAAGCCGTTTCAGGACCTAGCACCATGGAGAGCGGTCATTGGGACAATGACATTTTTTAACAGGGAGGGGTGTAACAGGTCATGCTGTATCGTACCATACTGTCACTTTAAGTTGGGTGTGTTTTTCTTTGTGGGCGTTTCTTTGTAGTGGGCGTTTCTTTGTAGTGGGCCAATGGCCATGTCTGTACTTAAGTGGCAAGTATTGGGGGCGGGGCTTCCATTATAAAACACCTGTGCACCTTCTGTTCCCTCTCTCTCACGCTCTGTTTGCCTTGGTGTTCAGGTCAGTCTCTCATAGCCGCACTCATTCACATTCAAAGTAACGGGATTGATAAACTTTGTAACTCTCTCTCACGCTCTGTTTGCCTTGGTGTTCAGGTCCAGGCTGGTGGAAAACAAGTCGGCTGCAGAAAGACTGGGGCACACTGGGGATCTAATACCGGACCAGTCGTGCCAGCCGTTGACTGCAGATCTTTCCCTTGCCGACCAAGAGCCTGGACCCCCAAACCCACTGGACTCCATTGGACTTGCCCACTCCTCCCCAATAGATTTTTAACCCTTTTAAAGTTTTATACCAAATAAACTAACTTAAAGCACTCCCGTTGTCCTGGTCTCCTTGGACCCTGGTGATTTGAACAATAGAGGGCGTTACACTCTTTCCATCACGTAGTTTATTGAGAAGTCCTGTGCGGGATGAGAGGAGAGCTGCGTCTTTCCTCTGGCTGACGGCGCTGAGCAGCAGTGAGGGGAGGGGCTTTCTCTTCCTCCTCCTTGCTGTGTTTAGAGAGATCTGTTTGGAGCAGGATACTCTGCCCTTCCCCATCACCAGCTTTTTATTTCTTTATAGCTTAATAATTATTATATTTATTCCCCATGTTTCTATATAAAACTATTAATTAAATTGTATTTTAAAGAGTGGATATTGTTTTGGGTTTAGAGAGAAGCTGCTAGACATTTTTGAAGTGACCTCAAAAGACAAATTACAAAGGTTTAACATAAAAAAAGTATAGGCCTATATTTTAGTATAAGAGGGCTATATACTTTATTTCACTTTACTTTTACATATTTTATTTTTGTGAAGGTGTATCTAAAGAAATTTCTCAGGAAAGCCACAAGTGAATTTTGTTCAGAGGTTGAATTTTGTTCCTATCTGCTACAGAGGCTGAGAAATCAATAATTTAGTAGGCGCTGACACAATTGCTGAATACTTCAGGAACTTCAGGTTTTTTCAGGCCGTTTCAGGCCTAAATGGCTTAAATGTGTCCCATGTGTGTTCATTAACATTCAAATAACAACAATAGCCAGGTTTAAAATTATGTTTCTATTATTAACACAGGTTTGCTCAGAGGGGATTTTGGAAATCATGTAATCTGTTCAAATAAACATTTGCCTTTGGCTTAAAAGCTCAATGAACCAGGCTCGAATTAGATATTGAAAAATCCCAAAGAGCAAACTTTAAATAATAATCATAATAATTTGGTTATTGGCTGTCGAATATTTAATTTGCTGTGGAATTCTGTGGGGAAACATTGACACAATTAAACACCTTATTGTGAAGGTCAGGCAATTTATTTGTTTGAGTAAAAGTTGTGAATGTCGATGGAACAAACATGGGCCAAAACCTAAACATTTCTGTCTTTGAGCTTTAAATAAATGCAGTTCACAGTTTTGCTTTGAAGCTCTAAAAACAATCATGGTAATATTGTGTCTAACGTGCCCAACAAATAGTATTGCGGCTCGCAGGGATAATAATTCGACATAGGCCAGTATTGTAGGCCATAACTGATGCAATTGACTTTCCCTTGTGAATGGATACCGCTATTCCTGAAGTTATCATATCCCCTTATTTGCCTTATTAAACTTGAATATTATCAGTCTGTGACTCATTTTGTCATCTCTAGCCAGCAATGTTATCTACATTTTAATTCCAGCCTCAGTCTTGTAAATCTACCTCTCATTAACTCATTAAGCCAAGCACTTATTCCATCACTGCACAAATCAGCATATTATTACACAGAATATTTCAGCTGCTCACCGTGGACTCGTTTAAACCATTTAGGACTTTTATCTGTGTTTTCACCCGCGCTTCTGTACTGTTGCATTGTGGGTAGATAGGGAATGCTCTGTAATCTGCAGTTTATTTTATGCTTGTACTATGCAGACAGTCCCCCGTGACGCCTATCTTCTGCCTTTCACGTCCTCATCCTAGATTGCGCTCGTTTTCGCGTATCGCCCTTCAACATGTTGCAGCCGTTTTTTTCCCCCCCTCCTCGTTTTGCCTCAACCATCGCTGCCTTTTGAAGGAGTGCGTTACGTAACCCGGTTCACATGATGGCGATCACAATACGGGTGCGAGGGGGAAGACGTGACGAAAAAATACATTACTGATCACTTGTGCTTGTTTTTTTGGGAGGTAACTGTTGTCGTGTTGCACTCTGACGAGATGAGAGGAGATAGTCCTGTCGCTTTCCTGCATGTGAATGAGCTAACTTGTGCGAGTGAATCATCCTTATAACAAAGTGACATGATGGCAGTTGACAGGGCGCCTTACACTCTGTATACCATCCAGCTTTGCACAACGTCGCAATTAGCAGTGTTTTATGGGAGATCCATATCATTATGACCACTGATGAGTGAAATGAATCATGCAGATTTACTTGGTATCAATCAATGAATCAAACAAACTGTTTTTAAGTGCTTTTAATGTCATTCCATATGAAAAGCCCAGTAACGGAGGGCAAAGAGCGCAAGAGAATGCAATTTTTCAGAATCTGGAAACTAGAAATGTTTTTATTGATTGTGGTTTGACAAATTGCGTTGACAACCGGGTCGAAGCTTTGCCAAAATTGCTGCTGTGGCCATAATTGCCACACAGCGCACAGGGAAGAAGCAGAGATGTTCACACTGATGGTTCTGAGAATAAGATTGAAAATGCAATGTGGTTTGCAATATGTTTTTAATGTGAGGCAGGCAGTCACATAACATACAAAACATACAGCGGGCCCAAGAAGTATTCCACAATATTGTATATTTCTATATTATTATGCTAACATCTGAAGGCTTATAAGGGACCTATATCTTTCTTTATCATGGGCAATGGCTGGAATTGGCCCCAGATATAAACTTTCATGAACAGCACAACTATGATCAAGAGGAATGGAATAGGTTTGCAGATGCCGTATTGGGTCTCCCAAATTATATTTGAGTTTCTATTTTTTTATATATATTGTTTAATCTATTTTAATGCATTGTTGGAGTTATAAGTCTGATATAAGAGAAATATTAAGCAGGCAGCTTTAATCTTATGCCGTTTTGCCCTTGTCATTGCCTTGCCCTGCTTTCAAACCTGCATTCCCCACTAACCCTCTTTTCTCTGCTCTCACTGTTTTTTAAGCAAACTTGCAAAAGAGTCGCAAAAAAGACCAAAGTCTCTGCAGGGGCTCAAGTTAAGTCTAGCCAAGTACTTAAAGTTGCGGAAAACATTGCCTTAAGTCATGTCCATCCTTCACTTAAATTCTGCTAGACAAAAAAGTATGGATGATAAAAGAATTACAAGACTAAGGCACAGCCCGAGAATCCCCTAAAGCCACATACAGTGGAAGCTCACTTCCCATGCATTATAGATCAGGGGGAACGCCAGCCCCCCTATGAATCCAATGTTAATGACGAATCTAGAGTAGACCATGGAAATTAACGAACCAAGAGAACCGGGCTAAAGGGTACTGTCACTCAGGAGGTAAGCCAGCTCAGAGAAGCTGAGACATTGACTTGCATTCAAAATACATCACAACAAAGTCATTCAACATATGCCATTGGTATATTGGAAATGTTTTAACTGTCACTCTCTGGAAACGAACATCAGAGTGTACAGCTTTGACAACAAATACGTTTGGAACAGTAACGTGCACAGACATTTTTAGGGGCAGGTGCTCAACCAAGACAAAAAGGGCACCCTCCCTTCACCCATATATACTTTATATATATATATATATATATATATATATAGCGCTTTACAGTAAGGAACCAGTCACCCATTCATACAATGTACACAGACACTGGAGGCAAGGTGGGTGAAGTGTCTTTCCGAAGGACACGACGACAGTGGACACCTTCAGGAGCCAGGATTCGAACCCCCAACCTTCTGATCATGAGACGAGCCACTCTACCAAGCATTAAAACTGTATTTTCAGCACATATTAGCTAATGTTACTTTTTATTTTTTTTAACTGTTTGGGAGAAGGGCACTTAAAAGACACAGGGCAAAGGGGCAGGTGCTTGAGCACCACCTTGAAACAGAAATTAATTTTTTAAAACTCTAAGCTCATTTGGCAAAACAGTCTTACAGTTCAGCACAACACTATAGCTCACTTGCAAAATATCACATCTCTCCTAAAACAGTTCACTCATGCTTCAAAACTAAATTTCCTTCTCATTTAAACAGTCAATGCCCCGAAAATGGCAAAGATCCTTCTCAATTGAATTGGCTCATTCCTTGAAACAGACCGGACGTTCTCAACACTATTGGTGCTTTTGCCAAAATAACGTGGATGGTTCGGCACAACACCATGGTTCACCTGCAAAAGCTCAAACCTCTCCCAAAACAGTTCACTCTTGTGTCAAAACTAAATTTCCTTCTCATTTAAACAGTTAGTGCCCTAAAAATGCTTTGTCCCTTTAGGATTGTGTAAGCACTGGAAGTCTAAATGTTCAGATGTTTGGTCACTATGGCAGAGGACCATTGAACTGTCCCTCATGTCCACCTTTCAGTCTGAGCCCAGTCCTTCATTGACAATGGTTACTGTAACTTTGGTGTCTAGCTAACAGAACACAATTGTGTATAAAACTGAAGAAAAAAAAACAACAACAAATAAATAGGTTTTGAGGGTAAGAGTAGCCTCCAAGGTTTGACACACATTGCACTCATACTGCCAAGGAAACTGTAACCATTAACATTCACACAAATAAAAGTAACTTCCATACATTAGAGTAAAAAGACAATTTATTCAGCATAACTGTTTGATTGGTCATCTGAGATGTGTGACACTCCTCCTTTGTTAGTCAAGTTCTAGTCTCACCTGACTGTAAATTGCTGTAATAAATGTATCAAATGTTCCAAGGGATTCATATATGGTATTCATGGTATTGTCAATTTTGACAATTGAACAGACTATTGTGCATGTGATGATGACTTCTACAATGAAATGACGCTGACACGTTTTGGAGCGAACAATCATTAGACTGAGAATCAACAATCAGTTTAGCTCATCAAGATCTATTCACTTGGAAATTGTGTAGAGATTTGTCCATGTTGTTTTGAGAATGTAATTTCTGTTTCAAGAAATGAGCCAAACCAATGGAGAAAAACTGCAAAAGCTGTTAGATGAAAACAAAAGGTCATATTTGACAATGCTTCTGACCAAAGTGAATTCTCCTTATATGAGTATAACTATAATTAGTGGTTTATTGTTAGAATAACTCTCTTAGCTTGAACTACAGGTTTCTGATATAAATGTTAAAAGGCCCTCTTTCCCCATAATTAAGGCTTTTTAATAGCCTGGCTAACACCAAACTAAAATCACAAGTGATATTTAGTCTGGGGACCACCAATTCATTTTCTCGTAGGAGAGGTGTGGTTTACGATTGTCCATAGCCGTTTATTGGGCGCTAGAATTGTCTATCATGTCTATGCACGTAGCCATAGCCAATCGTATCATCGTGTCCGATGATGTATGACACTTATCATACATCAACTAAAGCGCACACAGCAGTCTGGCGTTAGCCAGGCTAGCTTGTTAACATAAATGTGGACATAATTTCAAACTTTAAAGTAATGTGTAAGCATGTAAGTAATACAACCTTATTTGTACCATTCAAAACTCCTCACCTTTTGCTGGCAGTGCCTAAAATGAAATAGGTAAAAAAAAAAAAAAAAAAAGACAATAACACAAAAGCCACTAACAATATGAGCAAGATATGGCTTGTAGTGGAGCCAATATGAGCACTGAAATGATCTGAAGAAGAGCACTACTTATACCAATCATCATGGCATAATACTGTCTCACTGGAGCTTTACTGGCAGCAAAGTCATTCTCAGTGAATTGAGTGAATTTGTCCTGAACTTGCATACCGTTTCGCACATGGCACAATGTTGTCTCCCTGTAGTTGTACTGGCCTCTACATTCGTACTATCAGTTCTATTTTGATACCATTGCCCGACTGTAGTCTTATTATGCTGCAAGGCGCATCAAATTTTATATCTCTTCTTGTGGAAGCATAAGCATTCAATGTTCATACACTGAATGATCTCCAGGCCTGTATGGATGGTGATAAACTTCTGCATTAGACATCCAGACTTTGTCTTCAGCCTTTTTCTGACACATCTCCATGGGCTAGCAGACACTGGCTCAAAAAGTTCAGCTCTTGTTCTGTTACCAATAACTTTGCTGCTTGATCATTTTCCAGTCCAGATAATATTCATCCACCCAAGATATGTTGAATGGCACTTGGCAATTAGCAGTCCAGCCAACTCTCCCGTCATGTGGACCAGATAGCCCCAAATCCCGCGGCAGGACTAGATCATAAATTGGATTGCTCTGACACCCTGTTCAGCTGGCTCATCTCCGGTTTTGATTTGAATAGATTCAAATCAAACAGCGTAGTGTCTCGTTGGCAAGAATCCTTGGTAAAGACTGTAGCATAAATTATGTTACAATTAGAGCTAGTAAAGAATTCACAAAATAATGGCAGAGCTTAGCTCTTATAATTGTGTATGGCATATTAAAGGATCTATATCATTCATGGCTCTATTTTTTATATCTTTTTTTTTACTTTTTAAGTGTTTAACCTTGCTATGACCTCATCTGAAACATGCCTGAAGTGTTTTGTTTCACATGTTTCACGTTCAGCAATCTTGCATATGTATTCCGTCTCACTCTTTTGCACTCAAAACGCCAGGCCACACTCCAGTGTACATCACATAGAGATTTCCATATTGTCTAGACACCTTCAAAAACCTTTGTTCTGTCCGTGGCCTAACTCTTCCTGGTACAAAATAAGGAAGACCACCCTCTGCTGGCCTTTAACTGCATTTTATAGTATCATTAAACTTGGTATATTTTTAAAGGATAATTTTAAACACATACAATATTTTAAAGATTATGCAACTTTTTATGTGGGAAAAAAAAGTTGATATTTGTGTGTATTTCACCATGTAGTGACCCAGCGGCTGTATGGGTGGTTATAGCCTGGTCTCTAAGACGCTCCAGAATCAATTGTTTGGAAGGTTTTCACTGCTGATGGAACCTCTCACCAGAAAACCTATATAACAAGTGATCCTGGAGCATTGCAGAGGCCACCGTAATCAAAAGTAAAGGTGCCATGCTGACCATTCATACAGCTGCTGGCTCTTTCTCACTCGAGACATGAACTTTGTTTAGCTCACAATGGGTTAAAGTTTTTACTTTGACACAAGGCGGCGCGATGTAAACGAAGAAATGAATGTCAGCGGTGCTCCCATCAGAGCAGTCACCTCCTCTTGCGACGCCCTCTTGCAAGTGGCTGAGGCGCATAGGCAATAGCTCCGCTACTCGGAAAATCTAAATTGGCTAGAAGCCTATCAAGCACAAGATCTGGCCCATTAGATCATTAGAACACTAGAGCGATGGTATGCCATTAATTAACATGTTTACAGCGGTGTCAGTTTTGTTTCCAACAATGTCTAGACTTTATTTCTGATTCATTTAATGTTATCCTCATAAAAAAAAAAAAAATAGGATCATTTTGAGCATCCTTAATCTAATTGCTTTAACATTTAACTGAACAGTCAAAGTGATGTATATTACAAAAGTTTGTTCTTCAGAATGAATGCAAACTTTTAAGATACTCTGGCTTGCATCGTCATGTCTTATGAGATTTGCTCAAATATGCCTGACTTGGATATAGATCTGCTCTCTATATTGATTTGCAGCACAAAGCAAGGACTTCAATTGTACTACATTTGCAACATTTGTACCTGAATTTGCAAATACCTTGACTTTGAACAGTATTTTTCAGTCAGGAGTTCTGGCAGCCATCCACAAAATGTGCATCGTTGCAAAATTGAGATTCTATACTGCGACTGCTTTGCAAAAATACAAGTAAAAAAATCCATGAGACGGCTTTGACAAGCTTTGGAATTTATATTTTCAAATTAAGATGTCGGAGCACATTTCAAACAAGTTCAGGAGCATTAACGCTCGAGGGACTACTGAAATACAGTATGTAAGAAAAACAGAAATAACCAACAATAATATGCATTAATGGGTTTTATTCATTCCACTGGAGACATTATTATATTTTTTTATGTATTTAAATTGTTTTCAGAAACCACTACAGCACTTGTGATTTCCCAGATGCTACTATTAAATGTGTGATTTAATTGCTATTAATTGGGCCACCCCCATATTTAAAAGATTTGTTTAGTAGTATGCAGAGTGATATTGACACGATGGCATCTTTCTGACACTTTGGTCACAATAAGCATCTTCTCTCCCTCCGGCTGCGGCGTCGATAACTACTCTTTTATGTCTTTGCTGAGTATATTATTTAACAGATAGCATCTTCGTCACACGTCTCATTATAAAATGTCTTTCATCCCTTTTCTGCTGCTGAAGTAGCCTCCTCCTCTATTCAACTCGATGATACACCAGTCTCTTTGTTGCACATAGCAGTTCCGTGACATCAAGGCGGATGGCTACACTGCCTGTGTAATTCAATTTGTGTGCCGTTATTGATAACAGATAAAATGACTGGAAACTCCACGGCTAAATTATTTCAATTCGTCATTGTTTTGGAGCGTCGTCTTTGTATTTGTCTTCGTCTTCACAGTTGACAGAAAAGCCAATTGGTTTGATAAAATCAGCAAAGCGTTCAGATAAGTAATAGCGTCCACTGTAAAGTATACCATCATTTTGTAAGAGTCTGCACGGCATTTGAAGCAAACTTCTTCCATGTTATAGTAAAGTGAAGCGATTTACAGCGCCAGGACTGTTGTATCTTCTGTTAGTACTGCCACTACCACCACCAGAGCTGTAACGTCTAGTCTGACTATATGAATAGATATTGCTCCATAGCAAGAAGGGCAACTTGATTCGGGTGGGGCCTTGCTGTGAAAAAAATCCTTTTTAAAACCCTACATGCTTCTTACGGTGCCTCTAATACTGTCACGTCTCATTGTGTTGTTATATGGGTAAAGGTTTGATATTTTTAACTTTTATCAATTTAGACTTTTATTTGACTAAACGTAAGATGACAACATGAAGATCCTTGGTTCGATTTCCAAACAGTACGTTCTCATCTTGTGTAGGATTCAATTTCGTCTCACAGTTTGGGGCTGCTTATGATGGGTCTCAGGATCATCTGCTGTTTGTATTTAATTTGAGTAACTTTTTAACTTAAGTTTTTGTTCACGTGTAAGCAACTTGGGACCCCATAGTATTAAGTTATTACCTCTTATGCTTCTTTAGGGCAGAATAAAAAGTATTTAAACTGTTTATTTTGAATAATTGAATGTATTTCAAATATTATACTAAAAAATATACTAAAAACAATGGCATTTTTCTTTTTGTTTTAGCTTGAAATCATCCAGAGACCCCCGCCCGAGACCCCCACTTTGGGAACCCCTGACATTGCCTTGTAATGGAGCCTTGACAGCTTCTTGTCTGGTCTTAGCGTCTTTGAGTCTGATGAACAAAATCTCACAAGTTATTCTTGGGGAGACACTCAAGATTAATGTGTCTAAATGTAAGTCAGTATAGACGAGAAATGGACACCTGGGAACTCTGCAAATTTAAACTCAACTTCCTCACTTATTTCTTCTAGCCCTCTATGAAAGACACACAGAAGTTTTGGTATCAAGGCTAAGTCATTTTCTTCTTCTCCATATTCAATGATATTTGGGTCATAATGGTAAATCTTTAACAATAAGAGGAAATTAGCAAACTTATTGTCTCATACATGTTATGCCTTAATGATTTACCTCATTCATCCAGACAGGCAATTACTAGATTATACAGTATGTGAGGTAACATCCCTGGTTTATAATGGACCACAATCATGTTCAAAATACCTAAATGAACTGTAGGCTTTTCCTTTTGGATACAGATGCTCAGTATGCTCAGCTCAACAATGCTGTTTCTGCCTACATTTTTATTATTTTCCTCAGAAAGGGTTGAATAAATTCTATATCAATTGTAGAGTTAGTTTGTAATAATGTCTGTTTGCTCAAATTTATTAGAGAACACATGTCTTTTATGAATGTTAGGCAGATATTTACAGTCAAAATTAGCAAGAAGCACAGCGAGACAATTGTGTTTTTAAACAAGTCTTGTGTGTTCACTAATATGCACTGTAAATAATTCAAATATGATGTCCTTGTAAAGTTAGATGATGTTTGTCCTGTATGTGTTGCCGTTGTAAGACTGTACATTTTGATGCAAATTGGATCATGACTCAAATTAGAGAGTGACAGCCTCAAAGCCATCATATATTATCATAGGTCAAAATATTATGCGTTTGAGGCTAAAAGGTCGGAGTAGCGGAACACTTGTTTTACTTATCATGCAAGGTCTATGCATGATAAGTAAAACAAGTGCCCAGAAAGTTTTAAAGTGTGTCTGTTATACAGACCATGTCTGAAATAGTGACCTCTTTATGTTTAATTCAGCAAGTATAAAGCCCTGTAGAGTTTCTACCTAGAACTGGCAAAGCTGAAAATGTGATCTAATAAAGCACTGTAACATTTTAAATAATAGGAAAAACAATTCAATCCAAGTTTATTTGACCTTTTTTGGTTCTTTATTATTGTTTAAAACTATGAAATACATGTGGAAAATGTGTTTGTGTTCTGTGCCTTTGTGGAAAGGATGTTGCTGTATGTTTGCTGTAATTTAGCCGGTACTGCTTTCTATGTCTTAAATAATAAATAATTTTCCTTTTTGTTTTTTATAGTGAAACCAATTTCCGTTTCCTCATTTTACAACTCAATTTCTTCCCAGGATTGGTGCAACAGTCCTTTACTAATGACTAATTGCTAATTTCAGCAGAAAAGGGCTGCAAAATCGTACATCTTAAGATGTAAAAATTGTCTTGTTACTGTTTTCGCACCACAGAGAGAAAAACTGACTCTGAATGCTGATTGAAGAGAGCTTCTCCCCAGCCGTGGACTAAGCTCAAAAATGTTGGAGGCCTTATTTGGCGAGGGTTTAGTGCAGCAGGGAGAGGATAAGAGGGAGCTGGCACATGATGTAAATAGAGTCTTTGAAGGCTGCCTGTTGTGCGTTATAGCCTAACTCTCTTTGAAGGGTCCAACACCTCGCTCCTCCATTGGCAGTGCTCAGGGACCTCTGGCCTCCGCTGTAGAGGCCTCTAATGCACCCACCTATAACATTGGACTTAAACAGTGCTGTATAAACACACAAGTGTGTAATTTTCTTTATTTGTAATTATTTTTTATCATCGCTTAATACCAATACTGTGAGAATTGCAATGGGTAAGACTGTATCACTTTTGTCAAGCCCTGTTCCATTACCTCACTTGGCCTTCAATAGCAAAACCTGCATGGTACGGTGCCCACCCTTGTTTACCTGGGTTTGGACTGGGTGCAACCGTGTCAGATGAGGGCAAACAGAGCGTATTTTGACTCTGTGCCAATGTATGCTGCCCTGATACTAACGTGATGTGAACTGACTGCTGGCCTCTGATTTACCGGATAAAGAGAGGACAGCTACAACTGGCATGTACTGCATGGTTCATATTTCCCAATGTCAAACCGTGGCTGTAGAAGGTGATTATGCCAATGATTAACTACAGTTAGCATCACATTAGCCATGTTAGCTCAATAGTTTACCTTCATAGTTGTCTTTTAGCTGATTCTTCTCTACAGTGTTTGGCTTGTCACCTCAAAATAATTTCATAAACTCCAGCGTGTAATTGCCCTGTACAAGCTGTCGTATGTATCGTGTATCATCCGTGGCACAACCCATGCACTGTTTGTTATGGAACCCATTCCACCACCAATGTCCAGGCTCCCTAACGCTCATCTAACCTGCTAATGCACATCAACATCATCACATCCAAAACACGTATACCTTCTGCAGGGATCTCAGTGCCAAACACGTAGCTGTTCATGCATGCCAATAAAGTTTTCCATTTACTGCTCTTGTTGAAATGCATGTTGGCCAGACAACACTATAGATCAATGGTTATTAAACTTTTCACACTAAGTTTTATTCGGAACAGTACCACTAATGGGAAAAATACATGGTCTACCGACATTAGGTACTCAAAGCACCCAGCGCCATGCACTCATCCATTCCATTCACACTCTCAATGTACGTAAACACGGGAGACAAGTGAAGTGTCTTTCCCAAGGACACAATCACAGCATGCATCTGCTGGGATTTGCACCACCAACCTCTCAGTTATAGAACGATGTGCTCTGCCATCTGAGCTACTGTCGCCCCTGGACTAGGACTTGGCCAAGCTCAAATCTAGACGAAACCAGGTCAAAAGGTTCAATGAGATTCATTTTTCTGTGAGCTCACCAGGGCCTGGAATAGGATCCCCCTCACCATAAGAACCATACAGTCACCTGGACCTTTTAAAAAGACTGTGGAGAAACATTGGACCAACGGCCATCGTTGTGACCACTAGTGACAGACACTAGAGTGTCACACCAGTGTGGTCCTCCTTTTGTGTATGACAGTAAGTTTTTGAGTGTTGAGCTAATGTTGATGCAGTGTTTGTGTGTTATGCAGAGCAGGAACCTTCTGAAAATCAGTTTGTACTGAGCCAGGTCCGATTCAGTCTTTTTAAATCTTTCCTGCCTATTAAATGAAATGAAATGAAAAAAAAAAATGGCTGAAATAGATCTAAACATGGACTCATTTGTTAAAAGGCTGTGTGTAAACCAAGGTAAAGGTAAAGATGAAAGTAGAAAATGAGCACTCCTACGGGTCCCGCGAGTGTAAAAGACTTGTGAACTACGGATGCTCCTCCAAGAAGCAATGCATGAAAGCAGAAAAATGGCTGTGAGTGTGGAATGCAGTCAAACACGGTGAGGAGGTTCTCCATAGTTATTGATGGGGAATTATAGAGTTAATTCGGCCCTCAAAAGTAAAAGTTCTTTATTTAAACATGGACAAAGTAATAAAAATAAAAAAACACCAACGCGTTTCGACAGATGTGTCTTCATCAGGGCAGTTTTGTGAATGAATTGCTTACAGGTATGCTAAATACCAGGGCTCACGTGAGGGGTATCACGTGACCCACAAGAAAACAAGACCAAAAGAAAAAAAATTATATACAAGCAGAAATGCAAGCATGCATGTAGAAAAAACATGCAGAAAACATTGACATGTAGAAAAATATTTCGAAGTAAAATATGACCGCAAATATAGACGCTGCATGAGCGCTGTGGTGGAAACAACCAGTGAGAATGACAGTATACATTTAACACCATAGCACATCAGGACTCGAAAAAAAACACACATTGCTCCCTTGCTCGGGACCGATGAAACACCCATAAAAGGACCAATCGTCCTTATCTCCCCATTAAGGCCAGGGGGGCTAGTGGCCCACAGAGCCTCGATCCAGAATGTCTCCCTCTGTAAGAGCCTTTTGAGTCTGTCTCCCCCTCAGGTCATTGGGGGTCACCTCAAGGACCATTATAAGTGGAGTTACAATTGGCGAATGAACGGCAATGGTATGTTTTTGAGAGGTCAGAGTTCGTGAAGGTAGTGGTTCTGTTGATGTGTGAGCAATGAGTGCATGAGCCACACCTGAAGGTACCAATAGGCTTTTTTAGGAAGGTTTAGGAAAGTTTATTGGCAGGTATATAGTTCCGTACCAGTTTATCCTGTAGTGTGCGAAAAACAAGGTAAAGATGCTTTGTTTGTCATTATTAAATCTGTCCTCTGCATTTCACCTATTGCACATGTTTTAGTGGAAGGGGAAACCGGAGTACCCGGAGGAAACCTACACAGACACGGGGAGGACATACAAACTCCACACAGTCCAGGTGGAAATTAAACCCGGACCTTCTAGCTGTGAAGCACGAGCATTAACCAGTGCGCTACCGTGCCACCTCAAGCTTAAACCTGGACAAGAACAAACTGGGATGCAAAACAAAAGCAAAAGTAACATATCTGTGTAAAATAAATGAAATTTAAAATGGCAGAGAATCTTGCCCCAGAAGAAGCCCAAATCAATGTGATAAATGAAAGAAAGTTACAATAAAGATTTGCTTCACAAAGTTTGATCTCAGTCAGGGTTGAATTAATAAGAAGAATCTCACAATTGCGCTTGATCCCTGAAATATATTAAAAAAATTTTTTGCACAGGCATGTTTAGTAAATTATTACAATTAAAAAGCAACCCTAAGATGCATTTTACACAACTTAAGTACAATAATGAGCGGTAACTGCTATACTGACCCTCTTAATAATGCTCAGACAGAGTTGCTTTTTTTTTCATTATATTTATAGCAACTCTCACATTATGTCATTCATACAATTATTTAAAACCATCATGTGAATTAATGTTTTTGGCAATTTGCATGCACACCAATCTTATTTTTTAGAGTTAGTTGGTCAATTTACCTATTCTTCATTAGTAGCACTGTGTAAAATCCTACTGGCATTTCCAGACCAGTGTGGGCAGGTGTGAGTTAGTCATCGCTCCACACTTAACACCTTGCACACTTCACAAAACTGTAGAGCAGCTCTACTCTAAAGTAAGTGGACACATTAGTCTAGGTAATTTGATCACACTCCTCATCAATATAATGTAGTACAATGGAATGGAATGTAATGTAGTGTACTATAAATGCCCTGTTTAATGTGTACCCTAGTTGGGGCAGCTGGGTGGAGGTTTGTTGATGAGGAGCTACTGCCCTCTTCAATGGACCCGCTCTACACCCTGGCTTTATAACGCACTACACTATGCAGGGCTTACATATTACATAATTCATTGTACATAAAATAAAATAAAATACAATACAAATACAAATAAAAAAGGAAGCAACCAAGCAAAATTGTACACTAATCAATACCATATCAAGGATAGAATCATAATATCCTTCTCCACCGCCTACAACACAACATCGGTCTGTCGGGTACAGTTCTCTCCTGGTTCAAATCATTCCTGGCGGGTAGAGTTGAGTATGTGGCCCTGGGGGACGCCAGGTCACGGCCCCGCGCCGTCACCTGTGGGGTCCCTCAAGGGTCTGTCCTTGGCCCTACCCTCTTTAACATCTATATGCTCCCCCTGGGCCATATCATCGGCAAGCATGGAATCTCGTTCCACTGCTATGCCGATGATACTCAGCTCTACCTACGCACTGATTCCGTCTCCATATCAGCCTCTCAAACAGCTCTGGCAGCGTGCCTGGAGGAGACAAGGGCATGGATGGCAGAAAATTTCCTACAACTAAACAGCTCCAAAACTGAAGCCATTCTTATCGGGACCCCCCACCAACTCAAATCTTCTCTTATTTCTGACATTGCATTCTCTGGAATCACCCTCCCCCTTTCCTCCACTGTCCGCAACCTGGGAGTCATTTTTGACCCCCTTCTGTCATTCAAAAGCCACATACAAAATCTCTGTAGAATCTCCTTTTTCCATCTCAAAAACATCTCCAAACTCCGCCCCAGTCTCTCCCCCTCTGACGCTGAAACGCTGGTTCTGTTTCGTATGGGCTACGCCCTCTACGGGCTTCGCTATTGGTTATAACCCGAGGCATCGCCTCGCGCCTGAGAGATAAAAACATCTACCCGCTCCAATCATGTCAAGGTGATGGTATATCCATCTGGGGTATAAAAACCCCATCTGCCCACCGCTCATCTCCTTTTTTAACTCAGCGTTTGAGAGAGCAAGTTCTTTTCAGAACTCACTTCTACGAGCACGTTCTTCTCAGAACGATACTTCTACTTACTTTCAGGATCTTCTCGCCGCTTCTCTGCTCGAAGATGACTTCACCTGCCGGTGTCGAGCTCCGCAGATGCGGCAAATGTCCCTCCATTCTCCTCCCTGAGGATCAGCACGAGCTGTGCTTCCGCTGCCTCGGTTGGCACCATGCAGCGGGTGATGCTGACTGCCAGGCGTGCTTAGCGCTCTCCCGGGAAGAGCGCGAGCGTCGCCGGGGTTTCATGGGTCCGGATTCACCAGAACGGCCAGCTCAGGACGCTGTGCCCCTGATTCAGGACCCAGCCCCTTCAGCAAGCCCCAGGAGGAAGGAATGGAGTGAATATGATGAGGAGGATGATCGTCGCTGCTACGACGAAGACGCTGCCTCCATCTTCTCCGAGACGCCGTCCGGGCTACAGGGGGATCGTTATCCTCTCGACTATCTCCCCGCGTTGTTTGCGTCTGCCGCAGACCGAATGGAGATTCCTCTGCCCCCGTCTCAACCTGCTGCTCCGGTGGAGGACTTCACCGAAGGCTTAGCTAGCCGTTCCCGCCGAAAGCAGCGCCCTGTCGTGATGTGCCCGGCTATGACACCTATCATGCACTTTGCTCAGCGTGAATGGGCTCATCCTCTCGCGGCAAAACATCCTGCACTGGGGTACGGGCCGTATTCCACGGTGCAGGACTGGACGTGGCGGTCCGGGGTTCCGCCGATTGAGGACGGAGTCAGGATGTCCCTCCTTCCGTCCTCATCCCCTTGGCCAGGCGATAAAACGTTGCTTCCCTCTGATAAGGATAAGCTGACGATGGCCGTTTTAGACCGCTGCTATGCTAACGCCGCTCAGGTAGTGGCGTTAGCTAGCAACATGGCTTTTCTGGCGGGCTCGCTGGATAAGCTCATCCACGGACGCTCCGAGCTGGCCCTGGAGGAGCTCGAGGAGGTCCAGACTACGGTGGCGTCTTTTCTCCGTATGTCCCAGGCTTTCGCCATTGACGGTGGCCGTTCAATGGCGGCGGCTCAGGTGGGATCTCGCCATTTGTGGCTGGGGCTTTCCTCGTTGAAGGAACAGGAGAAGCGTCAACTACTCGATCTCCCGGTTTCCACATCATCATTGTTTGGCCCTGACATCCAGGCAATGGTCGAGCGCCTCGATGCTGCCTCCAAAGCCTCCCAGCAGCTGGGACCGCATCTCCGTCCCCAGTGGGACCGTCAGCGCTCTGAACGGCGGGGAGGGGCTCAGCGGCGCGAGCGCCGTTTTCATCCCCCATCTCCTCCGCGGAGACGCGACACTCCGGGTTCATCCCAGACGGATCCAGCGCGTTCTCCGAGACGGGACCAGCGGAGGGACCGTGGATCTGGACCAGCGCATCGACGTCCGGGCGCTGACACCAGAGGGGGGAAACGGGGGCATTTTGTTTACAATATAGGCCGTGCTTCGGCCCGTTACATTGTAAAAGAGCATGCTTCGTCTCTTATTTGCAGCGGAGACGCGCTGAGAGCGTCTGCCGTTCATGAGTCTTCAACTCCTCCCGCTGCTTTCCGCAGCACGCCACGGCTTCGTATTCTCCTACCGGAACGTACGGGGGATACGTCACGGCGGCCGGTACCTTTGACCCATCCGCGGAGCGGCAGTGCGGACTCGGATCATGTCACTCCGCGGGCTGGGGCTGCCTCTAAACCTCCGCTTGGCAGGAGGCGGGGCAGCCCTTGGAGCGTGCAGGGGAGTGAGACTGTTCAGTCTAAGAAGCATAAGTCCTCTCTTGACGGCGCGCCGTCCTCGGCCGCGGCGGCGCCGCTGTCCGAGGGTGGGGAATCCCCGCAGCCCTTTTCATCAGGGCCCCCCACGTCCTACCCCGCAGGCCGGGGTGGAGGTGGGCGGGCCTTCTCCGTTTCTACCGGTGAGGCCCGTGACAGAATTTTATCAGGAGTGGAAGAGCCTGGGGCTTCTTTCTTCTCACTGGTTAGACAGGACGCTCCGCAGGGGATACGCGTTGCAGTTCGCTCGGAGACCGCCGCCTTTCAGCGGGATCCTAAGGACGAGGCTCCGAGGTCAGGCGGAGGCCGCGGTCATCCAGGAGGAAGTAGCCTCTCTGCTGCGGCGCGGGGCTGTGGCAGAGGTGGCTTCGGACGCGGTGGAAAAAGGGCTGTACTCCCCATATTTCCTAGTCCCCAAGAAAAGCGGGGGTGTACGTCCAATTTTGGACCTGCGCGTCCTGAACCACTGCATCGCGGAAAGGCTTTTTCGCATGCTGACGGTCAGGCAGCTTTTGGAGTGCGTCAGACCAGGAGACTGGATGACGTCCGTGGATCTCACAGATGCATACTTCCACGTTCCTATTGTGTCGGAACACAGGAAGTTTCTGCGCTTTGCAGTGGGGGAGAAGTGCTACGAATATCACCGCCTCCCCTTCGGTTATTCGCTGGCCCCGCGCACGTTCTCCAAGTGCGTGGAGGCGGCGCTGGAGCCGCTTCGTCGTCGTGGCATCCGAGTTCTGACTTACATCGACGACTGGCTCATCCTGGCCTCGTCTCGGCAGGAGGCGCAGGCTCACACGACGGCCCTGTTGGAACACATCTCCCGATTGGGATTTGTGGTCAACTTGGAGAAAAGCGCGTTGTACCCCATTCAGCGTGTAACGTATCTGGGTCTGCAGCTAGACTCCGGGGACATGCGCGCCTCCCTGTCGGCCAAGAGGATAGAGGCGCTGCTGACGCTGGGGAGAATGGTACTGGACAAGCCGCAGGTGCCGTCCCAGTCCATTCGTTCCCTATTGGGCATGATGGCAGCCGCTCACCCTGTGGTTCATCTGGGTCTGCACTTCTCAAGTCAGCTGGCGGGTCACCATGTCATGGTGCGGTCGGACAACACCACAGTGGTGGCCTACTTAAACAGGCAGGGGGGGACCAGGTCTCCCACTCTGCACAGGAAAGCGACGGAAATTCTCTTGTGGGCGGGCTCCCACCTGTCCTCCCTGAGAGCCCGTCACATTCCCGGCCTGCTCAACGTGGGCGCGGACGTTATGTCCAGGGGAGGCCCACTCCGCGACGAGTGGAGCCTAGCCCCATGGGTCGCAATGGAGGTTTGGCGCCGGTTCGGGGATCCAGTGGCCGACTTTTTCGCCAGTGCAGAAAACGCACAGTGCCCACTTTGGTTCTCGCTCAGGTGGGCAGACGCCCCTCCGCTCGGGGTGGACGCCTTGGCCCATCGGCCGTGGCCTCAGGGTCTCCTGTATGCATTTCCGCCAGTTCACCTCATGCCTCCTCTGCTGCACAGGGTGAGGACGGAGGGGTTGGTGATTCTGATAGTGGCCCCAGACAGTCCGAACGCCAGGTGGTACCCGGACCTGGTGGGGATGGTGGTGGAGGGCCCCTGGCCCCTGCCGGACCGGTCGGACACATTGGTCCAAGCAGGGGGGACTCTGCACTCCCGCCCGGTGTTGGGACGCAGCCTTTTGGTTTGGAAGCTGAGAGGGGGAAGTTGTTGCGTTTAGGCCTTCCCTCTCCAGTGGTGGCCACTATTCAGGGTGCCCGTGCACCATCCACTACGCGAGCGTACAGTGCTCGTTGGCGGTTTTTCGAGGACTGGTGTTCAGAAAGGGTGCTTAATCCCACTTCCTGCTCGATAGGGGGAGTGTTGGAGTTCCTACAGTTCCTCCTAGATAGAGGGCGGGCTGCCGCCACTCTGGGGGTGTTCGCGGCAGCCATTACGACCGGACACGTGGGGTTTGGCCATCTCACGGCGAGGAACCATCCCCTGGTTAAACGCTTTTT
Source organism: Proterorhinus semilunaris (assembly GCA_021464625.1). NCBI lineage: Eukaryota > Metazoa > Chordata > Actinopteri > Gobiiformes > Gobiidae > Proterorhinus > Proterorhinus semilunaris. Next base: position 4,415,857 of record CM038355.1, on the reverse strand, counting down.
GCGTGGAGCACGGAGGCTGAGGCCGCCCGTGCGGTGCTCTTTGCCCTCGTGGGACCTTCAGGTGGTGTTGGAGGGTCTGTCGGGCCCTCCTTTTGAGCCCCTGGACAGGTCAGACCTTAGTTGCCTATCATATAAGACTGCGCTCCTTTTGGCTCTGGTCTCTGCCAAGAGGGCGGGGGACCTGACTGCGCTGTCTGTGCATCCATCCTGTACGTCCTTCGGTGAGGATGGGGGTCTGCTTGAGATGTGGCCTAATCCGGCTTTTCAGCCCAAGATTGTCACTTCTTCTTTCAGGTCTAGGGTTATCAGAGTTAGACCCTTCTTTCCTCCACCACATGCTTCTGTGGAGGATAAGAGGCGAAACCTGCTGTGTCCGATTCGGGCCCTGCGTTGTTATCTGGACCGTACAGCGACGTTCAGGCGGTCGGACCAACTGTTTGTGGGGCTTGGGGCCGGGCGCAAAGGTGCCCCACTCTCTACCCAACGGCTGGCTCATTGGGTCTGTCATGCCATTCGTATGGCATACGAGGCTCGGGGTCTTCCTGCTCCTAGGGTCGTCAGGGCCCACTCTACTCGAGGGGTGGCTGCCTCTACTGCTTTGTTTAGAGGGGTGTCGATAGAGGATGTGTGCTTGGCGGCTTCCTGGTCATCCTCGTCGACCTTCGCCCGCTCGTACTTGATGGACGTTGCTTCTGGGTCTGTCGCTCATTCGGTTTTGAGTGGCGGGCGGGTTTAATTTGATCTTGACTGCCCAGTGCAGGTGCTCTTGGGAGAGGCGACCTGTCTGGGCGTGGGGGTGCGGGCGCTCTTGGGAGAGGCGGCCTATGCACCTTCACTCCTCCTTTTCGGTTGTGGGTGCGTGTGTGCTCTTGGGAGAGGCGACACGCGTGCTCTGTGTTTTGTTTTGGTTGCATGCGCGCTCTTGGGAGAGGCGGCCGCTATGCTTCCTTCTATATATGGTGCTAGGTGCCTTGGTGCTCTGGTGGAGCAGCCCGTGGCCCTGCTCTGACTGCCCATGGGTGCGTCTGGTTGGTGACACTGACTGCATGACGTTGTCCTGGGTGCGCTCCAATCGTGGTCATTTGTGCCTGCTGGGAGTACATTCTTCCCTACGGTCTTCGCGCAGGGTTTTAACCAATAGCGAAGCCCGTAGAGGGCGTAGCCCATACGAAACAGAAATGACAGTTACTTGACGTAACTATAGTTCTGTGAGTATGGGCGTAGCCCTCTACCTGCATGCCCAGCAGGCCCATCCTGTCTTCTATGGCTGAGTTCAAAGGAGATGAGCGGTGGGCAGATGGGGTTTTTATACCCCAGATGGATATACCATCACCTTGACATGATTGGAGCGGGTAGATGTTTTTATCTCTCAGGCGCGAGGCGATGCCTCGGGTTATAACCAATAGCGAAGCCCGTAGAGGGCTATGCCCATACTCACAGAACTATAGTTACGTCAAGTAACTGTCATTTCATGCCTTTGTCTCCTCCAGGCTGGACTACTGCAATGCCCTCCTCGTTGGGATCCCGGCAAAAAGCCTTCAAAAGCTTCAGCATATCCAGAACGCCGCGGCCAGGATCCTGACGAGGACGCCTAAGCACCAGCACATCACCCCAGTTCTTCGCGATCTCCACTGGCTTCCGATCGGTCAACGTATCAAATACAAAATCTGCCTGCTCACTTATCAATGCATCCATGTGTAACCGGGGGTGGTGCACTGTTGTAATAAATAACTAGCAGCTATGGCAATTAGCAGTTTTAACCTTAGCTAAAGGCACACAGGTAAGTAATATTGACAGAGGCAGGTTCCATACTTTAAATAACCAATGTTTTATTTGTTCAAGTTATTTTTCTTAAGTTCCTCTTTTTCTTAGTTCCAGGTTTACGCACAGAAGTCCACAATTGTTGGCTCATGATTTTCACACGGGTTGGTCCGTAACCCCACGCGCCCCAACAGTGGGCTTACAAAGCGTAGTCAAAATGTAAAACAGAAACATAAATCAAAACGACAAAAACAAGACGGCAGAGTCCTGCACTGGCCCGCCAGTGCTTGGAGCCGGATCTAAAATAGCAAATAATTGGTCACTACACAATTCATAATCTGCCGCACTTAGCTACGACCAAAACATACCGCAGTTCCAAGGCGCAGTGTCATCCGGCATTGGGATACCTATGCTACGTCCACCGGACCTTCGGGACCTCCGCACCCGATACAGTGGTTTGGCGTGCATTGGGCTGAAGCGCTCCCCCCGGATCGTTGTGCCCTTGGCGCTATAAAGCAGTCTTTGTTATGGCCAAACCAAATTAGTAGATTTGGAAAAAGGGTTAAAAACTTCGCTCTACCTTTTAGCCTGTTGCTCTAAACGCGAGCGGACGCCGGCCTGACCACCCGGAAGAACAAAGACCAGAGGCAGAGCGAAGATAGACGTGATGTTTTATACGTTTTACGTTGCGCCCCTAGTGGGCGCACCGTCACACATGGAAACGCCCCGGACTATCTCACTGAACTCCTCACTCCTCCACCTATAACCAGAGCACTTCGGCCCACAGAGACCAACCTCCTCTCCATCCCCAGAACTAAACTCCGGACAATGGGTGACAGAGCGTTTCAGGCAGCTGCTCCTAAACTGTGGAACGCCCTACCACTACACCTGAGGGCCCCACAGTCTCTGGAGACTTTTAGAAAAGGACTAAAGACTTTTCTGTTCCCTTTTTAAATGTTTATGTGCTTTTATTGTTGTTATTTTCCCCTTGTGTTGTAGCACTTTGAGATTTTCATGTAAAGTGCATTACAAATTAAAGATATTATTATTATTATTATTATTATAGAAATGACAAGCAAGATCACGGATAATATGTATTTAATGTTCTTTTTAACACAAAACTATGACTTTCGGGAATGGTAACTGTGTTTGGCATTGATGACCATCTGTAACTAAGTAATGGCCTTCTGCACTTGCTTTGTACCAGACATCATACATGAAATGAGAGTGTTGTTGTAGTTGTAAAATGTTAATAATAATATTCACTGAGTATAATATGTACATTAATCTGTCTTTTTAACATAACACTAGTGACTTTTGGTAATGCTAACAATGTTAGGCATGGTAACATCTGAAAGAAAGGTAATGATCGCTTTTTGTTGCGTGCTTTGTACTGGACTTCGTACATGAAACAAGACCGTTGTTGTAATTGTGCTTCCTTTCTGTTGAGGATTTTAATTGTATTGATTTTGGGGGTGGGCGCTTATAAGCTCTTGCTTCGGCCCACTCCTTTTGAGAAGAGTCTTTGCTGCTCAAATAAACATATAAACTAAACTAAACAAACAAACCCTTTTGTACACTTTTTATCCCCATAGGGAAAGTTGTCCTCTACCTCTATTCTTCGACCAGTGCTTCAGGGCAACCTACAGCTTTGCTCTGCAGTGCAGCACACAGGAACCCATTTCCTGATCTTAAGGTTCCAGGAGGATTGGGGAGAAATAGGCAAAAATAGTTCCTGAGTCCTGTACCCCCAAAAATGAGGCACTGGGACTGTGGGTTGGTGTGGGTCGTTCAAGAGATGAGAGTATGAGAGCTATACTTTGAGGTGTATGAGGGTCATGCACAAGATGAAATATAAAGCTCCACCATCCATCGAGATAAATGTATGCCATTGCATCAGAGAAGCATTTCTCATGCAAACTGTCTCCATTTTGAGAATTGAATCTGTCGAAGCTATTGAAGCCTATAACAACAATAGCACATGCATGAATCAATGCATACGACATGCCAGAGATGCACACAAGTCCCTGACCTGCAGGTCCAAACTAGTATATGATTGACCTGAAGAATTTTAACAAAAAGAGGGAAACAGAATAGACTTGATCTTAACTCCTTAAATAAGCACTGGAGGTTTTGCACACTCTCAGTGGTGCCACTGTTGCGGGGTTATGCTAATTACTCTGCTCAATCTTTATGTGTCCGCGGTTGCTCAGATATCCACGCTCTCACACACTCAAGAGGCTCCTCTGCTAGACTCCTCAGACATTCAACCTGTTTGTCTGGCAGTTAAATGCTGACGTTAGTGCTTCACCTTGGATACTGAGGTAACTTAGTGATTGACGTCTTGGAGTGTATTGTATTAATGGATGTTTTTGTGGCTTAAGACAAATTAGTCAACGTAAAAACATAAAGCAGCTAAATGATTAGTTGTCTTATCTTTTCATACAATCCGTTTTCTTCATTTAAAGAAATATCTGACATGCTACGGGCACTTTGCGTTAAGCTTTGTACAATACAAAATATAAATACCCACCTCTCCTGATAAGCAATAAACTGCTTCAGTTAAATGCCTGTCAGGTAATAAGGTTGGCTTCATACCCTACTCTTGCATGCCGGTGTGCTTTTCCTTTCTTGGATGACATTTGATCAGATGTAGTCTGTAACGAAGTTCATTTAAGACTTACATTTAAGTCCCATTTTGGGGAATCTGTACTTAACTTAGGTAGTATTTTTGGAGATAATGTATTACTTTTATTTCACCGCATTTGAAGGACAACTATCACACTCTAAAGGCTCCAAAGCAAAGATCGCTTCATGTGTTTTTCCATTCCTATGATGTAAACTGCAGATTTACGGCAATGCCACTGATTCACGACACAACCCCATCATGTTGCCATAAACAGGTGGTGAATTCAGGGGGTGTCTTCATTAGGCGCATTGAGTTGCCTTGCCTTGCCTTCATGATTTTGAGCCTGCAAAGTAATGATTCACTTCTTAAACATTTTTTGGATATGGTTATGGCTTGTTTTTATTTTATTATTATTATTATATTATATGATTATCTATTCAACAAAAAATGAAAAAAATCTGAGCATGTGCATCATAAAATGTTTCATTGCGATGTTGCACGGCTCCCCGGTGGCGTAGAAGGACCAAAGAGCTTGAAATCTCTAGTTTCCAACACAAAAGAAACTTTCTGTTACAAAGTTATGTCGGCGATCGGCGATGTGGTAGATGGCAGGAGTATGGGGTTCAAAAATTCAGGCGCAATTCCTAGGGTCGGCCCTGATCAAAAGACACCTTGCTTTGTCTTTTTTCTCCAAAACATAAAACCCAAATTGCTTTATACTGTATCAGTAGTGCAATATTAAGAGATTTACACTAATCATGTACAGTATCAGTATCAGTATAATTCATTTCGTATTGTTCATATAGGAAACTTTAGTGTTTCTAATGTTTGTTCCAGTTGTCATAAAGTCATGTCTGATTTATGCATTAATTGACAAAATGTTGTAAAAGCACTTATGCAACTGCACTTTGGTGCGGCATATTCAAATTACATTCATGACCAGGTCTCTGATTTAAATAATGTTTGGTGTAAGGCATATTGGTTCATGAAAGCTAAAACATTGCAAATTGTTGCTGATATGCAGGATATGTAAATGCATGACTGTAGCAAGAGGAGGTTAAAAAAAAACAGCAGATCAGCAGTACATCTCTGGAAAAATATCAACCCTGGCAAGTTACAAACACATCCTTGAGATGGTGCAATGTTTTCAGAAGTCACTTATTCTAAAGTTTACAAAGGCTACTTTGGGTTACGGACAACAATTTTTGTGTTCGTTCCAGGTGTACCCCTTTTAGATAACACACAACTTTTTTTTTTTATCAATTTAAATTAATTATACAATAAAGTGTGTAAATTCAGTCAGTGTTTTAAGTTTCAGATGGTCTTAATATGCACTCATTTATGTTTTCCTGTAGAGTTTGTGCTCCATATTCATTCAAATTAAGCCTTAAAGCTGTTTTTGTTTTAAATATGCATTTATCTAAAGCATATAAAATAAAAGATTCAGCCTATATTTGTGCCAATGTGTACCAGTGGGAATTTGTCAGGAGTAATTTCACATCAAGATTAATCAACAGCTATTGCTAAACTATAAATGCACTTTCATTAAGCTGCGCCTCTGAATAAACTCAACCCATGAGAATTTCATTTGTGCCCAAGCTGCCCATGTCTTTCTTGTGGCACATATGCAATATACAGACCTCTGTTTTACAAATTGTTGTTTTGTAAGTTTGTAAGTTGGTCTGTGCTAATGTAGCCGCTTGAAATGTATCAAATTCTCTTTGGATGAGGTCTTGTTGTTTTGGCAAGGCAACTTTATTTATACCGCGCATTTCGTACACAAGGCAACTCACTGCGCCTGATAGGCATGGCTACCTCTCCTTGGGAAGCTGTATATATGATCTGTCTGTGACATTAATGTCTTTAATGGATATACGAGATACCTCCTTAATGAGGGTTCATATCCAAGCCCAAAAAGTGCTATCTGACAAACATCAAAGTGCCAGCTCCGGTCCGTCTGAATAACTTCGAGCGCACTTTCGCAGCCTTTGCATCATCCACATAGGAAACGGCGTGGCTGCCTTACCGGAATTCCGTAGCTTGCGGTTCCTGAACACGGAGATGATGACCAGCAGGTTGCCCAGCACGTCGACCACAGTTGTGAAAATGAGCACGCTGGCCAGGATGCCTATGACCCACGCGGGGCGGGCGCTCACCTCAGCGGCTAGCGCGCGCTCCAGTTGGCCCAGCCTCGGCTCCGTGCGGTTCTTGATGAGGGTCAGCGCGTCCGGCATCACTGACCCTTAGCTCAGTCTTGCTACACACATGGAGCGCAATTGTTCGGAGCGGCGCACGAGTAGGCGACGTTCACGTGCGATCACAATGAAGTTTGCTCTGTCTTTACTAAGAAAAGTTATTTCTTTAAAATCATCATCAAAACAGAGAGCGCAGCTTTAAGTCTTCATCTTCGTCAACAGTTTTTTTTCCTGCTGGCATCTCTAATCCCCGTCCGTCTGCGTGCTGAAATCTACCCACAAAAACACACAATCCCTCTTTTCGAAATATTCAAAACCATTCATTGCGTCTGGGTTGAGTATCGATTGGCGATGTGATGCGCCCTGTGCCGTCTTGTGCGCTGTCCTCGCCACGCACTGACTGAACTGTCCAACGCATCTAGCGCTCTGCCGCGTGGCGAGGCAGCACTGTGGTGAACATCCCTCGAGAAGAGTCGTCACAAACACATAGCCACTCTCTCAAGCAGTGGGCTGACGGTAAAAAAAAAATATGTGTGAGCGCGCGGAGAGACAAACAATTCAGTCAGTTTCCCTTCAAGTGTGCGTCCTAATCCCATCTCCGTCTCCTCGCGCCGGCTCTTTCTCTGAGTGTGCGTGCAAACACAGTTCCCTCATTTCCCCCTGTCTATTCCCAGCGTGACTCCCATCTGGCTTTGATCTCGGCACAATGCTCCGAGGTACACATGCCAGGGCGCACGCGCTCTCATACAACTATGCCTTAAATCTAAACTGCCCTCCATGAGAAACGTGCCATTTTATTTGTATAACAAAATATAACAACGTACACACAACTGAAGCCCATTAAGCAGCGCACGGTCTGCTTATGTTGTTGTCAATTAAATAAAGTTATAGTTATAGGCCTACAACACACACAAACAGGACTGGCATCATTTAATGAAACACAATGGGAATGTTGGCCTATGTGAGAAGCGGTGCGCAAATGCGCATCCGGGGAATCATCCGTGGAACACGGTCCCCTGAGCAAAAACATCAAATAGCTACAGAAAAAAAAAGAAAAGAAACGAAAAGAAAGAAAGAAAGACGGAACACAAGCAAACAAAATATATCAGCGGTTAACAAGATAAGATAAGATAACATAAGATTATCCTTTATTGATTTCACAACGGAGAAATCCACTTGTTACAATGGGAACTAATTGTTTTTTGTTTTTGTTTTTTATATTACGTTCAACAAAAATTGAGAACGATAACTGTTTCTCGAGTCACTGAAGTCACAGTAAACGGGAATTACTTGTACATGCAGCTATACACTAAATATTAGACTGTATTACCTGACGTGTAGCCTACCTGAGAGAGTTAAGTAACATATATGTTTACTATGTGACAGGCCTTTCATTTTAGAAAAAAAATGCCCTTGAAGATAATTCCACTAATGTGTACTGGTGGGGGAAAAAAATAAACTTATCTTCTAATAATTCACGAATTAAGCCATTTGTGGGATATTAACGTATGGTTATAATACAGACTGCTATTGCAAAGTCTTGTCGCTACATATCTTTGACCAGGACAGGATTGGGCATGGGATCCTGGTATTGTTTGTATGCCACCAGTGGGCTGCCATGTTTTTCTCTGCTGCTACATTTAGACACACTGAGCCGTGGGAGCTGGAGGTGGCACCAATACTCCTAACACATCTACGGGTGGCAACACAACAGCACTGCCAGCGTGACTTTTCAGAGCCACTGGACTTATGTGCCATCAATACTGTCAGATGCACTGGTGACATATTGAGGCCAACACTCACTTATTTAACTCTCTGTGTGCAGCGTGCGGTCATAAGAGTGGATGCCCTGCAGCGCTGCTGGACGGACAGATTATCAGTGCTGTGATGGGACAATCCCATGGAAGGGGGCTGCTGTGGGACAATGCCCACAGAGAGATCAGACGGAAAGGTCCGACAGCCACATGTATTGCAGATTATGTGTAACAACAAGGGAAAACACTATAGACATGTAGATTATGTATTTAATAGGAACATATGACCATGAAGTTGACCATGACACATGTTTGTGAGCAAGATAATACACCGCATGCATATTTGGCTAGGACTACATCATTAATAGCAGGGTTTCTGCAGGCAACAGCAAGTCCAATTTAATGCTTTTTAATGCCACAAATGCAAAACATTGTGACATATTTTAAATCAAAACATTTGTAACCATTTATTCAACAGGAGAACGAGGGGAAATTTTGATATTCCAAACCAAATTGGACACAGCGGGACAGAGCGCAAAAGATTGTAACATTTCTGTCAGACCTGCTGCGGAATTTGTTTTGGACCCCAGTTTTTGTATTTTCGAAAAATGTCTGCAGTGAAAATAGTTGAGCAATGTCTCTAAGGAAAACAAATATTTTCTAGGAAATTTAGATTTAATGCCAGTTGGAATCCAAACCCTGAAAAGGTCCATTTTGTCCTGGAGATAGTGTCCTATGCAAAACCTAACGCTGCAATTCAATTCAATTCTATTTTCACCTGTTGATTATTTCTATTGTTTGCACAAGAGTCATGTTAATTTTCCATAACCCAAATAGTGTCAAAAAACAGCGCTCTCCTTCTGCACAGGGGAACAAACAGCTTTTGAGTGAAAAAGTCTGGATGCAAAATTAGATCACCAGAGTACAGTGCACCACATGCTTCTATCTCCATCTTGTACTGTGTGACAACACTGCAGTATAAATATTAATGAAACAGTTGTTTAGAGCCAGATCTTTCAAAGGCATTGTTGTTGTGCTCAGAGTCTGTTCACAAATGGTGCCAATTGTCCAGGTATGAAGGAGTGCAGGCAGCAGGGACAACACAGCTGAAGAATATGCGTGGTACTTTGTGATAACTTGAGTCAATACATTTCATCTTCAAATGTTTGAATGTCTTTTCCTTCATTTTATAAAGAGCTTTGTGATTTTTATCTGTGATAGTTGCCAAAAGCTGGTTATTTGTTTTCATCTTTAGACATCTAACTCCAGGTCTTTTCTGCGTATGCCCTGATTTAGTTCCCGACAGACTTGTGATGTTGAAATGTGACTTTTCCTTTGGACACGCACAGGCATTATAGTGATTCACAGACATTACCCGCCCCTTGAGGCGCATAAAGCGGGGTTGACATGAATATTTTTGGCTGAACCTTTATACTGGTGTCGAGTGAGTGGTCTAGAAGGCAGACTTTTCATTTTTGAGTCTGGCAAGCATGGCCATGATCTTAGCAGCTTGAAAATATGTATATCAAATTTCATGAAGTCCGCGGATTGGGATTGGGGTTAATCTTGAATCAGACTGTCTGTGTTTGGTGGCCGAAGAGATGCTGATAAAGCTGTGATTCGGTGAAAAGCCCATGCAAATAAACCATTATTTTCAGGCGCTTTATCTTTGTCAGTTTTCGCTTTTCTACATGAAGGGAGAGTACTGTTTGTTTGTATAAATTACAATACACAATGCTTGAAGCTGACATACCAGCTAACCCTGTACTGTCAACCCCTATACAAATATATGCTCTAAATGTATGTAATTCTTCTCAATCCCCTCACATTTTAATGCATGTGAATACTGTAAACTAAATCTAAATCGTATCGCTGTCACTGTGAGGTATCTTTACATAATCACACATCTCACATTTGTTTTATTACTGACCATCTTCTGTGCAGTAAAATATCCTCAAGAACAACCAAACACTATATAAATAAAAGACAGTTAAAAGGTAATGCTCTACAAACCTTGCAACTGTGTACACTTTCTAGTTTCCTTCCAGTCATCCATTAAAGGTTACAGGTAAAAGCATTTTACGCTATTCATTGAGGAACCAATTTAAATGGTCGAACTGGAGCAGGTTCAGCACATTTTGGGGTTGCTTACTGTGCTATAGGCGGGAACAAAAACCCTGATGATCAAAGCACAATATGGAGCAAAATCACATTTCAGCAATCTCCAGGGCAAGAATATGGCAAATGCGCTGCTGCTAAAAAGGCTCGCTGCAAGGTTCTTAAAAAGAAGTTAAAATTGCACTTTTTATCCATCTGGATAGAAAGTATGTAGTAGTAACATGCCATTAAGTCTCATGACAAATCTGGCTTAAGATTCATGGAGGATAACATCAGTGTATGTATTAGCCATGGCATTATGACCACTGGCTATTTCTCCATATTCGTTAGTGTTTGGCCATATATTTTTCATAAAACTAAATTTATTGCTGCTTTGTTCAGTATCTATCAGTAGCATCAGTCCAACAGAAATGTAGTTAAAAGTGGGCAGTATAACTAGCAAGTGGTCCAGATATTCTGCTCATATTTCAGTTTATTCTGTACAGAAAACAAGATCTTAATTGACTGATACAAATACTGTTAAAAACAGGTCTTCCTTTACAAAATTCCCCACATATAATAGTCTGTAATTTCATAAATCGCCTCCTTTTAAATTCTCTTAATCCAGTGACGTTTAGACACTTTTACAGTGCAAGAAAATCCAATAAGGGTATTTTTCATGGCATATGCCACTGGATTACCTTGGCATTAATCTGTTGTACTAGGGAGGTGTGACGGGAAGATGAGTGATTTGAATTAATATTGTGGACACTCTGTCTGTGTGCCCTTCCTTGTCCTGTTTTTATTGAGTTCCATCAAAATCCACGGAATTAGAGGTAAAAATGAATTGCTCATGACATTGACTGTCCTGGTGATATTGCGGTCATATGTGGGACTCTGTGTCCGACAGATGTTAGGATCATAGATTAGGTCCGGCAACGAAGTATAATCCTGGTGTTACTGCGAGCAGCAGAGGATTTTCAATCACACACTGAGGCGCATCAACTGGGGAATAGTAATCTCCCTTATACACTCACCTCCCACCTTTTCTTATGCCATTTTCTTTCAGCTTTCCTTTATATTAAAGAAGAATGTTTATGAATGCTGAGGTGTCAAATATAGTATAATCCAATTGTTATGCAATGATCCTGACAAGGCCCAAACATGTCAACAAATCACAGACGCAAACTAAAGTAAATCTCTGCCAAAGTTATGTCACTATCTTTTAGTGATGGTGCCAAAAATGCTTTGCAAGGTGGAACAAAGCAGCCTCCAACAGACCGCCGTTCTGAGAATCAACACTATTTTGTGGGAAAATACTGTATTATATTATATTTGGCAGATTAAATTCTTATTTGGTCCGCAGCTTGTCGTAGGGCGATGGGTTCCCATGTTAAACCAAGTGGTGCCTCACAGTAGTATATTAAAGCCTTTGATGCCATCCGCTGTTCATGACTATACACATGCCATCTTGTTGCACCATTCAGACTCAGTCTAGTGAATTCATCGCTGCCAATACCAACGGGTACTGTACCTGCGTCCATTTGTCTGACCTTTCTAACCACTTTGTTTACCAAAAAGGGCCAATTGAGAATGACAGCGATCTGACCTAGAGGCAGAAACACAGTAAAGTACAATATACACAGAGGAGAGTTTCAGAGCTAAAACTCAGGGCTGCGGCCATGTCCACTGTGCTAATCTTTGTGTCATGGGTGTGGGTTCTCGAACCATTAGTTTGATGAATTTCTCTCCTCGCTTTTTGCCCCTTTGACCTTGTGCTGTTCTGTCTAATTAAACCTACCGGCCAATGTTTGAAATAATAACAAAATCTTGCAATGGCAGATCTTTTGAACGTGTATAACATGTTCCCAGGTTTGGTTCTATAAATAAACTACCGTCCGTATTGTCTCCCTTTATGTTCAGACTAAAGTAAATGTTGTAAAAAGTGTGAACTTTGCAGCAGTTGAGCTTCTGCTGTTAAATGAAACACGAGTACATGCTTAACGCTCTGGCAGGCTGACACTGGTTCGGTTCAGCGAGGAATAAACACAACAGACACTCGTCAAGTTTGTCTTTAGTTTGACCCTTTCGCTGTCTCTGCTGGAATTACAGTGGCCGATACGAACAATATTTGAAGTTTGTTCATTTGAATAAAGGCTAATCAGAATCAGTATACTTTATTAATCAACACGGGAAATTCAACAGTTGCTGCTGCTCCATTAAATATATATTAAAAATTAAAATAAAACATTCAAAGTATTGTGATTATGAAATATACGTAAAACGTGATTAAAGTCTTAATCTAAACCAAGAAAATCTGAACATTAATCTTTCAGCCAAACACAGAAACATTGTGATGAGTTTTTTTTTTTAAGTAATACAAGAAAATACTGTTGAAATGCACTGGTCAAAAGAAACAAACTGCATTTAATGAAAACAACATTTAAACAATACAAACAAGCATAAGGAAGGAGAGTGCAAAGTTTCCATTTCAAAGTCAACGGTGCATCAAGAGGTGTGTCAGATTCAGAATGATTTAAGGATCATTGCAAGACATTGCAATATCCCAACCAATAAAGTTTTAAAATAAAACGTTTAATATACATAACAAAAGACAATACATGACATAATCCATCCATCCATCTATTTTCTTCCGCTTTATCCGGGGCCAGGTTGCGGAGGCAGCAGTCTCAGACTTCCCGATCCGCGCAAACCTCCTCTAGCTGCTCTGGTGGGACCCCGAGGCGACACCAGGCCAGCTCAGAGACATAGTCTCCAGCGTGTCCTGGGTGTTCCATGAGGCCTCCTCCCATAACATAATCCTATCCTTTAAATATCATGACTAGCTTTTCTTTCTAGCCATAAATTATGTTTTTGGAAATGACATCCATTTTTTCAGGTCAGGTTTTTGTGCTAAGTGGATTTTCCAGTCTCTGTATTCCATGAGGCACATGCTTTTTACTTTCTGTAGAACTGTTTAAACCAACCCCGTTCTCCCCCTAATTGGGGTCAGCACCAGGACGGAAGACATTATAAAGACAACACGCTTTGACAAAATTTAGCCCAGTATAAAAAAAAATACCTGATTGAGCAAAATCATTGTGGTTTTTTTTTAATTCAGAACATCAAAATTGTCCTAAATGAGCTCACAAAACTTAGACACCAAATGTGCAGTGTTATTAATCTAGGGGAGACCGGGTATGGTTGTAACACGAGGAGAGTTGTAACACCACCAATTCCACCATTCAGGGATAAGATAGGAGTCAAATGGACATATCAGTGTTTACCCACTTCCTTCCTGATCCCACATGGTGATTGTCAAGGTTGTAAACAGGTTCATGCAGAGTCTAGAGAGAAAAAAAAATAATGTTGAGGTAAGAAAGTACATTTTTTTACCAAGACTATATTTTGTTTAGTGCTTATACTATTGCACATAAAACCATATGACTTACATTAGATTAGTTTCTCAGGCAAAATGTGATGCACATTTCCCCTGCTAATTTCAAACCATTATGCTAATAGAGCTAGCTGAACAATGGCTGACAGGGTTGGGGATGGTTGTAACACAATCATCCCTATATACAGTTAATAACACTTACTTGATTTTAATACTTTTACAGAATGCCTAAACAGTGGAAAAGAAAGACTGACAGATTTGTGCCAGCCAATGTTTTAAAAAAAAGCATCTGATGAGGTCAGAAAGAAGGGGCAAGTCAGATCAGTTGCAAAGGCACATCTGCCATGTAACACTGAGCAGTTACTGCAAAACACAGCAGAAGCTGAGAGACCGGAGTCCAGTGATCTTCCCGGTGTAGGTCACACTGAAGCATCCACAGAGTTTTCTCCTGTGGTGCAGGAGGAAGTGTTGGCTGATTATTTGACTCAGGCAGCATACCTATATTATGGACTGACTCCACGTGAGGTTAAGCATATGACAGGTTAGAGAGAGAGAGACATTATTCTGGATTATTCTTTTATTTAAATAAACCTCAATTTGAAGCATCACATGACGTGGCCTCTGTTTTTGCTTCTTTTGTCTAACTGTTACAACTCACCCCAGCATGTGTTACAACCTACCCCGGTAGTCGGGTAGGTTGTAACAAAGGACACCATGTATTTGACATCAACTCATGAGGTCTGTGATATTCTTGCAGAGGTTTGAATTGGTGCCATTTGTGGGCAAGTGTGGGCACTTTGTATAAAAGTTTGAGAACTCCAGCTCAAAAATTCAGTGAGTTACAGGTGCTGAAGCAAAGGGTGTTACAACCATACCCGGTCTCCCCTATATCTATCTCTATTCAGATGGGCTTTCACTTGAAAAGACTTGTTCTTGTTTCTATTTTAATTGCGTAATTTTGTTGTTGTTTTTGATTCACTTGTTCACTGTGAAGCATTTTTTTTATTATATCTGTGAAAGGGGCTATACATTAAAGTTACTTCTTCTTCTGAGATCATTCATTTGGAAAAATGTATATTCTGATTTATAGGTAGACTGTGTCTTCAACCTAATCCTCAAACTAACTAATGCAAACTAATATACAGCACAATTCTGTACAGACAAACGTGTAAAATTGTGTGCAAAACAGATACTATGCAGTTGTAGTTGGGGTGGAGAGGTGCAACAATAGAGTAGTGAGTAATGGGTTTTTCTTTTCTTTCAGGTCAGACATATTACATTTGCTTGTGCACTGTTAAGAGCCGCACGCACCATGAGCTGTCAGAACCACATCCATCACAATAGAATGTGGCGCTGCACACTCAGGCACACTGGGCAAGAAGAACACATCTTATAAAATATGTTCTGTGTTGTGTAAGAAAACCGGAACGTATTTAACCTTGGTTACAAAACATCTTGTTTAAGCCGCTGGCGCAACCTGACAGTAGCACTGGGACCCGTTTCCAGATCTTCAGGGAGGTTTGGTCCGGACTACCTAACCGGAGGAATCTATTGTGCAAGTTTTCGGCAGAAGAAAGCCACCATGCAGCAATGTCACCAGAAATAAGGGGAATATAGTATGATAAAACAAAACATATATGAGTCAGTTATATAATGCTTGTTGTCAATAAAGCATGAGTTTGCCTGAAATTGGCTAAATTCGGGTATTTTCTCTCTCCATCAGACGGCACTGCGGGACAAATTTACCTGTGGTGTGCGGTTTGCATTTCGTCTTTCTGGAGGAGCCACACACACCGACAGCATTATTCAATCTTACGTAAGGACTGTGCCTCGGAGGAAGCATGGGCTGCTCCGTCGCTGTGGGCGAAAACTCCCTCTCCCCCTCTTCCCTAAGCCCTCACTTTGAAGGCAGGTACAAGTCACAACACAGCAAACACACACATTCAGTGGAACAAAACAAAACAATATTGACATCTGAGTCCAGCTATTTGAATGTAATTTCCCCCGACGCACGGTTAGCGCGTTATTACCCATTGATCAAATGTAGCTTTTGTGTCGTGGAAGGCTTGAGATGCATGTATGCGGGAGAGAAAGCAAAACACGGAGGTTTCTGTGTAGTAAATGCTTCCAGCCGTGACAAGTACGGGGCTGCTCCATGTGAGAAGAATTGTGTTATTCGATGCGTGGCTTGAATATTTATTGCGACATTTAAGCCAGTTACGGTTAGGAATGTAAACACAGAAACAGTACATCATTATGTAATTTCACGTCTTTACCCGATCTGGATACTTGTCTTTTCTGGACTAGGCATTATTTAAAATGTAAGATACCATTGCAGAGATACACCAACATATACAGTATATATTTTGAAGCCTCAATTATGCATGAGTCATTGTTGGCAGTGAATATCTACAGTCCTTTTTGGTGTATTCTGTTTCTTATTTGGATTATGATTTCTCACCACCTATTTTGGCATTTGCATTGTTGGCCAACAACAATAGACTGTCAGGGAATGGTTTTGCTGTGAGAGCTCTGATGATGCTAAAGAAGAGTGTGTTTTTCACCATCTTTATCGTATTATTATTTTTTCAGGGGGGGGAGGACAAGTCTTGAAATTAATGTATAGTATTTTGCACAATAGTAGAAAGTTCATTTATTTATCCAGAGTTTCACCTCTTGTGGTTGAAACAGAGAATAGAGCGGGGACAAGATGGCCGATATTTGACAACAACCCATTTCCCACACACCGCGAAACAGGTGAGTTTGGACGTTTCACTCAAGATTCATGTGGAAACACTTCTGCTGCTGGCCAACCTTTTCTGACCAAAATTATTGTGAAGGATGGGATGCATTTCTATTACTATTTTCCCTTCTTGGTATTCCGACATGCATGAGAGTCTGCAGATAAAGGTCAGTGTTGAGGGATCAAGTGTGTTATTTGTTTTGACGTCGATGTTCTTAACTTCCATATATTGTGGGGGTGTAAAGACTTATACATGTGCCACCAATTTTCCTCAAATGTTTCAAGTCACGCGAGTTGATCCTGTGCTGTTTTTTTATGTATTTTTTTCATAGAGGTTTTTCCCTATAGACAATCATACATAACGGAAGCTTATAAGTTATGATGTGCAAAAAAATAATAATAATAAAAATACATCATTTTACTATTTTATCTGAAACTAAAAACTGAAATGTCATTAGACTTTGTTGTTTTTTTCTTTCATTGCAAATGATCAGGTTATGACATGCCGTAACAGACACGGCTTTAAACTCTCTAAACATTTGTTGAGAAGTCTATTGAAAAAATAAGGAATACGATTCTTTATACTGAAACCAGAGCACGTTTGAGGGCAAGACTGCTGAGCTTCAAGCAATCACTCTAGAAGAACCAATTAGCTGTATATGTTTTTATCCCATAGTACAGATGTAAATGAAACAAAAAACAGCTCCTAGGTATTCCTTGGATGAAACGCTAGAAAAAAGTTAGTTTTATTGAATGTGAGTCTGATGCAAAAAAAGAGGTTGTGTAGTTCCCGGGAAAAAGCAACGGTGAACTGCCTACCCACTTCACTTCTAAAGGGCTTGTTTTTTGAGTGGGCGTTTGAGTATATGTCAAACAACTGCATCAAAGACACACTCAGCTTTCGAGATTTTACTTGCGTAAAGCTATGCATAAATAATGTTCAATACGCATGCGGGTGCACCTTAATTGACTCAAATGCTTTGTGTGTATGAGCAAATAAAACAGAACATACACATGGCCAGGGTATGTCTGGTTTCCATGGCAATGATGTCTTCAGTCGTACAGTCCGTTTGCCGCCGCTGTTTATTCGGGTGGGCTGCACGATTAGAACTAAGATAAAGTTTGTGTGAGTCAATAGAGGACTAGGAGGGGGAATTATAAAACAAAGAAAAGACAAAAACAACACCTTGTTAGTTTTTTTTCAGCTTGCAAAAAAAAAAGAAGAAAACTTTTTGCAACATTTTACAAGATGTAACATGGATTAATTTAACAAAGGAGTAAGAAAAATAATCAAACTAAGGCTATTTACCATATGTACAAAAGGTTAACCTAAATGTAACCTAAACTGAGACAGCAAAATGCTAACGCTAAACAAAACACTAACAAAACTAACTGGTGTCAAAATATGAGTGTCACATACAGTAGGACTGAAACAAGTGACGCAGAAAAACACAACTTGACTAACTGAAAACGAGTGTCTCTGAACACAAAGGTTTATGCTAACCATGAAGCGACACAACACAGAATGGCATACTGGCTCCCACATGTTCTGAAGTGGGGCCTTTTATAGCCGTGGCTGCAGCAGGTGGTTAATAAATTTGTTTTTAAATGTGACGTCACGACTTCCGCTTCCGGGTCCTGGCAGACCGGCAAATATGCGAGAAAAAAACATAAAAAACTCTTAAAAACAACCATCAATAATAGTTACTGAACCTACTTATTTCTCAGACTCATTAGCCAAAAAGGCCTCACCTATTGCTAAAAAAGTATTATTTACTTCGGTAATTCCGGGGTTAGCGTAGCTGCTGCGCCGGTAGCATTTTTTTCGCCGCTAACCCGGAAGTACCGATTTTGGTAAATATTACTTTTGTAGCAGTAGGTACAGCATTTTTGGCTAATGGGCCTGATAAATACTGTAAGTATGTTCAGTAACTCGCTGTTGAGTTTCAGAAATATTAATTGTGGTATTAAAGAGTTTTTTGTAGTTTCTCGCACATCTGCCGGGACCCGGAAGTAGAACTGTGACGTCACCACCTAACAAACGCATTAGAGGCCAGGTGTTCAGATGGTGCACCAATCAGGACCAGGAACAAGCAGCCAATCAGGCTAGAGCTTTCACGGCCAGGTTTACATGGAGGAAAAGCAGAACTAAGCAACACAAACAAGGAGGGAGACTGGAGGCCTGGGGCCGTAACAAATGAGTAAAAATGAAAAATGTTATACATTTGTACTTGAAAGCCAATTTTTATGATGCAAAGTCAAAATGTGTACTAGCCCATCTTTTCCACTGCCAAAACACATTTTATTTAAAGGTGGCAATGTTCTTTGCTATCAGTCAATACAACTTTGTGCTCCATCACCAGAAGCATCATTCACTGTGCCCTTCCAGAGGTATCTGTGCATAATATGATCATTGCTTTGTCAATACAAACACAATATTGCAACAGCAAACAATAAAACAAAACTGACAGAATTTCACAATAAAGACTGTCCCAGGATCAGGCATATATGTTCAAATGGTGACATCTCTGCATTGAATTAGTTCTTAAATGATAGTTTACATGTTTATTTTAATAGTGTGGTTTTGCTCACTGTATATTTCCAGCAGTGGGAATGATGTGTGTGTGAAGTTTAGGATTTTTAAAATGGAACTGTCAGATTACAGCAGCTAAAGAGTAAAAGTGTAAATTATTAGACTGGCATGACAGGATTAACTGCTATAAGGATTATTTAGTGCACACATGAGACCATTCACCCAAGTTTATTTTTTTTGCAATACCACAGATGCCATGTGTTTAGTAAGCATTATAAAATGTGCAATTTTGCCACTGTACAATACATGGGTGTACCTAAACCATAATCACTCTCTATTTTTTTTTATCATTAATTTTACATGCAGGAGGGGTATGTACCATGCATACAATGTCAAAATGTTGCTAACTTTTGTTTTTATTTAGATACATTGCATACTAGTTTAAGGATCTAACCCAAATCGTGGGCTTGCTGATAGAATAATGGGTAATTACAATGTTATCAGCAAAATCAATATTTGAAATGATCTGCATGTCTACAGGCACCGACAATTCCTGTTAACCTCTTAACCCCCGCCTTAACCGAGTTCGGTTGCTCCAGTTCGGCTTTACACAAATCTAAACGCTTCTTGAAAGAAGTGTTAAAATAGCGACAAAAATGAGATGAAAATGCAACAAATAAAGACCAAAAAATGTCACAAAAAAGCAATGAAAAAACAATGTCAAAAAAGTGACGACAACGTGGCAACAATGCTGGGAAAAAGATCCTTCTAGATCAGTTATGGTGTTCTTAGCTTTCAAATGAGTCATTATTCTGGCCTATAGGCTGTAAGATTTTAGATTTGAATAAAGCCAAACTGGAAAATGTGCTGGGTTCAGATGGGGGTTAAGAGGTTAATATTATGGACAGGAACCCCCTCCAACGAATCATGGTTTTACAATGCCTTCCTTCCTCTGACCTGTGCACACTGTCATGACTGTGTCCTCGGGCGGCATAATTCACCCACCTTTCCTCTAAGAGTAGGTGATCGGTGGTCAGAAAGGCCTATTGAATTGAATTGAATAAACAACAATCAGTGCAAATGTATTTAACATGGTAATAAAATAAAATAAGTGCAAAATTGTACAATGTTCTCGATTTGTTGCCACATTTTCGTCAGGGCAGCTGTGGCTTTATGAGTAGCTTTCAGAGGCGAGTAGTAGTTAAATTTACTCAAGTTACTTGAGTACATTTTTTAAGTAATTGCACTTTTGACTTCTATTATGAATTATGAATGAAGGTTTATTTGGTTACAACAAAATGTATGTACAGCAAATTCATTACAAACAAACAACAAACAACAACATCTACCCATCAAAAATGAAACAAATTATTCTACTTATATTATATTATATTATATATTCTACTTATATACAGTGTTGGGAACGTTACTTTAAAAAAAGTAATTAGTCATAGTTACTAACTACTTGTTCCAAAAAGTAACCGAGTTAGTGACTGAATTACTCTATGAAAGTAACTCGTTACCAGGGAAAGTAACTATTTGCGCTACACAAAGTTGCTAAATATCAAAGATTTTCCTTTTTTTTAGTAGTTTTCAAAAGTCAGTTGAAATGAGTAGAACGGACAGAGGTGTTTGTATTTATGTACTATCATGTAGAAGATGTTCATAGTAACTGAATGAACTGAATGGGTGGGAGGGATTCTTCAGGAAAGAATAAAGTACTATTTTTATAGCATTTTCTTTGGAAATACTAGGATGTTTACATCATTTCATGTTTTGGGTCTTCCAACGTATGTCACCACCACTGAATCGTAAATCAGACTTATGCACTTACAGTTACTCAATACTCACAGTACTCAAGTAGTATTTTGACCAGATACTTTTTTACTGTTACGTGAGTCATTTTTTTTGGAGTGAGTGGCCCGCTTTGAGAAAACAAATCAAAACCATTGTTGATAAATGTTTACGTATGGAAAGAAGACTTGAGAAATGAGGATCTTTAAAAAGTTTTGAATATTCTTACCTACCTGACAAATAGAAACGTTTAGACTTTTTGCTTTTCATTTCTCATGCATGTTTGTTTCTCACAGGTTCACGCTTCAAATATCTCTCGATGTTAGAACCTGTGTTAATCGGCTCATCGTTGCTTGGTGTTGATGTTCACAAAGTGGAGATGATCTGGGCGCCCACTCCTCTCTTCATCCCTCAGACCAAAAAGACAGGTCATCTGGAAAGTGTTAGTTATTATAATTTCTGCAGTATATTGGTTGAGACTCATCTATCTCATTTATTTTTTAATGATCTTAACAGGGTCAGAAGCAAGCCAAGGGCCACTTGAGAAAACCCCTAGCTGTGACGTTGGATATTAAAATATGCCAGGAGACTATGCCAACATTACAAAGGCAGAAATGATCTAGTCACTATTTCTTGTGTCTTTAATTTCAAGAAACACTTAAGCCTGGACACCGGTGCCTGAGATCTTTATTGTTCGTTTTGCTTGTACAATTTTCAACGAAGTAATGAGGGGTAGTTTAGCATCAGCTGGTCTTCTGTAGAGAGTCTGTTTGAAGCATCCTTTTGCATAACATTATGTACCTTGTTTTACAATATGCTGTTTTCTCGTGCATGAAGGTTTGATCCTGTAATACTAGATTAGCATGAATGAGGCATTGTTCCCCCATCAAGGGGGAAAAGCAGCCATGTGTGCCTTTTTGCACGAGTGTGTACTTCATGATGGCACACTCCTTAACCTCTTAACCCCCGACTTAACCAAGTGCGTTTTGTCCAGTTCAGCTTTATCCACATCTAAAAGGTTACAGCCTATAGGCTCATTTAAATGCCAAAACCTTTGTGGCCATACCGCCTTTGCTCTGCCCGATCCCGACAGACCTTTGAAGCTAAGCAGGGAAGGGCCTGGTCGGTACTTGGATGGGAGACCGTTTGGGAACACCAGGAAGCCTAGCGAATGTAGTGAGTGAGTGAGTGGTTGGTGGTGGTCGGAGGGGCCAATGTCGCAGACTGGTTGCCTCGCTTCCGTCAGTCTAGTTTGCTATGCGCCCCGTTTGAGAAATGTGCTTCTTTCTTTTGGACTGAGCTGTAGCTTACACAAGGAGCAACAATGTAAAAAGGAAACATGAGGCTTATTACAACGACCACCGCTGATGCTCTTCATTCATCAGGATGTAAACGTCCCCTTAAAACGCAGATTAGAAGTGGTGTTGTGGCACTTGAGTGTGTGGTTTATTTATGGGAAACTGTTGTTTTGGTGTTAGGGGTGTGCGCGTTGATCTACTGTACCCAAGTAAGCCCCGTGCGTACGCTCAAGCAGACTTTTCAAGGTAATTTCACGTTTGTTTTCCATTTGACATGATACATCGATTCTAAAGAAAGATTACAAGGCAGCGAGATGTAAAGAGGAACATATTGTGGAGGTTGCCACAGAAGAGCTGAGTGCTGCTTGTAATGAACCACGCCTCAGTCGGCCTGTTTTTCTTAAATAACGCCCTCTCCCTCGTGGTGCAGCCTTTAGCGCAAAACCTGTGCCACATACAAGATCGTGCGTGTACCACGCACAAGATCTGACCCATTGAGTTCATTTTAATTAAAATTCTGTGAATTAAATTATTTGTGGCTTTAGTATGGTGATTTATGGTGTATGGTGAGCTACACAAAGAAACAGGGACACGACCAACCACTGTACTATTGCTGTTAACGGGACCAGACTAGAGGTAGATTTGACCATCTGTTTAATTCAAAACAACATCTGACATGAATGATTCAAAACACCACTTTGTATCTAATACTGAGGTAACACTTTAAAATAGCGACACACATTATGGTAGTGATACAATAAAATAAAATGCAAACAAAATGGATTTAATGGGAGACACTAAAGGCAAAACTCATTTTCTCAGATGCATTTTCTCACATTGTGGTAATGGCATCTACACTTAAATTAGCACCTAGACACCGATTGACTGGTCTTATTTACAAAATCGTTTCAGTATTAACTGTTACTAAAAAAACTAAACAAGATATACACACACACACATATATATATATATATAAAATAAGACTCGGATACAATCTCTCGATCTTGTATGTCAACAAAATAAACCCATGAATTTAATTTGGGCTCTATCCAATGCTCAGGTTTTGTTGTGGAAATATAGACAATTTTGTAATGTTTTTTTTTTGTTACAAAAAAGACAAATGAAAAAACAAACAATACATTTTTTTCTTCATATTTAAGTCTGTAATCTGCAGGACATTTTTTTTAATTGATATCTATCTTTTTGGCCCTTTTTCACCTTAAAGACAAAAATCCATTAATAATAAAACCTGCCAGATGACATGTAATACCACCACATACTCCCCCAATAATATGTTGAACACATGTGTAATACATGTCCGTGCTTTAGCATTATGAAGTACCACCCCAAAATAAATAAATAAAATAAAGGCATACATACAGACAGTGCTTTATTATGCCTATTTGGTGGTCGCACAACATAAACAATTAAGGTAATTAAAAATATAAAAGCAATAAATCATAATTTTCCATATGTACACATGTACATATTATATTTACATTGAGGCATACAGTAACACACTTGTCTAGTTTCACAGCAGTATAAGTAAGGTGCAAATTCTGCTTTGAAACCAAATGAATGCTTTAACTTATCTTCTTCAGCATCTTTCAAAACACCAGTACGCTTACAGCTAATTGATATGGGACACAAGCCAGGGTATTACTTGTGCTTGTCCCAATAGTTAAGTTTTAAAACTTCAAAATGAGCAACACTAATGAACAATATTGGACCATTTGGATTGAACAGTAGATGTGGTTGGCCCCAAAACAGCTTTTCAAAAGCAAATGAAATGCTTTATAGTTTATTGTTAATAAGTGGAATTTGTATTGGCATCAAAATTTAATTAATTTGCTATCAACGATGAAGCAAAGGTTGATAGCTTCAACTATCTTAGTCCTCATCGTGAATCTGTGGTGGATTAGTGCTTGATTAAAGTGGGATGATTATGCATAATGAAGTGCCTATGGAAATATTTTCATTATTTCTCACTTAGTAGCATATTATTAGTGCCAAGCGTAATACATCTCCAGTTACAGCCTTTAGTTTTTTTGAAGGAATGATTAAAGGGTTTATTTTATGTTTTGCATGTATTCTTGTAGTATAAATTAAAAACAATGTATGTGTTTTGAAAAACCCTTTAGGGAATCAGTTGCTTTGTCATTTAACTATACAAACTGCTGACTGAGGGCATTAGTCTTTATTGGCTACAGTCATTTTGGCACCAGAACAGGTGTGGTGAAGGTGCAAGGACTTAAAAAAAGAACTCTGACCTCTGACTGATGGATTACTCAAACAAACATAAATGCTTTGAACAACACTCCAGGCATGTTCGTTATGAAGGAATAAACATAATAGTCTTAAAAGCTCCAAAAAGTCAAGCATAATGTAGGCCCTTTAGAGTCATGTGTAACGCTCAATGGTAAGAGTCCCATCCACTGGTTGGTTCAGATCCCGTAGAGGCACGGTTTATTCGGGTAGCCCTCCTGGCTCTTAGCGACACCAGGTTTAAAAGTCTCTCTAGTTCATCTCCTGGTCCAGACAGAGACGCAGTTGTAACCTCCACCTGTTCTTCCACTGAGCTCCGCCTCCACGCCCCCGTCTCAAGGTCCCAGGCCCGCAAGGGAGGCAGGAGCTGCGCCGGGTGGAGGTTGAGGCCTGGTGGGCTGGAGGGGTATCCTTCGTAGGCAGGTCGGGTTGGGGGTAAGGTGTCGTAAAGTTGCTCTGTGTCTTGATTTTCTGGTTTGCTTTCCCCGTATTCTTCATATACGGGCGAGTCATTGCACGGTGCCATGTCCTGGTCTTCCTGGTTTTTTGCCTCTCGCTCCAAGACCCGCCTTCGCTCCCATTCACCAGACTGGTTCCTCTCCCACTGGAACAGCCTCTTGCCTGAAGAATACAGTAAGATTCAAATGTTTCAACATTAATAATTGTTACAAAATGTGACATTGGACTTTGGTGTTTGCACTAAAAACTGAAAAATGTAGGACAGTAAATCAGGACAAGAGGAAATCTCTTGTAAATTTGGCAAGGATCAGACAATTGTACTTTGACACAATCAAACTGGGCGAGTAAAATAAAGTACTTAACCACTTCCTCTGGCTCTTCCTCGATCTCCACAGCTCCCCAAACTCATAACTTTATAATCCAGTTGCAAGGATCGTGTGCTGCCGTCTCTCCTGATAGACTGTTGGGTGTCAGTCAGGTCGTAGTGGGGCTCCAGTTCAGGTGGGCGAAGGCGTGAGGGCGATAACCAACTGGCAGACTGACTGGATGACTCCCAGTGGGGTGCTGCTAAGACAACAGCATAAAGTAATGTTAAACGTTCCACTTCCCTCTTTGTTTGCTCAAAGCCGTCAGGCGCGTGTACAATCAAATGGGGCTGTATGGATATGAAGATTCATTTAAGTCTAAATCACTCTCCACACAACCTGCCAAACCACTCGATCTACAGTACACCACTCAATTAGTCTTGAGTCGCAAACTGGGTTTCTGCAATGTGAGCCAGAAATTACATTATGTCCCATTAGAAGGAATCAATCAAATCATCGTGGTTCTAAAACATCAGCTTCACTACGTCCTAATTTATTAGGATGGAAAAGAAGTGGTACGTGACTGTCAGTAAAAGGCAGATGTTGCTCAGGTGTTCAGAGGCTGTAGCGTCTAAGGCTAAACATTAAAAAGATTCTGAAAGGAACGAAACAGGCAGTTTTGACCATATTGAATAAACTCAGACCTGTTGCTGATTATTTTACAGCAGCTGTTAAATGTCAGAGTGAATTGGCATTACCCTGGCCCTTATTTTTAACAGATGACAGAAAACATTGTAATCGCTGCTTCTGAAGTGATTATAGGTCTGCGTTTTATCTTTCTCTGCCTAAAACCACTGTGTAAAGCCACAAACATTGGATAAATGTTGTACAATACATGCAGGTAGGGCAATGTTCATAGACTCCAGGGCTCCTGACTAACACTTTGGGTTTAAAAATGTCCCAAAAATTGAGTCAATGTCAAAACTTCAGCAATACTGTACATTACTGATTTGATTTGATTTTGATTTATTATTGTGTCTTGCACATAAGACACATTTCAAATCAGAATTCAGACGACTGCCAGAATAAATTAACAGAAACTGTACAATCAATCATAACGGAACAACACCTACATCAAACAGGAGGATACAAATTAATTCGTCTTCGGTCCCACTACTTCATCAATTATCAAGGATGAGAGAAATAAAAAATCTTGAATCTTGAATCACTTAATACTATTTCACATCAAACTTGAGAGAAAAAATAAACATATAGGCTTGATTATTATTGTAGGCTATTAGTCTCCACTAATATGACAAGGGATGGACTGATGCACATGTGCTTGTAATCCCAAATTGGCCCTAGTAAATTTCTCCATTGTGAGATCAATAAAGGCTATCTTATCTTATCTTATCTGAAATTAAATCATTTCAATGTAATATACAAACCATCACATTAATTTGCGCCTCTTCTACTTTAAAGAGGGGGTATTATGCATTTTTCAATCACATAGTACCAGTCTATAGCGCACTACAATGATGATGCAACCTTATGTTGGTCTGTAAATGCAGTCAAATAAAATAACTGCCTTGAATAAATTTGCTCTCGCAAAATGGCTGTAGTGAACGTCTTGAAATAGGCCTCTGTCTCTTTAAGACGCCCTAACCCTTTCCGACACGCCCCCTTGCCATCATCGTAACACTACTTTTTTTTTCTTTTTTTTTTAATTAACGTTTATACATGTAGTTACAACAAGGAGGAAATAGTGCCAGGGGATACATTACACACATTAAACCAGAGGAAGATAATTCATAAAAAAAACACAAAAAAACAACATTCATACCAAAAATATTAAGAGGAGCCAGGAGTAAGACTGTACTTTTCTAGTATATACATTGTTTTACCTGCTTTTTTGTTTTGTATTGAAGTAATAGTAGAAATATATAGGTTCATGTCTGCAAGAAAAGTATAGAAGTTTGGTTTTTTGTCGGCCCATTTCATTTTATGTAAGTGATATTTTCCCATTAAAATATAAAGCTGAATAACAAATTTCACATCTCTATCAATTTTTCGATCAAAATAGATACATACATCTTTGGCATTTAAAATAATTAATTGTCCAATTTTCCGGTAGAGATAGTTTTGAACATCAATCCAAAATATTTTACAGTACATGCATTCAAAAAACAAGTGAATAATTGTTTCCTTGTGTACTCCACAGAAAACGCACGAAAAGTCAATATTCAGTTTAAACCGTTCCAGAACATGTTTTGCGGGGTATATTCTGTGAAGAATCTTAAAAGACACCTCCTTTATCTTGTTGGTTGGGCAGTATGTGTTTGTGACGTTCCATGCTTTCTTCCAATTGACACTGCATCATCGTAACACTACTGCATGCAGTCTCACAAGCATTGAAACTACCATACATTTTCAGTGCATTTTAATTTTACTGTTGGAAAGGAGCTACACTTTATCACTTTGTGAACAATGGCACGCAGGATATGATTTGACCCTGCGTCTGAACCAGAAAGTGACTTTGGAGACGTTTGAGAATAAGCGAAATCGTAATCTCAATTGGCGCAATGAATTATGGGATCGCTCAGAGGTTAATCGGGATAAATTTGACCCGGAAGTATGTTTTGACAGTGCAGAAGCATATACGAAGACGAGAGAGCGCAGATAAATGTAGTTTAAATGATTTGTTATATGTTTGTATGATATTCAAAATTTACTAAACTGTGTGAGAGGCTCAGTTGGAGGATACAGAGATGAGTCGCGATGTTTATAGACGATGGACAATTGCTAATTTGAAGTTATTTGTGTGGAAACTCGGGCTATCACTAAGCAGCTACAATTGTTGGTGGCAGACACAAAACGGAGAAACTCTGGCAGATCCCTTGAAAATTCCTTCAGTGAGATAGATGAAGTTTGCTACATCTACAATGTGCTTATACCATGACATCGGCGAAAATAGCATCATATCCGCGACCAGTGTTTGGAATAACAATGTTATTTTTTCAGTTACGGAGTAATCTACTTCATTACTCTCCCCGTTGTTACAACGCCGTTATCGTTACAATTTGACTGAATGAGCGGAGAGGGTGGGCGGAGTCTCACGGAGTACTCACACTGTCTGTGCAGAGTGTTCGTGCTCTCTGCTCCAAAAACTACGTGTGTCCCCGACCCGTGGCTCGTCCTCCCTACAGTGCGCCTGCGGGGGGGAATCGAGTTGGTGATCATTGATCTGTAGTGTTGGAACTTATTTTTAAACCAAAGATGCAGAATCGGTGGAGACGCGTCTTTACCCCCTCTTTCTCAGCGCCTTTTCTTCTTCCTCTCCCCGCTCTCCACACCAGAGAGACAGCAGGCTGCTAACTTTCTGTTAGGGCATTTAACCTTATATTTGCTGATAATTGTTTTCCGTTTTGCCTGATGAATGAATGGAGAGACTTGCACAATGCCTGTGCGTAAAGTCTTCCCTGATTGTTGGCTGCGTTGGCACATGTCTCTTTTATTCCTGTTCCTCCTCATTCTCTTTGAATATGGCCGTATTCCGACATTAATAAAACAGCGGCGCAAATACTCAATATATTCAGTCACAGAGGCTTCCCCCCACTCTACCCCCAATTCAGTTCATTCAGTTACTATGAACATCTTTTACATGATAGTACATAAATACAAACACCTGTTTGTTCTACTCATTTCAACTGATGAAATAGTGATTTTGATCAAAAAATAAGATAGAAATAGCCAATTTTACATTGAAAACAGCAAGGCAAAAAAACGCTGACAGTTATTTTCACCCGCAGAATGGCTTTAAAAAAACGCCCAATTCTGCGGTTTAACCGCTGACCTGGCAACCCTGAGTGGTTGGTGACTTGGCTGGTGACGAAAGGTTGGAGGCGTCTCCAGGAGGTGGGGCGTTCCTAGGAGGACTCAGGCAAACCTACACCTAAAATGGCTGCCATCTGAGTTTTTAAAGATTACTCAAACATACGTGAATTTGCCTATAGGCAACACTCCAGGCATGTTTTTAATGAGGAAATGACATAATAACTTGATGTAAAGCTTGAAAAGGCGATTTTACATAATACACAATGGACCACGGGATCTTACTGCACAGGTTAGAAAACTGGGTGGGAATCTGCGCTAAACTGGTTCAAGTCCTATCTCGAGGACAGGACGTACTTTGTCAAAATGGGCAACTGTGTCTCAGACAAAATTGCCATGACCTGTGGAGTCCCCCAGGGGTCAATCTTGGGACCCCTCTTATTCAACTTGTACATGCTTCCATTGGGTCAGCTAATAAACAGCAACAATGTGTCGTACCACAACAACGCAGATGACACTCAGATCTATGTGTCACTGACGGCAGGTGAACAGGGGCCTGTAGATACTCTCTGTCACTGCATGAAACAGATCAGTTTGTGGATGCAAAACAACTTTCTCCAACTAAACTCAGACAAAAATGAGATCATTGTTTTTGGCCCACAGACACAAAGACAAAGTGTTATCAGTCACCTTGAGTCTCTCTTTCTAAAACCAGAAAATCAGGTTAGAAATCTAGGAGTAATCATGGACTCAGTCCTGAACTTAAACAGCCACATTAAAGCAATAACATCATCAGGTTTTTACCATCTGAAAAACATTGCTAAGATCAGAGGAATAGTGTCAAAACCAGACTTATAGAGACTCATCCATGCATTTGTCTCCAGCAGGTTAGACTACTGTAACCGCCTGCTCACTGGCCTAACCAAGCTGTTAGACAGCTGCAGTACATCCAGTCTTTTCATGGTTTAGCACCAAAGTACATCTCTGACATGTTCTGTATGAACCATCTCTGGCCCTGAGAACTTTAGGGAGGGGTCTCCTGGTGGTTGCCAGAGTCAATAATAAACGCGGTGAGGCTGCGTTTCAGTTTCATGCAGCTAAAATCTGGAACAGTCTTCATGAGGATGTGAGACAGGCCTCAACTCTGACAATGTTCAAATCCAGGCTGAAAACAGCTCTTTTTACCCGTGCATATGAAAACTGAAAGTATTTATTCTGCACTCTTGCCTTTTACTGTAATAAATTTTTATGTTGTTTTATTGATTGATTTGATCTGTTTTCTTGTAATTTTATGCAACTGTGAAGCACTTTGAATTGCCTTGTGTATGAATTTTGCTCTACAAATAAACTTGCCTTGCCTTGCCTTCTCGCCGCTGTGTGGGTGTCCTCATTCCTCCAGTCACATTACAGGTGTGCTGGTGAATTCCAATCACACATTCACAAGAGCAGTGAAAGAAAGTCCCTGCCCCCCAACCATGTGATACATTGGTGATTGTCCTTAGAGCAGATTGCTTGTGCCCTCGGTCGGTAAGAATATGTTCCTCAGTCATGACCTACAGGAAGCAGCTGTAGAAACATTCCCCGCTCTGTGCAATCACACATTTATAATGAATCAGAACCTCACATGACCCCACTTCAAACAATCTGACGTGTAATTTATGCATTGTGCGAAAGCAAGCACATAATTCTCTGTCAGTATTTAGCCGAAATACAGTGGAGACTTTTTTATTCTCAGTTGCGCAAAAAAGTGTGACACGTCATTTTAAAAGGAGGTAAAAGTCATGTGGGCACTAATCTACAACATGACAAACCAAGCCATGCAAGGTCCGTGCTTTTGTTAATGAGTGTAATGAAAGATCTAACACGGGTGAAGTGAGGCTCACCCTGCGTGTGGATGGGAGGCTGCTCTTCATTAACTCTTCAGCTCTCGTAAAACATACAGTGCCTCTCGAAAGTACTTATAGATCTTGAACTTTTGCACATTTTGTCATGTTTACAATCATAAAGATTTTATTTTGAATGTTTTACTGAAAGTTCACATACAAGTAACAGACAACTGTGAAGTGAAAGCAAAATGATACATGATTCTGTTATTTTTCAAAAAATACAAAACCGAAAAGTCGGGCGTGCACAAGTATTCATGAATGAATACTTTGTGGAACCCCCTTTTGTCTTTTGGGGTATGACTCTATAAGATTTGCACATCTAGAGACTGACATTTTAGCCCATTCCTCTTTACAAAACAACTCAAGCTCTGTCAAATTAGAAGGGGCGACGGTGGCGCAGATGGTAGAGTGGGTCGTCTCGTGATCGGGGGTTCGAATCCCACCTCCTGAAGGTGCATGCTGTCGTTGTGTCCTTGGGCAAGACACTTCACCCACCTTGCCTCTAGTGTCTGCGTACATTGGTGTATGAATGGGTGAGAGGTTCCTTGCTGTAAAGCGCTTTGAGTGCCTAATGTAGGTGGAAAAGCGCTATATAAGTTGAGACCATTTACCAAGGAGAGCGTTTGTGAACAGCAGTTTTCAGGTCTTTCCACAGATTTTCAATAGGATTTAGGTCAGGACTTTGACTGGGCCATTCTAACACATTAATATGTTTGTTTTTAAATCATTCCATTGTAGATTTAGCTTTGTGTTTAGGGTCATTGTCCTGCTGGAAGGTGAATCTCCGCCCCAGCCTCAATTCTCTTGCTGACTCCAGCAGGTTTTCCTCCAAAATGTCTCTGTATTTGGCTCCATCCATCTTCCCAACTATTCTTACAATCTTCCAAGTCCCCGCTGAGGAAAAGCAGCCCCATAGCATGATGCTCCCCCCACCATATTTGACACTGGGGATGGTGCACTCAGGACGATGAGAAGTTTTAGGTTTGTGCCATACGTGACGTTTTGCATTTGGGCCAAAAAGTTAAATTTTTCAATAGTCTGATTAGGTTCATTAGGTCTTCTAAAAATTATATTTTTTTTCTTATAGCCAGACCTTAGTGTTAGTTTCATACCTGACCACACTTGAGGAAGGCCGTTTTTTTGTCTCATCTGACCAAAACACCTTCTTCCAAATGGTAGCTGTGTCCTCCATATGACTTCTAGCAAACTTCAAACGGGATTTCTTGTGGCCTCCTTTCAATAATGGCTTTCTTCTTGCCACTTGTCCATGAAGGCCAGATTTGTGTAGAGTACGACTTATAGTTGTCCCATGTACAGATTCCCCCAGCTCAGAGGCAGTACGTCGCAGCTCCTCCAGAGTTATCTTGGGGCACTTGGTTGCATTTCTTACCAGTGCTCTCCTTGTTCGGTCTGTTAGTTTAGGTGGACGGCCGTGTCTTGGTAAGTTCGCAGTGGTGCTATACTCTTTCCATTTCCGAATGATGGATTGAACAGTGCTCCGTGAGATGTTCAAATCTTGGTAAATCTTTGTATAACTTAACGCTGCTTTAAACTTCTCCACAGCTTTATCCCTGACCTCTCTGGTGAGCTCCTTGGCCTTCATGATGTTTCTTAGTGACCAATACACTCTGACCATAGCTCTGAGGCCCTCACAGAACAGCTGGAATTATACTGAGAGTAGATTACACACAGGTGGCCTCTATTTAATGGTTAGAGCAAGGTGTGAACATCCTACAGTCATTAGGGATGTTATAAAGGCAGTTTAATGCACTCAGAAAATGCTGTATGAATACTTCTGCACGCCCCACTTTTCACTTTTTTGAAAAATAAAAGAATCATGTATCATTTTGCTTTCACTTCACAGTCGTCTGTTACTTGTGTGTGAACTTTCAGTAAAAAATTCAATTTATGGTTGTAAACATGACAAAATGTGCAAAAGTTTGGTACTTTCGAGAGGCACTGTATATAATGCATGCCACATGCCAAGAGTGATAAGTGACCCACTGCGGCTACATCTGAAACCACATACCAAGCTGCTGGAACAAGATTGGTTCTAGTTATCTCATGTAAGGGGTTAAGAAAGTGCTTACAGTCCACTAGGTATTCATTGATAAACTCAAAACAAATCTCGTCTTTGCTCAGCAGGTGGCGGCTCACTGTCAGTGAAG
Source organism: Proterorhinus semilunaris (assembly GCA_021464625.1). Lineage (NCBI taxonomy): Eukaryota > Metazoa > Chordata > Actinopteri > Gobiiformes > Gobiidae > Proterorhinus > Proterorhinus semilunaris. The sequence goes on along the minus strand of CM038355.1, from coordinate 4,382,742 downwards.
TGGGAAAAAAAAAAATCTGATGGAACTAAATCTTTGATGCCACTCACAGACAGACACAATAATATGATTCTGGGGAAGATACAGTGGAAGAGAGGAGCTCGAGAGAATATGCCCATTTAGTGCATCAATGGCAGATCTAACACATGGTCAATAGAAATTACAAACAATTAAAGATGCTGTTATTTAGCGTGCATGTAGTAACACGCACATTGTTGTCGAAAATAATGTCATCATTAGGAACCATATGCCTGTGTTTACAGCTCATATGTTGTATAAAATTACTTCAAAAAGGATTTCAATTATTGATTGTATTTTCCGAGAGTTGCAGAATGACATGACTGGTTTGCAAAGTTCCTCAATTAGCTTTCTTTTTATCTTTGTTTGGCTTCTGTTAATGTTTCATTTATAATGGTTGTAAATAGTAAATGTTGGACTTAGGTTTATATTAATTTCATGAACAGCAACTGAATAACTAAATCTTCTTCCAAGCGATTCCAAGAAGTCCGCTGTTTTACCAGTTGTTTTCCATTTGTTTATAGCAATGCGACATCCTCATAGGTAACGCTTTTAAATTAAATTATTCAAAACTAATATACGCTGTCAGTGACGTCCTTCTTACCATAGACACTTAATGTGTGTGTTTCTCATTGTGTGCTACCCTACAATTTTACCCAAATGCAACATGTAATTATGCAATCAAACACTAGGCCACAAGTTAAACCACCCCAACTATGAAGAGAGGACGCACTAATTAAATGCTAATGAATATTGTTTTTTAAGTGCGTGGCGTCCTTGGTAAAAGCAGACCTCTGCGCGGCTCATTCAGTCGCAGCCGAAAGCCACTTTGAACATTCTGCTTCCTTTAGTGTGAAATTTTAAGTGATGGAGCTGCCTTCATTTGTGCCATTTTGTGTACCTGGGGAGTGGGCTCGAAGTGGCCCACAGTCCACAGAGATGGTGCCGGCTGGTGAAAGCTCTTCTTAAAACTGACGGCCACTACACCCCACTTGACCAAGGGCTTTAATCTGAGCTTTATTTAAATAATCCTCATTAATAATTTAGACCCTCACATAATTGTAAGTCAAGTCAATGGTCTATGGACTAACTAAGAATACTAAATGTGGGGCTTTTACAGATTTGTACTGTATACTGCTCTACATTCTTGGCTCATACCAGGCATCTTATTGGCTATTATTTGTGAGATTGCCAGGAAGCTGATAGTAAGAAGTCTGCAAACAAGAGGAGACTAGACGTTTAAATTCAAAGAAAAGAATAGCGGCACAAATGGCAATCTCTTCTGTATGAGGAGTGATAAGACTGAAGTACACAAAACGTTCAGAGACTTGTGGCTCGAAGAATAAAGGGAGGGGTTATTGTTGATGCTTTCCGGTTGGTTTTGCATCTCACTCACCAGGACTGTTCCTCCGCGGTTCTTTGTCCATGTTTGACACTACAAAAGTAGAGAGAGACAGAGCGCAAGAAGAGGGTGAGTTAGATGAAAACAACCAAAGGGGGGAGAATCGAAGCAGGGAGAGATGTGGTGTTAAAAGAACAGACAAAAGAATATTGCGAATCTAAGTGGGAGGCTTTGTTTGTGAATGATTCAAACACAGTGTATAGCACAAAATAAAAGAAAGGCAGAGGGGAGAGCTTATGTGTCATACCTTCATTTTCGATATTGTTCACAGCATCATTGACAAGCCGTATGACCGTCACTATGGAGGCTGTGGGGCAAAGAAAGGACCCAATGGATCAGTTATGGGCAGCACATCACCACAATTGGGCTCCAAAAGATAATGAAATCTAATCTGCTTCTGAAAGTTCACACGTCAAAGTGTTTGGTTAAATGGGTGTGATGATGAGCATGATGGGCACTGATCAATGAGGGATGGGAAAAAGTGTGGAAAAAAACACAAAATCATAATGCAACGATATCACAGAAAGGACAGATTGTCACCGGATCCGACCACGATGCGATTTCGCTGAGCCCCAGATTACTACATTTTCTTGGATATTTAGTTCACACATTCAGACCGAGATTAATGTTACTTAAAGAGACTAAAGATGCAAGTTGACATTTGTATACTCGCTACTGCCACCTCGGTTCTTACGTGTAAATGCAGTTTCTATATTAAGCTATATTAAGTGCTGCTTTTGGTAAAACCTGCAAGTGTTATATGAATCTTTGCTTGATCAAGATTTAGTCCTTGTTTTTTTGCAAGTTTAACTTCTTAAGCCCCGCCTTAACCGAGCACATTTTCTCCAGTTATTATCCAGGCATTACCCAAATCTAAAAGCTTCTTGACAAATAGCAATGAAAACGAGGCGTAAACGAGGATGAAAATACAACTAAAAAAGGGACAAAAACAGGAAGTGACACAAAAGAGCAACACAAACGTACCGGGAAAATAAAACATAAAAAAAGTGACAAAAAGCAGGGGGGAAAAAAAGCAATGAAGAAAGCAACAAAAACGCTTCAAAAATGTAGCGGCAGCGCAACAAAAGAGTTGCGATCAGTTTTGTCGGTTTTAACCCAAATCTACATACGTTCGATGTGGGTTAAGGGGAACTGGAGAAAATGCGCTCCGTTAAAGTGGGGGAAAAGAGGTTAATGCAGTTGATTTGTACTTCATATTTTTAGATGTTTTTGAACGGCTTCACTGCAGGTGCCCTCTGGCTTGGATTTGTGCGACGCTTTACAAACTTGACAAGCTTCTCAAAGCGCTACCGTGGCCCATTATTCATTATTTTTGCACACAAGTAAACAACATGTCAGGACATTAAACGATCCCTGAAATGTACACAGAGCTATAGGTGCATAATGTGAGGTAGACCAGGAGGACAGCAGTCTTCCCTGCAAACAGTAATTACGAAGGAAACAGCCTTATCTTGTCACATACACCCAGTCCCACACATGCTGATTATTGTGTGTCTCAAACCTGTTATATTTAGCCAGAGATCAGTGGCATTGAGTTATCAGGGGGAAACAAACAACCTATAGCATTGCCGAAATGGTTGAAATAAACACGTCTTGAATGGAAATGTATGTGGGAGACTGAACAAAAAAAATAAAGTTTTTTTTGTGCTTGCGAAAGAAAATGTCCTTTTTAAAGCCCTTTCCATTTCCATCCCATTCAAAATAGTCCAAGAATGGCCTCTCTATATATATTTTTTTATTATTTACATAATAAAATAAGACAATCTTTAAACCCCCCACCCAACCCCAGCCACTCCTCCTTGCATTCATACCACAACCACAATCATCCACACATTCGTAGTATTTTGACAGGAACACAGACTATAAACAGAAAGGAAGCACAAAGCAGACACAAATAAAATCATGTAAAAAAAAGAAAGAAAAATAAGATGAAATCACTAATACCAATCAAAAACAAAATGCCATATAATTGGCAAAACGTTTATGACATAACAAATGGCATAGCAAGTACAACCAATATTTATATCTCTAATTCAAGTAAGCAGACATTCCATTTCTTTTCATGCTCAATTATTCTGTTGTTATTTGTTGCTATAATTGTTTCCAACATATACTGATGATAAACTCTATTCTTAAAGTGTTTTATACATTTATTTATTTTTTAATGGCCTCTATATTGCATTGAAAATGTCCTGTCGTCTGTGAGTCTTTCTTTTATAGTTTTTTCTATCTTTGTCATACATTTGAACTATGATTTTCTGCTTGATTTTCAATTTAGATACTGAACATTGCTTTTGGTTGCGCACAGTATTGTAACTCCGTTCTGAGATGGGTAGCCAAAATATTTAAGTGAGAGTAATATATAAGTGAGAGTAATGTTACTTTGAAATACATCTGCTCAAATAGAAGTAAAAAGTAATAAAAATTACGTTTTTTAGATGAATATGAGGCGGATTTTCATAAAACAAGCAGAGTTTTGTAGCTTATGAATCAGAGCTTTTATGGAGCTCAATATTGGATCTGTTTCTGTGCGTGTTCACTTTACCTTTGCTCTCTGCCCTGCTGTATGTTCACTCTGCTGAAGGAGCGAGAGACACAGAGCGAGGGTGCAGAAACCCACCGCTCTGTCCTGTGCATTTTCTGATGACAATCTGCTCTTGCAGATTTGCATCTTTTTGCTAGTTTAAAGGAACTTTCAAGTGCATTTTCGGATGGAATGAAAGCCCTGGTCCATTGAGACCTGCCATTTTTATAATGCGTATATTTCAATAGTTGCGGGTGGGTTAGATAATGGCCCGGGGAGCTAAAAAAAAAGACTGTTAGCCTGGCTCCACATCTGCTCCTTACAGGTAAACTTAACCTTAAAGTTATTTCAATCAACCACAGCATCGGTTAAGAATACTGCTGTAAGATGTATCAGTTAGAGTTCGGTATTAAAAAATATTGATATTTGAAGGGGTGTAATTATCAAATGTAGCAACAAAACCTGTCTCTATAGGGTTTAATTATGAACAAAATCTGATAACCCAAATTTAGACTTAACAAACATGTCCTGAAATGTGTGCGATTCTTGAATTAGTTTAGCAGTTTTAATTTCAGTCACTTTTGCCTATCCACACTACTTGAGTGTGCAACGAGTTGTGTAATGATTTGGAAATGTGTTATTATTATTATAAATAATAAAATGCTATAAACATTTTATGACATTTAGTTTGATAATACTAAAATCAACATTCCTTTTGAGAACGTACCGTTATCATCAAAGGACTCAGAGGTGTATGACCTGAGGGAAGGATCTTCTGAGGTTGAGTCAGAGAGACAAGAGACTTCTCTCACCAACTCTGGCACAGCATCTGCAGTAAAAGACAAAAAAAAAAAAAAAAAAAAAACAGAATCATAAATCTTACTTAAATAACAGCGTAGTCCAAATGTAAACTTGCGATTACAACTCTGAGCACCTTCATTGACTTTCAAAACAATGTTTATTTTTCTGTGGGCAAGTATCAATGGCAACTGAAAATCAGGTGCACTAACGTCTAACTAAAAACTTTAGTGCATATTTGAAAGAAAAAGTAGGGTTAAGTGTATTTGCTACTTAAAATTATGTTTGTTTGTTTTTTTAGGTCACTTGGAGTTCTGCTCAAAAGGAGTGGACCGAAGCAAAAACTTATGAGCGCCCACCCCCGAAATCATTACAATAAAAAATAACATATGACAATAGTACAAAGGAACATATTACAAGAGCACAGGAACACAGCACGCATACAAACACACAACGTACCCGTTGTGTGTTTGTATGCATGCTGTGCTGTGATTTAACTTTACACATTATAAGTGATACATTTAGCATTCATAGTTTGATTTTGATTTGCCTCTTTAGCAAAAGAGAACCTGTTATACTTCAAGGCGGCTGTTTTAACACGGACCACACTTACAAAGCACTGTTTGAGATGTTCATATAATTAACAAAAATGAACAGAAACAGAAGCGAAGCACAACTACAACAACGGTCTCATTTCATGTACGATGTCTGGTACAAAGAAAGTGACAAAAGGTGATCATTACTTAGTTACAGATGGTTATCAATGCCAAACATAGTTAACAGTCCCAAAATGTTAACTGGTTTTATATAAACCGAAACTTTAAGCTGCAGTATTTTGTAACAGATGAACTCAGGTCAGTTTTGTGCAGAAATCCCAGTCCTCCCACTTAAAAGATGTGCATTCAGCAGCTGCTGTGGCCGCACAGGGTGCAAACCTAAACTCATTATGCTGTAGTTCAGATGAGCAGATGTGAAGAGGAAAGGTTCTTAGAACAAGTGTACCAGAGTTTGCTTAATTTAACTGTTACATAAACACATGCAAAGTATAGCACTTAAGGAAATATGTCGAGCAGAAATTATTGACAGGGGCAAAAAGTCTCACCTGTGAAAAAAGGAGCTTATACATAAAGCATTGGCAGTGTGCTAATGTGATTAAAAGTTAGTTTGGGAAAAGTTAAGGAGCCTTTGGGACTGAAGATGGTAAAATAGGGCAAAGCAGCTAAACTCTAATGCACCAACCTTTAGGTTTAATATTCTCTTCATGTGGTAAATAAGATAAGATAGCCTTTATTGATCTCACAATGGAGACATTTACTTGTTACATGCAGCTCTTAGAAACACTCAGGGTGTGCAAATAGGCAAGAAATGTGAAAAAAACAATAGTAAATAGTGGTATCTTATATACAATGACTACCAAATCCTTTGGGGGACAAAAAGTATAAACAGTAAATAATAAGTATAAGTAAGTATACAGACTATAACAAAAAAGGTTATAGTCAGTATTAGCAGTGCAGGTTTACATCATAGTGCAAGTGGATGATAAAGTGACGCAGATAAGTGATGTGAATACAGGGATTATTGCATGTGTTCTGCAAAGGGGTTATTGCACATGTTACTTTACAGTCTTGTTGTACAGTCTGACAGCAGTGGGGATGAAGGCCTTGCGGTAGTGCTCCTTCTTGCACTGAGGGTGCCTCGGTCTTCCACTGAAAGAGCTGCTCAGCTCCTCTACAGTCCCGTGCAGTGTGTGGGAGGTGTTGTCCATGATGGAGGTGAGCTTGGCTAATCCCCGCCTGTCCCTCACCTCCTCCACAGAGTCCAGGGGGGCAGCCCAGGACGGAGCTGGCCCTCCTGACCAGCTTGTTCAGTCTGTTCTTGTCCCGCTCTGTGCTGCCCGGGGCCCACCACATGGCAGCGTAGTGGATAGCAGAGGCTATCACAGAGTCATACAAAGTCCTGAGCAGAGGCCTGGTCACTCCGAAGGACCTCAGTCTCCTCAGAAGGTGGAGGCAACTTTGGCCCTTGTTGTTCAGGGCGTTGGTGTTGTGGGACCAGTCCAGTTTATTGTTGAGGTGAACACCCAGGTATTTGAAACTGACCACCACCTCGATGTCCTCCCCCTGGATGTTTAGCGGTGTGTGCGGTAGTGGCTTCAAAAGTGGATGTTTAACTTTATTTGTATGGGTCTCGTTTTAGAGTTAACACAACACAGTAGAGAGCAGATTACTGGCACCACTGTTTGCTTTCTGTGTGAAAACATATGGGATTTTAAAACACTTTCCTGTTCATTTAGCTTTGGTATGTTTTGGTGGGGAAACTGTGAAGTTTCTCTATATGGTTGGACTTTACGAAATATTAAAGACACACATACCTGTCACTGTATTGTATTTTGCAGTAATAATAAAACATGACCATTAGACTGTAAATTACCAGGAAACATGGTTAGTATTTTTAAAAATATGGAAATGGCGCTGCAAAATGCTGTCTTCCTCATTATTTCCAGGTACTATACTATTTTCCTATTACTATGTTACTATGTTAATACTAAAGCGAACAGAATTCCTTAATCAATGTTCAAAAACACAGAACTCCTTTGACTTGAGCTCTCAGACAGACAATCTCACCTTTGAACAACATGAGTTTTCGTCACTTGAACTAGTACAGTGTTTGACCAATCTCTTTGTTCTGTGTCATTTAAAGATCCATTGTAGATTTAAACAGTGCTGCCAAATTAAATGGTTGTTATTAATCACTGTCTTGACGTTATGTCTTCTCCTCAAACTGGGGAAGAAAGTCAACAAACCGGTCGCTGAAAATCACTCCCCTATAAACTGTCTGTTCAAAAGTGCTCGTAACCACAGAGGTTTTTTTCTCTCCATCTTTAGGACTCTGTTGCTGTGTAGCGTTCAATGTCTGTCCACCCTTCTACATCTGTCACCTGTGCTCAAATTGCTCCTGTTCTGTCTGGGCAAGTGGAAAGAGAACCGTCCCAATGTGTACCTAAGCTTGATATCTGCACATAAGTAAAAAAAACAACAACAAAAACAGAACAAGTTAGATATTGTCTATTAAAGGTCAACTGTTACATAAATGTTTGTTCCAATTTTGTGGAAATCATAGGAGATTAATAAATCAATCATGCCATGTTTTATTCAGAAATAATCCAAATGATATTCTTGTTTGGGTAGGTTGTCAGGTTGTGATTAATTCTACAAAACAACTGAATTTTAATGAGAACCAAGACTGTTTCACAACAGCTCTGCAGACCTGAGCTGAGAGAAGGCCACGGTCCAATGTCTGTGTAAAAAGCCAAAATAACCTATGGGAAATAAGACACTGCCATCAATCACAGTGAATAAGCCAGAGCTAATACAGAATGCACAACTTCTCCAGCAAAACAATTCTCCTCGCTCTGTTGTTTTTGTTTTGCTTTCTTAATTTCCTTTAGGTGCCAGGGTTTGATGACCCTTTTTCTCCAGTCCCAGCCCTGAGCCGGAAACATTCTAATTTCAAAACTTTTTTTAATCTGCTCCACTTTTTGGGTGTAAGAGCTGTCGAAAAACATACTTTTTTTTTCTCTTGGATTCTCCTTGTCAACATCAGACAAGTCTCATGGGTACAGGAAAAGACGTGCTGGCTTTTTGCTCAAGCCAAGCTTAGCAAAGCTTTGCCAGGCAGAAATTTAGTTCAAACCATCAGTGTGGAATCAGATTGTGATAGTGAAGTGTGGGTGTGCGCATTATTACAACTCAATCACCCGTATGCATATCTTTAACCTTTTTTCTTTTACATTTCTTATTAACATTTATTACTTACATAACAATATTTAATCAACGAAGTCTAACTACTCATCAAAGTCGCACAAACCTTACACCTGTAGTTAGCACTGCTGCGGAACGACCATATCTAACCACGGAGAAGAATTCGTGGACCAAACTGTGAATCACACTGTGGCCCAAATCAGCACCAGAAAATACCATTTGTTTCCAGGGCAATTACAGACATAAAGAATGTACCAAAATCATAACATAACATTTTTTTTAAGGAGGGTCTTGGCAACGGAGAATCTAACAAAGCAAAAACCTCCAAGGGCAAAGGACTGTGACCGAAGCTACAACAAAACCAACATGCCTCAATCAATGACACAAAGTTATGCTGTTTCACATTATCCACATTGTCATACGTGGTGATTCATCTGTAAGCCTTAGCATTAACACAAATAAGTCTAATTCGGAGATAACCTATATCCCCCCCCCAAAAACAAAAAAAAAACAAAAAAAAAAACAGAATGCTATGCCAGCCTGATTTGCTTATAAAGTGTTTTCCCACACATTTAATTATTGAGTGCCTTTGATTTATTCATGCTGCGGCAGGTAGTGACAGAATAACAACCAACGTGACTCCAGGTCTGTTTGAATCTCTCATATGAATAATACACGTGTTTATGTCTGCGCTAAATAAGTGCCTTTCATCGATTCAGACGCCTGGTCAATTTGACTTCATTTATTCATGCCATAAAAGGTGAACCTTACCAAGTCACGTGCTTGTTACTAAACCTTCAAAGGGATGTCCTCTGAAATAGATCTGAACTAGATGGATAATTATAATGAAGGTACGACTTTTAATATCTGGAAATTAATTATTTTGTTAAAGTAGTGGTCAGTAGAAAATGCAGGTGTATCGCCAATGCATTCACTGGCAAAGTAGCAGTCAAAGTTACTTTTGTCTTGCAAAGGACAGAAGGTTTGTTCATATACCTAATGGTACATCTTATTCTATGCTAAAGCCAAGCAATACATAAAATTACCTCAATCATTTATTGTTTTAAATGATCAACAATGTAAACATAGCTCAATCGTGTCACTGACGCCACTCAGAATAGGTCTGGTGTGCACAACGTGGCCTATTTCAGATTTTGAAGATCTCTCCATTGCAATTCTTTTTTCAGGAAAAAGACAAGCAGAGTCGAGCGAATGTTTGGTGACACTTTACAACAACAACAAAAACACCAGGAGTGTCTTTTCCGCTTGCCTCTGCCAGTCTCTGTATTTCTGTGGCAGACACAGATACCCACCGTAGGCATGAAATAAGTGCTAGTAAATGTGTGTTTGTTTTTGTCTTCTACTCCAAGATTCCTCTGTTTTGAAAGACCAGAAGCCTTTGTTAAATTTTTTGGGTCATATCACACATCCCTGGCCGACAGATACTTTTGATTCAGTCTTCCTATTTGTCCTGAACCAAACAAACAAAAACAAAAACAAAAAAACCCTTTGTGTAGATACAACAGCAAGAAACAAGTGTTACGTACATGTTCCACTTTTGTTGAGACTACCGGGCAAAGGGTAAACAATTCTGACACAAAGGTTTAAAAAATGTTGCATCTTGGTTCAAAATACTGAAAAGATAGGTCAAAGAAAATAGGAAAAAAGAAGCATCACCTTGTGCCCACTTGCAGGCCGGCTCTTTTATCGACAGAGTGAACTTTGAAAAGTTATTTTCAAACACTCTTCGTCTTTTTGTTGTGGGCAGGAAAGCAGTGCAAAAAACTTCTTTAAGTGGAGAAGTCTGAACTACTTTTAGAACTTTTTGGGGAGGGAAAAGTAGGACAAGAACATAGGACATCAGTTCAGGCTGATTACCCTGACCACTCAAACAGAAACGCACTGGCGATGTTTCAAAACTCACTCTGGAAAATGCCTGGGACATAATTGCCAATTTTGTCTCTGCATCAGAAAATTGACAACTTTCTAAGAGGTAAGTAGTGAAATTTGAAATGATAAAGATTTTATTTCCCTTTTAAACATGGCTTTTTAACTACACTTGCTGCTCACTTTAGGCCATATTCTTTGATGTGTGTGTGATCAAAAGGCATAGATCAGTGTGAAATGGGCTCAGAGTGAAGGGAGATGGAGTGGTGAAGCACAATGACTGGCCAGCCTCTGTACTCTGGGCCTTTTATGATCTGAAGTTTCAGAGCGTGCATGTGTCTGTGTGTGCGCATGGACTCGGGAGGTCAGGAGAGGGAGTGAAGACGTATAAATACTCACATTACTGCGGTGACACTAACCGGTTTCCTTATTGGACCAGGTTTTGTGTGTTACAAAGCTTCTTGGATAGGAAGGGAAATGTCTTCAAACGCGGGCAGAGCTACTTTAAAATAATTTGACTTCAGCAGAAATAAAAAGTAGGGACCGGTTTACTAGCTGTCTAATAGAGTAAAAGTTTGATTTACTTTTTATTATTGATGTAAAATAATAAAATAAAACACACAAAAATCTGATTTTTCCAATGTATATACGCTAAATAGAAAGGTTCTGTTCTCTTTCTACCTCTGTTTGTCCGATCCTGTGGGCTGGTCTCTCTGTGCGTCCTCTCCATCTCAAAAGCTCTCTGGCCCCATTGTTCCTCTCTCTCGTCTCTGTCGGGACACCCTGGACTGTCCTGCCTGGGCTGTGGCACCTCCCAGGACACTTTGTGGAGTGGGCTGAACTCCGGAGGGCGCGGGGAGGACAGGGGCAGGTTTGGGGCGACACTGCACACCGCGATGCCCCGCCTGATCGCCCCTCTGCTGATGTTAGAGGTGTCAGAAAGGAAACTGCTCATCTGCAGTAAGAGAGTACATGTGCACTTAGCGGTTAGTGATGTTAAAGAAATATTTGCTTTTATAGACAAATATTAAGAGGTGAGTCCTTGAAATGGCTCTTGAGTAATCAAAAACACAGGTGTTCTCGAGGAGTTGGCTAAGAAGTATATTAGAGCAGAAAAAAAGCTTGCTGAAACCATACCATGACTGTCCTGATCAAAGCGCATCGGCGTGGTCCATGTTGATAAAGTACTTTCCACTGGTCCAGTTTTCCACTATTTTTGTACACAGTGCCTCGGCTCTCTTGCTTTCCTGCCGTCCACAGTCATGGTATGGTTTCAGCAAGCTTTTTTTCTGCTCTAGTAAAGATTTACTTTTATTCAAGCATGGATTACATTTTCAATGCTATTATGGTTTATGTACACTCAGTAGCATTAATTAACTCTCAAGTGCAGTCCTTTGCCACTGAGCTGGCATGATTGCAAAATTACATATTGAGTACATGTAATGTGGAGTTCTATGGAGTTTTGTAATGGTATAATGATAGAGGAGAAACTGTTAATTAGAAAATGATTATCAATAATGTATCTAATAGAGGAAGGCACTCTCTTATCAACCACATGCAGATAAATGTAAAACTTGGCTCAAACAAGAATCTACTCAACAAAATGAGATACTGAGCACAAGGCAAATTTGTCTAATTTGATTTCAAATGAGCCCTATCTGCATATTCTGAACAGCTTTTCAAGATGACATTGATTGACGTAATGGAACTGACAGAAAACGACTCAAATAGAATTTTAAAATTAACATCTGCTTCTATTCTAATTTGTATGTTGGGGTTGGTGAGTTTTCTTTGAAGCGGTTCCCCATGGCGCCTCTGATTCCATTAATACCATTTTGCTCAATACTAAAGCCATACGACATATAGAGTGAATTGGAGGGAGGTCTGGGGGTCCTTCGCTTAGGATCATTTTTTTTTAACTGAACATATTTAGTGTGAGGGCTTGCTGTGTAAAGTGTTTATGACATAATCAAGTGCTGCATATGCATACCTGACTACCCTCACTGGAGGCAGTCTTATCGCCATCTCCTCTCATGGTCGGCCCACCCACAGCTCCAGGCAGAGGCGAGTGCGAGTTGGGACGGACCATCACCTGCGGAGGTCCCCCGGTGCTCCCTCCAATCTCCCCATAGGTGCTTGTCCCGGGAGAACCAGACACCCGCACTGCTTTGAACTCGATGCCCTCTGCTCCCATGCCGGTCTTGTGCAGCATGTAACTTGTTTCTGAGGAAATGGCAGCGACCCCCAGGATGGTCTGCGATCCCGGTCCCGAATTGGAGTCCTTCCTAAATTTGATCTTTTTGCGGAATATGACAAAGAGAATAAGGAGGAGGAGTATGACGAAGACAAGCACTCCAATGCCGATGATTTCCCCCGGTCCCACGTAAGACAGTGGCTCCGCCTGAAAAAAAAGACAGAAAAGTGTATTTTTTACTGTTCGGTGTAGGCAAAGGACACATGATTTCGTGTGGACTCCAGATAATGATTTTACTTTGTCAAAAACTGATTCAACAAAGTGTGCAAATGTGTCAAAGAAGAGGACTTTTTGGAAGCCATTGATAACGTACTGTATGAACACACATTGAGCTGCTGATTATCCATCAAAGTCAATTTGAATATATTCATTATAATCAAACACGCAGATGGAGCATGTTCAGTTCTTTTTTGTTAAAGTATTTCAATTTGAAAGTATAAAACAAATTAGAAGTGATGAGTGTCTGGTGTTCTCTGTCAACAGCCTAAAAATCTCAGAAACAAACGTAGTTTACCCATTTCCACACTATTATTGAAGAAACCAAGATGCCAAGTTTGGGAGGCCGCTGCGCACTCAAAGTTCTCCTCAGCCTCACTCACTGTGCCAAGTTCAATTAGGAGGAAGAGCACAGAGAGAGCTGCTCAGAAGTGCAGGCATTTTGCATTAGCTGTAAATGCATGTTGTGTCATTCAGAAAAGATATTGCAGCTTATAAGCTTGAGACTTTTATGCATTGTACTATCCACAATATCAACTTGGACCTCAAGTTGTGCTTATTACCAACACATTTTATTTCTTAATTCTTTAGGTTGAAGCATGTTTCAGTTTCATGTTTCAATCTTTCCATTCAAACTGAGAAATTATCAGAGCAGAGGTACCTGCAGAGCTGATTTTATTTTGTGAACTTAACACCCTGGGGGAATTGAGTTGCACAAGGTTAGAATTGTCTATTCCATTCATTTTGATAGTTACAAATAACACTTTATTTAACAAGACCACATCCTTGATAAAGACTGAGTCACTACTTTCGACATCGAAAACTTTCAGATAAATGTCTGCTCAAGGAGAAACTAATTTAAAAAATTCAACAATCTATAAAAAAAACAAGAAAGGAACTCGAGGGGTTTGATGGCAAAAAACATCGAACCTGCCAGCATTAGCGTCCTGAGTTCAAGTTATCTGCTGTCTCTGGTAGCCCACCATGATATAGCACTTATATAACATTTTTTGAAGAAAGTGACAGTGAAGCTCATTGTGTTAATACTGATGGGAAATGGGGGTGGATTAAATAAATTCTCTTCTGCCCACTCCCTTTCAGGCAGAACTTACATAGCCTGACCAAAATAATGTCGACACCCTGTATTTAACTGTTATGTTCTGGGGCTGCTGCAGTTGGTCAGGTCTCGGTTCAGCAACACTATGAACCTGAACATCCCGAATGACCAGATTATTCCATCAATGGATTTCTTCTTCCCTGATGGTATGGGCATATTCCAAGATGATAATGCAGAGATTCCTCAGGATCATATTGTGAAAGTGTGGTTCAGGGAGCATGAGACATCATTTTCAATCCCATTGAGTATTTTTTTGCACAGTGGTCACACTCAATCAAACATTGATGCAATACTGGATCTTTTGCAGAAGCTTACAAAAACAATGCCTCAGTGGATGTGTGCTGTAATCAAAGCTAAAGGCTTTGAAGGTGTGACCTTGGTCAGGCAGTGTATTATCTCCATGTTAAATCGTACATTGTTGTTCGTACAATATGACACAAGCTATGTGTTTTTTTTGTCTACCTTGAAATGAAAATGAACCAATTTAAATAAATGTCCTTTCTCGCTCTTTACCTTAAACTTCACACTCTGCTGATCTATCAAAACCAGCCTGTAGCTGAACAACATCTAAAAAAACAAAAACATATGGGATAATGACCTCATTATCCCATAATGTACCTGTGTGTCGTCCAGCAGCTCCCCCTGGGTCTGATCGCTGCAGAGCTCGCCCTCAAAGCCCTCAGAGCAGTTACAGAAAAATGACCCAAACGTGTTGACGCACTCTCCATTTCTACTGCAGTCCTCTTCATCACATTCGTTAACATCTGCATCACATCTGCACAGATGGACAGACAGATCAGACAGATGGTTCTAGGAGGGAGCAGCAGAAAGAATTAGGAAGGCAAAGGGATTTAGCTATTCAAAAAGGCAAAGTGAGAGCATAGTATTACCAATGCTTTTTTCCCATAGAGAGAAGCAGCAAGAAAAACAAAAGTTGTGTCTCCATAAATTGTCCTTCTAAGAACTGTAGGGATTTCAAAACTCATCGACATGACTGGGTTTAGCGGTGAAATGTTTTCAACTCAAACAACCCAGTCCAATGGAAAACTACGGTACTGTGTATATATAGAGAGAGATATGTATCTATCTGCTAACCCCTCACAGTGCACCTCATTTCAAAGCCAGGATTATGCTTTCACGTCATGTTTGTCGATATCTTATCGTTTCACATATGGCGCCCTGCTGGGACATAGAAAATGCATGTGTTGCTTTTCAATTATCTTTTCCTGATAGAGGTTTCAGGGTAGCAAGTGTGCTATGAGCGAACAAAAGCCCCTACAGAGGCATTATGTATGAGCACTTGGAGAAGGGGGATTACACTTGTTCCATGTTACCTGCCTAGGATTGTCATCAATATTGTACATGATAGTTACATTAAAAAAACAACAAAGAAAAACACTTAGTAATGGTAAGGCACTCAAAAAACACTCATCGATACACCAGTGTACACAGAGAGTGGAGGCAAGATGGGGTGAAGTATCTTGCCCAAGGACGCAACGGCAGTATGTGCCAGTGGGAGCTCGGATCTAGGACGTTTCAACTCTATTACCAGAGGCTTTTCTCGTTCAGAAATCAAACAATACTGGTATTTGATCACACAATTAAACTTGACTACAATCAAGCTGAAAAATATTATGTTAAGTAGAAATGAACATTCTTGTATTTTACACTTACACAACACACCAGCAGCTCCCTAATAGTTTGTTTATTGACAATATTTGAATAAACAAAAAAGGGGGGAGGGTGGGTTTGATTGGTTACTAATGACAGGCTTTAACTTAAATTCTCTGTCCCCCCCACCCCCCACACACACATTTGATAACAGCCTAAAACCCGCCTGCTTTCACATTTAAGGAAAACCTGCCCCCTAGTGAGTGCTTAGGGAATTGCTGCACACAGGGTTACAAAGACAATTAAGTTATAATTAGGACAGCGCAGAAGAATGATTATAGGCTTTTCCACAATTACACTATTTGGAATTAAATTAGGAGCACTAATTTAATTTACGAAGAAAAAAAAAGAGAGAAAACAACACAGCTGGGTGTGAATGCTCATTTCGGATGATGAATAGGTTTAATTGAGTCAAGTTCCCAGTAAAGAGTAACAGACGTAAGTAATGTGGGTAGCGTGTATATTCAGTACAAGTCAGGCACACAGCTTGCCATGTGATGCACAGTGAGTAATTGAAGCTATAAGCATCAGTTTATGTATGTGTGGCTGCGGGCGTCTTCTTACTCACATAAGACCCCCGAGTCCATTGGGACAGGAGCAGAAGAATGCGTTGCCCATGGGCTTACAGTCACCGTCATTCTGGCATGGGTTTGGCATGCAGGACGTTAGCTCGACTTCACAGCGCCCCCCAGTGAAGCCTGCACTGCAACTGCACATGAAGCCTAATGGGAAAGAGGATTTGCACGATATATAGAACTGATCGTGACATTAAACCCACTCAACATGCAATAATTAATCAGGGTAATGTAAACAAATCGATCATTGAAATAATCCTCTACTAAGTTTGTCAAGTAAATGGTAGACTACATTATACACAGACTCCAAAACATATGTGCTGGGAGACAAGGTTTTGCCAATTGGCTCAAAATGACACATGAAGCATGTAATGATGTGTTTTTGAAGGAAACCAATTTTGTTTTTAAGTATACTTTGGGGGTAATTAACCAAGCGTTTGCTCATGTGCAAAAGAGGATCAGCAGCAGAGTCAATGTAATGTGTCATTTACATATTTAGGGCTCTAATACTGTAAGCAGTTTCCAATGATAAATTAGGTGCAACTTGCCCACATAAAGCAATGTGCTAGTTTCCTGCTTGCACTCTCTGTTTAGCACCTGCCTTCATAAATGACCCCCTTAGTCTACGAAGTATACTCAAGGAGCTGACGAATGGTTCACTCAGTTAGTACAGTAGTATTGTACTGTATCGATTAGTAATGCAGAATTTCTTTGCTTTAATATGTTGTATGCAAGTATGCAGTACAGCCTGCACTATTGCTGTAACAATTTTAATATCACACACTTTCCTTATTTTATCCGGTTATACTGCACATAGGAAAATTGGCCTGATGTGTCAACATTTTAGGCATTGGTATAAAGCAGGTACGACATTTATACAGTAACTTTGTAAGCAATGCTCTTCAAGCTGTTATCAAAACATACGAGACACCGCAAACGACTGTAGGGGTCATTTACTAAGCATTTGCTCATGTGCAAAACGAGTTGCACGTGCAAAAGTGGATCATCAGCAGTCATTAATGCATTTTTTACTCACTCATTCTCTCAATTACATATCAGATTTCGGGGCCTAAAACTGTAATACAAGCAATTTCAAATAGTTTGTTATATACTATTTTTCAGCTTGCACTCGCTATTTAGCACCTCTCTTGATCAAAGACTCCTTCACTTCATGTGTTTTTATCACTGTTGTTAAATGCATTTTTACCTATCACATCTGGGTTAGCTCACACTCACACACAGTACTGTACAGACCTCCAGAGGGCAGGCTGCTGCAGATGGCACCGTTGAGGCAGGGCTGACTGACACATGGATCCGGATACAGCACACAGCCCAGTTTAACCTCACTCACTCCGGCGATCTCTGCAAACCTGCTCCTCTTGTTCTGCAGCGGCAGCTCGTTCCCGTTCAGCGTCAGTGCACCAAGGCAGCCCTGAAAACCATCCTGGGCTCGGGGTGGACCCCTGGTCACGAGATCACCGAGTTCATCCTGGCCCCAGCTCGGCCCCGGACTCGGTCTTTCTCCTAGACTGTTCAGGGTTCTTACTTGGGCCCCGAAGAAGAAGGAGGAGTCAGGGGCTAAGGGCCAGAGGCGGACAGGGGCCCGGGCAGCTCGACGTCGCTCCACGTAGCTGTCGTCTAAAGACAGGAGGGTGTAGTTCCTGGTCAGCTCCAAGGAAACAGCGTGCCACAGACCGTCGTTTATGGGCCGGCCAGAAATACCCATAATGCCGAGGGTGTTGTCACAGTCCAACTGGAACCACAGGCGGCCACCCTCAATCTGGAAAATAATTACAAAAGCTTAGTTATCTGTGGATAAAAGATAAGATGTTTTGTTGTGTGTAGCAGGCATTATATTACCTAAATAATTGCCTTTAATAATTCCAAGCATTACAATTAAGCTTTTAATTAGATTGCGATTACTGCAGCCTAATTAAGTCA
The DNA here is from genome assembly GCA_021464625.1 of Proterorhinus semilunaris. NCBI lineage: Eukaryota > Metazoa > Chordata > Actinopteri > Gobiiformes > Gobiidae > Proterorhinus > Proterorhinus semilunaris. Next base: position 4,364,560 of record CM038355.1, on the reverse strand, counting down.
TGCAGTGAAACATCGGACTATATTACCTTCAGCATTGTGCAGGGATTAACACGTGTGAACATAATAACCCCCCGTCTTTGAAGTGTTCGTATCCTCAGACCGAGTTTCATCTCTCCACTCTGACTGCTCTCCGTCACTCTGTACTTTATGTAACTGTTTCCAGAAAAACTCAGGGATGTTTGACCTGCGTAAACAGATTTAATTGATGTGATCATTTGATGAGCAACGGAGACGAGCGGTCTTCTATCCTACCTGCACAATCATCCAGTCGCTCAAGCAGACACTGGCAGACAGATGGCGCTGTAGGACCAGAGCGGACACACTGCATGTCTGAGGGGCAGGACTGGCCTTCACAGAGTTCTACTGGAGCACTGCACATCCCTCCTGCACATGCAATAGTGTTACTAGAAAATGACAGTTTGAATAATATGACAATAACAGAAGCCTAAAATAAAATCATCCTCGTTAGATAAAACTGCTATGTTATATTTAAACCTAAAGACCCATTTACTGTGATATATATGTAGAGTATAATCTTACCAGGACAGATGCAGGTCTCAGTCCGACCAATCCTCGGTGACACCAGGCTGACCCTCTCTGTGCTGTAGGTGACCAGCGGCGCCCCGTCCATCACGAGACTTTGCTCACACATTTTGTCTCCACAGTCCAAATCTCCGGCGCATGCGTTGCTCAAAAGCACAGCCCCCGATAGCACGCTTCGAATCTGCCCCTTCAAAGACGCTTCCTCCAACTTCACAGACATCTCCGGCTGTGTGAAAAACCCACTGCCTGCGGGAAGTGGAAAGAGCACAGTACAGTTTCTTTACACTATCAAAACTACTATGCAATATTACGTGCAATAATCTCTGTTTAAGCGTCATTTTCTGTATCAATGTCACTTTACCTGCAATAAGACTGAAAGAATTTGCACAGCTGACATTTTTTTTTATATAGTCTGCTCTAACTTTATTCTTTTATTTTTTTATTATTTGCATTTATTGTATATAAGTTACCCCATTCACTATTTAATTGATTGCACTTTTTTTTTGCACACCCTGAGTGTTTCTTGAGAGCTGATTTAACAAGTGAATTTCTCCATTGTGAGATCAATAAAGGATGATCTTATCTCAACTACAGTAAGTACAGTTTAAAGCACAAGTGTAAAAAATTATATAGGTGAAAGTAAAACCTTTACTTGACATATTAGATGCAAAGATTTTGGATATTTTATTTTGGTCATATATTTATTGCAAAAATGAACAAAAGCTCCCCGCACACCGTCTCACTCTTTAGGATATTTATTACGTATTACTCCAACGACAGCTTTCCTCAAGCCTGATGAAGGTCCTTTGACCGAAACGTTGCAGTAATAAGTAATAAATATCCTAAAGAGTAAGACGGTGTGCGGGAGCTTTTGTTAATTTTTTCATTAATTTCCTTGTCATCTATGCACCTGTCGCCTCCTGGGTGTGCGTCCTCAGTTAGGACATTTATTGATTAAAAGTAAAAAACAAAAAATCAGGCTAGATATTGAACTGAAGCAATCTTGATTGGCACCCAGCACCAAATCCGGTCATCCACCATATCCAATATTCATGTCTCAGGCCACAACATTCCCCTTTCCTCCTCCGTTACAAACCATGGGGTCAGATTTGATCCTCATCTTTCATTTGAGACCCACCTCTGCAAAGTGTCCTTCCATCACCTACCAAACATTGCCAAACTCCGCCCCTCCCTCTCACAGACAGATGCTGAGAAATTGGTACATGCCTTGTCTCCTCCAGGCTGGATTACTGCAATGCCCTCCTCGTCGGGATCCCTGGTAAGAGCCTGAAGCTCCAGCACTTCCAAAACTGCGCAGCCAGGATCCTGACAAGGAGGCGCAAATATGACCACATCACCCCTGTCCTCCGGCCCTTCATTGGCCGCCCATCCATTACAGAATCCACTGTAAAATCTGCCTCCTCACATACCAGTGTGTCCATGGAACAGCACCGGCATACCTCACTGAGCTAGTTACCCCACACACCACCACAAGGCGCTTACGGTCCACTTCCACTCACACCAGCCCGTGACCAAGCTCTCCACAATGGGAGATAGGGCCTTTAAGGCAGTTGCTCCTCGACTCTGGAACGCCCTGAGTCCCTGAGAGCTCCCCAGACTGGTGAGGCCTTTAAAAAAGGCCTGAAAACACATTTATTTAAAAAAGCCAATTAGTCTGTTAAAGTTTCTACGTAGCCTTTGACTAATTTGTTCTGCTCTTGTGCTTGCTTTGTTTTATTAAGTTAATGTTCATTTGTTTTTATCTGATTTTATTCACCTGTTGTAGCACTTTAAGGTTTCTTTGAAATGTAAAGTGCAATATAAATAAAACGTATTATTATAATATTAATAATAATTATTAGATATAAAGAAATACATACAAAAAACCTTTACAATGTTATTGAGTATAAGATTCCTGTAGGTGCTGCTGTAGGAAAGGAAGTTTAGTTGCACTTCTAAAATGCGCTACAACTGTAATTGACTGTAAACAATCATTAGAATATTCAAGAACTGTATAATTAAATGATGTGCAGTCATTGGAATATTTGTGAATTGTTTCTTAAAATCTTTGCTACCTGCTGATTCTGGCCTCTCCATTGACCAAAGCAGATCCAGGTCCGGCGTCCCGATCACGGGCTGAACACTGAGGATGTGCAGAGGGTCTGGCTGTCCCGGGGACCACTTCCAGCCGGCTATCTCACGCAACATTAATTTGATCTGACTGAGGTAACGAGAGAGTAAGTCCTCCGGGGAGAGAGTCCTAAAACGCAGGGTCAGTGCGCTGCGTAACAACACATCTGTGATCTGCTCCACCAGGACGGACACGTCAGCGATCACAGCGAACCGTCCGTCACTCACTGTGGCATTCATCTGGTATCTGGGAAGGAGGAGGAAAAACGTGCTTAGAAGCAACTCAAATCTACCAAAATAAGAGAGTCGTTAAGCAGCTTATTTCAGAGTTTTAAAAATCATCTCAGGCCAGTGTATCCTACTTGTCTTTTCACGTCACTCTAGTTTTTGAGCTCAAAGAGAGAGTGGGATACAATAACCCATTGGCAGGGCTATACTGTACTACTAAAAAAAGCATTTTCAGCAGGTTACAAAAAACCCCAAACACATCCAATGTGCCTGTTTGCACCTATTGAAGAGCAGATATCATTTTGCAGACGTCTCTACATTTAGCTTGTGTGACCAAATTTCGTGAACCACATACCGGCCTGGCTCCAGTCCTGGCAGGGCTGTGATGCTGCCGTCTTGTCTGTTTATACTGAACATGCTCTTGGGTGGGGACCTCTGGGAAAAGGACAGGACGTCATTGGGGTCCCGGTCAGTGGCGTAGATTTGACCGATGGGACCTCCTTGAAACGTATCGGTCACTGTCACTATAAAGACTTCGAGGGGCGAGACGACGGGCCTGTACTGGCTGTTTCCAATGACCCGCAGGAAGACCCAGGATGAGGTAGTGAGGCGTGGCTTCCCAGAATCACTCGCCTAAATGGACAAGATAATAAAAGCGCAATAAAGTACGGTTCAGGTTCTGTAAAATGTGTAGTCTCCCAATGAAAATCTTTCAATATCCTAAAAAATAAATTTCTAGAACACAGTTAATTACCCTGAGACTTTTATCTAGTGGTGAAATGAAGTTGTCTTTCTGTTTGAGTATTTAAGTAAAAGCAGACATTTGTGGAAAAAGACGACGCATCTACTGTAAAGCGCTTTCATTTAATGTAAACTCGCAGACTGATTAAAAGACTCAAAGCTGTTATCAGCAAATTAAATATTTGATTTGAACATTTCCAGGGACAAAGATACTGTATGTCATGTTTCTGGAACACTGTATTTACTACCTACCTTTAATTTGTGCCTCTAAAAAGATCCAATACTATCAACACAACGCTGAATTGTGTTGATACAGACACATAAACACAGGAAGTCCTAATAAAACTGTTGTGTCTGCGGGCAAAAGGCAATAAAACCAAAAGGACAAGCCTTTTTTCTAACTCAAATAGTCCAGATATCTAACCGCCAGACACCCATAAACCGATTTAACAACTTGCATAAAAACGCAGGGGAGTAGTGGGCATACTTTATTAGTGTGTACTCAAACAAAGGACTTTTCAGGATTGTGGTCTCACGTTTATTTCTAACGTGAACTCTCTCGGTGAATCGGGTCCGAGCACGCGGCTGGACCTCAAAGTGCCGCTCTGGTCTAATGTGTAGAAGCTTCCCCCGTTTCCAGAAACAATGCGGAACTCAAAAGGAGGCCCGTTCCTGGGGGAGTCCTTATCACTGACGGACAGCCTCAGAAGAACAGAGCCAGCGGGTTGGTTTAACTGCGGGGAGACAAAAATGACAGTGCTAAAGTTGGAATAAATGCTTCAGTAATTTATTTTACATAATAGTTTTTATTTCCGCTGTCGGTGAAAACTAAAAATAACAATAATAATAAAATAATACAATCATGCCTGCCCTGCCAATTTGTAAAGAAATATTATTTTTAAAGTATGTTTGTCAAGTCCCTCATTTGTGAAAACGTTTCACTGTAAATGGCATTAAAAAACGATTCCAATTTCCAAGCGATAAACCATTTTCTTACATCCATAAGCGTCTAGGCTTTACTAAATTATTAAGACGAATGAAATGGCATTCATGTACACAAAATCACTTTAGTCTGTGAGTATGTAATATTGTAGCATCTCTTTCCTCTTGGGAATGATCTTTTGATGGTCAGTGACACTGACGAGTGACACTTAATTCAATAGCCTATTATTGAAGTTAAGTTCTTTCTATAAAACAATGTCAAAACTAATTAGGATATACAGACTTTGTTTAAACTACTATTGGCCACATAATTTGCTTTTGTTTGCTTTGCCAAACTGTTTGTTGTACTGTGTCAACCCACAACAGACTGAGCAATTTTGGCAAATGAGGAGCCATTTTACACAGCCCAATTTTCTGTCTTTTGTTGCAGCTTATTCAGGGTTGTTATCTAAAAGTGCTATGTAGTGAAAAACCAATGATTTAGCTTCAGAGCAGTGGTGTTTTTTCCACTGCCGATACCTGTCATTAATGAAAAGCAAAACAACAGAGTTTAATGAGGCCGTAACTCAGAGAATCTCAACCGGTTCACCTATTTGTCAACATGACACAACACTGCAGCTAAATATACCTCGCATATTTTTATAACATATTAGGGATAACAAAGGTTTTAGCGCCACCAAGCTCATGTGGTGTTTAATAGGAAATGTATCACTTGTTAATATATAACTGGCTACATTGGTGTGCGTGTGTGAGTAACAAAATTAGTATTGTAACCTATACATTAATTGTTAATAACTGAGATTTTTCTTGCAAGTGCTGCAAATAAATGTGGGATTTCAGATCATGAGCAAGTTTTACACAAAATCCCAAAGGAGATGTATTGTTTTGCAAGCCAACACTTTGCATGCTGCATCCAGCATTATTACCTGTATAATGGCTGTTGAATTGGGAGGCGTGAACACTGGAGCATTATCATTTACATCTGCGATATCAATATTAATAGTGACAGTGGACGACATGGCGGGGGAGCCGCTGTCAAAAGCCTGCACAGACAGACTGTATCTGGACACCTAGAGACAAGAAAGTAAAATCATCATCCATGCCTGCTATCTATATGCATCAAGCCATATACAACAGGCATTAGTGTCTGCCATGGATGCATAAAATAGGACTGCACTGAGTGTATGACCTTGAGCACTTATGCCCGAGCTGATGAACCAGTAAATTGCTATTGATTGTTTATGAGATAGTGCAGCCAGAGATTTATCCTTACTAGTTCTCTGTCAAGGCGCTTATTGACTTTGAGCAGTCCTGTCACAGGGTCAATCCAGAAGTGGTTACTCCGGTCTCCTTTCATTATGGAGTAGGTGATTCGACCATTAACCTGACTGTCCAGGTCCTCGGCCAGCAACTGACAACAACACGACAGGAGAAAATTAAAGGAGTTAAAAGAGTTAAGTCTCAAGTCAAGCAAATTATTAGTGTTGGTGGACAGCTGTGATGTACTGTCAGGGGTACGGCACTTAGCAGGGGGTACAGGAAAAGTATTTGTTTCTACTATCCCTGTTGAATTTGAGGACTTTTAATGACTATTTGATCATAATGTTTTGTTCCAAGTTGGTGCTGTGTTTACCCTGGTGACGGTTTGCCCAACAGCGGCGTCCTCACTGACCAGCACATTGTAAATGTCCTGGCTGAAAGCAGGGGCGTTGTCGTTGACGTCCATAAGTTCAATGGTGGCCATGATAGCCGTGCTCAGAGGGGGGTTCCCATTGTCCCAGGCCTCCACTCTTAGGTAGAAGTCTTTACACACTTCAAAATCCAAGTCGTCCACAACAGAGATAGAACCTGAAAAGCAGCAGAAGATGTGTAGAACATCATCGTCCAGACACATCAAATATGGCTTACCTGTTTTCATTTGCAATAATGTTGCAATATTGTTTAATTTATTCATAAATGTTTTATTCAGTTCTACCTTTTGTTACAGTACTTGACAAAGAGTACAACAACTATTTTGAGTGCATTTATTGCGCCAAAGTAGATATAGTCATTAAATAGTCTACTATGCAAAGAAAAAAGTGTAACAGCATTGAGTATGCATGTCGTTTGATATTTAATATTACATTTTGTGTATGTTATCTCAGAACTGTAAGTGTTAAAAAGCTCCAAAAAGTCAATTTAGCATAAAACCACCTTTTTATAGTGCAGGAAGTGTTTTGTTCCTGCTTCCAAAGAGTCATTCAAGGACAGACTGCTCTCCATATATCCCTCCAAAGGAAAATGGGAAAGATAATAGGATAATAACATTCACTTTTACCCATCAGTGGTCATAATGTTATGGCGTAAAACTGCATATTTAATGAATTTATTGCCGATGTCATTTCGCACTGAAGCCTGAAATAGCCACCATGCTCTCCTCTGTACGTACCAACTTTTCTGTCTATGGCAAACTTGCCCAGCTCATTGCCGGACCGTATGCTGTATGTGATCTCTGCATTGGGCCCAATGTCCGCGCTGGTCGCTAGGACACGCATCACTTCTGTCCCCACGGCAACATCTTCAGGAACTGTGACTGAGTAATCTCTTCTCTGGAAGAGCGGTGCATTGTCATTCACGTCCAGCACTAAAATGGTCAAATCCACCTGGGGGAGAAATAAAAAAAAGATGCAAGATTGAGTTTCCTGCTATCTGCTGTGACCGCCGGGGGCTATGAAGCAGCGATGTCAGGCAGACAGAAGGGCTATAAACATTAATACAACTACTAAACACTTTGCTAACAAGATGAAGGACTGGGGAGAAATCAACTGAGTGATGTGTCGGACTAAATCCAAAAGCCAAAAGAGGCACAGCACCATCCAGTCAGTTTATTACAGAAGAGAGAGAGCGAGTACACTGAGTCACTGACCAAGACACAACAGTGGCACTATAAAAGAGATAATAATTCACAGCAACAAGATTTACAGTAGGCTGTCTATCTCTTCTCACTGCTAATCAAGGTAATAATAGCAGGCTGGGATCGTTTTATTGCTGGTCAATTTCTCTTTTATAGCTAGGTATACACACTGAAAGAAAATCCTAACTTGTAAATTTCCTAAGTGCTGATTGGAACAAAAGGAAGAAGATGCATGCAAATACTAAACACGCAATTTAGTATTATGTGCACTGCCGGCTGCCCAAAGTGGGGTCAGTCGGCCAAACTTGGACTTTCAAGGGTTTGATTTGGTCACAGTGCAGATTTTACATCACTTTGAAGCATTGACACAAGAATCACATTCATTACAGAACATGTTTTTAGGCTAGCAGGTTTTATACATTACATATCACCAGAAGGAAACCATTTCTTTGTTTTTGTTTTCAAAGGACATTATATCACGGTATGTAAATAATGTCAGTTTGTTGTCAGTTGCTGGGATATTTCCTGCTACAAATACCTCCCATATCTTATGTATATATAAGGACATTGCAAAATATATTATTTCATCCGCTCTCTTTAAAGCAATAACGTTTTTGCACATGTTCAGTTCTTTTATTAACACTATAACAAGTTCTGCCCAAGAGACACTTTTATACTCCTCACTTTAATTACATATTACTTGTCTTCAATGAAATAAAACAAGTGGCACATGAGGCTCTAAAATAAAGACCGTTTTATGCTACTGATTATATAGCGTACGCACTGCTTAAGAATTCTACCACGGGCAAAGTTATATGCAATGTCATGGAGCGCCAAAACAAAAATATGACAGATTTATCTGGCTATAAAGTTATAATATGACCTTATATTAAGGGATAAGTCAGTCTAATCTAGTGTTTTATCATCTTTTAAGACTTCTTCTATAGATCTGTTTCCTCTATAACTGTCACCTTCCCCTATGTGGCCCATCCTGTTCTGGCAAGGTCTTATCTAAATTAAAATCTCAGTTTTTCTTATCAGTTCTCAGCAGTAAACAAACATGTTTTTATTCATTGGCTTGTGTTCTAGTCATGCATAAGGACTAAAAAACAGATTGCACATTGCCAGGAAGATGGATCTATATCTGCATAATCTACATTTGATTATGTGGTGCAAACATCATGGACACATTGACAAGATGGACTATGTGATCCTCATGCAGAAAATCAGCCTATAAGTGCACAATCATCTGTTGGCACTAACCTGAGAGGAGAGCGCCCCCTGTTGCCCAGCCTGGTCAGTCGCTTGAACTCGAATTCGGAAAGAGTCGCGGCTTTCCCTGTCCAGAGGCCTCTCCAGAATGACTACTCCGGAAATAGGGTCAATAGAGAAGAAGCCATTGACAGAATCCACCAGGGAGTAGACGATTGTGCGGTTGAAACCTGGGAAGAGATTGAGAGTAGTTTTGTGAATGGCAAAAAAAAAAAGAATCATTTCACACCACCCAAAATCTAAACACAATAGATTTATCAGAAATACAGTGGCTTGTGCTTTCTCCTAGAATTTATTTTGATGTTTTCACGAATTTGCCAGTCAACAAAACTCCACTCTTGTGTCTTCTTTATCTCGTCTACAACAGGGAAATTAACGGAGGAGCACATAAGGACCGAAAGGATATAAGTCCTCATTAAAACCTCTTGTTCCCTTGGCTCGTCTTACCTTTTCTAAAAATAAATAAATAAATAAATATGTTTGATAAAGCCTTGCAAAGGCTGACCAAAAAAGAAAAAACTTTTCATTGCTAATAAAATGCTGAATAAAGTTGCAGTACTAGTGCAATAGGACTGAATAATTTTGGTAAATCATCCACATGTGATTGTGATCAGATTTGCTATTTATTCATTTCCAATCAAGATTCAGCATTCAAATTTGAGACAATCCTCGTGAACAGCTGAACTAATACAAAAATCATTTGCATTTCAGATCCTTTTTGTAGAGTTCTAAACTACAGAGTGTTGGCAGTATTTATACATCATAAGACCCGATGGATACAAGATATATGTAGTATTGTTGTATACAAAGGAAATTATAATAATATTTTTTAAGGTTTAAATATATGGCCCATGAATTAAACATGTTGATGCAAGTACTGCCCCAAGTGCCCTACCTTCATGAACAGTGCAGCTTAAGTAGGCTAAGAAACCATCTCCTCCACATGGATGCACTCGCACAGCATCGCACAAAGGAAAGCATTTGTCAGATTAAGTATGCAGTGGTCCCCAATCTCACCTTCGTCCGGGTCGCTGGCTTGTAGGCGTGTGAGTAAGGCTTTGGGCGTCGCGCTCTCGTACACGCTCGACATGTAATGAGTGGAGGAGAAAGTGGGCGCATTGTCATTCACGTCCAACACCTTCAGGGAAATGTCAGAGCGGCAAAACAGGCCTCCTCCATCTGTTGCCTGGGCGATAAGACGGTAGCTGGGTGTGACCTCGCGATCCATTGTAGTGGCCGTACGGAGCTCACCTAGCAGCAATAAAATGAAGGTCATATGAGTATTAACAGGAATATTAGCAGCAAGTAAGCTATGAACTGCAAAATCTCTATAGCAAACTATTTTCTTAGAGGACCAGAATGGAAACATATCAGTGTGCAAAGGGGCCGAATGCAATCATGTTTTGCATGTAGAAGGACTACAGGTGAAACTCGGATAATTAGAATATCGTGAAAAGTTCATTTATTTCTGTAATACAATTTAAAATGTGAAACTAATATATGATATAGACTCATGACATGCAAAGTGACATAATATGTCAAGCCTTTGTTTTATTTGGGTTTTTTACAAGCTGTGAGCCATAATTATCAAAATTATAACACATTAAGGCTTGATATATCTCACTTTGCATGATGATTTTGGTTCACAGCTTGTAAAAACCCCAAATTCAAAAACACAGAACATTGGAATATTGTGAATAGGGACTATACTGTAGGCTACTTAAACAAAAACAATCATAAAAGATCTAATGTTTAGTGAGCCCTTGTTTTCTTGGCATTGTCTCGGTTGAGCTTTCTGCTCAATGACAAAAAGAATAGAATATACATTATAGAAAATGATATTATTATTCATGTGCATATTTAATATTGCTATTTTTGAAGCTTCACTAGAATCTGACAAAAGATCAGTTGTTGTTGTTGTGCCCATTTGTGATCTTTTCTTCCATGATCACACCGAAACATAAATGTGGTGAGGGCAAATATCACGCTGCTATTATTAAGCTAAAAGGGCAAGTTTAACGGGCAGTTGTGTCCCAGAGGCACACATTGGACTAAAGGTGTGTTGGATCAGTGCTGTGTTGTTTTTCCAATATAAACACAAGATTACCAGTGTTTGCGTCCATGTAGAAATCCTCCACACCTATGCCGAACAGTGAATATTGGATCTCTGCGCTTGAGCCGGCGTCAGCGTCTGTCGCTCCCACCGTCACTATGCCCTTGTAAGTGGGAATGTCCTCAGGAAAAGACGCAGTGTATACGGCCTGGGATTAAAAATAAACATATAAATAATAAAACTTGTGGAAAAAACGCTTATGCCGAAATGCGTCAGCGTTTATATTATGTTGTAGCCAAATAAAGAACTATGTGAGTATTTCTGTCTGGATTTATGAATCACATCGATGTGCTACCCTTCAAATTTTTTTCCAATAAAACTTAAATTGCAATTCTTCAACAGCACAGGAATACAGTACTATCATCTCCACAGACAGAATGAGCACAGTTAAGTGCCTGCTCTGACTCTGACTCTTGAAAGCTTCTTGAAAAAAGTGTGAAAAAAGCCACAGAAACGAGAATGAAAACAAAACAAAACAGTTTGAAAAAGAGACAAGCTCCAGAAGAACAACAAAAAACGCCACAAAAATGCAACAAAAAAGTGAAAGCCCAAAATGTGATTAAAAAATAAATCAGAAAGTGAAACCAACACGGAAACAGCGCGAGGAAAAAGATCCCTTTAGATCAGTTTTGATGGTCTTAGCTTTCAGATAAAGCGTTACACTGGCCTATAGGCTGTAAACTCCGCTAGAGAAGCTTTTAGATTTGGGTAAAGCAGGAGAAAATGTGCTTGGTTAAGAGGTTCTGAACATAAATGCACAGTGGAAAGCTGCGGAAGTGTCTAAATATGCTTTACAAGTTACTACTCCATGCAAAATGTCTAATATACATTTACAACTATACTGTGTATTCTAGCACCTTTTTCTATCAAAACCAGCTACCAGCTTTATATCTTCAAGGTTTTTACATTGAGTTTGTATTCTCCAAAGTCCACTGTCTTTGAACTACTTTTGACACTGACCACTGCAGACCTAAAACACTGCACAAAAAATACAGCTTCGAAGACGTACTCTCAAACTTTCCAAAATCAATAAGAGTGCATATCTAAAGTAATAACACGTTTAAAATTTTAAAACAAAAAGGCAGAAAAACCTTCCTGTCCTTCTATTCTCACTACATTAAATAAATACGTTTAATTTAACTCTGTAATAACGTAAATCCTTCTTTTACGCTTTTAATGCCAGTTTAAACACTCCCATTGGCCTGCTATGAAACAGAGGGAATATAAGAAAAGAGCTGGGAGACAGACAAGACGGATTTCAAACAGAATTGGTAAAAGTTTAATAAAAAGCGAGAGGCTTCCCGGTTAATTACTTGAATTTGAAGAATTGTGGATTAGTGTTATATTCCCTGAGGGCCGCAGAGCTCAATTATACAACTTTTCCCCTGCCATAGATCTCCTGTGGCAAAGCTAAATGTAATATTCAAACCTGTAAAGTTTAACTGCTGACTCATACCTCGATTGTGTTAATTTTATTTTTGCATTTAACAAGGCTTGGATAGAGGTAAATACAGTAAAGGTCTATTATGCTGCTCTTTTAAAATGGTAGTATTAGTTTTATTGCTACAATCTATCTTGCCAGAGGATGTCTCTTGTTTTCTGACACGATATTCAAATGTTATCGCAGCTTTGACACGCTTTTGTGACCACACCAATCCAATCCAATCCAATTTATTTATAACGCACTAATAAAAACAACAGAGTTGACCAAAGTGCCGTACAAAAATAAAAATATAAAATACAATCAAATATACACATATACAGTGGCATAAGAGGACGATTTGAACAGTAAAAGTCAACTTCCGAACTAGTTAAATGCCAAAGAGAAAAAATGCGTCTTAAGGCGTGATTTAAAAACAGGAAGGGAGTCAGCCTGTCTAATGCACAGAGGCAGCTCATTCCACAGTTTGGGACCAACCACAGAAAAAGCTCGGTCTCCTCTGAGTTTGCGGTGGGTCCGAGGAACCATAAGCAGCGATTGGTCCACCGATCGTAGCGAACGTGTCGGGGAGTATGACACGAGCAGGTCGGACAGATAACACGGGGCAAGACCTTTGAGGCATTTAAACACAAATAAAATAATTTTAAAATCAATTCTGTATTTGATTGGAAGCCAGTGAAGGGAAGACAAAACAGGTGAAATGTGATCATGCTTTCGTGAGCCAGTTAAAAGACGCGCTGCGGCGTTCTGAACCAGCTGCAGGCGTGCAAGCGAGGACTGACTAATGCCGGTGTACAGAGCGTTACAGTAGTCCAGCCGTGTCGTAACAAAAGCATGAATCAAAATTTCAAAGTGGTGACTAGAAAGTGAGGACTTTATTTTTGCAAGCTGCCTCAGATGGAAAAAACTAGCCTTCACCACAGCACTAACCTGCTTGTCAAATTTAAAATCCTGATCCATTTTAACACCAAGGTTTAGCACAGCGGGGGTAACAAACTGTGTCAAGGGTCCCAGGTTTGCAGAGGCAACTCTACCATTACTAGGCCCAACTAGTAGAACCTCTGTCTTTTTATCATTGAAATGCAGAAAGTTAGCGGACATCCAGGATTTAATTTCATCAACGCACTCTAAAAGTTGAGTGGCACTGAACGCATTCTCACGCTTAAGGGGCACATAGATTTGGCTGTCATCAGCATATAAGTGAAATGACACCCCAAATCTACGGAGAACAGATCCTAGCGGAAGCAGATACAATGAAAACAAAAGTGGTCCGAGAATGGACCCTTGTGGTACACCACATGACAGGGGAGCTGTGGAGGACACACAGTCACCAATTTTAACACAGAAACTCCTCCTTGTTAAGTAGGATCTGAACCATTTCAGAGCATAACCCCGAATGCCGACCGAATTTTCAAGACGACACAGGAGGATTTCATGATCCACTGTGTCGAACGCAGCTGTCAGGTCCAACAGCACCAATGCCACAGTGTGGCCAGAGTCCGTAGACATAAAAAGATCATTTAAAACCCTAAGCAAAGCTGACTCAGTGCTGTGGCGGCTCTTAAAACCAGACTGAAAAACCTCGGAAATCTCATGCTCATCCAGGAATGCCTTCAGCTGGTTAAAAACCATTTTTTCCAAAATTTTGGACAGCAATGGAAGCTTGGAAATCGGGCGAAAGTTAGACAGATCATTAGGATCAAGGCCAGGTTTTTTTGTTAATGGCTGGACAACAGCATGTTTGAAACTTCCAGGCACTACTCCATTCCTCAAGCTCCCATTAACACAATGCAAAACAAAGGGTGCTAATGTGGAAAACACGTCTTTGAACAGGCGTGGAGAGATGGGATCAAAGGGTGAACCAGCGGGCTTCATCTGACTGACAACTTTTTCCAAACAGGAGAGTGTCACAGGCTCAAAATGATCAAATAAGGCTGAGCATGTGACAGAGTCAGACACGGCAACAGATGGGGTGCTGATAAGGGACCTAGTGGTGACAACCTTATTTATGAAAAAGTTCAGAAAGTTTTCACACAATGCAGGTGAGGCGTCAAGGACATGTGATTGAGGAACATTAAGCGCAGCATTCACCAAATTAAAAAGAACCCGAGGGTTGTTCCTGTTGGATGTAACCATATCAGCAAAATACATCATCTTAGCAGTTTTAACAATTGTCTGATAGTTATGCAAACTGTCCTTTAACATTTGAAAGGAAACTTGCAACTTATCCCTTTTCCACCTGCGCTCAGCTCTCCTGCACTGACGTCGAGCAGCGCGAGTGGACTCATTAAGCCACGGATCAGGTCTAGGTTTGGGTCGCCTAGTTTTTAACGGAGCCACATTGTCCAAAATTGACAGACAAGTTGACAGCATGTTATGACCACAGAGGAGCCATTGCTCATGCTCGGCTATATTTTGTAAAGCCAAAGCTACACTAAAATATGAAGGACACCATCCATAGTGTTTTCAAAAGTGTTGCTTGATCCCATTTACTAGGGTTTGGGATCATTTTGGAATTTTATTTGCATATAATATTTCTTTATGGGCAATGACTTATTATTTCCCAGTTCACAATTTGGATCTGCAGAGTTTGCTGTAAATACCCCGACCACCTTCTTCTGTGTTTGCCTCCCCTGCTCTGTGTTTATTTTGTGTTCATCCTGCTCTGCCCCTGACCTGATTGCAGATGGGGCTGTTGTCGTTGGCGTCCATGACAGTGACCTCCACCGTGGTCCGAGCCACATAAAGACCGTCACTCGCGGTGATGTTGAGCAGATACCAGTTCTGCAGCTCACGATCCAAGATCCCGCTGACGTAGACCTTCCACTCACCCTGAACCAGAGCCAAACCAAACACGCCGCGCGAGTTCCCACCTAGAGAAGACACACTGTGATTACAATCTGAGTATAAGTAGCATGGATGTGTTTGGAGTGCTTTGCTATTTTCCTTGGCTTTATGCTGATGTTTTGTTACAAACATGTAGCTTCCTCACCAAACTAAATGTTGTCACTTTGAGATTTAAAACACCTGTGCACTTTCATGTGTAACCTTCCACTGTGCGATCTTCTGGGACACAGTCACATCCAGCCTGCTGAAGAAGCTACATGTTACTTTTGTGTGTGGAGGAAATCCAGCTGGTTCATTTTATTGGACCATTTTATTCTCAAGCATTTTAATTATTCATATTTTATTAGTTACCATAAAAATAAACAAGCATTTGAGTGCGCCGTTCTAACTCATTAGAGCGGTCAAACTAAAAGAGCTTTTTTAAAACCATGTTAATTGTCATGTTTTATGGCTCCCGAGGTTAGAGAAGTCAAAACAGCTAGTTCTGCAGATTTTTTTGGGAGCCTCAATAACACATTTAGGCTTCAAATGAAAGTACAAAGATCAGTGTAATTCTCATTTGTCCCGAAGTGTCAGTGAAACTTTGTTTTATGAGATTTGCAGGTCAATACATTTCTTTAGAATAGTTGTTTCATTATTTTCGACAGAATGCCGTTTTATTCATTCACAAAGCATCCACTGCCTTCTTCAGCTGCCAGCACACACAAATATGAGGCAGGTCCCAATCAATACACATCTATCTTCAAGTTTCAACGTAGAGCGAAGTAGCAGCTCTTGAAATTTGACCTTTCATAACAACGGCTTTATCACTGTTTTAAATCATAGTCACGACCAGAAAGCGAACATGAATACAAAAGACTACACTGCCTTTAAAGTCCGTAACCTTGTTTTACACTGATGTACAGTACCCACATTTTACTGAGATGACTGAGATTTAGTTTTATGATGTGTTTCTTTTTCTTTGAGAAATAAGTCAATCACAAAAAGAATAGTAGTATACTTTAGGGCTGCGCCGTTTGTATCTTGTTGCATTATTGTCAGGTGACACAAAAGTTCATATTGCGAGACGCCACATTATATTCCATTGGACTGAGATGTACACATTTTTTTACGCAAACTTGTAGAAAGGTTCAGTTGCAGGTGTGATTTTCATCATCTAGTTTTTTGTCAGACTTTGGTTGCTTTGACACAATCTGAAAAACTTACAAGTTTTGTTTGAATTTAGTGGGACCTTCTGTGTAGGGTAAAATATCGCCAAAAATATTGCTACTGCCCTATTCCAGATTTTGCAATTTTTGATTTACAAATGTATTTTCAGACGTAACGGAGAGGGCATATCTTAAAGTTATCTGAAACTTTCAGAAACCTTGATTTTATAATTCCTCTATGTCCTTTCATTGACCTTTCCTTCAATTACTTTTATTCTACAAAAATACATTTATTGCCTTTTATAAAGACATTCAGTCATTGGACAATCGGCAAGTTTTCAATTTAGAAAGTGGATTTTTTCCTCTACTCTGGATGTTTTTTTGCTCAGCGCGGGACCGCACATGGAAACTAAGGCTGCAATAAAATGGGAAAGGTTAGTAATATATGAGGATGAATTCAGAATTTGACCTTTCATAAAACTTTCACAGAGAACAAAGTTTAATTTCTAAGCAGCTCGACCTTATCTAATTGCACTGTGAACTACGGCTTTAAACGATAATATATCAGGCCTGATTACGGGAGCGTTATCCTATAATTTTCTCACCGGTGATGTAAAAGCTGACCATCCGATTTTGGTCCGTGCCGTCACGATCTCTGGTTTTGAGGACAGCCACCACCTCCCCCAGTGGGTCACTCTCCTTCACCGCTCCTCGGTACAGCTCCCGCTCAAACTGGGGCAGGTTGTCGTTCACGTCCGATACAGCAATGGTCACGACCGTTGTGGAGGACAGCGACTTGGCCTCGCCCAAATCTGAAGCTACCACCTCGAAACTGTAGCTGGAGCAGAATTCATGGTCCATTTGGCTCAGTGTGGTAATCCAGCCCGTCTTACTGTCGATGGCAAATGAAGCTTTTCTTTCTGCTCTAGAGGGTGGCTGTGACTCCTTTGTTAACTCTGAATTAGATAACATAGGTCCAAGGCTGTATGTCACCTGTAGTGAAAAATATGTAGTCTTTCACTTTCAATAGAAAATGCCACATTACCTAATATTCCATTATTACGTAAACATTAATGACCTGTCCATTGGAGCCCCAGTCTGGATCGAGGGCTCGTACTTGGACCACTCTGGTCCCGACAGGCATCCCCTCCATCACAGTGGCCACATAAGGGTTGGTCTCAAATTCTGGCTTGTTGTCATTGATGTCGAGTACCTGCAAAGAAATGTGCACAAAATCGCAGGCCTGAACGTTAACCTCTTAACCCCCTCTTAACCCAGCACATTTTCTCCAGCTTTACCCAAATGTAAAGGCTTCTCGACTGGAGCTTACAGCCTATAGGCCAATGTAAGCCCTCATTTGAAAGCTAAGACCTACAACACCAGAGCCGTGTGAAGATATTTTCGTTAGGGGGGTGCTGAGAGACAAGATTGCCCCAAAAAAGCTATTTCTGTGCTTATTTCTTATTTAAAATTGCCTGTAATGCGTAAACGATCCACCAGGGGGTGCTGTAGCGCCCTCAGCACCCTGGGTTCCCGGCCTTATAAGCTTCTTCCGTGTTTCCGTTTTGTCATGTTTTCGTCACGTTTTCAAAAAAATCGGATCAAAACATATCAAATAAGAAACAAAAACATGTTGAAAACACAACCAAAAGAGACAAAAACGTGACAGTCCTAACAAAGAAGAAGCTTAGATGAGTTGTGTAGGTCTTAGCTATCAAATGAGGGTGTAAGCTCCAGTCAAGAAGCTTTTAGATTTGGGTAAAGCCGTACTGAGAGGTTAAGAGGTTAAAGTAAAACTCACTTTCATTGATCATCCTCTACCAATTGGGTTTTAGACAGGAAATAGGTTGAATAGTGGTCACACACATGCAGACTAGTGGCCACTATTTATATGCATGCATATTGTTTATTAAATTGCAGAGTGAACTTCAAAAAGTAAAACTGCCAAATGTTTGTGTATTCTGCAAGTAAGTTTTTATTTTTTTAATGGGATAGGACAGAACAACCTGAAAGGGTGTTAAACTGACTTCTGTTAATTACAACTTGCATGAGTTTCCCCATTTCATAACTTACCTTAACTTCCACGTCCACAGTAGAGACAGTCTCAATCAGGTCTCTCCTGGTCGTCGCAGAAACCTTGAATCTAAAGGTGCTGACCTCTTCATAGTCAAGGGGCAGGCCCAGTCGAATCAAACCCGTCTCCTTCTCCACTGTAAATGTCCCTTCCTGGTTACTGTCCTTTGTCTCTCCTGCTATGGCAGTGAAGAAGCCAGTCTGCCCCGCGCCCATGTACACTGACCCCAGGGCCGTCCCGACCGCGGTGTCCTCTGGGATGGTGAAAGAGTATTGTGGCTGGCTGAAAGAAGGGACAAAAGCATCGGGCGGGACCACGTGGATGAATGCAGAGACCAGAGAGTGTTTAGGAGGAGAGCCGGAGTCTGTGGCTTTGACAAAGAAAGACAGTACGGTCCCCTGGAGGTGATCTACAGTGCTCTTGGTCATCATCCACCCACTGTCGGCCTCCACCTGGAGATGGAGAGAGAGTAAACAGTAAGAAGCTTGCCATCCATCGGTTTCTGGGAGTAAAACTTTGCAATAGCAATAATTCCAAACTAATTCCAAAACTTTTTAATGGTCAAGCCCTAAGAATGGCTCTATAACAGAGAAAAGTTCATGCCCAACAGCTGCAGTTACGCTGTCTATGAAACAATACCTCTCTGAAATATTGTTTTCACTCTATGGAGAGGGTTAGCAGTCGGACGAGAAAACACAACTCATGCATCATTATTTTAGTATTGCAAACTGAAAAAATCATTTTTTTCTCGTAATAGAATTAAATATGTTTTGTCTTTCATAATTTAGTAAAAACGGATGTTACACTTTGTGGAAAAGATTAGTAGAAAAGGAAAAAGGAATGAGTGTGGACCACAACTAACTATTTAAAATTCACACATTCCCTCTTTCATTAATTGCAAACACAGTTTACTGCGGTGTTTGGCTGTATTGAATTCCCCATTGGTGGCTACAGGCAGTTCTCGTGACCTGCAGAATATTTTAGGTCATGAAATACGTTGAGAGAACCTACGTCAAACTTTGAACTACATCAAATAAACATTAAAGATGGCAATGGATTTGCAGTGCACTGTGCTGCTCCAGCACATTTTGAATATGCAACTGTGCCAGAAATTTCATTGGCAAAACATCTGCTATAAAAGTCCATTAAACACCCGAGGCACTGACCTCCAGCACATCGACCAGCGAAAGCCGCGCCTCACTGTACAGGGAATAGGTGATGCGTCCATTAGGGCCGGCATCCGGGTCAGTGGCCTGAATCTGAGTGACCAGGGAGCCCTTAGCCACGTTAGCTTTGATGCTCATCCTGTACTCAACAGCCCTGAACCGAGGCGCGTTGTCATTCTCATCTGCGAGGACCACCCTGACCGTACAGAACGACGCACGGCCTGCAACAAAGAACAAAGAAATTTAGAAGCAAGCTCCATTCAAGTCTACATGAAAAAAGATTAAACTGACTTTGTTCTGCCATTTCAAAAAAGTCACAGAAGACACATTTATCAGAGAGACTGCCACGCTACTTCTGAAGCATTGTACGTCAAAGGAAAGTAAATAAAACATACCGTATGTGAGATGCTATTTTTAGGTTTTGTAAGTTGAAGATTTGCACTTGCACACTGAAGATATAAAATCTACACATTAGGGCAATGTAACCCCAAACATAGAGACTTTATGGTATTGGTGTTAAATTAAATGACTGAAACACGTGATAATGGGTGATCAACTACTAACCAAAAGGCTAATATTTTATTTTGTATTACTTCTCTACATAATTTGAATATCAATTAAACGGAGCTTGCATTAATTTCTCATGTTCTTAATCTTAACTGCAGGTGTAGAAAGCTGAATCTTAAACTCCAGTGTTTAGAAACCCAAACCACTGACCTCCTCCGTCTAGAGCCATCACAGTCAGCACCATATCTTTATTCCGGGGGCTTTCTCTGTCCAGCCGCTGATTTGTGGATATAACTCCGTCTGCATCGATAGTGAACTGAGTTTTTCCCAGATCGTTCACGAAGGAGTATGTGATCTGACCGTATAATCCAGAATCCTCATCAGTCGCCAGGACCTGGGGGAGAGGTAAAGCATTCACATTTAGTTCAGGCCTCCAGCGGTGAACAGAGTGAAGTTAGATAGGTCGACAAAAAATATTTGTTTACCTGAATAACCTTTGACCGTGCAGGTGCGTTTTCACTGACCTCGGCCAGATAGAACCTCTGGCTAAAAACAGGACTGTATAAATTAGCTCCCAAAACACGAATGATGACCTACAGAGAAAAAAGACCCTTGTTGACCTTGTTGAACAGATGGAAAATAATAATGTATCATAATGCTACAATGTTTTACTGTCTACAGACATTTTCACCAAGCATTTGATAATTACTGAAAATCACATACCCAAGATGACTAATATGTTATCGAAAGGCAATTTGTCTGGATTATGATTAGAAAAACCAAGCTTGAAATAAATCATAACACTTTATTTTAGAACTCATTTATTAACAGATAATTCAGTACCAATTAGTGTACTGATTGATAGTTAATTACCTCTCAATTGGTATTAATAAAGCACTTATTAGTCCCATGTTTTTCATCACCATATTCAACATCTTACTAGCTACTAACTAACACTTTCCCATTTATTCATTCTTAATTACAGTTTATCAGTCAGATATAAGACCGTTGTTGGACATTAATTATAGTGTGAATACCCTTATACATGCCTTATTAGGTAATCTGCCAGTTTAGTGTTAGCAGTTATGCATATCCAAATCCCAAAGCGTATTGACCGTAGAACAGCCTACAGCAGGGACCAAGAGCCGAAATTGTCAACCTTGATCCTGTGAAGAGCCAACCATTTGCGAGATCCAGTGGCAGTAGTTTAATGTGATTACATGTAATGTGAACGTTATATTTTATCACAATAAACTTTATGCCTGGCCTTTTTCTTTTCTTTTCAATAATTGTATTAGATTTAATGGTTTTACTCCTCACCAAGATTGAAATGTATATTAAATAAACTGACATGTTGTGCTGTTCTGTTCTGACTGGGACAGAATTAGATTTGTGAGTGTGTTAGTGTGAGGGGCCCTACCCACCGAGTCCCCTCCTCTGATTCACCCCTGGCCTGTGCGCTCAGTGCCTGCAGTCTGGTACTGACTGGACCGTGCAGAGAACGCACTCTAGGCTGCAGAAAGTTCATACATTTTAATCAGGAGCCTCTGGAGGACGTCTGAGATTCTGTTTTATGTTGCATACAGTAAAAGCACATGTGAAAGAAAAGTCAATGGCTGCGTATTTCCGCGTTACGATGCTTCATTAGAGCTTGGATTTTTTCCATTTCCTAATTTTGATCTTTTTTCTGTGAATATGAGGTCAACTTTCATCAAATAAAGAGTAGGCTAATCAGAAACTTGAAAAGCACAGAAACTGATCCCAGTGCCACGATCTGCCTGACTGTTTAACCTACATCCCACTTTGAGTGAGGCTGCTGCACGGGCACCTTGTACACGCCGCCTCGAAAAGGAGAGAGACAGGGAAACAGGGTCTGTGGACTATGGTTGGATTTTTGGTCAAGATTCTAAAAGACTGTTACAGTTTATGTACCAATTATTTTGCAAAGAGCCGCATTGTATTAAATATATCCAATCATGCAAAGATTGGATAATCATGCAAAGCCCTCTGATAGGCCAAGAGCCGCATGCGGCTCGAGAGCCGTGTGTTCGCCACCCCTGGCCTACAGTTTTATGTCAGTGTGATACCTCATTTGAAAGCTATGTAAGATCTGTGTAAAACAACTTTCATCTCATTTGCTGTCCCGTAATCATAACCCTAACCCTAAACCCTAACCTTAACTCTAGCACCCCGATCAGGGGCAAGTAACAGGTTAATACTATCAAAACTGTTGTTCATTCATCAACTCTTGATAAACAGGGACAAATCAAACAAATCGGTCTAATTTATGTCCAGTTACCTCTTACTTAAGTATTTTGTATCTGAGAATGTGTTCCCCAAGTGATGTGGGAAAGTGTTAGTTAGAAGCTAGTAAGATGTTGAATAAGGTGATACAAAATAAGGAGTAATAAGTGCTTTATAAATACCATTTATGAACTAGTTAACCATCAATAAGTACACTAATAACCACATAATTAGCTGTGAAGAAGTGAGCGCTAAAATAGAATAAAATAACCAGCCACAAACAAGCAAATATAGTTTAATAATAAAGAATAAAATAATTAATAGTGATCACTTAATAAAGTAGAGTCGTGCTTGTTGAAAAGTTGAAAAAAGTTGGATTTGTACATACAAAGTAGTTAGTAGTACACACCAGTAATGCATTTTAATCATAGTAAAAATATCCTAGAAAAAGCCTTGAATTTTCTGGTGTATGGTTTGAAGATCAACACTCATGAGAATAAATAAGCAAGTAACATAAGTTTGTAGCTTAGTGTCAAAGTTGAAGAAATGCGCACGAGTGAATGAAATATTGGTAGTGCCAGAAGTTTGTTTCCTGTGATCTGTGGTTCCGTTTCGCATCCCCTCTAGGCCCGAATGTGTGTACTTTGTCAGCTTGTCTGACTACGAACCTGATATGATCCGAACACATGTTAACCACTGGGGCATTAAAACCGTGAGCAGCGGACACTGTAACGCACCATTTAATAAACGTGATGTCACGGGTCAATGCACAGGGCAGTATTTCTCTATATCTGAGTCAAAAATTTAAAATGTAATATCCAGTGATCTGACAGGAGTAAATTGGAGTTGGAGAAAGCCGTCTCACCTGCGCTGTGTTGGTGAAGACTCCATCGGACACGGACACATTGAGCTGATAGGACAGTTTCATGCCCCGTCTCCTCTTGTTAGACAGACTGAGCACTCCTGTATCTGGCTTCATCAGAAAAGTCATGCGCTCATTTCCAGAGAGGATGCTGTACCTGCAGGCAATAAAAAGTTTGAAAGCAATGTTAGAGCAGAAGTACACCTCTAAATAGAAACACGTCTTTGTATGCGACGACAATATCACATTGGATATACCAGATACAATTCTCCAACAAGTTAGGATTGTGCAAAATACAGCAGCAGAGCACAGTACAGCTTTATAGAGTCGGCACAGGTTAGACAATAAACTAACAGCATTGAATCACCATACGCAGATCTCTCCAAATTTGAGAAATCACATTATCTATCGTGATTTTACATTGTCGTCAAATCACCCATGTCCAATCTTTACGTCATACGTCAATACAACATGAAAACAACATAATGCCCTGGCTGATTGTTGACACCTGTGATGTCATGTGGCAACGTCTCAATTTATCTAAACTCTGATGAAGCGAAACAGTTAGAAGAATCATAATATTATTTTACAAAATATTTCGTTATCTTGTGATTAAATTCCAAAGGAGTACCGGTATGTGGAATGTAAGCCTGTAAGCTGAAAACAGGTTTGCATCCAGGGAATTGGTATTATTTTCCTTTTTTTACACATATATATATGTGCAGTGTCCTCCTTTTTGATTAATCGCAAGTAAAGTGAAATCACAATTGGACTGGTTGCTATTAGACTGAAATTGAGTTGCCTTGTGTACGAAATGCGCGGCATAAATAAAGTTGCCTTGCCTTGCCTATTTCGGCAAAATTATTTTGTCTTGTTTGGGTCTAATGGTAATAATATTTCAAACTGTGTAGTGTGTAGTGTGTACAAATATCCTCTGATATGCATGAGATTCTTTTATTGGTTTAGCAATTAATATTTCAATCTTGTCTTCCTTAAAATTTGCATAGTGAATTGAATCTTAATTTAGATAAATCTCAAATCTAATCGGAACAATCACATTGCATATTTATCCCAAATGGTGGAGCCCTACTGGACAATAAAGGCAGGTTACCTGAGCTTGTTAGCGTCACATATGTCTGCGTCAGAGGCCTGGACACACGTTACAAAGTGCCCTCTGGGCGCCAGCTCGCTCACGAAGGCCTCATACAGAGTTTGGCTGAAGTTCGGAGGATTGTCATTGGTGTCTGTGATGGTCACTGTGACACTGACATCGCTGCTGAGGGGCGGGTCTCCACTGTCTGTCGCTCGAACAATAAAGTTGTATTTTTGGATGAGTTCGTAGTCAAGGAGGCGGGCGGTGAATATAAAGCCGCTGCTGCTGTCAATCTGGAAGTAGTCTGAACTGTTGTAGAGGTCTGATAGGATTTGGTAACTCACTAAGGCATTCTTCTCTGTGTCTTGATCCAGCGCAAGCACCTACAGACACAGAACAGTGCATTATGAAACGGGGAGAGAGCGGCTTCATGCATTATTCAAAAAACGCTTGATTTGTTTCTTTAGACGCAGTTTAAAGTGAAACAGCTACAGTCAGTGGAAAAAGTAAATTAGGTTTTACATTCAGTTTCCTGGCAAAAACACCTCTCTCGCAGAAAGTTTAATCTGCAACACTTCCAACACAAAACTCCCACCATGTATTACCTAAATGGGAGTATAGGTGCTGGGCAAGATCAGCATCTTATGTATAGTATGAAGTTTATCCTTCGAAAGAATAACAAAATAAATGCAGTAAACTTGTCCTTTCTAGAATTGCACTTGCAAATGATATGCTTAAATTGAAGGGTTCAGATGCCCTCCCAGTAACCTTCATTTGAGATTGGATTTGCAACACTGTGGATGAATTAAAAGTCACAGAGAGTTAATATTCCAGTAAATCACTCACTTACTTTCTTTTTTTTACGTTCAAAAAAACCCCGGGACCTTATTGCTATGAGGTTAGAGCATTAACCACTGTGCTACTGTTATAGCCAGTGTTAAAGGGCAATTATGTTTTAGCATAAAATCAAATAAAGTACATAATGTTGGTGTAAATCCTAAATTCCACTTTAAATGTGATTTTGTGACCTTTTGACCTGATGGGCTTCTCATGCCTCTCATGTCCAATAACCGATACATTTACACTGTATGTAAGTCAATACAAACCTGCATCACTGTGGTCCCGATCATTGCGTTTTCCGACAGAACGGCCGCGTAGGAAGTATTCAAGAACAACGGCGGGTTGTCGTTCACATCCAGCACCACTATGTCCACATCCACGTCGGACTTTGCGCTGGTCAGCGTGTCTGTCGCCTTCACTGTCAGCCTGTAATACTGCGTGGCCTCGTAATCCAATGGGTAAATTACAGAGACGACTCCAGAGTCGAAACCGATGTCGAACTGCAGAGAAGGGTCCCCGTCTGTGATCGTGAAGATGACGCTCTGACCCTCGGGAGTGGTGGCGTTTATGCGCAGGACAGAGGTGGAGACAGATACATCCTCTCGGACCGTGACGCCATAGAAGGACTTGTCGAACACCGGCATGGCTTTGTTCACGACATTAACAGGCAGCTCGATCTCGCTGGACAGAGAAGGGAGTCCGCGGTCTGTGGCCACAATGGTTAACCTGTACTCTGCGTTGGAGAGATCAGACTCGAAAGCCCGCTGTAACGAGAGCTCTCCCGTGACTGGATTCATCTGTGAAAAGTAAAATAGAACCGTCTTGATCTATTATTCCTTAAATGCTTTCTTCTTTTGTCAGAGAAGTGTTATTTTGCAGTTCTCTAAAACCTTATATGAGCATTTTAAAGGCACTCAACATGATAAATTCATTAACTTAACATTGTCTTATTTACTGCTCTGTTTTATTGCCTTAATGTTTGTTGCAGCCCTATGAGGCAACTCCTGTTGTGATATTGCGATATTGGGCTATACAAAACCATTGATTGATTGATTTAAATGTGCATGTTTTAAGTTGACGACGGAAATCAGAGCACCCTGGGAAAATTATCCCTACACAGGCAGAACATCCAAAGTCCACTCAAATAGGCTTTTTTTTTAATATGGCATTATACCTGGAAGTTCCTGTGCTGTTCCCTCAGACTGTAGGTCACGTCTGCATTTACCCCTCGGTCTAAATCCGATGCAGACACCGTGAAGATGACTGATCCGGGCTCTGCCTCCACTTGTACTGTAGCGTAGTACGGCAGGTTCATGAACACAGGAGCATTGTCATTCATATCCTCCACCTGAAGTAAGCACAGCAAGGTTATTCAAGCATTTAGGTTTTAAGTAATCAGTCCCAACATAGCTTAATGCTGTTCTGTTTTCGTTTCTAGTGTATCTTTGAAGCATTGCAAAGCACTCCCACTGAGTTTTTGGAAACAGAATATCTATGCAATGTTGCCCCAGTGCTCCCCCTGTCCAAATCTGAGCCTTATTAACTTTCGCCAAACGTTGACCTATGACCTACAGCTTATTAGTGCCTCTTATGTTTTAGTGCAAACTCTGGTATTGGTTTTATGCTAGATGCTCTACTTGACAGTTCCTCTCCGTTTGTCCAGGGTTAGGAATAACAAAGTGTGTCCCAGTGTGGTATGAAACCACTTAAGGCAGCTTTGCTATAATATGCCAGTCAAAGTGACACACAATTAATGTGTATACAGTCTACAGAGGCACCGTTCCCGACCTCCCAGAGGAAATTGCTATTTTATAAGCATTTGTATTGGAAAAATAAAAATAAACTAATCTAATCCATTGTGTCTTCAGGCTTTGAATTAAATGCTAGTGCCTTGATATCCAAAGTGTTTGGTGTGATTTGATTTCACAGCAAATCTTACCCTCTGAATTCAGGCTGCTGCAAATAAGAGGTCAAATTATATACACTGAATATTTATATGGTGAATTTTTTTGTGTTTAATCTTTATTTCTTTTTTGTTAACTTTCTGTCTCTGCTGGATAAACCCAGTGGGAAATGTTGATGTGTCATTTAGAAACATAATTATATTCACTGTCACATAGTTCATTAGAAACAGAACCTCACCTGCACTTGCACTGTGACTCTGGCCACCCTCAGCACCTCCTCCTCTCTCCGCACTTCAACCACCAGGGTGTAGGTTGGCGTCTCCTCTCTGTCAAAGGGCTTCCCAGTGGTGAACAGCACCCCGCTGGTTGGACGGATCTCGAATCGCCCAGTGGGGTTCAGCAGAGAGTATCTGAGGGGCTCATTCAGACGATTCCCGACAGTATTCACCACAGTTAGCTTGCTAACGTTAGCCACATTCTCTCGGACAGAGGCAGAATAAACCGGGAGGGTAAAGAGGAGACCGCTGTCCAACACTTCACGAACCAGCACTGTCACCAACGCCATGCTGGAGAAACGACCATCCCAGACCTCAAAAGCAAAAGAACACACTAGGTCAGGGAATCAGTCAGTAGAACAAGGATTACATTAAAAAAGTGAGTTTGGTTCAGTTATCAATCAATTATCAATCAATCAAGTGTATTTCTTTAGCACTTTACAACAACGCTTGGCAGACCAAAGTGCTATACATAAAAACACAGAGTTATGGTAGTTGATACAGAATTGTAATAAAACGATTTGGTCTGTACTAATATTTATTGGCCTTTTATTCCCCCTGTGGTCGAGTCAAAACTTTACCATTCTGTATGTCTGTATGTTCAGCCCACTTGTGGTGCAGCCACAATATGCCTCCTATTCTCGTGTCTATGTATAACCAAGCATAGTTAGCTCTTCATGTGGAGGTGTCACCAAACTCTGGAAGATCAATGTTCTCAATAATGTGCTGAAATGCTCAAATGTCTCCTGGCCTGTAGTTCTGGTAAACTTCTACTTAAGCCTTTCCATCTATAACTCCTCAATTTTGGGGGAAATTTCTTAGTTTGGCTCTAGTTTATCTCTATAGGTGAAAAGGTCAGACAACTACATATATACGCAAGGTTGTGGTTATGGGTATTATGGTACATGATCATAGGTGAGCATGTGTGTGTATTTGTGCCTGGGTATGACAATGATTTTATGCAATACATAGTTTTGCATAACTATGTATTAGTTACATAGTGTTCCCTCCTGGAACCGCCACCTTAACGTGGTGGAGGGGTTTGAGCGCCCGAATGATCCTGGGAGCTCCGTTGTCCGGGGCTTTGTGCCCCTGGTAGGGTCTCCCATGGCAAACAGGTCCTAGGTGACGGGTCAGACAAAGAGCGGTTCAGAAGCCCCTTATGAGAGACCAACAGGCCCGGTTAGAACCATGAGGCCGACCTTCTGTGGACCCTCCACCTGCAGGAGGAGCCATAAGGGGCTGGTGCAATGTGATGTGGGCAGCTCCAACGGCTGCCCCCACGACCTGGCAACGGACAAGTGAATGGATGGATGGATAGTTTTGCTTAAATGTATATAATGATACTTTTCCATTAAGGTACCACTCATCCAGGCACACACACACACACATTCAAAGGAAGAGAAGGATGGAAATGTTTTTGTTTAGTAGTGCTTCTTCAGAAGAGACCATTACTGAGTCACGTTCAACACTTTCAAGCCATGTATTGTATGTATATAGGACACGAAGACGCGATGCACTGGCGGGAAGCTGGGATTGTAGAAGAAGAAGAACTTTTATTTATATAGCGCCTTTCACAAAGCACTTTACATGAAACAATTATACATTCACCCCACACTCGATGGTGTTCTGTTTCAGAAGTGCTGTCGCGACTGCACACATCTGCGCCAACGGTCCCTCTGACCATCATCATGCATTCACACACACACATCATTCATCCTGGCCTATTGTACATGTTTTTAGTGGTAGGGGAAACCTACCTAATAATTGTACCACCGCCCTTAGGGTCCGTGGGCAAATGCTCCATGAGCTTCTGTTGTCCCACGAGATGAGTTAGATTATGCCTGGAGTCCTGCGTTGAAAAGTTATACCTGCCCGCTGACTCATCGTAAAAGGCCATAGCCCGTAACTCCTCTCTGGGTCGTAATGTGCATTCATAATCACGCCTCATACATTGCCCTTTCTGTGTTGAATAGGAATAACAAGGGCAAGGCTATGGCAGCAGAGCAACCCTGTTAACAACTCAGACAGCCAGTCGACAGGGAGATGCACAGAGACATATAATTAAAATGTCTACAGCTGCACCTTACCCTGTTCTCTGACCTACCAGAAATGGTTCTTATATGAGCTTTTCTACGTCAATTGGTTGCATAACATGACATTCCAGAATGTGATGATAAAATCTCAGATGTAAAGCAGGGACCTATAGAAATGTATGGAGATGAACTGTGTTTGAAATGTTAATCTTGTACCTCAAAGTCCTTTACTAACAACAATTATGCCTGTGTGGTTGACTTTTTAATACAATAGCACAATGATTTTTAAACTTTTCACACCAAGTACCTCCTCTACCACTAGACCAGGTTACAGGACTAAACCACGTGTAAACCTGAGCTAAATTAAGTCTAAAATGTACTGCAGTACCAAATAGAAGTCTTCCGCTTAGCCTGCTTTGAAACAAATATTTGATCAATGTTCATTTCCAAAGACATTGAACTTAATTCCAGTTTTGGTTTCACATGAATAAGAGTTATTAGTTAGTAGTATAACATATAAACGAGGCGTTAACATCCGTTATTATGCAATAACATTCTTGGCTGTCCACCATCTCAATACTAATGCATAGCTCTGTTGGAATGTTATGAAAACAATCAAACACAACCAATTGTCTATAATTGTATTGTAAAGAATATTATTCTATACAAGTTATGCGTTGGGAAAAAAAATATCCTGTCTATAAGCCTACAGGGTCAATAACTCACCTTCACGTTGAAACGGTATCGCTCTTTATTGAGGTTTGGATTCACAACAGTCACGACGCCTGTGTAGCGTTCAATGTAGAAGTATTCTGTGTCCACCAAAGAGTAGATTAGCTGTGATGTCATGGAGCTGTCAGGTTCAGAGGTCAAATCGGGGTCAAAGGCCTCGACCTTCAAAACTTCAACGCCCAAATAGGACGGCAAAAGAAGCACGGCCTCAAATGTGTCCTGTGCGAACTTTGGGGGTGAATCGTTGATGTTGACGACCTACGACAGCACATATATTGCAATTTATTGGGCAAAACAATATGGCTGTGTTGTCCATCAAGGAAATCAAAACCGGACAGTAATAATGTCTTGATGGTGTGAAAAGGACAAAAGAACTAACTTTTATCATCACTTCTGCTGGGCTGTCGGCCGTTTGAGGAGGCTGGCCACTGTCGCAGACGTGAACCCGGAAGATGAAATCGGAGAAAGTCTCATAGTCCAAACCAGCAATTGTCCTGAAATGTAACAATCAAAAATTAAACAAGTGTATGCATACTTACAAGAATTGTTGTACAGGTGCATCTAAAATGGGAACAAAAGTGAAAATATGTATCCTTGTAGTGCATTTCACAAAGTAAATGCACATATGTATTTTATAAATTGCACAGTGGCATTTTCACAGTAACGATTGTGTTTTATTTGTAAAATTCAACTGTTATAAAATTTTTCATTCACTCCACACTGGGTCATGCTAAGCCACTTACTTTTGTAAGCTCTTAGTGCTCTTAGTAGAGTGACAGAAGTGCAGCCGCACACATCTGACTTAAAAGACCCCTCAACCAACACCAACCTCTCACACTCAGCCAGGCTAGCTGCCATTTCCCTCATTGAATTTCCATCCAGGTACTAACCCGGCACAACCTGCTTCACTTAAGAGATCTGATGAGAACTGAAATGTGGTCCCTTTACCAATCAAATCATTTTGAGTTGTACATGCTCCTGTCTGCTATTGAGTTTCCAAACATTTTTAAGTCCTGTTACTATTGCGTTATTCATATCGGGCGGCACGGTAGCGCAGCGGTTAGTGCTCTCGCTTCACAGCTAGAAGGTCCCAGGTTCGATTCCCACCTGGACGAGGCCTTTCTGTGTGGAGTTTGCATGTTCTCCCCGTGTCTGCGTTGGTTTCCTCCGGGTACTCCGATTTCCCCTACCACCAAAAACATGTACAATAGGCCAGGATGAATGCTGTGTGTGAATGTATGGTGGTGGTCAGAGGGACCGTTGGCGCAGACGTGTGTAGTCGCGACGCGCTTCTGTCAGTCTCCCCCAGGGGAAACTGAAGCTACTAACGTAGTTTACCATCACTGAGTATGGAGTGAATGCAATTGCTCTCATGTAAAGCGCTTTGTGACCATGTCTGTCTAAGGAGCTATATAAATAAAGATCTTCTTCTTCATATTACGTTACTTTATGTTTGTTATAGAAAGTACATTTTTAACACCAGCATGGCACCCTGAAATTCTGACATAATGTGGACCTGGGGTAAACAAACTTTTAACATGAGCCAAAACTCTCTGACACTGACCACATAATTAGTACTCCTTGCATATATTCCCTCAGGAGTTTACCAAGTCTAGTCTGCCACAACACTAAAGCTGGCTTACCGGATCGACCCAGTCCCAGAGTCCACAGTGAAAAACATGCGTGCGGTCTCATCAATAATCTGGAACACTAACAGCGCGTTGTGATTACGATCCTTGTCAGTCGCCTGGATGACTAAAGGAGTGCCATCGACCCCCAGAACAACACTGTTGACTGGAGCTGCTTCACTGATTAGACCGAAATATCTGGAAAACAAGGACCCCGGAAAATTATATGTTGTGTGGCTTAAGGATATAAACACAAAAGGTTAAGAATGTCTGAAATACTTTCACCATTGCTACCTGAGTGTTTGAAATACAGGGGGGTTGTCATTGACATCTCCAACCTGGACGAGGACTGAAGTGCTGGCTTCTATTCCAGACATACTCAAAGCATTCACCACCAGGAGGTAAGAGGCTGTTTGCTGCCAAAAACAACAACATTGCCATTAGTATAAAGTGGCTTTAGCACTCCTGTCTGCATATATTAATATAACATCAGTCACAGCAGCGTTGACGGCACAAGGTGAATAAAATCAAGCCCATTTAACAAACCTCAAAGTCAAGCAGTTTGCGCGTCATGATGACACCGGTGTGATGGTTGATGTCAAAGCAGTTATCTTCATTGCCTCGACCAAGGTCATAAATAAGAGCAGAGCGGCTGATTGCACTCACAGTGGCCACATGCGTTCCAATGGTGCTGTTCTCCACAATCTATTCATGTACAAGCAACAAGATGTTGGCAATATTGGACATAGCATTTATATACAAAGAATTACAGGTCTCCAAGCGAGACCTACTTATGCTTTCAGATGTTCAATGCGACTGGGAGGCAGAGTAATCACAGGTCAGTTCATAAACCAAGATGAGATTCCTAAAAGAAAACTAAATATGTTTCCTGCGCTTAACTGATTGCAGATTGTGTTAAATGTTTTCATAAAACTATAATGTGGTGGACAAAGAGAAAATTCATACATTTGTCTTTATACATTTGAGTTGTTTTGCCAAATTTGACTATCTTAGAAATGTGGAAATCCCTTGAAGAGCTACAGTACATGGAAACGGGTGGAGAGCTAAAGGTAAGCTGAGCTATCGTTTGGAGACTCCTGCAGTAGATTTACACTGATCAAGCATATTAACAATGTTCTCTATTCTACTGGTATGCTACTGTTCCATCAACATGTCATAGACCTTTGCTTACATCAAACACAAGAGCAGTAATGAACAAGTCTTCGTGTAACAATGTGGCCCTCGTCAACTTTTAAACTATACGCTTCCAGCATTTTGCAACTCAAGTCAGTGGGCATGAAGTTGTGTATTAAGTTTTTGTCTTTACCTCAGCTTGGTACTCCTTCTGTGTGAACTTGGGTGTGGAGAATTCGGAAAGGGTCAGAGAGATGCGGACTGTAGTTGTTGCCATTAGAGGAGGAAATCCACTGTCAGTGACCCGCACAGTGAGGGTGTAGAAGCCAACGGAGGTGAGGTCCAGCTCCCGGGCAATGAATATTACCCCTGTGCCATTATCTATGCTGAACACACCGCCTGTGTTACCTGAGAGGAATAGCAATGGCATTATTTACTGATAAAGCCACAAAGCTGATTAGTGAATCTGTTCCATTTTGGCTAAATGTGAAAATCACAGTCAACAAATATGAATATTAATACATTATTTTTGCTATGTACCTGCTTCTATGTTGTATGCAAGCTGCCCATTAATCCCATTGTCTTTGTCTAAAGCTGTGACTTGCACAACAGAGGTTCCTATGGAGAAAGACTCATAGGCCATGGCGTCATACACAGTCTTTGTAAAGTATGGGATATTATCATTGGAGTCTTCTACAGCAACCAGGATCCGTGCCAGGTCACGGTTAAATGGAAACTCCTGATCCTTGACCTGGAGCAACATCAGGGAAAATGAGAGGTGAATATGGAAAGAGTCGTAGGAGGCAATAAATGAAATCAGCTAAAATTAGCACGGCAGAAGGAGCTGCCAAGGGGCGCATAATTTGGAAGAGAGCACAAGGACACGCACGTACAGTATCACACATGGAGTCTCATGGCAAATCCAGGTTTGGGGAAGAGGCAGAATAACAGAGTTAACTGAAGTAAAGGCTACAACATTTCCAAAGAACATTCAGGTCAGGAAGTTACAGTGGCAGTAGTAGCAACCAAGTACCCAACTGCACAAGTAAGTTTCAACATTCAAAAGTAGACCGCGAGGTGTGCTACCATACATCTGTCTCGCAAAAAAAGTGAGCACTGTAGAAAACTGAAAGCGTTTCAGTTGTTCAAATTTGATATTTAACCAACTTTCCATAAAATTACGACACTAATATTATTAAATAACTTTTCCCACAAATGTGTTTGAGACAACTGTATGCGAACAGAAAAAGGATAGAACGCAAACCGATGTTAAAATGCTCAAAGAGAAACATAAATCATTTTCATTGTACTTCATCCACCCATTGAAAACTCCACAATTTGGCTCACTCCTCTTACCATAACAGTGAGGATGTGCTGTGTCCGCGCCTCATAGTCCAGCCGGTCTGCAGTGTATACCACTCCAGTGCCGGGGTTGACTCTAAACAGCCTCATACTGACGGGGTCCACCGAGCCGTAAATGGAGAAGCTCAAACGTGCACGCTCGTCCGAGTCTGTCGCTCGCACGCGCAGCAGCTCTGTGTCAGCCGGCACATCCTCCGAAACGCTCACATCGTACGCCGACTGGGAAAACACTGGCGGGTTGTCATTGCTGTCCGTGATGCGGATGAAAACCTAAATCAAAAAGAAACACGGGTAATGTTTTATACCGCTGAGGTGACAAGGTGAAGCTACTACTCTGAGGAATTATTTACGGTCAGAGTATTACACAGTGAAATAATGTTGTGGACAAGCTTTGTTACACTTGACCTTTCTATGTCTGTGGCTAATCCCATTAATCCACTGTTATCGGGGATTTCCCTTCAAGTCAGTCCTAGAGGGCCAGCTAAGGCTTCAAAAGCATAATGCACAAGGATTGACAAAAGCACATTTCATAGTCGGCGAGAGATCACTTCTGAAAAAACAGAAAATGCAGGCGCAGGAACGATGATAATAAATAGTTCTCCCCGGGAAGCACTGACAATAATTTAATTTGACTTGGGTCATGAACATAAAAGGAGCAGTGCCAGTGCATAACAAATCAGAAGTGTGCATACCTGTGCCGTGGCGAGGCTGGTACCATCTGTCACCTGAATAGTCATGTTGTACACCGACTGCATCTCAGCATCTAGGGGCCTGGCCACCACCAGAGTCCCCACCCCCACTTGTAGGTCAAACTGCATGTCAAAGCTCCCTGCAAGCGGCACATGGAAAAGCACACACGCATGAGATTTGGCCATTAGGTATTCAGTCTGCGTGCTAAACTCAGGTGCTCCAAGTTATTAGTGTGTAATTGTTTTGGCTAGGAGCCTATGTCTGAGGCTG
The DNA here is from genome assembly GCA_021464625.1 of Proterorhinus semilunaris. Lineage (NCBI taxonomy): Eukaryota > Metazoa > Chordata > Actinopteri > Gobiiformes > Gobiidae > Proterorhinus > Proterorhinus semilunaris. The sequence goes on along the minus strand of CM038355.1, from coordinate 4,329,445 downwards.
GGGGGCTGTGTGGAATAAAATGAACTGCGCTGCCGTGTAATGTAGCACTCTCTCCGGCCTGAGAGCTGTTAACTGCCACACAAACATCTGTCTTATCACTGCAAAACACAACCATCTCCCAGATCAAAAACCTGCAGCCGGGTCGTTTCCACGGGCGACCAGTGTACACTTTAGAGGCGAGGTGTTAGATTACAGCAGGAAGACGATTGATATGTGTTCGGTATTCAGTGCCATCCCTTGTCTCATTCCCGCTTCTCTCTGGAGATATCTGGCAGCCCGAGCGCTTCTCGGCATATGAATACTGATTGGGCATTTTTCACAGAACCACTGTGGCGTGTGGAGTTGGAGCAAGCCACTGGGACTCGCTTTTTTAAGTCTTACTAAAGAAGGTAGTTGATATTACAACAGGAAAGAACAATAACACGCTATTCAAAACGACAAAATCAAAAAGGGCGTGCAGCATCCGACAAAACAACGGAAATATCCAATTTGGTCCCTGCCAGAAATGGGCCTCTCGGGGCAGGAACATCGTAGTTACTTTGAGACCTGTCCGACTTGTTTTACAGATACTGTCTGTACAAACTGTACAAATCTTTGCAGGGTGTGACAGATAAAAAAAGATAATAATGCACGTTTTTCTGGCAAGTATTGCGATTAGATTCAAAGTTCACGGTGCTCATTTTAACAACTTCAGAAGCAGAAACACTTGAGGGAAGACTGAAACAGACTGATCTTCTCCATAATACCATACAATAATCACATGCATTTCAGAACATGTTTGCAGACGTCTAATCTACAGTGTTAGCATTTATTACACATGAGAAATATCAATGGGGGCAGATCATACTGTTGTTTACAGAGATTATACAACCTAAATAATTGCAGCTTTTGCAATTTGCTAATTGCGATTTTCGATTAATATTTGATTGCGATTATTTTTTGTGGAGCCCTAATTGAGACTCTCCGGGTGGTGCACAGGATGCATTAGCCTGGTGGTGTGTTCCAGGAAAGGATAAATAAGTCTGTCAGAGAGTTATCAGCGATTTCGTATTAGCATCTCCGTAACAAATCTGCGCAGCATCCCAAACAAGCGGACATAATCAAGGTGAATGAATTAGCGCGACATATGCAGGTGGTGCTGGCTGCTTATGATCTGTCGCACATAATAAGGCGCACACCATAGCCAACAAGAGGAAAGAGAGCCAAGTATATCCAGGTGTAATAAAGAGGGAGCTTGGTGGTTTCAGAAATATTTGAAAAACACGCTCAAGTTGCTCAGAAAGAGGAGAACAGGGCGAACACTGCAGTTCACACAGTTTATTGAGGAAAATAACACAGAAATCTATCGTGATTGTTTTCATTGCCAGGTAAAATTGCTAAACTTGAGCAGCATATTAACAGAAAATGAGGGATAATAGTGTGGCATAAATAAGATGCCAGCGCTGTCTATGGTGCGGAATAATCAAATCAAATTGGATTTGTCGAGCAACTTCAATGGCAATACAAACCTACTCAAGGTAAAAGCTTGTAGCCAAATGTTTCCTAATCTGCTTGCCTTGTGACAGGGCCACAATGGAGGATATACTTAGGAGACATTTTTATTTTCTCATGTTTTCTCTCTCAAGCATAACATATAAAATTATATATAGGCGCAGACGAAGCTCTGAATCAATAAACTCTGCCTCAGGGCACACAAGTTTGGGTTCCTAATTTTCTCAACTTGTCCAGATCTGGAGCATGCAAGTCAAATCTGTGTCAAAACTGGCCTTGACCAGACCTGTATCCAGCGAGCAGTTCCTTCCACACGAATTTTGTGGGATGTAAAACGTTTCTCTGGCAAGGCGCCCCCCTAGACACACGGAAAAAGGGGCAGAGGAAGGGAAACACGATGAATATTCAGTTAGAGAGCGATATCCATGTGATCAAAGGTCCAAATCGTTCATAGGAAGCACTCTAAAATGTCGACCTCTTGACATTTTTTTACTTTTCTCTGACTGCTGGATAATAGAACTTGGCTTTGTCCATAGAAAATGAGCTCTGCGCAGAAGATTTCATTAATTTTAATCAACCCTCATGTACTAGAAGACGTACCAGAGGTAAAATGATGTAAGGAATAATAAACGGTTCAGACCAAACAACTTTTAATGAAGCCTTAAATGTAATTACAGTGAAGCTGTGGAGAGCAAAGGCTGTATTATCTTAGTAATAAAACGTGGTTCAATTAATACGTTTTATTCATTTTATCTCTATCCAGACACCCAAAAAGTGAGCATTGTAGCAATACAGTATATTGTCTTGGCAATGTTACAACTTAGCCATTGCAAGAAAATATGAAATCCGAAATAAAAGAATGAAAACAATCCCAAATCACATAATGCAAAATGATTCTAAGGTCATTCTAGCTACTCAGAAAACTATTTATTCAGTCAAATTTAAAGTTATCAAAAGCTAAACTAAATCAGGCATGAGTTTTGTCAGTATTTAAATGTAGGAAATCGTATGTCCAGGACCATCTTGATAAAAAACAGCGCAGAGAGTGATGACATTCACAGGAGTTATTTATTCAGGCTTTAGCAAGTGCACAGAAACAGTTCAAACAAGGTTCAGAGTGAAAGTCCCAAGAATAAGTCCCCTCCCCATAACTTTATACCATTTTAGCTAAGCCCATCCCAATGTACGTAAACAGTTCTTTGTCCATGGATGATAAGATACACTTGTGGACCAGGATGTTTTGTTCAACACCAAATATGGTCTTATAACCTTGACATTTGGGGCCGTGCTCATCCCAGACAGACACTCTTATCTGAATGTGCTGTACAGCACATGAACTCTCCGACCTAGTTTAGTGCAATAGGCCTAGCAAACATTTTATAGGTTTTACCATTAGCAAACAAACAAACTAATATATCACAGTTTCAAACGGGCCAGCCTGTATACTGACCACTCTCCCAAAAAGGTTTTCCTAACAATATAGATTGATTTCGTGAAAAGCTTCTTACCTACAATGTTGAACCAGACCGGGGTGTTTGATTGGCTGATGGCGACCACGCCCACCGGCTGAGCAACAGCAACTGTCTCAGCCACTGAGAAGTTGTAGTACCTCTGGGTGAACAGCAAGGGTGTGGTGGAGGGGATGGGTTTGCGAATCCACTCAATAAAAAGCTTGACAGTGGACCACAAAGGGGGGTCACCGCTGTCTTCAGCTTTTATCTATAACAACAACATATTTTTTTCAATTAGACCAAATGAACTCATTTGTTTTTCATCTCAAGTTACGTTCTTTAATAAACATGTTTAATTTTGTTGCATATTAATGAGCAGACACAAACGCTGGATTTTATTGTAGGTATCGAGTTATTTGTGCCTTGCATTGGCATTAGACTGGAGGTAAGGTGATTAAAGTGTCATGCCCAAGGACAAAACAACAGCATTGGAGCTGGATTCGAACGACCGGTCTTTAGATCCATGGACGACCACTGAGCCACTGTCACCGAAGCAGCTGGTTGTCCCAAGTGGTCTCCCATTCTGTACCTAAGGAGCGCAGACCTCGCTTTGCTTCCGAGAGCAGATGAGAGCAGACATTTTGAAGGTGGTACGGCAAATCATCAGACAAGAGATTTGCGTAATAACTTCTAATGGTGTAGTCATGCCTATTGCACTTCGTGGTGCAACGCGCTCTCCCTTTATGAAGCCTTGGAACATGTGACTCCAATGACTTGTAACCCTCTGTGGCTGTACTCAATCATTAACTGCAATAAAAAGGCTAAAAGGCAAATACATCCATTCTCAAAATATATTAATGAAATGTTTGTATATCTGACAATGCAGAAACAATCACTTATGTTCTGCATCGCCCTCAGCAATAGCTCTTGACAATTAATAAAAATTGTTTCTAACCTCCGAATTGATCTGAGCATTCACAGCATAATGGGATCGCTGTCCCCGGCAGCTGAACGCCATCCATTTCATATAACAAATAGAAACGTCATTATCCAAAACAAAAGGCATGTGTTGGAGGAGGCCCTTACATAAGTGAAAACAAATGGTTGCAGTCAGGGCCCGGGATGAACCCAGCTGCACAGAATTACACAGATTTTTCTTACTATCACACAGATATGAGGAAACTCTCCTGTGATGTTTTCATTTAGGTGTGCACATCATTTGTTTTAAAGAAGTTGTCCTAAAATGTCATTGGCACGAAACAGATTTTGCTCTTTGTTGTCTGGCCCATAAGGAGACACTGGAGCAAATGATTTACCATATAGCCTGCAGTGTCTATAACATGTGGCACAGATTTTACACTAAAAGGAACCATTTGGGCTTAGGACAGACACAAATATTACTCCGTGTTTGATCTTGTATGGCTACATAATGTTAATGCAGAACTAACTAACTGTTTACCTTAATAAATCGTTTCCGTAGTCCCTCTGGGGTAATACAAGTGTTAATGGAATGATAGAGGGGTCTCTGGCCAAGAAAACCATAATTGCAACTTTGCTGCCTCCGGGTCGGAGGCGCAATACACACTAATGAAATCATGAAGAAGCTAACAGGCTAACTCTACTCTCACGAATAATTAATGAGTAAAAAATCGCAACATGCTACAATGCCTGCCGTGGCGGGTATGGCCTCTAGGGGCATGAGTTACTTAATTCTGCTTAAAAATGCATATAGGTAATAACGATAGCATAAACTATATCAGTAACTAAATGGTTTCATACATATCGAGATCAGTTTCCTGTTGTGTTACTTGTGGGTTCACCTCTAATAGATTCCGATATGAGGGACCCGACAACTCGCTTTATGTTCAGGTCTTGGCTTTTATGTCAGCCATGTTGTTTTCATTTTGCTTTCTCACACACTAGGGACTAGTGACCCTCTGGTCCAAGAGTTGCATTGAGTTGATTGAATTCTATGCGGCACAGTGTGTAAGGAATACAACAATTTTCAAAAAGTCCTGTTATCAAACTAACTTCTGGAGCTAGTTCAGTTTTAATTGTAGTTTACAAGTTATAGCTGTACCTTATAACCCCCAGACCACCACCACCACCACCATCCAGGGACGTTATGGCCGTGAACCCCAGATGGGCTTTGATTTACATTTAAATTTAAATAGATTCAGACAGAAAAGTGTCAGAAAATATATCTATTTGACTGGCCTTTGATATATTTTGAAAACTGTTTTAATTTGACATTAGTATTTCATTTTATTTTCTGTTGTATTTATTTTTACAACTTTCTCTACAACATTTATAACATTCTCTATACTCACTATACATGGGCAGCAAGGATTTGGAAAAAAACATTCAGACCACAAAAAAATATGCAGGTGGTTATCGCAGTATATGCAAGTCTCACCGTGAGGACGTCAAAGCTCCCGGCTAACATCATCTTCTTGGATAAAACTATGGCAGTGCGTGGGTCGATCGTGAACTTGTCATCCTCATTCCCTTCCACAATACTGTAGGTGATGTTGCTGTTGGCCCCGAGGTCTCGGTCGTAAGCAAAGACGCGGTAGACTGGATCTCCGCGTTTGTTTCTATTTCTCTCTGGGAGTCGGACGCGGTACATGAGTTCTGGGAATGTGGGCGGGTTGTCGTTCTCATCTTCAACGTGGACTATAACCCAGACTGTGGACTGGCGAGTCGTCACTGGACCATCTATAACTGTGACCTGTCGAAAATAATACATCATTCAAGAAAGCAGGACACATCTGTCGTCCTTTATTTTATAATATCATTAATCATAACCCTAACAGAGTATTGAGAGTGGAAATTGCCAGGTTATAAAATGCATTTATACCTCAGTATTCATTACCATGCTGTTTGAAATCTATTTCCAAAGTAAAGTAAATTCCAATCTTCATTGTCATTCGTCGTTTATATATTTGTTTAACAGGAAAAGGGGATAATGATCGGGCATTTCTAGCCAGCAAAGACATGATAATAGGCGATATATGCTTGTTTGTGGCAAGCTTTATATACATACACATATAACAAGGGCTATTTTCCCTGATCTAGATAATGTGATACAAACTTAAATTAAGTATCTACCTATTGACAGGGGTTATACTTCTTGTGTACTTTTGCCAAGTTCAGAACCATTTAAAAGTTCCTTTCTGTGAGAAAACATATTCACAATTGCACTGCATTAAAAAACATTACCTCTTCTAACCTTATAACACAGGCCATGTCCCTATTTTCAGTCAGGGTCACAACTAAAATAATATCAAAACCACGTGTGGATTTGTCAATGCCTTCCATTAACATAATCTCATACCTCTGCTCTGACTGTGGCCGCTGACTTTAGTGCCACATGGAAAAGCGATCACGGGAAATCTGTGTATTATTGATCCCCTGGAGGCGCTGACAGAGGTCTGATCACTGATCAATTGAATCAGATAAGGGCGAACACCGCTGCTGCCAGTCGGCCTGCTCACCAGACTATTAATTTCTGCGCAGAATGGCAGCCTGAGTGGCGCTTGGCATGCTTAGGCTGGCATATCCACTCAAATGAGACAAGATAGGACAGTGTAATAACAAAGCCCCGATTAACCTAATCTTACATTTTTGAAGTCTGTTGTCTTGTTATTTATCTAGATTTACACTGTGATCAGTCTAATATTCCATAAAATACTTTAAAAGTGGGGTAACAAATTTATTTGCTTGTAAAGTATATTTATTTTGCCTTTTATTGTAGAGATAATACCTTTATGGATTGAGTCAAATAAAGAATGAATGCAGCAATGTGCATGTGCTTTAAGTGACTCATTGTAACTTTTTTTTTAATCAATCTGTAAAGTTGAAGAATCAAAATCAGCTAAGTCGGCATTTTTATGGTATTCGGCAGTGACGCACTTCACCGTCAAAGCTGTGCATGCACCTGAAACCTTGATATAATAAAGAATCAGTACAGTAGGTATTGTGAGTGCCAGAAATTAATTGGGGACATTTATTCTCAACTACCTACTACTTTCAACGCTTAAAAATCTGTGCAGCTTTAAGGACAATGTTAAAATAGTAATAAGGCCAGCGTTCTATAATGTACATTTTTGGACAATAATAGCACTTTCTCTGACCACAACCAATCAATCCCTCACACACCACACTCATGCAAGGTGTGTGAGGTGTCTCCATCACAATAAGATTGATGTCTGTCTACAACAGTCGCACAAGTTCACAAGATCTAATAAGTTAAATCCAAGGGTGACATGACCTATTAATGCCTTAGTATTGCCAATTTCCTTTTTTCATTTTCTTGTCATCCGCTGCGTTTTCCGATATACTCAAGGCAAACAAAACAAAAGAAAAGAGTTATTAAGTCCAGACAAAGTCAACTAAAAGTGGAAAAACAACATCATTTTTGGGTTATTTCGTCTCATTTTGTCGAAGGGCATGGAGCTCGACATGTATTAAGTCGTATGAAAAGACTTGGGAGGTAAAAAAAAGTTTGTCTTTCAAGTGTTGAATGTGTGATTATCTGCTTCATCTGCATTCAGTGCGGCGAGAGCAACCGAAAATGGTAATCACGCGGCTATCTGTATGCCCAGTGTCTGCGCTTATCAAACGCCTGGGCAAGAGCGACTCCTTTCCTCCCCTGTTCCCCATCCTGAGCGGAGCAGATAACCAAATGATGAATGATTACATTTAGAAAATCCTAAACCAGGGGGCTCCAAACTACAGTGATTCATCACAGTTTATGGAGCCTTCAGGCCCTGCCAGGGATGTCCTCCACCCTGTCTCTGTTAATAGCGGGCTGTGGCAGGTGTCAGAGCGGCATAAATAATAACACCATAAAAGCCAGAAAACACCTTTTTGTACTGTACCTCTAAAAAGTGCTCGGCCTGTTGTTCCCGGTCCAGTTTCCTTGCAGTCGTGGTAATCAGACCTGGAAACACAAAAGAGCAACTTGAGATTATACACAATTAGGAATAATGGCAGAATGGGATGAACATGATGATTGTTTTGGTTACAATGCATTATTATTGTATTTTCTGATTTGAGATTTCACATTGTATTAGTTCACTTTGTCCTAAAAAACACAGCCTGTGCAAATGGCAGATCATTTAGCACTTGTTCGAGTGATCAGTAATTGGGGTCACTCGTGCCACCAGAATCTTCTATATTTAATATTTAAAAAAATCGAAACATTATTCACATCTATAATTATGATGTCATGTGTGTAGCCTTTTATTCACTCAAATAAATTCCTTTTCATTTGTCAGTGAACAGAATATATATATATATATATATATATATATATATATATTATAGGATCTCCAACAAGGAGCTCAGGAGGTCCCATTTCTCCAGCCCTTTCCATGAAGCTCTCCAAAGGGTTTAAACATTTCTATGTATACATTCGATGTGTCATATATTTTAATGCCCTGTCAATGTGTGTCACAAATATAGATGCATAGATAAAAATACAATAATGCAATACTGTAAAGCGTCAGTCTACCACAGGGCAGCTGTGGCTACAATAGTAGCTTACCACCATCAAGTATGGAGTGAATGAATAATGCGATGTAAGCGTCTTTGAGTATCTAGAAAAGCACAATATGAAACCGATGCATTAAAGCAGGGGTGTCCAAATGCAGCCCTCAGACCAATTTTTGGTGGCCTTCTGCCCTCTTGCTGAATCAGCACACATCACCAGAGATGGTCCTTTTCATTTCAAGTTTTATAATTCTACAAAATTCTAACCGCGACAAATAACATTTTATTGTGAGACAGAGCTGGCACTAAAGTTTCAAGCATAAATAAAGGGGTGGAAGGTTTCACGGCACTGACCAACGATCTGTGGCCCTTCACCATGTGTACGCTTTAACATGCGGCCCCCCATGAAAAAACGTTGAAACCTCTGCTGTAAAGTAAAACAGAAAAACTCGAGTAATTTTCTTTTTTTGTGTGTTGAAATATCATCATCATATCACGTGCTGCAGTCGCAGAGGCAAAAACTCGGGTCTTGGAGGAGTTCGGAGAAGCCAGGTGTTGAAGGATAATATTAAATCACTATTTATCATACTGGGTCAAGCTGTAAACTCGTATTATCCGTGGGTCAAACTGTACGGTCGTACTATCTCTGTCATAGCCTTGACTGTGGGGCTCCGGCGCCACTGAATGTTTTGCTTACGTATCAGTATGACGCAATTAGATGGTATTTTATTCCTCTTCTGTGGAAGCATAGGCAGAATTGAATGGTAGGACTAGCGCAATGTCTTGAGTTCATGTCTCCGGGTCCCGTAACGATCGTAAATAAACTTCTCCTGTATAAGACATCCTGACTACCGCCTCTTCTTCATCGGTCCTCTCGAACATCAATTGTTATTTCTCTAACACCATGGTGGAGGACTATCAGTCGGACTCAAAGAGATTCTGGCAAACCATCCGGCGCCTCAGGAGGGGGAAGCAGTGTTTCACCAACACTGTTTACAGTGTGGGTGGGGAGCTGCTGACCTCGACTGGGGATGTGGTCGGGCAGTGGAAGGAGTACTTTGAGGATCTCCTCAATCCCACCGTTATGTCTTCCGATGAGGAAGCAGAGGCTGGGGACTCGGAGGGGGAGTTGCCCATCACCCAGGCTGAAGTCACCGAGGTGGTTAGGAAGCTCCTCGGTGGCAAGGCCCCAGGGGTGGATGAAATTCGTCCTGAGTACCTTAAGTCTCTGGATGTTGTAGGGCTGTCTTAGCGTCAGCAGTGATGCGGTCGCTGTATCGGTGTGGTGAAGAGGGAGCTGAGTCGGGGGGCAAAGCTCTCGATTTACCGATCGATCTACGTTCCCACCCTCACCTATGGTCATAAGATTTGGGTAATGACCGAAAGGACAAGATCGCGAATACAAGCGGCCGAAATGAGTTTCCTTCGCAGGGTGGCTGGACGCACCCTCCGAGATCGGGTGAGGAGCTCAGTTACCCGGGAGGAGCTCGGACTCGAGCCGCTACTCCTCCACGTCGAAAGGAGCCAGCTGAGGTGGCTAGGGCATCTGTTCCGGATGCCTCCTGGTCGCCTCCCTCGGGAGGTGCTCCAGGCATGTCCTATTGGGACATGCCTGGAAGGCCCAGGACACGCTGGTGGGACAATGTCTCGGAGCTGGCCTGGTGTCGCCTCGGGGTCCCCCCAGAACAGCTGGAAGAGGTGTGCGTGGATCGGGAAGTCTGGGCATCCCTGCTGAGACTGCTGCCCCCGCGACCCGGCCCCGGATAAAGCGGAAGAAAATGGATGGATGGATGGAAATATCATCTTGGCTCCTAACACTCTATTATGAATTCCACCAAAGTTATGTACACACGTCTTCGAGGCATAAATTGCTCTCTGCCAATTTATTTTTGCGCAAAAGTACTGGTAGTAACAAGACTGAAGTAAAACTACACTCAACAATAATTTTAATTTTAATTTTATTGTAGACAGCCTAAGGCAGGGGTCCCCAACCAGGACCAAAACAAATTCCGCGGCCCGGTGCGCACCTGCGCGGGGTGTGGGGGTTTTGGGGGAACGTGCTGAGAAACACGTGCACAGACTATGGATCACGTTTTTACAGCATGGATCCCAGCCCTTTGATCGCAGCGCTGCAGCGGGAAACGAACAGAGGGGGAAAAGGGAGAGGAGAGACGGGCTGTGGCACAATCTCTCCTCTCCCTTTCTCTCTTCTGTCCACTTCACAGTGGTATAAATACGGCTCTCTGTCCTGTGAAAGCATAAAAGGTTGTGACAAAAACTTTTGAGAGCTGCAACTCCATGAACTTTTGGAAACATTACGAGCTGAGAGGAAAGGAAGAGAGCAAACGCTCAACGGCGCTGGTGACAGAAAAATGTTGGATTTGCACCTAAACACATGCAGCTGCACGAGGCTGTGCCGATTCTGTCTGTAATAAAACCAGATGAACTCGAGTCCAAAGGATTTCTAGGGAGACTTTCTATTAGGAGTTTTGTTTCATATCTATGGACGAGCTTATTGGCTTGTGGACAGGTCAAAGAGAAATCTGAGAAAATGTGGTAGTTTATAAATTATTTCCCATTTCTCTGCGGCCCGGTAGCAAATGCGTCACGGCCCGGTACCGGTCCCCAGCCCGGTGGTTGGGGACCACTGGCCTAAGGCACACCAGTGCAATATTCATGTAGTCTAAGCAGCATCTTGATATTCCACACCTGTGAGGTGGGATGTATTCTCTGACAGGAGAAGTGCTCCCTAACACGGCTTTTGACAGATTTGTGAGAAACAGGGGTTTAATGTGTACAAAAAATGTTTGAGTTCACCCATGAAAAATGAGAGCAAAAACAAAAGTGTTGTGTTTAAATATTTGTTGAGTGTATAAACTTTAGTCGCGGTGAGTGCTCATCTGTCAATCTTACGTTTATTTGAGTTGCGGCGCTAAGATCATGAAACAATGGGCATTTGTTTTGTTTACCATTTGAAATGTATAGAAGTTATAGGCTATGAAGGTTGCCTTTGTCCAGTGTGTATCAAAGTCTAGTTAAAGCGTACATGATTAAAATAACAACAGATTTGTCACACAAAGAATTTATATTTGACTGATTAGTGTATAATTGTTGTATACGCAGCATGTGAATGATTAGTGCAGTCTCAACTATAACTTCATTAGAGCCATAATATCAATCTTTTATGTGGCTAGTTTAACCACGCACTTAATTAAACTTTTATCTTTTGTAAAGTAACTACATGTTATGCAAATCAATCACTGCCACTTGAACATGGATTTAGAGCTCACACAAAGGACAGTCCCCATCACTGTGCATTAAACATGATTCAGATCTTTATGGAAAGTGAGCTTCATCAAAAAAAGGTCTTAGTTATTATGGGTGTGTATGATATTGAAAATGCTACACAATTAAATATAAATAATTAAGTGGTCTCAAGACTCTCAGTACCCACTGGATTTTTTATATGTTTAAATGTCTGGATGGAGTCCTCAGCACAATCTTCCCCTCATGCATATAGAGGCATATCCGAATGTCACCTTGAGCTGGCTACGGAGGCTAACTTCAATTAAGTAAATTAGGAGTAAATCAGGAGCGGAGCAGGGGGCAGGGGCGGGGCCTGTGCAGCAGTACATGAATAGTGCCAGTTACATGATAAAAATCAATGATCTACGCTCTGCAGAACTGCATCTGCTCCAACCGGCAATTAGAGATGGAAAAAATAAATAAACTCACAGGCAGCCCACAGGATTTATAAAAAACATGATGGCCGGCTTTATATTTATAGAGTTTGGCGTAGTTGGTATATGGGCAGTATTATCACAAATTGCTGTTATAATAGTAATGCTGGACTTCCTCGCAGCGGTATATAAGGATAAATCATGTGTTTGGAAACCTTGGTCTTGGTCATAAAGCCAGCTTAACTATGCAGCATTGATTTGTTGTTAGTACGACAAAACCAATCGAGTCTAATAAAGGGTGCCTGCAAAGGTCACACAGCCACTGAGTGAATCAGCAAACTGCAAAATAACCACCAGTGGGTTTGAGACACGGTCGTTGCAACAAAGGCTCAGATGGATGGTTAAAAAGGGACGGAAAAAATAAATGTGTTATGTCCATAATGATTCATGATTCACCTAGGTTTAATCAATGTTGTAAATTGCCCCAGTTTAGTTAAGGGTTATTTCAGGCTGAGGATGGAAGTATCTTAACCGCTTAACCCCCACCTGAAGCATTACCCAAATCTAAAAGTGTCAAAATAGCGACAAAAACGAGAAGAAAGCAAGGAAAACGCAACAAAAAAAGCATCAAAAAGGGACAAAAAAGTGATGAACTTTTGCAAAAAAGCAATACAAATGTGAAAAAAACAGAACAAAAAAGTGTGTGTTACACTTTCCTATAGGCAGCTAGCTCCAGTCAAGAAACTTTTTAGATATGGGTAAAGCCGGAGAAAATAGTTTTAGTTTAGTTTATTTTAGTTTATTTGAGCAATTCCAAGTTCCAAGTTATGAGACAAAAAGAAAGATACACAATAATGCAAACTTTACAACTCCCGTTTGTTTACATTCCAGTTTGTTCTATAAAACCAACTCATTATGGTACAATTAAGATAAAGATACATAACCATAACTAACACGCAGTTTAAGATATTTATGTGTAACTAAACATTGGAAATCAGTTTACATAGTCTTCTGATGTATAGAAACAAAGTTTACAAGAATGCTGTCTTACAATACATTGTACTGTATATTCTTAAGCATCCAATAGTAATAATACTATCATCATTACCATATTTATATATACATACACTGGGTTAAGGCGGGTGGTAATGTTTTTTTTACAGGGCTAAATGAATGCCTTGTCTATTTGTTTATTGATTTCAAATAATAACAGCACAGCAGCATAAAACTAGATCTTATTGATTACAAATGTTGCATATTGAACAATACAGTACAGTAAGGTTTCTTTGACAAGAGTGGGAGATAGATGTGCTATAACAACTATCAGCTGCTCTTCAAAAACTCTGCTTCGGTACTTTCCTTTGAAATACAACGTGTGCCCATCGCACTGACACTTGCAGAATGAGCCTGACATTTTGAAGACTTTTGGGGTCATATAACACCCCGATGCTGTCAGATTGTAAACATAAATCAATTTACTTTTTTATTTCAACCAACAAACTGTCTACAAAGTTCAGTGCCTCTGAGAAGTGCGCAGTATTAATCATTTTAAATGCATCTCGCCCTGCCTCGCTCGTGCATGTGTTATTACCCTCTAATTGAGTGGCACTGTCACTCACTTTAGTGTGAAAATTATGGTAATTACTATTCAAATTGGGAGCACTACCCTTTTAAAACTTCTTAGTATACTAAGCAATTTCTGTGGGTGTTGGAAAGATGCCTATAAGAACGGTTGCCATTTGCTTTTTATGAAATATTTGTTTTTTAATGCATTGCCTGTAATGGGAAAGAAATTAGCAAAAAAAAAGGGGTAGCAAAACAACAACGACATCAGGATGAGCACAGATGGCCCTCTCCCTTGAGACCAACAATACAAACAAATATTGACACATAAATGCAACTGATACTATGTACTAAAAGTCTGTTGCACAGTTGCGAATACTGTATCTCCATGGCTCGCAGAAATTCAGTAAAATATTAGTTTTAACCATCTGTGCTGCTAAGAACACAATCTGAATTTCCCCCGAGTTTTACCAAGTACATATATACAACGCCATATAGAGCTGTCCTTTCAAACACAATGTTGTAACCAATTAATCCCCTGATTAATATGCCAGTCCCCTCGCTCTGCATACAGGCGCCACACACTCACTGCTCTCTCACACATTAATAACAGGGAGGAAACAGCAGTATGCCTCTTTTTAAATCAATATTAGTCTTTTCACCCTGTGCCCCTCGCTCCTCTGCATATCCAATAGCGCATCCAGAAAGCCTTAATAAACAACAGTGTATCTGCACAACACAGCAGAGAAACGATTAGAGTGAATCATGAGGACAGTGAAAAAGAAAAAAATGTCTCTCAATCTTGCAGAACTGAGCCAATTCCTACAAAGATTAGACTCTTGTTTTTATCGAGCTGTTTACAATGTGCCAAGTAAGAACTCATCTAGTTTTAGAACAAAGACATAAACTTACATTTTTCAGAATATCAAATATACATGTTTGAGGCCACCATTAAAGTAGGTCAAGTTTTCAAAAACCATAGCCTGGAAACCAGAGTATTTTCCTATATTCTTTACAATGACTACAAGATCTTGTTTCAGCTCAGATGAGCATGATTGACAGATTAACCAATGAGAGAAAAGCATGGTCTGCTCGTATCAAAAAACACACCGACTTTTGAGTGAAAAAGAATATACCAAAGACGAACAGCTCCATCTTCAACAGGTAAATTATTAAGCTAATAAAGTCGGCACTTAATTGGACGGTCATGAAATCGGATTCACTGAGTGGAAAACATTGGCTATGACAATATTTTCCAGATGTTTTTTACATTTATAAAAAGGTAGGAGTGACTTACTTTACCGACCAGTAAACTATCAAGGAGTTCTATCTGGCGCATGCTGTCTGACCTGCCTCACATGTAGGCCAGGCCGCTTGATTTCACATTGATCTTTCTTTGTATCAGGAAACAGGTCCCAGTAACTAATTTAACTATGTTCCTTTTCCTATTCCCCCAAAGTCGTGTAACATTATCTGGGGCAGAAGCTACACATTGTTGTCTTTTTCTCTATATTTGAATAAAACATTGTATCTCTTCGATGATTATTTCATGGATCCCTCAGCAGAGTGCAAGCAGGAGTTCTTTGGGGGTTTTACTGAAAATTACATTTGGCAGCTCACACTGAAACTCTTCTCACAGTTCTGCTATCAGCCAAAGCTACAGGGGCCACATGTTGAAGCATTTGTAAAAAAAAAAAAAAAAGCTCCCATGCCATGGCCTTTGGAAAAACTTGTAAATACTTTACTTGAATTGAAAAATAAAAAATAAAATAAAAAATAAAAAAAATTGAAAAGTGCAACATTTTTTGTAAGTGAAAATCAATTAATTTATTCAAACTATTAATCTATTGCCAAAGTCTGGTTAGGAAAAATTGTAGCAAAAGAAAATGTCTAATAAGAGAAATGCATCGGACAATAGTTTACCATCGTATGCTTAATCCATCTATCGCTCCAAATCCAAGTGAATTTGACATGAGGCTGTACGTTATTTAAATATTCAAAACAAAAAACAACAACAAAGACTTGGAACTTTTCTAGAATTGGATTTGAGCCCCAGGAGTTGAACAGCAAAAAACAAACTATGACATGATTTCAAAGTGTTTGTAGCTTCTCAAATTGACTTGACATGAAAAATATTGCGGCATTAATCACTCACTTTTAATTTTTGTTAAAAGACAACCCACTTCATAGACAAAGATGACATGCATCCCCCACACACAGACACACAGCTATCCCAACAGGCAGCCATGGCATGTAAGCACTTTGCAGTTGATGAAATTATTGCGCTGGATTCTTTATTAAAACCTGTGTGGGCGAGTTTTATTTCTAATCAGACCAGAAACTTTCCCACAGTATTAAGAATGTATATTAGCCACAGTCATTTTCTTTTTCATTACTTTTGGTCCCTAGAGTCTATGGCGCTATTCAATCTAGTTGCATGCAAGAGAAAATTCATACTTTCACAGTGAGATAAAAACGTAAAAAGGGCAAAGCCAAAGTTGGTTAAAGGTTTTCCACAGTATTAGATGGGATTTGAAATACTTTTGAGTCCGAAGTTGTGCCAACCGCTGCTGGGTTTACCATAAGCCCGTGACTATAGGATCAGGCTGACTGAAGCGGCCTGAGCTTGTAATGGATGTTCCAACAGCTCAGGGGAAAGCATCACTTTCACTGACACCATAAGGAATACACATTCAACTCTGTGAGGAAGTTGGCCAATGTGGATAAGTAGGAGGCAGACTCAGACATTTCCATTGTAGCTGGCTTTTATTTCCACCATGGTAAAAATTTAACTTAACATTTGTACCAAAACAACCACTATAGAAAATGTTGAACAGAAACAAAACAAACAGAACTTAACTGAACTCAGGAAACCACCACATGTACCCAGCTACATCGCTCCTCCATGCTTGTTGCAAGCACATTTTTAAACCCCTCCAGCAGGAAGCTCCTCCCCCAGATCAGTCCATCTCAAGGCAACTGCCAGGTAAACTCACTGTGCAGACGGCCGACAAGCACGGTTCTCTCCCAACACCTCCCCATCCCCCAGTCACTTCACCCCTCAAAATATACACGTTCCAACCTAGAGACGTATGCAAACACAAAAATACAAAATACAAGAAACTTTAACCTACTCCCCCCCCCTTTTCCACCTGGGCTGGTCCATGGGCGGAGCAAAGCCCCCAACATGGCCGCCTGCTCGGACACACCCCTCTCCGGACCAGGTGGCAGTCATCAGCTTGATTACAAAAATTCTAACTACAAAACAATGAATACATAAACTATAACCAACGTGACAAAAGAAATTAATGGGACAAAGTAACCTAAAACCTGCTTTGTCACAAACTCAATCATAAGTAAAGTGTAAAGGAATATGGTTTTTTACATATCACACAATTTATTTTTGTAATGATTGAATTTATATAGAGCCTTGATAATAATGTTTTGAAGTTGTGAGAAGTAGTAGGTGACTAAATATTTTCCTTGGTTGCACTGATGTGATTGTGGGATCCTCGTCATATAAGTGGTCTGGATTTAAGTGCAGCTGTTACAATGATGTTATTTTCGTACTTTTTACATGACACAAGTCACCTAAAAGTGCTTCACACAAGAGAAGGGGATTTTCATTCACTTCACTAGATGCTAAATCACCCTCCGACCACCACAAACTCACACTCACTTCCTGGTATTCCCATCCACATTAGGCCTACAGTATACAGTATATCCAAATATATATTAGGTGAAATGCACAAAAAGCCACATATCGCAAAACCGCTGATGTCTTACATTTGACTGGGATTTACACTATTATTGCTAACACAGCCTAAAATCAGTGAGGAAATGATATATGGTTAGTTTATTTGAAAGGGGACAGTGCATTGTTATGATAAGACATAAAAAGCCAGAACTAGACAGATGTCAAATTTTCAACTGTAGTGCCCTGACCATTATGTAAAAATAAAAGCATTATAAAAAAAAAAGCAAAAGTTAAGATTTTTCTAAGTTTAGTTTAATTCTACTCTTGATTTGATCTAATCTGGAAAAAAAAACGTAGAAATTAATATTATGACATGGTTTAGTAAAATATCACATCAAATATCGCAATTGTTTTGTAATATGTTTAAGCCTGTACGCTATTGCTGTAACACTATCATCAGGACATTACTCTGACCTGTTTTGGAGTTGATGGTGAAAAAGTTCTGTGGGTTGCCGGCGCTGATGCGGTAGGTGAGGCGGTTGGGCATCGCTGTGAGGTCAGGGTCCTGCGCCTGGATACGGATCACAGACACGTCTTTGGGGGAGTTCTCCATGACGACGGGATGGTAGATGGGGTCTGACGTCAGCGGGGCATTGTCATTAACATCTTCGACCTGAGAGAGGAGAGATACAGCATAATGTAATGAGTGATTTATATGCAAATGAGAACGGTGGATATTTAGATTGTGAGAGAGGATGTATTTATATGTATTAGCTAAACAGTTTCCCCACTTATTTTATCTTCCTTTCTGACCGTTCCAAGAGACTATGTTGATTAACTGTACAGTATACTCACAATTAGGGGTACCGTTCAGTTTTTTTCCAAACCAGTACTTTTTCGGTACTTGGTGTCTCTGATGAAGACTTCGAAAAGGCCGAGTTGGGGTTGTGAAAAAGTTTATTCTGAAGCTCAGCAACAAAGTCTCCATACACGTGACTAATATCTATTTCAAAGCAGTTAAGAGACTGACTCATAGCTCCGAATCCGGCCATCAGTCACACAATAGAAGTTTATTTAGCGGGAAAATGCCACATACTTCGACCGTTAAACGCACTCCAAATTAATTTCTTTTGTGCCACATAGATCTACGATATTTATGGCAAAAACGCAGCATTGATGGAGTGTTTGCCGGGAGCTGTGAGCGCCGGTGCACTTGAGCAACAGCACCTGCGTCTGATTAATCTCCTGCGTTTTGTTAGAAGGAAAGAGGCCAAGATCCCTTCGCCACACCTGAATTCCCCCAAGCGGCGTTTCTGTTTGTGTTTTCATACACTGCTGAACTCCGGGCTTTAGGAGAGTGAACTGTGGTTGAGGCCGGAGCAATGATGTGCGAGCTTTCAGAAATCTAGATTATTTAGAGCCAAATAAAACAAGAACTGAGCCGCGCAATTCCCCGCGGTATAGCCCACTTTCTTAAAACAGGGACTTTGCAAAAGCTATACATCACCGTGAACACAGTTAGACTTTCGGGGGGTGACAGCTGCAGCTTCATTGCGCTAATATAGGACACCACACTTAAGACTATTAACTCAGTGGCAGGCAATGGAAAATATCAAGGAGGTGCAATTAGCAGTGCGTTTGGAGACTGTTAAAATCACTTAGATAGTGCAAAGAAGTTTTAATCCTTTGAAACCAGTGTATTCAGCCGGAAACTAAAAGGACGCCATGAAGAAAAGTAGAGCTGCACATCAATTATTGTTATCATAATACATAAAATCAAACGGTAATTGTGCAGCATTGTGAATGAATGCGCGAGAAAATTATCAGTCAAGGTATGTCTTTGTGTTCAAGCGATTGGCTTTGGTGTATCCAGACCCATTGGTGCAGGGAGAATGTCCTTAAGAACATCTTCTGGGATTCATAGCGCCTTCAATGATAACTAGAAACTTGCAATGGCTGAAGCCATTGCGATTGACTGCGGAACAGATCTAATGTGGAATTTAGCTGAAAAATCCTTGAAATCCTTGAAAAGGCTTTGAAACTGTTAAAATACTTGATCGATATTTGAAACTCCTGAAGTCCTTGAAACTGTTGAAACCTTGAAACTGTTGAAGTTCTTGAAACTGTTGAAATCCTTGAAACTGTTGAAGTCATTGAAACTGTTAAATCCTTGAAACTGTTGAAGTCCTTGAAACTGTTGAAATCCTTGAAACTGTTGAAGTCCTTGAAACTGTTGCATTATACTGGTTTACATGTAAAAACCCCTATTAAGTTGCATTATACTGGTTTACATGTAAAAACCCCTATTAAGTTGCATTATACTGGTTTACATGTAAAAACCCCTATTAAGTTGCATTATACTGGTTTACATGTAAAAAACCCTATTAAGTTGCATTATACTGGTTTACATGTAAAAAACCCTATTAAGTTGCATTATACTGGATTACATGTAAAAAACCCTATTAAGTTGCATTATACTGGTTTACATGTAAAAAACCCTATTAAGTTGCATTATACTGGTTTACATGTAAAAAACCCCATTAAGTTGCATTATACTGGTTTACATGTAAAAAACCCTATTAAGTTGCATTATACTGGTTTACATGTAAAAAACCCTATTAAGTTGCATTATACTGGTTTACATGTAAAAACCCCTATTAAGTTGCATTATACTGGTTTACATGTAAAAAACCCCATTAAGTTGCATTATACTGGTTTACATGTAAAAAACCCCATTAAGTTGCATTATACTGGTTTACATGTAAAAAACCCTATTAAGTTGCATTATACTGGTTTACATGTAAAAACCCCTATTAAGTTGCATTATACTGGTTTACATGTAAAAACCCCTATTAAGTTGCATTATACTGGTTTACATGTAAAAACCCATATTAAGTTGCATTATACTGGTTTACATGTAAAAACCCCTATTAAGTTGCATTATACTGGTTTACATGTAAAAACCCCTATTAAGTTGCATTATACTGGTTTACATGGAAAAACCCCTATTAAGTTGCATTATACTGGTTTACATGGAAAAACCCCTATTAAGTTGCATTATACTGGTTTACATGTAAAAAACCCTATTAAGTTACATTATACTGGTTTACATGTAAAAACCCCTATTAAGTTGCATTATACTGGTTTACATGGAAAAACCCCTATTAAGTTGCATTATACTGGTTTACATGTAAAAACCCCTATTAAGTTACATTATACTGGTTTACATGTAAAAAACCCTATTAAGTTGCATTATACTGGTTTACATGTAAAAAACCCTATTAAGTTGCATTATACTGGTTTACATGTAAAAAACCCTATTAAGTTGCATGATTACACTGAAGTCCTTGAAACTGTTGAAACCTTGAAACTGTTGAATACTTGAAACTGCTGAAGTCCTTGAAACTGCTGAAGTCCTTGAAACTGTTGAATCATTGAAACCGTTGAAGTCCTTGAAACTGTTGAAACCTTGAAACTGCTGAAATCCTTGAAACCTTGAAACTGTTGAAGTCCTTGAAACTGTTGAAACCTTGAAACTGCTGAAATCCTTGAAACCTTGAAACTGTTGAAGTCCTTGAAACTGTTGAAACCTTGAAACTGCTGAAATCCTTGAAACCTTGAAACTGTTGAAGTCCTTGAAACTGTTGAAATGTCTGAAAGACCTGAAGTCCTATTAAAATGCATGGGCCTATTAAAATGCATGGCAGAATTCTCAATGCAAATGAATGGGAGAATTCCCAAGCCCGTAGAAAAAAACTGGAAAACTGCAGAACTCAAATTTTTTCTGAAAACTGACAAGTTGTGGAAGCTGAACATGCACAAACTGCAGAAATTGTTGAAAATGTTGAAAAAAATGCTGAAAACTATGAATTTGTTGAAGCCCCATTATAAGTCAATGGGAAAAATCGACCGATTTTTGTCCGATTGCGGAAAAACCGGAAATCGCTGAAGTCCCAAAAGTAATAGCAGAATTCTCTTAAACATGCGGAACGTTTTGATGTATAACTTGTGGAAATCGCTGAAACTGTGAAAAAGTTGAAAGCTGTTGAAAATCAGGAAAAAAATACTATAATAATAATAATAAAAGATAAAGAACATGAAAACCAATTATTGACTGCGGAAAGTTCCGCAGTCAATCAACTAGAAACTTGCAATGGCTGAAGCCATTGCGATTGACTGCGGAACAGATCTAATGTGGAATTTAGCTGAAAAATCCTTGAAATCCTTGAAAAGGCTTTGAAACTGTTAAAATACTTGATCGATATTTGAAACTCCTGAAGTCCTTGAAACTGTTGAAACCTTGAAACTGTTGAAGTCCTTGAAACTGTTGAAACCTTGAAACTGTTGAAGTCCTTGAAACTGTTGAAATCCTTGAAACTGCTGAAGTCCTTGAAACTGTTAAATCCTTGAAACTGTTGAAATCCTTGAAACTGTTGAAGTCCTTGAAACTGTTGCATTATACTGGTTTACATGTAAAAATCCCTATTAAGTTGCATTATACTGGTTTACATGTAAAAAATCCTATTAAGTTGCATTATACTGGTTTACATGTAAAAACCCCTATTAAGTTGCATTATACTGGTTTACATGTAAAAAACCCTATTAAGTTGCATTATACTGGTTTACATGTAAAAAACCCTATTAAGTTGCATTATACTGGTTTACATGTAAAAAACCATATTAAGTTGCATTATACTGGTTTACATGTAAAAAACCCTATTAAGTTGCATTATACTGGTTTACATGTAAAAAACCCTATTAAGTTGCATTATACTGGTTTACATGTAAAAAAACCTATTAAGTTGCATTATACTGGTTTACATGTAAAAACCCCTATTAAGTTGCATTATACTGGTTTACATGTAAAAACCTCTATTAAGTTGCATTATACTGGTTTACATGTAAAAAACCCTATTAAATTGCATTATACTGGTTTACATGTAAAAAACCCTATTAAGTTGCATTATACTGGTTTGCATGTAAAAAACCCTATTAAGTTGCATTATACTGGTTTACATGTAAAAAACCCTATTAAGTTGCATTATACTGGTTTACATGTAAAAAACCCTATTAAGTTGCATTATACTGGTTTACATGTAAAAAACCCTATTAAGTTGCATTATACTGGTTTACATGTAAAAAACCCTATTAAGTTGCATTATACTGGTTTACATGTAAAAAACCCTATTAAGTTGCATTATACTGGTTTACATGTAAAAAACCCTATTAAGTTGCATTATACTGGTTTACATGTACAAACCCCTATTAAGTTGCATTATACTGGTTTATACTGGTTTACATGGAAAAAACCCTATTAGGTTGCATTATTGCACTGAAGTCCTTGAAACTCCTGGAAACCTTGAAACTCCTGGAAAACTTGAAACTGTTGAAACCTTGAAACTGTATAAGTCCTTGAAACTGCTGAAGGTCAATCTCCATGGCTCACGCCATGGAGATTGACTGTCCTTAAAACTGCTGAAGTCCATGAAACTCCTGAAAACCTTGAAACTGCTGAAGTCCTTGAAACTGCTGAAGTCCTTGAAACTGCTGAAGTCCTTGAAACTGTTGAGTCCTTGAAACTGTTGAGTCCTTGAAACTGTTGAATCCTTGAAACTGTTGAATCCTTGAAACTGCTGAAGTCCTTGAAACTGCTGAAGTCCTTGAAACTGTTGAATCCTTGAAACTGTTGAAGTCCTTGAAACTGTTGAAGTCCTTGAAACTGCTGAAGTCCTTGAAACTGTTGAAGTCCTTGAAACTGTTGAATCCTTGAAACTGTTGAATCCTTGAAACTGTTGAATCCTTGAAACTGTTGAATCCTTGAAACTGCTGAAGTCCTTGAAACTGTTGAAGTCCTTGAAACTGTTGAATCTGTGAAACTGTTGAAATGTCTGAAAGACCTGGAGTCCTATTAAATTGCATGGGCCTATTAAAATGCATGGCAGAATTCTCAATGCAAATTAATTGCAGAATTCCCAAGCCCGTAGAAAAAAACTGGAAAACTGCAGAACTCTAATTTTTTCTGAAAACTGACAAGTTGTGGAAGCTGAACATGCACAAACTGCAGAAATTGCTAAAAATGTTGAAGAAAATGCTGAAAACTATGAATTTGTTGAAGCCCCATTATACGTCAATGGGAAAAATCGACCGATTTTTGTCCGATTGCGGAAAAATCGGAAATCGCTGAAGTCCCAAAAGTAATCGCAGAATTCTCTTGAACATGCTGAACGTTTTGATGTATAACTTGTTGAAATTGCTGAAACTGTGAAAGAGTTGAAAGCTGACAAAAAACTGGAAAAAGATATAAGTATAATAATAATAATAACTAGAAACCGTTGCAATGGCTGCGCCATTGCGATTGACTGCGGAATAGATCTAATGCAGAAGTTACCTGAAAAATCCTTGACAATGTTAAAACACTTGAAGCTCCTGCAAGTCTTGAAACTGTTTAAACCTTGAAGCTCCTGAAATCCTTGAAACTGTTGAAACCTTGAAGCTCCTGAAATCCTTGAAACTTTGAAACTCTTAAAATCCTTGAAACTTTGAAACTCTTAAAATCCTTGAAACTTTTTAAACCTTAAAACTCCTAAAATCATTGAAACTCCTGAAGTCCTTAAAACTCCTGAAATCCTTGAAACTGTTGAAACCTTGAAACTACTCCTGTAATCCTTGAAACTCCCAAAATCCTTGAAACTTTTGAAACCTTGAAACTCTTACAATCATTGAAACTCCTGAAATCCTTGAAACTGTTGAAACCTTGAAACTCCTCCTGAAATCTTTGAAACCTTGAAACTCCTGAAATTCATTAAACTGATTAAACACTTTAAACAGTTGAAATCCTTTAACCTCTTGAAAAAAAATTGTCCTTTGAACTTTAAATTCCACACACCACTGAAATTCTTTGGTTCCGGTATCTTTGGTAACTTTGTCTGGACTTGGTCTGGCTTCTGTGGTTTACCTGGAAATGGTTTTGGTTCCGGTAACTATGGAAACCTGGTCTGGGTCTTGGTTCAGGTCTGGCTCTGGGTCTTGGACTTGCCTTCCTTCTGTGGATTACCTGGATATGGTTTTGGTTCCAGTAACTATGGTAACTTGATCTGGACTTTGCATGGCTTCTGGGGTTCGCCTCGATCTAGTTTTGGTTCCGGTAACTATGGCAACTTGGTCTGGGACTTTGTCTGGGTCTTGGTTCTGGTCTTGGTCTGGGTCTTGGTTCGGGTTTTGGTCTGGAACTTGGTTAGGGTCTTGGTTCTGGTCTTGGTCTGGGTCTTGGTTCGGGTTTTGGTCCTGGACTTAGTTTGGGTCTTGGTTCTGGTCTTGGTCTGGGTCTTGGTTCGGGTTTTGGTCCTGGACTTAGTTTGGGTCTTGGTTCTGGTCTTGGTCTGGGTCTTGGTTCGGGTTTTGGTCCTGGACTTAGTTTGAACTTTAAATTCCACACACCACTGAAATTCTTTGGTTCCGGTATCTTTGGTAACTTTGTCTGGACTTGGTCTGGCTTCTGTGGTTTACCTGGAAATGGTTTTGGTTCCGGTAACTATGGAAACCTGGTCTGGGTCTTGGTTCAGGTCTGGCTCTGGGTCTTGGACTTGCCTTCCTTCTGTGGATTACCTGGATATGGTTTTGGTTCCAGTAACTATGGTAACTTGATCTGGACTTTGCATGGCTTCTGGGGTTCGCCTCGATCTAGTTTTGGTTCCGGTAACTTAGTTTGGGTCTTGGTTCTGGTCTTGGTCTGGGTCTTGGTTCGGGTTTTGGTCCTGGACTTAGTTTGAACTTTAAATTCCACACACCACTGAAATTCTTTGGTTCCGGTATCTTTGGTAACTTTGTCTGGACTTGGTCTGGCTTCTGTGGTTTACCTGGAAATGGTTTTGGTTCCGGTAACTATGGAAACCTGGTCTGGGTCTTGGTTCAGGTCTGGCTCTGGGTCTTGGACTTGCCTTCCTTCTGTGGATTACCTGGATATGGTTTTGGTTCCAGTAACTATGGTAACTTGATCTGGACTTTGCATGGCTTCTGGGGTTCGCCTCGATCTAGTTTTGGTTCCGGTAACTATGGCAACTTGGTCTGGGACTTTGTCTGGGTCTTGGTTCTGGTCTTGGTCTGGGTCTTGGTTCGGGTTTTGGTCTGGAACTTGGTTAGGGTCTTGGTTCTGGTCTTGGTCTGGGTCTTGGTTCGGGTTTTGGTCCTGGACTTAGTTTGGGTCTTGGTTCTGGTCTTGGTCTGGGTCTTGGTTCGGGTTTTGGTCCTGGACTTAGTTTGGGTCTTGGTCGGGGACTTGGTTCGGGTCTTAGGCCGAATCTTGTTTCGGGTAACTATGGTAACCTCATCAGGACTTGGCCTGGCTTCTGTGGTTTACCTTGATCTGGTTTTGGTTCGAGTAACTATGGTAACCTGGTCTGGACTTTGTCTGGCTTCTGTGGTTTACCTGAATATGGTTTTGGTTCCGGTAACTATGGTAACCTGGTCTGGAATTGGCCTGGCTTCTCTGGTTTACCTTGATCTGGTTTTGGTTCCGGTAACTATGGTAACCTGGTCTGGAATTGGCCTGGCTTCTCTGGTTTACCTTGATCTGGTTTTGGTTCCAGTAACTATGGTAACCTGGTCTGGACTCGGCCTGGTTTCTATAGTTTACCTTGATCTGGTTTTGGTTCCGGTAACTATGGTAACCTGGTCTGGAATTGGCCTGGCTTCTCTGGTTTACCTTGATCTGGTTTTGGTTCCAGTAACTATGGTAACCTGGTCTGGACTCGGCCTGGTTTCTATAGTTTACCTTGATCTGGTTTCGGTTCCGGTAACTATGGTAACCTGGTCTGGACTTTGTCTGGCTTCTGTGGTTTACCTGAATATGGTTTTGGTTCCGGTAACTATGGTAACCTGGTCTGGAATTGGCATGGCTTCTCTGGTTTACCTTGATCTGGTTTTGGTTCCAGTAACTATGGTAACTTGGTCTGGACTCGGCCTGGTTTCTCTGGTTTACCTTGATCTGGTTTCGGTTCAGGTAACTATGGTAACCTGGTCAGGACCAAGGCCTGCTTTCTGTAGTTTACCGGGATATGGTTTTGGTTCCGGTAACTATGGTAACCTGGTCTGGACTTTGTCTGGCTTCTCTGGTTTACCTGAATATGGTTTTGGTTCCGGTAACTATGGTAACCTGGTCTGGAATTGGCCTGGCTTCTCTGGTTTACCTTGATCTGGTTTCGGTTCCGGTAACTATGGTAACCTGGTCAGGACCAAGGCCTGCTCTCTGTAGTTTACCGGGATATGGTTCTGGTTCCGGTAACTATGGCAACTTGGTCTGGGACTTTGTCTGGGGCTTGGTTTGGGTCTTGGTCTGGGTCTTGGTTCGGGTCTTGATTCAGCTTTTGGTCTGGGACTTGGTTAGGGTCTTGGTTCGGGCCTCGGTCTAGGACTTGGTCCGGGGTCTTGGTTTCCTTGAAACTGCAGAAGTCCTTGAATCTGCTGAAGACCTTGAAACTGCTGAAGACCTTGAAACCGCAGAAGTACTTGAAACCGCTGAAGACCTTGAATCTGCTGAAGTCCTTGAAACCGCTGAAGTCCTTGAATCTGCTGAAGTCCTTGAAACCGCTGAAGTCCTTGAAACCGCTGAAGACCTTGAATCTGCTGAAGTCCTTGAAACCGCTGAAGTCCTTGAAACCGCTGAAGTCCTTGAATCTGCTGAAGTCCTTGAAACCGCTGAAGTCCTTGAATCTGCTGAAGTCCTTGAAACCGCTGAAGTCCTTGAAACCGCTGAAGACCTTGAATCTGCTGAAGTCCTTGAAACCGCTGAAGTCCTTGAAACCGCTGAAGTCCTTGAACCTGCAGAAGTCCTTGAAGCCGCTGAAGACCTTGAACCCGCTGAAGTCCTTGAACCTGCAGAAGTCCTTGAAACCGCAGAAGTACTTGAAGCCGCTGAAGTCCTTGAAACCGCTGAAGTCCTTGAAACCGCTGAAGTCCTTGAATCCGCTGAAGTCCTTGAAACCGCTGAAGTCCTTGAAACCGCTGAAGTCCTTGAACCCGCTGAAGTCCTTGAAACCGCTGAAGTCCTTGAACCCGCTGAAGTCCTTGAAACCGCTGAAGACCTTGAATCTGCAGAAGTCCTTGAAACCGCGTAAGTCCTTGAATCTGCAGAAGTCCTTGAAACCGCTGAAGTCCTTGAAACCGCTGAAGTCCTTGAATCTGCAGAAGTCCTTGAAACCGCTGAAGTCCTTGAAACCGCTGAAGTCCTTGAATCCGCTGAAGTCCTTGAAACTGCTGAAATGGCAGAAGCTGTGGAAATGGCTGAATGTCCAGAATGTACCTGAAGCCCTATTAATTCTGCTGAATCTGTGAATTTGCGGAAGCCCCATTAAAGTCAATGGGAAAAATCCACGGAATTTTGTCCGATTGCGGAAAATCCGGAAATCGCAGAATTCCCAAAAGTAATAGCAGAATTCTCTCCAACATGCTGAACGTTTTGAGGTATGACATGCTGAAATTGCTTAAACTATGAAAGCTGTGAAAACTGCAGAAAAACAGGAAAAAAATAGATGAATAATAATAATAAAGAACGTGTAAACCAATGGTTGACTGCGGAAAGTTCCGCAGTCAATCAATAAATAACTTGAAAACCAATTATTGACTGCGGAAAGTTCCGCAGTCAATCAATAAACCAAAATTGGCTTATCAGGAACATGACTATAGTGTGTAATTCATAATGGTAGATCCTGAACTGCATTGTGATGTGGGCACAAATTTAAAGAATAAAGTGACCGTACTAAGATTGCTCGATGTGTTTTGCACACTTCATTTAACCACTAAAACCATGCAATCTTTAGAAACAACACAAATGACAAGAGCTTACATCCCCCTCTAGACAATTGCATTTACAACTAAAAACGTGCACGTAGAAGATGTTTGCAATATGCATAAGCATGTAGCATGGTACTCACGAAGAATGAGCTGAGCTATTTTTGCAGTGGTAAGTACACTTAAAGCATCAATAATAGAACAGAAATGTGCAGTTTCATCTTTTATGCCACTTTGCCTTTGATCCTTTTATATGAAACGATTGAGTCTTTCCTTAAACACTTTCATAAGTGCAGAATGCATTTTCATCACTCCTTACACAGTTCATTGTTAATTCATTACTGAGTGACAATGATATAAATGTATGTCCGACGGAAGATCTAAAGAGCAATAATTTCCGACTGAATCATCTGCATGTTCCTGTAAGGGTTGGGTGGATGGAGCAACATGCTTTTTTTTCCGAGAAGTCATGGTTATTTTTGAGAAAACGTTTCACCTCTCGTCCAAGAGGCTTTGTCAATTCAGTATTCGATTCAGAACGTCTTCATAAAAATAAAAAAAAACGTAGTCCAGATGACAACTTTTTGACACGACAAAGGGTAACAATCCCCATCCACGCTATTAATGATTCACTGAGCAATACAGAGGCAGTGATTCAATAAACGTGTAGAGATATATGAGGTTATGCAGACTCCTCGCCCAGACAGATGGAAGAGTCAAAAAAATGAATACACACTCAACAAGCTCCAAGCCCTAAAGCAACATGTACCATTTGCATCTCCAACTTGATTATCCAGAGTCTACACCAACAAATCTAACTATCTGGGCTATACACTGCTCAGTTAATAAAAAGTGGACATACAAACTGGAGTTATAGCGGTATTAATATGCATTATTTGAATTTGAAGCACTAAACTCCTGCCAAATGCATGCTTATCACTAGCAAGACCATTTACAAAGACCTCATTAGTATTCCTCTGCAGAAGTCCTGACTCATTTGTGATGCGCTGAATGTACACACTTGCACATGATACAGTTGGTCCTAGTTTTATTTCCCAGGATATAAATAGCACCCGCTATCAAAGGTATAAAGGCATTTGGGTATGCACTACATAGCATGCTCTCATAGTGTATGGTATTGAAATGCAAAGCGCGCATACCTGAATAAAGACTTCGATGGAGGCAGACAGAGGTGTGACCCCCCTGTCTGCAGCGTCCACTGTAAGCCAATAGGAGTCTTTGCTCTCACAGTCCAGGATAGCAGCTGTGTAAATCACCCCTGTTGAGGCAGACATAAAGATAAATGCACTTGTTAGACGGCTTGGGAATCATATGTATTAGGTTCAGGGCTGTAGTGGGTGTCTTCAGTAAAATACATCAACAAAACATCTTGGTCTTTGAATACTTAAGTTGCAAAAGGCAAAAGGGACAAACTTGGGAGTAAACTTTGTGTCCTGGCAGGCTTCGCTGACGCTGACTTTCACAGGCATTATGTTTAGTCACCTTCAATGCTTCAGCTTTTCTGTGGCTAATCACTACTGACCAAACTGCTCTTGGCTTTGTGCTAAACAGACTCTGCAATGACCTTACGTCCATAACGTTGCACGCACACAAGGGACAAAGGATTTTTGAAAAATATTTTAAAAAATAATCTGAGTTGCTATTAGCTATTTACATTGTACATACAGATTCAGTACACAGTGCATATTTTACCTCCAGTAACCTCAACATTTGAGAGTAGACTGAAGTATTCACCACTTGATTAATTGATTAATTGATTACTTAATTTCAGAATAATGATTGTAGATGGTCTAATTCAATCGCACCCCCACAGAGACAGGACACTGTATCTCATTCTTAGGAGGCAAAAGTGGCTCAGGTAGTAAGACTTACCAATTGAGCCACTTTTGCCTCCCATAATTTGAACTGCTAACCTTTGGATCAATGAATGAATGCGCTTAGCGTAAAAGCATTCATTCATTTATCCAAAGGTTAGTAGTTTGAATCGCCGCTAAGACTGGTACAGACTTAAGTATGAATGTGCCATCAGGCCTAGATCAAGATCAGATTAGGACTAATCCGGGTCTAAACAGGGTGTAAAATACAACAAAATAGAACATAAATATGTCTAAACTGGGTGTAAACCAGAAAACACAAAGCTAAAGCATAAATAATATCTAATCAAAATGATTAAAGTCGAAAATTGTAGATCACCCTGATTACCACCTGAAGAAGTGTAACCAGTAACAATTATGTAACTGACATAAAAAATTGCACCTTTGTAATTTCCTATTTTTAATCAGTAAAGTTGCAATTTAATGGTGAAACACGCACACATACTGTACACACCTACAGTATACATATAAGCACAGTACAAACTGGCTGGTGTGTTTTGTGGCTTCGAGGAAGAAATGTGTCTGACAATAGAGTGACCTCTTGACGGACACGTACAATAAGATAGAATAAAGTGTCTTTTTACCAGATTAGGTCATGCAGAGCTGTCAATGTAAATACAAGAGATGACAGGGACTGACACAAGTTCACTCTAGGATTCAGAGGTCACCTCCAGCATGTCTTCTCATTGTACAAGTGACTGTCTAAAGATCTCAGCCTATAAATTCACTTACAGATGTCTGCACTGCATGTTGACTATGTTACTATAAAAAATGGTTGAACAGTTAGTAGAATTTTCATACAGATTTGATAAGTTTATGTCAGTAAAGCAGTCAGTAAAGTCTCTGTAATCACGTAACTGAAAACGAACAAATAGAAATAAATCAGAACTAAATTAAGGCTCTTGACAAACTTTATATCTTTTTAACAGTTTAAGTGGAACAATCAGATGCACAATTTTGTTTGTTGCTATGTACCGTCTGTACAAATTGTTCATGGTTATCCAGAGAGAACATTGTGATATTTGTAGTCATACCACATCACGGTACTTCCTAGCCTTTGCCAGTGATTATTACAGTGACTAATCTTTCTTTTTTAAGATGAGAGATGCACCATTGATTTATATCTCTTGCTTTGGCTCACTCCTTTTGAGCAGAGTGTTTGCTGCTCAAATAAAAACAATTAAACTAAACTAAACTAAACCAAAAAAAAAATGGCAGGCATTGCATTTTTGTCCAAAGCACACCAAACAGTGACCATATGTTCTGTGAAAATTTACAAAATGTTTAAAGTCACTCTGTTCCAAGTCATGTGTTTCTACTTCACAAGAGCCACTTGACACTGACAATGCACTTTTAACAGTGGGTTATCAAAGAAGACCTTTTGGAGGAGGACTTAGTATAAAACCTTATGACTAGCTACTTGTAGTCCATCCAAAATAGCAACTTCTCCATCCAATTAATGTTATATGCCAGGTTTGAAAAAAAGCAAATGTTCTGTGAGATATTTTTCACCAACACACAGAATGAAATCGATGCTTCAATGCTTGTGTTTTAAATAATTTTTTGTTCTATAATGTCAATGTCACACAGTGTGACTTTTAATTACAATGCTCTCTGACAACAAACAGAAGGCCTAGTTTGCATACGCTGCATCCAGTTGAAAGACATTTTCTATACTTTCACCTACGGTCCACACACTTGAGAGTTCTTTGACAGAAGGTGTGAATTTGGCCTTCTGCAGCTTCAGCGCAAATTCAACCTGGAAGATCTACCTGCAGCTCTCATTCATTGCCTCATCCCCGGTGGCTCTTCACTAATCATCCAATCACAGTCCCATCTCAAGCCGCACCTTCGCGACAGCCAATCACAGTAGCTGCTAATCCAGCTTCAGTCTTTCATCGCCCAGAATCTCCTTCTTAAGCTTCCTCGTCCATCGCTCGGCCGTTTCCCAGCTGTGCTGCGACCCTCCTCCGCCCCCCTTCCGCCAGGCCTCTCCTCAGCTCTGCTCGTCATTGTCAACTGGCCGCCCCAGGTCTCATCCTCTACCACCACCAGTGTCCAGACTCCAGACTCTGTCTATCATTCATCATCGCCATGCATTTCACATCGTTAATTCAATCTTCCACTGGGGTCTGAGCCCCAATTATAATTCATCTCCAATAAAACATTCCTAACACTGCTCTGTTTCTGTGAGTCTTTTCAGGTTGAATTTGCATTTGTCCTGTTTCCTCAGCTACCTGACCAATGTCCTTATCAGTACTAGTCTGATTATGACACAGCAGCTCTATACAACAGGCCCAATGCATAAAAGTGTTTGTTCAAACTCATGCCCGCTCGCTTGTCCTTGACCATGTCCTTTTCAAACCACATCTCATCTCTGTCAGAGACGTGAAGAACAGCGCTGGCTGTTTCAAAAGCTCTTTGAACTTTAAGACCGACAGACACCATTCAATGAATTCAATATAAATCTGTCTTGACAGCATCCATTCTCACCATAAATAACACACTTCAAAGAGTGTACAAAAAATTGAAGGGTCACAGCGTGTTTTCCAATGTAGGAGTGCAGAGGCTCCTCAAGTTTACATCTGTCATGGCGTTTAAACAGCTCACCGTCTGAAAAACACATTTTTGGATCTGCTATCTAATTATGCCACATTATCAAATAATCAATCACAAGATGGATGGAAAATATGAAGCCTAGTTTCACAGTGAGTGTGAGAGAGTGCCGGGAAACAGAAAACCGGAAACCAAATAAATATCCACTAAATTCACAAGTGCAAGATTAATGTCGTTATAAAAGGCAAGTTTGTCTTTGACTTAAACATAGCTTTATCCTGAACGTGACAAATCCAGGACCAGGCAAAAGCACTAATAGCAGAGCAGTGGCTTCTGTCCACGGCCCGTGAGAAATTGCAGGGTCGGCTTTCCCCTTCCCCAATGACAAGAATACCAATTTTTGTTCAAAGCTCGGGAGTGCTAAGATTTTAAGCCAGAGAAGATCCCACTTATCATTTGATTGATACCCTCTGCACTTTCCACCTGCATTAAAGTGAGTCATCTGAAACATCTAAATATCAAATGTGAGAAAGAAAGAAGGGCATTTGTAAGAGGCGGACATGACATACAGCGGCAGTGTCACTGGGCGCCCACAATGTGCTGACCACAGCAGCACATCATATCCACGGAGCAAGGCCGCGCATAAGTTAAAACATCCTTTAACTAAATGGATTTCTCACCCTTTTTTCTTATTTCTGCCCTTTTCACAATCCCTCACCACCTGCCACGCTGCACTCCTACATGTACTTACTGCTGGCACTAAGAGCCAGCACTGGGTGTTTCAATATGGCCAAATGCATGGAAGGAGGACAGTTAGGTGAAGTGCCTGACAACAGTGAGTATTACACTAAAACGTAAAACAATGGCTGCCTGAAACTTGTAAATAGGGCTATAGCTGAGGTAACATTAACAATCAGACATTCAACATTGCTTACATTTTTTATATTTCTAATTGCTGGACCAAACATGGTGTCATGTAAATTGGCACAATGTCTGAAGTTTCCTTTGCGCTATCAATTGAAGTAATAAAAAGGTTATAGGGTAAACACTGTTTATCGGTGTATGCCAATATTCTGTTTTATCGATGTTTTTTACACACACATTATTTTTCAGCTTTGAGCTTAGACGACTATTACATACATTATATTAGACGCATAAGTTAATCACAGCTGATAAAGATTCATTAGAATTCAAGGCACAATGAAAATATTTAAATGTATCAATATGTGTTGTATAGCTTGTGGCTGTTGTAATCCCAGTTGCTCAGCTGACAGTAAAGAGTTTTTGTCTTATAGTTATCAGGAAAAATCTCTCGCACACTGTATACTTGCAACACCACTGTTCCTTTATGCAACGTTTCGGCCAGTGGCCTTCGTCAGGCAAAAAGCTTTTTATGAATGAGAAGCCATCCTTAAATAGGGTGTGGCCTGCTGCATCACAGGATGCTGTCATAATGGGAATTACAGATGTGGGAGTTTTGTGCAATGTAATAACACTTATAAAACTTCCAATATCCCCACAGTGGTAAAAAAAAATACCCATTCGCAATGTAATAACTTGCGCATCCACATATGTGGTCTATTTATTGCGTTGCCCTTGTGGTTTAGCATATGTGGGAAAAACCATAAGAAAATTAAAACAAAGAATAAGCATAAAAGATCAATACACAGAAATAACAGAGAATATCCAGTAGCTGCCCATTTCATCAATGCATATCATGATGTAAGTGCTCTACGTTTTTGCGGCATTGAACAAGTCCCTCCTCCTTATAGAGGAGGAGACCATGACTAACGTTTAAAGAAAAGAGAAGCCTACTGGATTGAAACGTTGCAGACCCTTACACCCAAGGGATTAAATGATGAGCTTGTTTTGAATGTTTTTCTATAGAGGGGCCAATGTTATGTTCACAGGCTGTGTTAACTTCCTTGGTGTACATGTTGATTTGCATATATTCAGGCAGATCTTCTCTATTTTTGAGCTGTCTTATGTATCCATTTCCCATATGTATTGCATGTGCCACTAAATGTTTTTATTGTATAAATGTACATATGTATATTTTTGACTGCTTTATTCACTATATCCTGTCTTTGTTTTTTGTGTTTGGATTTATGTTGTATACATATGCTGCCTACGTTTTGCCATAGGCCATTATGACAGCATCCTGTGATGCAGCAGGCCACGCCCTATTTAAGGTACAGTATTGGCTGCCGTCTCCATCTATTTCATAAACCTGCCACGTTTTTTATAGCTCAGATAAAAACAATAGCTGCAACTTTGAAGAAATTGTGATAAAAGTCTGGGGAGGGAGAAGACACTATATTTTCTTTCAGCACTTTTTATGTGCTCGACTCCCTCTGCACGCTCATCCACTCCTATACGCTGCTTTATGCTCTAACAAGCAATCTGATTTCCCCTGAAAAATCTGTAACGGTTTCTTCATGGTTACTGGAGTTTTATTAGCAAAGTAAATACAGCAAGACCATTTAGCGTATAGCAGTAAATTATGAGTGGTTCTTGGATTGTGGTGTGGGTACCTCTGGTATACATGCACACGGAATGGTTCACGAGAACATAATGTGTTTACATTTTGGGGTTGTTGTTGTTTTTTGTTTTGAGTTGTCAAAAGATTTAGATAATAAATCTAGTCTCTAAATTACATTTTTATGTATTAATTTATTTTTCATTTGAGCAGGTATCTTCACTTTTCTGTCTTTCTTTACTCCTCTGACATGCACAAATCACACCAGAACAGGAACTGGACATTGAATACAAGGATAATACAAAGAAGATACTAAACAGGATTTGGCTCATTTTGGACTACCACAACAACATATTAATTGATCATTTAAAACAGCAATACCAAGAATTCAGTTGATTTTTAAACCAAGTTTCATATGTTTACAGTGACAACACTCGTGTCATTTCCATATTAGTCCTGTTCAAGTTTAGAATGTACTGTTGAGACTGGGCTTGAGAAAAGTTAGTTCTTCTGGTTAATTCATGTTTTTTTCCCAATTTGTTTTCTCATATAGTCCTTCTGAGCCCCATTTCTAATTTACATCCAATGAGTGGACAAATACTTAAGATTTCATTTTAGTCTGAGTTTAGTCCTGGTTGTAGCCCTGCCTAGTACAAGACTTTATTGTCCTTCACAGCAAATTTGACCCATCCTTCAATGACTCAGGTTCAATGTCAGGAGACGTGGATATTTTCTAGACCTAGACTTTGTTTAGTCCCAGTCTCGTTGTCGCTTGCACCTTGTGGCAATATGACAAGCTAATACGTTAACGTATAATAACATGGTTATCTTACAGCTTGAGTCACAAATGCTATTTGTTATGAATTTACTATAATTGGTCAAATCACTCACACAGAGCACGGCAAAAGCTGACCAACAGGAGGAGTGCGTGGCTACAAGAAGATGTTACCGTTTGAGCATAATAACTACAGAAATAATAGAAACATCACAATTGTCCAATTTGACAGACTGCCGTAAGGTCATATCAGTATTCGCACACCCTTTCAAATAATTCAATTCTAATCTACATCCATAAAAGATACTTGATGCGCAGCTATTTTCAAACTTCCTTTGGTCCCAGTTTTGCTCTGATTTAGTCTTGGTTCGAAATTTGTTTTGATCTGGTTTATTTCCCATCATACTTTTTTCTACTCCATAAAGTTCAGAGGAAGCTGAACATCTCCTGAGGCGGTACGTGTTTTGAAAAGTTTGACAACAGCTCCTACTTGCAGCAGTTGAGTACACAATGATGAAAATTATCCATGTGAAAGGTTGGTCTATTGCGCACGGTATTGCTGGTGCTCTCTCAGAACCATAGTCAATACTAATTAGCCTAGTTAAAGGTCAATAGGGGCCTCCGGTGCAAAGGCGCAGTACAGTACAGAGGGGCCCGGTTAATCGCCAGGCTTGATAAACCATTCACCACAGCAGACGTGTTGCGGCTGACACTTTACTAATCAGTGGATGTTAAGTGATTGAGAAGTGTCTAAAATCGAAATCAACCCCACACTGTATCGCCACTATATAAGCGAGCCTATCATGCAGAGAACAGAGAAGCAGCGAGTGAATGGCGAAACTGATTGGGATGCATGCAGTGTAGATTTTTCAGCACCATGGAGAGAGGCACACTGAGAGGAGATTAAGGATTAGAAGCGAACACAGATTTTTACCAATTGAGCGTTTTGTTACAGTAAACTGCAACCCCTGCCCAAAATGACATAATGCCACTTGAGATTTTGGCTTTCATTCTTAGAAATGCCTTTGATTTTACAAAGGAAAAACACAATTAATCAGTATCAGAATTAGTTGAATATTTAAAATTCACTATTTGTCGTCAATTTTAAACTATCCCTCAGACTGCCCTGCTTCTGACCCCTCGCATTTTGCTTAAGTCCTAACACAGATGAGTGTGAAAGTCAATCTTCTTGTTATGTAAAATTGGATACATGGACTGTTCTATTTGCCCAAGGGAGGTTTTAAAAATGTGGCCTAAGTAGTCAAGGCTTTGCAACTTTCTGTTGGCTTTCTTGCAGTCGAAATTAGGCTCTTTGAGACTAATAGAAGGGTGAAGAAGTCAGAGTTTCCCCAAACGGGCATAAACAGTGCAGTTTTTGAAGTTGACTTTTTATATAGCTGAAAGCCTCACGGCTAAATCTGGAAATGGGTGTTTTCTACTCAGACACATTCAGAGGCAACCACGCCCCCGTTGTGGGTCAGACCCCATAAATAATACACAAAGTTTACATTTTAGGACAGACAGGCAGAGTGGAGAGCGGAGGGAGCCTTGATCAATGTTATCTGCGGAGCATTGAAAGTGTGGTACAAAGCAGCCTGGGACCGAGCCAGTGTAGCTGCCACGCTGGCCTCATTACAGTAATGATCTCCCACGTGAGGCCCATCTCTGCACCAGCACTAAAATACACCACCCCTCTGTAACCCTGTGTCCTCCACAAACAGACAGGGCAGAGACAAGCATAAGTGATGACATCAAGGAGTGCAACGAGCAACAAATGAACAGTAACAAAAAAGAAAACATCAACAACTATGTGGGTGCATTTAAATTGTTATGTCAATGACACACTCCCACTCTCGCAAGAGGGAAGGGGAAGTGTCTTGCCCATGGACACAGCAACTGTATGCAACAAAGAGGTTAATGAATATGTTTAATCTCTAAGGAAATGTAATGTGAAATAAGCACTAGTTCGATGGCTGATGGCTGCAACACATTTCAAAGCTGCCAAACCAATTTAAAAAAGAAAATAATAAAGCTGTGGAAGGGCAATCTAAAGCAGGCGTTCCCAAAGTGGGGGTTGGGATATGTTTTTGATTGAAAACAGTAGGCTAGATTTTTGTGAACTTAAGCAAATTATC
The DNA here is from genome assembly GCA_021464625.1 of Proterorhinus semilunaris. Lineage (NCBI taxonomy): Eukaryota > Metazoa > Chordata > Actinopteri > Gobiiformes > Gobiidae > Proterorhinus > Proterorhinus semilunaris. The sequence continues at coordinate 4,291,442 of CM038355.1, read as the reverse complement.
AAAATATTGTTTTGAAACAACAATAACACTACTGAACTATAAATTATTATAAATGCTACTTACATTTTATCGTGGGGGTCCCAGGTTATTGGCCTGGTTATTTTGGGGGTTGTGGAGAAAGGCTGTTCAAGACACCACTACAACAAATTATTTAGTCTTATTTTTCTAATGAATGTCAGCATTGGTTTCTGTTTTACTTTTAGTTATCGACAATCTCCCTTTATTTATCATATAAAATTAACTAAAATAATGCAGGCAAAAAGCATAGTTAATATTCCAAGCATGGAACTCTACATTATTGGCTTTTACCATACATAAATAGGCATTGGCATTGATCATGTGTCTTACCAGTGTCTTCATCAATGGTGAAAGCTCCGAGCCCGCTGCCTCCTCTGATGGAGTACTTCAGCAGCCCATCTCTTCCCCGGTCCTCGTCCTGAGCACTCACTGTCAGGACACTGGTGCCCACGCGACTGTTCTCCTTCACCGAGCCCCGCACAGCAAACTCCGGGAAGTAGGGCGCATACAGATTCTCATTCACGTCCACCACCTGAACACACGTGTGCGGTTAAACATCATTTGACAGTGCACATATTGGCTCAGTGGCATGAGAATTATATTCACCCACAGTCCATTTCCAGCTCATTATAAATTTAAATCTGGCTGAATGCAATTTACTCAGAAATAGTGAAGTCACAAAGACAGAGTCATCTGGATTTGAGTGACATGTCGCATTACAAATCCTGTATCATCCAGACCAAACTTTTTAGAACTTCTGTCACCAGTAACGACCAGAGTTTAGTGGTCCCCCTGTTGATTTGAATGAAGATGGCGGTGTTTCCCAGTCTTAAGTGTGATTCTTACTAGTTTGTTTCCATGTCTGCATGCTCTGGTAAGCCGCCTTATTTGTTTCGCTACAAACGGACCATGCATTTCCCTTATTGGTGAAGAGTGTGCCTCAGTTGTTTAAAACCTTTAACAGCGTTTCACAGTTCAAGGGAAAAATGGAGTTGTGGAATAAATGTGTTTGGTTTACTTGATCAATATTTACAAATGTCTCCCTAACTGCAGGGATTTGTCCTTAAAATACAATGTGATTATGTTTTAAACAACATAAGTCTTATTTATAATGTGTATTATATAAACTTTAATACCTGTGATGCAAAACTCATTAATTTGGTTTGCCACCTTTGTGATTCAGCGGCAGCTTACACAGTACTTAGTGTAACACATTTAAATCAATAAACAAGGCACAGCTACAGCTACAATAGTGGTTCTTAATTGATGAAACGGCTCATTAGAAAACAGCTTGTGTGTTACTCGCCTCCACCTCCAGAGACGCCTGGGCGCTCAGACTGGGTGCCCCAAGATCCTCAGCCAAAATACTCAGGTTGTAAAGCTGCTGTTTTTCAAAATCCAGCTCCACCTGTATCCTCAAAGCCCCACTTACAGCATCGATCTGTACAAAACATTGCAAGCCCATGCATTAGAAACAGCTGATAAAGACTGTTAAGTGCCTCTTTACACAGATCTAATAAAAAAACAAGCTAGACTGCTAATTTAAAACGCCTCACAAAGTGGTGGAAGGTCATTCCGTCTCTGTGGATGTTGTACCACAAGGATATTATCTATTTCAGCATTTTGTTGCATACTAGTCTTCAAAATGCATTTCTTTAATTCCATAATTTAACCAGGAAAATCCCTCTGAGATGCCAAACAGAATCAAACTGACCTTGACTTGGCTGTGGGGAAAGAAAGTTACCATTATGCCGCCATAATGTCTACAAGCACCTTGGTATCTTGAAGTAATACACACTAAATTTAATGTATCTTGAATATTGTGATAAAAATATAATATTTTCAACATTGTACATTACATTAAATTGAACTGTGTCAAAACAACACTTTAAATAAATACTAAATCAGGAACAAAAGAGGAACTGAATTTTCGAAAATCTTTAAGTTACCATTTGTTTTTGTTTTAGGCTGTGTTAGCAAATAAACATGTCAATCTCAGTCAGGTGGAAAACATCTGTGATTTATATTGGGGCTTCTCATGACAAGGCTGTATTACATGTAATATTGCAATAACAATAATATAACAATACATTATTCATTATTATAATTTCGGATCTTTTTATGCTTGCAAACATTTTATTTTGAGACATTTCTATTAACCCCTTTTGTACGGATCAAATGTTCTGTTTAACATGTTTATTACAAAAGCAATAAAACTAAATATACTAAAAAATACACACCTCAAAAGTGCCACCAAAGTCGTTCATCAAAGAGTAGCGGACTTGTCCTCCGGGTCCAACATCTGGGTCTTGGGCCTGGACCCAGCTAATCACTGCTCCAGGGGGGAGATCCTCCAGCACTCTGGCACTGAAACTTGTCGGTATAAAAGTTGGGGTGCAATCATTGACATCCTTCACTATAATAGTTAATGTAGTCACTGACGACCTCCGGGTGCCTCTCTCCGCCTTATCCCGCACTTCAATTTTCAACGTAAACATGGCGGAGCTCTCTCTGTCTAACCTACTGGCTACAAACACGCTCCCAGTTTCGCTGTCTATGCCAAACTGAGGGACACTAGGTTGCATAATGTAAGCCAGCTGTCTATTCTGTCCCATGTCTCTATCAAACGCCATAACTGTGATGACTTCTTGTCCAATCACGGCATTTTCTGACACAATAGCAAAGTAGCTGTCTTGTAAAAACTGCGGGTCATTGTCATTGGCATCCTCAATGATCACTGTCAGCAAGCGCCAACTTGACATTTGCGGATCACCCTGGTCGTAGATGGTGATATTGAGGAAGTAGCGATCTGTCCTCTCACGGTCAAGTGGTAGAAGTACACTTATCAGTCCGCTTACCATATCAATTTTTAAGCAATTTTCTTTGTTGCCGTTGGATATGGAGAAGAGTATTTCGCCATTGAAGCCTGTATCGCTATCTCTTGCCCTGACCTGAAATACACTGGCACCAACAGGTAGGTCTTCTCGAACTAATATACTTGTGGGTAAAGCTTCAAACTGTGGAGCTTGCGTGTTTACTGAGTAGAGATCTGTTGTAAATCTCTCATTGTAAGTCGGCTTTGCCATAGCTGAGGCTTTGGAGAGCATTTTCTCAGCCAACATCTGGGCAACCCTGGTCTCCCTGCAGTTAAAGCCCCCAGGTGGCATTCTACCCCTCACCACAGACACATTGACGAATGTAGGCTCGGAAATCAATTCACCATCTGTTGCAACTATTTTCAGGTTGAATATGCCATTTTTTATATTAAGTACGGCTAATGCTCTTTTCAGTGACAGTGCGCCAGAAACAGGGTGCAAATTAAAGTAGTCTAAATCATTGCCAGAGACAATTTGGTACCTCACTAATCCTAGCTCATCCATGTCTACAGCAGACATGGTGACGATAGTTTGATTGACAGGGAATTCGCGGCTAATCATGCCCCGACAGGACACTTTCTCAAACAGAGGCGGGTTGTCATTTATATTTATCAAACGGATTGTAACATTAACTTCACTCTCCCTTCTGTACGGGGTGCCCCAGTCGGACGCCCGCACTGCAAAAGTATAAACGTCTTCAGCAGATTCAAAGTCCAAATCCCTGGTGACTCTCAGCTCCCCTGAGGCCTGGTCTAAGCTGAACGGAAGGCCCTGAATGTTGCTGATTGTGTGTGTAATGTATCCATTCTCTCCTTTATCAGAATCTGTGGCTGATAGAGTAATAACCACGGTGCCAACAGGTAAGCTCTCATTCACAGCAACATCATACATCGGCCTGCTGAATACTGGGCTGTTATCATTTGCATCCACTATGATTATTCTGACTCGGGCACGTTGCTGGCTGACATTATCAACTACCTCCATCTCCATGAAGTCCTGTGATATCCCTGTCAGTTGCCTTGTGGTCAAAATAACTCCAGTCAAAGGGTTTATATCAAAGAACATTGGATCTGAAAGCCTGCTGAAGCTGTAATTGACACTAGAAGGAGCCGGGGAGATTTTCACCACCTCGACAAAAGTGCTTGGGGGAGCTATTTCACTCAGCTTGACTACATAAACATTGCGCTCGAAATTCACGACTACTGGAGTTGGCTTTGTGACCAGCAACTGAACGACTTGATTTTCAGAAAACTTTGGAGGAACACCCCTATCTTTTGCTTGGAATGTCAAGTTGAGACCAAAGGGGAATTGGCCCCAGTCTATCACGTCTAAAGCTTTGACTCTGTACTCCTTCCCCGATGATGAGCGTTCTACAGCGAACTGCTCCAAGGGGTCTCCGTCCGTGATTGACACCCATTCGATATCCCCAGAAACCCCCTCATCTTTGTCTTCCACAGTTATTACAGCGTAGACTGGATTCCTGTCGTCCCACGAAGGCTCCACCACAATTGCTTTGAGAACAGGCGCAAACTCATTCACGCGCTGCAAGGTCAACACCAGTTTAGCTGTGCTGCTTATGCCACCACTCCCATACAACTTCATTCCCCTGTCCATCACTTGGACCTCCATTTCAAAGCGGTCCTGTTTGTCTATCCTGGGTCTTCTTGTAAGAGTGATCACCCCGCTAGTCGGATGAACGGCAAAATGTTCGACTCTAGTTTTGAAGAAATAGTAGAATTCTCCATTTGAGCCCACGTCCGCATCTGTGGCGGTAACTCGGCCAATGCTGGAGCCTAAAGGTGCACTCTCAGGCACAACAAATGAGTAGGAGGTGGGGGAAAAGAGCGGGCGGAGGTCATTAGTGTCCAAAACTTTGATATAAACAGTGGTTAAGGCTTCCAGACTTCCTTGGGCAGAGGCTTTTACACTCAGTGTGTAATTGTCTTGAACTTCTCGATTCAAAATAGCTCCACTTCCTCCATTAGTGCGTATTCGAAGAAAGCAAAAGTCTCCTAATATAAAATCTTCAGCCTGAAAGATGCCTTCACTGTCTCCAGACTGAATGGTATATTTGATATCCAAGGATCGCGGGGGGTTGAGCACAATGCCCATCTTAACATCACTCCATATATACATTCTGGCTGCAGAGTTCTCAAAGACTGAAGCATTGTAAAATGGCTGGGTAAATAGTAGCAGAGCCTGTCCTGTCCTTGGTTCAGGGAGAAACTGAAGATTTGCATAGGGCAAAGTGAGATGGAATAAGATGCAGATAAAGTAGAAATTAGGGGAGATCCTGGAGAGAATAAGCATAATTCCCCAGTGACGAGACTTCATGACTTCATTACTATTCCATCACCCAATGTACCCTGCAATTGGAAAGGACAAAAAGAAAAAAAAAACAAGAAGCAACATCAGTTGATAAGCTTTGGGAGACAGGCTGCGTGCTAACATGTTGATATATAAAACGAAGGAACAGAAATGCAAACACATTTTAGGAGTATGACTGCTGCTGGGATGTGACAGCATACTTAGTGGGGGGCTCAGTTTGTATACCTATACTTTTGTGTGAGTGCTTCACATTAAAAGTCTTTAAAAATCAAGCAGCACACTACCCACACAATGCTATTAACATAACACTTAGAAGATCACGATGCTACTAGCCTAAAAGTTTAAAGATCATGAAGAATCACAGGTAACTCTCCTGTGTATGATGCAATCTTTGAATCCGGTGAATACAAATAAAGAGTTAGCTTTCTTGTTTTATCAAATAGTCTGCTCCATTTACAGATGAGACTGGTAGCTTCCCCTTCTAATTCTCTCCCTCATTTTCGAAAAGCATGCAGAACTTTAAAGTAGTATCACAAATTATACTTTGTGCTTCTTTTATTTTCCCAAACCGTATTAAAATTGTTTAAAGATTACATACTGTATAAGTATTTTTTAACTCCATCAATTGCATTAACTAAAATGATTCTAATAAGGATTACCTGTCAACCATAATCTCAAATCTAAATGAAACACTTTAAGAGAGTCACTATTACCAAAGCATTGATTGATTCTTAAAAGGTAAACTTGGCACAGCATATACTAAGAAAATAAATCAAATTATAGTAGTGTCCCATTGGTGTGACAGTTTCAGTATAAATGCATAAGAGGTATTCTATTACTGTGTTGAATTTGAAATTGATTAAACATAATGTTTACAGTATTGCATTTGTATAAGAATAGCATTAATAGAATCAGGCAGGGAGCCATAAGCCCATTACAGACTGGTTTTCTTGCCTTAAGTCATAAACAAAAAAAGTGCGAAAGTCTCAAACTGTATGCATAATTGCCTGTAGAATATGCAAAATGCCTATCTCTATAATCTAATAAGGATTAGATTAATAGACAATCCCAGTTATCGATGTGACATCTAGAGTAGATAGGGGAATAAAATTAGCTCCACGCTGAGGACCATAATTCACCCTCTTAAATCACATCCTTTTAGAGTTACTGTCCCGTGGCATTATGACTTATCTCCTAAATTATTTTGCACATGCAAACTCGACAACAGCACACACGAGACTTGTCACTTCATTGCATTCCCATCAGCTTACCGTATTTTAACGATCCTTTCCTTTGTGAAAGTAGGCAAAATTCTGTCCAGTTCTCTCGTCGGGTGCAAATTTGAGAAAGAGAGGCAACCCAGATGTCATTGATGAAAACATATGCACAAATCCCGGCAGGCAAGTGACACGCTGGGTGCAGCCATCCTCGTAAAACTAAAAAGCTATTGCCCCAGTTTTGTGCACCTGACTACTACCCAGAGTGCACACGCATGGGATGTTCCGCCACGAAATACACAAGACGGACATAAAACTGATGCTAAAACAATTATTCTCAAATTTCGCACCTATGTTAGTCAGAGACGCGATTTGGTAAAACGGCACTTAGGGCTGCCGCAAGTTTGAAAGCAGGCAGCATCAGTTTTCTCGTTTATAACCGGCTCCGGTGCGCTCTCACCGGATGGAGGGAGTGCTGCTCAGCTCCGAGGTTTGCCGAGCGCCTCCGAGTGTTTCCGACATATCCCGGAAGTTCAATCCACGGTGAAGTGTCTCGGCAGGCGCACGGTCGTCTTTCCCTCCTCTCATTACCGGCGTTTTTTGTTGGTTTGTTGTAGTTTTAACTGGTCATCTATATATTATCAACCTCCATTATGTCTGCGTTATGTTACAATAAAGGATGTGGACAGCGATTCGATCCGGAAACCAACCCCGAAGGTGAGTTGTGTGTTTCTTTTAATGCTAGTATGCTAACCTCATGTTCTCTGGAAAATTCTACAGCATCCTGTACATTATCTGCGCTGGGTGGATCGTCGACTCTAAGTTGACTGCGTGTTGCTGAATATTAGAAGAAAAGAAAAAATAGATTTAATTTACTTGATTATTATTGTTTGATTATAAGTTTTAAGAATAAGTTAGCAGAGGCTGAGCGTGAGTGCACTCAAAGCAAGGTGATATAATAGACTTTGGAATCACGGAGACGGGACATGTTACAGTAGTCAATTATATTATATGAAAAGTAAAAAAAAAAAGGGGATGAATAACATGAAATTATGAGCCAAAGCTCACGGAAGCCTACATCTACATAGGATAGTGAAAACATAGAAGAAGAAAAAATCAATATTAGAATGATTTTTGTAACTTTTGTGTATGTAACTTATTGCGGATATGTTAATCGTGATTCGTGTCTAATTGTAACAATGCAACTCTTCCTAGCTTCGTTGTATCATAAAATGAATCTATGCTACTATGGCATGATGCTTCACTTGTACAGACAGAAACAGTCACCTAAGCTAAAATAGTCTGTAGAAAGTCTTGCTCTCTCAATTGTGGGTTACTATGTTCATCCATTATATTACAGCACGAGTTTAAAATGTTTGACTGGCTAAAGATTATTGTTTACCTCACGGGGTGAAACTGTGTAGATCAGGATGTGGATATTTAATATAAAAACCTGACACCCTATGTTTAAATTGTTCAAGAGAAAAAATATCCAAGGTACGCTGACAAAAATCATAGTCCTTAAAGTTCTTTATTGTTCAAAAGGATTTAAAAAAGCAAGCTTATATATGTTGTATCATTGATCCACATCCTGGAAGAGCATCTGACTGCATTGATCATTACATTGACTGTGTGAAGTGCACCCTTTCCCATGTTTTTTATTTCAAGAATCCAGGTGTAACACACAAAAATCATTCTTTCAGTGTACATATTATAAACAAAAGCAAACAAAACAAAAGTAGACATTTGCGTGCTGAGCAACTCATTATGAAATCATTATATCCATCGTGAACTTGCATTACCGTGACTGTTTTGTTCCCCAAAGTTTGTAAAAAAATAAATAAATAAACCGGCGTGCTTCAAACTCCATGTGAAAAATTGGGAGTGGCAATTGCGACTGAGATAAGAAATAGTTTGTACTCTAGTTTAGTTGTTTGTTTTTTTTAAAACAAAAAAAAATCAGGTAAAGTGTTTAAACAAGTCTGATCTAAATAAATGGACATCAGACAAATGGAGCCATGATTTCTGCAAAATCCTTTATTGATATTACCCTTGTTTATTTGATGCCCTTTATCTAAATTAAATTGAACGTCCAAAGTGTCCATGTTGCTCACAGAGCAGAACTCTCAAATGAGTCTTTTATTCACTCACTTCCTTTGAAATGTCCTCCTCCTCTTTCTTCAAGTATTATAGCAAACAGTCGGGTCTAATTTACATTTTAATAGGATGGCACTTTCATATCAAATGGAGCATATTATTATTATGTGGCGTTAGGGATTTCTTGGTGGTGTATTTCACAGACAAGGGTGTAGAGAGGACAAGGCTTAGACCGCAAAGCCGATGGTTGATTTATAGTGTTGTTAGTAGGGCTGAACGATTAATTGCATTTGCAATTTTATCGCGATATTACACCACGCGATTTCGTAATCGCAGGGCACGCGATTTGGGAAGTGAATGGAGCAGCGAGATATGGCAGCAAAGTCCGCTCCGCCGCGTGCTTTTGTTTACGTCTTAGTCTAGTTAAGGTGCGCGGTAGATTGTGGATGTACAGTGAAAATATCAGCGTTTATCATGCAGCCACCGCGAAAGGAATATTGCTTTTCTCCGTTAGCATTGCGTTAGCCACAGCGCTAATCACGCCATTCCGTCGCCGCAACTACACGCTCTGACGATCACAGAAACTCCCTCACCTCCGGATTCTACGCCTCTGCCTCCACAGACATATATAGGTGAGTCTGTGCTGATTGTAAAAAGTAAAGAGTCGTTTGTGGCTCAGTTTAGGGGGCTTATGTTTGGGAATGTTGTGGATAAAGAACTTATCTCAAAAGCATAATGACGTTTCATGACCATTAAGTATCCGCGGAGGCGAAGTGCCATGTGCCTTTATTTACCTTTGCGTCTACCGCATATCCGCTCCGTAGGTCGTACAGACGCAAGATGTAAACACTAAACTGCAGTATGAAAAGGGTTGGTAACTAGGAGTCCGTGTCATGTCTTATTTTGCTGAGGAAATGTGCTGTTTAAGCTGAAATGTCACCAAATGGCTGCGAGTCAAAGATTACGTGTCTGTGTTTGGCACCTCATGTCGCCGTCTCCTTGTGTCAGTGTTCTTTTCTTTCTTCATATTGTCCAAAGTTACATCCCCAAAACCAAAATGCTGCTCTTAATTCCACTGTTTTGGCGTGTGCTCCATCTGGCCTCTCCGTGTCCTTCAATAACGCGCATCTGACGCAACTACGAGTTGCAGCTCCGACTGGGATTTGATTGGCCGAAATAATAAAGTACTATTTAATAAATTAAATAGCTTATTTTGTATTAATTGGGAGTTTGATTTCCTAAAACTTTTCCAACTAGTTAAAGCAGACGTTTGTTCTTACTTTCCTGCACTTTAGTATGGGTGATGTTACTGACTGGATCATTGAGTTATTTTTTTTTAATATCTATATAATTTAGCATTTATTTATAGACTGTACTGTTAAGTTCAGACAGTTTAAGAAGTGCAGTCCACATTTTGAATAGGTCAAGCAACAATTTTGTTGCAACTTTCACTTCAAATATAGTTTATTATGAAACAGGCTGATTTATTGCTTGTGTTAGGTGAAAAATACATGAGAAGAGGACCTTGCAACAATAATCGCATATTTAATCGCAATCGCAATATTGAAGAAAAAAAATCGCAATTAGATTATTTCTCAAAATCGTTCAGCCCTAGTTGTTAGACTTATTTACATTTCTGAATTAACGTCAGTCTCCGAGAACATTCTCAGAGACGGACAAGAACATCGATCTCTCATTTGTTATGCACAATTTTTTTTTTTATATAAGTCAACCCTTTAAATGTGATGTAATGTGAAATTATATTCACGAGATGCTGAACACGAGATGAAATAAAAAATGTGACCTTTTGTATCGAAATGCGTATTGAATTAATTGTGACTAAAGTGAATCGTTGCATCCCTCGTACTTTCTGGGATCCTGTCTGGGACTGGACACTGCTCAATGTGCTGAGAGTTAACTTAATACTTAAATTCTGTTTGTGAGGAAAATGTCTCATTTGATAATAAATGGAAAATGATAGATCTATGAAGGCGTTCGGCTTACATCTTGTTTTTATTAGAAGCTTTTATAAAACACAAATACGTCTGTATGATACAATAGCAGAGAGTCTGATGAAGTCCTATATGTCATCAAAACTTTTAATGCACAGACTTTTTATGTAAATGTTGATTAATGGAGTAAAAACAAAGGTAGATGTGCTGTTCTGCTCAGGACAGAGGAACAGTGACATTTTTGAAATTGCCACTTTTAAAGCTACCCAAACCATATTATTTCCAAGACAAACTGTCAGTTTTGTGAAATAGGATAATTTTTAGTCTGTCATTATATTAATCATATGTTTGAAAGGTTTAATTTATCTGCCTCAAAGCCTGCACTCTGCACACATCTTGGTGTTTTTAGCTTACTGGTGTGGGTAACTTCACCAAACATCCTATATTTTATCTTAATTAAATCAAAGCTGTTTTTTCACAGATGGTTGTACCCATCATCCTGGAGTCCCAGTATTCCATGACGCACTGAAGGTAAACGGATAAAGTGCAAACTAGAAGCTGGCATCTGCTTTATTTACTCCTCGATAAATATTAACTTTGCTTATACTTTCCCAAGGGGTGGTCCTGCTGCAAGAGAAGAACAACTGACTTCTCAGACTTTCTCAGCATTGTTGTAAGTTCACTTCAAATCTATAATTCTCGGTTCTTATTGTTCATCGTTTGCTACAGTTGTATTGACTGTAAGACGTTGTATTTCCAGGGCTGCACAAAAGGTCCCCATAACAAAGAGAAGCCCCCAGAGCCGGTGAAGCCAGAAGCAGAAGAACTGAAACCGAAGTTTAACGAGTACATCATCTCCGCACCAAAGCCCCAGGACCAAATAAACAGACCGAGGTATGAGATTTTTAAATGTTTTAACATGGTGCTGCTCATTTACAGATGGTGGGTAAATGGGCAATGCTTAGTAATGATTTCATAGGTCTTTTACAAATCTCAAAGACTGCTATGGCATTGGTTAACAACAAAATATCCTGTGGTTTGAAAAAGGATATTTTGCCACCAGCGTATTTTATTATGTTTAAAAAGTGTATAATTCAGTAGGGCAGGGCGATATGGCCTAAAATGTATATCACGATATAAAAAAGAAATATTACGATAACGATATATTTCACGATATAATTGACAATGGACAAATTACTTCAAAATCCTAGCCTTACGCCTATTGGGAAGATTATCCATCCATTTTCTTCCACTTGTCCGTTGCCGGGTCGTGGGGGCAGCTGTTGGATCTGCCCAAATTACATTGCACCAGCCTCTGTAGTTCCTCCTGCAGGTGGTGGGTCCACAGAAGGACGGCCTCATGGTTCTAACCGGGCCTGTTGGTCTCTCATAAGGGGCTTCTGAATCGCTCTATGTCTGACCCGTCACCTAGGACCTGTTTGCCATGGGAGACCCTACCAGGGGCATGAAGCCCCCGACAACAGAGCCCCCAGGATCAGTCAGGTGCTCAAACCCCTCCACCACGTTAAGGTGAAGGTTCCAGGAGGGCATACTAATTTCCTCGCAAATATGATCTACTCAAGCAGTTTACATCCTTAATTTCATTTGACTTAAGCACCTGTCACCGTGTTCTACAGTCAGTGTTTATGCTGCTATGTTGGAGTGTAACATGAATTATATCGTGTCCACGACGATATAAAAAAATACGATATAAAAATTATATCGCGATAACTATATGCGATACGATATGGCCCACCCCTATAATTCAGTCTTCTCTTTAATGCTTACGCTCCTGGACATGTTTAACCTCTTAACCCCCGCCTTAACTGAGCACATTTTATCCAGTTCAGCATCACCTAAATCTTAAACCGGAGTACTTACAGCCTCAGCCAGTGTAACGTCCCATTTGAACGCTACGGCTTACAAAACTTATGGTGACTTTTTTTCACGTTGTCGTCGTGTTTATGTCACATTATTTAAGCAGCAATTTTTTTGTCGCTTTTTTATTGTGTTATTGCTTTTCCGGCACATTTTTGTCACTCTTTGTTGCTTATTTTATAGCTTTTTCATCACTTTTTAGCCATGTTTTTGTTACTTTTTGGTTGTGTTTTCAACCACATTTTTGTCTCTATTTCGACAATTTTTTTAAGAAAAAATGTGCTCAGTTCAGGTGGGGGTTAAGAGGTTAAAATCTTTATTTTTTTATTTATTTTTACATCACAAACCTAATAATTCAGCTGAAGAAGGAAAATTGGTCTCTACATTTTCTTGTCAAAACATTTTCAAAATCTAAACTAGTGTAACATTTCTGTGTCCTCTGTGAGACAGGGTATCCGCGGAGTCTTAAAAAGTCTAAAATTCTGCTTATTTGGTCTTAAATCCATGGTAAATTGGTCTTCAAATTAACACGTGTTTGACTCAATTATTTGCGCACAATTTAGTTTAAAAAATAGCCAACTAATGCACAGACGCGTAGCTGTGAGTAGCGTATTGAGAATGAGGAGTCACGTGCCGAGTTGGGGTGATTTGGGGGGGGGGGGGGGCTCTGAGCCTGTCGGCCATGTTGGAAGCCGATTAGGGGCACACCCCCAGATTTTCACGCATTCCTCATATTCCAGAGAACTTTAATTTTTGCGCATTTACGTTTTCGGCGAGACCGAGATGCATCTACAAACAACAAAAAGGAAGAAAGTAAAGCAATGCAAAGAGATAAGGCGAAGGTAAACGGAGCTTACAGGAACAAGCGCAAAACAGCGGTCTTTGGAGAAGCTTGCGGACATTACAAACATCGACCCATACGAGCTCCCTGCAGCGGAATGGCATGAGACCTGGACCATTTACCTCCATGCACATACATGGACATGGTAAACTACCTTGTATTTGGTGTAACGATGCAGGAGTTTAAACGCCACAAGTCTTTGGAAAGTTACGAGACTTTCTGCTGTGGCTGGGTCCAGGACTCTACAAGCCTCCAGCTGGTGTGCCGTGACGACAACTACTCATTCTCAATACCGCTCCGAGAATCCGAGAACGCAAAGCGACACCTCCTTTTTTCAGGCTGACGTACTGGCCGCTGCACGCCACAGCGCGTAAACTCACCGATAGTTGAGCGAGGCAGAAGGACGCTCTCCAGAGCTTCATCCACCCAAAAAACCATTCAGGGACCTCTTTAGGAATCCAAAAGATGACGAAGTTGTTATTGTCGCTAATGGACGTCCGTCGTGCTAATCCTGTCGTGGGGAAGTTGCAGCAAAAGGCGCCGATACGTCCAACATGAGAAACATCTTGGAGATGATCCTTTGCTGTAAATGTCCAAGTCAAGGTAAGGAATTGCGTAATTCCCAATAAGGTTTGCCCAAATGTTAGAAAATAGCCACAACTGGCTCAGGATGCAAACGCAAAGCTAACGCGCTCCGCTCTGCTCAGCGTAACAGAAAGGAAAGTGAAAGCGCAAACAGGAGTCCCGTTACTTTAGAAACACATTTCCACAGTTTGTTCATCAAAACACCTGACAAAGAATTAAGCAGGACAGCACTTTAACATAAAACCTAGACTACTTTGTGGCCTAATAATAATATAATGAAAAATAATTATGATGGGCTAATTAATTATAAAGTAGTAAGTAAGTTGAAATTATTTTAATGCAAAGGAGTCTTGAAGCCTTTTCAGTTTTAGAAAGGTGAATATTTACTAGTTCAAGGCATTTTCTAAATGGATCGAAACATTTGCAGCGGGGGTGGTTTGACTCTGATTACATCGTACTTAACAAAACATTATTTACATTTGATCATTTATGTCTGAACGTGTGCAATTTTTCTTTTGGCCTATCCTTTTATGGGTGCTTGACATAAAAATGGGCAAGCCTCACCCATGACAAAAGCTATAACTATCAGTTGTTGAATAATCGTAATAAATATATTTTCTCTCACAATAATGGTGACTCAAAAAAATTAAATTGTGACACCCCTAGCCCACGCCAATGATTGCTCTGCTCGATTTTATTATGGGTTAGGGTTGTTTAAACTTGAATGGTGAGCATGTGAAAATGCCTACATCCTACTGTGATGTCGGTTATCACAGTAGGATAACTCATATCCTACAGTTTGACACCTTGATTTTTGTGGCTATGATTTTCTTTACATTCTATTTACATTGCGCTTTTAAAACAGGTCTTATTTTTGAGATTTTGTGGTCTTAAAAATGTCTTAATGAGTCTTAAATTTGACCTGTCCACCCCTGCAGATACCCTGTGAGATAATTAATTGTTTTGTCTCTTGTGTTATGGAGAACATTTCACATAACACCATATTTCCAATAAAAAATCAAGTTTGTTAACCGAGGCAGGCAATCGGGAGGTGTATTATGCAAGATAATGAAGCATGGAGAGGTGAATGAAGTATCAAGAGGTATTTAATGTGAACTCCTTGCCAATGTGTGAGGGGGTGCGTAGGCAAGTAAACAAGCCACGCGGAGATCTCACCTGAGATACCAAGACTCTGGGCAAGTAATAACATTAACAGTGTAATTCCACTGTTCAGATTGTGCAAAACAAATTTGGGTTATTTTGCTTTATAATCAGGATTCAGTTCCCTGTGTATATTTCAGACCTCTTCAGCAGCATCAACATACAGTGAGGATCGTCGTTGTTGTTCCGGGATTTTCACTGGATGTTTTGGTGAATGGTGGGCAACGGCTGATTTATCCAGGCGTGAAGAGCTGTTTATTTAAATCGCAGATCTTTTACAGCATAAGGGAAGCAATGCGCTGTTTGTGAACATTGTTTTGACCCACCATATAACTATTATCCATTTAATACATTTGTGTTGCCCACCAGAGCCTCAGACGTGACGACACGGAGATCACTCTCACTGAAAGACTCAAATTTGAAGCTAAAACTATTAGAATTGTATACATCATAACCTGTTTGAGGTCTAAACTCTAGTGTTGATACCCCTTGGTGACATGGGTAATTTTGTTGTTTGCATAAGATACTGTGCCTGCTTAAATATTCCTAAATGCTTTTGCGATTAGGGAAACCATTCATGCTGCGATTTTGATTCAATCCCAATTATTTGTGCTGCCGTGGTGTACAGATGTTGTTTTACATTTACTTCTGTTTTAAGGAAAAGCTATAAAATGATGCTTCGTTTGCACTCACAATACTGTTGACAGCAGCAATAGACCACGGGGCTGTTTCAATGACAGCTGATGGCCCGTATCTGTCTCCCTCAGTCCCGATGAGCCCATGGTGCGATTGCAACACAAAGTCGCCTCGTCTCTAAAAACGGCTCTGGAAAAGCTGAAGCTGTCGGAGAACGCCGCTGAAAAGAAAGGTGCGCATACTTTATTCATACATTTTCTCTCTTGTAAAATACTTTTGAGTGGCTGGCAACTTTTGTCCGCCTCTTCTTAGGCTGCTGTACTGACATAGCAGACAGGAAGGACATTTTGACAGCGAGGTTGAAATGGTTTGCAATGGGGGATTTGCCATCGCTGGTGTCATTCACATTACAACTTTGATGAAGAATTGATGGGACAGGCCCACACATCGGGCGGCGGCTCTTTGAGATGCTTTTCAGAGACTCTTTAAGTGTCAATTCTTTGACAGCGTTTCTCTGTGTCTCCAGAGGAAGACAGCGACGAGATCAAGATCGGAACATCCTGTAAAAACGGAGGGTGCACCAAAGTAGGTCAACATGTCACGGTGTAATACATATTCACACAAAAGTCTCAAGCTGGGGAGCTTAAGTGACAGTTTGTTCAGGCTGAAGCTGCGTAAATAGAGTTAATGCACTTCTGTAATGTATTTTCGGAAGTTTCATTCAAATTCCGACTCTGCTTGCTTTTAAGTTGAGCCTTCAAGTATAGTTTTTATATTTTTTCCTCGTACTGATGTTGCCTGAGCTAATCACCTTTGAGTCTATGTTTTCAAAGGTTTTATAGAGGAGATGAGATGAGAGGTTTAAGAGCGAGAATTCGTGAAGCAATAGTGTGGGATTGAACGTTACCATAGCAATCAGACATTTAAAGGGGAACTAGCGAGCATTCTCCATAGACCGAGTCATTATTGTAAATCATTTATTTTATCATTTAAAATGTTTATTCTTTTGAATGTGTTAACCTCTTAACCACCACCTGAACCGAGCACATTTTCTCCAATTTGGCCTTACCCAAATCTAAAAGCTTCAAAATCACGACAAAAATTAAAGGAAAACGAGGATGAAAACTAAAGAGTGACAAAAAGCGATGGAAAAGTGGCAATAATCCGATGACAACACGACAACAATGCAAAGAAAAAGATCCCTTTAGATCGGTTGTGTGCGTCTTCGCTTTCAAATGAGGCGTTAGACTGGCCACCGGCTGTAAGGTCTTAGATTTGGGTAATTCCGAACTGGAGAAAATGCACTCGGTTGAGGCTGTAAGAGGTAAATTTGTTAGTATGCCTTAGAATACTGATTTTGCTCCATTAACATTTTGTCCACATTTTAAATCATCATCTTTGCAACTTTTTGTTTTCTATTTACTGTCGGTGTCATTAGGGATGAGGTTTAATAGTGCGATAATTAACACTATAATACCAAAAATATTCATAGATGCACATTTGACATTTTGAGTGACTTTTAATGACTTTTGTCCTGAAGTTGGCACATATCTACTCGCAGGTCAGCAGAAATATTTGAATGTGTTTACCAGCTTTCTGTCATTCAAGAGTTTTCCATTGTAGAAATAGTTTTAAAGTTGTCAAGATGACGAGTTTAGGACCTTTGTCTACATTCAAGATGTGCACCCACATTGTACGCCACAAGTTTCTTCGGCCTTGTCCGCCTACATATTGCTCCTTTTATATCGATGATCTTAGCCGTCGACACTCGGGCGAAGAGATGAGTTTCTCAAGTAGAGCTGCAGAAAATGATCACACATTTAAGTGGGGATTTAATTATTTGCATAATTGTGCATCAACTTCAATCTGATTTTTTTGTCAGACTGAATAGGGTCCCAAATTGGGCTTTTGACATAAACAGAAAGCACCACTTAATTTATTTTACTAAAGAAAAGTTTCAGACGTTTTAACCGTAATATTGTTGCTTTTAGAGTTTCGAAGGCCCTGCAAGCAATTCAGAAAGTTGCATGTACCACTCCGGATGCCCAATCTTCCATGAAGGGTTAGTATTAAAGCCAAATTGATTTTTTTTCTCCTCGTGTGCGGACATGTTCCGAGTAGTAAGTATTTTGTAGGCATTAGCACCTGAGAGCTTTTTTCTGTATTTGTTGTTCACCTCTTGTCTAAGCGCAGTGATATTGACTCTGTGTCTCTATGTCTGTGTCTTGGACAGAATGAAATACTGGAGCTGCTGCAAGCGGAAAACGTCTGATTTTAACACCTTCCTCTCTCAGGAGGGCTGCACCACGGGAACACATCTGTGGAGGAAAAATGATGAGGTAGGCAATGCCCTTAGACATCTGTTTGTACGGTCTATCCGAGGCGGGTTGGTTGAATCTCTGTACCTCCACCTAGTGGTGTGAAATACAGGCACGTCAACAAATGAGAATATTGTTGAAAAGTTACTTTATTTTAGATGTAATGCAGTTTAATATACGTTGCCTGGCCAAATAAAAGTTACCGCTAACAAAAGTTGACACTCCTTAGCTTTAATTACAACAGTCATTTGCTGTGGCGTTGTTTCAATAAGTTTGATAAGATTTATTTCCATCAAGCGTCACACATTTTTCACCTGGATCTCATATTTATGGGAGAGTCCGCCCACTTTGCAAAGTCTTGATTTTCCAGAAGATTCTCAATGGGCTCAAGGTCTAGACTCTGTGGTGGCCAATCCATGTGTGAAAGTGATGTTTCCCCAAACGACTCTTTCAATGTGAGCCCAATAACTCCTGGCATTGTCCTCTTGGAATATGCCTGTGCCATCAGGGAAGAATAAAAATCCATAGATGGAATAACCTAGTCATGCACTATTTGTAGGTAGTCGGCTGACTTCATTTGTTGCTTCACTGTTTTTGAGGGCCATACAGTGTATAATCCCTGCAGACAAGTAATTTATCATGATGGCCATGATTTTGATGTACATGTTTTATGAAATGGCCACCTTAATTTTTATTTCATCCTCACTAAAATTATTGGCTATTCTCAAAATGTTGGTGACTGATTCTGTGTCTGGGTATCATAAAGCGGCTAACAATGAATTTTGTTTTGCATCTTGTAGGGTCTCAAAGTCGTCCCGTGTCGGTTTGACTGGCACCAAACTGGATCTCAAGTCATCATTTCAATCTACGCCAAGAACTCCATCCCCGAACTGAGCCACGTGGATGCAAACAGCACCACGGTACGTTAAAGGAGATTTATAAACACAGTATTCTGATCTGGTAGCGGTGTTTCTCTACCGGTGCCCTTTTGACTGAAAACCACTGACCTACAATGCTTGAAAGCTTCCATATTGTATTCTGAAAAGCTTAAAGTTTTCTTGTATTTTTCCACAGCTCGATATCCATGTTATATTTGAAGGCGATAAGGAATTCCAGCAGAAGATCATCCTCTGGGGAGTAAGTGTTTTATCTCGTGTTATCGCTGGTGTCTTTGCGCGTCTTTCCTTTCAGGTCGATAGATAATTAAGTCACAGGGTGATTAGTTATAACTTATTATATGTGCTCTACTTTTCATCCAAGGTGATTGACGTCAGTAAGAGTACAGTCAACATGATGGCAGCTAAGATCGAAATTGCCATGAAGAAGTCCGAGCCGATGTCTTGGGCTCGCCTGGACCTCCCGCCTCCCGCCGCACCAAAAGACATTGAGGTGGAAAAGCAGGTGGACAGTGAGGAAGAGGATGAAAGCTGAGAAAAGACTACAAACGTGATCAATTTTTTAGCTAGAAACAAACTCCAGAGGTTCATTTTACACATTTCCAAAAGTCAAAGTCCTTATTAATATCGGCTTCTGCTCCTTAGCACTTCAGTGTTTGGACCAACTTTCATTGTACTGTATTTTCATCCCGCGCATCCTTTTCAAAATCACTCAATGTTATAGGAAAATGAAGCCGAGCAGTGGCACAATGACATTTATTATTCCGGGCTCTTTTCCCAGATGGAGCAGGACGGCAAGTGTTTGTCAAACATATAGAGTTGCATTTTATCATGGCCTATTATTCACCTTTTCTGACCTATTTAATTGGGAAAATACATCTCATGGAGACATTTCCACAAGTACAGTTCTTCCATTTACTGCGTTAAAGCCACACTAATTTCTTGCATTGTAATAAAACCTTTTATTAAATGAAGCATTTATTTAATGAATTTACAATTGCTAGTTTGCTTTTGTGACAAAGCAACATGTAACCTGGAATGCTCCACAGTGTGGCTTTAAGTTATGGACCACATTTAATTTTGGCTTTATATTTTGCATGCCTTTCTGCCTTCACACTATATATTTTGCTATGCTACAATGTTTTATCTCTTTCTTTTTTTTGCCCCCAGTCATTTAGATGTGTAGTCTTTAACATTCATACTTAAGTTATTGTTTTTGGTGTTATACAATGTACTGTAGCCATAAACATACTGATGTCATTGGTAAAACTACAACAAAATGTCGATCACAAAAATGTTTATCCCTTTATTCTATGTAGATATTTGATTGTATTAAACTGTAAAAATGACACATAATTGTATAATGCATGCTGTTCAAAATTGTATTTTTATTTTGTCCAACATAAGAGATAGATATAACTGTCTTAAATTTCAGATCAGAATTTCTATTTTACTCATCTGAATGTAAAATATGTGAGAATGCTGGAAAATACTCTATTATTTGCAACAGCATGCTTCAGAGTGAAGACAAAAATGTGTTATATCTTAATTGGGAGTCTGTAAACCCACCATAAACTTTTGAGATAATCTGCTAGTTGTTTCTCAATTGCTTTGTCTAAGTGGGTGAAAGAACTAGTTATTTCCTGCTGAGATGAAATTACTGCTAAATTATTCTTTTTTTTAAAACTTGCTTGAGTAAATGTTTTTTTTCTTATCTGACGCAGTTGGAAGATTTAGAATTAGTCCGATATTTTTAATACCTTTTACACAAATCATTCTCCAAGTGATGAATACTGTAAATGCTTTTGTCTGTAGGCGCCACAACTTCCTATTCCTTGAGCCTTGGATCTGAAATTCAACACGTTTCATGAATCGCACTGAGCACGACCTTTCAAGTGAACAGCTTGAACCATGTATCTGTGACTTTTACAAATGTCACGTCGTATTCTTATCTGTTTTTGAATAATTTCCTGAGTCAAAAAGTCCAAATGTCCCTGTGCCCCGATCCCGTGAAGGTCTCTCGAACTTTATGCTGATATTTCCTTTTACGGCACATCCTATTTACTTCAATGGGCACATCCCACACCCCAAACGCATACATCTATTTAAATGTTAATCAAATGTCTGCCCTGGACTTCCACATGAATATAACAAAACCCCTGAAGCCGTAAGTGATGCCAGGATTTCATCACACTTTTGGGCCGCATGATGATGCAACAAAGAAAAAAAAAGTCAAAAAATATATCCCCATACCTTTTTTTTTCTTTTCTTTTAAATATCAGACAGATGTGGAAAGACATGGGTTTTAAATACATTTGCACTTTGAATATACATTTAAAACAAATTATATTCAAGTCAAAATGCGAATCCAATCCAGAAACAAAGTTCAGAGACAGTACAGGAGTTTGTTGTGTATGTTGCTGCCAAATTCTCCTGAATCAACCCACGAAATAGTGTAATTGACCGCTTAAATTTGGCATCTGTTTTTGGTCAGAAGTCCTTCGCCTGTTGTGCATGTTTTAGGTTGAAGAGGAGCCACATTTCACACATGTTATCTAAACGTATTTCTGAATTGGGATTGTAGAGCTCAAAGTTGCTCAGACACTAAAAGTTCACCGTGCTTTGACCTTCTTGTTAATATTCCGAGTCCTTCACATTGTGCTTTGGTAGTTACATCCCGTCTCCTCACTGTCAGGGCTGAATATGAGGGGCTCGCTCTCTGGAAGAGCGAACAGGTTCCGCCACTTCCGCGCGTGCAGCCAGGTGGAGCCCCCGTATTTGTATTTGGTGTGCACAATCACCGCCGCTAAAGCCACGGACAGGATCCCCCCGACCACTGCAGCCAGCGCCAGCCACCCCCACACACCCCGCAGCTCCTCCAGGATCGGGCGAATGGACTCGGACAAACGCTGGTCTGGAGGGGAAGAGACGCAGTATGGTTATGGCAGTGGTTCATACATTTTTCACAGCAAGTACCAGAAAAGGAATCAAAACCAGGGTTGAAGTAGTTCTAAACAAGGACTTAAACAGTGGGTCTATCTTTTGACAAATTGACAGTATGATGCATGCTTGAATCTGTACTGTATTTTGATGTTACATAATACAACAGAATGATGTGATTAAAAGTTGACTCTCTTGTTCTAGTGCCTTGTAATGATAAAGATACTGTAGGTCTTGAAGTTACGGCATTCGAGAATCACTGGGGACCTGCAGTAGCACCAGAAAGAGCCCGCGAACCACAGTATGATAACCACTGCTTTAGGAGATGGTTTTAAAGTGGCTAGTCCATCCAGCGTGGAAATGTGTTATTCTTTATTTTAAAGGTAGGTAAAGCCATAATGTAAGTACCATCTTGTAAATGGACATTGTGAAATGATTATTTTAATTGTATTGATTTTGGGGGTGGGGGCTTATAAGCTCTTGCTTCGGCCCACTCCTATTGAGCAGAGTGTTTGCTGCTCAAATAAACAAATAAACTAAACTGAACTAGGTGAAAACCTTCCAAACTGGATCCTGGAGTGTCCTAGAGACCACTGTGATTGAAAGTTAAAGTGCCACGCTGACCACTCATACACTGGGTCACTACAAGGTCAAATATGCACAAATATCCACTTTTCTTTTTTCCGCATATAAAGTTGCACCATTAATTGTGTATCTTGGTTAACTTTACAATGAAGTTATTACTTTCATGGAGCAACTCTCATACATTTTCCAGGTTGGGGTCTCCTGTGACTGGATTGTCATAGTGATTTATTTAACTTTATTTTATTCTATTTGATCAATTACAAGCTCACCAATATCGTTGCCGATATACCAATCCAATTACAGTTTTGGGCAAACAACAAACCGCTTACTTTTGAAAACCGATTTGGCTTAATGAATTACTCAAATACTGTTAACTATTATACTCACGAATGTACATATACTTAATAATATGAACTACATTTGTCACAGTGATAAAATGATATTCATTTGACATTAATAATAATTCATTGGTTTGACTGATAGAAACGAGTCTGCCATCTGCATGTTGATTTAGAAAGTCCCTTCAGTCCAGAGTTATTGTTGTCACGCTTACTAGCATCCTGAAGTAGTGAGTATTCGTATCCCACGTCTTTGCTGGAGATGAAGAAGTCCCTGTTTCTGTGCAGAGGCAGGAAGGGCACCATGAAGTACCCTCCGTTGTGTCCAGTGGGAGCGTTTGACTCGGGATACTGAGAGGGGGGTGGCCGGTGCCTCCTCAGCCACTCCTCGTAAATGCTTTTATGGAAGAAAAAAATAATAATTATCAGTGTTTTAATATACAGAAGCAATACTTATATGTTCAACTGGAGAAATGTTTCATAAAACATGGAATAATTAGGACTGACATTATAGACAAATCAATACTCATCACGAAGTTATATCATAATACTTCCCTTTATTGCCCAATTATCTGTACTTCGACTTCATTATTATTATTTTTTTATTATTTGTGAATTGCTGCTCTTACCAGTCGACAAACGCGTGATGCAGGAGGAAAATGGGGTCGTTGGCAGATCCCTGAACAGACGACATTGTCCCGTTCATAAAGACGTGGACAGCAGCGTGGAGCGACCTATGACCGCTGTTCCCCATCCCGGTGCGGGGGTCTCCAAATCCTAAAACACACAATTAGTACAGAAAAGATACGTGTTTCACAGTATCACAGAATACACTTTGGGAGTAAGTGGGGACACAAATGACATCAAAGCATAGATTGAACTTGGGCTACTACAAATTAAAGAGTTAAACCCAATCGAAACTTTGACTCCATCAACATTTAAACAACTAATACTGCGAGGTATTCCAGAGTCAGCATTTCTTGGCTGCTGTTTACTGGGAACTATTTAACAAGTCATTTACCTGTTGATTTAGTGTTTCCCTCATTCTTGAAGAGAACTTGTAAGTGTGTATTTGTTACACTAAGCGCCTATTTTGTCCTTTTCACTTGTACCCTGTCGGCAACTGTCCAATGATGACACGTGTGTGCCAAGTGGGTCTGGAAAAGCGCTCTATGTACTGAGGCCATTTACGATGCACTCCTGTCAACGTTAAAAAGAGACAGACGCTGACTTGGTGGCAAACTTGATCAGACCTTCCAGCGTGTTCCTGAAGCTCATGTTGGCTGTGCGGTCCGTGGCTCCTGTGTCGTAGTCCGTCAGGCCCAGGGCAAACTCCACATCTTCCGAGGGGGGTAACCGCTCCACCACGTTTCGGTTGTGGTTTCCAGGGTTACGGCGCAGAGGGCCCTCCGGACGGGCGTCGCACAGGACACCTCTGCTGTTGTACTCCTCTGGGCGAGAGCACAACACCTGGGACACACACATGGTGCAGCGCATGTAAGACACAGCTTGAATAATTACAGCGTCTGTATTTACAGATGTGACAGACACTATTACAGAATAAGCCACATATACATGTCAGCCCTATAACGTTTGAGTTTGAAAGTGTTTGTAAAATACACCTCCTTTATAACACAGGCTCCGGAGTTGTAGATTTTAAGATTATTAAAAAAAAGAAAGAAGAAGAAATGGATTGGTTACATTAGAACGCCAGGGATTTGAAAGAGTGCTTATACCTTAAAAATCTGAAAAAAATGCAAGATTTAAAAATATGTACAATTAAAATGTATAAAAAATATATCCCAAAGTCAAGACCATGTTTCAGCGCCCTGAAGCCAGTTGGCTTGGTAAGTAAGCAAAAATGTGTATTTAAAAATGCTTGCTTCCCTGTCTTCAAGCTGCAAGTTTTTCAATAATTTATTTGTTAAACATGGGTTGGAGCAACATAAAAGCCTTTAACCAGAAATTAGACCCACTCATGCATTATGTAGCAGCCCCTGAGTAAAAGGTAAGCCCACTTTACCCTCCAGGAGGAGAAGACTGATCCGGGGCTGAGGATGTTGGGGTCCTGTGGGTGTCTGGCCCCCATCAGCTCATCGGTGCAGACGTCACAGCCCTGCGCGTCCCGCCAGTCCCAGTACGGGATAGAGAAACTCGTGTCTCCCGTCAGCTTCCGGATCTCATGCTCCCAGTGGAGGAGGTAGACCCTGTGCCAGGGCAGAAATCCCGGTGCCCAGTGTCCGAAGTCAACATCGGTCCAGACGTTCCCAGGCCCACCCAGCAAGGCACTCCGGGACACATAGTAATGCATCCACACGAATATGTCATACACAGAAACATCAGCGAATAAAGGGGTGGACCCATTTGTCATTTCTTGTAAGGTGCCAGTGGGAACAACATAGTCTGAACTAACGGTGTGTTTGGCTAAATTCAGATAGGACACAAGCCGGACCCTCTCTGCTCGGGATAAATGAAAAACATTCCTCCGTAGAGACTCCCTGCGTTCGTTACAGTTCGCCCCAAAGTATCCAAACTTACAGTCGCCACAGTTGATGCCCATGAAGTTCCCTGTACACTGGCACGTCCTGTTGTAGAAGACAAGAGGCCACTTCTCTCTATCGTCCAGGCCTGAGAAGGGGTACTGAGGTCCGTCCGGTTCTTGGGTCACCTCCACGTCCTGGCACCAGCCCCGTCCAGAGCTGGCTCCACAGGCCGAACCATCTCCCTCCCACGGGGGGCAGCACTCTTTGGACAGCAGGGCGTCCTGGTTGGCACAGGCACGGGGAAACTGTTGGCAAGACGGAGCAAACGATGCCATCAAACTGGCAAGTCCAAGTAGCCACATCATCTCGAGATTTCAAGCTCTAACAACCAAGAAACAAGCTCGAAATCAATGAAGCCAACCAGCGCAATGCCATGTGATATTGGTCAGGGCTTAAATTCCTTTGAGCCCCCCTCCCGCTCCTTTGAGGGCCAGTCACATGCAGCACTGCCCCGGGATAAGCTGAATAATATCATCTTTAATATAAACCCACAAGTTGATCAAACAGATTAGAAACCGAAACATTAACCATAACCTTCTGACCAATACACAATTTAGAAATGTAGCCTTGTGAGAAAAACAGTATTGATTTTTTATTGATTATTTTTAATCTGATGACCATCTAAAAAGTCCAGTAACTTATTACTTACTATTACTTGCCACCCCCAACTTCATGTATATAAAAATATAATAAACAATATTAGATGAATACAATGCGTCAGAATTCAGGCTGAAGATATTTGACCTCCAGGTTTCAGAGCAAATGAATTCTAAAGAGCCTGTATTAATTAAAACTTAATTTGAATAATTCTAATTGTGAGATTTTGGCCTTTAAATGTCAGCTGTTAGGGGAATGTGTAGAATTTACAGATTAGCGTTGTCTCACGCGGCTCTCTCTGCACTGGGACCAGTTTGCTGTTGTTAGACCAGGACTTAGTAAATGCCAGCAGCTTTCTTAATCTGTGTCAGCGACTCAGAGGAAGATGAACTCTGATTCTGCACTGAAGTCCAGGCTTAAAAGAATAAAATAAAATCTTCTCCAGCATACGGCACTCAAAAGTAAAATGAAAATGTTACAAGTGAAGGTAGAGCCATAAGTATGAAGTATTGTTACTAATATATAATTACCAACACTTCCATAATAATAAAAGCTCAATAGCCCCTTGCAGGCCTATTATAATTTAGAATGTGTGCATTTTGGGGAGTACCATTATCTGAAGTAGATATCCCACGCATACTCAGCTGTAACAAACACCTTTTGCACAGCGGGTGTCTTGTGACACAACTTTGATACAATACCTAGAACGCTGAAGACACGGCCTCAGGACGCGCTTCAGTGAAATGTGCAGATAAATTAGATAAGGTTACTGCTTTGACGCTTCAAGAGCTATTTGCTGAATACCATCTTATCTTTGACATTCAAATAAAGTTTTAGAAAAAAGACTACACATTTTTTTTTGCTGGAATATAGAACAGACACTATTCTTATTTCTTTGCTATACAATTATTAGTTTTTAATTTCTGTTTAATTATCCAAATAATTTTGACCTTTTATGGAACTGCTTTGAAAGTTTTTTTTTCATGCAGAATCTAAACAATTACACCCACAAAAGACTTGAGAAAGTTATTACTTTCCACATAGCCAGAGCTAGGTTAAGTGGGAGGCCTATTTGTGGTGAATGTGGTTTGTCCCTTCCAAACCTCTCAGCCTCTGTCCAGTTCCAGAATATTCTACTAATCAGTCAGGTTACAACTGTTTTGACGACTTTTGGCCATTGTCCAAGGCCCATAGTTGTGGGGATTGGCTCTAGTCATCCATGCAAACTAATATGCTATTGATAGTGATAATTAATATAAGGCTAGTAATTATAGGGGCCCCCTATAATTACTAGCCTTATATTAATTATCATAGCTCTGGCTATGTGGAAAGTAATATCTTTTGTGTGTGTAATTGTTTAGATTCTGCCTGAAAAAGGCAAAAAAGGTTATATATTCCAACAACAAAACGTGTAGTCTTTTTTCTTAAACTTTATTTGAATGTCAAAGATAAGATGGTATTCAGCAAATAGCTCTTGAAGCGTCAAAGCAGTATACCGTATCAGATTTACAGTTCACTGAAGCGCGTCCTGAGGCCGTGTCTTCAGCGTTCTAGGTATTGTATCAAAGTTGTGTCACAAGACACCCGCTGTGCAAAAGGTGTTTGTTACAGCTGAGTATACATGGGATATACTTCAGATAATGGTACTCCCCAAAATGCACACATTCTAAATTATAATACAGTCACTGAGAATGGCATTAAGGACAAATTGTATCATTTATACCAGTGGCTCTAAAAGGGAGGAAGCATCAGGACTGGACCTCCCTTCAACATTATCATGACATGCTGAGACCCAAAGAAAACTTAAAATGAAGACAGTTGGCCTCTTGTATGTAATCATTTAAAAACAGTACTTCCTTACAGAGTTTTGAGCTAATTTCATTGTACAATATAATGAAAATTATCATTTTAATAATAATAATAACAATGTATCTGCTGTAATATTTGGTAATTGGGACACACTTTGGGGTCCTAAAGCGCCACTTGAGAACCAGTAAGAAGGTTATCATTATTATAATTATGTGTTTGTTTATTTATTTATTTGTTTGTTTGTTTGTTTTTGTAACAGGAGGGACACAGAAACAGAGGACTAAATTCCCTGAGACAGTGGTGGCCCCCTCTTTTCACACAGGAATTCAGGGTAGAACATGTCTGTTTTTCTTTGTTTCATAGAAGTATAAATCGTCACACATGACTCCAGATTTGTTAAGTGCGTATAACTTGTGGAACAAACTACAGTAACATCGCTCTGACGAGTGAAGTGACGTGTTTACAGGTCCACAAGAGGGCGCCCGAGAGCCGCCAGTGACAATCAAGTTAGACAAACAGTTGGTCAATAAACTGAGCAGCTTTGAGAACCTGCCGATAATATAACAGTTTGACAACAAAAGCAACGCCATCATCTTGAAATGTTCAGCAAATCAGTTATAATCATGATCCAGCAGCAGCTCATTTTGTGGCGGATCCTGCAAAATATCTTTGTTTTCCATTGGCTGAGGAAGAGTGGTTATTTTCGGTGACACTCTGTAAGGAGCTCTTCTTGACCGCGGAGAAAGAGAGGTCAGGTCACAAACAAAGTAACACGTGTTTCCCCCCAGGAGAACGTACACTGATCCTTGGCGTCTTTTGCTTTTATTCTGTTTCTGTTTTACCTTAAAGTTCATTCCTGTTGCTAAGCCTCCCTCCTATGAAGGCTCAGTTGGATCTGTGTTTACCGTGGCACCTGTTCGCTCCCCCTCCCTCTGTCTCCGGCTCTGTTTCAGCGCTAAAATCTCGCGGCCGTGCGCTGTTTTGGAGTAGGAGGATGAGGAGGAGTGGGGCTCGGCGTGCGTCAGAAAGTCAAACATGTTCTTCTTCTGAAACACAGTGACTGTATCTGCAGCTATTTGCAGTTTGCTGTAGCCAGGCGTCAGACGAGCGCGAGCGAACCACTCCGCGCTTTTCGCTGCTTCTCGATCTCGAAATGGACTAAATCAAGAGAGACAGCAGAGGATGAAGAAGACAGCTGGGTATGTAGAGGTTTTGTAATTATTAAAGGGTATGATGATAGACTACTTATTGCAGAGAAGAATTGATTAGAAATAGCCAAACGCATATTGATGTTGTAACTTCCATAACCCTGCGTTGTACAGAAACATGCATATTATAAATGTGTGGACTTGTGCTCAAAGTGGACAAACTGTTGACTGTTCCTCTTTTGGCAAAATCTGCAACTCTGAAACATATTGATCTTCTGTTTTTTTAACCAACCTAAACTCTTATTTTTATAAAGCGCACAAAGCATTTGAAATTATTATTGTATTATTGCTTTCTAGATGTCTTCTAGGCCATTATAACTAGGAATAAATGACAGTATTTAGCATACTAATCACAGTCTGCAGAGTTTCCCTTTACGTAATAGATAGCCACCCCCACTCCTCACCCTTCCCCAATAAACAGGCTAATGCGGTATGTTAGATTAGGCCTATATGTTCTGCATGGTAAATGATCATAAACATTAAAAACTGGAAGTGTCATTTTTACCACAAACACGTCTGTGTTTCAGCAGGTGGGACTATCAGAATAACCTTTATGACATTTTGTTATGAATATGAATTCATATGACTTGCTTTTGTCACTTATAGGATATGTAAAACTCCTGGCATTGAATCATCCGCTCATCATCTCTCAGGACAACATCATTAAAAGGCACAGCGGTGGCATGGCTGCAGGGGTGGATGTGGGGGTATACAGACTGGTTGTGCACTTGTGGATATTGGTGGTGACTTTTCTTCTGGGGGTCGATCTGGACCTGTGGGGCCCAAGGCAGACTGCAAGAGTCAGGGCTCAGGGCAACGAGAGGAGAGTGTTGGCTCATATGCCTGGGGACATCATCATAGGAGCCCTGTTCTCTGTGCACCACCAGCCTCCTGCAGATAAGGTACATATCTTTATGTGTTTATCAGTGTCAGTTAAATTATGTCAGGTAGGCTGGGTGACATGTTACTAATTTACTAATGAGAGTCCAGGATTGTTTACAATGTACAGTGTGTAGTACAGTTAATATGTTGATGTGGGCTGTACTGTAATGTTGAGATTTTCACAGTTTAGTTGAGCTTACTGTGTTAAGGATTGTCACAGTGTGCCCAGTGAAAGCTAAAATACTATCCATCCCTTTTCTTCCACTTTCAATTCAAATTCACATGCACAAATCAGTTCAGTTTATAACTTAATACATTTGACCCCAAGTAAATCACATACAGAGAGTCCAAATGATGTCACTCTCAAACCCTCGGTGTATAAAAACATTATCTGCAGCTCAATATCAAATAAGTATGTAAACAAAAGGGGCCGCTGAGGGAGGGAGGGGAAGAGTTCAGCGTCCTGACAGCCTGGCGGATGAAGCTGTGTAGCTGTAAACTGGACCTGGCACGGACTGAGACTCTGCCTGATGGTAGGACTGAAGAGGAAAGATGGACGCTTATCTCCCTTGGAGATAGTCCTCCACCTGGTTGTCCAAACCAAACCCAGCTCAAGATCTGGAGGTGTGAGTTTGGCCACGGCCTCTGACAGTCTGCCCCAGTGGCAGGAAAGGATGGGACACATGGAAAGAGCAACATTCACTGCAGGCAATTTAAATAATACGTAAAGCTTTTAAATACACCCTAAACCAAGAGTAATTTGGGTATGAACCCGAATTAAATCTGGTCTAGGAAAGATCAATTTGGTATAATGTTTTTACATAATCTTCAATGAAGGTTCAGCTTCTGTACTCTGTAGTTTCGCCTCCCATCCAAATAAAGTTTCTGCTCAGCCTGCAGACTAGATATATATACTGATCGTTGATCAGCTGAGAGGGCTGTTCAGACTGAAACTCAGGTGTGAGTTAGGTCCTTAGGACTTATAACTACAAAGATGTTTACCTACAGGTGAGAGTAGCCATTAATAGAAGGGAGAGACTGAGCCAAGCTAAACTCCTACCTGTGGTCTATATCTAGTGTGCGGGCTGAGCTGAAACTTTAGTGTCGCTGACGAAGCCTTTTGGATGAGAGGTGAAACGTTTGACACTTCAGCTACAGAGTACAGACTCAAGAACCTTCATCGAAGATGGACGACTCCTGAACGACTGAGAGCCTACATAGACTTTTGCATAATATAACTTACTTTCTATATTGAATGTTCTTCACTTGCATAGGTCCATGAGCGCAAGTGTGGTGCGGTCCGTGAGCAGTATGGGATCCAGAGAGTGGAGGCGATGATGCACACTTTGGATAGGATCAACGCAGATCCTTATATCCTCCCGAACATCTCTCTTGGCTGTGAGATCAGGTTTGGCTCCTTTTAATTTCTTTTTTCAACTCTTATTCTTAACTGTTCTGCCAAAACAACAATCCTTCGACACCAGGGATTCGTGCTGGCATTCGGCGGTGGCGCTGGAGCAGAGTATTGAGTTCATTCGGGACACTCTCGTCTTCAACGAGGAGGAGGACAACGCGGGAAGATGCGCTGCGGAGGCCGGGAGTCTATTGCTGCAGGGGAAGAAGCCCATTGTGGGGCTGATCGGCCCCGGCTCCAGCTCTGTGGCTATCCAAGTCCAGAACCTGCTGCAGCTCTTCAATATCCCCCAGATCGCCTACTCTGCCACCAGCATGGACCTGAGCGACAAGGTATCTGGCTCTGCCATGGGAAAACTTTACAAACGGGCAATATATGGCACCACAAATGCAAAGTGCTTAGAACTCTCCCCTCACAGCAATACAATTCCATGTTGATTTCTTTGACATGATTATCTACAAATTACAAAATTAACTAGTAAATAATACTTAAATAATGATCAACATCTGAGATGTGCACTGTGGTCACCCACTGCTGCTGACAGGTTTCCTCAGAGGTATTGAATAGGCATTGAAGAGGTATAGTCAAATTCAGGGCAGTTAAGGTCAGATTTCATGATGTGGACACATTTCAAATACAGGAATAGTATTTTACTCTTAACTCTAACTAAACTGCATTTCCCCTGCAGAGTTTGTTTAAATATTTCATGAGGGTGGTCCCCTCAGACATGCAACAGGCCAAAGCCATGGTGGATATAGTGAAGAAATACAACTGGAGCTATGTGTCAGCCATCCACACAGAGGGTAGGCAAAAAGTCATATCTACTTATACTGTCATGTCATTTAAAATTACACCATCCATCCATCCATCCATTTTCTTCCGCTTTATCCGGGGCCGGGTCGCGGGGGCAGCAGTCTCAGCAGAGATGCCCAGACTTCCCGATCCACGCACACCTCCGCCAGCTGTTCTGGAGGGACCCCGAGGCGACACCAGGCCAGCTCGGAGACATTGTCCCACCAGTGTGTCCTGGGCCTTCCACGAGGCCTCCTCCCAGTGGGACATGCCTGGAGCCCCTCCCGAGGGAGGCGACCAGGAGGCATCCGGAACAGATGCCCTAGCCACCTCAGCTGGCTCGACGTGAAGGAGCAGCGACTCGACTCCAAGCTCCTCCCGGGTAACTGAGTTCCTCACCCGATCTCGGAGGGTGCGCCCAGTCACCCTGCGAAGGAAACTAATTTCGGCCGCTTGTATCCGCGATCTTGTACTTTTCGGTCATTACCCAAATCTTATGACCATAGGTGAGGGTGGGAACGTAGATCGATCGGTAAATCGAGAGCTTTGCCCCCTGACTCAGCTACCTCTTCACCACAACAGTGCGATACAGCCACCGCATCACTCTGCTGACGCCGCACCAATCCGTCTATCGATCTCATGCTCCATCCGTCCCTCACTCGTGAACACGACCCCGAGATACTTGAACTCCTCCACTTGAGGCAAGGACACCCCACCGACCTGAAGTAGGGAAACCACCTTTTTCCGGTGGAGAACCATGGCCTCAGATTTGGAGGTGCTGATCCTCATCCCGGGCCGCTTCACACTCGGCTGCAAACCGCCCCAGTGCGCGCTGAAGGTCCTGATTTAATGAAGCCAAGAGAACAACATCATCTGCAAATAGCAGAGATGAGATCCTGAGGTTCCCAAACCGGAAAACCTCCGGCCCCTGGCTGCGCCTAGAAATTCTGTCCATAAAAGTAATGAACAGAACCGGTGACAAAGAGCAGCCCTGGCGGAGCCCAACACGCACCGGGAACAGGTCTGACTTACTGCCGGCAATGCGAACCAAGCTCCTGTTGCGGTCATACAGGGAACGGACAGCCCTTTACACCATGTCAGCAAAATAATTTATCCATCAGTAATCTGTCGTACAAAATGCCAGATGGCAGGCATTGTGTCCTTGGGCAAGACACTTCACCTGCATTGTTTCAAGTGTCTATGTGCACAGGACATTTTAAAGTAAAAAAATACATAATCACATTATCTACAAATACCCCCCATAACAATAATTTCACAGCAAAGCTCTCTTATACACGAAATAAAAAGGCTTTTATTTTGCAAGGGCTGCATGAAGTGTTTTGCTGCATTAGGCGAACTTTGCCAATCTTAAAGAGCGCAGGAATTTGTCACTTTTACACAGAGTAAATCTGCCATATTTAATGTTTCCCGCTTGACCATAGCACTTAAAACTAAAGATGAACCTCACCATATGAGGCGAACATAATAGATGGTGGCCCAAGACACAGCAAGTATCGCGTACATTTATAACCCCAAAGCAAAGTCAGGAGAAATATTGTGGAGGACATTTATTTTATTTTATTTTATTTTTTTCATGACATTTCACATTTATTTCCTCATTTACCACGCGTAAAAAACAAAGTAATTTTCCAGGCTTTCAAGGTGGGAACCCTGATGTACATAATGGCTGATTTTTCTTTGTGATATTATTCTCAGGTAACTATGGCGAGAGCGGCATGGAGGCATTTAAGGACATGGCGGCCAAAGAGGGGCTCTGCATCGCTCACTCAGATAAGATTTACAGTAACGCCGGTGAGCACAATTTTGACAAACTTTTGCAGAAACTGCGCGGTCACCTCCCCAAAGCGCGAGTGGTGGCGTGTTTCTGTGAGGGCATGACGGTGCGCGGGATCCTGATGGCCATGAGACGACAGCAGCTGGTGGGAGAGTTTATACTAGTTGGAAGGTAAGTGTATTTATATGTTCAATTATGTACTTTTTGTCTCCTCTATAGAACTACACTTTTCAAAACAGATTATAGAAAATGGTTTAGAATAGATTAGAAAAACGTTATTGTCCACCATGCGAGATGATGGCAGAAATGTGCACTTGGCTTGCTCACACATTTATTTATGGTTTATGTTGTAGAGTTCAAAACTGTAGGAGACCAATAGATTTTATAACTGTAATAATGTATTAAAATGTTCAAATTTATAAGATAGTGCATGGGATAGAAAATAATACTGTCTGTAATTCCCTATATCGATATAAAATGACTGTGTTTGTGGTGCTGTGCATTTTTGTTCATCTAGGCTTTTTTGAGATGTTGTTGGTGAGACCATCTTTGTCCGTTCACCATTTTCATCATTACCATCTGCATCTCACACTCTGGTAAGGTACTGTCCTTTGGATCTCACAAGAGGTAACTAAGCAATTAAAGTAAGCAAATAAACTTGGCATCACTTGGCAGGAGGATTCAGCTGTCCAAGAATATGGGGTTTTATTTTAAGGTTTTGCTCAGCTCGCTCTCACCCTCATGTTCTATAAATGCCTTTCCTCATTAAGAGCTACATATGTAGGCTGTCGCTCAAACCTGACAGTAACATAAAGTAACCTTGAACTACATACTGCCATGCTGCCTTGCAATCTGTTGAGCGAGAGTCATTAACTGGGTATTTTAATCCACCGACAGCAGCAGTGTGTTTGTGTAAAGTCATTCAACCATCCTTTCTTCTATACAGAGGATGTTACTTTACAAAAACAAGCTGCATGTAGGCATTTGGTTCATTTTGGATTTGTAGAAGTCTTCCAGTTTTGATGATGAACCGCTTTAATCGTGTGAAGTGTATTTCACAGATTCACTCATTGGTATTCATTCACGTTATAATGTTGCACAGTGGTGATGTTAAGCGATGGGTTTATGTCATTCTCGGCTTAACAGTGGATTTCAGCCTCTTCAGCTACTCTTGATGTGAAAAACATGCATGTAAAGTAACTTGGAAAACCTAAATGAACATGTTACAAGCATTAGATGGTTCCACAGTAATAACTTGGAATGGAAATGCGTCCCTGTTTCAATGTTATTACTGAGAAAATGCCGACATTGTTACCTGGTTATTTTACGGTCCCTAAACTGGGTAAGGGTAAATAATATAAGATAAGGGTTCCACGTAATTACCATAATTACCATATTATTGCTCTATCTTCCTGACTAACAGGAAAAAAAAATGTTTTCAATGTGTGGACATCGGAAGGCCATACGTGTGAAATTGAATCTTGATGGCAAAGTTAGTCCCAAAGAAAATGCCAAAAAGTAAATATAAGAACTTGTTTAATATCCAAAAACCGGTCCATCATCACCTATGTTTTGCTTTGTGGGAATGATACTTCAACAAGCAATTCCTCTTCTTGGAAACACAGAGGAATGCCTTAGACTTTGAACATAGGTTTTGCTCTTGCATCTTGATCTGCAACACCTTGATGAATGTTTCGTCCACCATCTTTGGAAGATGGATGGCACCAAAGTGTCTCAGAGCTGCATTTGGCTGAGGTTTCCATAAAATGTGCTTGCATTGAGGGCCACCATTTTCCTTGATGAAAAAAAGAGAGCTACCAAAGCCTCACCCCTTCACATTTGGTGTCATTGGAAAGCTCTTAATGTCCTCTGTAGATGCCAAAGGAAGTTAATTCGGTAGTATGTATTGGGTGGGAGATATTCAGGTTTAGAAATGTCCTCTACTGTACAGAGGATAGATTTGCATTGCTGGTAGTCAGGCGGCTATGTACTAAGCTATTTCCACCCTATAACCATGAGAAAGTGCTACCCATTAGACATCTGGACAAAAAAGATGAAAAACAAAACAAAAACCAGTCCATAAAGAACACGCATGTAATGATGATGATTGCAATAACCAGTAATATGGTTATTGCGGCACGGGTGGCACGGTAAGTACAGCGGTTAGCACTTGTGCTTCACAGATAGAAGGTCCCGGGTTCGATTCCCACCTGGACGGGGCCTTTCTGTGTGTGTTCTTCCCATGTCTGCGTAGGTTTCCTCCGGGTACTCCGGCTTCCCCTACCACTAAAAACATGTACAATAGGCCTGTATGAATGATGTGCGTGCGTGTAGGAATGATGGTGGTCAGACGGACCGTTGGTGCAGATGTGTGCAGTCGCGACAGCATTTCTGTCAGTCTCCCCCAGGGGAAACTGAAGCTACATACGTAGCTTAGCATCACCGTGGATGGAGTGAATGTAAAATTGTCTCGTGTAAAGTGCCTTGTGACCATGTCTGTGAAAGGCGCTATATATATAATTAAAGTTCTTCTAATGGTGAAAATAAAAAATAAAATGCATTAAGTGAAAAGGAGTAGGAGCTTTTACTATTAATTTTCAACTGCTCCTGAGGACATATTTTTAGAGAAAGCACTTAAATATGGGAATTGAGATCTTTCATTACGGAACCCACCCTCACACACCCTTGAAACTTCTCTCTCCAAAGGAGTTGCTGAACTTACCCCTCGGCATAAAATACAATGACATTGTATTGAAAAGTGGCTATGGCAGTGCTGAAGTGTGCGTGCTGGAGCCTGTCTTCAGCTGTAGGTGGGAGAGCCATGCTGCGCACTGCTCCCTGCTTCGTCGGTCGCTGCGTGGGAAACACTGCTCTCTTTCAACAGTGATTCAAACCATCAGAGTCAAAGCCTTTCAGAGCCATCAATACCTTTTATACCAGTGTTATTTCTGCGCCGGCTGCTGCTTCAAGGATGTGTTATGAAATGATCTCCTGCCTCACTGAGAGAAACAAGAATCACATCCAACACCCACTCAGCTGTTGTGTAACGCCAGTTCAGTTTGCTGAGTTTAACAGTATTATTTCTTGCTCCTTTCGAGAAATTAGAAAGGAGTAGATTCAGACAAATTTACCCAATTCGTGTTTGCGGAGGTTCAGCTTCTGTCCTGGCACAATTGGTTCACATGCTCAATTGGAGACGTCGTAAGATACACCAATCATCGCCACTGACAGGTGAAGTGAAAGACAGATTATGGCACCTGTTCGTGGGTGGGATCTGTGAACATCTTGTCATCAAAGATGGGGATGTGCGAGAAGGAGAAATTGACAGTTTAGTGATGTGAACGATTTATCAAGGGTCAAATCGAGATGGCAAGCTGCTGCCTTGATTTGACTGGGAGCTGGACCTCGCCTGCAGGTCTCAGTGGAGGATGTTGCCGCTTTCCTCTAGCTATAGATTAAAAAAAAAAAAGTTTGAACACTATGTCCTGTTCCAAATGCTTTATTTTGATAAACAATTGCACACATTTCATCGTCGAGCAGCTGATAGACATGTTTCATCATGTTGACGCGTCTGTTTAAGTGTAAGTGTGTTGCAGTGGTTTAGAAATGTGTTATCTGGGGTAGCTATGAGTAAATATGCATACAAATCTTTGCTCTGTCTTTTTTGTCCATTGCAGTGATGGCTGGGCAGACCGGTACGATGTGACGGATGGTTACGAGAGAGAGGCAGCAGGAGGCATCACAATAAAGCTGAAGTCGGCCCATGTGACTTGGTTTGATGATTATTACCTGAACCTAAAGCCTGACAACAATTATAGAAATCCCTGGTTCCCGGAGTTCTGGCAGCACCGTTTCCAGTGCAGGCTCAGAGGACACCCCCAGGAGAACACCATGTACAACCGCACCTGCACATGTCAGTGCACCAATTCAGTTTTTTCCTCTATTAAGACTAGGGTCCGGAGTCAGAGAAAAGCGTGCCATATTAAATGCAATGCAGTATACAGTATTCTTTTCAGTATGGTTCCAAAATCAAAAGTTAAAGCCACATTGCTGAACATTCCACGTTATACTGTATATATACTGCTGCTATGTCACAAGACCAACTTATTTACTGGCGATACAAACGTAATCCTAATGCTCAACTAGACACCAACAAGACTATGTGTTCAGTGTTAAAATAAGCATTTGAAAAAGAAAAGAAATGAAATTAATGCTTGTATCTTATTCTATTAAATTGTGCAATGTGGCTTTAATGGTAAATGTCAAAACAAACTGCAACACTTGCCATAGTTATTGTTGGACGTAAAACTGTATCAGTGTGTATGCATATGTTTTAATTTGTTATTCATCTGGCAGGGAGAGAATCTTTGCGCCAACACTACGCCCAAGACAGTAAGATGGGGTTTGTCATAAATGCCATCTATTCAATGGCATATGGTCTACATGCCATGCAGCAGTCCCTCTGTCCAGGCTTTAAGGTACTTCATCTTTGGAGTGCGATGGGTGAATGGATGATATGAATTGCTACTTAACTTGACACAAGGGTAGATGCACTGAATAATCACATAGAGGGAGAAAAGGTACAAATGACCTTCCGATTGATATCAACAAAGTATAATGATATGGTTGAAAATAGTCCTCTCTATACAGTATATATTTATTTGTTGCTAGAATTCTACTAGTAATATGTTAAGTTTGGTGGATACTGTGTTTTGTCTTTGTCGCTAGGGTTTGTGTGAAAGCATGCGC
The DNA here is from genome assembly GCA_021464625.1 of Proterorhinus semilunaris. Lineage (NCBI taxonomy): Eukaryota > Metazoa > Chordata > Actinopteri > Gobiiformes > Gobiidae > Proterorhinus > Proterorhinus semilunaris. Next base: position 4,252,987 of record CM038355.1, on the reverse strand, counting down.
CCTATCGATGGTGGGAAACTGTTGGATTTCCTCATGAAAACCAACTTCACTGGAGTTTCTGGAGAGACCATTCACTTCGACCAGAACGGTGACTCACCTGGCAGGTTAGCACAGGCGTTACATGTATATTTTCTTAAACATATAAACAAAATTTAAGAGAAACATGAAAAAAATAAAAAATAATCTTTGATGTTTTATATGTGGCTCATGTCTGCAGATATGAAATCATGAACTTCAAGCTGATTGGACAGGATGAGTATGCGTACATCCATGTGGGCAGCTGGGACCAGGGCGGACTCCAGATGAACGATGAGGAAATTTGGAGCAACAACAGTGAAATTATCCGGTCTCTCTGCTCTGAGCCCTGTTTAAAAGGACAGATCAAAGTAAGTGAGATACAAAATCATGTGTAATGATATGGTACATGCAATCTACCGCTTTCTTTCACTATTGTGAAGTAAGTTTAGAAGGTTTTAAAATTCCTCCTATTTAAAGCGGAATCCTTAAATGTTTCACTGCCCACATCCAAATTGATCCAAAGGAGACATTTGGACCTTGAATTATTATTTCCCTTTCATACCAAACATTGACACCTTTGAGATTTGTATACAATTCAGAAAGTTAAAAGATGGTGTAAAAGATCATTTATTTCAGGTGTTAGATTGAAAGGTATAAATGTGTTTACAGTATATATTTCTCAAACTCTCAGTTAATATATAACTTTTCATCTCGTACAGCATTTCACTTTTAGAATAGGGCTACGAGATTAAAGCCATGCTAAAATAGAATAAAATATGTCTTTCTTATGGAGTTAGCATATCCCCACTGCTGCGTCTGCATAGGTTTTAACATACAGTAACTGGGAGCTCCAGTCTCCTCGCCCAGCCAAAAATAACCAGTTAAATTAACCACTTTACTGACGCTTATGATGGAGCGGATGGGTAAATGCTCCTGCTACCTTAACTTTGCTTACCATAAATGTTGTAGTACTTGAGTGTGATTTCAAATAATGGACATTACTTGCATGAATTAATTTTTATCCATTTTTATGTGTGTCCTTTCATCGCTAACTTCATTCACTTAAAGCCTGCCTTTAGCTCCTCCTCCACAGAGAGGGTCATCATTCCCCAGCCAGTGCTCCATCTCTAAAGTCAAAGTGTGAGATTAGCTACAGCAGAGTGCCTTCAGAGCTTTGAGCGTGTCTTTGTGTGTCTGTGTGTGTCTACGTGTGTCTATGTGTGTAGGTGATCCGTAAAGGAGAGGTGAGCTGCTGCTGGACCTGCACGCCCTGTAAAGAGAACGAGTTTGTGTTTGACGAATACACTTGCCGGGCCTGTACCCTTGGATCCTGGCCCACCCACGACCTCACCGGTAAACACAGCTCACATATGTAAATTAGACATGATACCACAGACCACAGACGAGCGAGATCTTAATGTAGGTCATGCCGTCTTAGATCCAGTCGCGCATTACATAAACAAGCACACACGCTGACAATTGCCAGACAGTTGCAAAAATTGCCAGATTAAAGATTTGGCTCATGATAAAAGCACTTTTACTTGGAAGAAAAACTGTTGGAATTTGTCATTGGTAATTGGTCCATTTCTGAAGTACAAAGTAATAAAACTTAATTGTGTAGAAAACAAAATTTAAACAGTGTTTGAAGAAGAAAGAGCCAACCGATTAATCTTTGAGTTGCAGAAGAATGTAGAATGTTTTGCCCGTTTTTTTGGTGAATGTATCTAAATACTGGGCTGATACTCATGAAACAATGACTGCTGTAAAATTCAATGTTTTCAAAAAAACAAAAATGAATGACCAGTAATAAAAAGTGGTGACATTATTCAATCATAAAGATGCAGTTGTTTTCAGTGTAAAGGTCTTTAAAATGGCAATCTTGTGGACCTAAACATATGCAGGTTTTTCTGTATGGTTATTTTTATTCAAAAACTATAAAATGTTTATAAAGTTAAAAAAGTGTTTAAAAAAAACACAAAAAACATAAGAACTTTTAAGAGTTTAACCAATGATGCAATGAACATTTTTCCAATTATGCAATACACCTTGTAGCACAAAGACCAGTTTTACCAAATGTATCATTGTTTTATATTGTGCAGGTTGTGAGCCTATCCCGGTGCATTATCTTCATTGGGGAGATCCAGAGCCCATTGCCGCTGTGGTGTTCGCCTGTTCGGGACTCCTGGCCACGCTTTTTGTCACATCTGTATTCATAAAGTAAAAACAATTCCATCAGTATTTTGTCATGTTTATGAAGTAAAACAATCTCTTGTGTTTTGCTAGATTTTGGGACACACCTGTAGTGAAGTCGTCCAGTCGGGAGTTGTGCTACATTATACTGGCTGGGATATGCCTGGGATACCTGTGCACCTTCAGCCTCATCGCTAAGCCCCACATCATTTACTGCTACCTCCAACGACTCGGCATCGGGCTGTCTCCTGCCATGAGCTACTCTGCTCTCGTTACCAAGGTACGTCAGTCAGTGAGATGAACCGGTGCAATGTTCAACAAATGCTGGAGTATTAGCTCATCTGTGTAAAGTGGAAACGTTTTAGTGGATTGGAACATTTTGTCCTTTAAATTGATGCGTTAAAAGTGACAAAAATGTTGAAGGTTTTGTCGATTTTGTTGAGATTACAGTAATTTACAGAGTGTCATCAATAAATATACAGCTCTTGTGTTGGGGTTCCACTATGTTTAGGATAATACCTATTTACATTTCAGATTATTTGTTGCTATGTCGCAAATGGAACTAAAATGTTGCAACATGCTCCTTATGCTCAGCTCGATATAGATATTTTTTTGCAATGGTTAATCCAAATAAAGTGCTTGGAAGTTTTAAACTTAATGTTTGGATATCTGTTATCAAATCAAAGCAGTAACCTCACATCGAGACAAGCTGGTAATGTCCCGCTCCCCCACTCAGATAAAGATATGTGTTTCAATACTTTTCTCCAATAGAAAAAAAACAAATGAAATAATTGTATTCAATTTACTGGGTGAAATTCTGAATAGATAGAAACTCACATAACATTACGAGCACTAATATTAGGGAGGCTCATTTATATATACATGGGAAATCTCTAAAGCATAATATTATGGTTTATATGGATGTAGCAGCGTAACTAAGGAATCATACTAAGAATAATCTCCTCTGTGGGTGGCAAGTCTAAGGCCCTGTAGAAGGTTGTGCCTTGTAATGTGGGCTGAGATTTCTCCTTATGATCTGTCAACTAAAAATGACATGTGTATCCTCAGTAGATATTTAATAAAGGATCTATTTTTCAACACAGACCAACCGTATTGCGCGGATCCTGGCCGGCAGCAAGAAAAAAATATGCACCAAGAAACCGCGCTTTATGTCGGCCTGCGCTCAGCTCATCATCGCCTTCATCCTCATCCTCCTCCAGCTGAGCATCATCGTGGCCCTCCTCATCATCGAGCCACCGCAGGTCTGTGTGTCTTATTAATCATTTATGTTTAGACACAGAGGAGTTAGCAGTGATTTTTTTCCTCAGGTGATCTATGACTATCCGAGCATACGGGAGGTGCACCTCATCTGTAACCTCACCACTCTGGGAGTGGTGGCGCCGCTGGGCTACAACGGCCTTCTGATCCTCAGCTGCACTTTCTATGCCTTCAAGGTAAATGCTTTTTAAAAAACACTTTTACTCAGCAGAGAACACATTTCCAATTGTTATTTCAATTACCATAATATGTAGCCTAAATATAAAATGTCAGACCACAAACATCATGAAGAATATGTTTTGTTTTTTTCTGTATTAACTTTTTTCTGTATGAAATTAAATGACTTAGAAACATTTTTTGTTATGTCAGTTTCATTTATATAGATAATAAAGGTCAATGCAAATAATATCCACTTTGACCCACAAGAAAAGGTAGATTTTGCTGTGCTTGTTATGATAGATTATGACAAATATCAGAATAAGATATTTCCCGTAAGAACATTAGACCGCTGCATTTGACTCAAACTTCAAACTGTCATGAGCAGATCTTGGTCTAGGATCTCGGTTAAAAACATGTAACTGTTTTGGTTTGATGGGGGAAACCTACCCAGGCACAGGAAAAAACATGGCCCCGTAATCAAACCCGGGACCTTTTTGCTGGCAGTAGTGCTAACTACTCAAATCACTGTGTTGCGAATATCCATCATATCCGTTATTTCTATTCAATTCAATCGCAATTATTCATTTATTTTGTTCAGTACTTCTGTTATCCTCCATTACAAATACTGACTTTTTTTTTTAACCCAACAGACCCGAAATGTTCCTGCAAACTTCAACGAGGCCAAGTACATTGCCTTCACCATGTACACCACCTGCATCATCTGGCTGGCTTTTGTTCCCATTTACTTTGGCTCCAACTACAAGATCATCACCATGTGCTTCAGTGTCAGCCTCAGCGCCACTGTAGCTCTCTGCTGCATGTTCGTGCCAAAGGTTCGTCATCTAATTGTTTTCTGTATTCCTTACTTTAAATGCAATGATAGTTCATACTGTGGTTGTTTATACCAGGTGTACATCATGCTGGCCAAACCTGAGAAAAATGTGCGCAGTGCGTTCACAACATCCACAGTGGTGCGGATGCATGTCGGGGACGCCAAAAAATCTGCTAAAGTTGGCAAGTCCAGCGGCATGGCCAACTTGTTCCGGCGGCGTGCTCCTGGGCAGGAAAATGTCAGGTAAAAAAAGAGGAATTTTAAATAAACTATATGCTTTATCACTATAGAGTAATCAGTGACACACAACACTGTTTTTCCTTATGGGACATAGATGTGTGTGATATACTTGTGTTGATGTCTAAGAAGCAGAAAATGGGAATATGTATAAAAAGGAAAAAGGGGCTAATCTCTCTAATCTCAAAAGTGCTTCCAGGGCAAAACAGCAGTGAAGTGGGGATACGTGATGTTGTGGAGCGTTAGGCCTGTCCAGTCTGAGACAAAGCGTCAGAAAACGTTAATATGATTCTAATTCTAACCATCAACTATTGGCAGCTGGTTATAATGTTTTAACAACATTATAGAATAATGATCAGGACAAAAGCAAACAAATTCCCGTTATCAGATCGTTTCCATCATTTCTATCTTAATCCACAGCAACAGGCAGATGATGGAGCCAAGATTAAAAGGCCTGTGAGCCGAGGAGAGTCTGCTCATTTGGGTTAAACGCTCCCAGAGGAAAGCCTCCTTTAAGGATTCCTCTTTCCAGGGAAGATAAAAGAAATGGAGGTGGTTATAAAATCCTACAGGAAGAAAAACTGGGGGATGGTAAACTCATCAAGATCATGAAGTACATTGAAGTGAATATAACATGCATCATTCTGGCTTAAAAACATTATATCTCGTACCTCAGCATTGATATTTTATATGATCATTTAAAATAATGTAAAGATAAAAACACTTAAGGAGTGAAGATTGTGTTAATATGCATTTAAAATTTGCCTAGAGCCCAATCTGCAGGCAACAGGCAAGGCAAGGCAAGGAAAGGCAAGTTTATTTGTAGAGCACAATTCATACACAAGGCAATTCAAAGTGCTTCACAGTTGCATAAAATTACAAGAAAACAGATCAAATCAAACATTCATTAAAACATCCAACATAAAAATTAATCAATTACAGTAAAAGGCAAGAGTGCAGATAAAATACTTTCAGTTTTCATATGCTCGGGTAATGTGGTAATAGTGGTAATGCTAAAAAAAAAAAGGAAATAGAAGCTTCCAATTTTAATCGGAATGCTAACAAATGGCATGACATCATGATGAACACACTGCTTAGAACAGGTCCAGTGATAGTTTATAGACACTTCCGGCTTCTAAAACGTTATGATGTGTAGCCTTGAACATATTTCAATTTCACTTTTTGACCATGAGGTCTTATTTAGTTGATTGGCATGTTACAGTATTGTATTCATATAAATGTGGAGGGCAAAATGTGGACGTGATATTTAATACACCCAACCCACTAACGGGATGCCATCCAGATTCAGATCACAGTTCATTAAAGAAAAAGTCTGAAATATTAATGACTCAATCACATGCATTTCGGAACAGGTTTTTATTGGACTAAACTCCTGGGTCAGCCAGTGCTGCTTGGCGGCCATTTCTCTCTCAGTCAGCCCATGTTACTCGTCTTTGAGTGTCCAAAACTGTGCTAAATAAATCCAATGTATATTAAATAATAGGGTCCTAGATTAGACATTTTATGTTATTTGCTACATCTCTTAGTGGTCATAATGCTATGGCGAATGGGTAGATTGGATAAAAATGTGACACATACATACACAGTATAGTAGTTTATAACCTGTGTAAAATGTTTACTTTTTTGCAGCTCCAATGGAAAATCTGTAGCCTGGGGTCAGAATGAACGAAGCTACAGACCCAGCTTGTGGAAACGTATGTCTTTCCACGTCAAGAAGAAGGACCCAATGGAAACTAACCAGACGGCCATAATCAAGCCATTTTCTAAAGCCAACTCAACTGCATCTAGTGTGATACAGGACTATGAAGAACAAGTGGAGCCTCAGTCTTTTCACTGTTCCCCATCCCAGTCGCCTTTAGTTGCGCAGCATGGTGCTAAAGGCAGAAGTTTCCAAGGAGATGAGGAGGAGGGAGCTTTGGACGCATATATCCCTGATCATTCATTGAGAAGACAAATGGAGAGCCAGAGCAGTGCATTAGTGGACTGTGCAGATATCAGTGCGATTGGAGTTGGGGATATCGGCATAGGCATGATGGGTGGACACGTTCAAGGCATAACCATAATGGACCAAATCAGCTGCGTGGTGAATCGTTTCACCGCCAACATCAGCGAGCTCAATACCATGATGCTGCCAGGAGGAGGCGCCACCAACTCTAATAGTCCTCTGCCTATGTCTGGAGAGGCGAGTCAGTGTCCTCCTCAGCAGTACACCGCGCCCAAGAGCACAGTGACCACGTACGCCGAGGTGACCGCGGTGCCCAGTTTCTGTGAGAATCGGTCTGTGGATGTGATGTACTTGAGCGCGACCGGGGTGCGGCGGGGTAAAGACAGAGAGGACCTGGCAGCGTTGACCCCTCCGTCCCCATTTAGAGACTCCTCCAACAGCAGCTCTCCCACCTCAATGTCGCCCCCTTCTGATGCAGAGTACGATCAGCTGCTGCTCAGGCACTACAGCCAGAGCTCCTCCTCACTTTGAGCAACTTCTGCTGTAAAGGGAGACTTTCAGTGTTAAAACTGTAAGCTGAGAACGATGACATTATATAATTTCAAGCATTATGACAAACTGTAATGCACAGAATGGTCATTTGTTAATATATGTATTTATTTATACTTTTGAATATTACAATATACAGTAGCTTTTTAGTAGTTAAATACATAGTTCTTATTGCAACTGCTATGTGGGTACACAGGGTTATTGCACAGAATATTTCAAATAGAAAATGTTTCTTTCACACATTTTATTAAAGAACCTTCGGAATACTGTATAAAGGTCCTACATATGTAATGCAGTGTTCCCAATCCTTTAAGTTAGATTTACATCTCAGTGTGACTTAAAGGTTCTTGTAGCTTGATTGCACTAAATTCTACATAATCTACATTTGTGTGGCTTAATTTTGTATTGAACAGGGGTGCCTAAAATGGAGCTCACAGGCCAAATCTGACCCTTCAAGGGAAAAGATTTGGCCTGCAAGATGGGGCTCAGATTTGTAAAGTGTATGGACTATGATTCATGTATGCTGTGAATATACTATCAATAGTTGCTTGATCCTTCCTGGCACATACAACGGAAGAGATAATTAGACAACGAGCAGAAGAAGCCTCTGTTGAGGAGTGTAAATATGCTCAACAATTTTAGAAACTATGATGAAGTACAAGATGACGAAGAGAGCCTATACAAACAATCAAAGACATACTGTGTATCATCACATTTTAATGCAGTCCAATTAAAAACAAAACCACAACAACACACATAAAATTAGAGCAGACAACTGTACCAGTGACGCCACAGTTCAGACTGGTAACGTATGGCACGCTACCAGTATAGGTATATTGGATCTGCGAGATATAGACTCTTGACATGCAGATGATTTTTGCATTTGGCCCTCGGCCTGCGCATTCATGGAGTCCCTAAGTGGCACTGACCTGGGGGTCACCTGGGGATTATTTTGAAATATAATTTTGTTGAGTGGTTAATACTGCTATGATGACAATTTGTTGGACGTCTCTCCCCGCTCTTCACCTCTTTCACCCCGTGCTGTCCTGTCAGAGAAAGCCTACGGGAAAAATACCCCAGTTCCCCCAATTCAGATTGTATTTATGCATTTTGTAACCACCATCATGCTGTCATTCAACAGTAAGTAGCCCTTGAAATGAGCCTAAACACATTACATTTTACTTGTTGGGTCCCCATTTGTATTTGTATTGATATTTCGGGCTCACTGCCGAAAAATGTTGATCAACTAATGTGTTAATACTGAGCTGATTTGGTCCTCCGTGGAAACAAAGTTTTGGAACGCTGATTTACAATATACCTGTTCATTGCTGTTGCCTTTGTTGAAACTTTTTAGATAAAATGCTATAGTCTTTTCCTGCTGTAAATGAATCAATGACTTAGTCAATAAGGCTTTTGTTGTTGTTGAGAAAAACAGATATCTCTAAAAAAAATGTCTCTGTGCTGAGGACAATGCTATGGGACTTTGTGGACTGAACATCGGGACTTTTGTTGAATGTTCAAAATGGACCAAAATAATCTTCCACCTCAGGAAGTGCTGCTCCAAACCAAACTATAGATGTTTTAATACCATTTTTACTTTAGTAAGTAATTTGAATTTTAATGTTGCACGTTTGCATGATGCCACTGTTTCTTTTATATAATTCATGTAAATAATGGATCTTTTTGTTGAGTGCACGGCGGTGACCTGTAAATTTATATTACGAGTAAAATAACTATTAGTCTTTATGGCACTGATTCCAAGGCATGATCAGAAGGAGATGTGTAAATGCCTAGGTAATTTCAAGTTGTTGTGTGTTCACATTAATCAAATGAATAACATTTGTAAAAACTATGTTATTAGTATTAGTTTTGTATGCTCTTTTTCACTAATGTTTGTAATGTTTGGATGAATCATAGAGCTGCAGTATTTGTATTTTGCATTGTGACATGAACGTGCTTTTCTCTTTTTATAATAACAGAACCGATCAATAAATGTACACTTTTGTAAGAATGAAGAATTTAAAATGTGTTGCATGAATTCTATAAAGTATATGTGTGTGTGTATTATATACACGTGTAGTAGCACAGGGCACGTGCCTGCAGTATAAACAGTGTCATGTTGGCAGAAACATGGCTTTAACTCACTCGACCCGAAAGAAAGCTGTGCGCATAGAGTGCACACTGCACAGTCTGGCTTTTTGCGCGTGAAGAGGTCACAAGTTCCCGAGTCAGCCCCTGTGCCGATCACGCACTTCCCAGTTCCCACTGCGCCAGGACTGCGAGTCTGAAGGACCAGCTCTTCATTGACGTTAAGATCAGCTGACGCACAGTGGGGGAGATGAACAACCACCACACGACGCCTTCCAACGGAATGCCGAGTCTACGGACGGAGCACCTGTACAAGGTGCTGGTCATCGGGGACCTGGGGGTCGGCAAAACGTCCCTCATCAGACGATACGTGCACCAGACGTACTCCACCAACTACAGAGCCACCATCGGCGTGGACTTCGCCCTCAAAGTGCTCAACTGGGACTCGGAGACCATCAGACTCCAGCTTTGGGACATAGCAGGTGGGGTGTTAAAGTACTGGACTGTTCCAATGTCCTTGGCATAGTTTGTCTGCAGCCATTAACTTTGATACAGTCTGTGGCAGGGTCTCTCTCTTTTTGTCTTTTTTGTCTTGGCTACTTTTACGTTACAAAAACGTCAGTGAGCTATTTACTTAGAAGACACGTAACTATGCAACTTAAAGTAAATTACCCCTGAACAGTTGGAGGCAAGATGATATTTTAACAGAATTAAAGAGAATTACTTTAGTTGTCAAATACTTAAACCATTATTTGCAGATTATTTTCAACTACATGTCCACGTTACTTAAGACTCATCAAGCATAACTAGTAAGAAAGCCTTTAGCGAGCTACCTAATGGCAGGAAAGCCAAAGCTCCCAGGGAGGTTACTGGTTGGAGATACTTGGCCTGGCCAAGCCTATCTCCAAGTGATGCATGACTGTTGTAGAGTTATGAAAGAGTCAGACTTGGAGTTGATGCTCAGTCACTGTGGAAAAGTGCTGGTCATACTCCGCGGACACGTGCACACAGAGGTGGAAGTGATGTCCAGGGAAAACCATCAGGCTGTCATTCAAGGTGTGGTGCTGCCTCATGTGAGTGGAGCATGTGAGGCAGATTTAAAGGGTAGACACAGGCGTGTCATTGTGGACAAATAAAAACAAAACATTGTCACTTAGTCACTCACGCAGACAGGGATCTCAGTTTGTCTGCTCCAAATGAATGGATATGTGGGTGAACAGAGCCTTTTCCTGCTATGTGGTTATAGTCTGTTCTAGTTTGTGATGAAACATTGTGAGATCCTGAGACTTCAGGAATGTGGTCTTTTATTGGAATACCAGCATTCTTAAGCCTGTGCCAATATCATCTGATTTTCTAATTTCCTTACATTAGGACATCAATAGAGACATCATAATTATTGTCATGTTTATAGACATCATAATTATTGTCATGTTTATAAATACAGAAATTTAATTAACATGTCTCTTTTCAGGCCAAGAGCGCTTTGGTAACATGACAAGAGTTTACTACCGTGAGGCTATGGGGGCCATAATAGTGTTCGATGTGACACGGCCTACAACTTTTGAGGCTGTCATTAAGTGGAAAGAGGACTTGGACTCCAAACTCATGCTGGCCAATGGACAGAGTATTGCCACTGTGTTACTGGCAAATAAGTGCGACCAGGGCAGAGAGCTCACCAACAACTGCATCAAAATGGACCAATTCTGCAAAGACCATGGATTTGTCGGATGGTTCGAGACTTCAGCTAAGGTTAGTCCAGAAAAAGCGTGTTAACTGTCCTTGGAATAAGCACATCTTTGACACACAGCTTATGACACTGCATTGCGTAGTTTGGTGGCATTATAATACAATTGTTAAATATGAATCCTAGTTTTACACTAGTGAAGTTGCAATCCATAAAGAAAAGTTTTTTGTGTTCTACAATGTGAGTGACAAAGACTTTGTTGTGGAAATTATATCTGGCATATCCTGTAAAGAAGTGAAGTAATGAACATAAAAAACCAAACCAGGACAAATTTGACCAGGGCCAAGCCGGAGAAGTACAAGTGTGTGAGAGCATGGCCAAAGTTATTAGTCTTATGAGGTATTCCTAGTCAGTGGGGGTCTATATGAAGTGGCCAAGATCAACTGGAACAGTGGCGAACTAGTATAGGTGATTTACTCTATGTGGAAAGATACTTTTTGCACTAATAGAAGGGTGTTAGGATACACAGTGCTCCACAGTGTGTTACAAGAGCGCATAAGAAAGGGAATAAGCTCTATCCAGTAGAACTATCCGTTTGCTTCAGGTGATTTTAGGCTGTTAAGAAAGGCCACTGCTCACACCGGAATTTCATATGTGTGTGGAACATATATTTAAAAACGTCAGAGGTCACCACTCGTCGGGGACATGAAATGCTCAAAGTAAAAAAAAATGTACACATGAACGAGGCGCTTTTGACAAGTGTATCAGTCGAACACCTAAAACTTCATTGTATCCACACAATACTTTCAAGTGCTGTTATTATTGCCTTCATTTATGCAATGATGTTGACAGAAGGTTGTTAATGTTCTCTTAATGTGCCACTAACCCTGTAACACAAGCACTCTACATTCTCAGATGCTACCAGGTCCAGTCACATTAGGAGCTTCCTCAAATCTTAATAGTGCATATTTTGCCCACGAAAACAGAAGTGTTCATAGATTGTTGTAGTAAAATATGGTTGGGTTTACTGCTGTTTAAAATGTAATTAAAATTACAGTTTTACAGTGGACTTGTGGTTCAATGTAGCCACAGCTGCTCCTGGGAAACCCGCGGGTACGTGGCTTCTGCCTTTCCAACCATAACCAAACAGATGAGTGAAGTGTCTCTTAAACAGGAAGAGCTGTTCATACAGTTTTATTGACAGTTCCACCACATGTAAAGTACATAGAGAGAATCGAAATTACACAGAAACTCCACCCTGGCCATCAGGGTATCTCCCTCTGAGATTACCAAGTCCTTTCTGTCCCCTGTTTATATTTACATTGTGAAGGCAGGGATTGGGTTATACTTGTTAGTAAAAAATCTGCTGTTTCACATGGTGATGTATTAATGCTGTGTTTGCTTTAGGATAACCTCAACATTAACAATGCTGCCAACTTCCTAGTTAAACACATCATGGCCACAGAGAATGACATCCTGAAGTCTGTGGTGCCTGACACGATCTCACCCCACATCGACTCCAACAGAGAGATGAGCTGCAGCGGTTGCCTCAAATAAACAGACATGCCCCGTGTGGACTACAGGGGGCTGGTCCTAGACACGTCTGGAACCACAGTTGTGTTAAGATGAATACGGCAACAAGATGCCAAGTAAAATGAACTTGGACTTTGGTAACTCGTATCACAATGTGATAGGGATGCCTTTAACGAAGAAAAAAAGCTATGTTTTTACAAATGCTCAACATAAATCTGAAAAACAGATTTGCTACTTTACCTCCTTCTGCAACACAATGGTTTTTGTTTGTTAGCAGTAAAGTGCATATGAATGATAATATTTTTTGAAAGATTATTATCTTCATAATGTAATAATCATAATCTGTTTTAGTGCAAAAATGCAACTATGTATGCCTTTTTATTTATTTGATTTGTTAATTGTGGTAAGGCGTTTAAATGGGGTTGCAGTCACAGTGGAGCGCCATTGTGGAGTTGCTTTTGCATTTTGTATGGACCGGAAACATTTTAATAATTGTCTATTCTTCATTATATGCATCTTTACTTTCATTATTATCTTAATTTTTTATAATGTCAACTTTTGCACACTGTGATATATTTTTATTTTATTTGTAATGCTATTTATCCAATAGCCCATTGATAGGTTTCATTCATGTGACCTTTTCTTGCTATGTGGACCTTTCACTATTCAAAAGGCATTTAGTTTTAAATTGTTAAATGCTACGTTTTTCATATTTTACCACTTTGTATCCATAGCCTTTTGTATAACTCTACCTCTTTTACCATACCTAACTGTGGACAAGGCTGTTTGTATTTGCTGTTAAGCTCATACAACCTATTTGCTAAAGGCAAATAGTGGTCTTTTCCTTAGAATATTAGCTTTTTCCACTTTAAACGCATTGTCTTTTTAAGAAACCAAAAATAGTTTATGAACTGAGGAACCGTCAAGAGGAGTTGCCAAAGTCTATCTATCTGTCTCCATGGAAACTAGTCCACTAACCATGGCATCTGTGTGAAGCCATTTCTGCATAAACGCACAATTCTTCTATTATCCTGCCATTTTTATACATCATTGTCCACAGACCACCCACTCTGTTCTGTTTCAGAGAGGGTTCCTTGAAGAAGTCAACCTGTGTCTCAAAATATATAAGAACGTTTTAGGCAACAGAAAAAAGATAGACCCACACTTGAGAAAACAAAGTAGGCCTACTGTTTGCTCTATTTGTCTCTATTTCTAGCCACATTCTTTCAGAGGAAAGGGTGTTCAATTTGATCATTTCTGCCCATGCTGAGGGACAGAAAGGCTCATCCTGGAGGTTGATGTGTGCACTCATTTTTTCACCAAAGACATGCACTAGGTGTTCTAAAAGGCTCCCATGAATGTCAATGTTTGTTTTATTAAAACCTGTAAGCTGTTCGACTGCTCTCAAGTATGATGGCTTTCCATGGAAAGGATGTGGTCTGTTTACACTTAACTTAACATGCACTGCCCTGACCAAATAAACCATTATACAAATGAATAGATAAATACTGCTTTGAATTTCATAGGGACTAATTATACAGTTTTATTTATTTTAGTTTGAGTGCCTAATGTAGGTGGAAAAGTGCTATATAAGTTGAGACCATTTACCATGGATAATTTTAGAACTTCAAAATATCAGGAAGAGCCTAAACAAACCAGGGAGAGAGAGTGTCTGTGTTTTTATGCAGCCTTTCACAGCTATTCTGCATTTGGAATTGTATTTCTCTGCTTGATCACAATGAAGTCATGTTCAGCCTCGTTCCTTGTGGGTGATTTTCATGGCTGACATTTCAGCATAATGCTCAGACACTGGCTTCTTTGCTGGGATTATAATGTAACAGATTAGTCCTGGCTCATCGTGACGAGTGTGGCATCATGTGAGTTTGCTGTCACAGTGCAGCAGGCCCATTCAATGAGACAATAGTGAGTTGAGAGGTCTTGAGTTGGAGAGTGCATTGTTAAAGCTTGTATGATTGTTTTGTAGTATTTATTATGATTAAATTGAAATAAGTGATGATGACCACAGAAGCCTTTGTCTTTCCCTTCTCTGGAAGTCATTCAAGTACAAGTGGACAGTGTTATTGAGGAGTAAGAGTTAAAATGGCCATTGGCAAGGTAATTGGTAATAAAACTGAAATCTGCTCATTTACATATGGAACAGAAATGTGCAATTTATGGTTATAGAGCCACTCGCCCTTTTGCCTTTTTTGCCGGGGGACATTGGCTAAAGACTATCAACTGCAAAGTAAAATAGTGAAGTAATTGTTTGGATGTGCTTTATGTCCTGACTGGTACAATCGGGTGTCAGTCCCTTTTTTAAAACTAACTTAATCCTGCTTTATTACCGGTTCAGTCTTCAGTCAGTTTGTGGCTTTTTTTTTAGAAAGAACTCCAATCCAAAAGACTGCAGACACTTTTACAAGAATTACCGCTGTTAACACTGTTCCATCAATAATTATTTATTTTAATCCAGACAAGAGACTGACACAGCAAGAAGCCTGACTTGTGACCCTTCGCTGAATTCATTGGGGTTAAGTTTAAGGTGGTAAAGGGTTTTGCTCTGTATTGAACAGCATTAATTGTATTACTGATAGTTTGGACCAGTATGCTGATCCAGGACTCACAGGTTCTCATTAGGAAGCCACATGACTGCACTCTCCTCCTCGGGATTAGATTTGGTCATCTGCTTTTGGCCCATGGAGATAAGTAGAAGTTTTTATGCACAAATCTAGAGTGTAGAGGTAGAAGAGCAGCAACTTAAAAGCAGAAGTTGAACAGACTGAGGGGGACACACACACACACACACAGTGTTAACACGCTTTTAACTGTCCTTGGAATATATATATATATATATACAGTGCCTTGCAAAAGTACTAATACACCTTGAACTTTTGCACATTTTGTCATGTTTACAACCTTAAACGTAAAGATTTTATTTGGAATTTTTTTCCTGAAAGTTCACACACAAGTACTGTAAAAGACAACTGTGAAGTGAAAGCAAAATAATACATGATTCTGTTATTTTTCAAAAAATTTAAAAGTGGGGCGTGCATAAGTATTAATAAAGCATGACTTAATAGTTTGTGGAACCCCCTTTGCTGCAATAACAGCCGCAAGTCTTTTGGGGTATGACTCTAAAAGATTTGCACATCTTGTGACTGACATTTTAGCACCATCAAGCACCTTCTTCCACATGGTAGCCGTGTCCTCCATATGACTTCTAGCAAACTTCAAACAGGATTTCTTATGGCCTCCTTTCAATAATGGCTTTCTTCTTGCCACTCGTCCATGAAGGCCAGATTTGTGTAGAGTACGACTTATAGTTGTCCCATGTACAGATTCCCCAGCTCAGCGGCAGTACGTCGCAGCTCCTCCAGAGTTATCTTGGGGCACTTGGTTGCATTTCTTACCAGTGCTCTCCTTGTTCGGTCTGTTAGTTTAGGTGGACGCCCGTGTCTTGGTAAGTTCGCAGTGGTGCTCTACTCTTTCCATTTCCGAATGATGGATTGAACAGTGCTCCGTGAGATGTTCCAATCTTGGGAAATCTTTGTATAACTTAACGCTGCTTTAAACTTCTCCACAACTTTAACTCTGACCTCTCTGGTGAACTCCTTGGCCTTCATGATGTTGTTTAGTGACCAATACACTCTGACCATAGCTCTGAGGCCCTCACTGAACAGCTGGAATTATACTGGGAGTAGATTACACACAGGTGGCCTCTATTTAATGGTTAGAGCAAGGTGTGAACATCCTGCCGTCATTAGGAATGTTATAAAGGCAATTTAATGCACTCAGAAAATGCTGTATGAATACTTATGCACGCCCCACTTTTCACTTTTCTATTTTTTGGAAAATTACAGAATCATGTATCATTTTGCTTTCACTTCACAGTTGTCTGTTACTTGTGTGTGAACTTTCAGTAAAAAAAATTCTAAATAAAATCTTTACGTTTAGGGTTGTAAACATGACAAAATGTGCAAAAGTTCAAGGTGTATTAGTACTTTCACAATGCACTGTATTATATATATATATATATATATATATATATATACATATATACATATATACATACCACACGTCTCACAGTATGTCACTTCTAAAACAACTCAGTACATGGCACGGTGGCTGAGGAGTTAGTGGACCCAGGTTCTCTCCCCGTGTCTGGATGGGGTTTCCTCCAGGTGCTTTGGTTTCCCCATCAACCCAAGACATGCACAATAGGTTTATCCTCCAGCAGGTGATTCTGACCATGAGCCTGGCACAACATCAGGAGATGGGTCCCCAGGCGCTGCACTGCAGTCGCCCACTGCTCCAGACGGATTTCCCCTGCGGCATCAATGGATGGGTCAAATGCAGAGGACAAATTTCCCTACGGGGACAATAAAGTACACCTTAACCTTATAATAAGGCCTATTATATATATGAAAGTTGATTAAGATATATTTGACTGTGTACTTTTATTGTGATGTTGCAATTTGCCTTGTTAAAATGAAGAAAAAAAAATAATAACAATAAAATAAAACAATAAACATTGAAAAGGAAAAAAAAAATAAGAAAATATATAAGGCCTAGTATATTTTATATATATATATATATATATATATATATATATATATATAAAAAAGAACCATACTCTTATTTTCACATTTTTGTGTCACCACTTTACTCTTTCTTACATAGATATGTTGGGTACCGACCTCTGGCACCTGAGCAATACACTTCACACTCATTGCCTTTGATTGGGAGAATGGGCATATGACGTAAAAATAGGTTAAATAAACAAGTGCAGCGTCTGTACTGTGTACTCAAAAGCACAGTTGGCCACGCACCCACCGATAAACCAAGATTCTGCTTACAATAAATTAATTACACTAGCAACAGTTTAATGTAGGATGTAATGGCCAACATATTGTACAGTGCTGTTTTCCAGTTCTGCCAGAGAACCGCCCACAGAAACCACCCACATCTACAGAAGCGTTGGCGCGAGAAAAAGGTTGTAAGAGAGCATGATATAGCCAACTTAAAGCAACATGATACTAAGAAAAAGGCACACCTGAGACACATCACAGAGCACAATCAAAGGGAATGATCTCAATTTTCAATCGGTTTAATACAAAGGAATGAAATGTAACATGCAGAATAGTGTAAGAATAGCTCAGTACAGTATCTAGGTAACTAAATAAGTCTGCATAGCGTAAGGAATAAACAGCAACTACTGCAATGGCGCCATCTGCTGTCCCTTTAAGAAAACTGTCACTGTTGGTGTTGAATGATTTTCTTCAGCCTTTACACTGTGATCATTTGGATGAACATCGTTGAATTGTGTGTTGTGTTATTGACTAGGTTAAAAAAAAAAATTGACCCAACTTTTTTGCTCTCAGGTAAAATGAAAATGGTGTTAATAAGACGCACACGTTTTTAGTTTTTAATGTAAAAGCATTGTTATAGGATTGTTAAGTCATTGTTATTTGCCTGGATCACATCTATGTCAGTGTGGTCAGCTGAGACGGTTCCCACAATGACATGAGGCAGACATGTGACCAGGAAGTGAACCACTGTTTAATCATGCCCAGTCATTCTGAGTCGTCCGGCTGCTTCTTGGGTTGATTGGTCTTTAACTCTACTGTGGTATCCAAAACAAGATTGGCTACATTACTGTGACAGTAACACGCTCTAAAATTAAAGTAGTATATGCCATAAAATCCCTGAGAAAACAACTGTGGCTATTGCACCATATGAATTATCATTACTATATTGTATTGGACACATGAAAATAAAGCCGGAAACTGGATGAAGACGAATAGCCTACTTTTGAGTAGAAATTATGAGAATTTTGTATCTTGATTAAAAAAGTGCAATGTGCATATAAGGTTTTGCTACAGACAAATCATGTTTCAGTAGTTTGTATTTGTTCCTTTTTTTAGGCTACCAATTATATTTATTTCATATTAAAAAAGGTTATTAAAAGAACATGATTTCCTGCACAATATGACTGTAGTTTTACCATTGAGACAAGTAAATATTTTACTTTTTCATAGGCAGTTACATGTGTTGCACCATAGGAAATAATCTATAAGAATATACGTATATACTATAAAATGCTTATGCTGGTGACTGATTATGAAAAAAAATGTTTTTTCAGTAACCTGAGTCTAATAAGCGCTCAAGATGTAACATAATAGCAAAGGAATGTAAGTATGACTTAAGTACTTTTGGGTTTTGGTCAGTGCTGTGACCCAGCTGTTATTGTGGTGCTAATACCCAGTTTGTCATGTGTGTAATTTACAGTAAGCCAACCCTGCTATTATTACGCAGTGCTATTACCATTATGTGTTGGTTCTTGAGTTGTGTCAGTGTTGGAGCAGCCAAGGTCATCTTCTCCACCACTTGGGAACAGTTGTGAGCTCTGCTTGTGCTGGGAGGACTGCAGTGAGTCTATGAAAGGCATGTAGGAGGTCAAAGGGCATTCAGCAGCGGTGTATTTGGCTAATTGTTGGAGATGCTCGGGAGGCAGGTTTGCGCTAGAACAAACTCTCTGGCACAAAGCTGAAACACTGTTGCATGTCTTCAGCCTCAACTGACTTAGCCGGCTTCTCTCTTGGATCAACATCTCCCTCTCTGTTTTCTGGAACAAACACAACAAAAACGTAAATAATTAAGTAAATGGTAAAGACATTAGTAATACACTATTGGGCATTTGTAACACAGTTGTTAAGCATAACACTGTACCATCCCTGTGTCGGGTTAAGGTTAGGCATAAGTCTGGGATGGTCATGGCTCGGGAAAGGGTTTGGGCAGGTTGTCTTATGAGGACAAAACTATTTATGGTCCTGTCACTATGTTTGCTTAATAGAGTGACGTTATGAGGCTATGAATTGTTACCAATGAAACAAATTATGTATCTTTACCAGTTTATTGATCTCGCACTGCAGGCTGTAAATGCAGTCAAGTTTGCGTTTGCGACAGCGCTTTGCCGCAAGCCGGTTTTTGCTCCGTCTCCTCATGTCGCGCACCAGCTCTAGCTGTTCCTGTGTGAGGCTCTGTTTGTCCAGAAGCTCCTGGAAGTCGTTTCTGCTCATCTCGACAATTTGGTCCACAGGAAAAGGCAACTGTACCTATAAGGTCAGAGACAGCTAGATGATGAGATAGTCAAGGTGAATGACCTAGGCATTATAAGAGGTTTATTGAAACACTGATGACAAACTTTTAAACTGTGTGGATAATAGGTCATACACTGTCTTGTCTCTGCTGGTAATCTGGCTGAAATACATCTACACTAAATGATGATAATGATTTGATACTGCACTTTTTATGGACTGACACGGCTATATTTGAGTCTATTATTGCTTCTCACTAATGGTGGGCCATTGATGACCGCCTTTCTATACAACGGGCCCTCAACATCTATACCAGTGCTCTAAAGCAAAGGTTCTCAACTGGTTTGACTGCGACCCACCATCACCCTGGGATGACAAGCCGTGACCGTGAACAGTGTTGCCTATGATCATATAGTTTCACTAAATTATTTGCAGCCAGTCATGCTGAACAAATACCATCTCTAGTCAAGAGTTGTGTTACTTATTAACAATGATATGATTAGGTGACATTAAAACCACAGTGGTCATGCCATGCAGTACTTTTTCTGTTAATGCTATACTAGCGAGTTAACATTCGTTTTTTATGGACACATACCAATGTAGTGGAGTAAGAAAATGCATGAGAATGTTTACGTTCCTGATCAACCCAAAGATAACCCATTACCTGAGCTGTCAAGTTCTTAAGGTGGACTCTGAACTGCATCAGGCAAACCAGAACACTCCTTGTTAATATTTACCTTAGTTCTACCACGAGTCAGCTTTTTTGGTCATTTAGCTGATACAGTGAGCTCTGCAATCTAAACTACACAAAGTGGCCTAATCTGGTAGTTGATTCTATGTTTATGTCACCTCACCTGTCTAGCCCTTTCTTGTGCATAGGCTTCACAGTACGCCGCCGTCTCTTCTGTGTCCGAATCATCTCCAGAGTTGACAGAGGAAAGCCCAGACTGAGACGTACCCTCATATTCAGAGGACTTTGGGCATTGCCACCCACTTGTGCTTTGGTTCAAATCTTGAAGCGACGAACCGAGTTGAGCATTGAGCCAGACAGGACAAGAGTTTGTCATTTTAGCCTCATCAGATGTCCAATTTCCATTACAATTATTAATATTGCTTTGCAGCCTACTTCGTTCTGGTCTGTCTATGATTTCTTCCTCGGCTTTCATAAACCCTCTTTGTGCCACATCGAAAGTATAATTTTCTTCCATGTTCGCAGCCACCCCGTTTTGACCCAATGACCCAATGCTTTCTGGAACGTCCTGGGTGTACTCCGGTGACACTAACCTGATACCTTTACTCTCGTCGATCTTCTTGACATTGCATGTAGAGTCGCTTTTTACTTTCAATTCAATTTGTTGTTTCTTTTCACAGAGTTTCTCGTTTTTATTTGCGTCAACAGGATGGAAATTCCCTAGTCTGCTGTCAAACAAATCCTCAACCTGTCTGGACACCCTTAAGGGACAACTTCCACTTTCACTATTGCTAGAACATGGTGAATTGCAGTAGTATTTAATCACAGGTTTTGGTTGGCTTTTATCTATTTCTTTTCCACAAGCCATCTGGAACTTACGATATTTGGGGCACTGAGTAACTTTGTCATCTTTGACTGCCTCAATAGCAGGTGTTACAGGTGTAGCAGGCCACACATTGTTCAGAGTTTTGATGATGTCTGAATTGCTACACTCAAAAGCCACTTCCTCTTGGTATGGTGACTCAGCAACCGGTTTGACCTCTTTGTCGTCCAAAAGCACCTCGTCAGAGTCTGACACGTCTCTAGGTAAACTCTTCTTGCGATTTTTCTTGCAACACATCTGTCTCACGGCACATGGCTTGGTGCTGGAGAAGAATTTGGGGAGAAGGAAGTCAAAGCAAGCTCCATCTAAGTCCTTAAAACCCAGCGCTGAGACAGAGGCTTGAATGTCAAAAACATTTTCTTTGCAGAAATGGAGTTTGGAGGTGTAAGCGAACTTCAGCAACGGCTCAAATCCAGCTGCTGTCACCTGGAAAATATGACATAGAGTATAAGAGGAAATAAATAAAGTTAAAGCTGCATCCAAACTACTTTGATAAGTTGTTAAAATGGACATAATGGTCATCGAAATGCCTAGTGTATTCAAGGGCAAAAAAAATAAACTTAATACTAAAAAAATTATAACTTTTTTCTTTGCTTACTATAGTTATAACGGCTATACTGAAAAATACATTGTTTTTTTTTTCATAAACAGCGCCTTCAGATGTAAGAAAAAAAAATTTCTTAGTTTCAGGAAATGACATAAAAAGAGAGGCGTCACAGCAGATGCCTTGGAACTGTCCGAGTTTGTTCGAACGTTTGGCTCTCACCAACTCAAAAAGGTTCACTATTGCCAAGTTACCTTGAATAGTCGACATGTTAGTTTATAGCCTGATCTGTAAACGCTCCCTATAACTTCGAATCTGCCTGTTCTTTAAGAGAGCCTTTGTGGTGCGGATTATTGGAAAGTTTTGCTGACAAAAACTATCTCTATTTCAGTTTGTGTAAGAAGTGTTATGAAGTAGCATCCTGAAGTCAATGCTCCTTAAATGGTATTATTTGAAGTAATGTTACAAAATGCATTATGAATTACTATTGTTTTGCTTTTGAGGTGCACAGTCTCACCTCCAGAGGCAGCGTGATGACTGCATTTTGGATGCACAGAGACGAGACTCTTTGGGAGAAGTATGTACTGCAGGAGGCCAGGACGGAGCGGTGGGCCCTGAAGCTCTGCCCCTCAGCCGTTACCACAGTGACATCGCACAGGACGTCCCGCTGCCTCTGCTCCTCCAGAGAGCGCAGGACATGACCGGGGTGCACTGATGATTCAAATGTAAATGCTGACGACCGTCCTGGGACTGCCATGGCCACTGTAGAAAACGTAACAATTAAACGTTTTAAGAAGACAAAAGACCAAATGACCTGAAAATCTAGGAAACGTATTTTTCCATAGGCACAATCCTCAACATCCTCTCCCAAATATAACAAGAAGAGGAAAAACTTTGCTACTTAACTAATAATGGACCAGTGACTAGAATATACACACAACCTCTCATGAACACAGTACCAGTTATATTTACTCTGACTGTTCTTTTTTCCGAAACATTATCGTTATTGCTGTTATTGCTGTTATAAGTTTAAGTTAAGTTAAGTTTAAGTAGAAATCCCTATCAATTAAAAAATTCATAACATAGCCAGAGTCCGCCCCGTTTTCTCTCGGGCCAACACGGAGACGCTAATGCATGCTTTTATCACCAGTCGTATTGACTACTGTAATGCCCTGCTTTCTGGTCTTCCCAAAAAGAGTATCTCAAGTTTACAACTTTTACAAAATTCAGCAGCTCGTGTCCTGACGAAGACCAGGAGGCGGGACCACATTACACCGGTTTTAGAGTCGCTGCATTGGCTCCCTGTGTGTTTCAGGGTCGATTTTAAAGTTATTTTAATGGTTTTTAAATGTCTTAATGGTCTTGGTCCTTCTTATCGTTCAGAACTGCTTTTACCTTATGAACCTTCACTGTCCCTGCGCTCCTCCAGCAGGGGTCTCCTAGTTATTCCTAAAGTCAACAGAAAGACTCACGGCGAGGCGTCTTTCCAATATTATGGCCCTCGCCTCTGGAACGACCTGAGGAGGAGCTCAGGACCACAGAGAACGTTCATGTTTTTAAGAGCAGGCTCAAGACCCACCTTTTTAGCTTAGCTTTTAACTGACATCTATTTATTTAGTCCTAATTATATATATAATATGTGTATGTGTGTGTCTGTGTAAGTTCTCAGTCATACAGGAGTTGTCCATCTTCAATGAAGGTACTTGATTCATCTTCTGTACAGAAGATGAATCAAGTACCTTCATTGAAGATGTATATGTTATGTATATATATGTATGTATATGTATATACGTGTGCGTGCAGGTGCATGCGTGTGTGCGCGTGTGTGCGTGTGTTCGTGTGTGTGCGTGTGTGCGCGCGCGCGCGCGTGTTGTGTGTGTATGCTTGAGCACCCCTAAGATTAATTCAAGCACCCCTGAAAATGTTAGGCCAAAAATATAATAACAGAAATAAAATCTTGAAAAATATGCTCATTTAAAGAAGTAAACTGCACTAATGCTTTGGTCTGATGTCTTGTTGCTGTAGCGGAGCTCCGCCCCCTCTCCTCACAGCGCTGTCACCTCAGACACGGGTCTCTCTGCCCTGTCTCTCCGTGGAGAGGTGCTGGTCTTCAACAGCACATACGGAGTAAATAATGATTGTAGGAATTGTATAGATTTTATAGAGTGGCTCACCACATCCCAAGCTTTTGGCCAGTTTTTAATTTTTGAAAATCCGCCTCATATACACGGACTTATACCTGCTGATAAACAGATGTGTCTGTGCATTCAGTAGCGCGTAGCGCGGCAACTCGCGACACATTTCTCGCTGTATTTCAAGTGAATGAGTCACTATAAAATCATCACATCCACTGTAAAACATTAGGCCAGGAGTTCTGTCAGAGGTTTCAGACTTTAGTTTAGTCTGCAGCCTCTGTCACAGCAGAATGCAGGCTGCAGAGGACCGGGGGCAGGGCCTCCACCGAGAACCACGTCTAACACAGCCTAAAGTGTATATTACAGGTTTTTACTTCTATTATTCCTGATGATTGATTTGATCATATTATATTTATGAAAATAAAGTTTATTCCATTTGTTTCATCTGTGACACAATAAGGAGGAATTCATAAAGCTCTATCTCACTCATGATACTTCTGCACAATAGGAAAGCAAAATAAATAGTTATAACTGTCATATGCTCTTGAAATACAATTATGCCACAATCTGATTAGCATGTTATACATTGTTATAACAAATAATGTCTCATTTTAAATATATGTATTTTTACAATTATGTTGCAATGTAATTAGATCCTCTAAAATGCATCAAATTACAGGAAATTACATAATGTTCTTTCAAAATTTCTGAGCGAGAACCTCCCCCCCGAACCCTCAGGTGCTAAGCACCTCTAAAGTTGAAACTCTAAAATCGCCCCTCACTTTGTGATACCTTTCGGTATGAAAAGCGCTGTATAAATAAAGTTTGATTGATTGATTGACTGATAAATCTTACCTTACACGTGATTGATTATATCGAGATTGAACAGGTAGCAGAAGGACCTTGCTGTTAATCCCACATGGTTATTTCCGAAAAGGAATTCAGTGCAGCCAGGCCAATTCCCAGAAAGTGTTACCTCAACACGAGCACAAACTAAAAAGTGGAGTTAGTCATATGATCTGTATGTGTGAGCAATGAGGGGAGGAGAGAGGGGAGGTGCAATGTTGTGTATTCGTGTATTACGTTGGTGTGTTACTACGTCTTGTGTGTGGAAAGATGACGCGCTGAGTCATGCAGTGCTGCTGATAAAGTATGAGCCTGCACTTCTCTTACCCAGGAGTTGCTGTAACCAATCCTGTCCTCCCATCTGTACGATCAGTTTAAGTTTCCGGGAAAATGTCGTCATAGATTTCCTCAGAAAACAATTGGATGAGATTAAATGTCTGATCTGAAAGAAAAGGCTACTGTTAAATGACAAGATAAGCTTACACTAGGATCCATACATAATGCATTTTGGAATGGGAGGTCAGTGGGAAAATAGTTTCAACAATATTATGAGTCATGTTTCAGTTCAATTAAGGTGCCCCCATTTAGTCTCCGATAAACCCATGGTCTATTTGTGGAATAGACAACGTTTGTGTAAGGAAGGACACAAGTTTTTACAAGAGACCAATAGAAGAAGCTCAAATTTGTTGTTTTGTTTTTCCTTTATGTATTCATTATTTTTCACAAGGAAACGGCAAGCCCTTAGTGCAAGAAATGGCCTTCATGGAATAATTTTAAGCATTTATTGTTTGTTTGATTATGCAATATTTGTTTAGAGATACCAAATTCAGAATGTTTAACAAGCCACGTTATCATTTATGAAAGATAATAATAGCCTAAAGGCTGTTACTCAAAATGCTAAGACAGGTGTGTTTGCTGCTGTATTGCGGTTTATGTTAAATGTCTAGAAGAAGAACACTATATTGCCGCACGATAATCTCATAAGAAATTTGAAACCTTTTCTACTGTATCTTAAAGACACATTGTGTAACATTTCACCCAATAAATAGAATAAAACACACGTATTTTATTTATTACAGATATTTTATTGTTAAAAAAAAAGCACACACACACACACACAAAAAAACATGTGTCTTTGTTGTGAGCAGCACACCTTTTCTAAGACCTGACAGTACTTTTCTTAGAGCGGGACGTCTCCAGCACGTCTCCATGGAGATTGACACAGGTTTACAAAAGGCAGCCAAAAATGAGATAGGTTAAGTCAAAAATAGTATTTTCTGTGTCTAGCTGGTCATTTGGAGCATGTTTTGTATTGCTGGCAACAGTATGATCCACAGCGTGCCTTTAACTTATCTGTTTGTGTACTTTTTACCTTCCCCTTTTTGTACTAGGCATTTGTAATTGCTTTTTAAACTTCTTTATGATTCTTCGCTAGATGAGAGAATTTGACCACAAACTCCATCTGCAATTCATTATAAAATGTTAATAATTTTATTTATTTATGATTTATTATTGCTATGGCTTTTTGCCAATGTCACATGAAATAAAGAGGAACAGGAAAATATACAGTACTTCTCTTTTCTACTAAATGTTGTCAAAAAAAAAATCTCTTAAAATTTAGAGAAATGAAAGAAAGGAAGTGATGCAGGGGGTGAGACAAAAAAAAAAAGTAATAATAGATGTACTGTTTGGGTGAATAACTTCCCTAACATCGTCGGGCAAAACGCACAACAAAAATGTACAACTTTTACACAACAGTCATCCTTCTTCTTTTGACTGTTCCTCGCAAAAAACACACACTTTTAATCCTATGTTTGTTCTTGTTTTCTGTAGTTTACTAAAAAGTCCGGCACCAGAGCAGTGGGTGGCAGAATTAGCATTGACCATTTGGACCGATACATCACAACATGTTTATTCTTCACAGGACCTGAATATCCGGTTCACAGTAGCTGATAAAGTTATGTCAACATGACGCCAGCACTGTTTACAACATCACAGGAAAATGACAACAGTACAAGGTATGTTCCAATGTTGATATAAACTCATAAAGCTTCATGTGATGAGAGGGGGGTGATATGTACTGTATTTACTGTGGCTTTAATTAGAAAACATTACTCTTATTTTGTCATTTATTTTTGGCTCAGTGTCACACACCGATACTGTCAAACTGCGGATGATAAAAACCTACTAAAGTTAAACCAGTTTTAAGTGTTAGACTTGTCCTCAGGCTAAATTTGGAACGCACAGACGCTTGTGAGGAAAACAAATATTAATCTAACCTAATATAATTCCAGCACATGGGTGTAGTATGAAGTGCAAAAGGCCGAGAGCTACTTATGCTTTGAGGACACATGGGTAACTATGCACGGATAACACCCTGGATTGCTCGTAGCCAAAATTATATTTTGCCACAAAAAAGAAAAAAAAAAACACTTTAATTTTTTTTTTACTATATTTACCAAATGTAGTCTCCTTAAAGGTATGTTGAAATGCAGAGAGCCTTTGGGGATCTTGTAAATAACATTTTGTAATAACACCACATTATGCTAATAACGATTTCAAATTAGATAATATGTTTACTCAGTATATTCTTTTTTATTATGTAATACATTTGGTAACTTCACACGATTTAGTAGTTTGTAATGCATTAATTAATGCTTCCTCCTTTATACTAATCCTAAACAGATGCCATAAGCCACATTCCCATGTCAGGGTTTTCTTCCAAAAATCCTGACTTAACCAGGACTTTAGCCGGCTGGGGTTGCATTTGAATGTGGCTGTAATAATGTGCTCCATCCCTGTGTCGGATTAAGGTAAATGGTTTGGTTTGAGCATGCATTGAGTGAACAATAAAGATAAAGACTAAGATGCTTATCAGTTATTAAAAATGACGTGGAAAGCTTTGTAAATGTTTTACAGAAGTTGAATAAAGTATTTACAAATTAATTGTGTGCAACCATCATTAGGTGGTACCATATTTGATCACATTATATTATTATTTATATTATCGTTGTTGCAAAATGAGAAGATTATTATTTCAAAATGTGGTCTTATTACACAATGAGGTCACAACTGCATAAGCTTTTGAACTGTTATTACATCATGTGGTGTTGCTACAAAATGCGGCTCCGCTCTACAGATTTACTTGGGAAGAGCTGGAGACCTATTGGTTGCTCCCATGATGTAGATAGATATTGCCAAAGTAACAGCCACATACTGGACCAGGCATTATGGGTGAATTGAAGGCATATTGTATTTACACAACAAGTCCATACTTGTATAGTCATACCATTGTCTAATGTTTAATATAGTAATGCATCGTAATGTGTAATGATCCCAAAAGTGGCTGATAAAGAAGTTAGAAAAATGCGTAGCTTATTCACAGAGAGTAGTGTGGCTTTACAGCACATCACGTCATCTGAAGACGTCAGCTCCCGTGGAGGTCGAAGGTCACGAGGAGTCCCGCCGAATGCGATTGGTCAGACAGAGCCCCTCCAGCTGCCGGGCGCGCTCAGTGTGGACCGTCACCAGAGTGCGGTTTTCTTCAACCAGACGCCGAAACTCCTCCTCCAAACGGGCGATCTCCATGGCAACCTGCTCATCTTCCACCAACTCTGCCAGCAGCTTGCGTCTACGGCCACAAGAGAGGGAACGGACTATTTTTACTCTGAATAACATTCATTTTACACAAATAGAATTAAAGTAAAACTATTACACAAGTAAAAGTTTTGTTCTAAAAAAAAAAAGAGCCATGGTGTAATTATATGCCGTTTACGTCATTCACTGGATGCTGCAATTTCACCCCTTTTTTCTATGACGCTCCAACTATTTAACAAGGTCATTCATTAACAAGGGTTAGCTGTAGAGAATGCGTTGTCAGTGAGTGTCTTTCCCGGATTGATGTAGTGCGTTTGTGCATGTTTATCTGTAGAGTCTAGGCCTGTGTATAAATGATGCGACGTGCTGCGGATAAGAGCCAGAGCCTTGGAAATCCTTCGCTAAAACTGTCCACAGCTGCGGAGGACACTGGGGACTTGAGCATCAGAGTTTATGCAACACCTTTGTTCAATAGGGATTTCAGACACACTACTGATTTACTGATTTAGTTATTTATAAAACGTGACTATTTGGGTCAGTTGATTATTGAAATAATTGAACACAAGCCCAAAATCAAATGCCAAATCTTTTTATTGTTTTCCCCCACTGGTTATGCATTTGACCAGCTTACTTAAACAATCAAACTGATTATTTTGCTAATATGGTAAAATATGACAGGCCTAAAAACTATAGATCTTGAAGCACATTTGATATGTAAACATAACCACGAATAACATTACAATGAAGCAGCCTTTTTGTTTTTGTATTTCCATCACTGTATTAGTTACACAAGTATTGAATAAAGTGTAACAGTATAGGTGGACACTATTATATCTGCCCGTTTCATTAAATAGCCTATCTGAGCTGTGTTTGAACTACAATAAGATGAAAATAAGTATATCACACAGCCTAAAGATTATTAATAAACACCAACAGTGCCATCTGGTGGGGATTAGAGATATTTTTTTTAAAAAGTGACTAAGTGCTTCATTTGTCATTGTACAACCGTACAAACTATGGGTCAACCTGACTATGGCGTCAGATATCTAGTTGAGGGCGCAAATACAACATCAACGCGCGCGGTACACAGGGATCGAGGGCGCACTAAAAGTGAGCGCAAAAACTATGACAGGGGCTTATGTCCCTTCATACGCCCGGTGTTTGCATTTCAGCTGTTTTCGGCCCACAGTGCCCTCGCTCTTCCACAGTTTGACCGCTCAGTTTTCTTTTTCCTTCAGCACGTTCCTTCATCAGAATAAGGCTGACTAGTGGATCACAGATTCACAATGCAGAAGTATCCAGATCTGACAGTGAACACGAACATACAAGAAAAATATTACATTCCAACAACTACGTATATCCAATAATTAGTTAAGAATATTCTATTTTTATCTTTAATGTGCTTGAGTAACTTTTTGAATAAATTGTATGCCTACTTCTTTGAGTAGTTTTATCATACGATACTTTTTATCTCTATTTGAGTCAAATTCTAATTAAGTATCTGTTTCTTACTTGAGAAAAAGTAATCGTTACTTTTTCCACTTTGAGTAAATATTTAAGCTCCTTGTTCTTAAGAATTATTTTGTTTTTCTAAACGTTCTGCCATTTTCTTGGAATTTTCTTTGTAAATATCACAATTTCCACAGGATTTTATGTTTTGGTTCACACTATTTATGGCATCGCAGTAAATAAATCATACTTTTACACTCAAACAGTTACTCACAGTATTCAAATACTTTTTTTTACATTTACTTGAGTAATTGTTTGGGTCACTACTTTTTACTTGTACTTGAGTAAAATTATTTCAGAGTAATGTTACTCTTACTTGAGTAAATATGTAAATACTATACCACCTCTGGCGGTGTTTGATCAAATCTGTCAATGACATCAAATTGCCTCAGGAAAAACTATCCAATCACACTGATCGATCTGCTAGCAGTCTGGCCAATCAGATTGCAAAACATGAACATTCCTTCTTCTTCCTATTATTATCATCATTCATTTTTTCTATAGTATTTATTTATTACTTTTTAGGCAATGTTAAATAAATAAATAATAAATAATTATACTAAATAATGAATTATAATAGCTATTATAATTAATTAGCCGATTATACTAGCTTGATATGATATACTTTTTTCATTTTTGGTATTGGGTCAAATATATTTATTTTTCAGTGCCTTTATAAATTAGTAGTTTGATTTAGTATATCTGTGATCTACTAGTCAGCCTTATTCGGATGAAGTAACGTGCTGAATGAAAAAGAAAACTGAGCGGTCAAACTGTGGGCCGAAAACAGCTGAAATGCAAACACCGGGCGTATGACGGGACATAAGCCTCTGTCATAGTTTTGCACGCGCCCTCGATCCCTGTGTGCTGCGCGCGTTGACGTTGTATTTGCTTAAAGATAGTTATGTAAATCTGCACTATCTCTTCTTAATGCGTTTGACAATCTGAATGTTTTTGGAGAAGACCTGTAGCTGCTCAGTGTGTGTGTGTGTGTGTGTGTGTGTGAATGGATTTGTTTTAGTTATGTTTTAATTATTTAATTTTCATATTGTTTTTTTCTGTTTCTGTCGCTTTGATGTCTTGTGCCTTGAATTGTTAAATAAATAAAAAAAATAAAATAAAAAAAAATAAGTTATCTGACGCCATACCTGACCAGCATGTTTTGGAGGTAGGGGAAACCGTAGCACCTGGAGGAAACCTGGCAGCCTTCAGCATGGGCGTCGGACTGGGGGGGTAAAGGGTACTGAGTACCCAGGGCCCAGAGCAGGGTAGGGCCCCTTAAAAGTGCTGCAAAAGGCGTTCTGTATTGTACTTTCTAAATTTCCTCATAATGATACTATAAAATTGAGAACAACTGGGCTGAAATACAATGGTTGCTGGACAGAATTTTGCACAAACAGTAATGATGGATGATATCTCAGGGCCCTGACACCCCTTTAAAAATGTGCCAAATGGTTCAGCCCACACACCGGTCTTCAGGACCGTGCGCTTTAACTCAACAGTGACTTTCAAGAGGTGGGCTCTGCAATGCAATGACACAGAGCTAGGAAAGAAAGATATTAGTCTTGCCTCGCTCTTATGTGCTTTTATTTAACACTAGTCTATTCTAGCGGGCCTTAGATGCAACTTTCTGTCATAAATGACAGTGAGGCGAGTCCTGCCTCTGCCTGCGCTGAGAAGTGGATGGTGCAGAGCCAGAGAAAGAGCCAGAGACAGCTCCTTCTCTCCTCGTTTTAACCTCTAAAATGTATCTTTCCTTATATTTATTGTAACAATAGAAGGACAAAAGCCACAGGTCGCTCACGCTATTTTCGCCGAAATAATTATGCTAATTAGCCGCGCGCATTTGGAGACTCGCATTATAAATGCGCAGCTTTGGAGACGGGTCAACGTGGTTCTAGTGAAAAACTGGCGGGCTCGTGCCATCTAACCTATTCCAGCGTAACTTTTTAGAACAAGAATTTACTGACAATACACTTAAAGGCAGGCTTCAAATGGTGAGAGACTAAATGAGGCCAGGGAACAGGCCCTTGAGTTTTTGTCCATGATTAAAGGTTATTCAATTTCTGTAACTGAAGCCAAATCAGATGAAATTTCAAGTCAAACACCAGGGGTCCACCAAGATAGTTTGTACCCGGGGCCCAGACTTTGGTGCTACGCCCCTGGCCTTCAGTCTCCTCTGATCCTCTGAAACGTTGCGCCGCCTCCTGGGTTTGTCCCTGTTTCAGGGGAAACAGGGACAAACTCCATTATGGACTCTTTGCAGTAAAAATCTGCCAAACTTTACAAAAATACGGATGTACAAAGGAATCCCGTAAAACAATGTGGAACACAGAAACCACGAATGCCGCTGGCAGAAAAAGGCTAAAGACTCAGCTGTACCGAGAGAGAGGAAGTTGCTTCTTGTTTACAAACCGCCATGACGCTGGTTTATAGAGCTTGATAAATATTATTAGAAAAAATTGAAAAATGAAATAAGATTGAGGATCATAACGTCATAGTTTGGTTTTCATGCTCATGGGTAATGTATTTAGAAAATAAGATTACAATTAAGTAGTCTACTTCTTTTTGATGATGTCATAATTTCAGCTGGATGGCAGGATACGATATAACGCTATGGGAGAGAAATCTCCAAATGTTTAGCCTCATTATTGAAGGCACAAGCCTCCAAACCACAGATATTAATATTATGGCCTTTCAACAAGCTAACATCAACCACATATTTGTAAATAATGGACACCTTTAGGAGAAATAATTAGAGCTTAATTTACTTGTCCTGATAGAGACAACTTTGAACTCTGTGCCAGTTTTTGTTTAATGTGAATAGGCCTAATGACAGAGATACTAGCCATAAGGCTAAGTCGAAACATGCTACATGTACATGTAATGTGAAGAAAATACATCTGTAAATTGTATGCGTGTATTCTATTATAAAAGGCTTACTTGCGGTCTTCCAGGACAGATATTTCATGTTTGACCTGATGAAACTCTTTGGCCATCCTGCAGTGCTCCCTGTACACCTGCACGCTCTCCCTCAAAGAAACACAAGGGGGCACTGGCTGCAATACAAACAGACAAGTACAATTTATGTGTGTGGCAAATAGATATATGACCCGGTTTGTAGTAATTTCATAAGTGATCTAGCGGCTGCATTTGTTTATATGGGGTGACAGTGACTCAGACTCTACACCTCTCACTAAAGAATAGTCTTGGTGGAATAATTCAAGGTAAACCCCTCACTACTGGACCTTTAGCCTGCTACACACAAGAGCAATGGTAGTGTGAGAAAAAAGTGAGATTATTCAGAGAGTGTAGGCCAAAAGAAACCCCCAACCTCTTCACTGAAAGACAATATAACACCTTGGCTTTTGTTTATATCAGGGAAGATGACAACTGTATTTACCTGCAAGCGTCGTTCAAGATCAGGGAAATTGTGCGGGAGGTCTTGGTCATCTTTTACATCTATCAAATAAAAACACAAGTCAGTTATATGTAGCAAACCAACTCAGGTACAATTTCTGACTGCATGCACCACTGGGTTATAGTAATAAATACTTCTAAATACAGCAGTAATAATTTGTATAGCTAAATGCATCAGCCTGAGAGCAGTCAATACTGCCTCGGCTAATATTAAATGCTCTGTGTTTAAGTGCATCGAGAGCGCTACTCCACAGACAGGTGTTTTAATGCCTTTCTCTGCCTCGTAAAACAGCCCAAAGTGAAATGGCCTTTATATCTGGCAACAACAAGCTAAAACAAATGTGTATGGTGACAAAGATAACAAATAAATAACCACACAATACTACCACCACAGCAACTTAAAACCTCTTTTACTACTATTGCTACTGCTGCTATCTGCCTCAAAATATAAAATGTACATAAAGTGAGTATTTGGTGTCAAGGTGGCTGAGTGGCTAATTATTTTCCTCACAGCAAAAAGGTCTTGGGTTAAATCATTGGACCAGGGGCTTTTTCTGTGCTGAGGCACTGGTTTAAGGTTGTAGAAATCAATTTTCCCAGAGACAACAATGTCTTAAAGCGGGGGTACCTGATTTTTTTGTGTTGTAGAATACATTTATTTTTGCCACCTCAGAGTATGTTGTAAACACAGCAAAACACACACCTTGTTGTATCGTCTTCACCTAAAGTTTTATTGAGAAATGGATGATAGAAGTCTAATCTAAATTAGTGTAATTTAACTTGGGGGTGGCCGCCCCTGCTTCACTTTATCGCCACTCAATGCTGTATATGGGTGTGAAATGTGCATATAATTACATTCTTTGAACAACTTGAATACACAGGAAGGACTGTGAAACAGAAACAGGAAAAACCAGCTTCAAAAAATTCCAATAGTTTCTGAAATTGTCTAATTTTAATCTCTGAGTGGATGTGAGGAAGAATTCACTGGAAATGTACTGTTAGACATGGATGGTCATGCACCGACTGGCCGCACTCACCAGTCGCCTCTGCCCCACCAGAAATGTCCCAGCATCTCACGGCCCACCCACCCCCCGTGCCGTCCTGTCCTGCTTTTATGGAACACATGTGGAGAATCCTGGGGTGATGCAATCTTCTAAAAGCAGAGTATTAGAGGAGCGGCCGGGGCCATGGGGCCAATTATGAAGTGGATAAATACAGTTCTCATGCTCGGCTTGGGACAGTGACCGCGGGGGGTGCAATATGTCTGGCATGAAGTCACCAAGGGCTGACGGATCATCCTCCAACAAGACTGGGCTGTTCACCGAGATTCAAGAGTTCAAAATACTGTTATCTGAGCTAAAGTCTGGGTTTAGATTAGGGCTGTCTGGGGACTAGCCTTGTCTAAAAACAGCAGAGGTGGACAGTAAGATTTAGTGCATAAGTGATGACAACGTATTTTAGGATTATTTGCAGGGTTCGAAATTAACACCCGCCAACCCGCCAAATGCGGGTTAAAAATCATTTTGGCGGGTACCGATAAAAAACCTACCAGCCAGTTTGGCCGGTGATCAAAAAAGTTAATTTCGAACCCTGATTATTTGACTAAAACTGTTTGAGACAGG
Organism: Proterorhinus semilunaris; assembly: GCA_021464625.1. Taxonomy (NCBI): domain Eukaryota; kingdom Metazoa; phylum Chordata; class Actinopteri; order Gobiiformes; family Gobiidae; genus Proterorhinus; species Proterorhinus semilunaris. The sequence goes on along the minus strand of CM038355.1, from coordinate 4,218,109 downwards.
ATCAATTCTCAGCCATCCAGGTGGATAATTCAATTTGTGAAAAATTGCTTCCGGGACACTGGGGTTAATGCTTATTCTATTTATTTATTTATTTTTATTTTTTGCGGCTCAAGTTTAGAATGTTTGGTTAAAGTTAGGTACAATTTAGACTTTGAATTTGCTCTTTGTATTTGCCACATCCTTGATCTTGTGCAATTATTGTAAGCTCTCAGAAGCAGAGGGTAACCATAGTGCAACCATGCAATGATAGATCCAGTACTTTTACTTTATTCCAAGTGCAACATCTCAAAAGAGACGTTACAAGAAGCTTCCTTACAATAAGTGTATTTATACCTGTTCATTTCATTTTCTGCACTTAACATCCTGGGAAAAAAATCCCAAGGTCTGAGTGGTGGGCGGAGTCTGGCTGAAGTGTTAACTGCTCATAAATATAGGCCCCTGTCCTAAAGCTGAGCAGTGAATCAGTCGACGGGACACTGTCAGTATTAGAGGAAACCTGATCTGCCATTGCATCTGCAGCTGCTGTCCCAGGAGCTAGCCGCAAACCGTAAAACATCCCTGACAGACAGCAACGCAAAGCTCGTCCTCTAATATTTAAACGTATATGACTGAGGCAGAGACAGGGTCACTCAGGTGAAGGCAAAGTCATCGCTGCATGCTTTAGGCACGGACAAATATTGCCACAGGCGTTGATTTGTGTCATTCATGTCTAATTCTTTGCATACAGCTGGGGAGCGTGCATGTGTGGTTTGTTTTTAATATGCTGCACTCCAACAGAAATAGAGGGTGCACCTGTTTAAAGTTAAAGTGATATGGTGTGAGGGGCGGGGCCAATTGTGCTGGGTCTGTTTTGGTGGGAACTATGTCCAGTATGTGCTCCATGCATTCATCACACTCAGTGAGAGTAGAGGCCACCACTGTTTCCTTGAGTTGGACTGTCAGCACTACCACGTGGTTAATGGCTCTGCAAAGCCACATATCAAATTAAAAGTACAGTACATTGAAAACAAAGTGCACTTAAGCCACAAGGAGTTTGAAATAACAATGTTTGACAAGAATATCTACCAATCAAATAGCAAGAACTTGGGATGTGTAAGCACAAAACGAAAGACTGCATAATGCACACTTATTTACCGTTTTTACTGTAAATGTAAATGTAAATAAATGACTGTGACTGAACTTGGGTTTGTGGAAAAGAATAAGATGTTTTGTTATATATTTTCACTTTATAATAAAGTAGGGTAGCACAATATACATATGCATAATCGTTTTCAGTATGCTTGTAGTGTCTATGTTCATACATGTACATCTATGTAAATACGCAACCCATTATACACCCCCGCCCGTGCATATACTTATATGCACACGTGGCCCAAACCTAAGATCACGCACATTGAATGCACAATGCAGTGGTGTTTTTGTTTGTCTGAGAAAAGCTTGCTCCAGTGACCGAGTCCCAAAAGTGAGATGTGGGGAAGATAAAAAGAAAGAAAAAGTCCTTCTGCCGTTCCTGCCTGATTCGCTCTTCATACTATCTCAAATTCATTACATTTACATTAAGATGTGGCATTTGTAATATCTCTTAGATTTCTCGAGTCCATAAACTGGATGGAAAGTCTTCCTTTTTCAGAAGCCTAAAGTTGTATGATATTGTTGTTGTTGCTATGAAGCAGTAAGAAAGTTGTTGGTGTGAGAGAGTGTTTGGCAATTTTATTAGAAGTGCCGAGAATAAGTCTCTATGTCTAATGTGCAAACTTCAGTTGTGATGAACTTCAGACAGGATTCCAAGTATTGCAGACCAAAAATGCACTAGCCCAATTAAGTGATGCCTGACTGTCTAAAGTTGGGACAGTCCTGGGCCTGGCTTATTATAAAGATGTAATTAAATTAAATGTCTAATGTCGCATTGGTATTTTGGACCAGTTTAAGTGCCTGCGGGGTGACTTGGACTTGTATTAGCCTTCTGTCCTTCTGTGTCTTAAATTTAGCCTTGCATTGTAAAACAGCCTTTGACACACATTTGCTGTGCTGTGTGTTGATAATATCTATTATAAAAGTGAAAACTACCTGTTTCGCTGAGGCTGAAGGCGATTCTAACTTCAGATTTATCCGAGGACACTCTTCTGGTTGAGGTGATCATTTATCCCTGTAGACCAGTACACATAAGTTTGATTTATTGAGAAGTGAAGTCCTAAATGAAGAAATAGGGAGCTCAAAATCAAGAAACCATCTATTTCAACAGGCATAACCACAGAAAGAGGCACCACCTTGTTTAGGGCGACTGAGAATGTGAGCATCTCCTAATAAATCACATGATTAAACCAGCTGCTAAACTATGGGGCTTCATATGAGCACGAGTCGACACAAACACACAGACACCAGTCACACGGTGCATTTAGAGTAGCTGCAGCGGGGATTAAACAATTAGGGGGCTTTGACAGTGAGGCCTGAGGCTGGAGCGATGAAGGTACAGGCTTTTTATAACAGCCCATTTGCCTCCTTTAACCCCCCGTAAAGCCTGTAGCTCACTTCGAGGTTAGACCTTCACCAAGAGCAAAGAAGGATTTCATTTGCTATAAAAGATAAATGAAATAGATTGATGTTTTAATATTAGTTTTACAAACTTAAAGAGGCAAGACAAGCAAAAATATGATCCAAAGCATTGTGTTTTGCCATCTGTACTTTTTCAGTGCCTGCCATAAGTAAATGCTGTGAAATAGTGTAAGTTTGTAGCCATGTATTTGTAGGTGTCACTGACCTTAAACCTCTCAACTATTAATATGTATAACTTAACAATGTATCGTAATTTTGTTGATTGTGGTCATTTTTGGAGAGCAATTCTCTGAAAATGGTTTGAGAATCATTCCCAACCCACCAGTTGAGGAGCAGTGATATACAGAGCAGAGGTTCTCAAAATTTTACGCCAAGTACTACTTAAAGAGAAAACTGGTCTCTTTTGAGTACAAGATCTAAACACGGTCTACCAAAGCACACTACCAGGTCTAAACCTGGTCTGAATCATGTCTAAAATAGGGCAAAACCATATGACTAAAGTAGTTCTAAACAGGGAGTAACCAAAATGAAAATGAAACACAATCATTTTTAAATTAAACTAATACTAGAAATGAAGAGGCCCGTGCACCATCATTGATGCCTTTACTATAGATGAATAAACACTGATATAGAGAAATATAAATGTTGAAAAAAAAAAAACTCACAAAAAAGAGCTCACTCTTACCTGAGGATGAATAGACACGGCCCAGAAAACACCGTGAAAAACATAAAATCCTTTTGTCTTCAGTCTTTTCTGTCTTCTTTCGCCACTAAACACTTCTGCAAAAACAGGTCCAAAGTATACATTTATGGAGGGTTACGACACATTAAGATATTGTTTAGGCCAAGGTATCCAGTGTTGACTTTTATTATCGTGACCCTGCACGCGGTAGAGCATGAGGTATAGTGAGAGGAGGATCAGCACGCTGCTCTGTCCCCCCTTTGGCCAGCCCCCAGCCCAATTAAAAGTCTCACATGTCATGACTGTAGCCCACAAAAATGCTCATAGCTTCAGTTTGGATTTGACGGACAGGCTCATACCAAAGGGAGGCTAGTTTGACAGAGGGCTAGGCTTCATGTAGCCTACTTTCATCTGAGCACAAGACAGAGAGTCAAGACATAGTTATTCACGTATAATAACACATGTATGACCTGTAACAACCAGTCTTTTTGGAACTGTGTTTCAAACTGCAGCTGTCCATCCATTGCACGGTATGCAGATATTTTGTTGGCTTTATATAAAAACACATTCTTAGGCAACACAGTACTAAAAAATACATGCTTTGCAACTGTTTTTGTTTTTATCCGCGTGTCACAGATACATTGCATTTATTTATTGCTTACCAGGAAAGATTTGTCCTGAGGCTGCTCTTCAACTTTCTTCTTTTAAAAAGCTCTCATGATTATTTCATCAAGGACATGAACGTCATAAGACACAGTAAGTAGCTACAGTAAGTAAGGGAGAGTGGGGATAGATGAGCCACTTTTTGCTTTGGTGGTTGTTGTGTAAAAACAGTATAAAATAGATAAACATGTTTACTATTTACATATATTTTGGGATGTTTCCTAGTTTTTTGCATCTTTAGAATCTGTCTGGAATATTTGGTTTTAAAGATGTTGGTCTTCAAAAGAAAAAAGTTGTCTTGTCATTGTACCCCAGGAGCGGGGGGAAGTTGAACCAGGTCTTGGGGTAAATTGAACCAGCAAATTTAAAGGTGAAATTGACACTTAACATCATTAAGTCTTATTTTTGACACTTTAGTGTTTCCCATTAGCAATTGTTTTCAAAAACAATTATTACAATAAATATGTTTCTTTTCATCTGTAGATTATGCAATTTTGGCTCTAAAAAAAACCCACACAATTTTAAATGTAATATTTCATTTTACTTTTCTTATCTCTACTAGACCAAGAGCATAGACATAATTATTAACCAAGACCCACCAATAAACAAGGCGAAAACTATAGAATTGTACATAAAATATTTTTGTAGTTTGTTATTCATTGGTTCTTATGGAGCAGAGGCGACTCAATTTGCCCCAACGTTCCTCAGTCAATTTACCCCATTCCTTCTTTGAAAACACCAAGATAGTTGTGTTTATTTAAGAAGAAATCTTAAGCTATTAATTTGCTTTTATACCTAGCAAAATAACCAACCAACATTTGTTTAATTTTTTCCCCTAAATGTAAAGATCAAATCTATAATCTCAAATAAAGGTACAAATGTTTTATTTACTAAATATAAGGGTGGTTCATCTTACCCACTTACCCCACTCTCCCCTACATTATAGCAGTGTTTTCCAACCAGGGTACCCCCTGCTAAATATTTGAGCACTTAGCAGGAGGTACTTGGAATGATTTTAAGTTAGAAAAAGAAATTGAAACCAAGAAAAAAGTTAGTTTTAATTCTGTTTCTCAGTAAAAGGTTTGATTTTGAGAGTATTTTAGCTTATTTTTTTAACACAACACATTATTAAATACTGAATAATCTTAGTTCACTCGGTCACTTTGTCTTGATATTGGCAAAGTCCTCGAGGTAGGAGGTACTCGGAGTATAAATCAACAACTCAAGGGGTACGCGAGACAGAAAAGGTTGGGAACCACTGCATTAGCCTTCACCAGTACTAGAAATGGAAGTGAAAACAAGCACAACAGCAACAGTCATGTGTTGTCACATACATTTTTTTATGCAGGCCTAGGATTTTCCTCACCGATTTTGTATCAGTTTTTCCTCCTTTGAAATCATTGTAGAGTAACATCTTTGGAGTCGATGTGTTGCTTAACGTAAACAGCCGGTGTAACACGTTCACAAACTATAGTGGCAGTACTCCATATGTCCAGTAGAGGGAGGCATTCTCACTTCGTTTGCACTACTTATGTGGTGGTTTCCTACAGAACGAGTAAAAGCCGAGTTAAGGGATAAATGATGCAGGGACTCGGTGAATGAGTAGGGGAAAGCTGCGGACCCGGAGCTGAGACAGATGTACCGTGAAGCGAATCCACCGTGATAGTGCGCCCTCTGCTGGATAAGGCAGATCTAGACCGATCAGCTTTTAGGAAGGTTTCCAATAATAGAAAGCTGCAGACCCGGAGCCGAGACAGATCCACGACGGTGAGGCGGATCTGCCGTGATAGTGCGCCCTCTGCGGGTAGGAGCAGATCCACGACGGTATTATTTGTTAATATTTTATGTTTTACAATTATTGTTAGAGTTAGTTTACAATCGTTAGGATTAAGGGTAGGTTAAGATTAGGGTTAGGGTTGTTAGGTTTAGGATTTGGTTAGGGTGGTTAGGTTAAGATTACGGTTAAGGTTAGGTTAGGTTAGGGTTGTTAGGATTAGGGTTAGGTTAAGATTAGGATTGTTTAGGAACAAAAATAATAAGCAATTTGTATGCTGTTCAAAGTTATGTTATCTTTATTAACCAACAGATAAGAAATTCATAAGAATTTCGTTTTGTTTTCATGAAAAAAACTAAATAACTAGCCTACTAACTCCCCTCGTGCGTGAAGTAGATCAACATATCAATCAACATCAACCTTCCTAAAAGCTGATCGAGCTAGATCCGCCTTAACCAGCAGACGGCGCACTATCACGGTGGATTCGCTTCACGGTAGATCTGTCTCTGCTCCGGGTCTGCAGCTTTCCCCTACTCAAGGTTGATGTTGATTGATATGTTGATCTACTTCACGCATGTGAGGAGTTAGTAGGCTAAGTTATTTAAACGTTTTTATGAAAACAAAACAAAATTCTTATCTTCTTATCTGTTGATTAATAAAGATAACATAAATGTGAACAGCATACAAATTGCCTGTTATTTTTGTTCCTAAACGATCCTAATCTTAACCTAACCCTAATCCTAACAACCCTAACCTAACCTTAACCCTAATCTTAACCTACCCTTAATCCTAACGATTGTAAACTAACTCTAACAATAATTGTCAAACATAAAATATTAACAAATAACACCGTCCTGGATCTGCTCCTACCAGCAGAAGGCACACTATCACGGCAGATCCGCCTCACCGTCGTGGATCTGTCTCGGCTCCGGGTCTGCAGCTTTCTATTATTGCAGTGAATGGGCGTCTCTGTCGTTTGTCTTCATTGACAGAGCGTTGACACGTCTGCCTCGGAGACTCTCCTCAGTGTGACGGATGGGTCCTGCTCGTAACGGTGTACACTGCCTGGTTCTATGGTCTTTACTACAGTACAGCTGGAGACTCTTGAATGTCAATTATGCTTGACAGGCAGTGTGCGAAATACGCGGGGGTCCGACCCCTGATTAACCCACCAGGCCCCTAGGGCCCGATCGTGAGGGGGGAAGGCATTATTATCTTGGAATATAAACCCTAGTTTTAAAGGCTAACGCCGAGCGCGCACCATAACGCAGCGCGGCTTGTGCCAACACTGGAGTGCGCTGCGTAACGGCACTTCAAGGGCTTTCCTCACACTGTGCACCACTTTAAACACAACTCCAGAGGTGGTTTTCTCAGATGGATGTCGAGGCTGGTGCGGGTTCCCCCGGCGGTGCGGAACGACATTGCCTTCTAGCTGGTCCGCAGTCGGCTCCGAGAGGGAGTACGAATGGGTCTAGCGGACCATCATGTGGAAGTGTTCACAGACGCCTCCCTGACCGGTTGGGGCGGCCGCGGCGTGCTTGGTCATCACTCTGCAGGCGGCGTTTGGTACTCGCCTTTGAGACACATCAACCTCCTGGAGATGGAAGCAGTGCAGAATGTTCTCTTGCACTTCGCAGCCAGTCTGGAGGGTCAACATGGGCTGGTCCGGATGGACAACACCACTGTGGCCGCCTATCTGAACAAGCAGGGGGGGACCAGGTCCCTCACTCTCCACAGTCTGGCGGTGGAAATCCTACTGTGGGCGAACACCCACCTAGCCTCTCTGACAGCCCGCCACATCCCCGGCGAACGCAACGTGGGCCCCGACAGGATGTCCAGGGGAGGCGCCTTGCGGGACGAGTGGGGCCTGGCTCCAGAGGTCGCGGCGGAGGTGTGGCAGACCAATAGCCGACCTTTTCGCAAGTGCCCACTCTGGTTCTCGATCGGGTCAACAGACGGGGTGGATGCTTTGGCCCATCGGCCATGGCCGGTCGGCCTCCTATACGCCTTCCTTCCTCTCCGGCTTATGGTGTCTGTACTTCACAGGGTGAGAGCGGAGCGGGTTCTCATTCTTGTGGTGGCCCCGGACAGCCCAAGTGCCAGGTGGAAATGGCTCTTGCCCAACCGTGGCCCCTTCCAGACCGGCCCGACGCCCTTGTCCAGGCCGGGGGAGCCCTGCACTCGCGCCCGGTTCTGGGGAGCCGGCTCATGGTTTGGAAGCTGAGAGGGGGAAGTTGCTACGTTTAGGCCTTCCCCCCTCGGTGGATACTACGATCCAAGGGGGTCAAGCCGGATCCACAACCAGGGCCTACGATCCGATGGCAGCTTTTTGCCAATTGGTGCTCTGGTAGAACTTTGGATACCACATCTTGCTCCATTGAGGATTTGTTGAGTTTCCTGCAGGACCTACTGGGCAGGGGCAGGGCGGCCGCAATTCTGCGTTCCCGTCTTCTCTGTTTGGGTGAGAGATTATGGTGCCTTGGATGGTGACTGCACTCCTCACCCAGCCTGTGGGCCTCTGCTTTGCTGACACGTTGGTTGTCGGTGTGCATGTCGGCCCCGGGCTCGCTCCAATCACTTGAGTCCATGCCTGCTGGGAATACATCGGTCTCCTCGACTTCGCGATGGCTTATGCATCAGCGAAAGCCTAAAGGGCTGAAGCAACATATGAAATAGAAACCTCAGTTACCTAATGTAACAACAGTTCTATGAATATGTTGCGAAGCTCTTTAGCTTCGGGCCCAGCAGGCAAGTCCTCTCCTCTGACGGCTGAGTTCAAAGGAGCAGAGTGTTGGGCTAGGTTCCCTTTTATAAGACCTGGAGTGTGCCAGGCTCATAGGGTGATTGGAGTGGTTAGATCGTTTGATCTTCTCAGGCGGGAAGCGGAGCTTCCGAGAGATTATGCATCAGCGAAAGCCTAAAAGGCTTCGCAACATATTCATAGAACTATAGTTACATTAGGTAACTGGAGTTTATACAAAGTGCAGCACATGGACTGAGAGTGTATTGAACTCACCTGCACGGGAGGTAACAGCAGGTTTGATGTAGTTCAGCTGTAAGTTCGGTTGGTCACTGCGGGGCAAAAGCAGCCAGTAAAGGTGCGTGCAACGTGGGGATCGAGTCTGGATCATCCCGGTGTCCACTGGCTGGTATGCGGTATAAGTATATTAAACAAATCTTCTCCTGCTAAATATATGAAGCTTATGTATATATGTTTGTTAATATTTATATCTAGTATGCAAGCTGCTGTCCTTCAGCCCTGTGCTTTTGCCAGATCAGCGAGGAAACATTCTCAAGGTTATGGGGCCAACCCCCTTGGCCCATGTCCAGGTGAAGTCTTACAAAGTTATTACAGAGGACTGAATCTGAGCTCAGAACTGCAGTGTTTCAAGGTCAGTAATGTGTAATCCACGGCCTCATTCATGATGGATTAGATCGAGCTATAAAAATACTGCCTTGGTTTTGATTAAGAATTATGGGGTTAGGAGATTAGAGCCAACCAAACGCTATTACATTGAACTGAGCCCAATCCCAGAATTAATCTGAATACCCAAAAGAGAAAACTCATTACATGAAGAGATTAAGAAAAGCTTGCACCAATTCTCCCAGGAGTAATGGCACAACAAAACACAAGCAGTTATCTTGCTTTCAGAATAGAAGAGAACAATGGCTCTCAAAAAGAGTCGAGTCCAAGGTTGCAGAAGACTCTGAACATCACCTCACCTGAAGAACCCCAGGAACCACCAGTAGCACACATATCACAGTTTGTAAACCACTGAAAAAGAACAAAGAAATATTTGTTATTGTTATTTAAAAACAACTAAATGCAGTAGAGCAACTCACTCGGTGGGGTAGGCTTAAGTTTCATTTATTCAGATATATGTCAAAATAAATTCCTTGGTCAAAGCCAGCATCTAATGTGTATTATAAATATTGTTTTGTGTATTTATTTTTTGCAGGAGTCAAGGGGCTGTCTACATATTTTGTAACAGCTATAAGAATAAATAAACTATGGTGGAACTTTGATTTTGTCTAAGTATCTCCTGTTGAAGTGGAAGAAGTAACCAGTGGTTCATATTTTGAAAAGCGTCTATCTCCTTTAAAGTAGTCAGTGAATTTAAGAGTTGAATAAAGATGAGTTTGTAGTGGCAGCAGTAAGAGCAGTTTTGAGCAGTGCCAGACACTAGTTTTGCTTATACTGTTAAGACAAAGACAAAACTCCGAGCCACAAACAAAGCAATGTGGTTTATTCTATTCGATTATACTGGAGAAACGAAACAAGTTTTACAGAAGAGGCTTTATCAACACTGTTGTGTTCGTCTGTTGGAAGGAAAACCAGTCGGCGGTGCACCTCCACCTCAAAGCCTCCAACCACTCCTTTGAGGACGGGGAGGAGCTAAAGAAGAACGTTGGTTTGAAAGAGGAGTAAAATAAGCTATTTTTGTCAAGTAAGAAAATCCTGCCATGAACGGTGGGCTCAGATTGAATCTCCCGTCACTTTACTCCAATCTCCTTCGGGGAAAAACCGACAGGGCACACCCAGTCCAAGTAGACGACACCTCAGCCAACAAAAGAACAATAGGCAGGTAATTTGCAGTGATCAGCCATGAATAGGACAGATAATGGGCAGTGATCATCTATGAATAGGACAGGACTGACCGATACTGGAGTGAGCAGGTCGTTAGAGACGCTCTACTTCAAAGGTGTTTACCCACGGGTGAGAGTAGCTGTGATTAGAAAGAAGGAGCCGGGCCATCCCCAACTCCTCCCTGTGGTCTTTATCTAAGCTGCGGGCTGAGCAGGACTTTGTCCACTGACGAAGCCTTTTGGATGAGAGGCGAAACGTTCGAAGACTTCAACTACTGAGTACAGAAGATGACTCAAGTACCTTCATTGAAGACATACTGTTAAGGTTAAGGTGTACTTGTATGCCACTCATTCTTTTATTTTTTGAAGTTAGAAGAGAAAATGTCAGGGCTTGTGTTAGCAAAAGATGGCATAGGGGTCGACAGTACAAAAACAATTGACAATAAATGTTCACTGTAGGTCAAACCTTCCGTTAACTTTCTACCTCTAGCCTTAATAAAGCCAATTGTAAGTATGACATTTAAAAAAGTGATGGAGCTTAGCAGCTGAAAGGACTGCATTAGAAGTTACATTATGCAGGGAGATAAAAGACAGTATTTAATTGCCTACAGGGTCAGATCAAGGTTTTACTTTTTATTGCACTCATTGTAAAAGTAGGAGGGCAGCAGGGATTATATTTGTGGTACAGGAGAGTTATAGCAGCAGTTGGACATTTAAATATGATGTGGGTCTTCATCGTATCAATGCCAGTTTCAATAGGACGCCACAGTCTCAATGTGGATAAAGACAAAGAAGATGGATAGTCGGTGTCAATATCAGTGCCCTGATGGAGGGGTCGGCAGCAGGACGGAGGGTAAAAAAGCCAAAAGAGTCCGATGAGTTGGAGTGATTGTAGAGCTGCTGCAGAGGCTTGAAGGCGAGCCCCCATTTGTCTTATGAAATGATGGACTTCCACAGCGTCAGGCCTGAAAGGGGAGTGTTGAAAATGAGTAGACAGTGGAAGTGAGATATTGCAGTTTTCTTATTTTCATAGCCGACAAAATGTCTTTTTTCTCCTGACGGAAAAGTTCATGGTGATAGTTTTTGTGTAGACGTCACTGGAGGCATTGCTTAATGCAATTTTATGACATTTTTTTAAACCTGACTTAATTTTATGCACAACCCATACAGTTGACAATTCATAACTTTATTTCATGTGTATTCTAATAATTGGCTTTCACTATTTTAAAAGTCTGCATGGTTTTTGTTGATGGCTGCATCTGTTTTTTCTGCCTAGTCATTAAAGTCACACATTTCATTCTGTAAGATAGCGCTACTTTTCTTTTTGATACACTTCTAGTCGTAACTGTTAAGGTGGTAAAAGCATGTCCTGTTTGTTTAGCCGTGTCATGTGTGAAAAGCACTATAAAAACAGGATTCCCGTCCCTAATAAAAAAAACATCAGACAACTTCTTTTTTTTTTAGAAAAATGCAAAAAATGTTTTATTGAAAATCCATGTTTTTCATTTAGACAATGGCAGTGTAGAGAAGAGTTGAGTTTTATATGGGAAAGGCAGATGTCAACGTAAAATTGCTTCCTTTTGTTACCAACTCCTTCTTCGTTTGTTCACCAGGTCTAGACTACAGCACACATGATAGAGACACACACACACACATGGACATGGGTAAAAGTTCCACTATTTCATCTGATTGAACAGTCCCTCCTCCATAGCTGGAGTTCAAGTTTCAGAGGTCAAATACTGGAGTCCCGGGTGGTTTGGTCTCTCTTGGAGCTACGTCGGGGTTGGCAGAACGTACAGGTGGAGTGTGGTATGCTGTGGGCTCGGGACCTCCGCCTGGTGCCCTTGTAACACTGGAGAGACAGGCCCAGCTCCTCCATCATGGCACTCACTGACATGCACTGGGAAACAATAACAAAGGAGTTAGCAATACGTGCACGTTTGGTCTTTGTGGGACTTTGACTGGAGGAAAGGGGGAGAAAAACAGTTGGTTTATTGAAAGAGGACAGATAGTGCCTTACTTTTTGACAGACATTATTTGATTAAAAGAAAAAATATATATAAATTTTTTTTTTTACTTTGAAGGACATTGCTTCAACAAAAAAAAATGGAATAATGAATTATTTAATTTCACTTGAGTACACGTCTCCAATATATTCATTTGCTGTTTTTAGTAGTAGGAGAGGTGTAAAGTGTAAAGCTTAGTAGCAAAAGCCTGGTAGTAGTAACCCTCTATGGCATAACGTTTTTTTTTTCTTTTTTATAATGTTACCAGACATGTTTCTGTCCAATGAAATCAGGAGCTCAAGTAGGTAGAAGCATTTATGTAAGGGGTGCAGCAGTCCTTTCAGGAAGAAAATTCAGAGGTGACACATGTGCCAGATAACGGTAACATAATTATCACTTTACTATAGGTTTGAATTGGAATAACCTGATCAAATAAATATGTGCATGAATATGTCAAGAAGCATATTAGATTGTTTACATATGTTTTTTGTTTGTATTTATTTACTAAAACTGTGCTTTATCAGTTTGTTGCCTCAAGGCAACGTTGTGCAGTTGAAGCACCTTTGTTAGAAAAACAAAAGTAATGTTGGAGATACGGATGACCTAGAAAGGAAAATTCCATTTCTACCTTCTATTTAACCCAAAAAGTGGGTTGGAATATTTTTTTCCCCCTAAAATAAAAAAATCATGCCATAGAGGGGTAATAGTAGTTTTTTACTATTAGCAGTAACATGTTTAACACATGTTTAGTAGCCACAACGTGAGTATTTGTGTACTAGCTAAGCTTGATAGTGTAGCAGTGAAGCCAATACTTTGTGTGCTTGAGTAAGATTAATTCCATTATTTAGAATTGTTGAGTTTACATTGAAGAATTTGATGATGTCATAATATCAGATGGAGGTAAATACAACTCTATGGGGGAGTTTAAAAAATAAATACAAAATATCTTGATAAATATGGAAATTGATGATTATTTAAAAGTGATTGGATTCACAAACCTGCCAAATTTTTATGGTTGAAAATCCTTTCTATTGACTAACATCACGCACATTTTATTTGGAATATTGTCAAAACTTTTGGACACTTTTATGAGAAAATAATTGGACCTTAGTTTATATGTGTGAACATGAACATGTTTTTGTTTCATTTGGATTGTCCCAGTAATGACATAGATATTAGCCAAAATAAAAAATAAAACAAAAACAATCTGCATTTTGGCATTTTGACAGTTACCATAGTTACCAACGTGGAATTAATTTATGTTCAAATGGACGCGTTATTGACTTTTTGAACCAGAAAGCAGCGGGAATGTGTGGACTGCCTGCAGTTTCGTGACTCAGCCAAAAGCCAAAACTGTCAACAAAGCATTTTTTCAATGTATGTACCAGTGTTGGGAGCTGTTGTCTCATCGTAAAATCCAATTAAACAGAGAAAAGAAGGCCTCGGAGCCAGATAAGGATTCATAAAATGGTAATTATAAGCAAGATGATGTGTGCCTGGGGGTGGTATTATTTTTGAAGAATAGTGCATTTTATTGAACTCATTAATCTTCCATAGTGTTGTTTATTTGCTATTTATTTCGTCCTTTTCCTTGAGGCAGCGCTTAGTACATTTATTTGGCAAATTATCATTCCGCACACATAGAAATGGGATTTTTAGATGTCTTTGGAAGGTCTTTTCATGTTGAAGTCTTTCTCCAAATGCATCAGCAGATTATGTGGCATCCTGCGGGGATTCCCACGACTGCACTGATGCACCCGCAGACTGCATAACTGACCTCAGAGTGAGGGGCATGAGATAGGGGAAACCAAGAAATCGCAATAACTTTTGCACTACAGTTTTTACTTTTGGTATGGTATGGTAATTGATACTGGTACTAAATGTATTAATACCAGTATCAATTGCCATACCATACTTACTATATCTGGGCCTTTGTAGGTGGTTAACCAAAGGTGCAAGCTTCTACGCCGGTGTCACAGAAAGAGGGGAAAGACCTGATCTAGAAGCACTGACTGGGTAATGCAGGACTTGGCCTAAATTTTAAAGAAAAAAATCACAAGGGCTCTATACAGTATATGTGATGGGCCTATACAGGGATATGCCAAGAGTGATTCAACAAAGTATTTTGAAGCTTTTCTAACCACTTCAGCCATTATACTACATTTTCAGTACACTGCAGAAGTTTCCAGCTCATACAGTCCGAGTCCAGTAAGCCACCAACTGCAAACTCACGTGACAATACCCTGCATTGTTACTGCTACGGACGTTATTGCTATTATTTGCCGCAGAGTAATTTTGTCCATTTAACACATTCCTTCAACCACTGCCGAGTCAGAGCAACCTGCCAGGAGCAGTCCGTGACCTAAGTCGACCCATCTCCAGATCTTGAGCTAGGATCTTGGTCAGGAGTACCTAGCTGTCCAGCATATGGTGCATGTGTTGGGTTGCTTTTTAGACTTCTTTATGTAATGTCAATTATGCTATCTTGGTGAAAGACTGAGCAGAGGGAGCTGCGTTGTAGGTAGAGGGAGGAGGAGGTGGAGGAGCTGACCAGTGCGGGTCACCACGCTCTGAAACAGGGACAAACTCAGGAGGGGCCGCACCGTTTCCGAGGAGCACTGAAGGCAGGGCTACGGTTTCCCCTACGAACATGCTGGTCAGAGGAGCCCACAGTGGCGGTGCACTCTGTCGCAGCAGCTCAGGACTAACACCTGAACACAATTTGGTTGTACAATTGTACAATAACAAATAAAGCACTGACTTAACTTACGTACTTACTTACTTACTATGGAAACATTGAAATCTGTTCATGGACAATTCAAAATGTCAACTAAAGCAAACTAAAGACAATTCCTTACTGTTTTAACAATATTTTTGCGGATTTTAAGAATTTGTATTTTGAAAATTACGACTTTTTGTCAAGGGACCTTCACACAAGACAGTACCCATCACTCTTACTGTAGTCTAATCTAATCCAAACTTGTCTCTGTGCCAATACAACTAACAAGGCAAGAAACGCACTCAGCTAACTTCCTATCATTTGATTTCCCTGTTGGCGTTTTAAGAGAGCCTCAACACTACAGTTAATTAAGCAGTAACACTGTGCCAGGTATTGGATGAAACATACTGAAAAAGCAGAGCTAAAACAAACAAAAAACAAATGTATCTGAGCAAGGAGCGAAACTGAGGTGGTAGTGTGTGCATGTGGTAGCAAAAGTAGCAGGAGTATCAGTAGTAGACAGGAGTGGTAATTCCCAGCAGAAATATGATGAAATAAATGTCCTGCCTTCAGCACCAAAGCAAGAGAGGCCCAGATCTACCACACCAGACAAGACCCCAGGTGTAGACTGTGCAAAGAGGCCAATGAGACAATCCAGCACATAACTGCAGGGTGTAAGACGCTGGCAGGGAAACCATAACCAAGTGGCTGGCATAGTGGACAGGAACATCTGTGCAGAGTATGGTCAAGGTCCTGGTGAAAGAGAACGACCAACTTCCAGATACAGACAGAATGGTAACGGAACCCCAAACTGGAGGAGTGGCTACAGCAGATCTACACCAGGAAATACAGGATTTATTTCTAATTTAAAAAAATGTTTATTTGATGACTATACCACTAGTGGTAGTTTTATAAATTACAGAACTATCGGTAATAATGCTGGCAATGGGAGTTGTTTTGGCAAAAGTAGTAGAAGGCCTAGCAGATGTCCACAATCTTTTGATTAGATGTAATGGTCGCTGCTTAGTTAGTAGTATAGGGCTGAAGCCAATTGAACCATTCAGGGTGTTGTTGTTACGCCTTGCAGCTGGGGACTAATGAGCTGTTGAAAATGGAAACTTCAGCACACCAGCCTGGAAATGCACACATGGTAAACCTGCCCTGAATAGAAGTAGTAATGATAGTAACAGTAGTAGTGCCAGGCTCCTAGAAGCAATAGTAGTAGAGTCGTTTTGGAGAAATAGTAAAAAACAAAAACAAAAGAATTAAAAACAATCTTGTATAATGAGGAACAAAAGTAGGATTTGCGTGGGTGAGGGCTGAGCGCACAAAACACGAGGTAGGGAGATACAATACATATTTAACAAACCTAGAGTAATGTTTTGTTTAAATGAGCTTAGAGTTAGTCAGTGTCGTCTCCTAACAGCCGCCCGCTCTCCAGATCAGTTGACAGAGAGGTGCCTGAGGAGGAGGTGGAGCCGCGCCTCTGGAACTGTCGCGACTGCACCCCGTAAAAGAAACAGAAAGCCTGACGCAGCATGCAAACAGACAGGACGGAGGGGTAGAAAATAAACAAAGAAAGAATCAAAAATGATGAAGAAATTATGAACTGCACACAAACAGAAGCAACTAATAATGAAGTGACAGAAAAATGAACTATACTGTATATAAGTTATTTTAGTTACTAGCTTAGTAGTTGTAAACCAGATCCTCCTTATTTCCAGTAAATATCATGAAGATTAAGGAAAATGAGTGTACAGAACAAACATGTGAACTTCATTTGTGCTGTAAATTATCCGTCCCTTCCGGCCTCTCACTGACCTCCTCAATGTCTGCGTTCCTGCGGGCCTTGTAGATGAACTCTCCAATGGCCACAAACACAGACAGGACCAGCCCGGCGGCCAGCACGATGAAGATGCCCCCGATGTTCTCCACCCCGAGAGCGTTCGCCTCTTTGTTGTCCTCCTCGGGACAGCCGTTCCCCCTCCACCACTTCTCCTTCATCATGTGCAGCTTACCCTCCTCCTGCAGCTGGAGGATGGCGATGGTCACTTTGTCGCGGTACGGGGAACCTGAACGAGAAATTTTAAACATGTTAAACACGCGATGAGAAATAAGATAGAAGACTAAAATGTGCTTAACTGCAGAACATGTTTGTAAAGGTCTAAACAATGTTGTTAGCAGCACTTATACATAAATATAAACACCCCACACAGACACAGGGACGTTGGCTTTGCAGAGGACATTATAATACAGTAGCTAAACCAACTAAATCTTTGCAATTTTGCTATTTGTGATTAAACATTGTGATTTCTCCTTAATTGCTGACTAACTTGCATATTGATGTGTGAATGATATCTTTTAAGATCCACACTTCAGTCTGAGAAAATAATAATTGTACACTCCACACCGTATAGGGTAAGACTGAGGTAAACTGTGCGGGTAATGTTTTGGAAAATAGAGAGATGAAACCTACATTTATCAAAGTAAAGCACAGAAACTGCAAATGTGTTTCTTTCTGGCATCTTTTCACCTCTTGACTCTAGCTCTCTCGGAAATACACCTCAGCTTCAAGGTTACAAGAGAAAAAACTTGTAACTGGAGGGAAAGGGTCATTGCTCTAACTTTTCACTTTTATAATATTTGAACATCTGTTGTTTGTTAAATTGAAAGTCCATGGTTGTTTGTGGATATTAAGTCCATGCCCACTTCCTGGATCAATATAACATTTTAAAGCTCAAACAAGGTCAGTTTTCAGCACCCCTCAACTGTGATAAATAAGGTATTAGTACAGATTCCTCTGAATTTTTTTGGACCACTACATTTTTTATTCAAAACCAAGTTTAAGGGTGTATGCAATAAGGGGGTCATTTACCAAGCGTCTGCTCATGTGCAGAGTGTGTATCACGTGCAAAAGTGGATCAGCGTTTACATTTCAGATTTGGGGCCCTAAAACTGTAACCCAGGCAACACCAAACGGTATATTAAGTGCAACATGGCAACAAAAAAGAATATCTTATTTTTCAGTTTGCACCCGCTATTTAGCACCTGCCTTGATAAATGACCCCCTTATCTTGTACAAGCTGACAGTCGTTTTCTTTTGTAGATAAAAGCTCTTCTATTTTACAAAGATGGTTAGATGAAGAAAAGATAATGTCAGTAATACCTTTAGAAAGGCTGTCATCTGTTCTTGAAGGGTCTTTAAATTCTTTCAAAAAAAATTGGTCACCTTTAGCCCTCTACTTTAAAGAAGAATGGGAACAATTTATTTGTATTGGGTTATCAGATGAAAATGATTAAAATACTTCAGGAATTTATCATTAGAATTTATTGTTGTTGAATTGAATTAAAATTAAATGCATAGCAGTAATTATGGTAAATGTGTAAAAACTAAAAATAGGCATGTATAGCATACGTATGGGTTTATATTTGTGTATACATGTATGTCTGTGTATGCATATGTGTATATGTATTTATGTATATGTGTAGACATGTATGTGTACATGTATATGTAGATATGTTTGGTAGTATGTATTTGTGCATATACATAGTGTGTGTATTTCTATGTATGTGTGTATATGCATGTATATGTGTGTACATGTGTATGTGTGTGTATATATATATATATATATATATATATATATATATATATATATATATATATATGTGTGTGTAATGTGTATATGTATATAGTGTGTATGTGGAGATATGTATATATATATATATATATATATATATATATATATATATATATATATATACAACTGGTGCTGCTTTAATCATTTTATCATTAATGCTTTGTTTTTCTGCTGTTTTTGCTTTATATTGTTTTTGTTTTGTGTTTGTCTGCCATTATGGGGCGACGGTGGCGCAGATGGTAGAGTGGGTTGTCTCATGATCGGAAGGTCGGGGGTTTGAATCCCGCCTCCTGAAGGTGTACGCTGTCGTTGTGTCCTTGGGCAAGACACTTCACCCACCTTGCCTCCAGTGTCTGCGTACATTGGTGTATGAATGGGTGAGAGGTTCCTTGCTGTAAAGCGCTTTGAGTGCCTAATGTAGGTGGAAAAGCGCTATATAAGTTGAGACCATTTACCATTATGTCTTGTTTTGTTTGTCCACTTGGGGTGTTCTAAGAAATAATAATTAAAAAAAACAATGAGATAAAAAAAAAAAAAGCTCTTACGCCATCATCTGTACTGTCTGTTTTACTGTTGAGGACGTTTGAGTATTGTAGCCTTTTTTATGTTTTTTTTTTTTTGTATTGGAGGGTGATGTAACCGTGTATTTGACTTTCTTTCCTGTGCGTTGCATGACCTTAAGACACTGAATACTCCACAAAAATGGAAAATCCTTGTAGATTAAATAAATCTTACTTAACCTCCCATACATACACAATAATATCTTTAATCCGTCCGCTATGCCATGGCCTGGTGCAATCCTCTTACCGATAGGCGTGCCAACTCCATAGCCCTTGGAGTCTATGAGGCCTCCGATCTGCGTGAGGTTGCAGTTCCTCTGGCTGATGTACTCGATGCTGGTGGACTCCATCAACATGGCGTAGTCTGTGGTCAGGACCCGAGTGATGCCTTCTTTGTTGTTCTTGACGAGGGCTGTGTTCTTTCTGCTGCTCATGAACGCCCACATCTTCTCATACGTGGAGATCTTGGATTTCTGTCAAAGTAAATAAGACATGGGGGAAATTATGTAGTCTGAAAGCTTTGACAGGCACATGGCGTTTGTATATTTGAGTGACAAAGCTTTTTGTAAAGTCAACAGAAAAGGGAGAGCGCATGATGTTGTTTCTAATCTAAAAGAGTTAACTTTGGCAGACGTAGGGATTGTAGTTACCAAATGTTTATCGTGGTTAAGGCCATGTACATGGTCTCACTCAACGTTTATGCAGTGCAAAAATGTACACATGAAAGGTGAGTTCAATTTCGTGTCCAAGGACACAACAATAGTCTACACGGCCTCGGATCGCCCTGCTGACCGTTGGGCCATGGGCTAATGCCCGACCAGCTGTTGGTAGATGTTTTTAAAAAGGTATACCCTTTTTGCAAAACATATGCATTTTGTGAAGACTAATAGACTGTAATCGACTTTAATTAAATGTGTTTACCAGCTGCATTCGGCGGTGCACCTCCACCTCAAAGCCTCCAACCACTAGTTAATTCAAATTAAACTCAAAATTAAAATTATATTGAGGATGGTAATGACAGCTGGGAAGTAGTAAGATCTATGTAGGGCTTTCATAATACATTATACATGAAAAAAAATAAAATAATAATACAACAACAAAAAAGAGGAAATTGTACACAAATTATTATACTGGGGATGGTAATGACAACTGGGAAGTAGCAGGATCACGGAGTATAATATAAACTGCTGCATAGTAACGTGCCTTTATAACATTAAAATAGTGACTTCCGGTAATGTTACACTAGTGATTTTAGTAATTTACCAATGTTTGGCATTGGTAACAACTTGTAAGAAATATATTCATGATCATCATTTGTTACTTGCTCTGTACTAGACATTGTACAAGAAATGAAACAGCTGTTGTTGTGTTTTGTATGCTTGGATTGTTAAATGAAAATGTTATTGTTTTTATTTTGGGGGTGGGCGCTTATAAGCCTTTTGCTTCGGCCCACTCCTTTTGAGCAGATTAACTGCTCAAATAAACAAATAAACTAAACTAAACTAAACTCCTTTGAGGACGGGGAGGTCAACATTTTAGCTACAGAAGAACGTTGGTTTGAAAGAGGAGTAAAAGAAGCTATTTTTGTTAAGGAAGAAAATTGCTCCATGAACTGCAATGGTGGGCTCAGATTTAATCTCCCGTCACTTTACTCCAATCTCCTTCGGGGAAAACCGACAGGGCACGGCCAGACCAAGGAGACGGCACCTCAGCCAACAAAAGAACAATAGGCAGGTAATTAGAAATGATCATCCATGAATAGGACAGGACTGACCGATACTGGAGTGAGCAGGTCGTTAGAGACGCTCTACTTCAAAGGTGTTTACCCACAGTTGAGAGTAGCTGTGATTAAAGGGGAGGCGCCGGGCCATCCCTAACTCCTCCCTGTGGTCTGTATCTTAAGCTGCGGGCTGAGCGGGACTTTTGTCGCTGACGAAGCCTTTTGGATGAGAGGCGAAACATTCGAGGACCTCAACTACTGAGTACAGAAGATGAATCAAGTACCTTCATTGAAGATGGACAACTCCTGTACGACTGAGAACTTACACCGACATCACCTGCATTTAGATTCATCAGTTCTCACCAAAGCAGGGACATTTTCTTGTTCTCAGTACATAGAGCTTATTTCTGTGGTTCCCAACTGTTTTTGTTTGGAGGACCCCTTGGACCTTTCTATTGTATTCCAAGTACCCCCTACCTTGAGGGTATTGATGATTATTTTGGAAATTATGATTTAAAAAAATAAAAAATAAAAATGTGTTATTAGTAAAGATAAATAGTTTTCAAAATAAAGCTAAAAACAAAAATCATTGAAATTGCCTTTCCTTCCAATATAATGTTTAAATCCTACATCTGAAATCCTTCCTTGTACCCCTTGCTCAGTGCTCTTGTCTAGGCTTATATGAACAAAATGTTCAACCAATCAAGTGGTTACATGGGGATGTTTCAAATTATTTATCACTGGTACAGAAGAATCTACTTATTTTTTGGTTCACTGGGGGAGAGGATTTGTCCAGATCTGGAGAGTAGCTGTAGTTGAATTTAAAGTCAGTGGTTTATTTTTGCACAGTCAGAATAAAATAGCACAGCTGTGCTCTAAATCTCTTCCAGCTGATTCAATTTGTGCGATCTGTCCGCACACAAAACCGCGTCTTTCTTGACTTTTGGGCAGCGGCAGCAGAAGCGGTAATCACTCAGTGCAATCTGGGAGGATCAGGAGGGCACATGGATCACCCCCGCTGAGCTAAGAGGAAGCAAGAGTGGAGAGGCGTGAGAGAGAGGGAACGTAGAGGGAGGAGGAAGTGACAGGAAGGCCCGAGGACAGCACAGAACTCATGCATTATATAATAAAAGAGCTGAATGTAGACTCCGCTTTGACGCACAGCAAAACAAACTCGAGCAGATACAAGCACTTCCTGCCACTTTCCTGCTCAGTCAACACTTCTTTTGATGAGGCTAAATGCTGTGTGTACACTTGATGATAGGGCAAAAACACTTGGCTTCCAGCGACTGACACTATCACAGCACACATACAGTAATTAAAAACATGTTATTAAGTATAACTGTTTAGATGTATTTATTTTATTTTGAAGCATAATCTTATACAATGTTTGCAAACTATTAAAAAGTTCTGTTTGCTTTTATGATTAAAACACATTTCAGGAAACGACAACTAAAGTGTACTCAAGAGTTCAAATGGGAGTCAAGCCATCCATACACTCTCCTTCCCCTCTTCCTTACTCCACAGATTCACCTACAGTATGTGCTTTAACCCTCCTCTGCCCCATCATCCCCTTAAGCCTCTCCAGTTTTCCTTTTTCACCACAACACCGGTGTCTAGAAAATCAAATTTTATCTATCGGAAAGGTTGTGGTCACGTGACATAGTAGCATTTCAGAGCGTCTATGATTAAAAGAAGGGGTATTGTGCTGTTTGCAAACACATATTTATCTAAAACAGCATTGATCGATCTAAAACAGCTGAAACAAAATATACAGTACAGTACTTTCTTTTTCTGATTTGATCTCACCTTAAGCTCCTCCCACTCCCCTCCTCTAGCTTGGTGCGGCTCGTGTGGCTCTCGTTAAGCTATGGTGAGTGTTTTTACTCCGTGATGAAAGGAATAAGCTTAGCAAGCGATAGAGAGGTAAGCAAAGCACTACTTGGATACGTAGGACCTCAGGAGGAGCTGTTTGGGAGCTGTCGCTGCGCTGCTGAGAATAGCCACTGGAGAGGATTCAACGATTATTCAAAGATGTACGAGTGGGTTTGTGAACCCAATGATGAAGGAAAAAAACTTGGCCTTACTTAATGTTCGATATGTGCCCTTAAGAACACTCAACTCCTCATTCCCCATCATAACAGACACCGCTGCCTGCCCAGTTCGGGGTTGGATTTTGCTGTTGGAGACTGACTAATTATCAGACGAGGCTGCAGCGGGTTTGCAGTAGTGAAGCTCTGGTGGTAGTTTTTGCCTCTCGCTGCTCTGAGTTGGAAGCGTGTGTGGGAGGCTGGCAGAGAGCTTAGCGGATATTGAGGAGGAATGTATTACTCAAGCATGCGTGAATGACTCAAAGTAAAAATTCAAGTATGGTTTTGATGAGGGGATAACATTGTAACAGAGTAAAAAGATTTTCTTCTTCTTCTTCTAATGTGACCCAAACAGGGATGCACCAATCTGATATCGGAGCCAATACTGAAAAAAATACGATATCGGGTGTGGACTACAAATATCCGATACTGAACCGATACCAGTTTAGGCTCTTAACGCCTTAAAAACACAACTTTAACCAACTAAGGGCAGAACCTGGCCCGTAAAATGCTGTGGCTAGCAACAGCATGCTAAAGCTTGTGGCAGCATGCTAATGCTAACGGTAACTATTTAAGGTTCGGTCAGAAACTAAGTTATAGCCAAATAAATAAAATCAGCCACTGCTGGAGTAGCCAAGTGTTTGTGTTTTAGTTTATGAAATACTGATAAAGAATAACTTAAAATATTTTTAATGCATAAGTTATCATTATCAGATGACATTATGTGAGCTGTTTATATTAATGTAAAATAGCCTGTCCCAAGGATAGTGTTGACAAGCCAGTGATCCATGTTAAATGTTTTTCCATTAGTTTATCAAACGATATGATTGATCTGTAACATCAACACAAGAAAAGATCAGACTTAATTTAGTATCGGTCAATATCGGATATTGGCAGATACTCAAACCCCCAGTATTGGTATCGGTATCGGGAGCAAAAAAGCTGGATCGGTGCATCTCTAAATCCATATCTGACTCATTGTACTGCACTTGATTGTCCGGCTTTTGAAAAGTAACTCAAACCGCTTCAACGTCAATATTTTGTACCTTGAAGAAAGTCATAGTGGACCCATCCCGTACCGCTCCATACTCTATGCGTGTCTGTTTGGCCAGGTCGTCCGCTGAGTCTATGGGCGCGTCCATTCTCTCCACTGTGAGGAAGGCAGCCAGGTTTGCAGTGTACGAAGAGATGATGATCAGAGTGAAGAACCACCAGATCCCACCAACTATTCGAGTGGACAGGGCTTTGGGCATCAGCTCTGAGCCTGCAAATAGGATGGCATACAGGGTTCAGGAAATACACAAACATCTGTTATTGTTATATTATATTGAAATCTGATCATGAATATGTGGTTAAGTATGTAAAGTGTAAAACATGAAGCAGAAAACATCTTTTTGAGCCACTCTAATGGCCTTGCTTAACTTCAGCAGCAGTATCTACATGAGAAATTAAATTGAATTTCCAGCAAAGTTTTCTTGTTAGTGCAGCACAAATAACATTGCAAAATTCTGACACAAAAAAGTAAAAATTCATTGGATAACTTTAAACCAAGACTCAGAATTTCCTCTAAAATGGTAATAGCAACGATACAGTGCCTCTCGAAAGTACTAATACACCTTGAACTTTTGCACATTTTGTCATGTTTACAACCCTAAACATCAAGATTTCATTTTTGAATTTTTTTAAGTTGTAACAAACAACTGTGAAGTAAAGGCAAAATTATACATGATTCTGTAATTTTTTTAAATAGAAAGTGAAAAGTGGGGCGTGCATAAGTATTCATACAGCATTTTCTGAGTGCATTAAATTGCCTTTATAACATTCCTAATGACTGCAGAAAGTCCACACCTTGCCCTAACCATTAAATAGAGGCCATGTGTGCGTAACCTACTCTCTCTAGTATAATTCCAGCTGTTCTGTGAGGGCCTCAGAGCTATGGTCAGAGTGTATTGGTCACTAAACAACATCATGAAGGCCAAGGAGCTGTGGAGAAGTTTAAAGCAGCGTTAAGTTATACAAAGATTTCCCAAGATTGGAACATTTCATGGAGCACTGTTCAATCCATCATTCGGAAATGGAAAGAGTAGAGCACCACTGCGAACATACCAAGACACGGCCGTCCACCTAAACTAGACCGAACAAGGAGAGCACTGGTCAGAAATGCAACCAAGTGCCCCAAGATAACTCTGGAGGAGCTGTGACGTACTGCCGCTGAGCTGGGGGAATCTGTACATGGGACAACTATAAGTCGTACTCTACACAAATCTGGCCTTCATGGACGAGTGGCAATAAGAAATCCCGTTTGAAGTTTGCTAGAAGTCATATAGAGGACACAGCTACCATGTGGAAGAAGGTGCTTTGGTCAGATGAGACAAAAATTGAACTTTTTGACCCAAATGCAAAACGTTATGTAACGTTTTGCAACCTAACACTGCTCATCGTCCTGAGTGCACCATCCCCAGTGTCAAATATGGTGGGGGGAGCATCATGCTATGGGGCTGCTTTTCCTCAGCGGGGACTGGGAAGATTGTAAGAATAGTTGGGAAGATGGATGGAGCCAAATACAGAGACATTTTGGAGGAAAACCTGCTGGAGTCAGCAAGAGAATTGAGGCTGGGGCGGAGATTCACCTTCCAGCAGGACAATGACCCTAAACACAAAGCTAAATCTACAATGGAATGTTTAAAAAAAACATATGAATGTGTTAGAATGGCCCAGTCAAAGTCCTGACCTAAATCCTATTGAAAATCTGTGGAAAGAACTGAAAACTGCTGTTCACAAACGCTCTCCTTCTAATTTGACAGAGCTTGAGTTGTTTTGTAAAGAGGAATGGGCTAAAATGTCAGTCTCTAGATGTGCAAATCTTGTAGAGTCATACCCCAAAAGACAAAAGGGGGTTCCACAAAGTATTATTTGATTCTGTATGAATACTTGTGCACGCCCGACTTTTCAGTTTTCTATTTTTTGCTTTCACTTCACAGTTGTCTGTTACTTGTATGTGAACTTTCAGTAAAAAAATCAAAATAAAATCGTTATGTTTGTAAACATGACAAAATGTGGAAAAAGTTCAAGGTGTATTAGTACTTTCGAGAGGCACTGTATCTCCATAAAATGCCACTTAAGCCATGGAAACTAATCTAAAATTGTATCTAAAATTTTATGATTGGTTCCAAAAACGGTCTAACAAAATAGTCACAAGGGTTGTAAACAAACCTGCTGTTATGGTTCACTGAGGCATAACGTTTAAGGATTTATCTGGATCTTGATAATTGCAAACAAGGCTTCTATTTTTAGCGGCTTCGTTCCAGGCAAAATCAATATGTGTGACAAGGAAAATAACTGTTGTATCTGTCTGTCTGTTGAAGGCTGATGGTCATCAATCGATAATGAAGGATTTATTTAAGCAGCTAACACGGATATTACATTCAGAATTAGATTTGAGGAAAAACGTAATGATTAATTTTGGTCTGGACATAACTGACGGTGAAGGTGAGCTAAGGGAAAGCGTAGCTGACTTTATGGAGTTGAAGGTTGCCCCCTCTTTCTGGGGAATTAGCAAACTGTGTCCATAGACATTAGCTAAAAACTATAACAAAAGGTGAAGAAAAGAGCCCTAGAACAACTCCATTAGCTGCCAAGTCACCAGTGACACGATACGTACAGACTCCAGAATTGTACATTTTGAAATCTCCATTGTTTGATTATTATTTAATGTAACTCTGCTCCCAGATACGAGAGGGTTTTGCCCGTAGGAAAATTTGCAACCTCAGTCCAGTGCCCGGGAACCCATTACCAGAGTTTGAGCAAGACTCGGTCAGTCCATCTTGTGCATGTTTTTGGCTGATAAGGGAAAGTGGAGTGCCCGTAGAAAACCGCTCAGACACAGGAAACGTCATACCTTGTCTCATGAGAGCACTGACCCCGAACCAGAAACTATTGAGCAAAGTGAATTTGTTCTGGATCAAAGTGGTGGAGGGGTTGCACGGATGTGGGTTGTACCATTCATAAGGAGTGAATCTGCAAAACAAAATATCGAAAGTGAGTGTTAATTGACTTGAATATAGCTATAATTCTCAGTCGAGTCATCATGGTAATATTGGACAATGAATGAAAGAAGATGAAAAGGGATACTAGTGTACTCTATTACAATTATGCTAACAATAACATGCATACAAATGTGTGTGTGAAGTCATAATAGAGCTATAGTTAGTTGCATATTGTACCACACTGTACCTCATATCCTACAGCAATTCATCTGGATCATTTACTCTGTGACTGTTCATTAATAGATGTTAATTAATATAAACTAAAACTAAACTAAAACAAAACAAAACAATATGCAGTGGACGTATTAAATAAATAAATAATGCTAGGTGAGGGTAATATGACAGTATAATTAATAATGAATAATGTTTTTGTTAGATTGTTATATTATGATTTGGTGGCTTCCTGTTCCATGATGCAGCTCTATGTTTTACTTTGCCCGCCTGCTCCCATTGACCAGCTTCTGCCATGCTCTGAGTGAGCAAATTTTACCAAAGGCAGAGAAGTTTGAAATCTCAGACAAAGCAGTCAGATTTAATTGCACACATTAAACAGCTAAATGTACCTGAATAAAGTGGTTAAGGAGACATTGTCATCTAAAATTGCCTACCCTTTCATACAGTGTCCTTTATTATAGTTAACCACTGTCATTTCTGATGCAGCGCACAGTCTCAGCACAGGAGGAACAACAAATAATAACTAATCTGGACGTGCTGTGCTTCCACTTGTTCACCAGGTTAATTCGCACTTCCTGGTTCACCTTGATTTGCATTTTGATTTCTGTTTCACTTAAGACGGAGCTGGCAGCAGGAAGTCAGCAGTGGCCCAGGCTGAAGAGGTGGTGAGCGAGTTAACACTGTCTCTGGGTTTGTATTAATCACTGAATAAAAAGTACTCCTGGGACTGACACGCTGCTAAACCCGTATGTCTGGAGATTTTAATAGATACCGAATCGTGTGCCTGCCACTTATTCCAATCTGCCATCGACTCAGTACACATGCCGAGTCTTTGTAGAAGCCAATTTGAGTTAATGCTCAGATGGGCTAATTTTGAGGGTACGTGCAGGCCTCGGTAAGTTAATTACATTATGATGGAGGGATATACAGTTGTGCGCACAAAAGAGTGTGATTTACATAAACTATCAAACCAATCTGTTATTGTTATGACAAATAACATTAAAAATAAGACTGTTTTGTTTGGTTAATTCCAGGCCCTGGTTCTATAAATGTTCAAAGTAACCTCCACAACAGAGTACAATACAATACTTTCAACTGAATGTTTTGTTGCAACTACTTCTTGTATACTTGTATTTATGTAGTAGTGGTAGCAACTCTATAAATGCTGTTGCGAAGCAATAATTGCAATAGCATTTGGGATGACAGTGGCTCAGATGGGTCATGAAAGTCAGCAGTTCTAATCCCAGCTCCAACAGGTGCAGATTGATTTTGTATTGTTAGCCAAGACACTTCACCCACCTGCCTTTGTGAATGTAGAGTGTGATGGTGTTGGTCAGTGTTTGGAGGAGTCGATGACACATATTGGCATTTTCAAATCAGTCTACCCCAGGGCAGCTGTGGCTGTGGCTATAATGGCCTACCACTACAGAGTGGTATGAATGAATAATGACAGTGTAGCGCTTTGTGAAGTTTGTCAACCATATAAACAGCAATATAAGCTGTTATTATTAGGAGCAGAAGTAGTTGATTAAACCCAGGTTAAGTTTATGAAAAGTACTTTCAATTAAGTGATAATGTGTTTTTAGTCTTGATTTTCAACTAGTGTATTATAGTGTAAAAATTGCTTGGTTTATTTAAAGTGTCATTTTCGACCTCTCACATAGCTTTTACATCCCTGCCCTTATCCCCTCTCTGTTTCCCTGTCCCTTCTTCTGTTCCTCTTTCATCATGTGCATTGATCTGTGTTGTGTGCCGCACCTGGCGATGATAAAGAGCACGCAGCTGACCCCTGTGCAGGCCAGCAGCACATACATCCAAATGTCCGGAGACAGTGGGTTGAGGAAGGAGAAGACGCCCGGGTTGGTCCCGTTGGGTTTTCGGTACAGAATACTGATGCCCAGGGTCATGAAAGGCTTGGAGAAGTCTATTACTTTCTCACGAACGTACGTTATGGTCAGGGGTGCTACAGCGAGGTCGGCCACCTAAAGATGTCAAATACAGGAATGAAGGGTGGATGAGAAACAAGCAAACTTATCTTAGACATATTTCCTGTGATTCCTTTTTGCGTACAATTACAAACAATTACATCAATGAAAAAAATCAATCATCAATAAATAGATTATTTATTTAAGCTCTATTTTCCATTGTACTTAACTAAATTTAGTACAATGTAATGTGCTATGTAACAATGTGTAATAACTATGCAGTACATACACAATGGAATAATGTGTATTAGTACTTTGGTGGTACATAATGTAACATAAGAACCTTAGGCTTAGGGCTTAAGGCTAGGGTCTTATTACATTATGTACCACCAAAATACTAATACACATTATTCCATAGTGTATGTAAAGTGTAGGTACAAGTTATTACACATTGTTACATAGCACAGAAATTTGACAGGCTTGTTAGCATTATTGATGTTTTTATTTCAACAAAAAGCCTTTTCTCCACGCCAAACCTACGCCCTTGAATTGAGTGACTATCACCAGTTGTTAGTGATTAATTTTTAGAGTACATAAATGTTGTGAATGTTATTTACACCAATTATAATCAAACTGGGCTTACATGGTCCACGAGTTCCCGGACCATCCCGTTCCACTCTCCTTTGTCATTTTGTGCTCCGTATTTCCCATCAGCCACCAGTCTCACTTCATATGTGAATCCTAAAATGTTGGAGAGCTCCTTCAGAAGGTCCAAACAGTAACCTTCAAACCGGTCGTTCCCAACAAGCTCTTTGTCCGACTTCTTGTGCATCACATACGGATTTTCCTGTTTGAAACAACAGTGTTTTTGTTACTAACAGCGGTCAAGGTCAACTTTATTCAAGTAGCACATTTTCAACAACCACAGCGGCCCAAAGTGCTTCACATAAGACAGACGCAACTGCAACTGTGCTAATTATAGAAAATCATGTAATTAATGACATACTAATTATCAAAGTCACAGTTTGAATAAGCAAATTAATGCTCAAGTAATTTTTTTTAAATATTGTTCAAAGTATGTATGGCCAGTATATCGCCTGTCTGCACTTGGTAACAACTTCATAACAACATAGAAAGAATAGGATTTCATCATTGATTATTCTTTTGATAAAATAGCTTCCTTTTTTGATAAACAGGGTGGGTCAAATGGCAAGTCTAACTTCTCCCTACTGGAGGGGTAAAGTCCCACACTGAGGAAGTCTCTTGGATAAGTGGCAAAAAGTCTAAAACAACCCAGGACTACTTTTTGAAAACCTTCTCCATGATGGAAAACTCCTGTGCAGCTGTGCGTTTACACAAACATATCGCTGGTCTCAGAAGATTATGTTTTGTGTGAAAAAAAGAAAAAGTTCTACCAGCTCCTATAAAGATGATGTTTTTTTTATTTATTTATTTTTTTTGCTTTTTAACTATTTATCTGAAAGCACTAACTAAATATGCAGCAGTGTTTGGAGCGAAAAATGAAATCTGGGTTTGGCCAAAGCACGGGGTTGACAATATTCTGATTCATTATTAGTTTAGTTCATGGACCAGTGTAAAAGTTTCACTGTGGTAAAACTGAGCATTCAAAGTATATTAAACCCCCCCCCCCCCCCCCCCCCCACAGTCCCAAGTTCCCAAGAGCGCACTTTCTGTCCTCTCCTTATGCCTCAAGTGACTGCTCCGCTCCCCTCCTCGTGTCCTTGGTGTAACCTTGCTTCCTCACCAGGATCGTAGTGACAATGAGCGTCCTGTTGGCCAGAGAGTCTGTCACATTGTTATTCTTGTCTCGGTTACTCTGCGTCAGGTTCATCCCTCTGTACGAGTTCCACACGGCGATCTGCGAAACGCAAACACAGCGCATCAATCTCACTTTGCCTAAGCAGAGATGACGGCTTTTACATTGAGCGAGTACAAATACATTCACTGGGGCCACTTTACAGGGGACAGCACCTATGATGTTGAAGTAATAGGAAATCAATGTATCACATACATAACTTACACTCACCCCACCACATTATGCTATGAGGCCAACAACCAGCTACTTTGGAAAGGGACTCCCTAAAGTCTTGGCACATCATCCAAGTGGGGATAGTTTACCAAGAAGGCTAATCCAAGACGAAATGCAGTACATTTATTTTGTATTTTCCAATAGACGTGACAGATCTAGTTGATTAGAAGTGGCAGATCCAAAGACAAAGTCACAAAAATGAATCCACCTTTTCTCTCTTTCAGGGAATACATATTGCTTATAGAAAATTAAATAAATGTTACTGAATTGAGATGCATTGTAACTGGTGTACCTAACAATGTGGCCATAAAGTGAATAGCATTTTAGTATAGGATCCTTGAGAGCTGGAGTCTGCCTCCTCATATGACAAAATCCATAAAAGTAGGAAGTAGGCGCCAGCATGCTGCATATTAATCTTTTTTCTGATTCGCTGAACAGAAAAATGAAAAAGTACAAAGGTTAAGAGACCAGACCTGCCTGACAATTGGGCTTCTTCGACAGTCGCTAAACTACTCTCCGCGGGATTTCACATTGCTCAGCTTTGCGTGAATGAATTTGGGCAAACTAAGCAGAAAATGTAGTAATGTAAATGCACTATGATCACAGAAAGTTGGCGCTTCTTCATCCTTGCATGGGGGGGGTTTGCCTGAAAGTTCATACTGGGATTAATCTGAGAACATGTCACGACTGCTGAAAATGCCTCCTGAAAGTACAACAGAGAGTGGAAACAGGATCACGGTTATCTGAATCCAATTTGTTCTTATCATTTTTGCTTGAAGTAGGTTGCTCTGGGGTTGGATTTTTAACTACTGACTGATGTATATTGCCAAAGGTGTTGATAAAGATTATGATAATGCAGCATAATGTAAACAGAAATCTCGGAAAATGGCTCAGTAAGAGTTTTATTTATGTGTGAAATACAGAATGTCAATAAAACTGCATCGCACAAGGTTTTTGGAAATGTTTTCTCAGTTTCAGGCCAGGATTTACTCATGTCATTGGAAAAATAAGGGACTTTGTAGTCGTGGTGTGGAAAGAACTATCCAATCATAATCAATGAAGGTGTCTGTGTAAGTTCTCAGTCGTACAGGAGTTGTCCATCTTCAATGAAGGTACTTAATTCATCTTCTGTACTCAGTAGTTGAAGTCTTCGAACGTTTTGCCTCTCATCCAAAAGGCTTCGTCAGCGACAAAAGTCCCGCTCAGCCCGCAGCTTAGATAAAGACCAACAGGGAGGAGTTGGGGATGGCTCGGCGCCTCCTCTCTAATCACAGCTACTCTCACCTGTGGGTAAACAACCTTTGAAGTAGAGCTCTAACGACCTGCTCACCCCAGTATCGGTCAGTCATGTCCTATTCATAGATGATCACTGCCCATTATCGGTCCTATTCATGGCTGATCTCTGCTAATTACCTGCCTATTGTTCTTTTGTTGGCTGAGGTGCCATCTCCTTGGACTGGGTGTGCCCTGTCGGTTTTTCCCTAAGGAGATTGGAGTAAAGTAACAGAAGATTAAATCTGAGCCCACCATTCCGGTTCATGGAGGGATTTTCTTCCTTAACAAAAATAGCTTCTTTAACTCCTCTTTCAAACCAACGTTCTTCTTTAGCTAAAATGTTGACCTCCCCGTCCTCAAAGGAGTGGTTGGAGGCTTTGAGGTGGAGGTGCACCGCGGACTGAAGGCCGCTTGTGCTTTCTCTTCGGTGCTGATAAAGTCTCTTCTGTAAAATGTGTTTAGTTTCTCCAATATAATGTTCTTTGCATTCTTCTTCTTTGCATCATATAGAATAAACCACATTGCTTTGTTTGTGGCTCGGAGTTTTGTCAGTGTGTTCACCGGTTTGTGGTACACTGGAATCCTGTGCTGCCTAAAGATTCTCTAAAGTTTCTCTGAGACCCCGGCTACATACGGCACTACCACTCCCTTTCTTCTGGACTCTGTAGTCTGTCTGTCTTGTTCTTTGGGTCCTCTTGCCCTTTGTGCTTTAGTGAAGGACCAGTTAGGATAGCCACAGTCTGACAGGGCTCTCTGGACATGTTTCTCCTTCTGCACTGGTAGGCACCTCTTTAGCTCTATGTCTGAGCGTCATGATGACCCCTAGTTTGTGCTGGAGTGGATGGTTTGATATACAATCATAAGATATTAATTATTAAATATTGGGTTAACAGATAAATGCGATTGTTGTCCAGGCCATTTAAAACTTCATTAACTGAACATTTCCTGATCAATCCCAACACCATTCCCTCGATCTTCTTCTGCCCATCACCGGGGGCAGGATAAACAACAAGGACAAGGTCGTGGGAGTAAACAGAACCAACATCTGACTGTCCTCTGCAGTCTCCCTCAGAACTGTGAATGAGTTTATCACCCAGACGACATAATCCAGATTAGGAGAGGCGGCGGGCAGCTGGATTTCACCCTTTCAAATCCCGTCAGTGTTAAAGCTGCCGAGGTCAACGAGCAGGGCAGTTTCAAATAAGTGCATTAAAGGGTCGGGGATTGATCAGCAAATTTTGTATTAGTGTAATACTGGATTGTAGTACTAATAATATAGTTTATAAAATAAGGATTACAACTTAACTTAACTTAACTTTTTAATGTACAATATTTCTACAAGACTTAGTTATAAAGTTATAAATTCCATGTATATTCCATGTTACTTTCAGAAGAAATCCATCTAAAAAAGTGTGCTTTGTGGCATCTCCTCATCTTTGTGTTTAACCTCTTAACCCCCACCTGAAATGAGCACATTTTCTCCAATTTGGCTTTACCCAATTCTAAAAGCTTCGCGACTAGAGTTTACAGCCTACAGGCCAGTGTAACGCCTCATTTGAAAGCTAAGACCTACAAAACTGATCAGAAGATTTTTTGTCACTTTTTGGTTGCATTTTTATCGTTTTATGAAACTGTTTTGTTGCCTTTTCATCACTTTCTTGTCTCGGGTTTTGCTGTGATTTTGTCACTTATTTTATTGCGTTTCTGTCGCTTTTTCATCACTTTTTTGCCGATTTTGCTGTGGTTTTGTCGCCTATTTTTTTGCTTTTTTGTAACTATTTTGTTGCTTTTTCATCACTTTTTTTGTTGCCTGTTTTATATTGTCTTTTGATGCCTTTTTTTGCTGCTTTTTCAACTTCACTTAAATCTCGTTTTAGTCGCTATTGTTTTTTTACAAGAAGCTTTTAGATTTGGGTAAAGCCAAACTGGTTAAGACGGGGGTTAAGAAGTTAATGTCGTGAAGGGGTTTCAATAAAACTTGACTGACTTTGGTTGAACCTTGAAAAGACGAGCCACAGAAAAAGAGGGGACTCATTATGTAAAATTGCCTATTGTAAAATATCGCGTGCTTTTACCTCCTCATTATGTCCACTTAATTCTAAAGGGCCACCCAAAAAGATAAAATGTTTTCACTTTGGAGCGGGCTAAAAGCGTTCTCTAAGAGTCCACTCCACACCGGACTCCATAAATCTGTCTTATCTGCAGCCTCGAGATTAGGAGCACACTCAATGGGAATGGATCTTTAATTAAATATATTGTGCTCAATCTCACAGATAAATAGACACAAAGAGCAGTTGTTTCTAAAGGAAGTACGTCACACCAGAGAATAATAGTCGCTGTGCATAATATTTGTATCAGTGCTTTAGAACAGTGGCGCTCAAACTTTTCACCCCACGGCTCTGACACCAAGCACCACGTCATAAAATATTTGATCCTCTCGGTGCCACCAGGCCTTTTTGATCACTATTTCCGCTAAAATGGATTGTCTAATACCTTTGCAGAGTCGTGTATCTCGATTCCTTTTTTTTTTTTTACACATTTCGCTTGGAGGACTATACTGAAACGCCTCAAAGTTAGCACATTTCTAAATATATATCATTTTATCGTCCACAGCAGACGGGCCTCGAACAACATAACCATGCACTAAAAACTGTCAGTTAATCCCCCTGTGAGCTTGGAGTTAAATGTTATCGACAAATCCTCGAGCATGTCTTCCTCCCAATCCAAATCGCACTAGAAAACCATTACGGCAGAGAGCAAAGCATGTTACGCGCAGGCCATGAAAGCTGTAGGGAATAATAAACCGGGATTTTCAGAAAGTCAACAACATTTAAGAGCCGGCATTTCGTTCTAAGACACTTTTTGTTTAGCCGCCTCATCCTTCCCCCATTACTTCAACCCCCCAAGAACTAACATCACTCCAGCAGGCTAGTAATTGATCTTTCCTGACTTAAAAGTTGAGCAAGTAAGCAGCACGTAGCATGTCGGGTTCTTGCTCAGAGGGGACGCTTTTAAGGCTCCCTGTCGGAAAAAAAAAAAACAGAAATAAAATTACAGTATAAATCTGCGGTTTTGGGACTTGACTGCTCCTGTCTTCAAATGTACCATGCAACTGACAGCTCTCACTGACTCTACCAAAAAAAGGTTTGACAGCAAGCGTTGAAAAAAGCAAAAACCAAGGGCAATATAACAATGTAGCCATACGGTCCTATCCTATGTATTTGGCCTATGTGATGTTTTGGAGCAGATGCCAGTTTTTGGAAAGTTATTTTGGGACAAGCTCTATTTGAAATGCGTAAGGTGATGCTGGTTGGCAAGACCGTCCTAGACAATGTGGCCTACATCTGCACTGGAGTGTGAAAAAGCCAAGGACAAGACACGAGGCAAGAACTGATTAAAAACTAGGAACACTTTTATTTTTTTATTTTTCCAGAGCTTGGTAATGTTCATTGTGTGTTCTTGTTCCTACATGTTGCAAGGGCCGTCCAACATACACATTTATTTCAGACCCTATAAATGCTGTATATCGATATGAAAACTGTCTGCATGTCTCAAAGTTTGGGAGTAAATATTTCACAGCGAAAAGTGGAAACTCTACTGACTTCTTGAAGCCCATTCCTACCGTTTCTAGATAATGTAAACAAAGCCACACTGTATAACAATTCAGGTTGAATGTCGCTGAGTATGTCATGTGACCTGCTGTCATAAAACACTGATGTATTCATGTGTTAGGCCACCTATACCTAACGTGATGTACTCAGACAATGCCATTCACATGACGGTTTTTCAAAATAAAGCAACCGGTGATGTCCCGCTTCCAAGTAAGTCAGGTCTGAGGAGAGATGAGACAACTCGCACAGTCAAGATGCAAGTTGTTTCACCAATAAAAACTCCCATAATTAAATACATGTCTGCATAATATCCTATTGTCTTTGGATTACAGCGTGCAAGTTCCATGTGTAGGTAGTGGTACAGGTAATTTTGCAAGATTCAATTAAGGTGTATAAAGTCTCACAGAGGTGTACAACATGTAGGTGTACGTGTACCAAAGGCGTACAAGATGTAATAAAGGTGTACTTTAGATTACACCCCGTGCTGATATGTACTAACACATTGGGTACGGTGTATTTGCACATTAATTATGCAGTAATTTTCCCTTGTTCCACCTCTTTACTCTTTATTGTTCTCCGAGTCTATTCCCTCTTGTTTCTTGTAGTTACAGACCATAGTGTCTCACTTCATATACAGCGCGTGCGCACGTGTAGTTACACATTAGGTATGGTGTATTTGCGCATTTGTAATGCAGTCATTTCACCCATGTTATAAATTCTCTATTATAGTTGACCGGGGGGGGCGCAGTCAGTTTGGCAGTTGCAAATGTGTACATCTGTGACAGAGGTGGGTTAAAATGATCTATTTTGACACCAAATTCATGTTTTAGTATAGTTTCATATTATGATAATTGGTCAGTTATTAGTTTCTGGCTCTATTTTTTGTTATCTATGCTAATCTAATTTCAGAAATGTGATTTAAGTGATGTGTGTGATAGCTTGTTACTCATAGTAATAAGTTGTTCCCCGTTACTTTTCAGATCACCAGACTTTTGTAGCCATACCGCCTTTGCTCCGCCCAATCCCGTCAGATCTTGGAAACTAAGCAGGGAAGGGCCTGGTCGGCACTTAGATGGGAGACCGTTTGCCTAGCGAATGTAGTGTGTGAGTGAGTGGTTGGTGGTGGTCGGAAGGGCCGATGGTGCAGACTGGTTGCTTCGCTTCCATCAGTCTACCCCAGGGCAGCTGTGGCTACAATAGTAGCTTACTACCACCAAGTATGGAATGAAGGAATAATGTAAAGCGTCTTTGAGTGTCCAAAAAAGTGCTATATAAAACCTATTGAATAAATATATTGTGGACATTGCTACCTGAGTGTGCGATGCTGCTTTTTTGAATTTTGAAGATTTTCCTAAAAATCTGCACCTCCGATATAACTTTTGGTTTGCTTCTCTTTTCTATACGATATTGCTTTAAAATGTCGTGCCCATGTCATATCAGCAATATTTATGATAAAAAGCACAACATACAGTATTGCCGCACTGCACTGAAGTTATCATGGCCACAGTCTAACCATGTTATATCTAGCCTTTAGCACAGTGCAAAGTAGAGGACTACTATCTCTGTTGGAAAAATGTATTAAAAATGTTAAAAGACACTTATAAAAGTGTCGTATTTAAAGTGCGATAAAACCTTATTAATATTCCGACAATAGCATGAAGCACAGCCCTTACTTTACATTCATAATCTCAAACCACCTTCACCTAGAATGTATACTTCCTCTCCTCTGGTGATGCTGAAGCAGTTTTGACAAGTGTCAGAATTTTGCGAGGACCCAAAACAAGGGTAAAAAAAACAAGAAGAAAAAAAAACCTCACTAAAATGTCAAGCGCATGGCATCGGCAAACACATACGCAGTGAAGGGGAACAGACTTGACAAGGCGAGGAGCTGGGAGGCAGGCGCTGTGCATGGAGAAGAAAGGAGAGTGCGGGAAGTGGGTTAACAGTAAAAAGGTCAGGTCCAACACGAACAGTCACAAACCTTGATCCATCGTTTGGTGAGACGACTCCTGTCACCAGAGAAACCCTTTGGAAACATGCACATCAGGCCACATGAAGCCGAGACCGGACGCACACGCAAATGATAAACAGAAGCATGGTTAGGGCCAGACACTACAGGTTTGTCCGTGACTGAGATTTGAGCAGTATTCTATTGCACATGAAATATTTGACTGCCCTTGGGGAAGACTCTTGACTCCATTGTTGCTGTTGTATTTTGTAACCAGAGACCATTTACGCATAATTATGATGGGCAAATCGCTGTCTGTGCACAAATGGCCAAATGTTAAATGGTCACTT
Organism: Proterorhinus semilunaris; assembly: GCA_021464625.1. Lineage (NCBI taxonomy): Eukaryota > Metazoa > Chordata > Actinopteri > Gobiiformes > Gobiidae > Proterorhinus > Proterorhinus semilunaris. Next base: position 4,179,738 of record CM038355.1, on the reverse strand, counting down.
ACTGTGCTTTTTCTTCAACTAAAGCCTTTAATAGGGCTTTAGTTGTAAAAAAAAAACGATTAAAGTCAAATATAGGGCTGTAAAATAAGAGAAAACTTGCCATGTCAATTACTAGTAGTGCCATTGGACATGGTACATGACAATCTCTCTCTTAATGATATTATAAATTTCACCCTGTAGTGTCTTGCTTTGAAAAATAAAATTAGTGAAGAATGAAAAACAAAATCCTTGGAATCTTTCTTTTTGGACACAAACTTAATGAACTGAATCAGGCGACATGGAGGCTGCTCGAGCTCACTGTAATTGGCCACTACTCACCCTGGCAGTGCCATCCTCTTTCAGGCTGATGATGTCCAAATCAAAGTCCCTCCTCATGCCATCTGTCTTATTAAGAACAATGTGTCCTGTCAGGCCGTCCCACTGCGCCTATGCCCCACCATCACAAACAAAAAGAGACACAGGACAAGAGACTTAGCAGAAGCGGCTGAGACCATCGTGTGTGGGCCCGGGATTACTGAAGATTCAGAGCAGATTTGGATGAGGAAAAAGGTGAAGAGCAACCGAGCCAACAACAAGTGTCTAGTTCAGACAGTTGAATAATTGATTTGAGCCGAGAAATGTCAGCAATAAGAAGGATGTTTTCAATGGTCAGTATAGCCCTACTGGTTTAATGTGTTTGTGTTGATGGTGGAAAACGGAGATCCCAGAAGAAACCCATCCAGACATTGAGAGAGTTTAATTAAACTCTGTACAAGAGTGCCACAGGGTAAGTAAGTAAGCAGTGCAACTGTTGCCAAAATAATTCATGGTCAGAGATTAAAACTTTGCCTCAACAACACTGTGAGTTCTCAGCTTTTGTAACTTAAGAGAATTAGGAAGAAAGCATGTTAGGTAATTCTCATTGATTCAGCAAGGTTATGTTGTATAATTCAAAGTCAGGAGTAACCAGACGGAAAATGTTTAAAGCCATTCCAGGTATTATCAGAACTATTTTCCTCTCAGTGGGATTTATTTAACCAGACACTAGGACAATGTATTATTTTTTTCTCCCTCCAAACAAAGAGCTACTTGAATCCTCAGTTATAAAACTAGGCAAAAATAAATGCGTAAATACCTTGATATTTACACTAATTACACTTTACTTGATAATCCTACAGGTACAGCAGAAGCCAAACATTTTCTCTGAGTAAGGCAACATTTACAATTGAATTGTGTACTTGTGAGAGTGAATTGAAGACTTGTCTGCCCAGCTTTAGTCCTGTTTATCTTGTGAAACTATTGCTAAAGGTCTGGCATCTATAGGACCACAGTAAAATCAATATTAAGTGCAACATGTAGCGCTGTGCCACTCTTTTATGTCTCTCAAAGACCCTTAGTCCATAGGGTTCCCGAGGCGGCTATGTTAACTCACTTGGTTAAAGCACACATAGGAATTGAATTTAGACTTTGAATGGAAATCCATCAAAAGAGTTTTTAATTGAGAGCTGGGTGAGATATATTACAGCTCTATGCAATCAAAAAGGCTCTTATGGAGTGATGAAGGAGGAGGAAGACATATTCTTCAAAAGGGGGGTGGTGGCAAACAAAATGCGCCCCTGAGAAGTTTGGAAAGGGCGGAGGCAGAGAGAGATATATGTGAGTGAGGAGAATGACTGATAATGTACCGCGCTGTGGCAGGCATCGGTCCTCCTCGGCTGGATTTAAGACTTAAGAGATCAAAACACTCGTGCATCAAAGAGCTCATTTCTGTCTGTGGGCTGCCGCTGTGCCAAGAGGACGGGCACAGCTTCATTTTAAGCTGATAAATACCACATAAGGGCTGAGAGACTACTGCAAAAACAAGAAGTTTGGGAGAAGTTGGTCTCAATACAGTAAATTGGGTTAAAAACAAAGACCGTGCTTTTGGATCTATTGGCCAGATTTTGGCCAAAATATCCCTCGGGAAGTGCATGGCTCTGGCATGGCAATGGGGTCAATGGAGGAAGCTGAGAATGGGAGCAGGCAATCCCACACAATGTGAGTCACTTGGATGAAAAGTTCAGAAAAGGTCAAGAGGGTTCCTAGAAGAAACATGTCTTTTATTGATTTGAAGCCTGTTGCAAACGAATTGGGGGATAAAAAATAACAACTTATAACATAACTCTCTTGAATCTGGCAATGCTGAACTGATTTATGCAGCACTCTGCGCGCGGGAGAGTTGCATAGTATCTGAAATGTCTAAATTAATATCAGTAGTGATCGGATACGACACCACCGTGACATTTCCAATCATCAAACCAATGAAGCAAAATGAGATAAAAATGCGATATGATCACTATGTAAATGTGTGGCCACATCTAACCTTCCTGTGACATGTTTTTAACAACTATCTTGAAAAGAGATACTTCAAAAACACCTGATATGGGTAAAGTCTGCCATGCCTGTAGCAATGTGCATACAGTTATACATTAGCAAAAACAATTCAATAACATTAAAAAGCTGAGTTGTGGCGTAACTAGATACAAATACATCTAACAAATAGCTCAATAGTCTTTTTGTCAACATTGAAAACCCACCCACTTGCGGCAGTACTGTCAGGGACTTTTAAACTCACAAATCTCACATTTTCAGCTCGGAGTGGACTCACCTCTTTAAACAGGTTCATGAAGCGTGGTCCAAACCTCCAGGGCTTGTGGCGGTGACACTGCAGGGAGCTGACGGTCATCTGAGTCGCCCTCTGAGACGCCACGGCCACCATGTGCACTGCGTCGTACATGAGTGCCGCGTCCGTCTGCGAGAGAGTTACAGGAGATGGATCATTAGCTCAGCAGAGTGGACAATGGTTTTGGCTGTACAGTTATGGAAAAGCATCTAAACGTGATTCTTCTGCTGAGCATTCCAGTTAGATGGGAAGATTCAGTCCATGATGTACTTTTTAAAAACATCCAGCAGCAATAACATTGTAACTGTTAAGCTAGAGTCACTAGTTTACAGAAACCTAAACTTCAAGGTTTCATACAATAAGGCTTGATTATAACTACATTCTTTATTGAATTTTCAGAGGACCTGTTTCCTAAATTTCCTGGAACTCCAACAGAGGCGGTGATATCAACAACTTGCTTCTAAAAAGAGAGGCCTTCTAGATCTATACTCTAGACACACAAAGCCCAAAAGGTCTCAATGAACAGTTCGATTTGCGTCCCTTCCTATGACTTGTACCACTATGTTCACACTCATAGTACAGTGCCTGAGCATCTGTTTTTGCCATACCTTCACCGTAGTAGTGCAGCTATGGTTGTTTTTGTCTTACCCCGGGGTATCTCTCTTTCTAAACGTTTGTAAATATCTGTAAATATTCTTGTGTATATGTAAATAGATATTGTGTCTTTGCACTATGTTGTGGTTGCACTGGTTCACCATCTATTCTACCTACATATGTACATGTTTGTCCTATCATATGTTGACCAATGTGCGGAGTTCTTCCCATGGTCATGTGACCTCTCTAACATGTGACACAATTAGCCCATGTATGTATGTATATAACAGGTGTGTCAGAGCTGTTTTTTAAGTCTGATGAAGGGCTAGACCCGAAACGTTACTCTGTGTGAACTATTAACCCGGTGAGCATATTTCAGTTGTGCGGATCTTTTTTCCTTTTTCCATTGAACTTTTTGGACCCAGCACACTGGTTCAGTACGGCGGATGTGCGTGTCTTTCCTCCTAAATTTATACAGCCTTTGCAATTGGCATTTTGTGACCATAAAGACATTTTTAAATCAGTAGCTGGTTGACCAGAACAGACAGTTTGGCAGCAACGTTTTCCTGTGTCTTCCCTCTCTCTCTCTGTACCTTCCTCTCTTTCCTTTTTCACCCTGCACATGCTCCAGAGAACCATGATGCAAACGTTTTGTCATGGCATCTGAACTCCCGTTTGCTGATGAATTTTTTACATTTCGTCTGTCTGTATGAACAGGCCGCGCATAAAGTCTCCCAGCGCAGCACGGGCATCGCTCCGCACTTTCTTCATCGGCCACATCGGCACATATTACTCAAACAATCAATCAATCAAACTTTATTTATAAAGCACTTTTCATACCAAAAGTGCTTTCAAAAAGTGCTTTAGAGATTACAACATTTAAAACAATACGCCCGCATCATGTTACTTTTTGTTAAAATAAGCCTTTTTCTATTGTCAAAAAATGGCGGCCACAATTACCGAAGCAGCACTTGCAAGTGTTCTAATACATTTTTTCCTCTGAATTTCACAGACAACAATAACAGGCATAACAGATGGTAACATACAAAGCCTTGGAAATGATAAGGAGGGAATGAAGTCTGGATGATGCCACCGCAGAGGCTTCCTGGATAACAAGGTAAAACAAACATCACGGCGAATTAAAGTTTCCACATTTTATCACAGTGAAATACAGCTTAGAGAAGGATTTACCAAGCAGCAGATGTCGGCCGTTTACAAGACAGTGCTGAGAGCCACACGCAGCATACAAATGAGTTGTAAGAGAGGTACATACTGTCATAATGCCATCCATCAGAGCACTGTCCTGTTTCGGGCCCTGCAGGCGCTCCATGGCCCACTTGTCCATGGTAGCGGTCACCCAGGGGTCATCAATGTTCAACAGCCTGAAGCCCGTCATGTTGACCCCGCTGTAGCGGTATGGCTCCAAGTCCAGGGCGAACAGGTCCTGCCGCGAGAAATGAGAGAAGGGGAGAATTTCAAAATTTCCTTTAATCCAGGAGCATTTTAAGGGATGTTATAGGGACTGGCTTTATTTGTGAGTGTATTTTGTGAAGCTTACCAGAGTGGTGAAGAAGAAATGATAATATTCAGTCATCATTCCCATGGACGAGAGCTGCAGAATGAAAAGATCAATGTAATTCTGAGAAATGACAAGGAGCTAATTCAAGCTTTACACATAAACATCAATATGGTAAATGGTCTCAACTTATATAGCGCTTTTCCACCTACATTAGGCACTCAAAGCGCTTTACAGCAAGGAACCTCTCACCCATTCATACACCAATGTACGCAGACACTGGAGGCAAGGTGGGTGAAGTGTCTTGCCCAAGGACACAACGACAGCGTGCACCTTCAGGAGGCGGGATTCGAACCCCTGACCTTCCGATCATGAGACGACCCGCTCTACCATCTGCGCCACCGTCGCCCCGAATATATTGACTTTGTAAATGTAAAATTCTGTATCGAGGTGAATATTTCTTTTATGAAAGTTAAAACTGTAATTCCATGGTGAAATGACTAAAGCCGTCCAAATGCCTTGCCTGTTTGAGTAGTTCCGATGCCATGCGGTAGGAGCAGTCAAAGAGGATGAAGAACTCCTTGTCTTTCTTCAGTTCTTTGAGCAACGGCCGAGCGTCTTGGTTTCCTGGGGTCAGCTGACGGATCTTCACTTTGAGGTTGAACTTTGCTGGAGCCTTGATCAACTCCTGCATCCGCATTAGACCTGCAAACACAAACAGCGCAACACATTTATTTGTACAGAGATTTACATAGAGATTTACGATATGGAAAGTTTATGCTATTCAAAAAAGATGTTTCATGTTCTATTGTCATTTGCTGCCATGGTGTACGGGCAGCCTTTCATTATGTCTCTTGTACACAACCTCCCGGTCTACATGGCATTTGGAGGAAGTTATGAGAAAATAAAAGATGGAAAATCTATAATCTGTGGCATTTGAGCATTACATCGGCGCAGGATAGAGTTGTGTGGATGTAGTTTGGGCTTGTGCAGTGTGTAGTCTACCACTGCCCTGTTGGAGATTGGGTTCACTGTTTCATAAAGGTGGAGGCATTTAGACAGTGCTGAAGGAGGGAAGCTGACATGTCTGTGTATCTAACATTTCACTTACTAACAATGCTATAGTCCCATATTATGAAGATGGACATACCTGTAGGGGAGGGTAAGTTGAGCCAGTGGGTCAATTGAACCACCCTTATATTTTATGTGAGATTATAGATTTGATCTTTAGATGATTTGAACTTGCCAGACAAAAAATGGGAAAAGTTGGCCATAAAATAACCCCACCTTTTATGAAAAAGTGCATTTTTGGCCTTTGCAGCTTTGATAACTTGGATAAACATACTGGCAAATAGGTTGGGGGTTCAAATCAAGGCTCCCACATGTACACACTGTCATTGTGTCCCTGGGCAAGACACTTAACTCACTTTGCCTGTGAGAATGTAGCGTAAGAGTGAACGTGTGGTGGTGGTCAGAAGGGCCGATGGTGCAAATGGGCAGCCTCTCTTCTGTCAGTCTACCCCAGGGCAGCTGTAGCTACAACAGTAGTTTACTACCACTGAGTATGGAGTGAATGAATAATATAATGCAAAGCGTCTTTGAATGTCCAGAAAAACGCTATATAAATCCAATGAATTATTATTGTTAATTATTATTATTATGTTGGTTGAGCATGCAGCTGTAAGCCTATATCCATGTTTAAAAGTATCAAAACACTTTTGTTTTGTTTTAAGTAAATGAATAAAAAAGTATTGAATGGTGATTTAAGCTCTTGTCTGTGTGTAATTGCTCTCCTAAAACAGGTTCTGTATCTAATAAGTTATCAAAGCTGCAACTCTTCATTTTAAGGGGCACATTCATAATGAAGTCATGACAACAAAGAATTCATCATGATCATGATGACTTAATCATTATCATTAATGAGTTCATTTCCTGAATTAATGTGAATTTATGAGTATTTCATCATGAAGCATCATGATCTCACATGAATTTATAATGAATTAATTCATGAAGTCATGATTAATTCAATTCAATGCAATTCATGTACCCTTATTATAAAGTGTTACCGAGAAGAAATGGGGGAAATTTACCCAGGAGCATTGGGGCAAACTTATCTGCTCCATAAGAAACAATGAATAACAAACTTCAGACAGTCTTAATGTACAGTTCTAACTTATGAGAAATACTAAAATGTTAAAAATAAGACATTGTGGTGTTTAGTGTAAATTTCACCTTTAAATCTGACCTGGTTCAACTTATTATTTTTATTTGGATTATTTGGAAGGGACAGTGCATGTTAATGAACAAGCCGCACCAGATTGTTCAGGCTTAAATTAGCCTAAGGCTTAATTTAAGGGAAGTTTACCCCATAAACTTCCCTCGCTTATGGGGTAAAATGAGCAACAAGACAACTTTTTTTTGAAGACCAACATCTTTAAAACCAAATATTCCAGACAATTATTAAAGATGCAAACAAAATGTCCCAAAATGTCTGTCAATAGTAAAATGTCTTTATTCTTATTTTTACACAATAAATACCAAAGCAAAAAGTGGCTTATCCTACCCCACTCTCCCCTATACGGTATCATTCATAATGTAGGTCTATTGGAGCACTGATATTTTACATGTCAGATTTTGAAAAAAATGTATTCTAGCAAATTCATATTGATGTGATACATTTTGAGAACAGAACTGCTCAGAATGGATCCAGTGATTGATGGGTTTTAAACATGTAGAGTATAGCTTCGTGCCTTAGCTGAAGGATTACTCAGAATGGCTTGAATGACGCAAAAATACAACTCGCGTGATGTTTTGGACAAGGGAACAATGTTAACATGGTTAAAAGCTTTAAAAAAATAAAGAATAAAAAAGTCAAATTGTGCATATGTTGATTTTGTGGGACTTTCTGTTTTGCGTCTGACAGCATAAAAATCTATTAGGATATAGAAGTCAATAGCAGGGCATTACAAATTAATAACATTAGAAATTAATATTAAAAGAAAATGAAGAGTTATATTTCCAGCCCCCTGGCCTTGAAGCAATTAGGAACGTGCTGAGAATAAAGCTGTGAAAAATTATGAGAGTTTTTTTTCATGACTTCACCCTGAAGCTATTAATTCTATTGAACAAACATCAGAGATAAAGATTCATAATTACATTAATGCAATGATGACAGAATGTAGAGTCTTTTGTTCAAGCCTAAATCATTAATCTAGTCCCTCCTGTTTACGTTGACACTTGTTATGGATGTTGGCCTTTTAATGATTTCTCACACAGAATTATGAACATGGGTAATGAGCAAACTTAGTTGAAAATACTTGTTAAAAAGTGAAGTTAACGGTTTAAAGTAAAAAAGTGTACCTCATCTTTATAGACAACATGTACCTCGAAACCTACTTCACTATGTAACCTATACTGTATGTCAATATGCTTAATGCTTTAATTTTTATCTTTTGATGTTATTCACCTGTAATTCCCTGTCCACAATTTCTACTCGCAATTCGCCTCAATAAATCATATGGAGAATACAGTATGGAAAATGTGAATCCATGTAAACCTTCATGTAATAGAGTCATCATTTCAACTGAGAAATGCCGAAAGATCAGTAGCATTTATCGCTCTAGTTGTGTTTTCCTCCTACTGTTTCTGCTCCTGTTTTCTCATCATATGTGTCATATCGTGTCCCAACCATATGTTCCCATGAATGTGTTTAAACAAAACATCCAGATTCAGACACAGTGGCGTAAAAGATGCATGGAAGACGTCCCATACCTGTGCTATCTTCGTAGACCACCGTGAGCTTCCTCCACTTGAAGAAGGTGACCACGTCCAGGATGGCCCGGGCGATGGCGGTGTATTCGGGGTAAAGGTTTATAAAGAAAGTGTCCTTGTTGTCCACAGACGGGTGCTTCCAGCGCGTCTGGATGTGGGGCACCTCCAGAGCGTTGCAGATGGACTGAACCGCACTGACCGAGGAGCTGTGAGAGGGACCGAAAACCGCCACCACCCCCAGAGCCAACTGGTCACACACTGGAGACAGAGGGAAGCCAAAACCAAATGAGTTTAAAATGCTTTTCACACAATGTTACACCCCGTAGGTGATATATAGAGCAATTACAGTAAACTGCTTGTGCACTTCTCTGCTTCTCCAAAATGGTGGATATAATCAGTCACACATAGTTTCTGATTTGCAAACTCTGTAATATTTATCATCAGCTTTAAATGCATTATTTATGACTCGTACTTCAGATGGAAACAGACTGACTGAATATGGATGGTAAGCGTTTCTTCACTCAACAATCAAGGCGCTATCAATCCACTCTTAAGCTTGACAGTGCCTCATTACACCTTATATTAGCTTTTGTCTTACTGGCTCCTGTTATTTCCGCTCAATGAAATATGGGCTTTTAAATAATGATTTGTGACTGTAATTGACATTTTTATTCACACTAAATGCAGTTGTGCTTCTTGCAGAGAATTATTACTTGCGCCGGCTTTGTCGAGACAATAACGTTTATATTTAAAGGGAAGCCGGATATGAATTAAAAGGTTCAGAGGTTAAAGCACATTAACCCTCAACTCCATGTATACAAAAGCCTTTGTCCAAGTGAACTGCACTAGGACTATTTTATTCTTTGTGGTCCTACTGATATTGGATTGGACAAACACCATGAGCCCACACCAATCTACAACGCAGCAGCAAAACTATTAGCCACCCTCTGCTCTTCACCACTGCCTTTAGGCCCTGGGAGATATTAACTTCTTAATCTTTCATAATTCAGTCTATCACTGATATCACTACCAGAATACAATAGAATAGAATAGAACATTAGAACGTTAGCGTCTTCCATACAGTGATGGCAGAAATGTGCCTTTGGCTTGATCACACATTCATGTTGATTTGCTCAGAAAATATAATAAAATACATAATACATTAAATACATTATAAAATCAGTTCATTGCAGACACAGCAGCAGCAGATTCACCTCATCAAAGGAAAATGGAATGGAACAGACTGAGCGACATTTAGGGGTTACAATTTATTCAGCTCCCGGATGGCAATGGGAACAAAAAGATTCCTGTGCACATTTTTCTTGGCAACAGGAAGTCTGTATCTCTGCCGTGATGGAAGGAGCTCGAAGTGATGAGACAGTGGATGGATATCAGCATCTGTGATCTTATGACAGACACGATGCACTGCCTTACTGTAATGCTGAGATTAATTGGTTTGTTGTTGACCTGTGATTTTACTGCCCTGTTTTTGACAATTAAAAGGCCAAACCAAGAGACTATGTGAAATATCAGTACGATCTCACTTAACCATTACATTTACCATTACCATCAGTACGAACTCAATTAAGAACTGATAAACCCTTGTTAAGATGTGGTCACCGACTTCAAAACCTCTCAGCTGACGCAGCAGGAAAAGTCTTTGCGGTGCTTTCTTGTAAACACAGTCAACATGTTCATTAATTAATGTGAAAGAACTGTCCAAAATGTTTCCCAAATACTTGAATGAGTCGACTTGATCCACATCCCGTCCATTTAACTGAAGCGGTTCGAACAGTGGATTTGACGGCCCCAGTTTCGAGTCTAAAAACGTATTTTCCTGTGTCTGTTTAATTAACTCATAGTTTAAACAAGGTAGACATAGATATAAACATGTTGGATCTTTTAGTGAATTCAATTAATATCTTTGGTAACTATAATAAAATGGTACATTCACATACTAACAATTCTCTTTTTTCACATTACATCTTCTCTTGTTACGCGTTGAAATCCTTTTTTCCCTTTTATGTCCTCCTCTGTTGTGTAAGCTCCTCCTGCATGATCTATTGCGCGTGTGAGTCGTCTTGACATTTTGAGGTGCCATCTTTTTCGACCATTCAGTATTCTGAGCTCCAGTTATGTTGCCAGTCCCGGTTGCGGGGCAGCCGAGCAGAACCAAATCATGAGCCTAACAGTGCCATTTGTGCGTTGGTGAAATGTCGGGCTCGTATCGCTGAGGGCATGGTCCCAAACGTGTCTGGCTCATCAAGGAAGGACAGCAGGGTTTTTCTTGGAGTGTAAAAATGGTGATGAATAAACTCTACAGTAATCACAGCTAAAGGGGGATGGACTTACAATAGCGCTGTTGTTTCTTACGTAAACATTTTGTGTTTGGTGACCTTGTGATTCTGTCGCACCTGTTCTTGTTATGTTTAAAAAGATGTTCACAATTTTTAAAGAAGCAATTACAAATTCAGTAAACAAACCTCACATGTATTTGCAAATCATACAAAAGGTTAAGGTGTTAAAGATTGATTGTCCCTGTAGAGAAATGTGTGCATTCGCTGCCCCCTCGAAAAAGTAACCTCTAACTTGCATTAGTGGCAGCACTATGAGAGATTCTGTTGTGGCTCCCTTCAGCAAGGCACCATACACATCTTCACTGAATATATTTGACCCAACAGAGACAGAAATTCATCTTTGTCACAGCTCAGCAAGATCCAGTGCCAAATGGCCGCCGTGCTCCCACCACCAGCTGAGAAGGGAATGGATAACGTACCACATTATAAAGCCCTGAATGTCAAAAGCACAATGTTTAGGTATTTACTGTAGTGTGATCTGTACCTACGTCTGTATCTTTACATAAGACTGATTTTATTTATACGTGATTGTGTCAGTTCTGAAAGGCCCAGTATTTTTGTCCCACGTACCTCTCCTGGACGCCTCAAACCCATCGAACACGTTGATCCTCTGTATGTCATAAGTCAGAGTAGTGTTGGACATCAGGGTCTTGTTGCGGTTGATGTTGTTCACGGCAAACTTAAAAGCCAACTCATCCATGCTCACCAGCTCACTCTCCCGCGTCTCGAAGATCCCACCTACACACAAGCCACAAAAAAATGCATTTAGTATTACCATGTCTGAGATACACGGTAAGCTATCTCACGTAATCATTTTAGCCTATAGGGCATTATTTCTAGAAATAATGTTCTTCATATTTCTTCACATCACACCTTCTGATTACTAACATCGCCCAGCCACAGACCAGGGCATTAGTTTACCTAGGGCGACATGAGGAATGCAGATGAGGGTTCTTGAGCTGTCATCTGCACTCTGTAGGCGAAGTGTTGGATGTCGATGCTAAAGATCTCTGGCGACAGGTGGACTTAATAAAGAGTGAGGTTAACTTGTTCTAGTACCGCCCCTCTTTATTCAAAGGTTTGTTTTACCAAAGGGTGAGACTAGTGGCCTTTAAATAATTCACCTGTGGCCAGAGCTCTTTAGTATCGTTGACAAATTCCCTTGGATTAGAGGCAACACTTCAACTACAGTGTACAGTCGACAGCTCAAGACCTTCATCACTTTCTTCTACAATGGACACACCTATAATACATTGTAGAAGGTGATTTTCAGCGTCTGGTCCGTGTTTACTCTGTCAGTGCACTCTAAAGTGAACACCTTGTCCCAGGTTTTTATCTGTGTTGTTTCTTCAATTATAGGTTATTACAGGGAGCGCAGCAGCCCAATCTGAACGGCTGTAATTCACTGTGTCATAGTGCTCTCAACTCAGACCAGTGATGCAAAAGCAAAAATAATTCTAAATTATTCTGGGTAGCCAATAGCATATGGCAAACGCAAGTAACATTTTCAAACACCTTTTGATAAAAGTATGATGAAATAGCAAAACAGCAAATAAAGCATACCAACTAACTTGTATAGCTTAAAGGGATATTTCAGGATTTTTGACACAGGGACTCATTTCCTATAGTTATTCAGAGTGTTGTTGATTTTTGGAGATATATATATATTTAAATTCATGCAGTCCTTATATTTGAAGAGTTTAGTGGTGCTAGGCTAGTGCATGTCTATGGTAACTAGTCTCAACTTATATAGCGCTTTTCCACCTACATTAGGCACTCAAAGCGCTTTACAGCAAGGATCCACTCACCCATTCATACAACAGGGAAGTGATCTGCTAGGTTACCGGATCTACAGTGGTTTGTTTACCTGGTCCTGAGTTTGTGTCCCAGACCTGGTGGCCATACCAATAAAGGAAATTGTACAGTTTTTCAGGCCAAATATGGCTAAAAGGAGATACTGGTCAGGAACACCATTGTAAAACCTATTCTAATAAAATCTGATTCACCCTAATATGGCAGCACAACATTTAATAAAAAATCCTGGAAGCCTTCTAAAAGGAAATATGCTTTTGAACAGTCGAGCAAATAAGCAGCGCTGGCCATTAGGCGGATTGGTTGATAACGGGTTACTTTCACACTCCCCTCGTAAGACACGAAAAGCCCCAGATGATAGTTCTGTAGAAAAAGTACACAGAGACTGAGGGCCAAAGAGGACGGCGAGACAATAATGGCGGTGACACAAAAACGGCACATCACCATTCTGCCACAGCCGCCCACAAGAAGCCCAGACAGAGGAAGGCCACTTGTAATTGTGACAGCAGCGAGGCAAGGGCAGGAAATAACAAAACTTTAAAAGCCTTCTGCGCAGGTTCAAAGCGTTCCATTTAAGCCCCGTCGCCTGAGTCAATCATACAGATGTGTGAAAAGATAATTGTGGCTTTTAGATTTCCAGTGTTCAGTGATTTCCTGTTTGCAAAGGTTTGATAAGCCGTTGTTTCAATGTTGTTACTCCAATCTGTAGTAGCACTTTTACCTGCAATTCTTCTTGTACAAATAGATAAGATACTTTTCCCGTCTATTTATTTGCAAAGAAAGCACTGTACTATTGTGGAAACTTCTTGATCAAAGAGAAATTAGGATGATTCTTACCACAACTACTTCTGCCTCTCTCCTGCTGATTCTGATGTTACTATGGGAGATACTGCACAAAAAAGTCAAATGCTTAATAATTTAGCCAACGAGTATGTGTTTTATATAGTCAGACTTTGTAATGCACTCCTAAAATTGTGTTGGGTTTATTTTGTTTTGAAGATGTCCCTTCTTCTGCCACTGGAGCTCATTATATTGACAGAACCTTTGATAACCACAATGAACAACTTTATTCTTACATTAAGCATGCATTACACTCCATAATGTCAAGTAAAAAAAAAAGCTCTTTCTCTTTCAGAGCGAATACCTGCTTCTGCACAAATGAATTAATGCACCTAGAGGCTCTAAAAGCAGCCATTCGCTTTGCAAATAATGAGGAATAATTTACCGCCACAAATCATTTCTATCTCGGTGAGGAGACAGCGCAAATGTGTTCCACAAGTTTCAGGAGACTAACTTTACATTTCTTATACCATGCATTTGGGATTAGCAAAAGCAGAATGTGACCCATTTGGGTACAATAGAGAAATGTGATTTTTAGGCGTAATTAATGTTCACTGTTAAGGAAAATATATTGCATTGTCAATCGAGGTGCCAAGAAGACCGAGTTCCCCCATTGCTTAAAAGGTTTTTAGACTTGCAAATCCAATAACAACGTGCGCTAACCTACTATTTGCATATAAATGATGAAGGGTAGGCCTGTGCATGTGAGAAATACAGATACAGGGTGTAATTTGTTGTCCCAGTCATTCATATTCCCGTTACATCAGCGCTCAGCGTGAGTTACGATTGAGCCACAAGTCACCATGTCCATTAACAAAATATGTGGGATCCATTTGATATTAATGCACCAATATGTGCCACTGGCTTTTACTTATTACATGCTACAAATGTGACACAAGCTTTATCAGCAGTCTGCAAGAAGCATAGAAATTGGGATTTCACTGTACTTTTTGCTGTGGCTATAATCGTGGAGGCTATAACAGGGCGACGGTGGCGCAGATGGTAGAGCGGGTCGGCTCATGATCGGAAGGTCAGGGGTTCGAATCCCGCCTCCTGAAGGTGCACATTGTCGTTGTGTCCTTGGGCAAGACACTTCACCCTCCTTGCCTCCAGTGTCTGCGTACACTGGCGTATGAATGAGAGAGTGAATGGGCCCCCTATGAGAGACCAACAGGCCCGTTTGGAACTATGAGGCCGTCCTTCCGTGGACCCACCACCTGCAGGAGGAGCCATAGGGGACTGGTGCAATGTGACTTGGGCAGCTCCAATAGCTGCCCCCACGACCCGGCAACGGACAAGTGGGAGAAAATGGATGGATGGATGGATGGCTATAACACTCAGCACTGGAATATTTGTAGCTGGAAGTACTGTACTGAACAGCATAGTTTTACAACAGGGCTATGTAAAACTCTTTTATTTTATTTTTTTCTTTACATAGAAACTTAATACTGTTCTACTACAACTATAATCATAATTTCTGTATCACCACTCTGCAGCCAACAGGGCAGTTGACAGACTCTCTGGGGCCCGGGGCAGGAACAGCACTCCAGCTCTAAAACATAAAGTAAATTCCAATCCTCCAGAGGACACATTCACTTCACACCGCTTTAAGCTCGCAATCGAAGAAACATAGCCTCTCTATTACCACCACGAAAGATCAGTGAAGTGGACAAATAAAATACTTTGTGCCTCTTGTCTTGCTGAGGTGACGGAATCCACTGGGGCTCAAAGTGGCCAAATGTGCAGCACTTTAGAGGACCGGGCAGCAGTAAATGCATTTGCAAGTGTAAAAAGTCCGTGGCGTCAAAGTAAATGATAGGTATTTCTGTGCGCCCCGTTGTTCTTGGCTCTGAAAATCTTGGGTTTGGATCAAGGTGAGTGAGAAATGTGAAGAAAAGAAAAATTGAATATAAGACAAAAGATGGACATGGACAGTGGGAGGACAGCAATGTCTGAAAGCTACCCCCGAAACCATGTGTGCTAACTCAAAGATGCATGTGTCTGAATGACTTTGAAGAGGTCATGGGAGGTGGGGAGTAAAGTCCTGTGGATAAACACACACTGTAGGAACCAAATCAAGGTCAAAGTGTTGGATGCTGGGATTGAAGAGAGTTCGGATAAAATCAGAAAGACTTTATCTATATTACACAGATCACTTTTTGCACATACTGCATTTAGATCACAGGTGGTTAATAGAAGCAGGACGGGAGACCATGTGGGGATACCTGGTCTTTGTTGTGTTGTCATGGTGTATATTGGCAGCCACGCTTCCATCTGTCTATCTCAAGGCCAGAGTTGGGCAAGTTACTTAAAAATTGTAACATATTCTATATTAGTGATTAAAGCTCTAAAAATGTAATATGTTTGTATTACATACTGTTTCAAAAATGTAGCTGAGTTACACTACTTTGAGTTACTTTTAAGGTATGTTTGCCAAAAAATAAACTGAATATAGTAATAATGCCACGGAGCAAAAGTGCAGTAAGAGATGTCCTTTTCCTTCACTTTCCCCACTCTCTTGTCTTTTGTTTTGAGGACATTAACTACAGACTGCAGTTTACACCAGTGTCCAACTTGATGTGGCATGCTGCATTTTATTCTGGGGGAGTTTGGCATTTTTTAACCCCCAACACTGGCTATGGCTACATTATACAGCTCACAGTGATTATGGAGAGAACTGGGTGCCATGTGACAAGCATTTATACTAATAATATTCCCTGGACAATTATTTGTCTACGTCAATGCTGTGACTCTTCAAAAGTTATTTGCAACCAATGTGCTCATGTGCGCAAATATTACTTATATTTCAGCGTTTACTTTCCTCGTATAAACTATATGCCAACTTGTCTTAAAAGTAATCACATTGGAACCGTAGGTCTGATTAGGGGTCCTGTGATCCTCTAACATTATACACAGAAATGGTGCAAAAATGGTGCCAGCTTCCATTTGGCCACTTTTCAATATTTTAGTGGTTGAAGTCATTAATTTCTTTGGCATTCAATTTAAAATTTCGCTTCTTAAGCAGAAGGACTGCGGACTGCAGCTGATGTGAGTAAGCTGGTTAAAAATAGTCTGTCCTCTCTTGGTGTTGTTTGTATTTTCACAAAGCTTAAACACATTACTGCGGTTTATAGACTAAACTATCTTTTTATTTAAAATGCAAAGATAAAAACATGTTTACCTTAGAAGCGGGTCTTGTCTTACCCATTTATATTTTTTACCCAAGTGATATTTCTGAATAAACTTTTTAATGAGTCTTTTTATTTATTTATTTTTATCAATAATCAAGTACTTCTTTGTCTTTCACTTCTATAATGCGTTCCTGCATGAAAGTCTCTGATGCCACTGTGCATAAAGAAAACTATTACCAAACAATAGATTTTTTTTGTTTTTTGTTTTAGTCTTTGGCACTTTATTATTCTCCTCTCAAAGTTTGCATTCAAAGCTTGTTCATGCATATCACATCAAAATAAACAAGCAAATAAGTTCTCCTCTACAGTGTGACTCCCGCTGGCACAAAGCAGTCCCACTACATCCAACGGACTATAAATCTTGTAGTTGTAAAGTTAATTACTCCTGGGCCCACTGTGACAGAATTACACTCCAAAAGTAATGAGCATGTTTTACATTCAACCCCTGCCAAAGTTTGAGAGGAGTTTGTTTGGCACCGGGAAGAAAAGTGCATTTGCTACAGGTGCATCAATTCTGGCTAGCACTCTCTCGCCTTTTGCCCTGAAGTTGAGGCTTTCTTTTTCTTCTGAAAACCCCACGTCCATTTGTTTTGCGGGCACAAATGTTGCAGACACCGGTGCTTTCTAAATGAGACAATTTAAAAGAGAGGGCGGTGGACAGATGAAAGTGGATGCGCTCCAGTCAGCCTCCTATCACTCTCACATCACAAAGGAAAACCACTCGCCAATACATACAAATGAACCCCGGGCTTTTTTATGACAGGCTACAGGTGCCTATTACATTTTATACAGCCAAAATTCAGCCGCCTGTGCTGATTTGATCAATGATCATTCCACCGCGGAGGCCCTTTCCATTGTAAATCTAAAAGACTAGAGCCAGACTGAGATGGAAAACTAAACAAAAAACTAGGTATAGGATTACAATTCCTATTATCATACAATATTACATTTTGTTTTCAAGAGGTTCAACAATAGATCGAAAAAATGTATGTTTTCATCAAATGACAAGAAAGAATACGAAGAATAAAAATAAAAAAACGAAATAAGACACAATACGGGGCTAAAATTGAAGTAAATTAGGAAAATCATGAGTAAAACGGAACATTAAGTTACTATGTGTTTTTTGTATTAGGTTATTAGATTCCACAGTACCTGCAAAGGGCTGGGCAATGAATCGAAATTTAATCGAAATCGCAACCTCTGCTTTGGTCAATCTCAATAATCGTCACTGGACTTTATGATCGTTTCTTTGGTAGTTTTGGAGTTTGGACGAAACAATGGGAGCGTTCATGAATTAGTAGTTTGTTTTATTATGTAAAATCGAATTGAAATCGATCAATATGAGGATAAAATAAATACATTTATTCCACATCCCCCGGCCATATTGCATCAACCATACTGCATACTGCGATCATTTGTGTAGCCCTAGCACCGCCACCACTGTCAGGTAAGAAAACCTTCCTGACGTTACATTCCTATTTGTCCAGGGACAAGGCCCAAAGATACGCCCGTTATACAATTTCTAATACAAGATTTCACAAATAACATAACAGTGAAAGTCTGCTGTAGAAAATGAATAGAAAAACAATGTACTTCAAGTATTACAGGAAAGTATTATAGGAAAAATGATCAGAGCTGAGTTACTTTCCACCACTGACAGCAGCATATCTGCTCTTACAAATGTAAGCTAATCTCCACTTAAACCTCGGCAATACGATTTGATTGAACGCCACCTGCAGCCAAACTTTGCCCTCGTTTGCAGCTCGCCAATAGACTGTAGCAGTGTAAATCCCCCGCAGACAGTTGTGTGGATCCCTGGCTCTGCAGTGAAGCATTAAAGCTCCCCTCATTGGTTTTGAATGGTGCTGAATATTAATGTGCGTGACCCAGAGCTACAGTGCATATCAGAAAGTCGTGGCCCGAGTGACTGCGAAGTTCAAATGGAAAAACCGTCCGTAGAAAAAGAGACGTCGTGTGCAATGGTAGGGAGAGATAACCTGAGCCGTCATCTGTGCGTGCTGAAATAAAATGAAGGTTATACTAGACAAAGTTAAATTATTCAGAATAAAGTTGCGGCTACACCACTCTCAAATCTGTCTTCCCCGACAAATGATCAGATTCTGCACACTTAGGTTGGCTCATTTCTTTGCTACTTTTTTCCAGCAAGGGAAATTCAAGTTGGCTTTTCCTGTGTCAGATGCCGTTCCAGACGCAATTGTCTCCTTCTGCACAGGTTGAATTGTGACTCCTTTCTCGTGGTTTCCCATTGGGAACTAAAACAACTTAACTAAAGGAATGCATTGTGCAGGGTGTGCTACATCTCATGCCCGCAGTGGTATCACATAATGGTCACCCAAAGTGGAATAGGGACAATTAAATAGGTCAATTTCTCCTTTAGTCTCTCCTGAAATAACATAACTTTACTGAGCAAAGTAGCGTTCAGGTGGAGAGTGCATTAGCAGTGTAACATCATTTGACTCAAAATTAATAATTTAAAAGCACTGTAAACTGTCAGAATGTCAGTGCACGTCCAAAGCAGCCCACACATTGGGCTATAAACAAATAAATGAGTCTGACTTTTATGTTACAAAAGCAGATAAATGTTGGTTTATGCATTTCAAAGGCCACGGCCATCACATGGCCAAATCATTAATAAAAGAACAAACATGAACTGCCACAGTTCACCGATAGTTGTTTTGTAGTCCTATTTAGGTGACAAGAGTCTTTCTAGAATAATATCTTAAAATGGTATTCAGTATTTGACAAAGCTGGCACACTCTTTCCAAACAAATCACGCACAAGTACTGAAGTAAACAACAGATGACAAGACAAACGTGAAGCTTCAAAGTCAAGGCTCTGTTTGTCCTTGTCACTAGCTGTTTTTGTTTTGTATTTGTTTAATTCATCAAGAAAGTCCTTCCAGGTCAAATTCCACCTTTTGTCAATTAGAAAACTTCCACGCTAGATTTATTAAATGCTTAGCTTTAAAGACAGCTGCCCCACTAAGTTTTTACGCTGTGAGGCAGATGTCTAAAATACTTTTAATTCCAAAGCCAACATGTTATGACCTGAGAGAGGAGAGTAACACAGAGTGATAAGGCTCATGCAATGGGTGAGGAAAGCCCTCCTCTTTGGTTCTCATGGCGGGGAGCTGACATTGGTGTAATACCACCCCCTGGTGGCCAGGGGCAACTCCAAAAGACACTTTGGAGACAGGATTCTAATGTAGCTTTGGACCTCATTTAAACGGCTTAAAAGCCTGGCTCCAAATAATGTTATGTTTTCTAAAAATCGCTGTGACCGATGTGACAACGCTGGGATAGGTTTCATATTTTTAACCATGCTGGTTTTTGTACATCAGCACTAAAACGTGGAAACCTTTTCAGCACTGTGGATGCTCGTAGCCGCTCCCCAAATCTATTGCACATTAAGTCAATTAAAAAGTGCCCCATGACTGACATGGCTTCCTGGACCTTTTGGCAAATGTACTGAGACCTTGTTTGTTGGAGGCTCTTTGATTGAAGAGCAACAAATCCAATACATTTAATCAGAAGCTCTTCGATATAAGCACATAGTCTTAAAGCAACAAATGTAGAAGGACGGAATGTTTTGGTAAAAAAAAAAATCAGATTGCAAGTATTGCAAATACGAATGTATTAGCTTTTGTGATGAATCTAGCTGTCTTAATGTGTAGAATATGAGCCATGTTCACAATGTAATTCACAAGTAGAGTCGAGGTTAGTTGGCATGACAACAATTCTTAGTTTATTCAGTCAGTTTTATTCAGGCATTACTTGGCAGCTCAATCCAAATTCTAGTGTGAGGGAGACTTCGCCTGTGTAATAATGGAAGGCGCCCTCCTCCACTGTCTCCTCTCGTCTAATCAAGTCTTGGTGAACTTCTCCTGCTCCTCCACTTGACTTCCCACAACATACAGGACAAAAGAAGATTAGGAGGGTTTCTCTGCCTTTCTCACGTCTGTCTCGGTGATGGATAGGCGTCACCTGATGATTCCCACACTGCATCGGGGACGCATCCGAAATGAAAATGACCCAAAAGAAGTCTGTGGCAACTGCCTCGAGCAGGAATCAATAATCTATTACTTTGACCAGGGAGTTCAGAGTGCAGTAATAAGCAACTGTGTATCTTTTCAATAACAATTTACGATGATGGTGTAAGTGGTTTGGTGGTTTGCCTAGGTACAAATGTGGACTTTTTGTTTTAAACCTTTTATACTATGATGAGAAAAACATAGTCTTCCATTTGAAATATTAAAGCCGTTTCCCATTAAATAGAAGCAGTATCTCAAACACTAAAGCCACAAAATGCTTTTAATTGGGGAATTTTTCTTTTCTTTCTTTCTTTTTTTTATTCATGGGAGTGGGTGGAAGCCAACAGTCACTGCAAAAACAAATGTGAGGAAGCAATTAAGAAAATGCTCATATCAGTATTTTGTTAACTTAAAAAGAAGCGTCAACCAAATAAATCTGCAAAACCCAGAAAAGGCAGGTCCAAAAAAAAAAAAAAAAGAACATCTCATATTTTCTTCTTTTCTGTGGTTCAAAAACACTTCACTCGGGTGCCACTTCAAAAAGCCATAATCCACAGCAGAGAGACTATCCCCACTGGACCAGAGTCACGGTCTTGGAAAGACGGGGCATATTCCTTTGAGGGCAGTCAGGTTCATATATTGGCCAGAGGGAAGACTGCTGGCTGTTTTTGAAAAAAGGTGGGGACAGAACAGAAGCATTTGCAGCCAAGGTCGATCACCAGGTATACAATACAGATTCAACAATGGTTTCTGAAAAGTGAAATTATAAGGAAATAAGTGTCCAATTTGGGACAAGGTTGCAACTTTTTGCCTTCATGTCTCGAGGATGTTAATGGTTTCCAATAATGTAAGAGGCAGAAGGATGGTTTATCCAAATGTTTCTGACAAAAAAAAAATGAGTTTTTGTTTGTAAATTGTATGTGGTAATCTGCTGGCTCCTTCTGGTAATACAGTTCATTGGTCTTTAATTGATTGATCCCCCATTGTAAAAGTAAGCGTGACACACAAGCACATAGGACATAGGCGTGCGTAAAGCAGCTGTTGCGCTTACCGATTCGCAGGACTTGAGAGACGCACACCCAGAGATGCACGGCCAACAGGAGGCAGGTACAAAGTCTGTTTCTGATCTCCATACTGTGGCGAGAGATCTCAACACGAGTGACCAGACCATGACAGGAGGAAAAGACTCGAGTCCACGATTTGAACTACCTGCGCCATCCCAGCGAGATACTCCCAAATGTGTCCGGAGCACTTTGCATCACTCCTTTCCTTCAACAGAAAAGAAATTAAATCCAAACTAGCAGGAAATTCCCGCCTCGAACAACACGAAGAAAGTTTTCTGCCGCGCTTAAGTCCAGTTTCGTCTCCCTTCCTTTAACCAGTGCCCAATACGGGTCAATCTGACTTAAGCGCTCCACTCAGCCTCTCTGCATCCCTGGAGCAGAGGAGAGGGAGAGCGAGAGAGCGAGACAGAGAGAGAGAGAGAGAGAGAGAGAGAGAGAGAGAGAGGAGAGCGAGAGAGCGAGACAGAGAGAGAGAGAGAGAGAGAGAGAGAGAGAGAGAGAGAGAGAGAGAGAGAGAGAGAGAGAGAGAGAGAGAGAGAGAGAGAGAGAGAGAGAGAGCGAGAGAGAGGCAACATCATTTGGCCATGGACTGAAGAAGGAAAGTAACAAGCTTCCGGTAGGGGTTGTCAGAATAAAACCGGGCTCTGAGACTCTTGTCATTAACATTAAAGTAAGACTACACACACATAGAATGAAGAGTCCAAGTCCATATGTTTTGCAGTTTAGCACCAAATAATAATGACATGATGACTTTGGAATTCATCTAAAATAGTTGTTGCCAACAAACAGTTTTCTTGGCGCAGTCTTTTCCTTCTGCACCATATGGCGACTCAGCCAATCAAGAACTGTAGGAACACATCCTGGATATAAAGTGCATCAGTGGAGCCAGCACAACCCCTGTTGTCCAAAAAGGAGCTGGGATTGTGGGCCGTAGGGAGGTGAAGATGTGGTGGCTAGAGCATAGGGGTCTTTATAGTTAACTTCAAGTACATATAGGTCATATCAAGTATGCACATAATTGACTATCTTCCCTTGTGTATTGGTGTGTCATGATAGACAGTCTACATTTATCCAAGCTTGGGAAGGATGAACATAATGAGCACACACTAACAGGAGGCTTTTGTATTTCTAGGTCGTAATGATAGAAATACACACACACAAAACACAAAGCATAGCTACATTTCTCCCATACACAAGCTCTTGCTTTTTCATATTTAGGATAATCTTGGTACGCCCCGGCCTATGACGCTCAGATATCTGTATTCATTAGGTTTGGTGCTTCCCAAAAACTTCATCCAACCATATGGCCTGTGGAATACAATAACAACGTTTATATATATATATATATATATTGCACCTTTCTGGACCCTCAAAGATGATTTGCATTGCATAAGTCATACTTGGCAGTGGTAAACTGTAGCCACAGCTGCCCTGGGTTAGCCGTGAGCAAGGCTGCAACTCTATGCCATTGGCCCCTCTGACCAAACACTCACTCACACACTACATGAGTCTGCGCCTGTGAAAGCCAGGACATGAACCACAAACCTTCTGGTTATATCACTCAGATCCAAACAGACTTTTTTTCACTGTAAAAATAATAAAAGTTAAATCAACTTAAGCATTTTTCAGTTGCCTCAACATAAGGTTTTTGTTGCCTAATCTTAGATAACTCAAAAATACTTATTTTGCAGCCAGTGCCTTTAAAGAATGGCTTTATGCTTTTTGTCCCACATTTGACCTTCCGTACAGTTGGTGTATATTTTAAACTGAAAGAGCTGCTCCATTTCTGGCGGTCTCTCATGCAGTTCTTGGCGGTGTTTGCCTGTGGATTATGGACAGATGGATTGGCAGCACCGGTGCAGATGAGAGGAATAATCTTCAGGTTACAGGGCAGATGCCAGATTATCTTTCTTCACAGACACTGAGGTCTTTATCGAGCTCTGACCGGGGCTCCTCTCATCCACTGCTATGACACAGCAAGAGGATAATATTATACACATCTTTCTCTGGGCTTTTGCAAACATTCAAAAGTTCACCATATTCATCTTCAATTTAGAAAACATCCCATTCTTTTCGTAAAACAGAAATCACATCCCATTTAATTTTGACATTTTAAAGTCCCGTCGTCAGCGTTGGCATTTTGTTTATCACGAAGCCAATGAATTAAAAAGCTCCGAGCTAAATGATCAGAGTCGACGCGTCTGCACAAACTGGACCCCAGACAAACTGCCTATATCGACAAACTTAATTATCTCATGAACATCCGCAGCTTCTCATTCCTTGAGCAAAAACTCTACTCTGACCTGACAAGAATACTGAGCAGAAGTGGGCTAATGTGTAATGCCAGTCATATTGCACAGTTACATATAGCTATGTCTTCAATGCGTTTAGAATAAAAACACGTCTGTAGCTTTGTTGTTCATGTCAATATTGCGCTGCATTATCTTTGACTACCTTCCCTCATTCTGTATATTCATTTGCAATTAATAAAATGTATTTGATTTATGTCTGAACACGTACATGTAAAGTTTGTCAAAGTCTAAAATGATTTTAAGTATAGCCCATAAGAGTAATGGAAATAAAGTGCTTCACTTCAGGTCACTTTATAAAATTTATTTTGTTGACGTACAAAATGACTCCACAGCGGTTGTACAAACAGATTTTTTTTTTTTTTAGGTAAAAAAAAAGGTCAACAGTTCTCACAGGATATTGCCTTTAAGGAGATTGTACCTCACAGTCTGGGTCGTCAGCCAGGAATCTAAAATCTACAGTTCAACATCACAACAACAACCAAGGTGTATTTCAGCTCTCCTTTACTCCAGCGGTGCACAGTCCCCTGTCAAAGTTGGATACTAAGTGCTGTTAAAACATCCAGGTGCAAGGCTGCGCTGCGCGTGGTGATGAATAGTGAACCAGCGCCGCCTGGTGGACTTGAGGGGAAATGCAGGAGATATGAAACCGGATTGGCTGTCCTCAAATTGTGGTGACATTGTCTGAAACTGTATTATGGAGGAGGTTTAAGGGCTACGGGTCAACTGCATGATTCCATCGTCATCTACAGTACAGTCACAAGCATGGCTCCGGTCAAATATTCGTTCAAAACAAAAAGACAATTCAAGTAAAACAGGATAGTGATGGGTAATCATAATGGCATTCAGAATAATGGACAAAGACAAAGTCAGCATAATAATATGACAACGAGAAGGTTCTTTAACACAAAATGGACACAAGACATTCATGTGACACAAGCTCATCTTTATCAAAGCAGCGTTTTCAGTGACAGTATGCCCAGATTAAAATAAACACTATTCCTAATCCAAGTAATTAAAGTTTATAATATTATGAAGAGAGAAACCATTTCATGCTCGCTTAGATTTAATAATAAATAATACATGAGGTTAGACCGACCGATTTATGGGATTTATTTGTCCCATAATCAGGAAATTTCATTGCAATGTGTCCTTGGGCAAGAAACCTCGAATGCCTACAGTATTAATTTGCTGTAGTTGCAGGTTAGAAAGTACTGTAGCTGGAAAGGCTGCGATCAATTTCAATTAACAGTGAAATAAGTCTCTAAGAAGACCGATGCGTTATCATTATTAGTGAACACAGTGGTCTGCAACTAATGATGTAATCGACAAAGTAGACCAAGCTTTCACTTAAAGTAGATGAAGTTACATAGTGTTGCTTTAAGACTTCTGGCACCAAATACAGCTCACAAACAGTCTGTAACACTGGGAATCTCATTATTAGTGTAAAAATACAGTAAAAAGGCGTATATTAAATAGGTAGACTATATATTGTCCAAACTATATCATTAAAAAGGTATTCTGGGAGACGAAAGTGAGCGGCAACACATTTTGTACACTAGGTTAATAGCACACTCCATTGTCCTCCTGCCTATACACAGCAATGCAGCCAATATTAAGTTAACACAATTAAAGCACGATAAAGCTAGTTGGATTTCACCATCTGTCGCAGAGTGCTGCTGAGCCAGACGCCCCTAATGAGAAAGTCAGTAACACAGCCCTTGAGTGTCCCGATACAAACCGCTTCCAAGTCAGAAAAATAAAACACCCATTATTTTTGCGTGGAAAAATATACATCTTTTGGCCAGAAATCCTCGTCAGTGTTTATGCATTTAGCTGCCTACGTGGCGGTGCTCGTGTTTCAGTATGTGCGCGCACTGTATTGGCGTAAACATGCAGTGCAGCTGTTCACTTTACTCTCGTACAAGTACATCGTGTTAATTAGTAAACCACGGCCACTTGTGTCTTCAAAGTGGTCCCGACGAAACAAAAGCTTACAAAAGTTAGTCCCTGTTCATTTGGGATTGTCAGGTCGGTGATCAGGTCAAATAGGAAGGCAATACCGCCATTTAAAAAGGCTTTCAACTCCTCCTCCTGTGTCTTAAAGCTTGTTTTTGTTTTTTATTTGACCCCTTAAGACTCTGCTAAACAGTGGTGGTCTTCATTTTGTTAATTAGAAGACGTCGCCATTGCAGCTGCTCGCAAAGTCATCCCGCCTCACCCAAATCATATTACGATCCTTGTTGGTCGCGTCCTCCGCTGCGCACTGCATTAACGGCGCGACCTTCAGAGTCAGCGTGGGAGAGGGCGACAGAGCAACGCCGCCAGAGCTTATGGAGTTCACTGTGCTCGCGTCAAGTCCGTCCAACTTGTCCCCCAGATCCGTGGGTTCTGCGGACGCCGTCCTCACAGACTTGCAATACTCGTCGTCATCGCTCAAAATGTCTGTTTCTTTGACCTGAGCGACAGCGGCAGCTCCCCGCTCGTCATAAGACCCCAAGTTGAATTGTTCCTCCACCCATCGGTCCGTGTCCTGCCCCTGAGGTTTGCGGGTCTGGGGAAGTGCGTGCTGGGATGGCGTGGAGCAGGACGCGGGGTAGTGGGCGGGGTCTGACGGATCTGAATCGCCGCTGTTGTTGTTGCCGTGGAAAATGAAGTCCGTGTCGATCGTGAAGCGGTTTCTCACCAGTTTCCTGCGGCCGAGAGTTTGAGATGGAGCGGAGACTTGAAAAGAAAAAAGCACAAACTTGTTATGAGGGATTTGCAGACGCAGCATTTTCATTACAAACATATATTTTTGCAGTCCAGAACAGCATCGCTACCAACTTGTAAAGGGAGCAACACACTTTAACTTAGAGTGAAAGTGTTAAACAAATACTATATGAATACTGTATTTGGACTGTTGTTTTGTTCTGCCTGTGGGGTGTTTTATCTGTATTTTATATTGAGTATGGACTCTAAGCAGGAGTGCTCATTGCGCCCTGTATAAACCTGCTGTCACTGCCAGATGAAAATGAGCTTGTAGGCATCTCTAGACTGTGCAATGCATTTGTTGTGCAATGTCCCTGTCAAATATATAAATATGTTTTTACCTGCTCTGTTAATGGAAGCCCGGGCTCCTTTGAGGGCACACAGGCGTTTCCCTCCGAACGGGACGTACTTCTGTTTCAGAGGCAGAGACTCCGTTTTGAGGAGCTGACGGCGCTGTTTCGCTCGGATTATTGAGTGAACCGCTTTCAGGAAGTCCTTCTTACTCTCCGAAGATCTGTGGTGTGGACAAGTGCAGCTGAATATTACAAACTTTATTTATTTTTTCATATCTCAAAATAGTGCTTTTCCTTAGAGTGATACTTCAAAACAATATTTCTCAAGTAGAGTAATATTGGTATTATGAAACCACTCTAAGTAGTACACGTACTTCCAAAAGTTACTATAAGTCCTTTACAAAGCACTAAAAGGGTGTGTAAATGGTCAATTATAGTAACCTTTCAACTTATAAACAGAATGTTTCACAATGATACAACTGCTTACTTAAGTACAGTTTAAAAATACGTTATTATTAGAAGTCTCTACCGGCAGCACAGCTGGAAGGTTGCCTCTGGTCTCCCTTCAGATTCGGATCTGGTGTGGACAATTTCACACGTGGCTGTGCTCTCAGAGTCTAAAAAGAGGTGAAAATACAGGCATTTAGTGTTTTAAACAGAGCCTCTTAAACAACAGGCTCGTAGTCAGAACAGAAGGTTTGGGGATGACTGAGGGTGTTATGAGCCAGAAAATCACTCTGTCTGAGAAATGACATTCATTGCTATGGCATATTTAGAGGCCAGATGCTGCAATTATTGGACACAAAAATGAGAAGAGAAATGAGTATTAAGCTTCATCTAAAAATGCAGTTGGGGGGGCTTTTACAGTGGGTCAAAGAAGTATTTGGTCAGTTCCCCATAGACTTCCTATTGGATTTCGGCCAAATACCTTTTTACCCCACTGTGTGTGTATGTGTATATATATATATATATATATATATATATATATACATATACACATACACACACAGACACACATATATACCACGTTAAGGTGGCGGTTCCAGGGGGGGGGGGTTCCCCAAACCTTCTGTTCTGACTACTATATATATATATATATATATATATATATATACACACACACACACACCCTCCTGGAACCGCCACCTTAACGTGGTGGAGGGGTTTGAGCACCCGAATGGATCCTAGGAGCTCTGTTGTTGGGGCCCTGGTAGGGTGTCCCATGGCAAACAGGTCCTAGGTGATGGGTCAGACAAAGAGCGGTTCAGAAGCCCCTTATGAGAGACCAACAGGCCCGGTTAGAACCATGAGGCTGGTGCAATGGAAGAAAATGGATGGATGTGGATGTGTGTGTGTGTATATATATATATATATATATATATATATATATATATATATATATATATATATATATATATATCTTTCATATTACTGTGTACTGTATGTTGTGTTATATTGTGGGTTTGAGAGTAACACAATTGTGATTCTCCATATGTGGAATGCCTGTGGTAGAGTTGACAATAAATCGAATGAAGTCACTTAACAATTAAAACTATTCCCCTCTTTCTCCACTTCAGCTTTACCCAAATCTAAAAAACTAATTTAAATGGATAATTTCCCTTGCACGTATTGTTTTCATCACATTTTTGTCACTCTTCTGTCACTCTTTTGTTGAATCGAGAAGCCTTTATATTTGGGCAAAGCCAAACTGGAGAAAATGCGCTTAGGTTCACACATTGAATGAGTAGTATTTTATCCACATAGGGAAAATTAGATACATTCTTACAGCAGGTCCAGTAACTTCTCTGGCCATAATTAATACACGGCATCACACAGACTTACTCGCTGGGACACGGACTTGCAGGGAGTCAATTGAGATCATGTGACGGAAACGGAAAGGAACCTTGTCCTCGTTGACAGACACTCGGTGAGACGAGCCCTGAAAAGAGAGACAGAGTCGGGAGAGGCTCAGACTGTGCTGCACTACACAAATGTGACAACAGAGGGCACCAGAGAACAAGAAAATACAGGAGCAGAGCTGTGGTAACTCAACAGGGGGTTCCACTTACCATTTTTTTCCTGTGCTTGGATGAATCCTTGTACACAAAAACAACAGCCGTCTTGAACACTAAGAAAAGAGAGAGAAAATAATGAATAAAGTTTCATGAAGTTAATGACGCTATCCACGTATAGTAAACATAAAACAGGGCTTTACAAAACTTAAAATGGTACACTGCACTCTTACCATTATTAATGAGGTATATAGTATGGCACTCTTTTACCCCTTTTGTGTAAGCATAAAGCCTGTCCATATCTGGCAACTAACTCAGTGGTATATTCTACCCACAGCACTTTACAAACAGGTTTAGTGTTCAATACTGTGGGATTATCACGGATCTGGCAGGATAGTCAGCGTTGCATAACTGTACAGCTACGCACACGCTTCGGATTCACTGATTTACTGGATATGTATTTTCAAAGGAAGGACAAATGACACAGCAAAAATCTGACTTTTAGCTTGTAGAGCTGATGCTGCTGCGACATTAAAAGTTAAGCAGGCAGATAAATTGTGGGTACATTTCGAAGACAACATTTCAAAGCGGTCATCTGCACGCTGTTGAAGTTTACGTTGTTTCACGTAAATGTTAAATGGTGTATTTTCCAGATGATTGTTAGTTTGGGATTTAAATAAAGGATGAAGCTGAATCATAATCAAAATAACTCGGCACAAGTCTCACACACATCAGTTGAGAACGACTGCAATGGGCTAAGTTAACTAGGGTCTCACCAAACGCCGCCAGCTCAGGGTCCTTTTTGCTCTTGACCAAAGAGGATGGAGCATTGATCCAGCTCACAGTGGAGTGAAGGAGGAGGTCTCCCATAGAGAGGTCAGGGACCTAAAAATACGCAACTTTACTTTAATAAAAAGTATAATCATTGAATACATAGTGCAAGTATGTAAAGTACTTACCTCTTTCTTGTTGGCTGTCTGGTCACTGATGAGCTGGTCGAAGACTGCGCCGTATTCCTCGTGAAGCTTTTGCATCTCATTGATGTGACTTGCCACTTTGTTCATGGCTTTCATTGCAACTAAGAATTGTAAAATACATGTTAGTTTATATATATTTGTGGATGAATATAATGACAAAGGAAATAAAGCATTTACCATCCAGGTGGTAGTGCTCCTCGCTGTCCGGGTCGGTGAGAGAGTAGAGCTCCTTCAGCAGCAGCGGGTATTTCAGGACCCTCTGAATGGGTTTGATCAGGTAGGACTCCAAAGTGGACGAATGCTGCTGCCTGGGGTTCCTCTCAGCCAGGAAGGCCTTGAAATCTGGATCAGTTTTTGCTAAGGAATAAAAATAAATTACCTATGTGTGACTTTTTACACAGCAACAACAGAGTCATTATGGCCAATTATCTCAAATACATCAATTTTCAAGAAGTAAATGGTTTTACACAATATGGTCGTCCAGCCACAGCCTACCTTCTCCCATGTATCCAGACCTGGGGATGATACAATGAACAGTCTTTTTCAATAGGTTTTACCTTTGGCCAGGACTTTTGGGACTTTGGTGTGGCTGGCACAGAAAGCACTGTAGATCTTGAAGCGGTCGGCATAATACAGGAAAGATCCTCCCAGAGAAAACAGCACTTTCTGTATAAGACACACAAGAACACAATCATTGTAATTATATTGACATTAATATTAGGCAAGTACAAGTTCTTGTAACCAGCATGTATGTTAGCAAACCTTAAACTGCTCCACTCTTTCCAAACACTCCAGGTCTGGCACCAGTCGGATTCCGTCCTCCAGAGTCCGGAGAAACTCCACCTGGAAATCCACCATCTCCCCGAGGTTTCCAAACAAGACGTCCAGCTACGCAAACACCCACATGTAATTCTTCAGTCTCTTTATCCAATTTATTATTAAACACAAGGGATAGAAATGTACCTCATCTTGAGTCAGGATGTTGTCTTTCTGCAGGGGTTTTAAATAGCTATCGATGAGGCAGCGAAGATCCTAAACACAGACAATGAGGGATTGAAGAATAACCAAAGTGAGATACATGATATGTTGATCATTAAGGTTTGTTTTTGAAGAACAGAAAATCCACATTGATTGAGGGGTGAAATAGGGTCGACTAACTTGACACATAAATAGTGAGATTGAATATTGTCATCACTTTTTACAATGTTCTCCTTAATTCAAGTGTGTAGACATATTGGATGAAGACCATTCTTATCTGAAGTATGAACAATGGTGGCTGCTGGTCTTTCAAACAGGGAAAGCTCAGTCAATATACTTCACATTTTCTCACCATTCATCAAAGCAAGGCGAAACTGCACTTTGCATTGCGTTGCAAGATATGTTTTAGCAGGTCTTGTTTTTCCTGAATAATAATTACTTGGGACGTAATTACTAAGGAGAAACCTTTTTGTTTTGGATTAATATGAACACAAATTAATCTAATAATTCAATTAATTACCGATCCCTTGGACAGTTCCAATTATTGCAAAGATATTAACCATAAACATGGTGAAAGCATCTGCATTTTGACATTTAAAAAGGTAGATTCACCCACAGATTTCAGGCGTCCACCTCAATAGGCTTTTAATAATGTTCTGGTGTCACATTAATGCAACCCATTGACTACACGAGCAAATGGGAACAACTTGTGCATGTACTGACTTTGACGTAGGTTTTCTCAGTCTCCACCAGCTCGTTGATGACCTTGCGGAGCTTGTCTGCATGTGTGAGCTGTTTCTGGGCTGCGGTGCCGACAGCAAGAGGAGCGGCGGACACTGGACTCGGCGACAGAGAGGAGCACGAAGAAGATGATGATGAAGCTTCAGGGGTGTTTATGTCGTGGAGACTTCGGCAGAAACCCGTCACCTGCTCTGAGCTCTGGAGAGAAGAAATACAGCATTTTAGTTTTAGTTTCCACTTGCTTCTGGACACTATGAATGTCATACTGTAGGTGTACGACATTGTTAAGAAGTTGTGTACAAATGTAGAAGGCGCCTGGTGAATAGATGAGAATGGAATTGGGTGCCCTAAGCCTGTACTGGTTACTTTCACTTTAGGGCCAAATGTACAGGTAACTGTTCCACATTTATAATTCTGTAGGGCCTTACATCACATAGTATGGATTCACAGATTTATGAAGACATAAAGCTGAGTGGAAACTACAGCACAGACATTCTTGCAATAACTGCACCCTCAAACCTTAGGTGCAGAAAATACCAAGCAAGAGCAGACTTGCAATGTTGGTAGCACCACGCTTGCTTTATAAAGTATATGATGACTCTAAAATGGTGTCTCGTATGGGTATAATTTTAACCCAATAAAGAACACATAAATCTTGTTCAAGCTGTGAAGAATAGATCAAAACAAGTTGAGAAGTTGTTGAAGCTTTGAGATTACAGTATATACAAATAAGAAGTCTACTAGTTTATTTATGTCAAGTTGTCGCTGTAAATGAGATTTGTATCGTGATTGGCCACACATGTCAACAACAAGAAAATGTTTAGTCAGGAAATCCTAGGTATAAAACTGATTAAATGTCATTGTTGTGCACAGTGATCTAATGAAGATAATGTACAACAATATTAGTGACACAAATCTCAGCGCTGCCATCTGAAACGTAATATTAACGATAAAGGCAAAGAGTGAAAGTGTTTCGCGCTTTGCCTTTGCATAAGACACTGTGTCCATTTGTTGACAGTCGGACTTAAGCAGCTGAAAGATTGTCTTTGCTGATTTCACGGCTTCACTGCACCAATGACAAACTGCATTTTCCATCATGGTGATCAAACCCGTTTCAACACAATAACAACACACAACATCTAGAAAGACCTACTGCCATAAGCAAACCTGAAAATGATCACAACAAAATCACACACTTTGCACATAAAACCTACCACATCAAAAAGGGCAGTGCGTGGTTAACATTTTGACAAAATCTTTCCCCTAAAAATTGTGTCAAACTAATAGAAAAGTATGTAGGTTTGATTAGATTGTTTTTAATTGTTGTGATTTCTGCCACACAATCAAAATTCAGTTCACTCTGCACATTAAGGAGCATTAATATAAGACGTAAAAAAACTACAGGGTTAACAGATTTCTAACACTAATAGACTCCGTCCAGGGTGACAAGATATTTTGTTGTTTGCATTTGTTGGTCTTATTGCAGCCTTTGCAACAAACTAATTGTAACCTTTTACATTGCAACTTTATTGCAATGATTGAGGTAATTAAACAAAATAACAATAATAGTCAATAAAGATTTGTTCATTTGAATCTAAATATCATGTTTCTCCATGAAACATTGAATTCTAATGCAGGCAATAAAATAACATCGACATAAATAAAAAAAGCAGAAGAACTGATTAAAAAGCTAATAGGATGAATATAATCTTGGATATGAACAGCGGAATATGTAGAGAGGGAGGGGTGACAGATAAAACACTGACACTATGATGCAACAACCACTCCCTCTGCAGGCATCTGACACTATTAATCCAGTCCGCATAAAGTGCCTAAATTGCGATACTAAGCCGCTGATATCGGCCACACCAGCCCCGTGATGTAACCGCTGCCCTTGTATATCCGCACATGCACATCTCAATCTCACAGTCGGGATCAGAGCTCACCAGCTGTAACGCCTCGAAGATGGATTCAGTGGAGCGTTTGTAAAATCTGCTCCTCCGGAACGCCGACATCCCGACTTGGGCCAATGAAAGGTCAAAAAGAGGTCAAGTGTTCGATTATTTGCAACGCTGTTCTCATCCAGGTATCTGCCATTCATGGACAAAACAGAGATCTCTCTTTTTCTAATCTATAGAACGGCAAAAACATTCCCCAAAGCAAACTGCCAAACTAAACATACAACTATAGTTCTTCTTGACATGACTTCTTATATTGTTAGTAAATCAGTAGCGCAGCAAATGTCCATTGGCAAGTCCCACTTTGCAGTCCAGGTGTGGAAGCATCAACAGTGCCAGTGGAAGGAAGGATTACAACATAAACCAAGATCAAGCGTAGGATTCTTGTGAAAGAGGGGGCGGGCTTAGGAGGGAGGCAGTGTCCAAAAGGAAAAAGAGCATTCACAAGAACGTGTGCCCTTTGGCTTCTTGAGGAAATCTCAATCTTACAGCAAACAATGCAAATAAGAGATGTGCTTAAGAAAGCTACAAAAAAAATATAACAAACAAAAAAATTGTCAGGGTATTTTTCAAATGACAGCCAATAGCATGATGCACTGCACCTGCTGCACACTTGCAAAAAGCAGAATTGCAAAGTTCTTTTCGACTTTCAAGAATGCATTACACCCACGCAGAAAGTAATTGACTTCTGCTGGGAAATGGTACACACCTATTACTACGTGTACTGTCATAAACCGAGCCTTCAAGAGAGCGCAGAGGAAGAAGGGGAGGGGCATAGAAGCGTGTACCAACCTGCATTACATATACCGTAAGCTTGACACATCGCTGTAAGGAGTGGGCTTTGTGCATTCTGACATTTAGAACAAAGCAAAAATAAACAGAAATAATTGTGGACTCAGCAGAACAGGCATGTACTCGCCAATGTCACTTTTGACAGCCTGACAAAATAATAATAATTCAATAGTTTAAAAGACATGTGCCCGTACAATTATGAGAATGCAACTGTGTGGAGTTTTTAAATGCAGTTTTAAGAGGTCTTAGAGGAGTAGGCATTTCTTCTCCTATTGCTGGGTTGCAGGTGACATCACAGCGTTCTAAAGGCCAATACTATTATATGGAGGAACATTTATTTTGTTTTTGAGGAAATTTTTGGTCTTGTACAGAGAGATCATGGACCCAGTGATTGATATTAATGATCATTTTTGTAATTCATACATTTTCTTTTGAGCTATGACTTGTGAAAGTGTAATGCTGTTAATAGGAAAAACTGGCTCCTGCCCCCGCTGGGTCCGGTGACATCATCACATTCTAGAACCTGCAACCCAGCAATACTCATCTATCCTAGGATTAAAGTAGCAGTTTTAGTAGAAGATAAAATAATGACATAATAATAATAATAATAATAATAATAATAATAATAATAATAATAATAATAATAATAGATGAAAGATTTGTTTCAGTTGTATGCCAATAGGTTATCAATATTAGCATACATTGATAACCTTGCAGTAACTTCCAGTGCTAAACTCTAGGTCTGATGTTGGCTTTAGATTAGGAGAGCGCTCCCTCTAGTGGTGGACACTGCAAACTGACAGCATTCAATTCCATGTCAATGGATAGGCACAGTACAAAATCAGACATATATTTAATTTAAAAAAAATGATTTTAAGATAAGTGATGGCTAAAATATAGTGATATTTTACCATGCCTTTAGGTAAATTTATACAAATTCTGTCAAACCAATACATTCAAAATACTAAATCAGAACCAAAACGAGGCTATGACTAAAACTGAACGTTTACATCTTTTTTAGGTGTTGAAACACCTAAAATTGAACATCTCAGTGATTTTGCTGTATACATAGTAGCTTCTTGTCATATGATTATTGCGTCATCTAATATTGTGATATTGATAATTTGGAATCGTATACAGCAATCTCAATCTAAGCAAAAAGTAATAATTGTTTTGCTCTCGTCCATAACTGACCTTGCCAGAAATGTCCATGACTACAAATCGTACAATAAAATGTTTCTATTGTAAATGGGAAAAAAAATTGTCTCCAGTTGTCACTTTGTTAGCAAAGCAGCAATGATTGTTTTATTCTCTGCTCGGTTTATCATAGTAAAGAGGTGGGCCTACGCTTTGTCTACAATAATGAACCTTCCCGTTTCCCGAGGCGAGCCAGACATCCATTTATCTCCTCTAAATGATGCGGATCGCTGTGGAGAATGGAGTAATTAGAATGTGCAGATAATTAAAACTGTCCCACTTTGAGTGTTTTCCCTCAATCTCGATAGCATGTGACCGCGGGCGCGCGCGCGAATGAGGTAAGAGGCAAGTCCAGACTTCCCCAAACTGGGAACAGACGAGACAATGGGGTGTTACAGAGAGGCAGCGCAACAAGAAATTTTGAAGCAAAGGGGCTCTGAGGGAATATGAAGGAAAACTTGAAAACAAAGGAAGCGCTTCAGGCTTGGGTCATGGTTTACTGGAGGATGGAGAGTCAGACGGGCTGCGCTGTTTGCAGAGACAATGATGCTCGTATGTCATTCATGGAAAAGACAACAGGGGGCTGACGAGAAGGGTAAAGAAAGGACAATGAAATTAATGTGAGAGAAACCCCCAGAAATACAAATCCACTTAACAGAAAAACAGATTCTGATTAAACATTATTATTCAAATTAAACATTATTATGTCTAACAAACAAAATTCATATTCATTTTTACCAAAGATTCAAGAGTTTGGAGGCACAATGTTTGAAGAGGACAAAACAATTGAGCTGATCAAGACCGGTGCTAAATAGCGATTGCAAGGAAAAATTATATTTTGTGGGAATGCTGCACCTAATTTACCATCTGAAATATTTTGTATCACAGTATTACGGCCAGAAATCTGACATGTAAATGAGAGAATGCAGTAAATGTGAGTAAAGAATCCCCTTTCATTAGGTACCAACCAATAAAGCAAAGACTGAAACTAAATTTAGTCCATTCTTACTCATTTAAACTCTAGTTACCTTTTGCTTAGCCAAGAAAGAACACTGAAGAAGTAGAGGAATCCTGTCATCAACCTGTCAGTCATGTTTTTGTAGTTAGGGAAACTCCATCGGGAAATGCAGACAGCCCAAAACCTTTTGTTACATTTGACGGCTAACCTTTATGCAAATGAAATGGGATTTTGAGTAACTGTACAATGAAAGCGTTAACTGGCAGTATGGTGACAGGGTTGTTAGCTCCAGCGACATTGAAGCATAGGTCAACATTCGCTGTGGGGCAAACCTACCAACACCTGAACCTACAAAACATTATTTTCTCTACAGTTTAACTCGCATTGAATGATTAATTCATATCTTCCAATACTAGTCTTTCTTCAAGTTTGCTCAGAGTCCCCTGTATTCAATAGGACTGTGTCAGGACAAAATTTGACCCAATTCATTAGCCTTGCCTTGCCTCGAGACTGAAGCTCACTGACACAGACGCGTAGACAAGACAGTGGCACAAGCTCTTCCCTTTCCTCATGTTAGCTGTGGATATCAACAGGCACAAAAAATAATTGTTTCCGGTCGTTACTAGTCGTCAGCCTTCGGTGCGGTAATGGATTTGACAGGCGTAACCAAGGGAAACGGGACGACACTGCCATCACACGCCTGACCCTGATCAGAGCAGACACGGGCGAAATTACAGAGTGACGCTGTTTGGGATGCTCTTTGTAACACCTGTCCGTCTCCAGTCTCTCACCACAGTTAGACACCTGTTTATGGACCACAGGACAAGAACAATACACTGAAAACTTCAAGCAATGTTGGCAATAAATATATGAATATAGCCAAACACACCAGAAGTGAATAAGGGTAATGAAAATATTTGTTACAGTTTTCAGCCTACGTTTGTCATCATGGCCATTTGTTTTCCTTTAAGTATGACATATCAAAGCAGAATAAGTGAAATGTATCTCACAGCTCAAGTATTATGACAAACAGCCTTGTCATTGCACTGAAACACTATCACGC
This sequence comes from Proterorhinus semilunaris, assembly GCA_021464625.1. Lineage (NCBI taxonomy): Eukaryota > Metazoa > Chordata > Actinopteri > Gobiiformes > Gobiidae > Proterorhinus > Proterorhinus semilunaris. Next base: position 4,141,872 of record CM038355.1, on the reverse strand, counting down.
GAATAATCAGCCACTTCAAACGGCACATATGAAGAGGCCATGAACCCTGGAAATGCAACACCAGGCGTACTGCTTTTGGTCCTCGGAGTAATTATTTATGGTGGGTCCAATCTTTGCAGAGCTTGATAGATAATCCCCTGGTATCCTGTATCTCTCCTCTTCAATAGACTTGCTGTATCAATGTGTATATGTTATATATACACTGATACAGCAGGGTGACTTGTGTCATGTGAAAAGCGCTATCGAGTTTGGGATGGAATGTTATAAATTCACTGTTACCATGGAAATCCGCCATGATTGTTTGCCAGGAAACATTTTCAATAGACAACATTAGCAAAAAAACGTAGAAAAGTGCAGAAAAAACAACTCTGTTAGCTGCTGAGTCACTACTGCTAAACACACAAAACACAATGTGGTCTCCAAATGTCTTAATGTAAACAATAACTCCAGTATTTTACCTTTTGAAATCCTCATTAGTTTAGAATGAAAAAAGCCCGCTGCAAATCCCATGATGCTTAGGGATGACACACCAATCCTCAACACAGTTAGATTCAATTCCATGTGGATTGGCCCAATAATTACAAAGACACTAAAGGGAGGTGGCGATACAACGGCGACTTTGCTTTCTGCCATGATGTTTACATGTTGCTTAAAGAGTTGCGTTTTCACTTGTAGGGCATAAATTCCTGAGTATGTCAAAAAAGAAAGTAAGTCTCTAGCCCATTCCTTTGCCGATTTTTTTAAAATAAATTACCAGAATGCTCACTCCAGCCACTAGGGGGGCTGCTTATATAAAAATAAAATGAAAGAATTCCATACGTGTCCAGCAGAGGGCACTGACATGACAAGAGATCAGGATATAAACAACACATTGGTTACAGTCCAGTCAGGCTCGTTATTATCCATTTACTGAAAAAAGTTTCCTCAATAGTATTTTCCCAGGCAATACATATTTATATTTTGGAGCTTTTGTTGAATAACCTGAATAACGATGTACACATATGCGCCTCCTTGGCTTGATATGGCTTGATATTTACAGAAAATAATAGTCCTACTAAATACCAGTATCAGTTATTCAAAATACACAATTTAGTGTAATGTAGAATAGGACAAAGTTGCAGAATAAGTTCAAGTTATTGTTGGTGATAATGGCGCCAATGTCCAACAGTAAAATACAACTTTGTTTTCATGTTTGCATGGTCCGAGCATTTTTCTATCAATGAATTCCTTTGTAGTGTATTGCTCCTACATACAGTATATATTTTTGAAGAGTAGCAAGTATTCTTACCCTCTGTCCCATTGTTACCGAGGCCGGATCATCAGGATCTAAAGGACTCTGGAGTTGAGTTGACTCCAAAGTTTCATTTAGGCTCTCCACTGTCAGCCCTGAGACTTCATCCAGGATGTCCTCTATAGAAAAACAACACAAAAATGTACATATTTTAGGTTTCCAAGAGTTTGATTTGAAATGTGTCATTATTCACTGAAACAAATGAAGAATAACAGTCATATCGAACTGAAGAGTGTTGTGAAAAGAACAACCAGTCTACGATAAAGCTGATATACTTTTATTATAATTATGAAATATCATACATTTTTATCTTAATTGTGATCAAAATACCAAACAAAGACAGTGCTTGAACTAGTCATGATATTGGCAAAAACCAATAGAGGGCCAATACTAAATACAATTTAATAATTGATTTGCATACATTTCATCTTGAGGAACAGTGTTTACAAAATGTCCTCTACTTTGAAGGCCTGTGATTCACCCTTCAGCCTGATACAGTCTAACCTCTCTGAGAGGAAATGACCCGTACATATGGTGCTCTCTGGTGCAATGACAGCTCCACACAGCTGAAGGATCCATATTAATATTCACACTGCACTGACTCCTTGTATAAACAGCAGCCTGTCAGCCCATGCAACACGAGCCCCCAATTTACCAGGAATACAAATGGTGCCCTTGTACAGATGAAGAGAGGAGGTCAATGGAAAGCCAGCAAGTGGCATAAGACAATAAGTATGTGCATACTGTAATTACCTATTCTCCTTGGCCTGTAACTTTGGGAACTCATGTTAAGGCAAAAATAAAACATGCGACACACTTGAAAGACTGAGATTGAGAGACAACCTTGAGGAAGGTTACTCTGTGATTTTGGGCTTCAATAAAGCTGTTACAATTTTTTGTAGGATAAGTAATGCGCTAACATCAAGGTTCTTTATGATCTTAATCTTTTGACAACTAAAAGGCAAGTCTCCATTGACTGTCTACCTGACAATTTAGCTAAACATTTCAAAATTGATTTGATCAAACCTTTATGTTTCATTAGATTGTCATTAAAAAACTAAGCATAATCTAAATAAGAAGAACCGAGATAACACTATCGGACAATATTAGGTCAGGAATGTCTTTTTACTTTGTTTTATGGCTGCCACAAAGTGACAAGATATAGATCCTGCTTTAGAAAACAAAAAGGACTCTGTTTGTACGATTATTATAGTACGGTACAATGAATGTGCTGTGTCTAAAAGCTTGCACATGTCAGACGGGGCCTACCTTGACTTTGGGAGAAGATATCTGTGGATATGTCCTGCTCCTCGTAGGTGCGTCGTGGTGGGACCGAGCAGACAGTCCGTGAGTCCAGCAGAGGCAGGATGCTTAGTGTCAGGGTCACTGCTTGGTTTACAAATGCGCCCCTCATGTCCTCCATTTCCAGAGCACATGCTGATTTACCATTCAGGAACAAGATCTCATCTCCCGCTCGAATACCTAACAAAAGGTTTACATTGCAAAGCAAGATGTAGTGTTATGGCTATCACAGTAAAAATAAGTTGGGATATATCATATGCACATCCTGGCGACTGACACAATTTGTGAATGGAGACAAACAGAAGCATTGTTTGTCTGTTTGTACATCACACTGTCTGCCATAATGCAATAAGAACTGTCTGCACACTGACCACCTGTTCTTTGTTGCACTAATTGAGAATTACCACTAGATCAGCTGACCAATTAGCCACCCAACCTAGCCCATAAAGCTAACTGGTCATGACAGCTGCTTTAGGTATCTTGACAGAACGGTCATTAGCTTCTAATGCAAAACCAAGACAAACGATCTGAAGTCCTGTTACCCTGAGGCAAAGTCTTTGGCCCGCCATGCTTCCTTAACATCTTTTTTTATTCTCTGTTGGCTAGCATGATGCATAACACAGCTATAAACAGACGTGTACACACAGTTTTATGCACAGGCACCAACACCAGCCGCACATCGAGCCTAGAGTAATGACCTAGTTGTCTTGGATGTGAAATGTCAGCCTTTATTGCAGTAAAGATAACCCCCGTGGACATATACTGCGGTGTGTAGAAGCTCCCTGTATAGTGTGTCTATGTGAGAGCTTGTACAGTGGAAGAAAAAAAAGAGAGATTGTTAAAGAGCCGTTGGGCCTCTTTGTCCGGCACTGGCCTGGTTTCTTGCTTTAACCTTTAACATTAATTCCTATTCATTTGCTTTGGCTTATTTTCCACACTAATGGGGCATAATATCTACTATGCCTATTGTCTTTGATGATTCAGCTAAACATAAAAAATATTACTAGGGATTTATATAAAGTCCAATAAATGTATGCAGCTGGAGTTGGTATTCATTCATTCCACACTCGGTGGTCGCAAGCCGAAAGTGGACTGACACATCACGTTTAACATAGGCAAGGTTTTAAGTGTCTTGCCCTATGGATACTACAAGAGACAGCACCAATAGGAGCTGAGAATTTAACCACTGAACTCAGTGGACGAATGCTATCGCCAAATTGTCTGCAGTCGCCCCATCTGTACGTGCATGCCTAAAGCTATTCAAATGTTCTACCTTGTGACAATGCATTTCACTCCGTCAACTTAGATTCAGATTCACTAATATTGTTGATGCTTAAGCTAATAATACATTTACTTTCTGGCTTTAGTTGAAACATCTGGCATTGGGACACCCTACTCAACATGCATCTTTTACATTGCAAATGGGGCACTATCTCGCACTTCAATAACCTTGCTTTGACCTCGGGGCGTGCTATTTTCTCTACATTAGCGGAGTATCTGCACCCATCCATTTCTGAAACCTATTAGGTCTGTTCAGTGCTGAAAGCGGGGAGACCCACTGACACAGCTGTTGTTGGCAGGTCAGCAAAAAAAAAAAGAAGAGCTTTCATCCATTTTCAAAAAGCTGGGAATAAAAGGTCACTTTGTCATTAAAAAAGCTGTATCCACTTTTTGTTGTGTTTATAATTGATATGAACATTTTATACTTTATATTTGAAGCACAATATCTACCTAATGTGTTATCAAACTAATTCATCTTATACACTCAAAACCTGTATTCCTATTAGAAGTGTACCCAATTCACATTCATCTAAAAGTATTGTTATAATGTCTTGATATGCAGCCCCGTAGTCAACAGACACAAAGCATAAAATACAACTGGTAAATGATGGTTGAAAAGAAATGCGAGATTATATCATGTGATAATACTCAAGGATAATAGAAATAGAGACTTAGATAAATATAAGCTACAGTATGATTACCTTTAGCAGCTGCCAGTCCATCGGATTTGACTTCAGTGATGTGCAGCTGCTGTGTCCCGTCCTCATCAATCACAGCCACAGAAAAACCTACAAACGCAAATTATGAAAGACAATATTACATTATATGACCCCAATGTATCAGTGCAGGCACAATTACATCCACCCAAAAATGACCATCTTCATTCATTCTAATGTAGCATGACAGGCTAAAATCCAATTTCAAATCAATTGGATTTGGTGATTAGGAGTCTGGCCGGGACAGATCCATCTATGTCAAGAGGGCTTATAAAACTATGAATTAGAATAAGGTTAACAAGATAAAATCCTTCGCAGTTCAATGTATTGGGATATGGTAATAAAAGGGGCATGTGTGAGATCTCTCCATTTGGGCTATTTAAAAATGCATTTGCCTTTGTATTAAGTTTTATAACGTGGAAAGGCAATTCAGCAAAACAATTGGAGTGTTGAAATGGCAAGCATTTTGAGCTCTCGAAAAGGAATACGTTTAAGATTTATATTTACTCAAAATGCATGAATGAAACAAAACACAGCTGAAGGTTTTTGATGATTCTGATGATGATATTTATATTAGGGAAAGCCATGGGAGCCCACTTAATTGGAGAGCTGACATGTTATCATAAAATCAATAGAATAGCGTATTCTTTCTTTTAATGCGTTAACGATTAGCTGATGAAAAAAGCATGTTCACTTTTACGGCTTTCTATTATATCGAAACCAAATGTAGTGCTACGTCATCTACAAGCTTACCGTATCCAGAAGTGCAGGACTCGTATTTGTCAAAGCGGACCACCTTTGTCGCCTTTGGGCTGATCTCAACCTCTTTGTAGAGCTACGAAATGAACAAAACGGAAAAAAACTGAGATTTTTAAAGGACAGTAAACATGGAGAAATAGACCACATGACATTGTCTTGTAAAAAGTCAAGGTCGTTGCGCTAACAAAGAACATTGTCATGTTTTATTCAGGCTCCTTAATAAAGCAATTGTAACGTGAAGGTCGCGGGGTTAAGATGCCGGGTGAGGAGAGTGGGGGATCAGAGGGAGGCAGTGTGCAGGGGCATAGACACAGCTGTGTGTATGAAGCAACAGAAGTCTTTGGCGCATAATTTCACTTTCGGTAAAGATATAATGAAGTGCTATCATGGGCTAAAGATGGCGGTGGGTCGGATGATCAAAGGGAAAAGATAAAAGAAGGGATTAGAACGATGAACGTGGTTAGAGAGAGGGTCGAGTGCGTCACCAACACAGATCGGAGTGCTAGGCAAGATATTCTAGATGGGCTGTTTTAGTCTTAGTAAACAAAATAACCACATATAATAAACACAACCCGACTGTACGGTTAATGTATGGTTTTGCATTATTTATAAGTAACACTGTGCTCGTTTGTGGTCTATGCATCCAGGGAATTGCACACAAAATCATAAAACATGCACAAGCAAGCCTCAGAAATTAATTAATAATCAGGTGATGACTCAGGTGATAATCAAAAAAAGAGCCCAACAATGACTGGTAAACAAACTCGACAAAGGCTGAACTTTGGTAATACAATAACGTGTCAATACATGCTGCTTACTTACCACGTCAGAAATTTCCTCTTCAAGTTTTGGTACATAGATCAGCGTCTTGTTGTCAACCCAAACTTTGAGGCGGAGGTAGTGACTAGAGGTTTCGAGTTTGTGCGTCTGAAAAGTAAAAATACAATGATAAAATAACACACAATCATTAAAGGCACACTGCGTAACATTTTGGACTATACTGTTGCCATCAGTACAAAACATGTTCCTAATGACCAGGTCAGCACAGAAAATGCTATTACTGCAGTGGGTAATCAAAGAATAGATTTGGATGAGAACCCGTTTTAATCTCATGGAGACGAGCTGCGGACGTACCCACTCCTGGTGAAGTTACGTCCTCGGGGAGGTAAATTGCTCACAGCAAAGGCACATGTTTGTTTGTACTTTTATGAGGTATACTTCAAGAAAATGAAAATATCTGTCATAAAATAAATCCTTGTATTTCAATTTTATTTATTGGGTAAAATTCTATACAGTGTGGCTTTAAAAATGCCCCACTTTCCTACCAATTTCTTGAAAAGACAATTATATCTAAGACTTTGCATTTACAACATATTTATTTAACTTCCTTAGTGGAAATGGGAACAGGACGTGTCATTCATACTGTACATAAAGGCCAAAAGTGGGCCTCAGTATCATTGTGATATGGATTCTCCCTCTTCCTGTGTCGCTTTTGTTTTTAGATTAATATTCTCGCTTCTTCACTTGTGTAAAACTATGATTGAACACTTACCACTGATCTTACCATCCAATCAATCCAACTAAGTAGCAATTACAAAAACATGAAAGCTTGTCACATGCATTTCACTGTAAGATTACTCGTATTAATAGCCTTTGCCGTAACTAAAGATGGTATTCTTTACTGTCAACATCCCCCAGTGAAAGGATAGTCATGCTATAGGGCCATGGATGTACCATATGTATTATTGAATTTGAAGGATGAAACATGCACGACTGTAAATTAAACACTCCAGTTCTTGTGACATCTTTCTGCCATATACACAGTGCACAGCGCCCACAGACACATCAATCAATATATGAATATATATATATATATATATATATATTCACTGTGTGGGTCTGGACAAACCCTTAAGTGGGAGGATAGTGTCATCACCAATGTCACGTCTATAGGCATCATATTACTGAAGAGGCACTGAGACAGATACAAAGAGAAAAGTATCTTGCAGCCCTATTTTTCAGAAATGCTCATCATGCTTCCTGGTCTTTTTAGTGGGCTTGGCCTATAATTGATGGTTTCGGTTTCCATGTAATTCACATAATTACCATGTTATTACACTTTTAGGAACCATGCTATTTCTATACCATTACAACGCTATTACTGTGTTGTAAAGTAAAGCGCTACTGCATTTGCTCATGTGTGTATCTAAAGAATAAATAACTGAAAAGTAAGAACCAAGTAACAATAAAATATCAAATGACTTTATATTTCCTGCTTTACTGTGAGTTTTTTTCCATTCTTTGTTATACTGTTTTTTACAATTAACATACGGAACATGTTCCAATTTACAGTAATGGTTAAAAATGTAAAAGTGCACACCTTGCAGACTGAGCTGAGAACCTCCAGCGCCGTCTCTCCGGGCCGGATGACTGCCAGAACGGGCTGATCGTTGGGTAAACACACCCACGACGGAGCCAGATAGTCGGGCACCCACATGTCGCTGTCCACGTTCTGCTGCGGAAGACTCTGCACCGAACCCTCTTTTTCCTTCTGAAAAATACAGCAAAGGCAAATCATTTAACTGCTGTTTCACATTAGGCAAAACAAAGGACAGCATGACGCGTTATTGTAAAAGCCTTTCAGTTCGTATCAACGTTTAGACAGTGAAAAGATGCTGCATTGCATTAGTGACAGTAATATTCTTCTAATGCATCATAATTTTGCTTTTAGACACCAGATAGGTGATGATTGATTGGACTGATGTGATGGGGAGCGCTGGTGGTCTGGAGATCTTATAACACAATCTAATTCATTAGTGGAGCTGATAAGAGCCCCCCTTTGTACATCTGCTTTGTATGTGTGCGCTCTGGCCTCTACATGCTGCAGCCTCCATCTTGTCACTTTGACCTCTGGCAATCTGGCAGCCATGACAGCATTCCTCCTCTCCATCCCTAACCCCTTTATTCGACCCAACACTGTCCGTTAGCGAAATCTAATCTTCTGCTATCGCCTTACAGCAGCACCCACAAATCCCGCCTTTTGTCCATTTTGTCCCCTGACTACGGAGTATCGCAATAACGTTGGCTCCCTTTTATTTAACCTCTTAACCCCCACCTGAACCAAGCACATATCGTCCTGTTTGCTATTACCCAAATTTAAAAAAAAGTCTAAATATCGAGAAAAACGAGATGAAAATGACGATGAAAACGCAACAAAAACAGCCACAAAGTGCAACAAAAAAGCAATGAAAATGTGACAAACAGTCATAATCAAGCCACTAAAAAGCAATACATCAAAAAAGGTTGGGAAAAAAAGTGACAACACGGCAACCACTGGCTTTAAGACTCTCGTCTAGAAGCTTTAAGATTTGGGTAATGCTGAACACTTGGTTAAGAGTAAGAGGTTGAAACTGCGAACCACTAGCAATATAACATGTGATTTTAAAGAAAGTTATTGTAGCGGTGCAGCCAAGACATACAAATACAGATAAAAGAAAAATCGAGTCAAAACAGAACAACATGAATGAACAATTACTACTATACTTTATCCGTATTCAAATCAAATTTATTTATATAGCACATTTAAAAACAACTGTTGTTGCTTCACAAAAAGGTCTATAGCACACAAATAAAAGACAATACACATTCATACAAGCAGTAAAGCACTAACAGCTCGGATTTTATACTACACTGTCGTTTAGGCCCTAATATTTCACACTACTGCCCGAAAGTTTATTTGTCAACAAGCTAATAACACATTTAGAGATAATAAATCAATTAACCTATTGGGAATTATTGCTTTTCAAAGCACACAGTCTTATAATTAACTCGTCTATTTCATTTAGTGCCAGTGCCCATCTTTTTCTTTTACTTCATTGATCCGCTCATCCCTTCCTCCCTCTATTATCACAATGCAATATGCGTATCATAAGCAATAGGGTCTCTGTCAATGAAGTTGATGGCGTTGAGTGCTGGCCATAGATGCGAGGTACACATTTCCATTCACACAAATAATCAAAACAAACACGCTTCAAGACTACAGACAAAATCGGGGTATGGCAAGAGAGACACCCCCTCCAGCTAACCAAACTCCCCGGCCCGGCTCCGCACCATCTGGCTCCCCTCCTGGCCCATCTACGGTACCCCCGCTGTGGGCGAGAGTCCAAGGCAACACATTTTTCTTCCTATTCCCCAGAACAAACACTGGCGCGGCACATGAACAATTAGAGAGGGGGAAACGAGACACTGTTTACAATGTAGCGTCGACTCCGATATTCTCAGTTAGCAGCTACAGCTCTGATGAGAAATATCGTACAAGACAGAGCAACAGAGGGTTATAGCAATCACCTGGACTAGGTAATTTAGTTCAAGGGGATTATTTCTCATTCCACAGCTTCGTAAGTTCCTCTAATCAGGAAGCTTGATAAGCTAAGCTCAGCTCACAATTTTACTTATCTACCGTATTTTCCGGACTACAAGTCGCTCCCGAGTATAAGTCGCACCAGCCACCCTGGTGCACCGTTGACAAGCCTCTCCTGGCAGCACGTTGTTCAAGCACCCATTTGCGAACTTGTTCCTCTAGCTGTGGCCATCTAGCTTTTAGCCCGCGATTAGCTTTTTTTGTTTTCTTCATTGCAGCAAGAGTAACCTCCGCTTTTCACCAGTCCCTTACAAGGTTCTCACTCACTCCAACGCATATTTCACTACTCGCACTTGCAGCTTGTAATCTGCAGAATATGATTTTCTTTTTGGGGGCTTTGTGTTCAGAGTAGCAGATACTGGTACACCAGCCTAGAGCGCCCTCTAGCGGCTGTCAGGGTAAATTTTTTTGAAGTTATATAATTTGATATACAAGTCACACATGAGTATAAGTCGCACCCCAGCCAAACTATGAAAAAAAGTGTGACTTATAGTCCGGAAAATGCAGTATATAACAATATAGCATGAGACATAATAAAGGCCACTTATTTTTTAAATCAACCTTCTTCTTCAGAGTGACAAGTAAATTCACTTGGAAAACACACACAGCTTTTGAGTTCAAATGCTCTCAAAACATTACTATAATTTCATTTCAAAGTGATATTTTTCCTCCCTCGTGAGGTGTTCCAGGCATGTCCTATTGGGAGGAGGCCTCGTGGAAGGCCCAGGACACGCTGGTGGGACTATGTCTCCGAGCTGGCCTGGTGTCGCCTCGGGGTCCCCCCAGAACAGCTGGAGGAGGTGTGCGTGGATCGGGAAGTCTGGGCATCTCTGCTGAGACTGCTGCCCCCGCGACCCGGCCCCGGATAAAGCGGAAGAAAATGGATGGATGGATGGATGGATGGATTTTTCAAAGCCTTACACATGGCATGATTTGTTCTCCCTGTGAGTCTTGTGAGTCTTTTAAAAGGGGGGAAAAATATTACGAGGACTGCTCAATTAATCATATTGCACTTTTGGCTTTAATTCATACAAAGTGCTGCCTTCGTGCTCCGCTTTTGAAGCCGTCTTTTGCCAGCGTCATAAAATATAAAGCTCTCAGTCTTGTCCTTGTGCAACCCTCGGGTAATTGGACGTTCTCGGCTTGCATTTCTGATAGGACTTTGCCTGAAAGTCTCAATCCCGTCATGTCGTTGAATAATGAAAAGTCACTCGTTATTTGAAACTGCCTATAAGTTGCAGCAGTCAATATGGCGGGGGACAGATGGTGCAAATCTGCCAAGTCCCTCTGATACCAAGCGCCAGAATAATTAGACGAAGCATCAGAAAGCTAATGATCTGAACATATCAGATCAAATTTGCCTCAGCGGGATTAACAGACAGAAAAAGCCCTCAGTCGATGGTCTGTGATCGTGATGGGTTCAGAGCTCCAAGCAAATACAAAGAAGAAAAGGATACTATGTCGCAATGTTGATGAGCGTGGGCAAATGAAGATGGTAAAAGGAATTACAAATAAAGTAATAACTACTGAAAGTGCACACAAAAGGTAAAAGTCACAACCACAAATTTACTGCAAATAAGATCTTTTTCACAAACTAAAAAGAAATTCCAATATGTACCGCGTTTGGAGATCCTTAAGAATATTTAAATTTTGCTCTAATATTTGCCTTAACTTCACCTCGAAAAACCCCCAAAAGCATAACCAGAGCAGTGAAGGGATATTGGTTAAGTGAAAGAGGGTGGAAAATCCAATGATGTTCATGGCCTGAGGGTCTTTACGAGCCCATTATACTGATACAAGGGTTTATCAGCTGCCTCGGTGATTTCAATGCAGCGCTATGAGCAAGGAGTTTGCCCTCAGCCCTGCAATTTTGATTTTCTGTCGAGAAAATGCCAATGCAAGAAACAAAGTGATAAGTGGGGTTTTAGCTCTGGGCAAAGCGGTCCATGTATCGGCAAACACTGTATCTGATGTTGAACTCTATCACTCTCTTAGTGCCCTTTTGAGAAAGGCTCTACTAAATGTGTTGAATTCTTACCGATTTCTCGCTTGAAGTGTCTTCAAACATCCGCTCCAGAGGTTTTCGAACCGGCTCCATCCCATCAACAAACACCTAAAAACATTAAGGGAAGTAGGTCACTTTTAAGTCAATGTGATTCCACATCTTTAAATTAATATTATTTTGCTTATACCACACAATTCTATACTTTTATATAATCACGCACCTGGTTGATGGAGGGATGTGCTTTGCTCTTTCGTTTGGAGGTGGTGTCCAGGCCCCACAGGGAGGAGAATCGGCTCCTGCGTTTAGTGGAGGCGCGAGGCATGGCTTGGTTTCTCCGTCTGGTACCGCATTCTGTTCGAGCCGACACCTGCAATATCCACGTTTATTCAACGCTGAGCGGTGATAGACATGCACCTTTTACATGAGCCATGAATCTCTTCAAGTGTGACAGTGCCTTCACAACCTGTCCTCACCTCTTACACCCAGTCACTGTGATTGGACACAGGAGCGTGGTCACATGTCTCAAAGCTCAATGTGATTAACAAATATGCACTTAAAGAATGTCAGTGTCTCTGAAGGTACAGTGTGGAATTGAATGAGATAAATGCTATATCTTTGAATCTAAAATGTAGTATTCTTACTATAACAGGTAATACAAATACAGATAGGTCATACATATTTTATACTTACTACATGATGTGATTTGTATGTCAAATGGTTCTACAGTGAGCTAATATTACAAAATAGATCACAGCTACTTAATTAATTCAAGTCAATTCCCCCTAACTGCTAATTTACCTACCCGTAGTATTAAATTGCGTTTTATCATTTGTTACAAAAAAATAGAAAACACTTTCCAATAATGCGGGCTCGGAAGCACACACAGTTCCATGACTCCAGATAATTGTATTACAAAGTGTTTACTATAAATAGAGCAATACCATGGGAGTGGTATATTCAAGTAAGTACTGTATGTTCTCTATAGAAGGCAGTGTTATAATATTTGTTGGCATTTTTCTGGGTTGCAGCCGAGCTAAATGTTGACAGGGAGAATTTCTTAATCTGAGCTGAAATGTTATAAAGCGCTACACATTGCAGAGCCACACACACAGTGCACACATTTCAACCGCTTATGACACAAAATCAACACTTTCAGCCTCCCGCTTCGTGTAGTTTACTGTCCATGCAAACAGGAACGAGTGTTGGCAGTTCTGGGTTAATTCACATTAAACCACTGGGCCACACTGACTCACTCTGTGGTCTAACACAACGACGTCTTTTACATGAATCTAAGGCCTGTGCACACATTAGCACAGCCGCGTGTGGGCGTCGGCTACTGGTCTCTTCTCATAACGCACAGCTCTTATATCAGAGAACTCTTCCAATGTGTGCAGTTGCAAGAGTTACACTTTAAAATGTGTTCATATTTTTTATGCTGTTAAAAGCATATTATTATTGAGGTTAAGCCCAACATAATTACTTCATCCTATGAGAAAAGGTTTGAGCCACAAGTGGGTTATATTTAGGTGGCTGCACCCTGAGCAAAAGTAAGTAATCTAATGTAAATGTAATGTAAAGGTGTCTAAAAATAACATGTGCCAGAATATGGAAAGATATGTTATGTTACACCATGCTAATTTGAAATATGATATGTAGAACTAGTGGCCAGTAAGGAAACATGTATATACTACACCAGACAGTGAATGAGGTTGAGGGAAGACGTATAAAAACGCAGACAGACGTAGATGCGACCAGACTAAACAACAGTGAGTAAGTGAGACAAAGGATGTGGGGGTGTAGGCGGATCGTGGGGAGAGAGGGGTGCAGTGCAGTAAAGGGTGCTAAGCCTATTTGTGGGAAAGTGCCTGAGGGATGGCAGCGCCCCAACAGAGCAAGTATTGATCTGCCAATCACCAAAAGACAAAATCAACCTTTGACAGCTCGTGCCTGCACAGGGGACCGTCAGGTTTTTCCAAGTGAAAGTCAATGTGTTTAAAAACACTTTGATACCATTCACTGTATGATGGTTAAATGTTTTATGGGTACACACTTAATTAAAATAATTGACATTACAGGCCAAATATCTATGTACTGTATTCCCCTAGCCTGTTCTGTTTCTGTTATGGCTATCTGTTTCGTTTCTTCCCGCTGTAAATGTAATTGTAATTGTAATGACATTTACCACAAATTTCGGATTTGGTAATGCCAAAATTAGGGCAGTAACAATTGTAATACCAATATGTGTGATATATCTAGTTCTATTGAGTGTATGTGAGAACAACTCAGTTGCCTAAGGTGAAATTGTCTCATAACCGTTGACTTCCTGGATAGCACAAGGGACATGCCGTTCATACCGTTCATACTGCGCTTCATTTCGTACATTCTTAAGGGACCAAGGTGTCAATACAGGCCGAGTATAGAACATGAGGTAATGGGCCGACTCTGGGCCTCAGGCCAAAGCGGTCATCGCCTGCAACAATATATATCGGCAGAAAGCTTTGTTTGCCACTCAGAGGTTGATGATATGGAGACTTCAAAACTGTAGGTGATGAATAATTGGTTGGGGATACGTTCACATAAGGTTCACCAAAGGAACACTGTAATGCTTGGTGTGAATTTTATTATTACTCATATGTTCTTGATTATTTTGTGTGTGTTCCTGCCGCTTATTGATCATGGGAAATCCAAGATTTCATGTTCTCACGCGTACTTACCATCTTATTTATCACAAACAAAAAGTCACGATTCACAAGCACAGAACTGATTTATCATTAGTTTTGGTGCTTGTGAAGAGAAATGTGACCCATCACGGAAACCAGGGACACAACTCTGTTTTGGGGCATTTTGAGATGGGTATACATTATGAGAGTGTAGTCTTCAAGCTTTCCAATGATGTGTAACACATGGAAATCTGATCATATTTGGAAACGTAGCGGCAATTTGAAGTTAACAATTCCCAAAAGGCCAAAGGGCTGAAAAAGCTTTTTAAAGGCATTTTACACATTTAATGTGTAAAATGCCTTTTAATACTGTGCAAAGACCTGAGGGATACCCATTTCTGCTATGACAATTTTTAGCCAACAAAGCATTGATTTCTGTCTTATATGTTTATGTGTTACAATGTTTGTGTAGGTTGATGCACTCTTTATTAACTCATAACATTTTCTAAATAGGCATCCCAAAGACTCTGCACACTCTCGAGTTATTGACTGTAAAGGAATAAGTAAATATTAGTATGTTTATAACCATACCAGAGCATGGAAAGAGGAGACAGAGAAGATCCCTAATCGTCCCATGGCCAGTTTGGAGGGCCGTGAGGCACAGCCCAGCAGGCGTTTAGGATTGGGAGGCTCACTCCCCTGCAGACTGGCCAGGTAGCACCGGCAGCGGAACAGATCCATGTGAAAACGCTCCAGGTTTTGTTCCCACAGGAAGATCTGAGGAAACACACGGATATAGAAACCAACAGATTTGTGATTGTGCAATGGTAACCTCTAGAGATAAGATACATAACTCCGGGAACTATGTGAAGAGCTCTGCTCCAGAAAAGCAAGTGACCACACAAAAAGAAAATTCTTTTTTTTTTACATTGCTGTGTTGGTTTACTTCATACTGTACCAGTTTAGACATTCTCCCACTTTTGCTTGGTGTTCTGTGAGAGTGTGGGTAACTTTAACAGAAACCGGCCAGGGCAGATATGAGAATACATTAGTGTGCATCTACTCTAGGTTTGCTTCTGGCACATATACTTGAAATCATCTTAAATAAAGCATTTATTATATAAGGTAGATCACTGTGTTGGTCTAATAAGTGGTGCGACGTGGGAGTGTTGTTGAAGCATTGCTCACTGACACACAGCCTCCACTGGTCACTGACCTGCTGCAATATGTACAATGTATCACACTGTGGGCTGTGGGAGGTGGACTCAAGCACACAAGACACTAACTTGGCTTGAGCTGCACTAATGCCAAAGAAAATACTGCAATCCTGTTTGTTTATGTTATACATATCTGAATAAAGGCAAAGTTACCATAAAGCAACTTTCTATCTTGTAGTTGATCTATAAATCCAATTTAAAAGGTGCATTATTCAACCTTTTATGCAAAAAAAATAATTTTAAAAAGTCTGCGTATTTGACCTTGTAGTACGAGTGGTCAGCATGGAGCACTGAATTTCAATCACGGTAGTCTCGACAACGCTCCAGGATCAATAGTTTTGTAGGTTTTCTGGTGAGAGGGTCCGTCAGCAGAGAAAACCTTCCAAACTATTCATCCTGGAGTGTCCTAGAGATCACTGTGATGGAAAGTAAAGGCTCCATTGCTGAACACACATGCAGCCTCTGGGTCGCAACAAGGTCAGATACAAAGTTGCATAATGCACGTTTTAAACTACAAATGGCTGCGAGTTACAAAGTACATGGCTGAAAAAGATTAAGCTTTGGCCTTGTGAGACTGAGGCAGCTTCTACTATTAGTTGATCTAAAATTAAAATTATTTCCCAAACTATTTTTAAATAGCACCTGTTGGCAATAACATACGTCAATGAATCAGAAGAACAACACACCTTCACGAACTGTCGTAGGCGTTTACTATAACCATTCACTGAGTAAGAACCTAATGCCACACAATACAGAGACCTGCTCAAACAAGGAGGTCCATTATGTGGTGAAAGCAAATTCTCAAGCTCAATTTTCGTGTACACACAGAAGGATGTTCATTCACAGCGAATTACGAACACATCCGGACACGCAGGGAGTAAGTACAAGGCTTTACGCTCAAAGTTTCCCTCCATGTGAACAAACCGGATCTTAAAGGCGGCCCCAAACCAAAACTGTAATTACAATAAATGGAGTTTGCCTGCATGTGTGTACGTGTAAGTGTTGACATTTCTTTTTATACTGTAGTTTTTTGGATTATTATGAATGAGAAGAACAAGCTGAAAATTGGGAAACATCTGTGCCCGGAAATATTGTTGAGATGATGGCATGCAGTTCAGATGATTTACTGCACTCTATTCTTGAATCTATCTTTTGAGCGCATATATGAAAAAAGGCACCATCAAATTCGGGGTTGTTTTCATTCAAGTCAAGCAGAAAGTATAAACATAGAATAAACACGAGGGCCATTGCTTAACGTGGCGGTTGAAGTCATTAACTCTCAAACTTTCATATCAAAAACACTAAAGAGAGAAAGGATTAATTGACGCACATTTCTCATGGGTCACAACAGTTTGCAGGAGAGATGTGAGCTAATACGTCTTCTTAAACATTTTACCTGCTCCAGTATGGTCTTCCTCTTCTTGGTGTCAGTCACCGTCGACAGCTGCATGTCTCCCATCTTCTTCATCTTCTCATCCATGTCGATTTTCTGCTCCAGTTTTCGGATCTCGGTTCGAAGCAGTCGGACCGTGTCGTCTCTGTGGTGCTGTCGGGCCAGAGCTGTGGCGCAGGCCGAGTGGATCGCAGTGATCCAGTTCTCCAGCTCTGTCTGACTTGAGGTCTGGAAGAAGAGCGGGGAAATTACTTCAAAAAGGTCAATAAGCATTACAACGAGAGCCTCCATGAACTACTTTTGAGGAGTAAAAAGTGCAGAGGTATTTCTGCTTACAGTAACTATGGAACATGAACAGTTCGTAGCCAAGATTACATTTCAAAAGAAAATGTCCTCTTCATGTTTTACTTTATTAGCATAAATGTATTCAGATTTGACTCATCAAGTTTAAAACAATAAATTAATATTTGAAAGGTAAATACTTGGAACAGGGTGAAGAGCTAGTTGTAGTTCCTGAACCACAAGGATATGGTTCTTGTTGATACGTATTATAATTGGTTGAGTTTTACCTTTGTTAATGGAACATAGGTTCATTTATTTGTAACACCAGCATTAAGAAATATCAGCAGATAAAATTACCAGCAGTAGAAATAAGGGAACTGCCAGAAAACTGATTTGATGCACATGTCAGGGGAACAGGGGCCATTTTTCCTCACATTTGTCATCGTAATACTTATCTCCTCATGCATTGATTGGATGTCACGGAGGACAGCTGCCGTGAATATAAACAGATATAATTCAACGTCACACAATGGACCCTGGTGTGGATCACTGTCTCAGACGACAGTGTGGCCTTTAAACACGTCACACATAAAACAAATACACAGTGCCCCATCTCCCACTCGCCGCTAAATGTCAGGTACATGCGTCCGCTCTCACAGGCTCCCCAGGGGAAATTAGAGACCCCTTCGTGCTCATCAGTCTTTCGGGGACTATATTACATTAAAAGCTCATTAATGACACAAATTGAATTGTTATAGACCAGCGTGGTTCTCTAACGGCATATGGGAAATTATGCTGTGGGCTGGATTTTTTTTAAAGATGAAAACCGATAAATTATTGATTAATCCAATGAGTGGAATTACTTGAAAATTCAGATCCAAACTAAACTGAGGGACAGCTTCTCAAGGGGAATAATGGCCATCTTAAACAAAGTCCCCTTACAGTGTCCGCCCCACGTGGAGGAGCAGTGGCTCTACTCTGAGCTCTTTCCAGCTGACTGAGCATCAAAACCTTTTCCTTGAAGGCGATCCCGATAATAAATACTATTGTATCAATTGCAAGCAAGAGATTGGTACATAACCACACTGCAATAGGAGCCGAGAAACTACAAATGCTTTGCTTTTGTAGGAACGCAGAGTGAAAACTTTAAGAAGCACAAGGCCTTTTTCTGCATGTTGTTGTTATGTCACTGAAAAGTGTTGAAAAGCAAGCGTCTCTCACCTGGAAAAGGAATGCATCTCCAATTGAGTTACTGAGGCAGAAAACAAAGTCTTTCTTTGGATGTTCGGGCACAGCCTGCACAATGCTGTTCTCCACCCACAGTGCGTGTTTGGGAGTGCTGTTGTGGTCTATACCCGATCGACCGTCTGTTTCGTACAAGTAAAGAGTGCAACCTAGAGAAACAAGAAACACATGAAATTATTGTTCTTGGATCAACGGGCCATAAACAAGTCAATTATGTACCCTTACAAAACACAATAAAGAAGATGTATGATCTGACTTTTGAACACAATTTCTACAATATGACAACGCCTAATGGGAGAGGAAAAAACAAGCATGGGTCAGGTGGACAATGCAGTTATTTAACTAAGGACAGCCGAGGTGACAGACAGGAATGCGGCCGCAGATGCTCCGTCTCGTGCATTTGAAGGGGACAGGATTGGATTACACACGAGGGGAACTGTAAAATTAAATTGCGGGAGGGAGAGAGGAGAGGATCCATGAGGCCACACACGAGGGGGTGCGAGAGGGGACAGTGGAGGTGAGAACCAAGGGCGCACACTGTGGTTGGACTGATGTGATTACAGCCAGACTCCAGCAGAAGACAGAGATTTAACGGGAGAGGCCAAGGTGAAGATATTAATCTGAACCTAACAAGATGGCTGAAAAATGACATGAGAGTTTGACGCATGTGTTTTTGACGCTGCCCCATGCCTCATGCTTCAGGCCTTTATGGCTTTATTTTGGTAAAGAATAATACAGTTGATGTAAAATAGAGGAAAATAAAACTGAGCGCATTACCTCTTAGAGAAACCCAGTAGCGTTTCCATTTGCGTCTTGTGGCTGTCTCCACTTTTTTGTTTTTCTTATGAACCAGGAAGTTCTTGACAGACAGCGCTCCTGCCTTCCGGACGGTGCCTTGAGCCGAGCCGATCACAGTGTCTGAGGGGAAGATGCTGCTGAGGGTGCCACTGCTCTGCTCGTCACTCACCGCTGACCCGGCTTCCTCTGTGCCGTCTCTGCCCTGGTGAGTCTAACGAGACAAACAGCGTACAGACAGCGCATCAAATTCTGACCTCAAATCAAGATGAAGATGTATTGACTTTATAGTTCACTGTGGAGGCTTTACTTTTCTCTCTGTGGGAGAGGTTATTGGCCCATTTTTCCAGTGGTTATATGTAGAGATTCAGACTAGTCCAGGGGTAAATGACAATCTACTTAACCGTCTATGGAGTGTTCTTATGGTGTTACCGCATTGCTGTACGTCTTGAACTTCAATTATGGCACTTTATCTTAGTCGCCTTAAACTACATTAGCATTTTGTGAAAGTTTCTCAATGTTACATACCCATGCCTGATTGTCCAGCTCTTTGCGGAAGTTCTCGTAGATCCCCCCTCTCCCCCCTTCGCCCCCTCTGCCGTCCCCTCCTCCGGCGCTGCTGCTGCCACTGTCACTCCCGTTAAAGATACTGCTGTCTGCCGCGGAGTACACAGAGAAGGACGTTGACATGGCCTTACAGCGGCGGGACAGGAGGTCCGCCTCTCCGTCCATCTCCGCGGTAACGCCGTCGATACCACTATCGCCATATTCACTGCCCTCACCCAAAGCACCAGAGATGTCCTGTAGAAACCAAACAAAGATGGCATACAGGTTCGGTCAGAGCAACTTGGAACAAGAAAGACACAGGTAATTTAAAGGCACGAAGTACTTTATTATAACTAATATTTCTACGCCTGCAATACAAATGCAATTACTCTTTAACCCTCGTGTGGTCCTTCAATTTTGCACCCTTTAAAGACCCTAATGTCAAAAAAAGAGCCTGAAAATTACCACACATTCATTTTTGTTTCTGCTTCTTTTTACAAAAATCCTTCAGTGGCTTTTGGGCCATTTCGATGGGCTCCAGTGGCTTTCGGATCAAAATGACCCAAAGACCACACAAGGGTTAATATAAGGTATGACAAGGCGGCACATTTGATCAGAAATGAATTGAAATTGCATCTTGAATGGGTGAAACACAAAGAGTGTAAATCACAAAGAATGCCATCATTTGGGCAGTATAATATCCTAAAACTCCAGTATTTGTGTGGTTTTAATCAGTATAAAAACTCCTAACATTGTTTTTGAGACGACTACAAACATGTTCTGAAATGCTTGTGATTTTTGTCTGGTTAAATAGTTCATATCCACTTGTCTGGAAGAATGATTAAATATAGGCTTTAAAATGCAGCCTATTAATACACTCCCACAGCATGCGGCAAGAGTGTTCAAGCATTTGGAGAGGTTAGAATTTTTTTGGGGAAAAAGTAACGCTTTGCCATACATGAAGTCAAAAGAATAAGTTTGCTTCAGAAAAGGTATTCAGAAGTCAGAGGAAACAGTTTGTACTTTTCGCCTCAGACTCTTTACTTTGCTAAACGATACTCTGTGTTTTAGCACTTTTCTTTGTTTTGCTTGTGTTGTGATGTTTACTTTTATTTCATCTAACAACTCCTTCCACTCGGCGTGATAAATTTATAATAAGCACTTAGGAAGCAGCGCTGTCCATGGGAGACGGGTAAAGCCTGGATGCTATTTTTATATTATTTTTGGTATTTCATGCATAAATAACGCAAGAGATAGCCAAAGATTTTGAAGCCCCCTCTTACTTTATCCACTCTGAGGCTTTTACAAGTGAACGCATTGTAAAAGCCTGTTTTGACCTTCTAAGGGAATCCCCCTATTTGACCAATGTTAGGGCTTAAGGTAACAAATAGCTTGAGTGAGTCTGCAACGGGAAACCAGGTCAGTGCCTCCTGGACGTCTATACATTACATGAAGAGCCAGACCACACACAGTAAAAGTTTCTGGTTGTCATCATAGGCGCCGATTTATGTTTTCCCCCGTGGGTGCTCAGTCAGCCGGTACTGTCATGTGACGCACACCGCCTCACATTTACCTAAACAGAAATGCAAGCTACTTGGCAATGTCTACTATCATCTTATACACTGAGGCTATTTTTTGAGAAAGCAATAAACATGCATTGGTGCGCTGCGCGCAACTCACCATTGTTGGCAAACTTGGCACTAGAAGTAGTTGTAGAGGCCGTCTCATAATGAATGGAGACAGTCTCCTCGCTGGTGGAATCTTCTGATAAATGCAATTTCTTTCTAATTACAAATCTGTCCATTGTTATCTTAGTGCGTTTTATTAGCTTCTTGGTCATTAGCCCATTGGCGGCAAACGAGCTTTGTTTTTGGCCGAAGTTACGTACACGGCGTTGGAGCATCATGTTGATAATGAGATCAAGGATTTGATTGACAGTGAGGATTTTTACCTAGCAACACACTGCCCGCGTGCCCAAATTATATTTTCCCTAGACGTATGAATTGGAATTATAGAAAAACAATATGCCCGATTGAATTCTATTTCTATAAAGTATTAGCAATATAATTTGTAAGAAAGTAAAATCGTCACAGGGGTATCTCGATCCAGGGACCTTTGGCATGAAAGTCAGGCGAGGTTACCGTTCGACCACGCTACACATACTTAGTGCTTAGTGTCACATTCACATTTGTATATGATGGTAGGACCCGCGCCTGACTGTTACGAGAGAGAAGTACAGTTTTAATTATTCGCTTGTTTTATTCAATGGGACATTTTGTGAATTCAAGGTAAATTCGCCTGGGTGCTCAAAGATTTGGCTGGGTGCTCGAGCACCGGAGCACCCACGGGATCGGCGCCTATGGTTGTCATTAGTTTGAGTTTCTGGTTCATGGCTCGTGAACATTTGTGCATCCTACAGTCGGCTCATGAGGAAACTAAAAGTTTTTTTTGGCATATTTACATTTATATGTTCATTAATATGCATTGTCCCTTTAAATAAATAAATAGTTGAGGGGGGGAACAAAGAGAAGAAAAATCAAAACTTTGTATAATTACTCCAAAACTATTATACCAAATGCTGAATTATAAATACAGTTTTCTACCCAATAAAGATACAAAGACATGGAGAGGAGCAAAGTAGCTTAACAGCCCATCAATACATAAATAACATGACGCTTTATGTTAGCCTCATGCTACATGCTAACGCTGTGCGTGCCTATGTTCCCTGGGTGCAATTTCTTTTGAGTTGGTACATCAACCAATCATATTTTTTTGTCTTTTTTTACAGTCTATGGCATTGGCCGCTGGCTGCTGAGATTTAGTATTTTGTTAATAAAAAAATATATACTTTCTTCCCCTCGGTGAGGCCACGCCTCCTTGTATGACGCAATGCCGTCTGTATCTATTGTGCATGTATTGGGTATTAAAAAAAGGTGCTACAATTTTCATTTATCACACAAGGGCAAGTAAATGCTATTACCAACTAATCATTATCTAAGGTTTGCCCCACCAAAGACCCATAGTTACTGGGAGTTGAATAAATATAGAGACACTTATGAACTAACCTGTGTAGTCTGCGCTCTCCGTCCTTGAAAGGTAGGGCAGGGCGGCGCAGCTATCCCCAGCCCAGACAGACCTTCAGAGAGGCAGTGGGACCTGCGACAGGGGAGCGTGAACGCCCCGTACCCGCTGCCCTCTTCGTCTGTGGGAGACATGAGCCCCTCCTCCCCCTCCTCTTCATCGCCGTCACAGTCTCTGCGGTTTTTGGTGAAACGCTTTCTCTGCCCCCTGAGGCCTGGGCTCTGGCTGCACAGATGGTCGAGCGACGATGCCCTTTCTGCAGAACCTAACACATGCAGGGGGTAAATGCAAGACAGTTATGTGTATACTCCAGGTTGTTAAGAAAAGTCTGCAGGCCAGACAAATCATCAAGTAGCTACAGATTTATTGGAACTATGATCATTAACCTTATACTCCAGAACACCCTTCTTTTTGTAGTATGGGATTTCTATCCTTATTCTCCAGCCCTGTCCATTATACCGAGCGGGCTGACCACATGGGGGGGGAACACTAAAATGTCGACTTTGTGCAGTTAAAGCAACCGCGGCCTCCTGTTGATTTCCAGCTGCTTCAGCCCGGCATCAAAGCTGTGATGGAGTCAAGTACGGACAGAAACGGAGGCTCAGTAACCTTCTATCATAGGCAGTTAGCATTTCTTTTTGACATTTATGTTGTATTTTGCAGTTTCTAAAGATCTTTTGTCAGAATAGATGGAATACGCTCGGGAGAGAAAAGGTGAATAGAAGTGAACAAATTATTTCTGTGGCAATTGAATGAGAACCATTGTCATCTTTGCAAAAACGCCACACTCAGTTGTCAAGCCTAGAACCAACAAATCACTGTAATCACTGTTTATAATGGAATCATATTTTGTTTTTTTTCCAGCGCTTGTGTGGTATCTTTAAATAAATAAAACAAACAAAAAACAGTTGACAAATCTTCAGTACAGTGAAAAACCCCTGGAAAAAAGTCTAAGTATTCTAATTATTACATTTACTGACAGCCCCCTCACCTGCGCTGCCTCTGGGATGGGTGAACTCTTCCACCTCGGCTGCGTCGATGATCTCCTCTGTGCTCGTCATATGGCTCAGGTCTGACAGGGAAAACTCCAGACTGTCTTCCCTCCACATGTCGGCAGACTTTGAGCGCTTCTTTTTGAAACTACTGCTGCCATCTTGACTGCCCTCGGTCATCCTCAGCATATACCTCTCATCTGGATCCTCCCCTTCCCCCATTGAATCCTCCCCTCCATCCGGAGCGACCGTGTCCGCCTCTGAAGTCTCCGGGGTTGGCGTTGCTAAATTGTCGTCATCATTCTGAAAAGACTCCGGCCTCAATGTCATAGCCATGCGCTGTGTCCAATGAGGGTTGATCCCGAAATCACCAAATCCATCTGGGGCGTCGAAGGGGTCGATTCCGTTCTCCACTAAGGATTGCGGGATACTGGGAGTGCTGGAGGAGCGGGTGGAAGCCTCGGAGTTACGGTGTTCTTGTTTGACAGAGGAGGAGAGTCTGGAGCGCCGCGTGATGGTGGGTTGCTTGGTGCCGAGGCGGAGAGAGCGGGACGTGTGTTTGCGGGATATGTGTCCAGAAGCGTCCCGGTACAGGTCCCCATTCTGGCTCTCCACGTTTCCCATGATTTAACTGACAAGAAATTGAACAAAAAGATACAAAACATATGTGTTAAGAGATCCCCCAGTTAAGTTTTTATGGTCTTCCATTTAAATAACGAAAGTTTTATTTTCAACAGACCAGGGAGATAATGACGAAATGACTAAAGGGTCCTCATCATTCAAGTGCCATTGTTTTTGTAATCAAGTTAATTTCCTTTGCTGTTCTTTGTTAATATTACATTGTGTATCAAACACCCACAGCTAACTGGTTTCTTACATAGTATAAGCACATTACATTAGGTTAGGTTAGAGTAGACTGTGAAGCGCTCTTCAGACATACCACCTTTGGCCAGACTGTTCTTTCAGTCAGGGGCTGTAACATCTGGAACAGCAGCCCTCTCACTATAAGAGAATGCCCCACATTTAACACATTTAGGAATCAATTAAAACACTGGTTGAAATCCAATCAACAATGTGCTCATTAGACCCTGTACAGATCTCCTGCAGGACTGAGCCGAGTGTCAGGATCCTCCGCACAGGTGTTGCTTTGTAAATAATTGTACATATGTTACTTAGTTCTGTTTGAACTGTATGACCTGCCCTGGCACCAACATCTCTATTCTATTGTTCAAGTCACAGAACGAGCGTTTGGATGTTGTCGGTGTGTGAGTTGTGTCGGCATTTGTTGTGTAGGTGTGTAGCCTCAACTTTTAAATTGTTTTATGTTTTATAATTGTTGTTGGCATTATACACCTTGCAACAGTTGAAAACTAGCTTTGCAGCTAATACTGACACATTTACAGAAATGTTCCTTAATGTGTACTGTCCCTGTCAAATAAACTAATAAATAAAATAAATAATACATAAATAAATCTGTGACCATTTGTGACTCAACAGATTGACTACATAATGTTTAAAAGGACAGGAAAATCAGGTCAGGTTTTCATGCGCTGGAGAATTGACGTATTAGCGTATACAGTGGCGGAACGACTTTTGAGTCATCCTCTTCTTTAGTAATGTACCAGATACAGTAAACCGTCAACCTCCAGGCTGAAGAGGCAGGAACGCTAACCACTCTGCCACAATACACCCCTCCCATTCCAATGCAGACAATCCAATTGCAATCTGCAAAACCTTTGATTCCGTAGCAGCATCGTCCGAGTCACCACATCAGTGCGGGGGAAGTACTCGGGGGCTCGCACAATCCCGGGCGCATCATCAAACAGTGGTGTCAGCCGGCTCTGAAGGGAACAAGAAAAGACGGGTGTTTCACTGTAACGTCCCATAGCTTCAAAGTGGCCTCATGTGTCAAACGCTGAATGAGAAGAGAACTGTGCAGAGGATAGACTGAATTACAAGAAGTGAAGCAGTGAACGTGGAGTGAAGATGAAGGAGAATAATGTATACCCTTGGACAGTGTTCGTGTCTGAACAGGTTGCGATCACATGACATCATCATAACGCTCTAAATATCCTACAGCTTAACATTGGGAATTTATCGGTAGAATTTGCCTTTTATCACTTTAATGCTTTGACTGGCTGTATGGTTACGATCGCTACCATTCCTTTTTCACTAGGGTATTAAAAGTGGGTACATTAGTCAACCTCGTAAGTGCAGTTGTGAGTTGGAAGAACTTCAAACCACAAGATTAATATTGGAAATTTGTAGACCCAATCCTGATAAAATACCGTAATAAATTAGGTGTACGTAGCGTCTGCTCTTAGTGGAAGGAACAACAATCCCAACTCAATTTAAATGGAAATTAAGACATAATCTATTGGGAAATTAGGACACCCAATTCGAGAGAATCATGTCCCCAACACTGTCAGTAAAACAAAAACAAAACGCACACTGTCCAAACGAGTAAATGATTTGAAATGAGCAACTGTTAGAGCCTCGGGGGTAATTCTCACGAACAACGTCATGTCTTTGAACTGCACCCTGAAACTCAACGCCAACCTGAAACCATCCGGCGTGTACGGACTTGAAGCATCTCGGAAACGCCCCTTATTTTTCCTCCCGACAAACAAAAAGGACACGCACCCTCACGTGCACGCTCCTATAGTGGCACAATGACGAGGGATGACGCTCCGAAGTGTGATTTTCTGCTTAAGACTCAATTAAATGATTCCCGCCAACACGACCTAATTTCCCCTAATACTAGCCCGGAGCTGCCTAGGATAGACCTGGATTTCCATAATGCGCTACAGTGTGCAGGAACGCGAGAGAAAGGTGATTGCTGATTGAACATGCATTAAATTAAAATACAACTCAATGCATTTCAGCTCGTGGAAATGACGGCGCGCACATTGCACCGAAGCTGGCAAATGCCGTAAGTCACATAGTTTGGGATTAAATAGCTGTCGAGGAAAGCGCACCCCAAACTGTATTGTGTTTGGCAACGAGTGAAAGAAAAGAAGCAAACACAAGTGGCTTAAAAGTCTATGCTATGTGTGCGTTTTCTTCTGTTTGTGCTCATTCATAAAACTGTGTACTCTTGGTTATGAGCCCACAAACATTGGAATGTAAAGAGGCCGAGAACTAAGCAATAGCACTGAGTGAATATAATGGAATAATGAATGATTTTTTTGTTGATTGTTGTTTCTCTTGAGCAGAAGCAATTTTCCTGTAGTTGCCAATCATGAAATACATTGTGTTTGTCTGCCAGTGACCATGAGAGCCTAGTAGCAACTGCCATTACAACGATGTATCCCACAGATCCATGGTTCTTAGCCTCTCTCCCCCCGCCTGAACCCAGGGCATTTTTTTCCGGATCTGTATTACCCTTACCTAAAAGCTTCTCAACTGGAGAGCAACAGTGTAATGCCTCATTTTAAAGCTAAGAGCTACAAAAGTGATCGGAGCATTTTGTGTCACTTTTGTTTTCATCACGTTTTTGTGGCTTTTTTGTTGGTTTTTCACTCCTTTTTTCATCGCTTTTTGTCGTGTTTTTACCTTGTTTTTGTCACTTTTTTGCTGCGTTTTCATCCTCGTTTTCGTCTCTATTTTGATGGTGTTTTTTCTTTAGCTTTGAGCTTTTGGGTAAAGCCAAACTGGAGAAAACGTGCTTGGTTCAGGCGGGGGTTAAGACGTTAAACCCCTCACACCAGGCACAACCTCAGAAATAATTTGTTTCTCCGTCTCCAAAGTCCACCAGGAAGGAGTCAGGTCTATAAACCAGATCCAACATAAGACTAAACTATGACAACATTTGTTCCAAACAAGGATCAGCATAAAAGAAGACAAACTGACTGCTTCAGGTGGAACTCAGCCTGAATGACTCCCATCGCTTGCAAATTTATATTGTAAAGGAATGACCCGGGAAAAAAAAACTCAAGGCAAGCCAATCATTATCTGTTTTGTTGTTGTTTTGTTGTGCATCCAATAATTTGATTACACACAACATCCTGCATTGAAAACACACACCACTTTTTAATTTAAATTACTGTATGTTTGTACTGCAGCTGTGGTGAGATGCAGTTACATAAGCCAGAGCCTTGACCCTGAAATGTTCTGCTCCTCTTCTTCTGCTGTTTCTCATCCCTCCTCCATCCCATCCGGCCTCATGAATCTCACCCTAACCACACAATCGGCCCCCCCGCCCCCAAAGCAAACATCACATAACACACAATACAGTAGTAACGCGCTGCAGCTCTGCATTTGCTTTGGATCCGTGCCTGCCATTTTAGATTACACATTAATTTAAAAGGAAACTGGAGATTTACAATGAGCAGATAGAGAAAGTTGTTTGTATATATAATCATTAGAGCCAAACAATACATTTAAAGGCCCTGTCAATGTGTGTCCTTCCTTATAGTGTAAAGGCAGACATGTTGTGAAAAAAGACCGGTTATATTATAAAACATTTTTGTAGATTATGAAAAGGCAAGCTGGTTGTTATTAGCATTACCATGACGGCAAAGCTATGTTTTGTTCCTCGAGTGGCGTAACGCAGAAAGGTTACTTTAAGAATAACGTTTGGACCACAACTATCACATCTTTACATGCGCCCTCTTTTATTGATTGTAAACAAAAACAATCAGGTAGTGGAACTTTAACCTCCGCCTTAACTGAGTGCATTTTCTCCAGTTCGGCTTTACCCAAATATAAAAGCTTCTTGAAAAAAAATCGTCAAAATAGAGACAAAAAACGTGGGTGAAAATGCAACAAAAAGACAAAAAGAGTGACAAAAAAAAGTTAAAAAAGCAACAAAGTAACGACAAAAGAGAGACAAAAATGTGTCGGTAAAGCAACAACAACACAATAAAAAAAAGTGACAGAAAATGACCAAAAGAGCGACAAAAATATGACAAAAACACAACAAAAAGGCGATGAAAAATGGGGACAAAAATGCAACATAAAATGAAAAAAATAAATAAATACAAAAACACTCTGGAAAAAATGCGGGGGTTAATATAACTTTCAGTTTGTCATTTGTCCAATTGACATAGATGTTTTAGACATGTTTTGTGTCTAAAACATCTATGTCAAATGGAAGTCAATAAAATTCAGATTGACGTTGTTTTCTCTAGGCCTGTGCATTTTGAAACAGTTAAAATAGTCATTGATTGCGAGGCCCGTGTTGTTATTTGGTCGATCTCTACAAGACAACCACATGGGAAATCAAAACACTTCTTTTTTCACCCTCTGGCAACGTACAGTCTAAAACGTTTAGTCTCTTCAGTCTCAGCTCCTGGTGCCCTACAGCAAAGCACAGGGAGAGAGAGAGACACAGCGCTGAGCAAATCCCACATAGAGGTGCGGAAAGGCTAGAGGCGAGGTATACGAGGTTGCTGAGGTCAGTACAAACATACAGTACAGGGGGAGCAGCACGAATAGACCGCACTAAGAATAGAAATGAGAAAATGTGTAGACAAAAACACGCCGCGATACAGTTAGATGGGATGCTGAGAGAGAGGACTCTGGGGTAATAAATAGGAGTGTGACAATATATCGATGTTCCGATATACATCGCGATATTTTGCGGGGCGATATAATACCAATACTTTCTATTCCGACAGATACTTTTGATGACGACATGCATATTAATGAGCAACGTAATGCATATTAATGAGGCTGCAGTGCTCCCCTGTTTTCAGTCAGAGGCCAACAATGATCAAGGATTCAGTCAGGACAGCAGGGGGCAGCACTAGTTATAAGCACTTGGACCAAACAGTCACACAAATAAATTACTTTTAATGATCTATATGTTTTTTATAATTATAAAGAAGATTAATTTGGGGTTGATTCATTCCTTTTTAAACAGGACTGTGGTTTCTTGCTTATTTAAATGATGAATAAAGTGTATGTTAAAATAAAGGTTAAAAGTAGCATGTTTTTTTAAAATCATGATGTATCGAAGGTTATTTTTGTGCAATATATTGATTTTCGCAGTATCGGCGTATCTTGAGATAATCGTTATCGTAAGCCTTGTATCGCGTATCGTATCGAATCGTGAGGTACCCAGAGGTTCCCACCCCTATTAAAGAAGTCGATTAGTTTATTTTGTGTAAAGACATAATGCCAGAGGAAAGTGGAATAGGATGACACCTAAACCATTACCAAACCAGCTCAAAACGAATCCAGAATTGGGAGTAAATCAGGACTGGACCACACTGAAACCCGGGGCAATCAAAGTCTCAACCAGAAATACAACTTCCCCACTGTTCAACTAAATATTGGGACCAAACTAGACTTAAACAAAGCCATGGGTAGACCGAGGAAGAGGGAGAAATTGGGGGGGTCCTATTGTTGTGCAGCTCTAAGTGGATAAGTCGACATGTGCTGCGACTGCCTATCTCTTCGGGCTTAATTGAGGAAGCCGAGACAAAAGCAGAAACGTAATTATTCGCTCTCTTTCTCCCAATCTTTGGTTCCCAGGGTGTTAACAGCCTGCAGACGGCATATTAACGCAATGCACTCATACAATAGTGGCTAAGGCGATATCAACCATTCAGACAGGTTGGACACGTGCTGTTAATGGATATGACTGGACTTTTAAAAGGATTTTAGCTCAGTGTCAAATACAATCTGACTGAAAGGGAAATGTGAATAGCTGTTTTGCCGTGTTATACAATACACAGATGAGGTATAATAGAAAAATAGAGCACCCGGGCCGTTACAGTCGACTATGTTTTCATGTTGTAGCTGTAAACAGAGATGTGTACACAAAAGCAGGCAGTATTTGTGACACACAGTACAAAGGCAGACTCCATTCGCACACCTGTCCAATCCCCAGGGGAAAAACGAGCAGGTTTCCCCAACTCCGATTCTTTGGAAAAATACCAAAGGCCTGTCAGAACAGCCGTGGAGCTCTGGCACTTCCCACTTCCCCTCTGCCTATCTTTTTTTATCTGAGCACCCGTCTCATGATGGCTCCACCTGAAATGGCACACAGAGCCGGTCTCCACGCACCGCTGTACAGCCTCATCACTTTTTAAAACCTGTCACTGCTTTTGTGCATCCACAGTGCCTGCGAATGGCATCCAGGGTGACCACATGTGCTCAGAGAAAGCCGTCCCATAGATGTAGAGATTTATGGTTCAAGACGATTTATTGTATTGGTTTGTTTACAATGTGCATTCATCTACATTTCTTTAAATGTGCCAGCCATAGCTATAAAGCTAATTTTCAACTGGACAAGGAGTAAAACGACAACAACAGACAAAACATAACAATGCATTAGTTCATAAGAAAACTTCATTTTCCAGGGTCACAGGCATTATACATTGAAAGACCAACACCTTCTGAATAACATTTTAATGTAACCAATGTTCTGCTTTACCACTCCAAGCAATAGCCAATTAAGTTCTTTTAACGCCTTAACAACTCATTTGATCTTAAACCTTTGTAGCACATTTGCCGTTAGTCCGCCCCGCCCTGCCCCGAGGCCTGCACCTTCCACATTCTTCAAATGGTTAGCCTTGTCCTGTCTCCAGCCCATGGAGAGATGTCCCTAAAGGTTAAGGGTCTCTCTGGGGGATAAACAAAGGAATCTGTGGATGGGACAAGTGCCAGTCCACACAAGCCTAAAATAGCCTCCCAGAGCAACTGAGGAGAAAGTCCGTCTCCAGGGGCAACAATTATTATCACATTTATTTAAGATACATGCTGCAAGGCTAATCGCAATCAGAGCATGATTGCAATTTGAAAGGTTGCATTTATCAATGAGCATAAAATACAATAAATTAGGTCATATCATTTCAGCGATACATGGAGTAAAACCTACACACATGTTCCTAAATGCGTGCGATTCTTGCATTACTCACGTTTCAGTTTTCTCACGCCTGGATATATTTACAAACTGCACTGTGAACTTGATTTAAAAACCTAGATTTCAACACATCATGAGAAATGTCAATTAGAAACTTTTCATTCAGCTTGAGTAGATGCACAGAGGGCAAACCTCCCTTAAATGATAAACAAAAAGGACTTATTCGGGTGTACCTCGGTGTGCATACCAAATAGGAAGTACCTGCGACAGAGAATGGCACACACTTCATTGCGCTTCTCAGCTCCAGAGAGAGGAGACTTTCTCAGACAACACTGGCACAATTCCCTGGAAGAGAGAGATTAGCTCCTTATTCATCCATGCGGGATTGGACACGACGCGCTCCACCTCCCCCTCCTCTCTCCGATTACACTCGCACAGAATACGCAAAAACCGCAAACACTCTCAGGTGGCGAGGGATTATTAACAGGTTTGCAGGATTTTCATTGATATCAAAAAAGCTAAAAAAAAATAAATAAAAAATAAGTCAAAGAAACTTGCACTCATAAAAACGGCGGCCGAAGATTTGCAATTTAATTTCTAGGTCAGCGTGTCTGTGTGGCATCTGCGGATCAACAGAAAAAGAAGAAAAGTAGTGCAATTTGTATCATCCAATCCACTGTAGTACTTCACTCCTCAAGTGTCACTAACCTCATTAAACGCGGCGCTGTGAGTTTCTGGGAGCTTACGCCGTGCGCTCCTTAACTCTGACTGCATTCGACTGTCTCCGCTGCGCAGTCCGGGATTACCATATTTTAAAGGAAAATCCCTCTGCCGCAAGTCGACGATTGCAGTGAGAGGCCTGGCTAAGTGCTCGATGTCACTGTAGCTGCTGCTTAGATCAGTCTAAATGTACGAAACATCCCAGGAAGCCCCAAAGATTTAAACGCCACTTTATGATAAGCTTTTCTGCATCAAATCAAGTATTCCTCAAAATCCTGCAATGAATTACCATAAGGTTTACTTTCCCCCCCCCCCCAATCTTAATTAGTGCAAATTCCACTTTTAAAATGGACCACATACAGTATGAGTGAAATCTTCTTGTTGATAAGATTAAACCTAAATAAGTCGTACCATTATGGCCACTGACAACAGAGGGGTTTATGACAGACTATGTCTTCATCATGGCACCATATTTCAGGAAGAATGAAGTTTGTGATGTGTTAGAAACAGGAATTGTGATAGACTGGGTTTCTCAAACTTAGTACTCAGGATGCTTAATTGACAAGGAACAGAATCCCAAGGACCAACGTGTCACAAAACCAAACGCAAGTGAGGGTTTTAAGTGTTTTTCCTACTGTAATAGACGTTTCTAGGAGGAGATTCTTGGAGTTCATAGTCAGATCATTACAAAATTGAAATTAAAGTGATTGTTAGTGATATTTTTCTTATTTTTCTCCCCATCCTACACAGGGCTCAGGGGCTCCAGTTTGTGAATAGTTGAGCAAGGCAACGGGTTTAACTGAGCCAAGAAACAGTGCACCCCTTGTGGGATATTTACCATCTACATTAAATCATTTGAATTGTAAAAAGTCTTTGAAATGGTGCCCGTAAGAGGAAAAAAAGTCATGTAATTGAAACCCATGGATCACAGTGTTATGCCTGACAGGAGCAGAGGAGCATGTTGAATCAAAACCACTACTTTAGCCCTCTCTGTTTCTCCTCTCTATTCAAAGCCCCACAGACAATCCCCATCAAGCCGTCAAAACCAATCAACCAAATATTTATATTGTTCCCATGTAAAATGTGTGAGGCTGTAAAAGTCGTGTTGTTTAATTATCCAAGAGGATTGGGGCGAGACGCTCCACTCTGCTCCAGATTCAGATGGTAACTGAGGAAAGCCTTTGGGGCAAAAACAGCCGGAGGGAAGAGTTGCTGGTGAGTGAAAAGAATGAGGAGAATAAAGATGTGTTTTTTTTTTTTTATAAAAATTGGACCGTGGCAATGTGGCAGACTTTGACATGAATTTCAACATGAAGCAAGACTAAATTCCCAAGAAATGGGAACTTCTACAGTTCGGGGATAGAACATCACATAACTGGGCCGACCATTAGCGTCAACCATCAAATAGGTTGCGTTCACGATTTAGAATTCCATTTCAGTTGGAGGGCAGGTGCCAATACAAGTCTATGGGAGAGAAACAGTTTTTGAAAGAAATTTCCAAAAAGAAAATGTCCAAATGTTTTCTCTGATCATCATGTGACAGTGATTGGATTCACAAACCTGACATGTGAATTTTATGGCTGAAAGTCCTTTCTACTGGCCAACATCAAGCACATGTTTCCACTATTGTCTCCACTTTTGGACGCCTTTGTGAAGAAATAATTAGACCATAGTTCATATCTGCTGAAAGATGTGACTTTGAACTTAGTGTCAGTTTTTGTTTCATGTGAATTGGCCAAGTAATTACAGAGATATTAGCAATGATTTAAGACTATAAATCTGCTTTTTGAGCGTTGCTATGGTTACGGCCGTGGAATTTTCAGTTGCCCTCCACCTCAATGTTGAACTATAGGCTCTTTAGAACGTTGTGATGTCACGTGAACGCTACCTATTAACTGTTGTTCATCAATATTTATTTCAGTACTCACAACAATTTACCATTATAGGGATTTAACTGTTTTTCTTTTTGTTTTTTTAAAACATTAATAACTACTGTATGTATTAGTGATTGTAGGATAATATTCGGGATTGTAGGACTGTATAAAATGATTATCTGGATTCTTGTCCACTCTTGTAAAGGAGGATTACTACGCTTAAGAACTGAGCACCTAGATCACAATATTTAAATAAGCTTAGCATAGATGACAATAAATAGAGCCAGAAACGAATAACTAACTAAATATATTCTGAAACTATACTAAGAATGTGAATTATCTGTCAAATATATCATTTTAACGCACCTCTGTGACGCAGACATTTGCAACTGCCCAACTGACTGTTTAACTGACACTCAACGATTTATGCTGCTCCATTACCTAGCAACCATAAACTCCTCCCACCTGGTCAACTAGAATAGATATAATAATTCTGAGTCATCCAAGTGGTTAAAGTTGAAACAAAGAAAAAAATGATGAATACACGGGCCATAAGGAAACTCCCTGGATGAGGAGTGAAATATTGGCTTTCCTTTTAAATGCAAGTCCGGCTGTTTTGTTTCAAAGATTTGATTGCTTTTACCAATTGGAAATACTTTTTTCTTCCTCGTTTAGCAGATAAGAAATCAGCATAAAACATCCGATGAGTTGAAGCCAGACAGACAGAAATTGAGGCTAAATTTAGGTAAATTTTTGTACAAAAAATAACAGTTCTTTACATATGAAAATATCTGTCCATCCCAACCACCCAATATTTATAAATTAAACATATTATTGTATTATAACGGCTCAATACCACAAGACTTGCCCCAGTAATAAGGTATATTGTGTTCAAACAATCACACTGGTATTGCCCATCACTAATCTCTATAAAGAAAAGCTATTAGTCCTGTTGAAGAGTCCAATTCCACTCAGAAAGCAGCTTATTAATTTGGTTTTGCCTTATTGTCGCGCCGTTATTAAAATGAGTCCTGACCGTTCTGCTAAATCCAGACAAAGAAAGAAAAGCCTGTTTCAAATTTGCCACTGCACTTCATTGTGGCGCTGTCACAAATCCACATTCACAACACCCGAGCTGGTGTGAGAGACAGAGTAGCTAAATTGGCAGGTTAATGCTTCCTATTCGGTCTGGGAGCCAAATGACAGGGCGGATGAGAGGGTGAAAGAGGGATTTGAGGGAGCGGGGGATGGGACACCGCGGAGGTGGTGAGAGCAGGATGAGAGGCTGTAATACCTGTGGGGGGTTTGAGCGCTGAGGCCACAGGTATCCAGATGAGGGATGGTGTCGGGACAAGGGGCTGCAGTTGATAATGAAAGGAGAGGGCCTCATTGTGGTGAATGATATGGTGTCAGTTCAAAGCTCAGGTTGGCGGAAGATGACCCAGATTTGTGACAGAATGGATGGAGACAGGATGGGCTGGGCAGGAGCAATGACAAAGAGGTGAGCCAGGTGTCTAGTGAGAGGAACTGATGCAATATTTCAGTGCAAACGATTATAGATGGTCTGTAGTTATGGTTATATAGAGAACCTGTGGCTTCCAGTAAAACAAAAACAGCTCATGTAATATCACACAAGAAAGCATGCTACTAAACCCACTCATCAAAAATGGAAATGAATTTGTAAAAATGTTATTAGAAACCTGAAAAATGACCAGATATCTTTAAGAAATTGTTAATGTAATACAGTACATGATATACAGAGCCCTTATCTGTTTAATAATATGAGTTAGTGTTAGTGTTTATGGACTGATTGTTTTCTTCAGCCCACGCAAGGTTGTTAAGAGGTTGCTAGAAACAGAGGAGCCAGTTTACAGATATGGAGCTCTTGGGGGGGGGAGCAGGAAGTTATCTCAGTTCATCCAAACACCTGAGTCAACAGCAGTGTCTGCAAACAAAGTGCCCTCAAGAGGAGACAAGACACAGTGTCCTACAGAGAGATTAGCCCCGACCGCGTCAGACAGAGGGGGCTAAAAGGTTCAACAAGAAGGTGCCGGACAAACAGCACTGCTCTGTCTCTCCTGTTTACTGTGAACTCAGGAAATGCAACATGGCACTATGCACACTAGTACACTATGTATGAAACCGGATCGATGCATCAATGACATTGTACATTTGGAGTACATTTAAAGCTATTATACATGGGGGGGAAATGGGAAGTATATTTAAAGAAGTTAGCCCATCATGGTTCAGTTGCATGTTAGATTGTGTATTTTGTTCAAGTACGGGGATAACTATCTTAAAACATAGTGATAATCGGCATCAGTGCAATATTTCACAAAAACAGTCAATGAATCAATCGTTTTGTATAGCCCAATATCACAACAGGAGTTCCCTCACAGAGCTGCACCGACTTTTAAAACAAGGAAACAAAACAAAACAATGTAATGTTCAGTCAAATGTGGCGTCAAGGCAAACATAATGTCCAACAAAAGTAATGTCCAAATAAGCGTCAGCAGCCGATGGTGATGAGCCCCGGTGCATCTGTCCCCGTCCTTAGACTCGCTTTTCTGGGTTTTCTTTAGGGCTGAACGATTAATTGCATTTGCAATTTTATCGCGATATTACACAACGCGATTTCGTAATCGCAGGGCACGCGATTTGGGAAGTAAAGCAACGAGCAACGAGATATGGCAGCAAAGTCCGCTCCGTCGCGTGCTTTTGTTTACGTCTCAGTCTAGTTAAGGTGCGCGGTAGATTGTGGATGTACAGTGAAAATATCAGCGTTTATCATGCAGCCACCGCGAAGGAATATTGCTTTTCTCCGTTAGCATTGCGTTAGCCGCAGCGCTAATCACGCCATTCCGTCGCCGCTACTACACGCTCTGACGATCACAGAAACTCCCTCACCTCCGGATTCACACGCCTCTGCCTCCACAGATATAGGTTAGTCTGTGCTGATTGTAAAAAGTAAAGAGTCGTTTGTGGCTCAGTTTAGGGGGCTTATGTTTGGGAATGTTGTGGATAAAGAACTTATCTCAAAAGCATAATGACGTTTTATGACCATTAAGTATCCGCGGAGGCGAAGTGCCATGTGCCTTTATTTACCTTTGCGTCTACCGCATATCCGCTCCGTAGGTCGTACAGACGCTAGATATAAACACTAAACTGCTGTATGAAAAGGGTTGGTAACTAGGATCCGAGGCAGGAGTCCGTGTCATGTCTTATTTTGCTGAGGAAATGTGCTGTTTAAGCTGAAATGTCACTAAATGGCTGCGAGTCAAAGAGACGTGTCTGTGTCTGGCACCTCATGTCGCCGTCTCCTTGTGTCAGTGTTCTTTTCTTTCTTCATATTGTCCAAAGTTACATCCCAAAACCAAAATGCTGCTCTTAATTCCACTGTGATTTGGCGTGTGCTCCATCTGGCCTCTCCGTGTCCATCAATAACGCGCATCTGAAGCAACTCAGACAGGGATTTGATTGGCCGAAATAATAAAGTACTATTTAAATTAAATAGCTTATTTTGTATTAATTGGGAGTTTGATTTCCTAAAACTTTTCCAACTAGTTAAAGCAGACGTTTGTTCTTACTTTCCTGCACTTTAGTATGGGTGATGTTACTGACTGGATCAGTGAGTTATTTTTTTTTTAATATCTATATAATTTAGCATTTATTTATAGACTGTACTGTTAAGTTCAGACAGTTTAAGAAGTGCAGTCCACACACATTTTGAATAGGTCAAGCAACAATTTTGTTGCAATTTTCACTTCAAATATTGTTTATTATGAAACAGGCTGATTTATTGCTTGTGTTAGGTGAAAAATACATGAGAAGAGGACCTTGCAACAATAATCGCATATTTAATCGCAATCGCAATATTGAAGAAAAAAAATCGCAATTAGATTATTTCTCAAAATCGTTCAGCCCTAGTTTTCTTTCAAACCCAGTGGGAGAAAAGAGAAATCTCGGGGAGAACCACAGAAGGAGTGATCCAGGCTATAGATAGACGCAGGGCTGATGGGAGTCGCTCTGCAGACCGTACATCCTATTCAATTTAAATAAAAATTGTAAGCAATTTTTCTTTTTTTCCTTTAAATTGTGTCCAAACGTGCTGCCCATGGCTTAGTGGTTAAGGCTGCTGAATGTCTGACCTTTACCACCTTTCACTTTGCACTGTGCTATAGCCTACAGATCAGAAATTTAAAAGGGACAAATAATATCAAATCCAATATGGATATTTCATCAGCTAATGATAATAATAATATTAATAATTTCCCAATATACAATGCAGATTTAAATAACCACTTGTTTTATTTTCAAGAAAACAGTAATATAATACGGACATGAACATTGGCTTCTTTTTGTCCATACTTCTTCTCAGTAAACTGCAGGTTTCACTCATAGGAAAAATCTCACAACTATTCTACTTCCTTCCTACTATAAAGCGCACAGAGGGGTGTGACATTTTATGAGAATGACAATAAATCCACACCCAGACTGCAGATCTAGCGGATGACTATGACATTTTCCCACAGTGCAAATAAACAGCACAGCCTTAAAGCGTTTAAGTAATAGTCCTGGGATTAGTATCAACAATCCATCATCCATCCTCGATTCATAAAATGTCATGCCCATTGGCCTACAGACTAATTCAATTCAAACACAGTTTATCATTAAGAGTTAACCAGGCTTTTGGAGAATTAATCTGGAGCGCACAGTGCTTCTCAAACTGTGGCACAGGTACAGCAAGTACTTGAAATGATTCAAAACACAGCTGACTTAGTTAATTAAGAAGCCTGTAGTTTTAGCACAAAACATTATAGCTCCTCCAAAATGTTGCAACATGTTGATTTTACACTTTGCTTAGTCCCATCAGTTTACGTCGTGTTCAGGTTCAGCCCTCGTTTTTGTGCTTGTTAATTTGATCCTTGCAGTGTCAGTGAACTCATGCATGTAAACGCGCTATGTGGGATTTTCATCCGTTGTCCCACACTTGCACTCACAAACATACAATATTCTCATTCATCCTGGCCAACTGTACATGTTTTAGCATCACCTGGAGGAAACCTATGCAGACACGAGGAGAACATGCAACCCCACACGGAAAGGCCCAACCCAAGTCACGGACAACCCGGGACAATTTGAAATCCCAAATAATCCATGCTGATTAAAGCATGTGGTTGTGGATGCAGTGATGAAAGACGTCCACAACACGGAAGTCCAGGATGTTCTAGTTCACTCTTCAAAGTCGGATTTAGGTCAATGGGCCCGTTTCGATCCAGGCCTGGGCTTGCGCTCGTTTGCGAGTGTGGGGATAGTGAATGGAGTCCCCACATTTCAGCGCATTAGTGACCTGTATACGCTCCACACGACTCTCTGTCATCTGAGTGCGGGCCTGAGGGGACAGGACAAAAGGCAACCTGACCACACAAACACATTCACGTGCCTAAAAAGCTCAAACGCACCGCAGGACAATGGCAAAACACGGGGGCGAACAGAAACCTTGTGAGAGCTTTTACAATGGGGGGCTTTTCCTTTAAGAAATTCAATCCATCAGCTACAGATTCGTGCAGAAATGATGGGGAGAGTATATTTAGCACATCCATACTCCAGCGCCTTTGAGACAGCTTTGACTGCGTTACTTCCAGGTCAGGGAGCAGAAGTGTGCCCAAGCAATGGAGTAGGTCAAATCTTTATGGTAAGTGCATGTGGGTCAGTTTTCCAGATAAAGAGAGGTTGAAAGAGAGAAGGGGGGGAAAAAGTGCAAAGATTTCAAAGGGGAGATAAGGGAGATGAAGGAAAGGAAGCCAGATCTCCCCAGTGCAACCAGGGCATAAACACAATCTTTAAAAAGGCAACAATCCCAGTGCAGTTCCCCTGTGAAGTCGGTACTCAGCAGTTCACACAACAATGTATAATTTTCTTTTCCTGTTCAGGTATCTCTTCTCGTTTTCCCATTTCCCTCTGAAATTGACACTGGGTGACCAATGTGGCTAAAAATAAAAATAGCAAAGTAACAAAGAGAACTAATTTCTAATGACGAAAACGCAATTCTACTAGTTTTTAATAACTGGCCAAAAAATATCTAATGATTTCAATATGCAATACAATAAAAAACATGTAAATATATCAATATGCACATCACTAATATTAAGAACACTTAACAAAAACCTACCATAGAGATCTAGAATATATTTTGTTTGTGGATAAATTGGTAAATGACATGATATGCAGCTAATATTCAGGTACTTTATCACTAGCGGTGGGACCATGGAGAGCTTTGGTCTGCCTATTGGCTTTTGTTTAACCTCTTAACCCCCACCTTAACCGAGCACATTTTCTCCAGTTCAGCTTTACCCAAATATAAAAAGCTTCTCGACTGGAGCCTATAGCCCAGAGAAACACCTCATTTGAAAGCTGAGACTGACAAAACTTTTTCGTTACGGTTTTGAAGCGTTTTTGTCGTGTTTTCGTGGCTCTTTTGTCACGTGTTTTCGTAGGTTTCTTTTTTGCCGTTTTTTGTTGCTTTTTCATCTCTTTTTTTCAATCACATTTTTTTTTGCTTTTATGTTGTGTTTTCGTAGTTTATTTTTTTGTCATGATGTTTTTGTTGCTTCGTCGTTACTTTTTTGTCACGTTTTTGTTATTCACTGAGTGCTTTTTATGTTGTGTTTTTGGTATTTGCTCAGTCCTGGTGGGGGTTGAGAGATTAAACACTTAAAGTGACTTAACATTGAAAAGGCAACATTTGATGATTTGTAGCAATTATAAAACAAAGGGAGTTTTCACTTTATTTTATTTTTTTAAGGATTAAAATGTTTTGCCCCGTAGGTATTATTCTACAGGCACGGCACCGGGTAAAGCAGCCCTGCAGCCGCCACTGGACAATCGGCTGCACAAGTGTAACTTTATGAAATGATGTTATCACCAATGAAAAGGCTACAACACAGTCAGGACTATGCAAAATACCTTCATCTTCATTAAG
Source organism: Proterorhinus semilunaris (assembly GCA_021464625.1). Lineage (NCBI taxonomy): Eukaryota > Metazoa > Chordata > Actinopteri > Gobiiformes > Gobiidae > Proterorhinus > Proterorhinus semilunaris. The sequence continues at coordinate 4,100,498 of CM038355.1, read as the reverse complement.
TCAATTCCTAATGGATGAATAACCTGTGCAACCATCGTTCAAATAAAACATGCATAGCTCAACGGTGCATCACCTCATACATGACATGTTGCCCATTTGTTTTTGTAAATTAGGTATTCAAATGCACTGGAACTGTTTTATGCCGATTCGCGCACAGTCAGTCGTAGCCGGCGCTGCGTGGGCCGCGACGCAACACTGATCACAGATAATGGGCAAGACATGACAGAGATGGTTCAAGTGTCAGCACCACAGAGGAGGAAGGAAAGAGGACCGAGGAGACGGGACCGGCACAAAGGGGAGGCCGTGAGTGAAGGATGGAAGGGGAAGTACTCAGAGTCATCAGCAGACACTAACTAGACAAAAGGGAGGAAGCGAACCAGGGCACGCGCTCCCGGCACACTCCCCCTCTCCCCACAATTTACTGGAGCCACCCCCATCTCCATCTCCAGTGCACATCGGGGGGCTAATGTCAAGAGGCCGGGCAAGGAAGTAGTATCCCCCTGTGTTTATTAGTACTAAATATGCAGTTTAAAATGTAATAAAGATGTAATTTAGTTTGAACGTTAAAAACAACCTGTGATAAACCCCCACAGGCAACAAGACCGTTTCGAACCAGTGAAGCAGCAGATCAGGCATATCATTATAACCACCGACAGGGGACGTAAATAACGAAGATGACCGCGAGTGTATTTCATGTGACAGAATATTACACGAAGAGATAGTATCTTGGACCGAAAGCATTTTCTCCAGTTCGGCTTGGAGGGCAACAGAGTGATGCCTCATTTGAAAGCTAAGACCTTCAAAAGTGATCGTAACCTTTCTGTCATGTTGTTGCTGCGTTTTTGTCTCTTTTTTTGTCATGTTTTTGACATTTTTTGTTGCTTTTTCATTGCTTTTTTGTTGCATTTTTGTCATGTTTTTTATGGCTTTTCCATTTCTTTTTTTTATTGCTTTTTAGTCTTGTTTTTGTTGCTATTTTGACGCTTTTTTCAAGAAGCTTTTCGATTTGGATAATGTCGAACTGGACCAACGAGCTCGGTTCAGATGGGGGTTAAGAGATTAAGTGGAGTAACGAGATTAATAATCATTTTATTTTGAACATGTAATTTAAATAGTCACGGGATGATTCACAACTACAGCAGGTCAGAACACTTTACAGCGGCACTGAGAACCCCTCCTTCAGCACAACCCAAAACATGCACAGGAGTCTCGCCCACTCTTCCTGACAGGTTGCCCCAGTCAAGTGGGTCAAGTGCAGAAAACCAAATTCCCTATGGGGACAAGAAAGTACACCTTAAACTTAAAGCGCAACTATGTGCGTACTTTCTTCACTATCCTCTGTCTGCATCTCACCAGAGCATTGCCGTCAGGAGGCCGAGCCTGACGCAGCGCAGCACACTCCCAGTGCCGTCTCAGTCCTGCTCAACCAGACAAGTCACATAACAAATCAATGCACATCAGCAAACACGTCATCCTGACAGAACGCTCTAATGCACACGCTAATTCAACCGTCGTCGAAGTTGCATAATTTTGATTCTTTAAAGGCCAAAGTGACACATAGGATCTACGCAGTCGACTGACATTTTGGTTATTAAAAGGTTATACAAGTGGCTTGCACAAAGGAAACTTGCTTAGTTAATTTGACAAGACAAGAGGTGCTATTTTAAACATAATGGACTCACAGCTGAGTCCACATCACAAAGTTTTCATTAAAAGTGACAGAAGATATGCAAACCACTTTTAAGTCTAAATATTCTTTGTCTAGCCCTTTACAAAAACGTGTGGCGTGCTGAGTGCTTTTGTTGCTGTGTTGAAATCGAAATAAGATCAAGTGTCATCATGCAAACGAATCTTTAATGTTTCATGATGATTTTCATAAAACACAAACATCTAGGCAAGGCGACTTTATTTATACTGCGCATTTGGTACACAGTCTATCCGACCTGGCTTCAACCCACTGGCTCCTGGACCACCATTTGGGAATGATTGTTGTAAAGCCTGTTGTAATTACTGTTGTAATTTGCCACATCATGGTCGTGTTCACACTTCGTCAAGTTGAAGTGAAACCTGGTGCACTTCCTGGGAAAATCCTGTATGGAGCTTGTGAACACACCGCCCGACTCTGGTTCTCTTCAACACCTTTACAAACTAAGCTAAACAGCAAATTGACTCAAATCGCTGGTTGACGATGTACATTTTAACCATAAGCTCCTCCTGTTAGAGATCTACAGGTTTTGAAATTATTTTGAGTCCATTAGTCCTTATTTTGGTCTATAAACACTGCCGTAAAGTAGAGTCACATTCACTTTGCGCACATTCAGGAGCTGCACAAAGTAAGTGCATTTTCTTGGGAAACATACCAGGATTCACTTTAAGTAGTCCAGGTGTGAATGTGCTATGAAATGAAAGACATTCAGCAAAGTTTTAAACATTCCAGTAAATCTCTCATTATTATTTGAACCACTCACCTAAATTAGGCTCGATTGTAATCATGTTGAGTAAACAGATTTGCAACTTTGCCAATTTCTGTCACAGTCTCTCTTAAGTGCATTACCCACCGTGGAGCTACAGTAAACTGCTGCCTAGCTGACAGAGAGATCGTCATCTACAGAGAGGGGAAGCGACACTGCCTAACACAAACATTTAAACAGCTTGATTGCTGTTGGGGGGCCACGGGGGGGTTGGATAAGCCTCATATTTGCTTTACGGCAGAAATAAGTGGACCTCGGAGAACGATCGAGGCACTACAAGGGCTTGAAAGACAGGAGAGGAGTGGAGAGATGATCGCCCTCTTGTTAATTGCATCATCCGTTTATCATGGCTGCCACATGCTAATCAAACTATTTACTACAATCCACAGAGAGGGCGTGTAGCTCAGCCACAAGGTCAAAGGAGCTCCTTATCCTCGTCGAGTGAAGGTGGAAGGGAAAGTGCAAGAAGCCTGAGAAGAGCTATGATGGTACTGCTCATTAGAGGGTCTGCTATTACGCACTGTTTGATTTATGAGCTACAATGAATAACAAATGACTTTCAATAAATCAAGAAGAGGTCACTGTAAAAGCATAAATATTCAACTGAATGTGACATTATACTTTCATTATAACCAAACTCTTTGTTTGCCAGTGCTGCTAATTGTAAAGTTAATGTTGCTGATTATATGTGGATATTTGTAACTACATTAGGATAAAAGGTAAGTCATAAACCTGTACATAATATATATATATATATAGTTATGTTTTGAAACTGATAAAGTATACTCAGGAAGAATTTACATGAACAAGGAGTAAGCACTTATAAGCTTTTCGCTTTGGTCTACTCCCTTTGAGCTTCCATAAATGTATAATTGTGAAATTTTGAGAAAGAATAGAAATGTTAACTGCTCAAATAAACTACTAAACTAACCTACAAATAATAACACCCAAATATCGAGCTCTGCAATATGGCACAAAATAAATGAATAAATAACATATTTCCCTTGATATTTATTTGTCAATTTTCAATCAGACTTTTTTTTTTATATATAAAAACAGAAGACTTCAAAACAACCCTCAGCATAAACAACTCATAAACAAATCTTTGCACTCCTCCACCATTTAATATAAAATAGTCTTAATTTTATTCCTCAAAGTCTGAATTATGTTAAAGTTAAATTCCCCCCTACGAGGCTATAAATAAAACCTGCTGCATAGAGATCTTTGCTGACAAAGTCTCAAGGTCGGAGGCAAAACATCCTCAACGCTAAAACAACAGTGTAACTGTCACATTTGGCTGTGGACCTGTCGATTATAAAGAACCCTGCCAATATTTTAGATTGATTATAGATTTAATCGTGATTTGATTACACTCAAGTTTAATTGCATCTCCAAACTCATTTATTAGTGTAAACCAAGTAATGATAGTTAGAGTATTAGATAAATGGCATTCATTTACCTTTTACAAATAAGCCGTGTTTGGTTGTAATAATAGTTTCCAACAGTGTTTTCACTGATGCAAACTTGTATCGGTGTTGCTAAAGCTAATGTTTCAGCTGCGTAGGTTTCCTCCGGGTACTCCGGTTTCCCCTACCACCAAAAACATGTACAATAGGCCAGGATGAATGGTGTGTGTGAATGTATGGTGGTGGTCAGAGGGACCGTTGGCGCAGACGTGTGTAGTCGCGACGCGCTTCTGTCAGTCTCCCCCAGGGGAAACTGAAGCTACTAACGTGGTTTACCACCACTGAGTATGGAGTGAATGCAATTGCTCTCATGTAAAGCGCTTTGTGACCATGTCTGTGAAAGGCGCTATATAAATAAAGATCTTCTTCTTCTTCTTCAGCTAAACGTATAGTTCATCACACATAAATGTTTTAATTGACCACAAATGTATACTTCAGCTTGAGTGTGGCATTTTGATAAAAAAAAAAAAAAAAAAAGGGGGGGTGACAGAGAGGAGAAACTGGGTAGGGTTAGGTCTGATATTGTATGGAGGTTGTAGCTTTAAACCAGTACCTATTTCAAATCATACTCACTCTAACTAGCCATAAATGTTGTTTTATTATTATTAGTAGTTTAGAGGTCAAAGTCACCGGGGATATAAGGTGCTATATTTATTCTGAAGGTAAGCTGACTTAGCACTAAAGCAGTGTGTATCAATCTGGGTCAGTTTGTGCAAATACACAATACAAAGACAGCCACTGGCACTTAGCGTGGCCCCATCCCCCTCCTCCTCGACTCGCACATGATATTAGTTTACTCTACCCACATTGCTTTAGCTACACACATGAACACACCTGGTTAAACAGCCAGCATCAGATAATAGCTGAGGGGTTCTCCTTTGTCATTTTTGGTTTGCGGCTTAAGGCTTTTACTCGTCCGACACACATACACCGAGCACAAACACCGTTTTGTATTTTACACTATGAATGCTGTCACGGATCACTTGCTCAGAAATCTCCTGACAATATCCAACTTCTTTATGGTAGCAGAGAAGCAGTGAGTGGTAGTAAGAAAAGATGAGAAAAAGGCAGAGAAATGCTTGGAATTACAAAATAGTGGCAGAGTTGCACAAAAGCATCTCAAGTGTTTCTGATACCCGTTAACTGGCCAGTACAAGTGTCAAATTACTATCCCCCACAGAGCGAGAGTAGATGAGAGGGCAGGGGATGGGCCCTCTGACCTCTCCTAATTCCTGGCCCGTCCAGATGACTCAAGATGACCCAGGGCACAGCTGAGATCCAACGTGCCTGCAGACACAGCGTGACAGATGCTACAGTGGAGCAAGCAAACCAGACGGCCACTTAGCTTTGAGCTTGTCATTTCCCTCACTTTGACAGACTTTGCTGGATTTAAAGTGCTCTCCTAATGTTGAAAAGCGTTGTTTTGTTACTTCTAGCTGCAGCTTATGGGAAGAAAACGAATCAATAAATCTAACCCTAACTGAATTAAAATGCACCAATTGACAATATAGTATGGGTGAAAAAAAACTAATAGCATTTAGGAATATAAACCCCAAACTGGAACCAATATGTAGCGATTCATGCTTTAAATTGTAAGAAACGTGTCTCTGTAGTTCTTGTTTTTACTCCTACATTACAAGACTCTAAAGTTTGGTTGTATTTTGGACATAAAACGTGCACACGACGGCTATACTTTAAAAATCATAAGGCAAAGCCAAATATGGAAGGTAAGACATGCAGAACAATAAACCATTCACACTTTATGGTAATGCAAAGCTACATGTGCCCTTTGAGCTTTAGTTTAATGATAGGCAAAATCCAGGTGTCGCGGGTCTGAAGGCTGTTAAGGTATTATGTTATCACTCAAGTATAAAAGACCCGGCACAAGCTCAGGGAGAGCATTAATGATTTATAAAACCTTTCATCCTCACTCACCCTCAGCCGGAGCAAAACAGAAACGCGGGAAATGCTTACTTCAACTTGTTAAATGTATGCATGTGTAACAGAAGCAACTAAATAACTACATAGCAATTTATATATACACAAAGGAGAACTGTATGTTTACCTCTCAAATAAAACATGTTTGCTTCACACACAAATGACTGTAGAAGTATCTTCCCCCACCGACTGGAGTACACAAAAACTCATTCATCGTTCATAGGATTACGATAAGGATATATGGGTAATGCAACAAATGACCACGTCCTGCAAGCCCTTAAAAACTGACCTAAACCAAATACTGTATATCCTAAAGAACAATGACTTGGCTCTTCAACTTCTTCAATCTACCCATTATGATCCCAAAATACTTACTGTATATCCCCAAATAACTGTGCTGGCTGTAGCATTCTTTCACATCACTAAATTGTAATAAATAACTTAGAATATGCCAAAGTGAATAGTTCAACCATGCTCCAAAGTCTTGTTCTTTTCTCCTTTAAATATAGTGGTTGTGAAAAAAGAAAGAAAGAAGTATGTCTTATTATTTCTAATCTTCAATTCAGATATTACAGAAGCAGAGAATCATTTATACTATTCAACTTTCCATCTCAGCAGCTAATCGAACGTGTTAGTCCATTTGGCAAGCAAGCACCTTTAACAAACAGGTCAAAATCTACCTTCAAAACCAACAAAATGTATGCACTGAATAGCTTCAAACCGCAGCTTATTTACCTGCTCTCGTGTGGCGGTTTACTGCTCGCTTTCTGGCCACACTTGTATCCTTGTAATGACAGCCAGGCAGTCCAGCATGCATCCACACTACGAGCAAACAAGGGAATCCTCAGTCCTCTCCAAGACTCCGGCACAGAGAAGCCTCCGACAGCACACAGGCGCACATGCTGCTCCCTTCATGCCCAGACCAGACTGAAGACTGAAGGGTGTGTGTGTGTGAGCGGTGTGATAAATCCCGCCCACTCACTCTCCTCCTCCTCTCTCTCTCTCTCTGTCTCTGTCTCTCCCTCTTCAATCTCACCTCCCCTGGCTTGCCAATTGACTGCCAGCGTGTGTGCAAGTACTGGGTCTTAAGCTTTCAGATGTCTTGCTTGGACCCTTCTTTTAATTGAAGGCTAGAACAAAAAAACAAAGAGGGAGATTAGCGCAGATGCTATCACATACAAAGTAATAGACCAATGTGTGCAGAGTAAATTAAGGGAAACAAAAAGGGGAGCCCAGCCAAAATCGGACCTACAGCGTGGAAGGTTTGTTTTAAAAGAAAAATCGAAAAAAAGTGTTTGCGCAGTCAGCAAGTAGGAGTAAAATACAAAGCAGGAATTGTGTCTGCTTCTCCCACACGTTTCTTCACAGGGGCTTTTCAAGGAGATCCAACAAAATGAAATCTTAAGAAGTAGCTTGTTTCACCCTTTTCCTTTATCCCGTGTTTGATCAGTAAAACATCTCCCACACACTTGTACTTTGAAGGAAGGGTATGCAACTTTAAAATGAAGATGAATATACTATAGAAAGACTTAATGAAAATGTCTTAATCTCTTAATGTCAAATCATTAGCGTCTTAGCATGCAGTACTTTTGCTTTGAGGTTTTCCAGGCTTTGTACCAGCACAGACATGTGAAACTCAGTGCGGGATTATTTGAAAAGCTTAGTGATTTGTTTGTACTATAGGCTACCAACAATAGCCAATGACGAAACTGGTGGAAGGATAAGTAAATAACTCTCTAAAATTCTATGGCCAAAGAACAAAGGAATCCCGAAACAAAACAAGGGCAATTATGTAACGGCAAGATGATCCCTATTGTTTCTATCACTGAGCTATTTAAGTAGAGCGTTTGACATTTATGGAGGTACACATGCCGGGACAAAGGGAAGTGAAGGTAACAGATCCACCTAACAAACGTCTTGAGAGAGCGTCCACGGGGAACAGAGCACAGACAGGAAACTTGGGCGAAGCAGTGAAACTCACGCCCGCTCGTCCACGAACAAACACACACAGTCCCGGCTTTTACCCTCAGGCACATGTGACATTTCAGCACCTCTCCAGACAATGCGACTGCTCTGTCTCTGCTTCATGACCGTCTCCCTGTCCTCCTGTAAACCAGACCACAATCCCCCTCTGCTGCTTCCTTTTGTCTGTGTTAGTGTTATCTAACACTGGCTGCAAAAAGGTCACCTCCTGCTGAGGGCCAGAGGAACAATATATAGTCGCGCTGTACATAAAATTGGTACGTCTTGAATATTTTGATAAGATTGTTTTAATTAAGGCCGATTTCCCCCATTATGGGATAAATTCACAATCATTTATATTACGTGCTTTATCTGAAGGTTAAGTGAGTCCTTTGCATCCATTAAAGAATGATTTGCGACGGTGAAGCAGCATATTCTACATTTTCTACATACATAAACACACTGCTCCTAAAAGGCTACCCCACTGGCCTTGACCGATGACTCAAATGCAGAGTACACATTTTCCTTTGGGGGCAGTAAAGTTTCCACATGTGTCCAAAAAAAACGGGAAAAAACTGCTATACATCTGAAAACAACTCTACTACTACAGACTACAATGTTCTTCCTTTTCTGTCTGTTTTAGTTTTATCTAATAGTAGCTGGAAAAGGGTCATGTCCTGTGGTGAGCCAGCTGAAGCAGGAAATAACCACTCCATGTTGAGGCCAGACTTCCCACGCTGATACCCAAACAGAGAGTTATTAGACTGTAATACGATTATACAGAGAAAGGCTAGAGGAACCGGTTCAGTGGTGAAACAACATTGCAGAAGACATTGGGGGCAAGAACAACAGCAGCAGCAGCAGGTGGATGTTATGTAAGCGGAGCATGGAAAAAAAAATCAGGATGTTTGAGTTGACTTTTAACACGCACCATGTGTGTATTGTAAAGGGAAGAGTCGCATTGTTAATTGTCACGAGGGCGTCTTGTGTGTCAAGACAGTAAGGGGATATTTTAATATACACAAAAGTGACACGGACTTCTTTTACATACCAACTTGCATGCTGTGGTGGCAAGTGTAGCTGCATTGTTGTCCTGATCCGCTGCACACCTGGGCTGCTCTGTGATATAGACCCCACCTTTAGGGCCCCCTTATCAGATGTTATCTCCGGGACGGGTGCTGGGGGGGGGGGGGGGCAGCAATGGTGTTGTAATGGTAACAACACAAAACCGGCGACATAAAGAAATAAAGTAATATTACACTTGATTCTTTCGGTGTCGCGGTGTTTCAACGCGCGTGCTAAGCTAACTAGCTAAATGAAGTCAACAACATCAACTCAGGTAAAAAGCGTAGCGACCACGCTAGTACTATTGATCTCCCTTACACGAGTCCCTGGGTAAACGGTAATACTGCAAAGTAGTTTCTCTGTCTGATCTATTGTGACAGCCGAGAACGCGACAATAATTCACCATTTTGCCGTCTCAAACTTCGCGGTACTATTTGTTTTTGACAGGTGCGTATCGCCATCACGTCCGACTCCGGAAAAGTGACGTCACGGCAGGTTCTAGAATGTGACCCAGCGGGGGGCAGTTTTTCCTATTAACAGCATTACACTTTCACAAGTCATAGCTCAAAAGAAAATGAATGAATTACAAAAATGATCATTAGTATCAGTCACTGGGTCCAAGATCTCTCTGTACAAGACCAAACATTTCCTCAAAAACAAAATAATTGTTCCTCCATATAATACTATTGGCCTTTAGAATGCTGTGATGTCACCTGCAACCCAGCAATTGACGTACAGATCAATGGGGCTCGAACCGGAGACGCTGGGTGACTACGCAATGCGCAGTCGCCGACAGGCAACATGGCATCGAGGAAAAATGTAACCATGACACCCCGAATTTCTGTCAGATCGAGATACGATGCAATCAAATGGCATTAAAATGTGGCAGTGTCACCAGCAGGCAGGCTCTGCCACTTAAATGTTTGTTTTGAGTATACGTGTGTTAAGTGATGGCGTCACAGCGCAACTTCCGGGTCCGCACGGACCTGCAGATGTGCTACAAACTACTTGTTGAGATAAGTTTTTTATCATAGTTTTTGTTTACAAATTGTCAATGGCAACGCTGATCATTGATCATGTGACTAATGCTTGCTGATTGCTGATATGCAACAAATGTGTAAATAAATATGGCATGTGCCCAGTGTGTGTGATCACAAAAGAGTAAAATACGTATCTGTGCCGCGGAGGTGTGGCCAAGGCCGGATTTATGCAAGGATTTACTAGGGCTAAGCCCAGGGGCCCAGCAGGTTGAAGGGCCCATGGGCATAAGGAGAAACATGCGTGCTCAGTGCTGGCTGTCAAATTAGTTCCCTCTCTCTTTGCATACTCCCTTACATGTAAGGCTTTATCAGATTACTTTTTACCCAAAACTAAACTAAGACTAATCTGGGTCTAAACCAGTTCTAAACACGGTCTGAGCCATTTTCATTGCGTTGACACTGGGAAAAAAATATGTACCTACTGGTCTGTTAAAATGCATGAAAATGCACCAAAATGCACAATTAAAATAAATAAAAAATATCTGTGGGAGGATCCCCAGATCCCCCCTTTAAATATGTCCACCCACCAGTCTGGCAGTAGCAATGGTTCTTCCACTGAGTTCAAATTGGGGTCATTATGTGAAACTGTTTTGTTTTTCACAATTTTTTTATTTTTTAAACTAGTACTATGTTTAAGAAGTTACTTCTGCATGTTTGATTTAAAATAGCTGGATAGATAGATAATTTATTGATCCTGAGGGAAATTCATGTTTCAGCAGAAGCAATATAAAAATAATCCACTAAAAACACTAAAAGCACACGCAAGTAAGCAACTGTAAAAATGAGTCCATTCTGTCACTTATCACAAGACAAATTATACAGCCGAATGGCCTTAGGGACAAACTTTCAGAGCCGGTCCTTAGAGCAGGGCAGAGACAACAGCCGCTCGCTGAAGCTGCTCCTCTGTCTGATTGATTGATTTATTGAGTATATGGGGGCCCTGAAAAAACTTTAGCCCCGGGGCCCATTTTACTTAAATCTGGCCTTGGGTGGCAGCACTGTAAAACAGCACAAACAAGACACATATTTCAAGTTTTTCTCTATGTACAAACCACACAATATATAGTGCCTCTCGAAAGTAATACACCTTGAACTTTTGCATATTTTGTCATGTTTACAACCATAAACGTAAATATTTTATTTTGAATTTTTTACTGAAAGTTCACACATACACAAGTAACAGACAACTGTGAAGTGAAAGCAAAAGGATACATGATTCTGTTATTTTTCAAAAAATTTAAAAGTGAAAAGTGGAGCGTGCACAAGTATTCATACAACATTTTCTGAGTGCATTAAACTGCCTTTATAACATTCCTAATGACTGCAGGATGTTCACACCTTGCCCTAACCTAACCATTAAATAGAGGCCACCTGTGTGTAATCTACTCTCAGTATAATTCCAGCTGTTCTGTGAGGGCCTCAGAGCTATGGTCAGAGTGTATTGGTCACTAAACAACATCATGAAGGCCAAGGTGCTCACCAGAGAGGTCAGGGATAAAGCTGTGGAGAAGTTTAAAGCAGCGTTAAGTTATACAAAGATTTCCCAAGATTTGAACATCTCACGGAGCACTGTTCAATCCATCATTCGGAAATGGAAAGAGTATAGCACCATTGCAAACTTACCAAGACACGGGCGTCCACCTAAACTAACAGACCGAACAAGGACAGCACTGGTAAGAAATGCAACCAAGTGCCTCAAGATTACTCTGGAGGAGCTGCGACGTACTGCCGCTGAGCTGGGGGAATCTGTACATGGGACAACTATAAGTCGTATTCTACACAAATCTGGCATTCATGGACGAGTGGCAAGAAGAAAGCCATTATTGAAAGGAGGCCATAAGAAATCCCGTTTGAAGTTTGATAGAAGTCATATGGAGGACACAGCTACCATGTGGAAGAAGGTGTTTTGGTCAGATGAGACAAAAATTTAACGTTTTGGCCCAAATTGTTGAGTTTTTGCCTTTTTCTGCGGACTGCATTTGTGGTTTATGTCTTCCACATTGTTTTTCTAGATACCTTTGTACATCTTTGCCATGTTTTTGTGGAGGTTTGGTGGATTTGTTTACTTTGAGAGTCTAAAATGGTCCTGAAGAAGACTAGCCTGGAAAAATCCAGACTCACCGCTGTACCAGCCGGTGAGTCTGGTCACCCCTGCGTCAAATCCATTTCCCACAGCGATAGATACGCAAGCAAACAGGAAGCGGAGTAAACCAATCAGCGAAGGGCGGGCGTCTGCTGTTGATGTGGCGTTATTAGCGGTTTTGCGTTAATATTTGCGCAGGATTATGAATAACGAAACTCACCTACTGTCGATGTGTTTTTTGGTCATTTACCGCCGACTGGAGACACGCTTTCTCTCTTTCGTGCATCGTTTGTAGATTGTTATTGAGGGACTTCCGCGTCCCGTGAGTGACGTTGCTCGCTAACAACACGTCACGGCAAATAAACGAATCTGATTGCACGTGAACGGATTGATTTTGCGGAAGCCGCGAACGAGGACTGGGTGACCAGACTGATCCCTCGCTGGATAAAAAATACAGAGGGGAATCATTCTGGTCCCACCAGGCTAGAAGAAGACAGCTTTTTAAAGGTAAACAAAATGCTAACTTAACAGCTAAACCCATTTGAGACCTACACATTTCTTCTTCTGAGACACTGAAGAGGCACCAAGAGCCCCCAAAGCTGGAGCACAGTCGAGGCGTCACAAGAGGTACTACAGGAAACAAAAAAGGACAAACGAGAGATGGTGAAAGACTGTTGTGAAGCGGAGGGAGGAAGAGGAGGTTGAGCTGACCAGTGCAGGACACCACGCTCTGAAACAGGGACAAACCCAGGAGGCGTTGCACTGCTTCAGAGGAGACAGCCAGGTTTCTTCCAAGTGCTACAGTTTCCCCAACCGCCAAGGTCATGCGGGTCAGGTTGACACACAGTGGTAGCAGCTCAGAACTGACACCTGAACACTATTTCGTTGTACGCTTGTACAATGACAATAAAGCACTTACTTACTTCCTTATATGCAAAACGTTATGTATGGAGCAAACCTAACACTGCTCATCGTCCTGAGTGCACCATCCCCAGTGTCAAATATGGTGGGGGGAGCATCATGCTATGGGGCTGCTTTTCCTCAGCGGCGACTGGGAAGATTGTAAGAATAGTTGGGAAGATGGATGGAGCCACATACAGGACATTTTGGAAGAAAACCTGCTGGAGTCAGCAAGAGAATTGAAGCTGGGGCGAAGATTCACCTTCCAGCAGGACAATGACCCTAAACACAAAGCTACATCTACAATGGAATGGTTTAAAAAAAATAAAAACATATTAATGTGTTAGAATGGCCCAGTCAAAGTTCTGACCTAAATTCTATTGAAAATCTGTGGAAAGACCTGAAAACTGCTGTTCACAAACGCTCTCCTTCTAATTTGACAAAACTCGAGTTGTTTTGTAAAGAAGAATGGGCTAAAACATCAGTCTGTAGATGTGCAAATCTTGTAGAGTCACACCCCAAAAGATTTGCTGCTGTTATTCCACAAAGTATTAATTCATGCTGTATGAATACTTGTGCACGCCCGACTTTTCGGTTTTCTATTTTTTGAAAAATAACAGAATCATGTATCATTTTGCTTTCACTTCACAGTTGTCTGTTACTTGTGTGTGAACTTTCAGTAAAACATTCAAAATAAAATCTTTATGTTTATGGTTGTAAACATGACAAAATGTGCAAAATATCAAGGTGTATTAGTACTTTCGAGAGGCACTGTATAGACAAACCATCGCGTTTATCACGATATTAGGTGATGCAAAATCTACATCGCAAGAAGCCGCTATATAGGCAAAATCTCTTCTTTCATCTGACTGAGAGTTGCATATTTTTGCTGACACAGCTTAAAACAAAAACACTAGGGGGGTAATTTACCAAGCGTTTGCTCATGTGCAAAACGGGTTGTACGTGCAAAAGTGGATAATGAGCGGAGATTGAAGCGAGATTGAGCGAGATTTGAATACTCCCTTTCTATTACAATGAAACAGTAATGCTTTACCAAATCATGTCCCAAAACATGCACTCTGTAAAAGTAGCTGTTTTTGTTGTCCCAATATACTCCCCCTTAAGGTCCTTATCAGATCTTATCATCACATCTGTTAAACAGCACAAAAGACGGCGCACATTTCAAACCTCCATCTTATATCAGAGCTTAAATATCATATTGACATTCATGAACGTCATGTATTGAAATGGCAGACAATAAAGCTATGCAGCCTGAGTCCTGGTTCTCCCCCACACACCCACGTTGCCAGATTTGATAAAATCATTATCAGCAGCCATGCGAAGTAGAGCTAATGAATAATGTATGCTGCTGCTGCTGCTGGGATAGTCTCCCTTCTGGCCTGCTACCTTTCTCTTTTAGAGCCACATTACAATACAGGCCAGGAGTGAGTTTTTACAGCTTAGGGTCATATCAGCAAATCCCTGTCTGGCACTATTACATTTCCCATTAGCACTGGGTACAATGCTATTGAGCCACATCCACACAAAGCTCATGTTGAACGCACCAAGTGGGATAGTAAATAGCATACACTGTCATTATTTTGAATAGTTATGAGTGACAGTCTGCCACACAGCGGACAGGCATCAGGTGTTGTCGGCCATAACGCGGCATGATTTAATGCTGCTTCACAATGACCTACATCAGGCGAGATGCAGTGATGGACAGCTCGGGGCTGACGTGACCTGGAGGAGTGGAGTTATTTCGGTCCAATGTACAAGATCAAACATAACGCACACTGTCCTTCAGGCAGCGACAGCTTAATGATAAATAAATGTGCATTGAGCGTTTCATACCATAGTGTGTGCTAAGTATTTCAATGATCCAACTAAACAATAAGCCATACATGTATTGTGTTTGTTTAGAACATTTTAACAAACAAAGTGAAGAATTTCATTTTTATCATCTTACAATATGCAGAGGACAAACATTTGTTTGGGGACAGTTTATTTCAAACTGTTCCTAATCATAAAAGCCCATGTTAAGTTTGACGGCACACAGGTGTAAGCTTCTAGACAAGGAAGACAGAGGGACGGGTGCGACCTGATCAAAAAGCAATGACAGGGTACTACAGGACTTGGCTAATAGATTTGGAGCATAGAGATATGTAACAGAGGGCAACCCAGGGGTCTAAGCCCAAGGGCAGGTATACCATGTATTTTCAGACTGATGTACTGCAGAAGTCGGCAGGTCACATTCAGTCACCATCTGCAAACTCATGTGAGAAGTGTTAACATCTGCATGGTTTAACTTAAACATTACAGCAACATTGCAAGAACTATAAAGTATACAATTCAAAACCAACTAATCCTTGTTTACCATGAATAATACTGTATACCCAGAAGGTGCAGAGCAGTGTACTGTAAATCAACTAAATTGGTCCCAAAGCTGCTATGTAAATATCTTGACTTACTATGTGCTCCCACTGTTCGATAAAGCATGTTGTTGAATTTGAAAGCATTGCTTTTACATTCAAGCATCCATCTAGTATTGAGACTAGTATGTAAGTAAAATGTTGTTGCACCAGACGTCCTCATTACAAGGTCGTGCAGGAGACATCCGTGAGCCAAAAGCAAAATGAGAAATCTAATACATATTCATAGAGTAGAGGTTAGTTAATCACCTGTGTTTTAAAAAGTGAAAAGAGAATACAATTTACCCAGTTTTACTAGTTCTAATTAAAGCTTTGCAAATTCTCACTATAAAATATGCACTACAGGCAATGGCAAGACCAATGGATCCAAATCTTTTTTTGTGTGCTTGTTTAATTTATAGTGAGAAGATTAAAAATAAATATTTGCAGCCAATACATTAATGGAGATGCAGAAACAGCAGTGCTGGAGAGTGTTGAATTGGTAGCCACGACTAGAAGCTATTCTTCTTGGACCTCAAGCTCATTTGAATACCCATATAATGAGGGCATTACTTTTAAACATACATGCAACCAAATAAGGAAGAAAACCTGGACAAGATAACATGCCCAATATAAGGCAATATATTATATACACATAAAAAAGGGAGTTCATTGCCTATGACCAATGTGTCAGATAACTTTCCCTTTGCATTTTACCTACCCCTGTGTAATTCTGCATGCTGGACGATTGCAGGGCAGAATCCTGGTGTTCTTCCGATTTATAGTTAAAACCTACAAAAGACTATGCTCATCTTTTTTCCTGTTTCTAACATACTGCAGATCTGGGTGCAGTGTTGACTGGGTTTTAAATTAAATAGATGTTTAGGTGTGGTATTGTACAAATAAGGCAGCTTACTTCAGCACATTTCTTGCCCCTAGTGTAAGCATGGACTATTTATGCGTCAGAGGAATTTAAAACCTGTATCAACCCAAGGTCTGGGATTTTCAAGCTATTGTACGTTCACTTAGTAATCCTTCAAAACATGAGGGGGAAAAAATGTAAAATTGCACCCCTAAGTCAACAACAACCCTCAAAGAAGGGGGGAAACATTTAAATGGAAACTGAGACCTACAGCAAAGATTTCACCGAAAGGAGGATATGGGCTGACGAAGACTCATAACTTGGCAGGAATATCTGGCAGACAAAACAAGCATCACAGTCAATCAGATATAAAGCCTATAAAAGCTTATCTACCCTCCATATGTACAGTACTTTCCATAAGGCATTCAACAGTAATCTTGAGAAATGTTATCAGGATGGTAATGTTTGAAGATAAATAAAAGGAACATAAACGCAGAATTGTAGTAATTATAGTGTAATTTTGGTTTCAGAGATACTGAATGCCAAATGTGAAGCGGTCAACCATTGCTGTGTATGTGGAAGACAGAGGAACAATAGAGTCAGATTGATGCTCAGAAGACCTACTGACATCGCCACAAAGTCCAGACTTCAGCCTATCTCATTACACACGTCCAAACATGGAACGCCTTTGGACTGCTATAAACCTGCAATGGTTTATAAGCAAACCACTGAATGGCAGATTAGGGCTGCACAAAATAAGAACAAAAAAATCCCACTATTAAAAAATTGTCTAAAATATTGCAACAACAATATTATTGCAATATTTTACTAAACCATTTCAACACATTACATTATATTTGATTAATCCATTTAGGACAGCTAAATTGAATAATGTTTGTAGCATTAATAAAGTAAAATGAAGCCAGGTGGAATCAAACATACAGCAGGCTCAACGTGTGGTGTGATGTGACGACGGCAGGAATATCGTCTATGGTAAATGGTCTCAACTTATATAGCGCTTTTCCACCTTCATTAGGCACTCAAAGCGCTTTACAGCAAGGAACCTCTCACCCATTCATACACCAATGTACGCAGACACTGGAGGCAAGGTGGGTGAAGTGTCTTGCCCAAGGACACAACGACAGCATGCACCTTCAGGAGGCGGGATTCGAACCCCCGACCTTCCAATCATGAGACGACCCGCTCTACCATCTGCGCCACTGTCGCCCGTGTCTATGTTCAGTACATCATCATCTGCTGGAGATGATGAAAAACCAGACAAGTCTTTAAAAACGAACAGCCTGGATTATAGTGGCTCTGTCGGGTCCTACACAGTCCTGTGCCGTTCACATGATGTAAATGAGATTGGGATATAGTCTGTGAGCACAAGTGTGAGCTGAAACATAAAGCTAATGAGCTCAAGTTTCCGCTATAGTGTGTATGTCCCCAATCTAAGGGACATGTGAACCACAGAGAAAAGTGATGCTGTAGCGCACCGGTTTTATGCAGACACAGTTGTAGAGAAATCCCTGGTCCCGTCATAAGCGTTATGTATTCATTTATTTTGTAAGATAGCGCCAACGCCATGTCAACCACCGTTTGAATCTTATTTTGTTCCCCTCAAAACTGACAGATTCACTCAAACATATGCACTAGGCGGCAGTTTTGCATTGAATTTGTCAGACAATGTAGGAACATCCCATTTTTTTTTCTTCACTCAACCACTCCAAAACCTTGTAAGTTTTAGCCACTTCAGCGGAAAGTTGACAGCGCCAGCAAAAAGGAAGGGAGGGAAAGAGAAAAAGAAAAATAGAGCTGAGATTTTGAGGTTCGAGTCTGGGATGTACGGAGAGGAGGATTAACCAAAGATACACCTTCAAAAATGTCAGGATGCCGCGTTGGAGTAAACGCACCAAATTGAGTTTAACTGTTACCACCCACTGAGAGACTGCAGACACACTCTAGTGCTGACATGCAACTCACACAAAAGCCCTTTACAAACAGTGCACACGGCAGATCTTTGGCTGCTGTAGACGGCTATTCTCCTGCCCTGTGTACTATAGTACATGTCAAAAAAGCCTGTGGTACTTGGGGATTCTGCATACGAACAAACCAGGAGCAGCTGCATTTGCTGCGAGACGAGTGGTGGATTTATTTATTTATTAGTGCCGTGGCTAGCAACTCTAAGCTAATAGAATAAGTAATGTCGCAGTGATGAATTATTTTTTACTACATATCAATATCATTTTCAACTTCTACTAAAAGGAGTTTGAACTCAATCTGAACAGTCTACCTTTAAAGTCTATTAGGGTGAGTATCATACAGGTCAATGTGCTAATTAAAAATAAAAGTCAATGTCTGCGTAGGCTTCCAACATAAACCTCCCAGCAACGGCAGGAGGGAGATGTTGTTCTCTTTAAGCCAAGTGCTGGTTATCCTGACCTGACTCCGTGCATCAGCAAAACAGTCTGTCTACTTAAAAAACAGGGCAGTGGAGTGGAGCTGTTTTCGAGACTGCAGCAGATTTTGGGCTGGGCTGACCCCGTCCACACATTAGGGATTTGATGGAGTTGTTTCTCTTTTCTGCACACACCTACGCAACACAAGACAGAGAGACATCAGGGAGAAGGGAAAATGCTACAACCCCAGGACAAACTCTGCAGTGTTAGGAGAAGCTGGATGAAAACACAGTCAATACGGAGCCAATATATAAGGTGCTTAATGTTCAGCTGAAATTAAATTCAAGGTTTACTAATGGTTGCTTCTGACTTTCGGGTATTTCAGAAGCAAAACTTTAACATTTAGACTGCTTCATTTTTTTCTAAGTAGTTCTGCTTGCAAGATGATTGTTGTTGCTGATGAAGCCTCGTGAGGTTAGACACAAAACACTCTCAATTATACAAAAACAAACAAATGTATAGATCATGACTTCAAAACCTTTTCTATGACTAATGATGAAAAATAGCCATGACCTTTAAGTTATTGTAAGACTCATTGCATAGCCTGCCCACTATCCTCTTTTAATTACCTTGACATTAACTAGGCGTATACATAATATTGAGTGTGTGCATTGGTGAATTGATTTCCAATAAGTGTACTCATGGAGGGCCCACAAGTCGTACCTCTTTTCATCATGTAACACTTAATTACAACATAGAGCATGGGTGAAGTGAACGTTTCTTTCGCCCAGACATTGACCAGATCATGTGAGCGAGAACAACGCTTCCTCTTTTGGAATAAACAGCAGTGAGTTTATGTGGAGGTCTTGGCTTATTGCATGACCTCTTTTAGTGTTGGTTTCACTGATCAATTGAACAAAGATCTCGGCCTGTAATGAAGCGCGTAAGTGGCTTCATGGTCACAGTTAATGAGCAACTATTGATCCCGTTAAATGGCATAAACTGCAACTTCACAACAGCTACATGCAAGGACATCCAACGTCAAACAAAAGGTTCAACATATTAACCCACATTTATATACTTTACCATCTTTACAAATGACTTGTGTGTGTCCAGTTACCATGAGCAATTACTTAGAGCTCGTGCTTCACAGTAAGAAGTTCCCAGGTTAGATCCAGGGCCAGATTTCTGTGTGGCGTTAGCCTGTTCTTCCCTGTCCATGTCGGTTTCCTCCAGGTGCTCCCCTACCACTAAAAATACTGTACAATAGGCCAGGATGAGTGAGAGTGTGTTTGAGAATGCGAATGGGGATAACGGATGGAAATCAACCCCTGGCTACAATCAGTGTTAATTTCGTCGGCTAAAATAATTTTAGTTAAAGTAATATTTTTTCCAACTAAAATTGGACTAAAACTAAATTCAAAGTTTTTTTATGAGACAAACTATGGCTAAAATGTCGACTACAATATAACTAAATAAAAATTAGACTAAAATCATCCAAACGACATTTAGATTAATTTAGATTCTCTGCCAGATTTAGATTCATGTTTGTGCTTTGTTTATGTGGGAGAAACTCCATGAAGCAGAGGACCTTGATAATGTATGATTATAATTGTTTTTGTCATTTAAGTTTTTATTGATTTTTCCTTTTTCCAATGTACAGAAACATAAGCAAACACTGATAGCATTAATTATAAAAATTCAGTCAGAAAACAAAAACAAGGAAAAACAAAACAAAAAAACACACACACACATAACCACCTAACATAATAAAATGGCGACAATGGCACAGTTAAGATATTTTAATGACAGTAGAGTCTTGTTTTGTGATGAATACCTAATAATAACTAAGTATGCTGTTCTTAAATCTACTTATGTGAAAGTGATACATAGACAACGCAGCCCTAATCACAATCATAATTTGTTGGAAAACATTGTATTTAAGTTTCCTATTGATTTATCATAGAACTTTAAGTTAATGACTGAATGCATGGTGATGAGACCCATCACTCAATCTACATTTTATAGCATCAGTTTCCTTCATCGTATAAAAACTGCTCACCTGGACATGAACCTGAGCTCGGCTGATTAAGAATAGCGTCTCCTGTCCATTTTTCTTTTGCAAAACTTGAATAATACCACTGCTTACCTCTTATTGAATCTTTGGGTGCAGACTTAATTGAAGAGCCGCGTATAAACAGGGTGTGATGTTTAGGGAAACCAAAGAATATAGGCGCCATCATTTCTGCCAGAAGACTCGCAGGGGGGCAATGAAGCTTTCATTGTGGACTGGCTAGATCCCTTCTGCATTCAGAAAGAAAACAAAAAGGGCATACACCATAAATAATAATAACTGACAAAAATAATGACACAAGAAATTAAAGTAACAAGAAAATAAGTGCAAAACAGTTTCCCTGTGTTGCAGTGTAGCTGAATGCTTTTCAACAATTTGATTCATGGTAAAACACATACCAAATAGTTCTAGCCAAGGTTTGATTCCATCTTCAGCATGCTTTTCCTGCCATTGTCTTGAAACGGTTTCATCTGTCACTCTCGTTTGATGCTGTTTACAAAAACAAAACAGCAATATTGTAAAGGGAGAAAGGAAAATGATTTTAATGGGGGGGAAACGGATAAAGAAAAAAGAAGATTATGACCTGAAATCTCACCATTTCCTGAGTCACAGGTCCTTTCAGTATCCTTATGGTTTCTGCTCAAATTCAGTGTCTGAAAAGGGCAGGAACAAAACAAACATTTTTAATCATACTAAACTAAATAAGATTTAGAGACAACAGAGAAATGTGTAAAATATCTTCTAGAATCTGTTTATTTTACTAACCCTTGAAAGAGACTCTCGGGTCTTAGAAGTGTCACCACCCTTAAACCTTAAACACATGCATCAGAAAACCACTGCAACAAAATCTCAGATGTCCTTCACTGACATTTTTATTGTTGAACATATTTTCACCTTACAGCTACAAAATGCTATAACAACAGTTAAAGTCAAGTAATGTTTGTGCTGTTTAAATTACAATGTTAACAGTTCAGTGCAACACTTAACTTGTTTGCCAATTAGGGCAATACAAAATTCCAATAGTTTAAACTCTGTTGTATAGAATATAGAACATCTCTGAAACATCAAGAGTACAGTTCTCAATAACAATCCCTAGTTAGAGGGATTGTTTAAAGGGATACTTTGGGATTTTCGGGACTCCACAGTGCACCTGAGGTAAATCACTTATAACACCAGACTAACGATATAAATGTCTGTGTCGATAGAATAATTTTTGAAATATAACTGACTTTGTATCACATGAATTACCGCATTTTGAGGGACTATTTTCTCGCGATTGTGGTCAGAGGGAGAGGGCTGACCTCTCCATGTGGACCGTGTGGTCAGAGGGAGAGGGCTGACCTCTCCATGTATGTAGGATCTCAGGAGGAGCTAATCTTGCCCCACCTGCCTCTCAGCACCAATACAACTATTTTATTGAATGAATGAAAGAAAGAAGCCTACAAGCTAGTTTATTCTTTCATTCATTCATTCATTCATTTATTGCATCGAGGAAGATTTAAAGAAAGATGTGCTACTTCCTGGACACACAACTCCAGGTCTGCTTTAGATCAGGGAACATGATAACATGGCAAAAAGCTCAAAAAAAGGTAAATTTTACACAAGATAATGGTTACTAGTACACCTCTATCTTCTCCCACTCGCATCCTGCATGGATAGACGTCATGTATTTATATTACTGAACTGACGGCCTAAAGTCATCATAGTGTTGACATTTGACCATGAGGTCAATTGCAATTACATCTTGTCACATGTGAAACAACAAAAACTCCAGCCTACGTAAGATTTCTCATGTTTTTTATTATAATAATAATAATAATAATGCATCAGTTTTATATAGCGCTTTTCTGGACACTCAAAGACGCTTTACATTGCATTATTCATTCACTCCATACTTGGTGGTGGTAAGCTACTATTGTAGCCACAGCTGCCCTGGGGTAGACTGACGGAAGCGAGGCAGCCAATCTGCGCCATCGGCCCCTCCGACCACCACCAACCACTCACTCACATCATTCATCCCGGCCTATTGTACATGTTTTTGGTGGTAGGGGAAACCGGAGTACCCGGAGGAAACCTACGCAGACACGGGGAGAACATGCAAACTCCACACAGAAAGGCCCCGTCCAGGTGGGAATCGAACCCGGGACCTTCTAGCTGTGAAGCACAAGCGCTAACCGCTGTGCTACCGTGCCGTGCCGTTATTAAACGATTGGCACAATTCAGCGAATAACAATGGTACGTGCTAATGCTAGATCTTGTAGCTTATGTTAATTGTTCTGAAGTCCTGGCAGACAATTCAACAAGTCGGAGTGGTGGCGAGCAGAAACAGCTAAATGATCTTGCCCCACTTGCCCCCCAGCACCAATAAAACTATATTATTTAACCATGTATGCTAATTCATTTATTCAACTTATGCCAACCGCCTCCTATTCAAGTAGTTCATTTAACAGCATCACTTCTGAATTGAGTGCTACTTTAAACAACTTGAATGGATGGTTATTGGCAGTTTTGGTTCCCGAGTTGGTCATGAAACCGTTCTAGCTTGCGTGTATTGTCGCATTCTGACCACAAGAATAAAGAAGAACCTTCTGTGAATAGAAACAAAACATCCTCAACTCAACCAAAACCAGTCCAGTTGAAAATGTAAGCCTCACTAGGATTATAATCCTATGTTTTTTAGTTTTTGTTTCATCTGAACGATTCTTCAAAAATAGGTTGAATGTAAAATTATAATATGGTTCATGTTTATTTTTTTTTAAAGTATGGCTGGGATGAGATGGTGCTGAGAGGGCTTTGGGGAATCTATGTCTGAATTAAAAGATTATGTTTATTTGCTGTGTCAACTTCAAAAATTTGGAAAATTCTCCAAGAAGAAAGGTTTTGGCTGTTGTGGTCTGATTCAGACCTTTGGCTCTGATGACAGGTAGTCGCTGAATGCACCCACGGGAATTCTGTTTCTCTTGAATACCTTACATACGACTCTTTTGTGCCACGGTTTTGCAGTGGGAGAATGGTTCAGTGAACTCTTGATGTGGATCTGCAGATGTTTGACTGTTGCCTTGATAAAATCTTCCTCACTTTGTGATAACAGCGTAGAGGAGGAGGAAAACTCCAGCACCAGGCCTTTGGCAGCTGCTTTGCCGATTGTTTTCAGCATTTTGGCTCTGAGCTCAAGGTTCTCAGGGACCAGGACTCTGCTCTCCACCTCTCTGAGTCTGTGAACAAGGTCCACTTGTTGCTGAGTGTCAAGAGACACAGGGGATTTTTGGAGTAGTTTCTTGGCCATGGCTTTGACCAAACTGTGAGCAGTGGAGGAAGATTGTGGCACCACACTCTCCTGAGGATAAGTGCAGCTCAGAGAGTGAGCAGAGACCTTGGTTAAACTTCCTGCTGCTGGAAGGTTTGGTTGATCCAGATGAGATGATAGCTGAGTGGGCTGTGGAGTGCTGAAGACAGCTGGATCAGTGAAGTCCTCTAGTGCATAAGGGGATTCCTCTGGTTTGGTGAGGTCCTCTAGTGCATAAGGGGAGTCCTCTGGATTGGTGAAGTCCTCTAGTGCATAAGGGGAGTCCTCTGGATTGGTGTAGTGCTCTAGTGCATAAGGGAGGTCTTCTGATGGAGTGGGTTCAGCGGAACTGGTTAAATCCAGTGCCGTTGAGAACCGCTGTGGTACAGAGGCCTCTGCTTCCATTAAGTCCTCTGGAGGGACAAGGACCTCTGTTGGACTGACATAGTCCCAGAGGGTCTCTGGTTCAGTGATGTCCTCACTAAGGTCCTCTGGTGGACATACAGTGTCCTGTAGAGGTGAAGGCTTCTCGGTGCTGACGGTCTCTGGTTCAGTGATGTCCTCACTAAGGTCCTCTGGTGGACATACAGTGTCCTGTAGAGGTGAAGGCTTCTCGGTGCTGACGGTCTCTGGTTCAGTGATGTCCTCACTAAGGTCCTCTGGTGGACATACAGTGTCCTGTAGAGGTGAAGGCTTCTTGGTGCTGATGGTCTCTGGTTCAGTGACGTCCTCACTTAGGTCCTCTGGCGGACTTACAGTGTCCTGTAGAGGTGAAGACTGCTCAGAGGTCAGGGTCTCTGGTTCAGTGATGTCCTCTGGGGAGGTGGAGTCCTCTACTAGAATGAAAGGCTCTGTGGGATCAGGGATGGTCTGTGTCATTGAGAACTGCTCATCTTCAGAGGTGGAGACCTCTAGGACAGCACCCTCTGCTGGAGTGACCGAGTCAGTACTCCTGGTCACATCCTGTGGTGTTGTGAGCTGTTCTGGGGTAGAGACTTGTGGTTCTGGAGGTATCGACTCTGCAGGCTTCTGTGGAGGTGAGCACTGTGCTGGGCTAGGGGCCTGTGGAACCTCTGAGAGATTAGATTTTACCTCCTTTGGTCCATTGTCCACTGTAATCTGTGGGACCGCAGGAGGATTAGTCCATGTCGCTGTAGTCGGAGGTAGTTTTACTGGCCTGGGAGCTTGGGCTGACCTGGATGGAGGAATAAACACTCGCTGGTGTCCCTGGGCCAACAATTGGTCCCTTCTCATTTGCTCTTCGAATCCCATCATCTCCAGCATGCGTTCGGCAGCCATTTCCTTTGCAATTTTCTTCTTATGAGGGGCCTCAGCTTGAAGAGTCATCTCGCCCACTCTCACCTCCACCGTGTACCAGGGGACGTGGCCTTTATAAGTGGTCTTGATGTGTGTGAACTCCGGGGCCTTCTCTCGCCTCACAATCAGCACTTCCACAAGGGCGCAGACAGGATTCTTGTCCAAAAAGAAATATTGCCGATCCTCAATGTCAACCAGATCAGTGTGGGGCCTACTCCAGTACGGAGTCACAGTCTCTGGCACTGGGAGCGTTGCCAGTTTATTCACTACTTCTTTGGCAGCTTCTAACTTGGCCTTCTTTTTAGTCGGTCCGCTGCCAAAGCCGACAAACTTCCCCACACGTACCTCAATTTGGAAGATTCTTTCCTGTGGGGTGCCGATGTGTTTCAATTCTTTGAACTGCACGTGTAAATCGTGCAAAATGGCAAGGTCATGCAGGCGAGTTAGGTCAGTTTTATAAACCTCCTCCGGCATCTCTGTCTCCATGATGGAGGCTCCAGTCTGTGGGCTCTCCTTGTTGAAGCTAACTTCAGTTTGAGACCTGTCTTTCTCCATGTTAGATGCTTCAGTCTGTGGTCTCCTTGTTGAAAATAACTTCAGTTCGAGGTCTGAGGTAATTTCAAGTTGAGGCCTGTCTCTTTCCTTGATGGAGATGAGAATAACTTCTACTTTCCTAAATTCACTTTGTCAAAAGCGAGAATATACGGTCAGTTTTGCTCAGAGTCGTGCAAATGCGTGCGTCTCTAGTGCAGGGCGGACAGTAATGCATGTACAGGTAAACTGTGAAATAACTAAAACTTCTGAACATAACATTCTATGCAAATCACCACCAGAACTCCATAGCAACGGCGTTCTGATGGTGACGTCATTCTATGCAAATGATATCACCATCAGAACTCTACAGCAAGTTTCCATAGCAACGTTCTTCTCTAATGGAAGATACTTGTAATTGGTTATATTCAAATAATTACTAACAAACCCCATTCATTCTTATAGTGGGGGTCGCGGCTCCAAAAGGTGTAGGAACAGAAGCAAAAGGGGAATATAAGAATTCCAATAGGATTTGATAGGATTCCTATAGATGCAATACATGCATTAAATCCCTGTATTTACATCACTTACCTGTGTGACATTATCAACCACTTGCACTATGACGTAAACCTGCACTGCTAACACTGACTATACATATAGGCAAGGCAAGGCAACTTTCTTTATACCGCGCATTTCGTACACAAGGCAACTCAATGCGCCTTATATACAAAATAAAAGTAAAAATATAATAATATTTACAGTAATTTGTTGTTAATTTAACAGTAACAGGATAGACCCTATTATGGTAAATAACTGTAAAAATAACAGAAATATGTTAAACCTTATTAAAACCTTTGACAGTAAAAAACACAGTGAAATTTTATAACAAATTACAGCATTTTATTTTGACCAGATACATTTTACGGTAAATTCCTGGCAACCACAGCTGCCGGTATTATACCGTAAATTTTACAGTTTTTTTTTAACAGTGCTCCCAGCTGCCAGTATTTTACCGCTAAAAATACAGTATAATATGAGGAACATAAATAGTTTACCGTACATTTTACATTTGCAACCACTAAATATAGAAAAATCTAAAGATGCTCATATATAACCAAGGTAGTGAATATTACTGATAAACAATGAGAAAATTTGACATACCATTTGAACACAGACTAAACATATCATTTTCTCTATTCCTACCAAACAGCATAGATCTTGAGAATACAGCATGTGTCCATATATATGGCTGGTAATTCATGGAGGAATGAATAAACATGAAACAAAAAATTACCTGCCCCTGACCTATGAACAGTAATGAGTCACTGGGTCCTGCCTTGGTGAAAGAAAGCACTTAGTGGAGTTTCTAATGCGCATGGTGTTGAAGATACAAGCTCTGCAGGAGTACTTCAATGTCCATCAGGAGTTCACTTTGGACTGGCAGGATCCCCTCTGCAGCAAAAAATTGCCAAAGTTTCAAAAGTTTGATCAGTGCTTGAGCAAAATGCACAGAAAAGAAAATGTGCTGTCAAAAACAGATCTAATATAACATATCCATGTTTTGTTAGTTTTGTCCTGGACATTGTGAACTTTGGAAATGAGTGTCTCATAAGCGGCAGTCTCAGTCATCAATTTAACCCATTCCTCGATTTTGGGTCTATGAGGGCTCTTCCATATCCGCAGGATTAACCTGGCAGCTACTACAAATGCAGCCACCACAAAGGCATTTCTTTTGTAAAGACAGGAGGCAAAAGCGACTTGTCCCCCAGCAGGCACAACTGGGCACTGCTGGGATAGACAACCCTGTCCATTTTTTCCATTTTTTTATTACTTCAGTCCAAAATGGAAGGACCAAGGGACATTCCCAGAAACAATACAGGTACGTACCGGTATCTGTTCCACATTTCCAACAAGTATCACTTTGTAACAAGCCCATTTTGAATAACTTTGTTGGCGTAAAATAATATCGATGTATAGTTTTGTAATGAATAAATTTACTCCTTGCATCCCTAGTTGCCCAACCTATATTCGAAATGATATTCCCCCATACCTCTTCATCAATTCCAGATTGTAAATCCCTTTGCCAGATCAATCTCAAATCTTCACATACAGTACCTTGACAAGTCAAAAGATTCTTGTAAAACATTGATGCTGACTGTAGATTGGTTTATCCAACCAATCGTGCAGTGTGTTATGCTTCTGTACCTGATTTAGGCTAAATACTGAACCCACACTACTCCTAATCTGCAAGTATTTCCAGAAATCCCCTTTGTCAGTCAAATAAAAATTTTCTTTTAACATATTGAATGACCCAATTTTTCCCACCCCTTGTTCAAGCCATTTCCGCCACAAAAAGGGAGATTTTCCGATACGCACTAATGGGTTATTCCAGATAGAAGAATAGATCTGTTTATAAGGCGAAATTCCTAATATCTTGTGTGCTTTTGCCCATGCCCACTGTGAATGTTGCAAGATCGGGTTCTGTGAAAATGCATTTGCAGATTTCTGCGAGAGTAATTGGATAACACTGAACGGAGCTGCAAGTCTCTTTTCAACTTTAATCCACCCAACATCTGAGTCCTTATCTTTCCAATGTCTAGATAATTTGTTCATTTCAAAAGCAAGATTGTATAATTCCAGGTCTGGAAGAGCCAGTCCTCCATAATCCCTCAAAGCTGTGAGTTTTTTTATTCCAATTCTCGCCTTTTTACCATTCCAAAGAAATTCTTTGATTAGCTCATTATATTGTTCAAGAAAGGCCTTACACCAATTGTTATGGGTATCATCATTGATATATAATTAAACTGTGGAGTAACAAGCATTTTAACAGTGTTAATTTTTCCCCATAAAGTAAGATTCAATAATTTCCATTTATCCAAATTTGTTTTCAATGTCTGTAATAATGGCTCTATATTTATTGAGATTATGTTTGTCAACTCTGAGCATAACCTAATACCCAAGTATTTCATTCCAATAGGAACCCACCCAAATTGGAATGAAGAGAGAAGAGGTTGGAGACATCTCTTTGATACAGGCATAGCTTCTGACTTTTGCCAGTTTATTTTGTAGCCTGACAATTCTAAAAATGTGTCAACAGTAGATAGAACCTTTGGAACTGAAGAGGAAGGATCTCTAATGAAAAGCATGATTTCATCAGCATACAAAAGCATCTTGTGCTCCTCCGGACCATGTATAACTCCCCTAATATCTTTGTCAATTATAATCGCTGCTGCTAAAGGCTCCAAGAACAATATGAACAACAGGGGGCTTAGAGGAGCCCCCTGTTTAGTCCCGCGACTCAAGCTAAAAAATGGTGAGACCAGTCCATTCGTAAGAACTGCAGACCTAGGATTGGAGTAGATCACACTCACCCATCTGATGAGCCCTTCACCAAACCCAAATATATATAATTATAAAATTTGTCTTCAATTTAGTAGGATAGATTTGCATGCATTTTTTGTCGACTAAAACTAGACTAAAATTGAAGAAAATTATTTGACTAAATCTCGATTAAAATTAAAGGACATTTCTGTCAAAATAAAAAGACTAAATCTAAATTAAAATATGTTGTCAAAATTAACATTGGCTACAAGGTACGAGGTGTGTTTACATGCATAAGTCTCATATGTGTTTATTAACATGCTCTTTCCTGACCAAAATAAACAATAACATTTTCATACTTTGATAATACACTTTAGGTACTATTCTATTTCCATCCAATTACTATTACTGTGCTGTAAGCTACCAATAAATAAAAAATATCTATAAACAAAAAAAAGCTTCATGCTGTGATATGATACTATGAATTATTAAATGTGCTTCAAAATATATAGGTACAACATTTAAATCAAGAGATTTAAGTAGCTTTTGGAGTCCACACTAACTTGGAAAATTATTCATCACCATGTGTTTTTCTTCTTTTCACAATATTTGGTTAACATAGTTTGCAGATAAAAAAAACAGAAAAAAAACACGTTTAAGGTCATAGTAATAGGATTGAGCAGATAACTCTTAATATTATCATAACTAACCGAGGAATATCAGGTGATGTCATTTCTTCTCCTCAGGCCACTCCAGTCCAATTAAAAGGAATAATTGGTGTCCAGGCTGTGTGAAAGTACAACGCATGCAATAAAAATAATGGGTTTAAACAAGACCGATGCTCACACAATTTATGGGGGGATTCCAATAGAATTGTAATTTGTTAACTTTTGTTTTTGAAATTGTTATATAAAATGTCCAGAACTGGAATTTATAAAGAATGATAAAGTTCAATTCAAAGATAATTTTCATATTCACTTAAGCTCTTTGAAATATTCCAATAGTAAAGTATCTACAGTCTCTCACGATTCAGTGTGAATTTATTTTTTGCCATATCCTCAATTCTGGTTTACCCGTTCAATATTTGCAAAAGCCATTTTCTTTCTAAAATAGCTCTATCATTGTTAAACCAGTAAAGAAACATTGAGGCGGAGTGCATCATGTTGAAGAGCATAATAGTCTTAATTTAGAAGAAGATGATCTTTGTTTATATAGCGCATTTTACATTCACTCCATACTCGGTGATGGTAAACTACGTTAGTAGCTTCAGTTTCCCCTGGGGGAGACTGACAGAAGCGCGTCGCGACTACACACGTCTGCGCCAACGGTCCCTCTGACCAACACCATACATTCACACACACCATTCATCCTGGCCTATTGTACATGTTTTTTCGTGTTTCCCCCACTCTGCTATCCACTGACTGCCTCCATTACACACTGTGGCCTGAAATAAAGAACAAATGTGATGAAAATAGCATATAGGTCGTAGATTGCCAATAAAAAAAAAAATCTTTTCATTTCTGACTATAGCGTGGTGAGAATTTACTGTCAATGGTGGTGAACCAATGGTCCCGTTTTTTTTCACTTCTCGCTCTCTTGATGTTACACCCTTCCCCCCCCGTCTTCACGAGATCAGAGTTTAGACCGATACTCGCTGCAGCAGGGACCGCAGTGCACTTAACACCTGAGCAACACTTCTCTCACACACAGAGTAGTACTGCATGGAAAACTTTAACATGCTAAAGAGAACATGGGGAGGGGGAAAAAAACTAAATGGGAAGAACAGTAGGTGCTTGACAAACAATAAGTAAATTCAAAGTAGGCTGCGTAATTACCTGTAATTTGAGGGTTGCCCCAAATCTTGAAGGTTAAACTTAAATAAAAAATTGAACACTTATTTGTTAGTCTACTCGTCTCCAATGTGTTTTATAAAACCTTCAAAATGTATGAAATTTACAACAACCAAACAACCACTACAGCAGTTTCTTAATAAAATAAGAAGTTTGAGGAAGCAAAGGTTTTCAGACCCCAGAACTGTGCTGGTCTGGGTCCGACACACCCCTCACTCTCCCGCTATAACACAGGCTTGAGCCACACGCTCAGCAAACGGGTTTCCAGCCTTTATCTCGTTCACTACACTTCCTCCTTCTGCATGTTAAATATTTGCTAAGGGAACATTTGAATTTGGAAATGTATGTAAAGGATCCAAACTGTACCAGCATGTATCAATCTAAGATCAAAGAGAGGCGGGGTCGAGGGGAAAGCCCATCAAAATTAGTGTTCCAGTTTGTAGCACTTTGAGATGGTGTCATGTATTTTTGCACAAACAAGGTCAAACATAACGTATCTAACTGCAGCTATGTGTTCTATTGCATTGATCTATCTTTATATTTACACTTACAGCAGAAATTACCGGACAAAAAGAATGAACTATTAAAGTATTAAACCCATTTAGGCCGGGAAAGCATTGACGCATTTCTATCATTAAAGCCGGGGGCGCTCTTGCGCAATTCTACCATTGAGGCGGGAAAGCATATACGTAAATGTTGAGTATAAGGGTGATTTTACACCAATTGTCGGCCTTTGAGCCAATGAAATGCAACAGAATAGAGGCACAGAAGCGTCAGCATCACACCACGTTTTGTTTCGTGTAATTTGGTGAAATATTTGCGGAGATATTAACTTTTTCGGGTTGCAACCCAACCCAGAAAAGGGTTGGGTTGCAACCCTTTTTTCACGGACGTCACAAATCTGATTAAGACCCGGATGTGCCGCCATGCTGGAGATATCGCTCATGCCAATTAACGAGACGGATTATCAATTTTTGGCAGAAACGCAAGGTTTCGCGATAAACCCTCGAGATCGGATCCCAAAACCTCTCACACCGTTGACCAGTTGTACAACGAAAGACTGAATGCAAAACAAAAAACTTTTTAGTTACAAACTTAAGTTAATTGGATGCAGTTCCATATGAAATGAAACCGAATGCCAGTTTGTTTAGTGGCGATCAAGCAATCTTGCCTCCCATAAGTGAAGCAATTTTCTCATCAATATTTGATATCATGTTCTTTATACGAAGTTGACACTCTTAGAAATGTGTGTAATATTTTGTTTTGGTATATTTCCCACCTCTAACTAGAGGTCATGTTGGAATTAACCTTGCTAATTGAAAATGTTAAATACACTTTTTTACACATAGGCTTAACCCTGTTCATTAAATGTAAAATCCACATACCGGCTACAAAATGAGCTGCGCAAATTCAGATGATATCCAGATTTTTCCCGTCCAAATTCTGATTGAGGCTTGCGAACTATCGTCTCCTTTATTTAGATAATTGTTCTGTCTGCTCTCCCTTATTCTGCACAACTTTGGGTAAACGGTAGTACAGCAAAGTAGTTTCTCTGTGTGATGTATTGTGACAGCCAAGAACACGACAATAATAAACCATTTTGCGGTACTGTTTGTTTTGATAGGCGAGTACATTGGTGAGTATCGCCATCATGTCGGACTTCGGAAAAGTGACGTCACGGGCAAACACCCTATAGCGCTTACACGTAAATGCAGCGCCGCAACATGCGATGTTCACAGTTTCATTTGATCAAAAGCTTTTACTCAAAAACGATCAGAAAACAGTTGTTATGCTCTTTCCATCACGTAGTTTTATTGAGAAGTCCAGTGCGGGATGAGAGAGCTGCGTCTACTCCTCTGGCTGACGGCGCTGAGCAGCAGTGAGGGGAGGGGCTTTCTCCTCCTGTGTTTAGGGAAATCTGTTTGGAGCAGAATACTCTGCCCTTCCCCATCACCAGCTTTGTATTTCTTTATAGCTTAATGTCTGTGTAAGTTCTCAATCGTACAGGAGTTGTCCATCTTCAATGAAGGTACTTGATTCATCTTCTGTACTCAGTAGTTGAGGTCTTCGAATAATATAATAATTATTATAGCTTAATAATTATTATACTTATTCCCCATGTTTCTATATAAAATTATTAATTAAATTGTATCTTAAAGAGTGGATATTGTTTTGGATTTAGAGAGAAGCTGCTAGACATTTTTGAAGTGACCTCAAAAGACAATTTACAAAGGTTTAACATACAAAATATAGGCCTATTATTATTTATAAATATATATATTTTAGTATAAGAGAGCTATATACTATATACTTTATTTCACTTTGCCGTTACATTTATTTTTGTAAAGGTGTATCTAAATAAATCCAATTTCTCAGGAAAGCCACAAGTGTAAGCTCTCAAATACTTTTTGAATTTTGTTCCAATCGGCTACACAGGCTGAGAAATCATTCATTTAGTAGGCGCTGACACAATTGCAGAATACTTCAGGAACTTCAGGTTTTCTGGAACTTCATGTTTATGGGGTCTTTTCTGAAATCGCCCATAGGTTTTACAGGCATTTTTTCCAGGCGTTTTAGGCCTAAATGGGTTTAAGCATCTCATTAAGACCTAAAATAATGGCTCCTAGATGAGAAGTCTTTCTGCTAGCAGAAAGTCTGCTGCTTTCAGTGAATTGTTTTCAGAAGGTCGAGAGGATCCCCGAGTTGAAAGGTCAAACACATTTACTGCTCTTTGACCGGATAAGAGAAGGTTTTGAGTGTGTGAAACTGTGCCGTCAATGTGCCCTTTACTAAAATAATCATTCTAAAGAAAGTTACTAGGCCGTCCCGGCTCCCCAGCAAAAATAGCCCTCCCGGGTTTGCTCACAGAAACGTATTAACATTGTAAATAATGATTAACTCATAAAGTATTGTTTAAAAATACTGGTACCGGGGTATCAGACTGAGAGGGTGGGTGCATTGGCAGCTCCTCAAAAAGCCTGTGGTGACATACTTATTGTCCAAAATCATACAGGGTTCACCTAGATTTTTTGTGTGTTTAATCTAGGGCCATAATTTCATACAACACCCCTGATTGGTGCAAAAATTGCGTCAATAGTGCGTCTGAAAATAACATGCATAAACCATTGTAAATAATTGCAACAAGGACTGAGCTAAAAGCGTCGGGGTAATGACCAGTATTATCACATGACATGAACAGGTCAAAGGTGAGGGCAGGGGGGGCTTGTAATTAGTCTGTCTACTGACCAACCATGTCTCATAGGAGGGGCACCATTTATGGCATCTCACCCCTGACCTGTATATCCTGGTTTCTAAAATAGTTACTCCCACTGTGTCCCTGGTGCTGGACCGGCAAATGAACTTTGAACTCAGAGAAAGTGCAGGGACTCATGGGAATAAGCCACTAAACACTCAATAGTTGTGCCTGTGTGTTTGCAGCAAAATAATGATTGATAATTATGTGTGGGTTCATGAGTGTACTGGGTTACCAGGAAGGTAATATCAGGAAACAGCTCTATTTGCACTCAACATTACATTAGTTTGTGAAAGAAAGGCCAGTCTTAACATTTATTTTGTGATTATCATGTTATGAATGAATAGCACCAGTAGCAATGTCAGAGTTTGAGTGGATAACATCACCAATAGCTTTAGTTTGCTCTAGATGGCAGATTTATTCTGAATAATGGGTAATAGCACCATTAGCACCATAGTATTGGTGATAGTAGTAGTATTACAAGAGGCAATAGTGGTAAGAAAAGTTAAAGGAATAATAAGATACACTGCCACATAGGCTACTTGATCAAAATAAAACTTGCAAAAAGCGATAAAGGGTGGGATTCAATAAATGCTTTAACTAAGCTCAAATGTGTGAGCAGTGTTGCATGAAACCCAGGGACACACTACAGCAATGTAACGACACAGGTTTGTGTCAGCACAGATTCAAGTGGAAAATGGGCTCAATGTACACACGCAACATACCAACCAAGTACGGTTTTCCACACTTATGTATTACTGTGGAGGGGAGGACGTCACGTTTCGGGTCTAGCCCTTCATCATGTCTGATGAAGGGCTAGACCCGAAACGTCAACCACCACCTTCGTTGTACAATAAATCGGTGAGTGAACCTCAGTTGTGCGGATCTTTTCCTTTTCTTAGAAATAGGTTGGTAGCCACCATATACATTTACCAGTGTTAGACAAGTTTAGCCTTGAATGCACCAATTAACATATCATTTTGAGCTCGTCTCCACCGATGTCTATTAAATTCAGCTTTAAGCCCGATATTTTTTGACAGATCTTGTTTAATCCCTTTTGCAGCATATCATAATAGAATATAGACTTTACACCTCCAAGCCATCCTCATTCACTTTCCATTATTCATTAAGTCGACTCAGGGACTATTTATACCCTTCTTCGGCTGCATGCTTGTTTTCACCACTACAGCTGTTTACTTTTCTTTACGATACTTCATGGTCTTGTCAATGAAAATCACTACCCACGAGAATCGCCGCATGCATACACTTTAAAACGGGTGCATGAGCATTTGGAAAGTACGCGAAAATTAAAGACATGCTTGCTGACTGACTTTCACATCTGGTTATATGAAAATTCTTGAAAGCTTATGTATGAACTGAAACGACAAACCTTGCATGTCCCTCCCATGAGGCTTCTTCAAAGCGGTATTTGACGTCACTTTGATTTTCACGCACAGCTTTGGAGCATCTGCCACTTCTGCTGAGAATAGGAAAATGCTTTTAGTGCATGTTATTTCAGTCAGCCATGCAGAGGCCTCACTATAGGTTGTATGCCGGAGGATACGTACAGTATGTGAAAGGGTCTGTTGAAGCCACAGCTGTTCGATTTAATAAGATGCATAGTATGGGTCTATGACTTTATAGTTAGTCTCGCCAGTCAGCAAAATTGATAAGAACTTTTAATTAGGGGGTGCTGAGGGATAAAGTTTACCCCAAAACCACTTTTTTCTGTGCATATTTCCTATAATATTGCCTGCAATTTGCAAACTATCCACCAGGGGGTGCTGCAGCGCCCTCAGCACCCTGGGTTCCCACGGCCTTGTGTGTGAGAACTGACTGTTAGCTTTAGCATTAACGACGCTCCACGGGGTTTCACTGCCATCATGAGCGAAGATGACAAATCCCCGTCAACGAACAAAGACAAAGAGTCCACGCTGCTGTTCACGAAGGACGGGCAGAAATATTACCTGAACAAGAGCGGCGGCCTGGACAGCAGAAATGTGGTCACGCCGCACGATCCGGAGAACAACGCCTCCTACGACATGGACGACGCGGACGAGGAGGGCGACATGCTAGACACCTCCGACCCCAGAGACAACGGGCCGAGCCCGGAGGAGCTCAACGACGAGGACGCGTCCGAGGGCGACAATGCCCCCAAACAGTGCACCTACGAGGGATGCACCGAGACCACGACACAGGTGGCCAAGCAGCGCAAACCGTGGATGTGCAAGAAACACCGTAACAAGATGTACAAGGACAAGTACAAGAAGAAGAAGAACGACCAGGCGATGTCCAGCGGAAAACTGGACGTGAGTAAACTTGTTGGGACATTTTATTGCATTGTGTCTATTTATAATGTGATGTGACCCTGCTAAGACTTTGGTAATTTATGTCATATTGTCGTTAATTAAACACTATGGTCATTGTCAGAGTAAATGAGGATGAAAATGAGCTTCAGAAAAGTGATGAGAAAGAACAAAAAGAACAATTTATATCTAAAATAAGCCTTCATTGTGTATACAAATAAATACATGTTTTTTGATAATGTCTGAAAAGCATTGCAAAAAAAAAATGCAATATTTCTTTGGGATCAGATGTTCAAAAAGCCTTGTAGTCGGCTCTACAGCAGGTGAAAATCAGGTAAATCCCTTTACAGCGCTAAAGTTCCGTTGGACCCGGAAGTAGAATGATGACATCACTTAACGTATTCTGAGGTTGCCATGGTTAAAGCTAAATAGACTTTTGGTCCTGTGTTATATCGGCGGCGCGGTGGCCGAGCGGATTAAGCCAAGTCCCCGGCTGTAAGTGTATCGCGCCGCTGGGAAACTCCTGCCTCTCCACGGGGTCAGCCTCGGGAGGGACGCAGCACATGGACCAATGCTCCGTGGAGGAAAGCGGGAAGTCTCTCTAAGCAGCCAGATCAGCCCGTGAGCGGTGTTTTTTCTTGGAAAACACGCCGACTCTAAGGTCCGGGGTTCGAGCCCGGACAGGGTCACAAGATCGCTTCAATAAAAAACATTTTCAACAGTCGGGGTCTCCGACCTTTTTAGACCTTTGGGCTAATCTACAAGGATCTTTTTCTTCGCCTTGTTGCCGCGTTGTCATCACTTTTTTTGGACATTTTTTCATTGCTGTTTTGCCACATTTTTGTCACTTTTTCATCCCTTTTTTGTCCCTTTTCATGACTCTTTAGTTGCTTTTGCGTTGCTCTTTTGTGGCTTTTTTGGTGACATTTTTGTAATTTTTTTTAATCGCATGTAACGTTTTTGTCGCTTTTTGTTTCTGTTACTCTTCTGTGTCTCTCTTGTGGCTTTTTCATCCTTGTTTTTGTCTCATTTTTGTTGCTATTTTGACACATTTTTCAAGAAGCTTTTAGATTTGGGTAAAGCTGAACTGGAGAAAATGTGCTCGGTTCAGGCGTGGGTTAAAGTAAATTAATTTACAAAATGAATTCTCTGACTGAAACATCATAGTTTTTTTCTCTCTCTCACTTTTAGGAGAATGCAGAGGAACGACCCGTGTCTGTTAATAAGCAGCGTCTGGGATCTATGGGAGACCGTCCTGCTAGACCATCTCTTATAGAGCAGGTCCTCAACCAAAAGAGACTTAGCGGCATCGTGGCGCAGCAGTTCGTGCTCGTGCTTCACAGCTAGAAGGTCCCTGGAAGGATGTAAGAATGAGTGCTCCACAATATAGACTTCATTTTCTTCTGTCAAGTTTTGAAATATTGATTGGATTTGTGAACGAGATTAAAAACATTTAGGATAAGACTGAAAGAATCACATGAATTTAAGAACATATTTATACAGCGGTCTAAACCACAGGATTAGCAAGTTTAATACATGTTGAATACCAATGGAGGCAGGTTATTTTGTTGTAATCTGGGGAAATCATATTCAATAATTGCAGCCATTGCGATTGTGACCTTTTAAAATTGCAGTTTGATAGCGATTACCTGTGCAGGAGAGTTTTGATATAATTTGCCTGACTGTTTTTCTTGTGTCCACGGTCATTGCTGAGGAGTCCGGAGGTGATGGGTTTCCTGCAGCAGCAGCAGCAGCAGCTCTTGGCCACGCAGAATCGAGGTCAGACACAGCAGCAGTTTCAGGGCTGCTGACCCCGGCCTCTCTGACTTTTCTCTGTGGCAACTGTCCTTTGTGATCCACTAAATAAGTAATGGCAATTTAACTAAACATGCGTAAAAAAAACTGCACTTTTATAATCAATATGTGACTGCAAAAAAAAGTATTTATAAAACATGAAGTGGGGCATCTGAGCGGAAGCAAATGAGGATCTAATGTAAGTAAGAAAATATCACTGTTACACATACCCCAAAGCCTGTATGTAGGTGTTGTGAATTAGTGGTTTTGTTGACTGTTTTCTTTGTGTGAAAACAGTCACACAAAGACAGTTTTCTTGAAGAGTCTTTGTTTTTCACAAAGACTGTTCTTTTTTTTTTTCTGAGACAAAATCTCATTGAATCATTGTCAATATAACAATCAATCGGTGCATGTGTAGCATTGAGGCCATGTGACGTCAAGGCAGAGCTTTCAAGAATTTAAAAGGGCATTTTACTGCAGGGTTTCTACAGGGCAGCAGAAAGTCAAATGTATTGCTTTTTCTTAATGCAATTTTTTTATACCCAAATACTATATTTTCATGCTACAATCACACAAAAATCTACATATTTTATTTGTAAAGATTCAAACATTCAATCAAACTGAGGAATGAGGAGAAATTGGACACAACAAACAACTTTTGAGCATAAAATGTTGGATTTGGATTTCTGCCAAAACTGAAGCTGAATGTGTTGGAACAAAAAATTTTGAGGATTTTCAACAAATGTATACAATAATAGTTCAGCAATGCCATTATTTCCCCCAAAAGATTGATTTAAGGCCCGTTTGAGTTGAATGTTTTTAATGTAATGACTTTAAATGCTTCGCAGAAACCCTGCAATGTTTTCAACTTGTAATTTAGATTAACAGAGCAATGAAAAGAAAAATGTGTCAAAAGTTTTCAAAGCACAATTATGACATGTACTGTATGTATTTGAGATTTTACCTGCACTGAAAGAAGTAAATCATGAGACATGGCTACATGTTTGTGTTTTGTTGTTGCTTTGTTAAAAAGGTCAAAGGCAATAACCTCAAGCGTAGTTAAAAACCAAGCACCGTTTTCCAATAAAGTCAATGCAATGTTTTTTTTTTTTTTTTAAAGAAACATATTTAATGTAAATACAAATTTAACATACATCAAATCAAAAACGGGTAAATAAACAGTACAGTCTACAGGTATTTTTAGTACCTCATTACCTATGAAACTGATTACATTGAAGAAGGTGATACCTGTTGTGGCTTAGTGCAGGGTGCCCTCTACAGGTGATTAAGACGAGAGCGCCACATACCATTTGGTAAATAGGTAATGGCAAAGTTCATAGGATTTTCAAACATCTGGGATTTGTAAAGGAGTGTGTAAGTTACCTGTTCACAGTAGAGCAGTTAACATACAGTGGGAGGAAAAAGTATGTGAACCCTTTGGAATAGAGAAGATCGCTGTTATTGTTTATTTCCGTGATTTTCACCGGATGTTTTGGTGAATGGTGGGAAAACGACGTGAAGAGCTTTTTATTTCAATCACAGATCTTTTACAGTGCATATCTTTTTACAGAAGGAATAGTCTGTTTGTGAACATTGTTTTGAGTCTGACCCGGCCACTATAGAGCTATTCTTATCTATCTAATACATTTGTGTTGCCCACCAGAGCCTGGGACGTGACGCCAAGGCAATCCCCCTCATTTGTCCTGTGAATGTTTGCAGGTTATGGCCAATAAAAAGATGACAACATGCAATTGTTTGGTTGGTATTAGTTTAAACAGACACTATTACTCAGTCTTGTGATTTTAATACAAATCAGACCACAATTTAGGCGGAAATGTACTGTAAGAAATCCCACGAGGTTCACATACTTTTTCCTCACACTGTAGTTTGTTTTGCTCATTTGGTTCCAGGTTTACCACCAGGGGTCGCTACAGATCCGTACATGTCCAAAGAAGAAGAAATCGCGTCACCTGGAATCATGGCGGTGGGTTTAGGGCTATTATGAACGAGATCTCTTTAAATCAGGCCTGTCTGGACACGTCCAAAGGGCTGCATTTACTAAAGAAAGGACATCAACACGGAGACTCTGTAGTAAGATTGCAAAGAGGGATAATGTCAAAAGAGAGCTGTGTGAGCAGAGCTGTCTATTTATAATGTGATGTGACCCTGCTAAGACTTTGGTAATTTATGTCATATTGTCGTTAATTAAACACTGATCATTGTCAGGGTAATAATTCATTTATAGATTGATTAGTGATGATTATTAACCTCTTAACCCGCACCTGAACCGTGCACATTTTCTCCAGTTTGCCATGACCCAAATCTAAAAGCTTCTTGTCAAAATAGCGACAAAATGAGACGTAAATGAGGATGAAAATGAGCTACAGAAAAGTGATAACAAAAAGAACAATTTATATCTAAAATAAGCCTTCATTGTGTATACAAATAAATACATGTTTTTGATAATGTCAGAAAAGCATTGCAAAAAAAAAAAAAAGCCAGAGTAAATGCAATATTTCTTTGGGATCAGATGTTCAAAAAGCCTTGTAGTCGGCTCTACAGCAGGTGAAAATCAGGTAAATCCATGGGTAAATCCCATTACAGCGCTAAAGTTCCGTTGGACCCGGAAGTAGAATGATGACATCACTTAAACGTATTCTGAGGTTGCCATGGTTAAAGCTAAATAGACTTTTGGTCCTGTGTTATACCGGCGGCGCGGTGGCCGAGCGGATTAAGCCAAGTCCCCGGCTGTAAGTGTATCGCGCCGCTGGGAAACTCCTGCCTCTCCACGGGGTCAGCCTCGGGAGGGACGCAGCACATGGACCAATGCTCCGTGGAGGAAAGCGGGAAGTCTCCCTAAGCAGCCAGATCAGCCCGTGAGCGGTGTTTTTTCTTGTAAAACACGCCGAATCTAAAGGTCCGGGGTTCGAGCCCAGGTCGCAAGATCGCTTCAATAAAAAATATTATTTATTTTTTTAAATACAGTCTATGGGACCATGGCATGGGTAAGCGGTTCTGTCTCATGTCATCTTTTAAACATTGCCATCTAGTGGTTGATATTAAAACAGCTATGAATCCCCTTGGCTGGTTTTCAGTGCTCATCATGTCAAGACAACTAGCCAAACATACACCGGTCAAAAGACTTGAATGATTGCGTTTATAAACAAGGAAAATGCAGTATACAAATAAAGTTAATAGGATAAGCAGCCTCAGTGCCCATACATGCGCAGCAAAAATATAGAGTGAATGTATGGCTTCAAAACTTAAAGCACCTATCCTCCTGCACAGGTACCCTCAGCATAGGAACTAGAGAATCACAATGTACTGACTAAAATATTGCAAAAGGTCATTAGGAACTCAGGTAAAAGAGAAAGACATTTTGATAGTACTGAAAGCATCGATTTATTAAATGGAGATTGTACAACGTGTTTCATTTGTGCATCTCTTTGGAGCCTAAACAAACCCTTAAACACAAACCATTTTAACAAACATTAACGGTTCATCTGACTTTGTAATAAAAGCCACGAGTTACACTTAAGTAGCAACGTTGGTCAAAATATCAAGGGATACAAGTGCTGTTTGAACCAAAAAGGATTGTTCACTGGGTAATGCCAATAACCCCACAGGCCAGTCGCGCACCAGCGTTGCCCGTTTTTAGACTTTCTTCGTCGTTTCCTTTTCCAAGATCGTCGGTTCCCGCGTGTATCTATGTACAAGAAAAAAGTGTGGCATTTATGAAGTTCAAGCAAAACCAATGATTAAATCACTGTTAAAAAGGCCTGTTCTATTGCAAATAACGCTCTTACCACCATAGTTCTGCCAATGATAGAGTCGGCTCCTCTGAGAGAGATGACCTTATCGGTAATGTTGATCTTGGCAACATTACCGTCGCCCGCGGTGACGTTTCCAAGGTCCCCAACATGTCTATTCATGAAAACAAAACAACTTTAGGGAAACTATAACCATGACACACCAACCGTCTTTATACTTGTTTTGTTATTGCCAGTAAACGTTTATAGAGTGTATAGATCTGGCTGGCCAGGGGCATTAGGGGGTTGGACACCTTTACGTTTGCCTACAGTAGATTTCACTACATCTTGAACTTGTGGGCCTTGCTAGTAAACAAAACAGCATGTTATTACCTTTCCGCATCTGTGGGACCAGCATGATTCTTGCCATATGGGTTAAAGTGAGGCCCGGCACTGATGCACCCTGTAAACAAGAATTCATGTTTGACGTGGCTACAGGTATTACTCGATCTAACCGCTGCTGGCTGTTGCGCTCGCCAAAGCGGAAGTGTCACACAAAGCTGATCGGAAAGCAGTCGCAGTGTTATGTTGATCAGAGGAAGTTCTTTACATTCATTCAATGTAGTTATAAATGTGCGTTACTACCATGGGATCATTTTGTCTTTAGACGCCATTAAGGTTTTAGCTACAGGTTGGGTTTCAAATAAAAGTTGACAAGTGAGAACTACTATTGATGAGTTTAGAGCAAAAGCACAAACCCATCATAATTATAGGATTATCTGCAACGTTGTCAAACCAATTTAATTCTATATCAAATACAACTAATATTTGGCAAGGACATCAGCAGATAAGAGTAGATATGGTACGTACAAATTTCACTGAGATGCAAGTGGTGTGCAACCATCACACTCACCATTTGTATTGTCTCCAAAGGCATGGACGTGGAAACCATGCTCCCCTGGAGAAAGGCCTTTGATTTCTCCTGTGATCTGGACAGGAGAAGAATCACTCTGCCAGAAACAAAAACAAAACACTT
Source organism: Proterorhinus semilunaris (assembly GCA_021464625.1). NCBI lineage: Eukaryota > Metazoa > Chordata > Actinopteri > Gobiiformes > Gobiidae > Proterorhinus > Proterorhinus semilunaris. The sequence continues at coordinate 4,057,384 of CM038355.1, read as the reverse complement.
TAGCAGCAGCAGCCACAGACAACACTCAAAAAGGAGCTTTCAGAACAATGTGTTGAGGGAAAAAAAAAAGGCTCTGTTGTAAAGTTGGCAGTAAAAACTAACCAAGTTACTACACTGTACTTGTTAGAACCCATTTTCAATGGTGGGAGACTTGAATTTGTCATTGTCATTTCTAAACCTCCTCTCCGATTCTTAGGCAGAGCATAGGAAAAATATAACGCTATTGTGGAGAAATCAAGAGCGTTTGGGATTACTGTTCTTATTATGAAACGCGTGAAGAGTCACAACTGAATGAGCTACAGAAAGTCCACATTAGAAAAACAAACCATGAACGCGAGCAGTGACCTATGACGGTGACTCAGCATTTTTTAATATATACAATGACAAGACATATTCAACAAAGCTTGCCAGATTTAGGTTCACCAACTTGAATTAAATGTAAAATAAGAACCAGAGCAGACAGAAATCTTAATTCCAGTTTATTTTTACGTGCAAAAGGTAGAACACACACGCCTCACAATGCAATGATGCAACAGGCGTTTCTAGTCAGACATTGACCATTAACGCACAATCACAGGCCGCAATGGTCCAAAGTTCGTGAACAGGCAACACTTGTGAATGCCATGAATGGGTCCATGCGTTCTGAATGTTGAATGACAGCAAAGTCGACAGTAGTAGAAACGCTTATGACGCTTCCAGATGTAGTCGCATGATAGCGTGCCAAACTCACTGCACGGTCAACTAGGTAATCTCGACCAGCATAGCATGACGAAGCACAGTTAAAAGCCCGACAATAAACATGCAATACAAGCGTAAACTTTAAATCTGTGTGTTTTTCTCCCAATGGAGGCGTTAGCTAACCTAGCTTGCATGCTCCACTCCTCGCTATGTCACATCAATGTAACGCAAAGTTGCAAACGAGGCTAGACATCTCTTGAGCCAAGACTCGACTCACCTCCTGCGTAAAATGAACTGTCCCGCTTGTCTCGCCGTCTCCTTTCAACACGCAAACAGCCTTCAGCACCATCTTTGTAGCTCAAACGTACTCAAGACGTCAGACCTGCTGCAACTGCTAGAGGAAAATGCCAACTTATCTAAGCGCGTAGGGGCGGGACATCCAGCGCAATAGCCAATCAGCGTAAGGGATAGCTATATGCCTTTGTCTGATTGGATAATATACTGGGCCGCACGAGGGGTTTGTGCTGCTCTGTATTTTCATTTAATTCTGACTTTACAAAATCCATTACTTACTTTAATACATGAAAACTATGGTAAACAAGCAAATGAATATGTATTTACCGTTCGACTGCTGAGACTTTCCAATATGACTTTAGGCTCAAGGTGCTTTGACAGGGTTTTTTACCCAGAATGAATAAACAAAAAAACTTTAAAACAAATTGGTACAAAAATAGTTTATTAAAAACATGTTTTTGTGGCTGAAAGAAAATAGACTGAAATGTCCATGTCATGTATTTTTTTAAAGAAAAAACAAAACAAAACCTTTTCAACCAAATTGTGTCATGTATTTTTGTATCAATGCTTGATTCAAAATGGGTTACAATAAATGTTACAACCTTAGGTATGACTATGCCAGAAGCTTATGTACAGCAGCACTCTTCCTCACTTGATAAGTTATTCAAGCACAAAGGTTGGGCTGGTAGAGTCTCACTACCAAGACACTGATAGAGAGCAAAAACATCTTCAGAGAACAACATTACAGTGTTTTAAATTTTGATATTTAATTTCAGCTGCAAGATTAAATTGTGTTATGATCAAGTGGTTCACATTTGTTTCTGAATGACGAACATCTTACCAGGACACAAATTAAACTGAAATTAAGTCAATCTTTTAAGGTCACAAACACAGCTGGCCGGACACATCAGCATCAATATAAAAATTAAATATTATGTGAACAATTGGTCTCATCTTTTATACCAACATGTTTACTATTGTTTATGAAGAAGAAAAAAAAGACAGTGCAGTTGCATTGGATTTTTCCTTTTGGTTAAAGTGTAATAGTAAATATTTATGGTCTTTCCATATAATTTCAGATTTGCATTACCCCAATAACCGCAATTAGGGCTAATTACTGTATGATAAATGTATTACTTATTCAACCAAAGTTATATTAATGTGTATTACTAAATACCAAGAAATGGTGTACAGGTCAGGTTTCTTCATTAGTAAGAGGCAAACGTAGGTATACCATGAAAATCAAAGTATCAAATAATTTTCTAGAGCTCACTTTGTTGCTAATCGGCCAATTTGAATTTGTTTAATATGAATAAAAGAACCAAAAAAGGGGCAAATGTTGTAAAATATTTTCTTTTCTCAAATAAACCAAGGTAAAATATATATATTTATATATATATAAAAAAAAACTACTTAAAAACCGCCTAAATGTGAGTCACTCAGTTGATTCTTGTATATACATAAAACACTACATCTGACAACTAGTTTTGAAAACTGATGTTTATGGGTTTTTAAAATCAAATTTGACAAAAAGTTATTAGTTAATCAAGACCAAAACTGATAGTTTTATAGTTGGTGACAGTCTTAAAGAAGTTTAGTCTACAAAGTAGTAGTTTCCTATTTTTCCTCAGAGTTGTCAGTCTGCTTTGAAGTTTCAGCTGAAGTCTTGGAGTCTTCTCCTTTAGGAGCTAAAGGCTCAGAGTCCGCTTTTCTTTGAGAACGCTCTACACTTGACTCTCTGTCCGTGCGAGGTTTGTCCGAGCTCCGTGTTCGCTCCGCGTTTTCTACATCAGTCAGACGATCGTCACTGTCCCATCGTGTAGTCCTCTCCCGGCGTTCAGATCGCCTCGACCGGTCACCCTCCTTGTTCTCACCTGATCGTCCACGGTCTCTGTCTCTGCTACCTCTCTCGCCCTTCCCTCTGTCCCGCCGCTCCCGCTCTCCAGTGTCCCGCCGCTCCCGCTCTCCAGTGTCCCGCCGCTCCCGTTCCCCAGTGTCCCGCCGCTCACGCTCCCCAGTGTCCCGCCGCTCCCGCTCCCCACTGTCCCGCCGCTCCCCACTGTCCCGCCCCCCACTGTCCCGCCCCCGGTCATGATCTAGGCTGCTCCGCCGCTCTCTCCAGTCCCGCCTGTCTCTATCTCTGCCCCTATCACGGTCTCGACCTCTGTCTCGCTCCCATCCTCCAGCGCGTTGATTACCGTCCTCCTGCCATCCTGAGAGTCTGTCCCTCCCGTCCATCCTGTCCCCTCCTCTGCCTCCATCTCCAAAGGAACGTCTTCCTCCACCAAAACCGCGGTCTCTGTCTCGATCCCAGTCTCTTTCAGGCTCCCGATCCCTGAATCCAGGCCTTTCCCCTCTGAAGGGTCTCCCATCCATTTCCTCTGGACTGTCCATGCCTCGGTGGGACTCACTACGGGGACCTCCTGGTCTATTAAACGGAGGTGGGCCCTGAGGAGGAAAGGGACCCCTCACGTTCTGTGGAGGGGGCATTCCAAAGCCCAGATTTTCAGGGGAATTGTCACGATGCATTTGAGGGTGTGGCCCACGGTCCATTATCGGAGAAGGCATGGCAGCTCCAGGGTGGGAGGGGCGAGAGCCTGGCGATAAAGGGAAACGCTGCATAGTTGGTGAAAGACCTCGAGGACGCTGCAGTGGGATAAGGCCAGGTCTGGCACCAAGAAGGCCACCAGCAGGATGAAGGTTTCCAGATGGACCAGCTCTTAGAACGCCAGGTGGACTCCCAAGAAGAGGATCAGCGGGGGGACCCAAATGTTGACCATCAAGGGAAGGGCCTCCTAGGGGAGCTCCTCTTGGACCTGTGGGTGGTCCAAGATGTCCACCACTGGAGGGACCACTGTGTAGACCTCCCGGTGCAGTACCATGTTGACCCTCAATGGGTGGGCCTCCAGGCGGACCACTGTGGAGACCTCCAGGAGGTAAAGTACTGGGTAGACCTTGTCTTGGACCACTGGGTAGACCAACAAGGAGGCTGCCAGGAGGACCAAAATGTTGACCCTCAAGGGGCGGGCAACCAGGAAGACCTCCAAGCAGACCAGTGGGTGGACCAACGCGATGACCTCCAAGGGGACCAGGTGGCGGACCACCGTGTTGACCTCCAAGTGGACCAGGTGGCGGACCACCGTGTTGACCTCCAAGTGGGCCAGGTGGGGGACCACCATGTTGACCTCCAAGTGGACCGGGTGGGGGACCACCGTGTTGACCTCCAAGTGGGCCAGGTGGGGGACCACCGTGTTGACCTCCAAGTAGACCGGGTGGGGGGCCACTGGGTAGACTCATTGCAGGACCTCCTCTGGGGCCACCAGAGAGACTGACAGGTGGGCCACCAGGAAACCCGAGTGGAGCTCCAAGTGGACCACGGTGAGGCCCCCCAAGCAGCCCAACAGGAAGTCCACTAAGCAGGCCCGCATTAAGTGTGCCAGGGCGAACCCCTGGTGGAACACCTGGTACTCCCCCAAGAGGGCCCCCAGGAAGTCCAGACAGAGGACCTGTAGGTGGACCACTATGATGACCGATGACTAAATTACCTAGTAGGACAAGAACAAGTGTTAATTTAAATTATATAATATAATTATAGAAACCAATGAATCCTAAACCAGACTGACCCATGGGTCCGATGTGGTGGTTAAAAATGACTGGTCCATCACGAATGTCTTCATTTTGTCTGTTACCCAGGTTGGCTGGGTCCACAGGTGGATCCTCAGGTTTTGAAGGCAGCGTGGCCAGTGGCATGGCACCTGGAGGTAGGAAACCTTTCCAAAAGAGATAGAGATTAAATTCTGCTAGAGAGAAAAAAACAGCTCGAGAGAGAATATACCTGGAGGCATGTGCAGAGGATTGAAGCCCGGTCTGAGGAAGGGTGGAGGGATGCTGGCGGGAAATGAAGCCAGAGGCAGGCCCATTGGCCCTGGGAACACAGGGGGTTGGACTGCACCCACTGCAGGCTGCGCCGGAGGGATCTGAGAGAAAAGACAGGTACAATAAGACATTGTGCTTAAGTTCTTGAAGAGTGTAATGATTAATAGAAGAATAGAAGTCCTGTAAGATATACACCAGAGTGGTCCAGGGCAATGGTAATAATAGAATTACATATTAAATTGTCCTTTACTGTGGTGACACAGAACATATCTCAGTTCCAACAGAGCTGAATTTCAGATTTGATAACTCGTTAGTACCTGGGCAGGGGGGACAGCAGAAGTTATGGCAGGGACCACTTGTTTTTCTTCAGGCTGAGACTCTGTGCGACCATTATGAGTGACTTCTTCAGATTTCTCAAGAGCTTTTCTTGTTGTACTCCACTCTGGGAATCACAATAAAGGATCATTAATTTACAATATCTTAATGTTGAACAATATTTTATTTAACACTCCCTTACAGTGAGCGGTTAAAGTAAATGTACCTGGTGCTAAAGATTCTATATCCAGTGTGCCACCTTCTTTGAGTTCTTCCAAGTCTTCTTCTTTAATCTTTGACCATGGAATGTATGTGACCCCCTGATCCACGTCCCAGTATTGTTTATAATCAGTTTTAATACCTTTGTTCAAAGCCCAAGCAATCTGGAAATGAAAAAGCAAAAAAAAAAAAAAAAAACAAAAGCAGTTACAATATTTGGGTCTAAATTTACATCAAAATTAACAACTTAGTCTATCACCTTGATGGTTTTCTGATTTACTTTAAAATTCCCTCTGCTGAGTTTTTGCAGGGCTCTGTAGGCATCTTGTCTATGTACCATGACAATATATGCACAACCACGAGGGGGAATCATCTTAACATTAACACAGATGAAAAAAATAATTTAGTTTACTTGAACAGTATCTCAAATCTAAAATGACAAATCAACTTACATTGATCGACTCAATCTGTCCAAACTCTTCCAATAAACACTCCACATCTTGTTGCTGCGTTCGCTTATCCAACTGGCCAACCCAAAGTGTAGTAGTGCAAACTGAAAGGGAAAAAAAAAACACACACACACACACACACACACACACACGCGCACATAGAGATAAGACACAAAACCAAGGTTAATCAGTTTTCAGCAAACTATGCCATACCACTCAGTGCCTGACTCTTCTGTGGAGGAAGCCCTTTCTGCCTACGCTCCCTGTCCTTCTCTCGGTCTCGCCGCTCCTGTGAACGGGGCCGAGGTGAATGATGGCGCCGCTCTCTGGATCGTGACCTTCTGTGTCGGGATCTGCGGGAGCGGGAATTTGACCTCGACCTCCTCCGCTTTGGTGACCTGGGCAGACAAATATTTAAGAATGAATGCAAAAAATTAGAGGTGCACCGGAAGGGACTTTTGGGACCCATCACTGAAATTTTGATCGGCCGATACCGATCATTACCGATAACATGGTTTTAATTATCATAATTCTTAATGAAAATACTGGGCTTTTCTAAATGTAAATTGTTGTATTGTGTGAATTTATTTTAAATTCATATTTCTATTTGATTATTATATACTGGCTACAAATCTACTGTATTAGTTTATAGCTTATTGTTGTATTGCTTTGACAACAACATTTCCCTTATGGTTCAAATTAAAATTAGTCTTTAATCTTTTTTAAAGTCTTTTTTATAGTGTGTGTTATTTTGGCCAATCAAATCCCTTTCTGGGTTGTCGACTCGTAGTTGCTTCAGATGTGCGTTATACGGAGAGGCCAAATGGAGCACAGCCACGACACAGTGAATTAAGAGCAGCATTTTGGTTTGGGGATGCAACTTATATTATACAATATTTGAAGAAAGAGAAGAAAACTGACACAAGGAGACACGAGGCAACAGACACGTTTTACGTTCTCTATTGAATAGCAGCCATTTAGTGACATTTCAGCACTAAAGAGCACATTCGCTGAGCACATCAGCAAAATAGGACATGACGCCGACTCCCGCCTCTGATCGTAGTTTCCAACACTGTTGTTCATACAGCAGTTTAGTGTTTATATCTTTTCGCATTTGCACCTATGGGAGCGCATATGCGGTAGATGCAAAGGTAAATAAAAGGCACATGGCACATGTGCCTCGTGTCCCATACGCGGATACTTTATGGTCATGAACCGCCATTACGCTTTTGTCTTAAAGTGTAGCGGGTTAGCTCTAGTTCCGTGGTTGTTTTGTTCAGTTACACTAAATCAGTGACCGGTCAGATTGATGCACATCTACAAAAAACATATATTGAAAAGTAGATAATAAAATGACTAACCTGGATCCTGAGTGCGATCTACGACTTTGTTTTCCGTCCTTCATTGATGAATCCGTAGTATCCACCAATTGATCCTGAAAATGTTAAATTAATGTGTTTGTTGTGGGAAACAACAACATTGCAAAATTTATTTGTTATGGCGCTCCGGAGCTTGTATCACCTGAAGCAGATAGCTTTGTTACAATACAGCTTGACATGAGTAAAGTCTCAAAAATGTCTCAAAGTCATTCGGCGAGTTGTGCATCGCGAGTTGTGCATCTATGTGTCAAAGGTGCTCAGTGTGAGTGCCATTGGCTCAGAGCATTTCAGTGTCTTGTCTTGACAGCTTTGAGCGGTGAGGCACTAAACCTCGGATGGTTTCTGGTCCTTACTTTGGTGATGTAAACCATAAGTGATAAGTAAATGTGCTGCAATTCCCCCTTTTCCCATTTAATCACGTTCATATGGTTCAAGTTAAATTAGCTCTGACTGAATAAAGAATGCGCATTGATATCCTGCCTCGACCACACACCTGTTTGAAACTTGTATAGCACATGTGGATCAGAACATGTTGGTGTTTTAATGAGGTTTATGAGAAGTTGCAATAATAACGTTTGTCTACAAGATGTTAGTGTTCAAATAAAGCAGAATCTTTAACAAGCCTTTTGCAAGGAAGGTGCTGAAGCGTCGCACGGCTTCATTCACTCATCACTAGTGTTCGCAATCATTCCTACCTGTTGCTGTGGGGCTATATTCTGAGAATATATCCCCTGGAAACCCATAGGCCCAGTGGAGCCCGGAGGAGGTTGTCCCATCTGAGAATGCGCTACAGGAGGGACCATACCTCCTAAAGGAAAGACCTGGCCAGGCAGCAAACCAAAGGCCTGAGGCTGCCCGTTTAGAGGCAGTGGACCCTAGAAAAAGAAATGTAAAAATGTACAACGAAAAGAAAACAGTGTAGTCAGTAGGGATGGGTATCATTAAGGATTTATCGATACTACTACTCTTATCGATACTCCTTATCAATCCGGTACTTTAACGATACTCTTATCAGTACTTTAAAAGGAAAAAAAAAGTTAGATAGAGGCTACTGTATAAGTAGGCATTAATCCATGACCTATATCTATTTTTTATTACTACATTTTATTTCCAATTTGTGCATACACTTATTATATGGGAGTTAAAATAGGCTGCTTCACTTATTGAGTTGCCTTGTGTACAAAATGCACGGTATAAATAAAATTGCCATGCCTTACTTTATTATTTTTTTTATCATTATTATCATCTAGTAAATCAAGGCTGTTGGTTAGATTTGGCTGTAGTTCAATACGAAGTCGTTACGTTTCGCTTTTTACAGCGGGTTAGCGGCAGCAGCTCGGGGGGTTTCTGACTAGATTAAGCACGTTTTGAATGTCTAATACAACGCGTCTTTCTCGCACGCACCTGTCTCGCTGCACACAGCTGAAGAGGGGAGACAGGGCAATGGCAGAGCCCGGGGATGGGCCGACACCATGAACTCTCGTGCGGGGTCGCGGCGATGAACAGATCTGATGCACCGAATGCATCCATGAGAGCGGAGAGACTTTTTTTTTTATTATTTGAGCGGCGGCCCCGTTAAGAAGACCGTTAAGGCTGGAGCTTATCGGTCCGGGTGGACCGGCACACATGGGCCCCGGGGCCGTTATGATACCGGGGTTCGATACCCATCCCTAGCGGTCAGTGGAAATAACAGTGTTCATACCTGATGGGAGAGATCTTGTGACATGTTCATCATTTGCGGTTTAAAGTGCTCTGTGTGCTGTGGGAAGGCAGGGGGTGGCTGCATACTGTATTGACAAATGCAAATATTATTATAATAGGACTGTACAGATCTAATCACACAGTTAGTAATTCAAGTAATAGACACATTTTACATTGATGGTTGTGATGATGGTTCTTCTTTTTTTGTTTCTTCACCAGCATCAGGTTCATCATCATAATCAAAGCGGTCCAGTAATGTCTATGAGATATACATAACAAAAGCATTACATTTTACTGAAAAATGTACTTATGTACATGCATCAATTACCTACTATTATATTATGCACTACCAGAAACTAATGGACTAATATGTTAAAAGAAACTATAAATTAAATCAACCTTGTCAAACGATGACTGTTGCGCTGGTTGAGATGGTAAAGGGGGTTGTGGAGGGACAGATCCAAGGCTCGCAGAGATGCTCTGGCCTTGGGTTTGTGAGGTTTGTGGGGTCTGTAGAGGCGGCACATTTAGAGGCTTTTGTTGAAAATTCTGGAGCATCTGCTGAAGCTAAAAAAAAAGCTACGTTTATGACCAACATCTATGACACGCCATTCACCAATATTGGCTCCCCTAAAACAATCTGGACTGCATAAGTAAATTAATCTTTCAGTTTTGTCATGCAGACTTTCGGTCCCAAATATGACCACAGCTGCTCATATATGTTACAGCAGCTAGTAAGACTCAAGGACATTGTATAACATGATAAATCCACTCACCTGCTGACCCTGTGTGGACTGGAAAAGCTGGGCCACTGCAGCCAAGGCATCAGAAGTTTGGAGCGGAGTGGCTGTTGTCAAAGCAGTGTTTCGGGGCTGTTCTTCAGGAGGAGGCTCTTTGGGTGATGGTGGGGAATAAGCTAATAATACATGCATCAACAACAATAGTCAAGATGCAAGTCAATGTTTAAAATGCTCCCCCTGATTTTGAAACACCAGACAAAGGAACGCACCTGGTTCATCTAACGCAGGGGAGGCCACCGCAGTAGCACTGGTGTTTCCAGCTGCCATGTCCAAAAGGGGCTGAATGATTTCAATTTTGAACACGCCATTCTTCTGCCATAGGTTTAGCACACGCACTATTTTACTCTACCAAGAAACATTACAGGAATGAAATATTAATCCACACACTTGCTAAGATGTTGATTCTATATAGAAATCTTTTCAGCTTACCCTGTCTTCCAATGGGCAGAGGCAGAGGTTTTCAAAGGTTCCTGTGATATTTTTGGTAAATCTTGGACCAAATACATCCTTGTCAACTCCAAACTGGTGCCTCGACTGTCGAACTATGGAGTCCACTACGTACAATCCTGCCACTTTGTATTCAGGCTTACACTGGAGAGATTAAAAAAACAAAACAATAAGTTTGATACTAATTATGTAGTAATAATGGGCTTTACCTTACCTTTTTAATAAATTTTTCCACAATTTGGACAACGTGTTTGTAGAGCTGAAATTATACATGATTATTTTAACAGTTATGATGGAAATACAAACTACATACACATAATAATATTCTTACTTTCATAGCTTTGATGGCTGATTTGGTGATGGATATCATTTTAGCCCGAGAGATTGGAGGCTTAGCGTCCATCAACGAGAATAACTACACAGTAACAAAGCATAGTCATAAAAACAGGCTTTTACACATGCATTCAGGGATAAATAGCAGCGAACTGCACCAATAAACCCTTCATGCTTTAGGTAGTGACCTATTAGTGTGGCCCAATGGCCAAACTAATAGGTCCCTGGTGCAGCTTATTGATAACTGCGGATATGAGCCCTAAAAGCAACAAGCAACACAGACTTAAATCAGTGGCACAGTACATCACATACATTGCATTAGCAAACTACTGTAAAACAAATGTGGACTGTACGATTCACTGATACAGGACTTTGCCATTTCCGAGGCAGTAGATTGACCCGGGTATTATTATAGTTTTATTAACTTTGAGTATTACTACATACAAATCAGATCAAGCTATGACTTTTGTAAATACAGCTGCCTGTTCCCTCGTTTTTCAGCTGAGCACCAGCGGTGAGGGGAGCACACTTGCACAACATTGGTCACCTGCTTGCCCAACCATTGAATGGCTGGTTTTAGCTTTAGCTCAGATGTCTATCCTGCACAGTCACTTGGAAAAGCACATTTGCACGAATGCTACATTTGATCAGTTTAGATGTGTGCATTGGTAATCAGGCTCTTCTGGTCACTGTTGTGTCCTACTCGGCCTGTGGTGCTAGCCTCGGTGAAACAGCCCTACTGCACATTCGGGTTTGTTGTGGCTTCTCTGGGCCAAAAACAAGACGTACCTCGTGGTTAAAGGCGTTGACCGCATCCATGATGTCTCGATCTCTGGTACCTTTCCCCCAAATCTCAAAATCCACAATAATGGGCTGTTTATCGACAGTAAGGTCTGTACAACATGTCCGCCCCCGTGCAGCTAACTACAGCTAGCCTAGCATCGGTATGGGTCGGCGGTACAGCAAAGCATGACGGGATTGAAACGTGTAGTTCTATATTTTGGTCAGTAGGTGTCGTACTAGTGTTGTGGTAAAGTCTATTCTGACAGGAGATAATGACATAAATAAATAAATAGCATTGTCTTCCCAAATATTGATATAGTTAATAAATGAAAAAGAAACTCTGGAAATAATACCATAACTTTACATTATAACAAAAATGTATTAGGATACAATACAAATGTTTTAGCCTATGATGTACCAACTAAAGTAAGGTTAAGATGTAATGCATTGTCTATTATAGGAAAATGTTGACCTCTGCATTTGACCTATCCTTCGATGCCGCTGGAGCAACCCGTCAGGAGCAGTGGGCACCCCAGTTCCCATCTCCAGATGTCGAGCCAGGCTATTGGTCAGAATCACCTGCCTGGAGTAGGTTTGGTGGTGATGGGGTAAACCGGAGTACCTGGAGGAAACCCATCCATATACAGAGAGGTGTATGCAAACTTCACACTGAAAGACGCCCGCACAGTCCGGGAATTGAACCCGGGATCTTCTAGCTGTGAGGCAAAATCGGTCAGCCGGTAACCGCTCAGCCACATATTAAAACTGCTCTTACTCTTACCCTCTGAAACCAACACTAAACCATAACAATAATGTAAAATTAAAGACAAATACTTTGGAGTGGTTTGGCCTTTATTAGTCATTTTCTTTCACCATTTTGCCTAATTTGCAAATATAATTTTTTGTGTGACCTGACCCTCTGCCAAAGCAGGCAAAAGATGGGCCCCAGTGGCCCAAACTCAAGAACAAATAAGAATTGTTTCAAACATGGACTAAAAGCAGGGCCGTATAGGCCTGGGGTCTGACTGCTGTCCCTCACACTTTTTTATAGGCATGAAATAAGAGGCCTGCATCTTTTGGTATCTGTATTGATTATTCAAAATAAAAAAAATAAAAAACCTATTAAAAAAATTATATTTAAATATACCTTTGGACATAGGAGATAGGGTGAGGAGCGCAGTCACCCGGGAGGAGCTCAGAGTAGAGTCGCTGCCTCTTCACGTCGAAAGGAGCCAGCTGAGGTGGCTCAGGCATTTGTTTCGGATGCCTCCTGGTCATCTCCCTCATGTCCTATTGGGAGGAGGCCTCGTGGAAGACCCAGGACATGCTGGAGGGACTATGTCTCTGAGCTGGCCTGGTGTCGTCTTGGGGTCCCCTCTGAAGAGCTGGAGGAAGTTTGCGTGGATCGGGAAGTCTGGGCATCTCTGCTCAAACTGCTACCTCTGTGACCCGGCCCCAGATAAAGCGGAAGAAAATGGATGGATGGACCTTTAGACATACTACTTGAATGCTTTTTTTTGTATTTTGAAGATTTTCCTCAAGATCTGCATGCAGATTTTGAAGATTTTCCTCAAGATCTGCATGCACGTCTAACATAAATTTTGTGTGTGAGTTCCCTTCCTTTCTTACTAATTGTATTGAATATACCATGATGACAAGTATTTTTTTAATGCATACAATGGCCTACTTATAATCAGCACTTGGCACTCAAAGCCCAAGTGAAGAGCACCATCTTTAAGACAACATGAGTCATTGTCAATAGAATCCTTATGACACTTATTATGAAGCACCAACTGCCAGATATTGGCCTATAGCCACATAGCCACATAACCACCTCTACATTTCAAACTGAAGCTACTTGTCACATAATACTGTAGTTTGCATATCCAGGTTTGGTCTAAAATGCCACTCAATAAAGCGCTTGAACCGGAACAGGTCATCTCTGGATTGGCTCTACATGCAGTATATGTGAAGCAGTGAGTTAATAGCCATGTTATTGACATTTTGTAGAGAGACTTGCACATCTTCGCGCGTGTACAAAGACGTTTGTGTTGGAAACAGGGGCTTAGCGGCAGGCCCTCTCACTCTGTAGGCCCATGAGATGCAGCCCCTGTAAGCCCATTGGGTAAAGTGGCCCTGACTAAAAGGGAAATTAGGAAGGAAATATTTTCTACATTTTAGTATTACATCTTAGAATTTTGAAAGATGTTTAGAGCTCTGCTAGGTGCTATCATTGCTCAGATTCATCTAGGAGGGCCAAAGGATATTGAGTCTGACGTCGGGGTCTGACATTGCCTGTAAAATATATATATATATAGTATATATCCTACTCCACTATTACAGACCATTAAATGGTCTCTATTAATAAAACGTTTTACCTACATTAGGCACTCAAAGCGCTTTACATTAAGGAAGCACTCACCCATTCACACAGACACTGGAGGCTAGGTGGATGAAGTGCCTTGCCCAAGGACACAACGGCTGCATGCACCAGCAGGACCGCCAACCCTCGGGTCACAAGAAGACCAGCTCTACCACCAGCGCAACTGCCACCCAGCCTTAGCAGACTGTGCGGCTGCTTAGGGCCCCGGGACCACCACGGCACCCCCCGAGATTGCCTAAATTTGTTCTGCAGTGTTTATGTGCTTCAAAGATGGCTCTTGTATCCTCTCAAAATGACGGTCTACTTTCTTTTGCAAATGTAGTCAGGGAGAGGGTGGAGGTCATGTTTATGGAATAACCATCAGAAATGACACTGATATCAGGAGGGCCCCTGGTCAAATTCTGCTTATGGCCCCTTAAAGGCCCGCTTAGAGACCATAATACCCTGCCAGAAGAAACACTAACAGTTTACTCTCAGCAGAGGTTAAAAAAACAATTGTATTTAGGGATAGCCTATACTGAAAATGAAATGGTTTGCAAGCCTGATCTTTAACTTGGTCCCTCTATGCCTCTCCAATTTGCAGTTTCACTTTTCTTATAAATTTAGGTCGTCACCCCAACTTCCATGGACAATTAATGCAAAGCCACAAGCTACAAATTGACCGTGTTTCAAATGCCTTCACTAGATGGCAGTATAGCAGTGTATTTCTCTCTATGTGAATGGTTTGGTGAAGTGCCACGGCTGCATGGTCCATCAGGCACAGGCACACAACTCCCCTGAGACTCTCCAGGAAAATAAATATGCCGAACAAAACCTACACCTAGTCGCAGCCTAACAAAGAACACACTGTCATCTTAAACATGCTAGTCCTCTCAGACAAGGATTGTTTACAGGAGCCCTATTAATAATTAACGTAGGAGTATGGTCTTGCTTTAGGGTTTGAACTTGAAGTCATAATGCCTAACCCTAGAGAGCTTTATGTTTCACGTCATTAAATTGAAATATGTCCCAGGTCATGGATTCAGGTGTCCGATTTAGATTAGCGCACTAATAATTAGGCCATTGAACACCTCAGTGAGCAAAGGGTGCAAATGCTCTTTTGTCTGTGGCTGGTGAATTTGAGAACAACTTGAAAATGTTGGCAGCACTCCAAGTCCAATCGGAACGCCGATAAAGGCAGAAAAAGACGGTATAAATTGTGTGGGATATGGCTGAATGAAGCTGACAACACGGAGCTGAGGTGAATTTTAATGTAGCAATTAACTTTGGAGCGAGTACAATTTGTGCCCATTACGCACTGCCACGCGCGCGCTAAATTTTTATTTGCGCTTAATCAGGAAATAAGATGGCAAATATGTACAGACGGTCATAATGTTCTGACAGGTAAAGTGCATGCATTCTTTGTTCAGAGCATGTACAATGTACAATATGTACAATGTGAGCAAAACACCGGGTGTTGTCTCCGCCCTGTAGGCTCTGATTGGTCTGGATCGCACCCCTTTCAGGAGCGCTTGTGTGGAGCCGCGGTGTTGTTTTTGCTACCCAACCTTTCCCGAAGAAACGCCCCCTCAGATGGCCGGGAAAGTCGCTTCAAACTGAGAAACACGCTGCCAGAGCTCAGAATTACCAGGAACTGCCCGTGTATAGAGGTGACGCGCTCAGAGTAGTTATTTTAGTTACCACAGTAGGTTGTGTCAGGCAATAACTTTCCATGATTGGGTGTGACATATATTCAGTCAATTACAAACTTAAGCTCATAATTAGGCTCTGGAAACTGCTGAGGTGGACACCTTGGGTGAACAGGTGGCGCGCTCCGGTTCCCTTCATTTGTTAATAAGGACGAGACGCGCAGGCAGCGGACTTAAGGCACTTTACTGGACACTAACTAAGCATTTAGACGTGCGAGAGGGAGAGGACAGGCGTCTTTCCCCGTGCTTACACGGGACCATTTAACGGGGAACTGAGATGCCCGTGGCAGACAGCGACATGGTGGTGGACAGTTGCCACGAAGCTAAAGGGGCAGAGGGAGAAGACATCCCGATCTCACTATGCAGTCCAGCAGCGGAAATCCTCAAGAACTTTTACCACACCAAACGCGTCGGGAACTATCTTATTGGAAGGAAGCTTGGAGAAGGATCGTTCGCCAAAGTTAGAGAAGGACTACATGCCATGACTGGGGAAAAGGTACGACTCGTGTTTTTTATTTACAAGAGCAAAAATGTCTATTTCTTCAAATGTTATTACGCTGGCATTAAGTCCATTTCAATGCCGCTGTCAGGACAAGGCTTTGCAAACTATGCATTTTCTAGTTTTCAAATCTTGCTGAATTTTCCAAATAACATGAACATATTATGTTAGCCCTGAGTATTTTTGCTTATATCATGACATGCGGGCTATTAAGGACTAATATACCATATTATTATTTTATTAGTATTTTCAGCTATAAAACTCCCAAATATCAATTTGGCATTTTTTATTTATTTATGCTCTCTGCAGAACATTAGGAGTAGGTGACTATCCCTGTTTTCATTGTAAGACATGAGTTAATGACATTATGTGTCAATATCTGTTAAACTGATTTCACAGCATAATGTAATGGCAAACACCACTTAGTACTAAAATCTGCATGCTTTTGCTTGCTTATACTGCCTGTCCGTCTGTGTGTCCAGTCAGTGGCTGTTACTGAGCATGCTTTGTTTGCTGGTGGGTGGTGAGCTCATCCCTGTTGTATGAACTCACCACACACAGACAGGAGAGAAGGGACAGTGCAGCCTATCAGAGCGCGCCGTTGCTACTTGCATATGAAATGTTTTGTTTGATAAATGGCCCCCAAGTCTCATTATGCTTCTCCCAGTACAGGCGCTTTGAAGTGGACCGCCATTGGCCACTGGTCGCCTTTGTCTCCTCGATACACCATTTGAGCTTGGGGTCATTATTTGGATACAAGAAAATTGCTTCTTAGTCTTTTGCTCCATATTTGTGCTTGTCTACATGTACCAAACATAATCATATATTACTTAAAAAATACACTAAAAGACTAGAATACAATATTTGTATAGCGAGTAAATCCTTTTCACATGTCAACGCCCGAAAAATATAGTCTAATCCATCTATTACTCTCTTTACTGAGGATGATGCAAACTCATGGCAATCTACACATTGTTGACGCTCTGTCTCGCTTTCATTGAGATGCAGGGGTCCATCAGGCAGTGCAAAAAAGAGAGAGAAAAGGAGTGCGGGCGGGGGGCATGGAGTTTATTTAAGCAGGGTATTCAGAGGGCAACGCATTGAAGAGCCTTTTCAGCATCCCTAGAAAGAAAGTGATGCTGGATAGTGATAGACCTAGAGCAGGGGGCAGAAAAGAGAGGAGAGAGGTGAGATGTTGTGGTCGGCAGGGGCTTATAAGGTCATGCGTGTTTTTTTTTATGTCTGCAACCCACTTTCACCCCCCCCCCCCCCCCCCCTTCTGTCTAAGGGGTGCCTGGTAAACAACACCCTTTGGCCTGGGATACCCCTCCCCCTGATATGGGCCAGCTTACAGTAAATACAGCGAGCCCCACCCCCTATGGCCTTACATGCAACCGGAACCCCCTTTTTTCTCATTCACAACTCTTTAGACAAACACAAGCCACCTATTACTGCATTGTGATAGCCCAGCGTACACATACACAACACTAATTAACAGTAAAAAGGATTCAGTCTTGGAGCAATTATAGGGGGATGGAAGAGGGAAAATACAATAAAAATGCTGAAGGACAGATAGAAGATAAAACATCTACCGTGAGCAGTCGGGGCCATTTCATTAATGGATATGGTTATTAGAGCCATTGGTCATGCCTTTCCACGTCTCGCGGTTTCTCCTTGCGGATGATTTGTTGTGCATGGCAGCCACGCTCTTGAACCCCGTCTAGACCGGGATACAAGGAGAGAGGAATGAAATAAGGTAGATGGAGATGTTATTGAATGCAATTAACCAGAGACGAATGATAAGGCTTTGTCATTGAGGGGAAGGGCATGTTGACTGTTATAAGAGAAGACACAAAATGGGTAATAAAACATCCTGGGGCCCTTAGTCGTGGCTCTACTTTTGCCACTTTGTGCGTTTAGCTGTAGCCTTGAAACAAATGGCAGAATATTGACTCTCCATATGGCTCCGAGCAATGCGTAGGCTTGCACTGGGGTAGCATTTGCCTCTTCCCCCCACTTTATAATGGGTCAGTAACCCCTAAGTCACACATGGGGTACATACGCAGCCACACCTCCCCCGAAATTGCCACGGGGACTTGTAGCACGAGGGCTGCCCCACATTTGACGGCAGCTGCAAGGGAGAGGTCGGTGTCGAGTTATGCATCCCGCTATGAAAACACAAGGCACCTGTTACACCACAACATTCTAATGCACTCTTGGAACTGTGCCATTCAATCATAAGAGTTATAAATCAAAACTGTACATGCCAGTTTATTGTTTTGTTGAAGATGTACAATCAAACCAGGTATGTGTAATATCCCTTTTCAGGTCATGGTGTCCTCTACAATAGCAAGTTCTGTCTTACAAGAAACACATTTAAAATAAAAATGTGTTCTGACAAAATACGCAGCTTTTTCCTAATTTATAACATCATGGAGTTTTTAATCTTGAATTGCTTTTGTTAAGTTTTCATTTGGACAGGTAAAAACACCAATTGCACTCTTACAACAAGCGCCCCTGATCAAACTTTCTTTATTTGTTGCTCTCAGGTTGCAGTCAAGGTGATCGACAAGAGAAAGGCCAAAAAGGACTCCTATGTCACTAAGAACCTCCGCCGAGAAGGGCACATCCAGCAAATGATCCGGCATCCCAACATCACACAACTGTTGGACATCTTGGAGACCGAAAATAGCTACTACTTGGTCATGGAGCTGTGTCCCGGCGGAAATCTCATGAACCGAATCTACGACAAGAAGCGTTTGGAGGAGAGGGAGACACAAAAATACATCCGACAGTTGGTGTTAGCCGTGGAGCACCTTCACAGAGCCGGGGTAGTGCACAGGTAAGAAGCGAAAAGCCGTTCAACGAGTTAAGAAATGTTTGCATAATAGGAAAAGTAGCAGGCATCAGTTTGAAGGTATTAGGAAGTTGTCATAGTCACAGTGGCATCCACAGCCCACATTGTTTATGGGTTAAAGCTTTTAGATGTGAGTCAGACGTGATCCTCTTTCTCAAAGTATGGGTTAAGTCCTTATTGTACACATTACTGTTAATCCACATATGACCACAGCTCGTCTGCTTATTAATCATTGTGATGCAACAGTAGCTATGACACGCACAGCTTTCTTTCTACATCTAACCAATGTATTTACTATGATATCTTTTTTGTCATATATCTAAATAGTAAATGTCTTGGGAGCATGATAAGAGCTGGGAACTGAACTGGGGGAGACGTCCTATGCAGTTAACTGTATAACAGGATTTAGGAGAATTAAGGGGGAAGAGCAGACACACAATAGCCCCAAAATTCAGCCTGCATGACCCTTGTAGGGAGGGCATGTATCGGCGGGAGGAGGATCTTAATACACCATTGTGCTTTAATAATAACGGCGACTGACATTTTCTGTTTTGTTTCACAGAGATCTGAAAATAGAAAACCTCTTGTTGGATGAGCAGGACAACATCAAACTCATAGGTAAGTTGAATGAAATACGCTCTTAAAAGCACATAAAGCATTTGATAAACATGGGACCATTAAAGTTATCATAAGTAGTGACTGAAGAAGTAGCTGAAATATTTTCTCAGGCGGGGCATGTGCCAAAGTGTTAAGAACAACAAGACATCCTGTTAACTCCTACAAGTCTCACCTCCGAGCTAATCTGCTTCTGTTTGCGTTTAACCCTGACACGGGGCAAGAAGTTTAACACATTGGCAGGAAAAGCTGCCACTACCCAGCAACAAAGGACTAACAGTTTATTCTGCCTCCTAGATTTTGGCCTCAGTAACTGCGCTGGCATTTTGGGATACTCCGATCCATTCAGCACACAGTGTGGCAGCCCAGCCTACGCCGCGCCAGAACTGCTTTCCAGGAAGAAGTATGGGCCCAAAGTAGATGTATGGTCAATGTAAGTCTCATAATTATTATTAAAAAAATATAAACTGTTTACTTCATTATTTTAAGCCTTAAACAACTGAAAATGATAAACTCTAAGAAAAAAAGATATAACCGAGAATAATGATAATTACATTTTCTTTATGGTGCAGTGGGGTGAACATGTACGCCATGCTGACCGGGACTCTTCCATTCACCGTTGAGCCTTTCAGTCTCAGAGCTCTGCACCAAAAGATGGTTGACAAAGAGATGAATCCACTGCCTCCTTCGCTCTCCACAGGTAAATACTTGCCTATACTGTATGCACAGAACAACAACATAATTACATGTACTGTAAGAACAGCCACTCCTTCATTCAATGTAAAAACACGCCAGGGCTGATGAGGTGAGGAAGGCGCTCACAATGTTCAGATGCAGTCATTTGTATTGCATACATCAGCATTCAAAAAAACTAAGACTGATGTTTTTATGCTTATCACACATACATGAACAATCCCCTTTTGAGATCAATTTTGGTTATTTTGAACACAGAAAAAGTTTAATCTTGTCTGCAAAGGAGATCGGCCTCACATGACTTTACCTTTGAATCCAAGGAGGATTTCCATGTACTTTAGGTCGTACCTGTTACCTATTTAACCTCTAACCTATTTAACCATTAAGAATGTAGTTAAATTCAATGTTGAACACTATAAATAGCTATTGAAGTGTTATTCCAGGTCGATATCAGAAGCTAAAAAGTTGCACGTGTGCGCTGACAATCACGTGCGGGCTTGTCACAACGTAACCACCAGATGCCAATATGCAAAGCATATTGTTGGCTCCCATTCATTGTTCTCAAAGTAACGACACAGAAATGTCATCTCCTTTTTAACGTCTTCATCTATAATTATAGGCAGCCAGAGCCAAGTTTATGTCAGTTGAAGGTGCACTCTGTGCCAAGACAAAGAGGTTTAAAAAAAGCACCGTGCTGCTCACTTTACAAGGCACTTAAGGCAATAGGAGATTTATTACGCCAATGTCAGTGAGACCTGTTTCACATATGAATTCTGTGCTTTATCCCCCTTCAGCCGCCATTTGTCTGTTGAAAAAACTTTTGGAGCCCGATCCAAACAAGCGTCCCAACATTCACCAGGTCATGGCCGACTCGTGGCTACAGCTGGCCAACAAGAACACAGGAGCACCGTACCTCAACAGGTGAATGCAAAACCATGCTCTAGAAAATGTCACTTCAAAAAACCTGCATACTGTATTTTGAAATGTTATTTTTACACTTTTCAGAATTCACATTGAAGAAATTAACCACACCGTGTTAATGCACATGACGGAGAAGATGAGCTACAAACACAGTGAAGTCCTGAGTGCGGTGCTAACAAACCGGGCCTGCCACACACTAGCGGTCTACTTCCTCCTCAACAAAAAGATGAAACGACTTTCCAAAGAGTACAGGGTGAGTAAAATATTTAAATCAGTTCTTCACTAAATATTCTGTATTTCTGACATAATACAAAAACAATACTCCAGTTAAACATGTAACTATTAAAATCATCCAGTGAGGGACAAATACGACATTATAAAAGCCGAATTATCCTACTTAACCTTAAAGATGACTATTATTGACAACTATAAATCTTATTAGGAGATGCAATTTCAAGAAAAGAAGAAGGGCGAAAAAAAGAGGGACGAATACTTCCAGACACAATGGAGAAAACACGTCGACAAACTCACCATCCCGCCGAAGCAGACACCCGCTTACTTGGCGGTCAGCAAGCAACCGGGCAAGGAGAAGAAGCACCGAACAGGTAAGAACTGACAAAAAATGGGCCCGTGATTTTTGTTTGTTTGCTTGTTATGAAAATGCACGTACTTATTTTCCTCTCGCCTTGTTTCACACAGGGTAGGTCGATGCATGTCTGTGTTCGTCACCCAGCGTTTTTGTGTTTTGTGCATCCGTGTGTCCAACCATCCATCCACCCCTCATCCTTCCATCCACCCATTGTACTGTGCGTCTGTGTGTGTCGCCCACCTGAGAAGAGACTACTGCCACTGTGGGGTTTACACACAAACACATGACTCTTGTGATCTTGAATTGAAATTGAAATAGTTGCGTATCATCTCAAGTACGGAAGTAGTTTAAATGTATAGTCCACATGTAATATTTTTTTTTTTTTAAATTGGCGTAACAATACATTTTTGGAAATGTAGTCAAAAAACATTTAAGTAAATAAACTATTTATCTGCTTCTAACAACAGTATGTGGAGCCCCCTTAGGCCAAACCATAGTAATACTCGGAAATACTTTACTCTAGGTAACTTTCACAGGTATTTATTCCCTGAACAACCCCAGGGCAAATTATGGTAGACACATAGATGTATAAGGGGGCCTTTAGTAAACCTTATGTTATCCAAGTAGTTCAAACATTTGTCTTCTTCTTCCCTCAGGTCTTCTACGTGCAATCACTGGTGGCCATCGTAACTCCCCTCTGGCGCCCCCTGGGACTGTTGCCTCCTCCTCCATGGAGTACCTTGAAATCCACCCGCTCTACCCCAATGAGCCCCAGCAGCGAAGGCGCCTCGCCACTCTGCCTCCGGTAAACACGAGCCCCGAACACAACGTCCCCGCCCCGCCTGCTCCCTCCCCCATCGGCATGCACTCCTTCGGGTCCCTGTCCAAAGCCGAGCAAATCGAAAACACCCCTCCTGCGCCCTGGTACAAGCTAATCAATGGGACGCTATCACCACCACGTCATGTTTCTGCTTTCCAGCCGGATTCGTCCTATTTGAAGAAAGCGACCATCCCGAGCCCTCCCGTCCTCATCAGCAACCCGCCGAAAAAGAGCACCTCTACAGACTGGTGCGGTGGGTCCGACACAAGCGGTAGCCCACCCAGCACCATCGGTAGCCCCCCCGGAAGTTCGGCATTCAGCCCGCCAAAATCTGCCTTCCACCCTCTCAACCCTCACTCCGCTTTCAGCCATCCCTCGGCCAACAACAGCAGCAACAGCGACCCCGAGAGCCCCACGCATCGCAGCAAGTTCCCCTCCATGGGCATCGGACAGATATTTAAAAAGAAAGTCCCGCTGCAGCCGTTCAGTTTCCGCCCCGAACAAGTTATGGAGGAGGTTGTGTCGCCGCCTCCCTATCCCATGCAGACTTTGCTTTGTGCATCGGGCGCACTCAAAACCCTTTGCTGATGGATTTTGGATGTGAGGAAATGAACTGGGACAGAATGAGATCTCTCAAAATGTACAGGAGGAGGAGAGGTCTTCCAGAGCGGCCTTAGTTTGAACTGTGAATTTTGTTAATTGCAACTGAGCCACTTTTGTTTATGTGTTTGTTGAAGGGGATTGAAATTAGGGCTGCACGGCATGAAGAAAGATATGCAAAAACTGTGGAGAATTGGCAATATTATGATATACAGCTATTTTGACACGGTATGTGATTAAATTATAGCTGAAATATCCTTGTATTACACAATCAAATTAAAATATATTGAAGCATGGCTAAATATTTTATTTAGTAACAAACTGACTGTACAAATCTGTCAGACGGAAAGCCATAACCTTACCGCAATACATACTTGATATAAAGAATTGTCTGATATTGCCATAAAAATAAATTGTCAATAACGCAGCCCTAGATTAAATGAATAATCATGTTCTTGTTACTACTGCCATTATATAACAATAGGTGGTGACACGGAGGATGTGAGATTTAAACCTGATCCCTAAGCATCGAGTAACCCGCGTCCCAGATCCCGATAGGACGCAAGTTATTATCCAAGGTGTGCGCACACAGGTGCCCTTGTCATATTGAGAACACTGTATTATAGATTTAGGAGATTGTCTTTTATGTAATATTGTAATAATTGGTTACTAATTGAACCGTCTACTGATTCACACCAGCTAAAGGAGCCCAACATGTCCCCTGCCCCGTAATATGTCGATGTGTTCTATCTCGTGTTTTATTGTCTATGTGGAAAACTATACCCGCTGATATAATAACGGCAGCCCGCACTGTGTCCTCAAGGCTGTCAGACACTGCACTAATGTTCAAACCAAAATCTGTAGTATATGAGTGTTTTCTTATCATCTTTTACCTCACAGCATAGTTCATATGTCGGAATAATAATAGCAATCGGTAATGCGAATGTTGCCGCCGTGTTGCAGTAGGACCAATAAGTAGATAGCAGCAGATGGGTAGCAAAGTTAAACTCCACTCTCACTGTTTTGTACCGCTGGGGGAAAAAAACACCCAACCTAAAACACTGTTAACAGCTAGAACTGTTTTAATAGCGTTCAAGCGTCTCTACTGTAGAGAAACTATAAAAGGTGTAGTTGCAATTTTCTTAGTCAGATTTTTTTGCAAAATAAAACAAAAACACTTAAAAACACTGCGTTGAAGCCTTATGAAACGGACAAACCTCGCCAAATGCTGTAGGTGAAGAAGAATGTTGCAAGATCTTTTAGAAAAGAAAAATCACTTCATTTTTGTCTTAACAATGTAGTCTGTGCAATAGTCCTAAGTGTTAAATGCAAGTATTTGATAAGTGCTCTTTTTTTGTAGGGCGCAATGTGAAAATATGTGCTTGTAATTAAGATTACAACTACTGTGTTTTGTCACCTGCGCTGTGCTGTTCAAGAGATCTCATGAAGTACCTTTAGGTAGTGCTGGACAATTGGACTTGATATCGTGGCTTCCACTTGCAACACTATAGGCTGTCTCACTGTTAACAGTTACGATCTCTTCCCATCAAAAAGTTGCATGCAATGTTTTACAAAATGTTTCGTCACCTTTTTGGAAATCACTTCTTTGTACCTTTTTCTTGTTGATACTGAGATTGATATGGACTCGAGGGAAAGGGGAGGGTCTTTTGTAAGATTTTGTAATGATGGTTTTGTTCACGAGTGTCAAGAGATTTCTATGCTGTATAAAGTATTTTAAATATTTATACTAAATTTATGAGGTGTCTGTCTGATTCTTTAAGTGCACACTGTCTGGTTTCATTCATCCATCATTTAGTAGCCACAATCCAATGATATTATGTATAAACAAAGGTACTGGATGGTGCTAAATGCTGTACGCAGATGGTAAAAGAAAACAAAGCAGTGATACATTCCACATCATGAACACATCTATCCACAACTCGGAGGCGGACTTAACCATTAGGCATAGGTCGGCGGCCGCCTAGGGCCCCCTAACGTTGGGGGGCCCCGGACCCCCTGTTAAACGTCAAATGAATCTTTTCTTACTTTTTAAAATTAAAAAAGTCATTAACCAACGGAATGGCTTTTGATTTATGAATGAGTTGAGCACTGTACCGGCATAAGTATAGATTGTTGTTATGTGTATGACTCCTATATTTGGGATCTCATTTGTTTCTTTCCCGCTCTGGTAAAAGAAGATTTGACAGAAAGGCAGATCATTTACAAAATTATGCAGAAAAAAACAGGTCATTGCTGGTATGGAATTTCAGATCTTCCTTATGAATGAAATCTAAAGTGTTTGAGAACAATGTTATTTAAAAAACATAATCTTCATTTTTTGCATTTACTTTACTGTCAATACCCTTTTCTCTCTTTACAGACGTCATCTCCAGCATCTAACGTATGGCAGAACACTGGAGGGCTTCATAAATCAAGTTAAAAGTAAGATTCTCTTGAAAAATAAAACCCAAGGATTTAAAAAGATTTTGAACATTAGGTGTGAGGAAGGCCCCATGTCTGTGTTCGCCTTGGGCCCCCAAATAGCTAAATCCGCCACTGCCACAACTCTTTTAATTCTGTTCACTATTTTGACCAACATTTTCTTTTTTTATCCTTTACTCATGAGTGAATTGTGTAGGAATGTGTTGGATGAACAGAGCACTCAGTAATGAGCTTGGAACTATTATAATCCAGGTTTACGCACGACACATATTTACAAGAAAGAATTTAGCGCCTTGGGAGTGGTCACTGCAAGAGCTCTCTTGGTTATTGAAATACTGTCCAAGACTGGCACAGTACTATACGTTGGACAATTTTACGGTTTTTCTATAAATATATTAACCATTAGTGGAAAATATAGACTGTTAGAGCGCAATTGTATAATAATCTCCACACTTCCCAGTTAATTTATGGGTAATTCACACAGCACCTAAACCATACATCATCTGTAAAACACTTAGCGGCTTTGGGAGATAATGAACCCTGGCCTTCCCACTACAGTAAAGCATTTCCCGCTGATTTACAGCCACACCTCCCCTCCTCGACGGGACCACTTGTTTCGCATTATATACATTTCCCACGATACACCTGGGCTAAGTAAAACAAAGCAGTGGCAGCCTGTCGTATGGCCGGGACAGCTGAAGAGCCCCCATAGTCCTGACTCAGACATACCCAATAGATTGGTACCCCTCACGTGTCACAAACAAGACGCTAATCTACCACCCCCCAGCATAAACCTCTTAGGGTGACACTGCCTGACGGGACAAATAACAGGAGGGAGGGGGGGCTAGACAAACAGGACAACATGCATAAACAAGTCTGTCTGATTGGTGTTGCCATAAGCTGATAAAAGTGGACTAAACTGTGGCTATAAAATACATTACACCCTGAGCGCTTTGTTTACTAAAGACATGCGGATAGGACGGAAAACACCAGGCGGTATGCAATGAGACAAATAGGATACGGCAGTAAATAATGTGGCTTAACTACAGCTCTGCAAAGTGAAAGGGATGGACACTTGCAGGTGACCTCAGATCAGCGTTTTAGGGGCTAGAAGATTCATAGATCCAAACATAAAGCATGGCAGAGAGAAACGGCTGTTGTTTAACTTACGTGATTACACATTAGGAAGGCCATTAGTGTTGGTAATTGTTGTACAGGGATGGTTTAGAGATGCATTAAGGGCAATATGGCAAAGCAATGACCATCTCGATGTGGGGCTATTTACTGAAAAAGGCATTTTCATTCTGATGTTTCTGTGTAGTGCAGGGTTGGATCAGGACATGTGTGCCCAGTACTGTGATACATGCTCTCAACTTATACCTTTCACCATCGCCACTGGGCACTCAAGAGACAGGGTACAGAGACTCAACACAAGGCTGTGAAGTGTCTTGCTCAGGGACACAATGACCGTATGCACAAGCAGGAGCTAGGATCAAACCGCCGACCTTTGGGTCAAGGGGAAAAGCTCTACCAACTGAGCTACTATCATAAAAATATGCCTTTTACAACATGCTCAATGAAGGTACTTGATTCATCTTCTGTACTCAGTAGTTGAAGTCTTCGAACGTTTCGCCTCTCACCCAAAAGGCTTCGTCAGCGACAGAGGTCACAATCTGCACGCAGCTGAATATATAGACCAACAGGGAGGAGTTAGGGTAGGCCAGTCTCCTCCCCTCTAATAACAGCTACTCTCACCTGGGGGTAAACACCTTTGAAATAGAGCGTCTCTAACGATCTGCTCACCTCAGTATCGGTGAGTCATGTCCTAATCAATACCCAGTATTTGTCCCATTCAAGGCTAATCACTGCTAATTACCTGCCTATTGTTCTTTTGTTTGCTGAGGTGCCATCTCCTTGGGCTGGCCAAGTCTTTTTGGTTTCTCCCGAAGGAGATTGGAGTAAAGGGACGGAAGATTAAATCTGAGACCACCATTTCGATTCATGGCGGGGTTTTCTTTCCTGACAAAAATAGCTTCTTTAACTCCTCTTTCAAACCAACGTTCTTCTTTAGCTAAAATGTTAACCTCCCCGTCCTCAAATGAGTGGTTCATATTCTCGTTATACCTAGAAAAATCTATAAAACTAATCATGATGTTAAAAGTAAGAAGACTACAAAGTTTTAAAACAAATTAAAACACCATGTGGCAAGACAATTTTGAAAGACACTTGGACAAGCCAAAGTGGCCTGTGAGATAAAAATGTTTAGACTATGTCCAGCTCTGATTAAAAGCACACTAAATGTTTTATGCAGATGCACAAAAAAAGAGTGCGAGAAAGAGATGGCTGTAGATTAATATTATCAATCCAGAACATTAACAAATTCTGTTCACTTTAATCTATTATTTATGTATTTATTTACAAATGTCCTCAAATAAATACATGAAATTATTGAAGTTTATACGTTCATACCATTGACAGTATTTACTGTCTTTTTTATACTTGCGTATCATTCACCAATGAAGGTGGCACCTTCAAGCATTTTGAAATTGCAAGCATGAACCAGGCTTGTGCTTCCAAGGACATGACATCTTCATCTGGGCTTTCCCAAAATGTTTAAAAGGTTCTGACTTTGTAGAAAGTAACAAAACAATAATAATAAAACCAAATCTATCTCTCATTCTTCTGGCATTTAGCAAATAAAAATAATTTTGAAAATTCAAATTGATCTAAAAAAGGAAAAGTTAATTCTGGTTTCATGTCGGACCCTAAGGAAAAAAATGCATATGTGTCTTTTTATATAGTGTATGTAAACATCTGGTTCCCACTGTAGATTCACAAAACATTCATTTATGTAAAATTGTGAGGATTTTGTAATGGTTTTGTTGTTAGGTGCAGGTCTGGTTGATCAAAAGTGGGGGTTGACATTGACACCAGCCATAGTGGTAGATTTCTATTATGGCCAGTACTGTAGCTCTTTTACTTTCATTTGCCACTTTGGCCAGTTGAGTTTAATAATATCTAGATCTGATGTTATAAACAAGAACATAAAATATGGTACACCTATTCTCGGCCGAGTTATACCAAGTTGTTGATGTTTACGCTAGAAGAATCCACAAACCAACAATTGTTTTTATTTTTATTATAGGAAAGGTAAGAAGACTACAAAGTTCTAACTGAAACACCATGTGGCAAGAAACATCTGAAAGACACTTGGACAAGCCAGAGTGGACTGTGAGATAAAAATGTTTAGCCCATGTCAAGCCCTGATTAAAAGAGCACAGTGTCAGGGGGGTACAAACACTATTGTTATCAACTCTAAAAGTATTGGTTTTGGGCAAATGTTGTAGATTAATGTTACCAATTGCGAAAAAGTGTTTGTTCACTTTATTTACCAACCCCTAGATTTATCAAGATTTAATAAATCTTTGAAGTTTATCTGTTCACATAATTTGGTCAAATGACTCAGCAGGACTTGCACGTGAATGTTTGTGGTAACATAAAACAATGGGCACGTGAGATAATAAGATAATAGGTTGGCTTTAGGATGTGGTGACAGTATACCTGCTATTAACTGTGACAACACAGATGTTATGACCTAACATCTCTGTCTTTATTGGGCCCATCAGTATGAAACTAAACAGTCATTAAGTTCAATGTCTTTTATATACACAAAAAATGTATTCGGGTGAAACTTTGACAATGGTATTGACTTGAAATTTCCTGTTGAAAGCACTTCAAGGTGCAAAGTTTATATGGCAAGTCTATGGACACAATCCCCAACAAAACTATTGGTTCAACAGTGGATTTTTGTATTTGCCGATATACATTCCTAACCTATGACCTCCACCTGAGATTACGGCATCACATTGTCGAACATTGTTAACGTAACCTATTGTCAGATTATTATTTCAGATTGGGGACTAAAACATGCCAAGCCATGAATAAAAATTATGATCGGGACTGTGGTTGTCTCCATTTTGTGCCAGTGGGAGCCTCCTAAAATGTTGTCTCCATGGCAACAAAATCACAATTTACAATGTTGGCAGCTTTGTTACAGAAATTACCTTCACATGCATAATAAATAATACATTAGTCTTGTATAGTGCTTTTCCAAATGCTTAAAGTCACTGTACAATTTCATGCATTATTCCTTCACTCCATACTTGGTGATAGTAAGCTACGTATATAGCCACAGCTGCTTCATGGTAGACTGATGAAGCGAGGCTGCCAATCTGCGCCATCGACCCCCACCAACAACCACTCACTCATACACTACATTGACCCAGGCTTCCTGGTGTTCCAAAACGTTCTCCATAGATTCCAACTATACAACTATTGACCCATTTGAGGATGCTAGACATTGATTCACTATCTAATCAAACATAAAGGGCCAGTGATGTTTTAGAAGTTCAAAATGTCTAAAATTTAAATCAAATTTCTTGAAGCATACTTCCACATGTATATTTGTTGCAGTGATAGCCCCCCATGCTGTAAGCTACAAACTATAGTACTTGAAAGGTTTTGGGGCAAATAAAAAAGACCCCTTGCAGTTCCATCACTGCCCCGTGACTGAAGTCCTTGTGATTTGCAAATTGCAACCACATTGTAGGAATTGTGCAGCTCTAATACTTAGTGCGACCAGAAGAAGTTTGACTGAACTGAATCAACTCAGGTAAATTAGCATTTATACTCAGAGTGGGAATACTTATGACAGAGTTAAACAATATTCAGCCCGACTGGGTTGTTTTCCCATGTGATCGGTCAAATTAGGGAGATGCAAGATCAATAGTGAAGCCTGGATTATTAACTTGAAACATCAATATGGTGTAAATTATGGACAGTCCTCTATATGTTCCATAAGTGGTGGACATGAACTGTACCAGACGTTTATAAATGTCAATCTGTTCTGGCTTAGGTCCCAGTGACACTAATCCTGTTTCCAGTCCCTTTTGTTCCCAGTTACCCACCGGGGCGTCAGGGCCTTTGTGTCTGAGAACTACATCGTGATTGAACACAATATTATGGCCATAAAAGAAAATTCTGATGTAGGGCTGCCAGTAGCTGGTTTGTTTAAGTGGACTTATAATACAGTGGGGAAAAAAAGTATTTAGACAGCCAACAATTGTGCAAGTTCTCCCACTTAAAAAGATGAGAGAAGGCTGTAATTTTCATCATAGGTATACCTCAATTAGGAGAAACAAAATGAGAAAAAAAAAATATAATCCAGAAAATCACATTGTCTGATTTTTAATGAATTTATTTGCAAATTATGGTAGAAAATAAGTATTTGGTCAATAACAAAAGTTCATCTATACTTTGTTATATACCTTTGTTGGCAATGACAGGTCAAATGTTTTCTGTAAGTCTTCACAAGGTTTTCACACACTGTTGCTGGTATTTTGTCCCATTCCTCCATGCAGATCTCCTCCTTTTCTATGGGGTTGAGATCTGAAGACTGGCTAGGCCACTCTAGGACCTTGCCTTTCGTAAGAAACATTACGAAATGCTTCGTAAGAAGCATTTACGAAATGCTCTTCTGGCATTTACAAAATGCTCTTCTGGATCATCCAGATGTTCTCTATCAAACTTCAGACGGGCCGGGACATGTACTGGCCTAAGCAGGGGGACACGTCTGGCACTGTAGGAATTGAGTCTCTGGAGGCGTAGTGTGTTACTGACGGTAGCCTTTGTTACTTTGGTCCCAGCTCTCTGCAGGTCATTCACTAGGTCCCCCCGTGTGGTTCTGGGATTTTTGCTCACTGTTCTTTTTCTTGTTCTCTGATCATTTTAACCCCACGGGGTGAGATCTTGCGTGGAGCCCCAGATCGAGGGAGATTATCAGTGGTCTTGTATGTCTTCCATTTTCTAATAATTGCTCCCACAGTTGATTTCTTCACACCGAGCTGCTTAACAATGGCAGATTCAGTCCTCCCAGTCTGGTGCAGGTCTACAATTTTGTTTCTGGTGTCTTTCGACAGCTCTTTGGTCTTGACCATAGTGGAGTTTGGAGTGTGACTGTTTGAGGTTGTGGACAGGTGTCTTTTATACTGATAACAAGTTCAAACAGGGGCCATTAATACAGGTAACGAGTGGAGGACAGAGGAGCCTCTTAAAGAAGAAGTTACAGGTCTGTGAGCGCCAGAAATCTTTCTTGTTTGTTATTGACCAAATATTTATTTTCCACCATAATTTGCAAGTTAATTCATTAAAAATCAGACAATATGATTTTCTGGATTCTTTTTTTTTCTCATTTTGTCTCTCATAGTTGAGGTATACACCTATGATGAAAATTACAGGCCTCTCATCTTTTTAAGTGGGAGAACTTGCACTTGGCTGATTAAATACTTTTTTCCCCCACTGTATATCTGGATGTTTTAGCTCTCCATTGTTTCTTCTAATATTGCAATACCAATTTAGCAACAGGCTTTATTATGAAGCCGTATGTCTGATCTGGGTTACTTACTTTTCTTAAGTTTAAGACTACACAGTCATTAAAGAACCAAGTCCATCCTTGAGACATTTGTACTTGCTCTGTCAGCAGTTTTCAGGATTAGAAGACGAGAGAGTGAGAGAGTACCTGTGCACAGAGACGTGGGGGAAATAAACAAGCAGATGTTGCTAATGAACTTTGAGGCTTTGAGCGCTCACAGGGGATTGGGGTTATTCTGTCAGACGGTCTTCGGCCAAACAGCTATCCTGCTTGATCAGATACAGAGAGGAGGTGATTAAATCAATGAGAGGGGTGGGGTAAACACAGATTTGACAGTAGGAAACCCATCAGAATGCCCCTAAATTATACCAATATAGCTTCATTAAGTGACATGGGCTATAAAACAATGCCAGACAAAAAAAAAAAACAGACCTACCCTGTATCAAAAAGCATTTTGGGGCACACAGTTGCTTATATGTTTATTGTCTATCAATAAACTAGAATATGTTTTGTGGTAAAAAAAAAAATACAAAATACAAAATTAAGAAACCTATTCTCCAGCCAAGAAAACATTTTCCTGTTCATCACGGTTAGGACAAGTGGTGGGAAAAAAAGCTTAACCATGAGTGGTTGGCT
This sequence comes from Proterorhinus semilunaris, assembly GCA_021464625.1. NCBI lineage: Eukaryota > Metazoa > Chordata > Actinopteri > Gobiiformes > Gobiidae > Proterorhinus > Proterorhinus semilunaris. Next base: position 4,024,937 of record CM038355.1, on the reverse strand, counting down.
GTGGCGCAGCCTGCAAGAGAGAGAGAGAGAGAGAGAGAAAACAGAATTTGGTGAAAGCACCAAGTGAATATAGAGGTGTGGTTCTTTGTTAGAGCAGATAAATAATAACCATCAACAAATGGTAATCGAATGTATGGTTTAAAAAACAAATATATTTTACCAAAAAATATTTAGTTACACATACATCAACATGTTAACAGTGTTTATTATAATTATTAATTTTATTTAATTTATTTATGGGGGTGGGGATCATAACTATATACATACGATCATTTAACATAAGATCATTTATCTATTTTTTGTATCAACAAATTATACCCATGTTCTACATAAACAGCACCAGCAGACTGTAACATTGGCACACAGGTGGCACTCCTCGAGATATTTTTTCTCAAAAAAACAGGATGAGAAATGCAATCAAAGAGCAGAACTCAACCAATCAGAGCTCAGTGTCTGTGGCAACAGCAGCCTCAGCTTGAGTTTCCATTGGTTGGATGGATGATACAGGAAAGCAAATGATTGGCTGCCTGTGCATTGAGGCTTCATTGCCTCCATGGCAACATTGCTTCCTTATTGCTTGGGGAAGGTGAGAAGGAGGGAAAAAGGGGAGGACTCTCACTCAGACTCTGCATTATTCATCCTTTGTCCCCGAGTGCTGTGGATCCGTATATGCTCTGACTGACGTGCATGTGATCCTGCATCACTGTTGGTCTAAGCATGAGAGTTAATGATTGGTCCAGACTAAAGGGTGAATGGGGTGAAACCCTTGCAATACTTGCCCCTACAGTGCAATGCGTCCAGCAACATGGCTCTATATATAAAACAGGGGTTCTTTACAGCCAGGCTCACCTTAATTACACCATTAGTCCTTAATCTGTCTTTATGTAACCACACCTTTCTGTGTCCAACAACCCCACTACCGGTATTTTCGGTGCACATCTGGATACTCAACAGCCTCCCTGCATTGCATCATCCGCCTCTCTCTCCAGTCTCCCCACAGGACCACGCATCCCCATTCCCCAAACATTGTGGGAAAAAACAGAACACTGGTAACAGCCACGAGGTCCGCAAACAACAACACGCCATGCGGCTTGTTTGTTGTTGTTTTGTCTGTTTTTTTCTTTCCCCCCATCACAGGAGGGAGGGGTGAATGAATGGGTGGGGTGAGTGGCAGTAAGAAAAACATCACGCTGGGATTAGGGTGGGGGATACATCTCTGGACTCCTCCCCCTCTGTCTGTGTTTTTGGGCGCAGTACAACGTGGGCTGACATAGAGCTGTATGGCTGGGTGGCTGTTCCGCGATGACGAGATGGCAACAGGCACTCCGCGCAGCACGTGCTCACAGTTACCATCGCGACCGGGCCTTGGATACAGCGTGCTGGTTGGCCGTTTCCCACTGTTGTTGTTGTACGCGGCGGCTGATGAAACCTCGTGGGTGAGGGAGGGCACCGTACAACAGCATGTTGCCGGTTTTTCCCGCCCTGGTAAAAAGTGTTGCTAGGCATGTGAGGTCAGTTAAACAAATCTTAAACCCTCAAATCTAATATGTAATCAAGCTCCCATCACAGCCACAGAGATCACAAATTTCACTGTGAAAAATCTTTGGGCCAAATAGATACTTGTAATTACAGACAAAGAGGGATGAGCTCTTGATCCCCAGCAATCTGAGAAAAGGGAGAAGAATCATTTAGAGATTAATCTCATAGTTAGGTGTGGCTAATGTTGGCAGTCCTTTCTGAGTAATCACTCTTAAAAGTCAAAATTGAGAGGTTATTTTTGGCCTATTTGTGAGCAGATACTTCAAAACAATCCAAGGGAAACAAAACAAAACAAAACAATAAAATAACATTATAAATAGATTAAACCATTGATTTGGTCTAAAAGTGCCAAGACCTCAAACACAAGTTGGCCAAAAATACTTGTGTGTTGTTTATTCCCACTTGTTCCAACACATTGGCCTAAAGTGTTTCTAAATACATTTAAAGCAATTACAATTAAATGGTAACAAAGCCATTTCTGAAATTCAAGAATTATTATTTATTATAACAAAACAACGAATAGACCAAGAAAAGTAAAAAAACAACAACATAACATAGAAACAGTTGGTTAACTATGTAGAAGATCTTTATTTATATACTGTAGCGCCTTTCACAGACGTGGTCAGAAAGGGCTTTACATGAGACAATAAGCTAAGCTAAGTTAAGCTACGGAGAGGCGCAGCTTGCCATTAGGAAAGTAGGCGCTAACCAGGATATTAAAAAAAACAAAAACAGGCCACGCTAACGGCTCCATTATGAACACTATTTAAAATATAAGCCCTGGTGAAGCAACAGTGTCAATGAAAGCCAAAGGTGTACAACAAGATGTGGCTTGAGCTTTCCATTTCGAAAGCAGAGAACAAAGGTAATGTGTGTGTATGAGTGGCTTTGCTCGGACAGATCGATACAGATTTCCGCTGAGTGTGCAGGTTGGCTCTTGATGAAATCCTAGACAAATAAACATTCAGCTCAGGGCGCCGAGTAGGCCGCATACTCGCCGTGGAGATGTTGCCATGCACCACGGGAGGCCGGCTGACAGCGTGATTGATTACAAGTGTGGCCGCTCTTTGTTTCGGCATCGGTAAAAACGGCACAAAGGAGCTGAGCGACTGTACGCGCTTGTGTGTGTGCAAGGTGAGTCTTAGGACAAAGTGATAGCGCCGGCGAATGGAAAGCAGTGGCTAAGCTAAAGGACTGTATATATGATGAAAGGTGCGCGGCTTGCATCTTGATACGAAAACCCACCACATGGCAGTTTGTCATAGTCAGCCGGTACGTCACATTGGTCTTACAGGCCAGACTCGATCTCCTCGATTCTCTGCGCCATGGACACCACCATCAATTTTACCTAGAAGGGGGAAAAACAGGGTATAACATTAAAGGCAAGGCAAGGTTTCTGATGGCGAGGAGAAAAGCAGGCAGGGCGTTTTAAAGAGATTTCAATTAGGATCTGATCAACAATGGACAGAAGCAGGAAGCAGAGGAAAGGAGAGCGAGAGAAAGGGGAGGGTGAGATAATTGGAAAACTGGAGAAATGGAAGAATGACGGACTCTAGGGGAAAGTGGTCAGGGTCGGATGAACGTGTTGGAGAGGAGAGTGAGGGAGAGAGAGCAGACACGGCAGCAGGTCAGGGTGTGCGCAGAACAGATTGAGAGGAAAAAACCCATACAAGTGTCTACAAGTCAGTCAGACAGAGGACAAGAAAACAGCGCCACAAGGAGATGGTGATGGTGACATTATAAAATCCACCAGAGAGGACGGCACAGACGAACATGAATAAAACACGATATGAAAAAGGTCTGGAAGGAAACAGAAGACCACTGCAAAATGACCTCATGTTTTATCATGTATAAAAGGAGGTGAATCGGGATGACCAAAGAAATGGTTAGTCAGACTTAACCAGGCTCAGCAGTGTTATACAAAGAAGTGACGTCATTCTTCGGTGATAAACCACGAGGAAAACCTTGCTGTAGAATACGTGTTAAATGTTGACACATTTCATTAAGTTGGTCCTCCTTTATGTCAGGGGCTGTCAAAGTGATAAGCCTCATGTGTCGCCACTGCTGTCCTGGAGCTGACTGACTAGCAGCTCGCCAGTCCTTTACAAGAATAGCTTCCAAAAAGACATTCTATATTTCTTTGTGCACCAAATGACTGAATTGTCGAGCACAATGGACTCAATCGGCATAGAGGTAAATGGTAAAGGTTCTTTGTGTTGAAAAAGCATCTTGCCAACTGTCTAAAGTGTACTAAACCGACCGTATTTCCCGGACTATAAGTCGCTCCAGAGTAAAAGTATAAGTCGCACAGGCCAAAAAATGCATGATGAAGAAGAAAAAAACATATACAAGTCGTTCCGGATAATAAGTCACACCAGCCTTAGCATGGAGGTGTATCTGCACCATTGACAAGCCTCTCCCGGCGTCATGATGTTCAAGCTGTCATCTTCGAACACGTTCCTCCAGCTGTGGCCATCTAGCTTTTAGCTTTTATTAACTTTCTTTCTGCTGCTCGATTACCATTTTTTAAATCTTCAGTGGTACAGGAGTAGCAGATACTGTTACACAAGCCAGAGCGACCTCTAGCGGCGGTCAGTGCGAAAATAACAAACATGTGAAATTATATATCTTGATATACAAGTCGCTAGGGGTGTAACGGTTCAGCCATCTCACGGTTCGGTACAGTTCACGTTGCAAGTGCGATATAATTGGCTAATAAGTCAGTTTTGAAATAAAATAGCCTAAATGTTAATTATTAGGCAGTTTATGTAATTTCAGAAATACATTGAACATGCGTTCTAATTTTTCAAAGCTGCTTTACAGTAAAATGTGCCCCTGGGCTCACAATACAAAACACAGTGCTCTAAAGTTAAAAAATAAAATAAAAAAAGTAGCAAAAAAGGAAAAAGCAGCGCAGTGGGCCATGTGCTCGTTAAGTAGCTAATAATGTTTAGTTTAGACTAGAACAACAGCGCATTTGATTTGAGGCTTGTGTTTGGGCTGTTCCTGGACGATATTCTGCTTGTACTTTTTTGGAAACAAAGCTTTTGATGCGGATTATGACCAAGATGGGATCTTACGCATTTGTCTGCGCCACCATAGCGCACTAGATCTGAACTTTACCGCAGCCGTGGCCATCAGCAGGAAAAACGTTTGCAAAGGAACACGGATTTCATTTGTTTTTGGAAGATGTAACTTTGCCTGCAGCCTCCAGTTTAGCGGTAAGTGATGATGACACACATGCGCTCTGTTTAGGTGCAGCACATGCGTCTGACACGCGCACCGTCACTTTAGGACGGTTCATATACCGCGGCCCACCGTAGCACGGTGCATTGTTACACCCCTAGAAGTCGCACCTGAGTATAAGTCGCACCCCCAGCCAAACTATGAAAAAAAGTGTGACTTCTAGTCAGGAAAATACGGTAAGTCCCACACAGTACTTACCCAAGTATACTCAAATCCTTTGTTCCTTCTGCTATAAGACTGCAGTGCACGGCCTGCATTATTACTATTACTGGTAACTTTTAATTTGTTTTTCTATCTTGTATGAATGTGTAGGATCTGGACACCTGATTTTTTTTTTCCTGTAGTATTTAACTTTTTAAATCTATGGGGGGGGGGGGGGGGGGGGGGGGGGGAAGGTTGAACACCCCTTCTTTGGGCTTTGGACACAAGAACATTTAGAAGTCTAGTCTTTCGCTAGAATAATCACACAAACACAGAGGCACTCAGAAAAGAATAAAGTGGAGTGGTCTCTTAATGCTTTCCCAGAACTATACAGCCAGGCAGTTTAAAACATGCCCCCAGTCTGTTTCAGTATCATAGCACAAGCATCCCGAGATTAAATTTGTCTAAATAAATTGCGTTGTAAAAGCGGCCATAATGTTTTCAATTCAGCGTACGTCCAGGAGGGGAAGGTGAACTGAGTATGGCACACTTTCCGTCAAGGCCATACGCCATAACTCATTGTAACAGTCCATCTCGCCAAGACTTTCATGGCACGCCCGCTATTGATCTCTTTCTAAATTTAATGCTTTCGTCCTTGGCCCGTGTGTCACCCTCATCTGAAGTTTCATGAATATCAGTTGTGTCGTTTTTATTTTTTTTACAAATATATGGGAATAAAAAGACAAACAGACAAGGACAATTAAAGTCATAAAATGTTGAGGTCTACACATTGGTTTGCTTGTGAAATATAATGAAGTCTTAAGTAACACACAAGTCGAAGTCGTCAAACCTGTCTTTGCGAGTGCTTAATAGTTTGCGGTGGCAAATGTTGTGATAAGGAACCATTTGAATTCCTATGCAAGTCAATGCCTATAATGTAATCACGAGGCCCCCATGAGAAAAGATGCCTATGAAATAAATCAACTAAAATTCATTCACTCAAGTCGGTTTAATCTGATGCAGACATCCACTGAGACCAAACACAATCAATGACGGCTTTAAGTTGCAACCTATATATATATATATATAACATTAATCTAATCAGATATGGGGCACGTGGGTCCTTTTCACCTTCATGTAGGTTTTAGTTTGGAAGTAGTTTATTGATAAAAAGTTAAGTAGGCAAAAAAATATGGATTACAATGTAAATGTAGTTCCTGTTCCAATGGCCATTGTTTAAGACGTTTCTTTTACAGACAAAAACTTCATCCTCTAGTCCAGGAGTCTCCAGCCAGTACCAAGCAGCCCCCCAAAGGGTTTCTACATTTCAACAAAAGCTCGATGAGTTACAGTCGATCATATGTATGAAATTACATTACGCTGTAGATGCTTTTTCTCCGTGTGCATCCATTTACTGAGTTATACACATATTGACCAGTCTGCCAACATTTAAATAAATACAGTAAAGAAATAATTAATTTCATTTATGTAATTTGTGTTGAAATGTTTTGTAATTTGTAAAAGCATCTCAGGAGCTGAAAGATAGGAGAACATTGCTGTTTTTTTATTATTATTATTTGTATTTTTTTCCCCTCCTCTTATTTATCTCATTCCTCAATATCAGTTTTAAGTTCAAGTGTTGGGCACTTCCCAATTCCTGCATACTTTTCATATTGCTACTGACGTCTTTTTGTGGAAACTGGAGAATGTCCCCAAATTACGTAATGTTTCCAATTCATTTGAGTCATCCATTAGTTATACATTATAAGGAATTACTTGCCATTTCCGTTTGAGAAGAACAGGGAGCACATAGACAAACACTCCCTTATTAATCACGGTTCAAGTCGCAGATTCTAATCACAGCCCTGACAGTTTGCTGACTAAATGAAACTCGTTAACACCCACAACAAAACCATTCCAGAGAATTTCCAATGATTCTCAGAGTGCTGTTGTTAGTTACTATCAGAATGACTTGTGGTTTTCATACAGAAAATATGTGCGATCATAGTTAAGAGCCAAGGCCACTGAAACTATTGGGGTCATAAACCGTTTGCAAAATGAGTGGTAGTGATCATCAGCACATTTATGGACTCACAAAGCATTCAAAGCTCATTTATATATAAGATTGAAGGCCCTAATATAATCAATTATTGTAAAGTGGGTGCAACATGCCAACAAATGTCTATATAAACTAGGGCTGAATTATATTGAAGTAACTTGCGATATGCGGTACGGCTGTGCAATATCGCGATAACGATATTATTGCGATATAACATAACACAATATGTTCCATTCTAATTATACACAAATCATAAGTAACTAGTTTTAGAAGACTACATTAGGACCAAAAAAACAACACTAAATTGAACTAAGTTAGTAAATGTTCAACTAAAACTGAACTTTTACACATTTATAAGTTCATTGCATTGTTTGTTTTTGGCGGAGTTTGCAAAAAAACAAAAAAATCCATCAATCTCACTGAGATGAAAACTTTAGTGATGTTGAGATACATTGTGGCTTCTTGCGATAAGGATATTGCATCACCTAATATCGCGATACAATATTTTTGCGATATATTATGCAGCCTTAATATAAACTACCCCTTATTCATGTTGTTGCAAAAGCCTTGGGGAGATATCTGTGTGCCAATTTGCTGTCATTATTGGTGATATATCACTTGTACATAAGCCACTAAACTGACACTTGGTTTGGAATGTCCACCGTCAGTGAGGTGAGTTGTGTCCACATCTATAATTTCACTGTCAAAACAAGCCATGTCACGACAGATGTCGATTTGCATGACATGTTGTTGAGTAGATAGTCAAGGATGGGAAGTGTGAGGCAAAACATTTTAATATTCCCATGTCCAGGGGTCTCCAGCCAGGCCACCAAACAAGAAGCTACCCAAATAGTTTCAACATTTCTACATAAGATTTTTCACAGATATTAACACAAGCAACAGCAAAACGCAATACGACAAGTGAAATATGTTTTCCCTTCACAATAATTCTACAGAGCAGTAAGTAGTAGCTTTTTTGCGTTAATTGTGGCAGAACATTTTATTTACGTATCATAGAAAATGGTAAATAATAGTTCTGCTGTTAATGATTTGAATCAAATATAATAATACAAACTCTATGCCATTTTTTAAGATCGAACTATAAATATATTGTTTTTATCAGCAGTTTAGTTAGTTAGTTGGTTTCTTGTCATTGATTATATACTCAATAAATCTTCCTAACAAACTTTCCATTTATCTGACATTTTATCAGTCATTCAAGAGAGCATGAACCTTCCTTATAACGTCACCGACGTGTGGAGGAAATTTGCATACAGCAGGTTCAGAACTTTGTTCATCTACAATCAAAACCTGTTATTCTTCCAATAAAATGCCACATCTATTGTCCACACTCGATGCAACATTCAACGGACAGATTTATTAGCTACTTGTGTTATACAACTTAAAACAACACAAAGCTAGATCTTAATATTTTTTTGAAAAGACTTCTGTTTAAGATGGGAGGAATTTTAAACCTATGAATTTTATTCTATTATTTAGACAATTTATATTTCTGAATAACCTTTGATATTTTGAGCCGTTTCGGGGACATTCAATACAGGGCAAAGGCCAAAGGCACTGTATGATCAAAACATGTTTTTCTCCTGACAAAGATTCCTCAACAAACCCCCCTCTCTATTGTACCCGGTTCAAATGTCTGTTTATTATTGTGACTCACTATCGCCACCTACTGGCAAATTGCCACTAATGGGAAGCGTCAAACAAAGGGGGTCTAAGGCTATTTGAAGCCTTAGACCCCCTTTGTTTGACATCAAGATATTGCCATTTTTTTTACATTAAGCTGAAACTTTCAGTTAGATAGATAGGCCCTCTATTATGATCACAATATTAACAAATAAGGCAAAAATATAGAAAAAGATGCATAGTTAATTTTAAATTCCACTGTGAGTAATTAGGACATATAAAAGAGCTTTTCCAATTGAACTGGGACCCATTTTTAAGAATATTTTGGTTTATATATTTATTGGACCTAAACAAAGGGGCGATGAGGTAATGTCTGATCTAAGGGTCTGCCGATCACAGCACTGAGGCCTTCCCAGAACAAAGCTGATGTCATTGTTCGCGTGCAACCTGTGAGTTGGTAATAAATATGAGCAAGTGATGTAAAGCCCAGACGGCAAATCGGTCTGAGACAACAACTAATTAGTGCCAAGTAATTAGTAGAAAAAGTTGTTATTGTAAATGGATTTAAGTGACATTACTAATTCATGTCGACTGAATATTGTTTTTTTTGCATGAAGTATCAGTGCTATAATATCGTTACATTTATATTGGTGGATGTGGTTTATATGTAACAGAGAGTGCTTTACACTGTGGCCAAATCAAACCAGAAGGAGACAAAGAAAAGCCGAGGTAATAATTCACCTCTTTCAGCTGTTGCTCCACAAAGCCTCTGTACTCCAGTGTCACCGGCTGCTCATTGGGGCCCTCTGCTGCCAACATCTGGTTTGCAGAACCCAGCACATAACTGCAAAATGAATGAAGATAACATGCGCAGATATTCAATTGATACTGTATATATTCAGGTACTGTTGAGGTGATCGACAAGGGTTTTTTTTTAGTTCATCTACACCACTTATTACATAATTCAGTTTCATATTATTCTCATAGCCAAAATCAATAGAGAGAAAGCATTTAATTTCATTTTTTTTTGCAGTATTATTAGCCTTGATAAATCACCTGATTGTTGTTGACCGTATTTGTAAAGTGATCTTTCCTCTGATTTTTCTTTCATCATTTCCAGTAAGACAACCGGCTCAGTTTGTAGTAATTTGCACAATCATTTGCTTTTTTACACAAGCAATGTCAAATCCAGAACAAACAAAAATTCACAGTACTAATGACTGATATTGACTGATGTGTTGACCAAATAATGAAAATTATAATGACGCAGGCTTGGATCTACAGGGGTGCAAAAGGGTGCATTACATCCTAATTTTAAATGGTTTGCACCCTCAGCTGTATGTGCCTTAAAATGTTCTTTAATGACAAGAATCATTATTTGCACCCTTTGCAAACTCTGACGCACCCTCAGTCAGATTGTTCAGGAGCCAGCGCAGCAACAAAGCACTGGCAAAATGTAGTCAATGAAATTGCAACCAGAACAAAATCAAATTAAGTAAAAGGAAAAACAAAACAAAAACAAGATTAGTTATACAGCATAATTATCCAGCCCCAACAGGAAAGCATAATATGTTTAGTATTGTGGATAGAATTTTTGCTAAATATTTGTATGCTTTTAACTTACCTGTCAATGTCAGCTACGTTGAGGCAGAAGGTAAACCTCTTGTGGTCCAGCTTTTTGGGAGTAGATGAATAGACCATCCCGATCACAGAATGACATCCTCGACAGATGAGGTCCACAATCAGGCTGCAATGATAGGAAAATTAGTAAGGGAGGTTGACTGTTTTTCAATGTACGGCTCAGGAAGGCGTGCATGCAGGGAAATCCCAAAACAAATCATTACTACTCGAACAGAAGTCAATAAATAGCACAACAGCAGACATGTTTGTCCTTGATCTTCTGCTCTACTGGACCCCATCTCAGGAGGCACTCCATTAATAAACGTACTATCTATGATGACCATACTGTAAATTGTAGATTTTCATTATCCAATCATGTGTAGCAGATGCTGAATACACGTATTTACTTAGTGTTGATAGACAGTGACAGATTGATAGTTAAGGCAGCACAATACAAAATGTGCCATTGTTATGGTTTATCACTGGCTCGTCGAATAAAGTAAAAAGACAGCACACCACATACAAATACATTGCTTTATATTACCACATCGATCGTTTATCCGGTTCATACATCCGTGTCTCTTTTCCAACCACGACATTCTCAGTGATTTCTAGGACCAAAACAGAAAAATGTAAGCAGAGAAGTGTTGAGCCCACCCATGACTGCATTAAACTGTTTTTTAATGTACAAATTATGATGTGGACTACAGAAAGAAAATAATGTACATTGTCCTAATAAACAAAACAATATACGACTTTTCTTTACTACTTACTTTTTAATCGTATCTGATGAGCGTCTTCAGTACCATCCCACGACAAGGAGTCACCTACTAGCAGCTTACATTTCCCGCAGATAAACACTACGGGCCCATCCTCCGCGTCTTCCGCCTCTTCGTGTCCAAATAACTTATCTTCGATGACTAAGGAGTCTATGCTTGGTTCAAACGTTTTATCTAGCGTTGATTTACGGGGACGTTGAGGTGTTTTTTCCCTGTTCGCCATCTGAACTTCTGTACCACACTTTTTTTGAACAGATGAAGTGGGCGGAGAAAAGTAAAAAACAAAATATGATCACGCATTTCCGGCTTCGTCTACTTTCTGTTTTATTTATTTTATATGCAGAACTCTATAATACGTCATGCTGTGTCATTGACTACAGCATTGACAAAATAGATGTAATTCACAATAAATAGGTCGTCATCACCCGCTACTTATGGGATGGTGGTGTGTGCTTGGTCCAGCTTTACCTTTGTAAAGCACGGACCGGATGTGACCACTAGTTTCGATAAAGGGTTTCGTATCTTTTATATATATATATTATTATCTAAGTAGGTGTACAGCAGTACTTTGTGGCACAAAACCTTTTACCGCTTTATATAAATGTCCGTGTTAAAAGATTAGTTGAAAGTAACGCATTTCTGTGCCGCGTCTGATTGGACAGTAACCCGGAAGTAAGCTTGGGGCGGGAATTCTGTTAAAAAGTTCTCACGTTTGTTGATATTTTGCTGTAGTCGGGATAGTGTTCAGTTTTTCGAAATGGATGAGAAGATCAAAAAGGTAAAGACAGCTAGATTATTAGTTTAGTTTATTTGAGCAGTTTACATTTTCTAATTTACAAAATTAAACACCATATGCTCAAAAGGAGTAGGCTGAGGCAAGAAAGCTTATGAGCGCCTACCCCAGTGTTGTTTCTATTTGTGTAATCCATCATTAATTCAGGTAAACAGCTGGCTGAACGCAGTGTGTGGGGATCAGCCAGTGCCGCAGTTCGAAGTCAACACTCGCACAGTGGACGTACTTTATCAGCTGGCACTGTCCAGTGAGGCTCGGTGTAGGGACACGGAGCTTCTCCTTGAAGACCTCAATCAGAAAGCAGCAGAATATCAGGCTGATGGTAAGAACAAAATGTGTAGTTTTTAATGGGTATGAAGTATGAGAACAGAAAATATACAAATGTTCAACTTGATTATTATAAAAGTGATTGGATTCACTAACTTATCCTTTCACTTGACCAACATCAAGCGCATCATTGCCACCACTTTTGAACACCTTTATTGGACAGTTCTTTGACCCGAGTTCATATGTGCCAGAGGGAAGATGTTGAACTTTGGGACTGTTTTTGTTTCATGTGAATAGGTCCAGCCATTATAGAGGTATCGACCATAAACTGAGTCGAAAATTCAGCATTTTGACAGTTACCATAGCTACCACAATAGAAAGCTGCTCACCAATGTCATGTGAACACAACCTTTTGAAAGATAGAATTAGTGATCGGCCAGGGCAATATGGCCTAAAATCTATATGATGATATAAAAAATAAATATTTAACGATATAACTGACAATGAACAAATTACTTAAAAATCCCAGCCTTACGCCTATTGGGAAGATTAATTGAGTGATATTTTATTCTTTTTTTTTCATTTTTTTTTTTTTACGGCATTCTAATTTCCTCGCAAATATGAGGTACTCAAGCAGTTTGCATCCTTCATTTCATTTTACTTTTTAAGCACCTGTCCCTGTGTTCTACAGTCCGTGTTTGTGCTTCTCTGATGGAGCTGAGCGTAACATAAATTGTATCGTGTCCACAACGATAAAAAAGTTGACGACGATAACGATATGCAATACGATATGGCCCACCCCTAATTTGTGACTGTCAAAATACTATGGATAAGGTTTAGGCTTAATATAATATAATATAATATAATAATAATAATTCAAAAATAACATAATAATATAAATGGTCTTCTGCTTAAGTGTAAAGTAACTAAGCAGCGTGTCCGCGGGGTCTTAAAAAGTATTAAAAGTTGATTTACGAAAAATTGTAACCCTTTAACTTTTTTACATTTTGCCACCCTGTGAACCACAAACATAAATATATTGAGTTGAAATTTTACGTGAAAGACACACTGACACACAATTGTGGAGTGAAATAAAAAAAAAAAAAAAAAATTATAAATAAAAAAAACTGAAAAGTGGGGTTTGCAAAAGTATCTACCCCCCTTTCCTTTTAGTGCAACCAATTGCCACATGGTCACAGAGGTCTGTTAAGAGATTATTTGGGAGCAGACGGCATCATGAAGTCCAAGAACACGCCAGACAGGTCCGGGTGTGGAAGATTTTTTTTTACTATCTATCACTTTATTGTCTAGGTGCCCATTACCAGGATGTTCTCTTACAAGGGGTCGGGCTGTCGTGTACCAGCCTGACGCCAACATGCTCCGACTATTTTTCTGCTTTAGTGGACAATGCTATGGCACTGGGTATTAGAGACACATCCCTCGGCAAGTAAGTTATCCTAAATGTAAAGTTTTTTTTTGCTTAAACTTACAGTAACGTTTGGTTCTTATGTTCAGCTATCTCCCAGCAATGAATAAACTCACTAATGAACTTCTGGAGGTTGAGAAGTCTAACAGACGTCTTGAAAGGGATCTCCAGGCTCTGGGTAAAAGGCTTGGTTCAACTTTAGTTCTCCGCGGGAACTTGCAAGAGTATGTTTTTATTCAGTATTAACCATGTTCTCAAATGAATATTATATATGTGTGAGAATATCTACAGTAATTATTATCTTTGAAATTGTAGGGACATTAACAAAACTATAAAAACACAAGCTGCGGAAAGTGCAAAGGCAGAGGAGAGATTACTTAACATGGATTTTGTGACAACGAAGGCAAAAGAGCTCAGCCACAGATGGGAGAGAGCAGAGGTATGTCCAAGCTACTTAGTTTAGTTTATTTGAGCAGCAAACACTCTGCTCAAAAGGAGTGGGCGCCCACCCCCAAAATCAATACAATTTAAAATCATCATTTCACAAGAACATAGTGGAAAAACAAAGGAACAAAACAGCAAAACAAAATAGACTCTACACACCCGCAGCATCCCCAAAAACAGCAATACCAATTACGTAACGATTAATTACGAAACAACTATGATAATGCTACATACTTACAAACTATTTACAAAGAATGTTTCATGTACGAAGTCTAATACAAAGCAAGTAACAAAAGGCGATCGTTACATTTCTTTCAGATGGTTACCATGCCTAACATTGTTAGCATTACCAAAAATCCCTCGTTTTATATTAAAAAGACAGATTAATATACATATTATACTCCTTGAATATTATTATGAACATTTATTATGTAAACACAGTGTAGTGCGTTAAGAAGCCAGGTGTAGAGCGGTACTTCTCTCACTGCCTTTAAAAACAATGTACCAATATCCATTTGTCCAGAATAACAGTAGTTTAAGATAAACCTAAAGTTTTGAACAGTTTTTTGGAAGTGATCAATGAGTCTGTTTCTGATATGAGGAGGGGGAGTGTGGTCCAGTGGGTGACCAAATGTAAAGACACAGGACTGGTCTAGTTTAAGTCTTGAAGTATAATATTGTCTGTGGGAGCGTGCCAAATGCTCCATCGTGCCAAAGGTTTTCCTTGCTCCCGCAGGCTCAGCTTTTATCCAGGAACATGGACAAGTCTTTAAACCACCAGGCCATAGTGCAGCTCTCACAGGTAAATCTATTTCAATAAATGAATATTGCCCACTTTCTGCTTTTGTGTATCTTCATTGCTGTTGTTGTTTTTTGTCTTCTCAGGAAGTTGCTGCAGTAAAACAAGAAATACTTCCCTTGAAGAAGAAACTAGAGCCCTATATGGACTTGTGCCCAGTATGTTTTTTTTTCTTTTTCTCTTTGATACAGCTTTGTAAAAGTCTGACTGTAGGTGACTGTACTTACTAGGTTTTCTAGGCCAATCTATTGTGTCTTGTAATCTGGAGAGCCATATGCAAAGGTTGAGAAAATGTGAAGCAGTTTATGGAAGACATTAACTTTATCATATCAATTAAAGGAAACTATTTTTTTTTTTTGATTGATGGAAGCAACATTTTGGCTAAAAACACGATAACATACAATTCAAATGTGTTGATTTTTTTGTATAACATTTATTGGATATTCTTAATTGTGACTGTAATAACGTGGTTCTATTTAATTCCCTACAGAATCCATCTCTTGCTCAAGTGAAAATATTGGAAGCCAAAAGAGAACTGGTGAGTGTGTACAAAATTACATATGAAACTGTTGGATCATTTCCACTCATTTAGTTCTTGATTTTAGGCATCACTTGACTCCAAACTAGAGATGGACATGGAGAGTAAATGAATCTTACTCATTGTATAGATTATTATTTCATTTTTTTTGTCTTCTGTTTTGCATGTAAAAATAAATAAAAAGTGTTATAATATTCTTTTATCTGAACGTCCGTGTCCTCAATTCCGAAGCACCACATTTTGGTGTTTATCACTGAAAGACGGTTTGCTACAGTATCTCCCGTCTAGCTCAAAATTACTCTAACTTTGGGTCTTTACTCAACTCTTTTTCTACACAAAAACAATATTGCTTTGACATTGATGACAAAATTCCCCTGGCTTTTGTGGGATAAAGCTTTTGAAAGGATCTCGAAGCCACTCCCTGGATGCTTAAAACTATAAGTGCAGAGAAGGGCGGAAAGTAGAAGCCTCACTGTTCATTTTCTATGTTGGATCTCGCCCCCTGTGTGCCCCCTTCAGTGTGGGACACCCAGACATCTGTGTTGGCTTGACTCTTATGTGCTGGATATGTAGAGTGACTGGTTACCATGGAGGGGGTCCCGGATTTGAGGAGAAAAGCAATGCACTTGATTGAAAGGCCTAATGAAAAGCGCTGTTGGCAGGTCAAAAAAAAGATTTTAAAAATGTATAATGGTTACAGATGAGAAAATTATAGACAATTTTTGTAAGCAAATGTTTCATGTTTTTTCCCATTGGATTTGTTATGTGGTTTTATACCAGATTCCTGTTTCTATTGCAAACCTCAATTTTTCTATAAAGCCATCTCATTAAATTAGAAATCTTTTTTTCCTTATAGAAGTCCAAATCCAGTATGTAAACATGTGCCTCCAAGGGTCTCCGGCCAGTGCGTGTCTCTCCTCGAACCCCCCTCTCCCTCCAAAATAGTTTTATCTGCCACGCCCACTTCATAATTTCCTCTCAGCTGTTACTGTAAGTCGCTTTCAGTTTCCTCCTTGTTCTCATCCATTGACTGATATCGGAGCGTATTCAAAGTCGTAACGGGATCCGGTTGAGCGCGTGAACTCGTGTCGTCTGTCGGCTCCAAACAACTTGTTGCGCAGCTGCTATTTCCAACCCGCCTCAGTGTGGTCCATGTACAGCGAGCCACGAGACCGGCCCACACACTTCATCTTCTTCCAGAGAGTGATTAGTACTGGGAATTGGGATGTGAAGAAATCAACTACCCTGTCTTTAAAGGGACTTTTTTTTCCTTCTTTTTTTTTTTTGTGTGGATGGGAGGTAACTATGGAGCGCTTAAGGAGCGGGGGATCTTTACGCAGTAGGCTTATGTGCAGCTGCAAGGTTTGGTTGTCAATGGGCCGTTTAGTGCGCAGTGGAGTTTGTTTAATATGATTACAGACACGAGGGGGGACAGTCATGAGCTGGATGCGTACTGGACACGCACGGGACTGGGGCTATAGTCTCTTCTACCTGAGCCTACTGCTGTGGATCAGGCGCATCAACGGACTGGCGGACTTCTCAAGTAAGATCTTAATTAAGAAGATGACAAGAAATGGTCTCCTGTTGATAGTTTGCGCTACACTGGTTTCTGCAGTTTTCCCCCTGGATTTGCAGTTCAAGTAGAGTAGGCCTGTCACATAACACATTTGGAGTTCGATATATTGAGGCAGGAAAGTTTCGCGATAAACGATAATATTGACTAACGAAACTAGATACTGTAAACTCTCAGACATAAAAATGACGGTAAACCTTTGTTCTAAAAGCGCATAATCCTAAAATACCTGACCAAGCTGCAATAAACATGAAATATAATGTAACTCAATTTGCTTCAGTTAGAAATCAAAGTATTACAAAGAAAAAATGTGGGGCCCAAATATGTTTCGTTTATCTGTTTTTTATTGAACGATAAGTCGATACAGTAATTATAGTAACAGCCCTAAGTTCGAGTCAACTTTTTGTTAAACAACAGTTCCAAGCCTGTTTTGACTATGTTGTGGGTGGTGGAGCCTGACATGTGGAGGCCCATAGGGATTTAGGTCTGGGTACCCTAGGCTCGTTTTGTTGTAGCTCAGCCTTCACATCGATATTGTTACATATTGCTATCTATAAACATTATATTGAGTGACACGATCCCATTTGCTGTATACCCTACATAGAGAATTAAACTTGATTTTTGACTACAACAACTCTACACTGTACACTTTTCTTACTTGTTTCTTCCTCTGCCCCCAGACTACCTGTCCCGTATCATCACCAGTCACTCGGCTCATGCGTGCGATGGTCAGCCCCTGCGTCTCCATTGCCCTCGCCACTCCACCATCTCCGTCCAGTCAGCCTTCTACGGCAGCGGAGAGGCGCGGCTGTGCCAAAACCTTCACCCCGAGTCTGTACACCGAGGCCAAAACCACAGCTGCTGTGCTTTTACCGCTCTACAGGTGCATGTTATAGATGAGGAGGAGGGTAATGTTGTTTTCTCATTGCAGTAGGAATGGGTTGGAGTCTTTTTTACTTATAAGAATGTGCTGTCCACCTGTTTCCAACATTGAGATTATACGTGTGATACAATGCCTATTTATAAGCAAGTAATGCACAGTTGTTCTAAAAGGAAGTGTCATTTGTTCAACTAATCTCATAACTTATCATACAACATAGTCTAAAACGATGTACACTATAAATTGGTATACCTTCTTGCATTATAAACAGGTAAAGTAATTATATATTGCGCTAAGGCCGAGTTCAAATCTGTACTGAACCAGGTAATAGATTCTTAAACAGCCACAGATGATGCTTAAACTGTAAAAACGGTCTAAACCAGCAGGGAAAAAACAACACTTAACTAAAACGTATCACTAAAGCATGGATAAAATGACATACAAGAAGTCTAACATTGCAGATGACCCTGAGTACCACCTGTAAAGCCTAAGTACCACTGGTCTGCACTAAGTTATGCACGGTCTTGACACTGAACCAACCAAATGTCCCTTGTTGTTACTGACCGCTAAAGGGGAGTCATGATGAGGAGTTTTCTGTGTTTCTTGCTTGAGTTTGCATGCTTGCTTTGTTATTTTATATTAGTGACCGGTAGATGACAATAACATTTTTATTTGAACACAACTGAACACCACCGAGTATGGAGGTAATGTAAAATTGTCTCATGTAAAGTGCTTTGTGACTTTGTCTGTGAAAGGCGCTATACAAATAAAGTTCTTCTTCTTCTTTTTTTTTTCTTAGAAGCTGCTGTCTGAGTGTCAAAGCCATAGAGATTGCCAACTTTCTGTGAACCACCTGCTCTTTGGGAAAGACCCTTGTCCAGGCACCACCAAATACCTCCATGTAGACTACAAGTGCAAACCAAGTAAGACCTGAAGCAGATATTGATTTATTTAATTTAGTCATAATTGTCTCCACCATTCAAAATCACATACTTTCCTTTGGAATTGTTTCACATCAAGTCCTACTTCAAAAGGAATACGGCTTTTGAAATACAAGGAACAGATTTAGACTAGAACAGACTGTAAATATCAATAGAACTGAATGTAAAACCCATCTTAACGTTAAGCCTAGTCCAGCCCTAACTGAAGAAAATTATTTGAACAGCAAAAACATTTCTTAAAGCCAATATTTTCTTGCAGATTCCTTCACAACATCTTCTCCTTTTATCTCCTACTCCCTCATTAGTGCTTTCTGTTCTTTTCTCAGCAGAACACAAAAGACATGTCGCGTGTGATGGAGAAACTCTTGTCCTGCGCTGTAAGCCCCCTAAGATGCTGAACATCTACGCAGCTGTGTACGGGAGAAGTTTGGGACACAGCAACACCTGCTCTTCAAACAAGACCCAACCACCCCCATTTGGTGAGAATGGAATCCCCTCTTAATCTCTCTTCGTAATTGTATCTGTTAGTTGACTAAATATACCGTCCAGGTGTTGGTAAGGAGTCAATGAAATTTACACTATTAAAAAAAAACAAATTTAAATGTTGTAAACGTGTGTCTTTATTCCCTTTCAGAGTGCCTAAACCATGAAGCTATACATTTAGTCTCCAAGTCGTGCTACAGCCAACACAAGTGCGCCGTTGTCGTCAGCAACCAGACCTTTAGGGACCCCTGCTTCCCAGGAACCAGGAAGTACCTCAGTGTGCTCTATTCTTGTGGTAAGAGCCTTAATGTTTTCCCATGAACACATGGAAATTTAAAGTGCACAAGAAACTATGTCATATATGTTCTTCAGCCCCATCTGGAATGTGTCTACAGTTTCCTTGTGTTGATTCTTATCTTTTGTTCTTGTTGGCTTTTGTTATCACACCCACTAAAACAGTAGCAGGGAATAATAGTTCCCTGGCTGGACTTGGCTGAAAGGCTGACTTCCTGTGAAACTTCCTGTGATTGGCACAAATGCCAATGAGCTCATGCGGCTTCATTGTTCATGGATTATACTCAATATCAGATGTGACTTGAGCGTGCCGCTGAACTATTTCCTTACATGC
Organism: Proterorhinus semilunaris; assembly: GCA_021464625.1. Lineage (NCBI taxonomy): Eukaryota > Metazoa > Chordata > Actinopteri > Gobiiformes > Gobiidae > Proterorhinus > Proterorhinus semilunaris. The sequence goes on along the minus strand of CM038355.1, from coordinate 4,005,137 downwards.
TCAGTGCTCAGTGCACCAGTTAGTATACACTTTTAGGTACGTTATAGCCGACTGCAGTGGGAAGGAAAAGGATTCAAAAAAACAATTTCGTCACTTATTGAATTTAAGTATGAAATATTGAAATGGTAATAACATTTATCTTATTATTATGGTTAGGTAGGCTAGTATGGTTTGTGTAAATCTAATACATTGTACCTCCAATGGTGTTTTGTAGTACCCCAGGGTTTACTGAGAGAGGCAGACCCCAGCATATTTAAATCCACCTCTCCTCCCCCGGTGGACAGGAACAAAGGTAAAACCCATGAAATCACATGTTGGAGCTTGACATTTTGTGGCATTTTGTCCCATGTTCTTTCTCCATACAGAGCTTGAAGCTTTCCCAAAGGGCTCGAGAAGGCCGAACGCTTCAGGAGCTGTGATGAGCGACTCCCTGTCAACCTACGTCTATATCAAAGGTAAAGTTAATTCACTCAAGGTGGACCAAGCAGCCAAAACATTTTCTCATGCCACAGTTTTGTTACTTTTGTTTTCTTTCATATTACCCAAGAAGTATATATCATTGATTATTCCCACTGACTATTCGCAAACTCAAGTAAAAATACAGGCTATTAAGTTGCACAACTAGCAAGAAGCATATATACAGTGGGAGGAAAAAGTGAGTACACCTTGTGGAATTTCTTACATTTCTGCCCAAATTGGTCACAAATGTGGTCTGAGCTTTATTAAAATCACAAGAATGATTAAACAGTGTCTGCTTAAACCAATACCACCTAAATATTTACATTTTATCATATTTTTATATTTTTATTGGCCATAACATGTAAACATTCACGGGGTAGGGAAGAAAAAGTGAGTACACCCTCCGAATCTCACTGAAAAGAGGAATGGTCCAAGATTCATCCTGATCGTTGTGAGCGTCTAATCTGCAATGACAGAAAAGCAGTTACTGCTGCAAAAGAAGGGTCAGCCCGCTATTTAATACAGGGGTGTACTCACTTATTCACATGCTGTTGTGAACCTCTCAGGTTTGTCTGCAAAATATCTTGATAAACTTATGAATACATTTTTCTATTGAGGCAACAAAACAGCCCCACACCATGATTTTCCCTGCACCTAACTTCAGAATGAGCATAGTGCTTTGATGTTGATGTGCTGTTCCATTTGTCCTCCACACATGACGTTGTGTGTTCCTCCCAAACTATTTGACTTTGGGTCCATCAGTCCACTGAATATTTTTGCCAGTAGTGCTGTGGAGCATCCAAGAGCTCTTTCGCAAACCACAGTGTACTCACTTTTTCCTCCCACTGTATGGCTATGTAGATATTGTGTTATTTCTCACCTTTTTTTACCCCATCACCACTGAAACATGTTTTGGGATTCCCTATTTTGTTATTTCAAGATCAAACTAATATTGTTACCAAAGTACAGTAGGATGAGTTGTAATGGGATTTTGTATATTTATAATAACGTAAAAACCATGTCGAAGAGAGTTGAAGTCTGAATCAAGTGGTCATTTATTGTCTTAAACACAGGGAGAACACAGACAGCATAACAGTGGGCTCACAGAGTGTTCTGGCCTCTAACACACTTAGTGGCATATTTATACAGTAATTTGTACACATCAGATTGACAAGAGATGATACCCTGGTGCCAACACATTTGTTGTATCTCTGTATACGTCCTATCTCAAGGCCTAGCCCTTATCTGTGACATGACCTGAGATGACTATTCAGGTCATAGCACCGATATCCCTTTCAGCTGTTGAACAAACTAGTAAATGTTAGAACTATATTTCTGACATTACAGAGTATAACAACTAGTTTTCGTTGCTTAAGAAATTTTAACATGTACATGTGCTCACACATTTGCCTTATTAAATATACACAAAGATGCCTAATCCATCTGTCATTCTCACATGTTGTCTGTTTTTTCCCCCCACAGAGCACTCGGAAATGGCAGCGCTGCTCTTCACCTCCAGCGTCTGTGCGGGCCTACTCCTCACACTGCTGGCCATTTCAGTACGGGTTTCCTGCTGGTGTCACCGGAACAAAAATAACAGGCCAAACTGTCAAAAAATAGTCCAGAAACCCTGTGAGAAAGAGGACATTAGTGATGTTACAGATGACACGGCAAGCTCTTTAGTCTCTGTGGCAGAGAGGAAGACCGTTGTCGGCTGGGGGGAGGTGACGTTTGTGAGTGAAGCGGCTGAGCGAGTGGAGAGGGTCGAGCGCAGAGACATGATCATACAGGAGATCTGGATGAACGCCTATCTGAACGGCAGCTCATGTGGACCACTATGAACTAGGACAACACTAATACTCAAGAACACTTTGTATGTTAGCTATATGTTAAAGTTTTATTATATTTTATATCACTTTTGTCTGATACTGAAGCATCCTCAAGAAGTATTGGATCCAAAAATATTGTGTGGGTGTCCACAATTACTGTTGTCCAAAAAGATTATGACATTTTTTAGCATATAATGGGATTAAGATATCGTTTTTTAAGCTTTGGCTTTCACTAGAATGTTAGTTTGAGGCTATTGTGTAGATTTATTAAACCTGCATTAAAAACTACCAATATGAGCCAATTCCAACAAAAAAATGTCTTTGGGTGCCCCTGGATTACATGGTATTTTGAAAGAATTGCCCACAGGAAAAATTTACAAATGCAAAACCCTGTCAAATATACCCTAAATCTGCACTTCCCTGCACCACTCTTACACATTTATTGGCCAACTTAAACACCCCATAAGTCAGGCTTCTCTTCACATTATAAGTACAGTTTAAAAAAACTTCTTGGACACACACATGTTTGACAAATCTGGATGAAGTTTCCCAAAGAACATTTAAACTGTTGTTTCAGTGTATTTATTCACCAGAGTTAAGCTACTATTCTACACACTGTAAACAGGGCAACTCTAAAGCTATAACAATGTCTGGCTGCTTATGTTTATTCTGATACAGACGCATGTATGTACACAAATATATGCTGCTATTAAAAACATAACATTGGCAAGTAGGCTACAGGGTGGGGCGTGGGAACTTTCTATTTCGAAAATGAAATAAAAAAAACTGAACATGTTTCAAAATGCTTTATTGTTATTTTGTTTGCCTGTGTTGCCACAACATTGGAGATTTAATTTTACACAGTTGTGCTTTACTGTAGGCCTCAGGAGATTTCGAAAATCCTGATACACTCTTTCAAGCAAGTTAACCAGTATATTGGCAATTTCAGTTTGAATGTTACTCTGTATGTCTTCTACGGTCTAAAGGTATTGATGAACTGATTCAAAGTATTGATAAGCATTGTATTAAAGGTATTAATGTGGAGCTTCATGCATGAATAACATGAAATTATGCATGAAATAATGTCATGACTCATAAGTTAACATGACTTCATGCATGAATTAAGTAACTACTGTGATGAATTCATGAACAAATCTTGTTAATATATCATGATCTTAGAATCATTATGAATTCACTCAAACATAGATTTTTTAACAAAAACATTATCTAATAATTATGAAGTTTATGCATGAATATCATGATTCATCATGATTTTTTTTTTAGGAAAATTAGTTTGCAAGATATACCTTAATATACCACTTAATGCTGTAATTAACTCATCATTAGTTAATCCTTAGTTCATTTATAAATTTAACATGATTGTGTCACCTTTTCTAAAGTGATGCACTTTTATGTTTTGGACAACTAGTTGTAATTAGAGGTCAATGGCCAATATTTGGGTATTTTACAATAATGGCCGATAGACACTTCCTCTTTTTGGCATGGGAAAGAGCTCAGTCAAGGTCTTAAAATGAGCCCTCCCACATCTTCCTCGCCCTCAGGAGAGTGGAGAAATATTGCTGTGAAAATGAGTCACAAGTTTGTACACCTATTTTACATATTTTATGTTGTAGACATGATGATTATGTATAATTTTAGAACCATAAGAGACAGAGATTTAACATTTTAGACATAATATTGCCCTATCTGACCTAGTCTGTTTTATTTCTGTCCTGCTTTTTGTCGTTTAACCCACATCTACCATTTCAGATGTTATTATTCTACTCCGCCTTGCTTTTATCCACTGGACCAGCACATTTGTTAAACATTGACTATTCATGTTTTTTAACCAACTGCAATTTCAGTTCTAGCTTCAACATTATAAATAAGATTTTTGTGTTTTCACAGCTTCGGAACAATAAGACGCAATGAAAGAGTTCACATATCTGTAAATGATTCCATTTATATTCTGCAAATACATCAACTTTAACTCACATTTTGTTTTTATAATAAAATAAATATCAGTGATGAAGGCAATTTGTTCTTTTATATGTGGCAAATGACTAAGAAAATATTGTTGTCCAAACATTGGAAAACGTGACATGTCCAGGAAGTGGTTTCAAGGGGTATCTTTTTTGTTGCAATCTTCATCTCGGGCCCCATTTGATGTTGGTCAATCCTTGAAACTGCCTTTTGAGAGCCTGTCTGTCTGACCAATCAGAGTCCAAGTAGCTGTCATCATCAGCTTCCTCCAGTTTCTAGAAAATAAACACAATACTATTAGGTGTGGCACAGTAAAAAAATACATTAACATAATTATTTTTGTTCCCTCTACCTTGCGCTCCTCTTGTCTCCTGTGGTGGTGCAACATCATCTGTTTATGCTGTTCCTCTGTAATCAGTGGCTCCCTCGCTGGCGCCCCCTGACCTTTCTACATGGAACAACGGTGTATATTGTCAACAAATTCAAACAACTAGAACAAAAGAGGTGTGCTTCTGACCTTTTGGATTTTAACCACAAGTTTTGTCTTCTCGTTTTTTCCGATGTAGTCCTGGAGCTTTTTTCCTCTCTGCATCTCTTTGGCCGCCCACCACAGCTGACACTCCTCTTCTGAAATTACACGAAGAGACGCCTAAAACAATGACAAGCAGAAAGTGAGGGAAAAATTAACAACAATATACACCTTTTAAATAGGATATATTCTTCTACACTCTTTCAAATAGAAGTGAAGATTTAATTATTTATTTGGTCGGGACAGTGCATGTTAATGAACATTCATGAGTCTCATGCATGTAAACATGCCGCACCGGATTGTAGCCTTGGGCTAATTTCCATCCGTCATCCCTCATGCGCACTCTCAAACACACTCACATTCATCCTGGCCTATTTTACATGTTTTTAGTGGTAGGTGGAAACCTACGCAGATACGGGGAGAACATGCAAACTCCACACAGAAAGGCCCCATCCAGGTGGGAATCAAACCCGGGACCATCTAGCTCTGAAGCACAAGCACTAACCGCTGTGCTACCGTGCTGCCCAAAGATGTAAATAAAACTACATTATATTTAGATCTGATTACCTCTGGAAACATTCATTTGTTCAGCATCTTGTATAAAGCAAAGGATATTAACCTCAAACTAAAAGAATCTAAGATAACAGATTCTCTATTGATTCTCTACCCTTGAGTGGGACTCAATCAATAAAACATCCATCCCTGAACAAGGATATCCACTTTAACATTTTAACAACATGGTTCACCTGTGTTCCTGAAAGGTCTTCTCTGTCCTCCAGCTCCATCCTGATAGGATCATGTGGAGGCAGACCCATTGGATAAACGATCATCACGGCACCCCTCAGCTGGTCCAGGGCATCTTTAACCATGTCCATAGTGACACAGACATTGGCCTGGGCTTGTTTCTGCAACATAATTAATGTATTACACTAAAGGAGCTATATTGACACAACTGTCTTAAAGGATAACGCTTTACTTTTGAAATGAGTGCCTTTGCTTCATCTGCTGTTTTCATCAAAACCTCTTTCATTTTGTCATTAGGAGCTGTAAAAGAGAAATAGGAATGTTTATAAGAAGATTTGTTCATGTACTATTTAACCCTTCATCTTTAAGAAAATCAGGGAGTGCAAGAAAATCTACATGACACAAATCCCTTTGCAATGCTACACACATTCTGAGAGTGTACTGTATTTACACAAAGGCTTACCGTGTCCATTTCTTCTGCCTATCTCATCCTTTCTCAGCACTGGCCCCCCACTAGGAACACACTTCTCTTCCCATTCATCTATGAGCTTCAACTCTACAATCTGTTCCTCTGTCAGTCCCTGCATGTTGGGGGGCAATGTGATGCCATGATCAGCCAGCTCTGTGATTTCTGTAGGAACATAAATGCCTTTGTTAGTTTCACTTTCCCCCTGCAAAATAAAAGTTGTATAAAGTCTTAATAACAATACAAAGTTAAAACAGGGGAACAAATGGAGTGATGCAGTTTATTGCCCCCGTTTTGTCCTTTCCGATTATGTAGACATCAATGGAAAGCCAAACAATCCTCTACATACAATATGACTTCCAAAATAACTGCGGATATCATATTCACCTGCACAAATCCTTTCCACTTTGAGTCTCCTGTTGTAAATAGCCGTAATTTGCTGGATTACGGTCTCCAGAGATGCGTCCACAGTGGTGTTGAACAGAAACTGGCTCTCATCTCCTTGTTTCACATGTAACTGCACCATTTTGTTGTCCTCTCTTCCTCTTTAATTCCTGCAAAGTTATTAAAGGACCAGACTAATTCGTTGGTGGAAAGCAGATGCGAGTCTGTCCTCTGAGTCTTTTTTGATAAGTTTGGGACTGATGTAACCATAGCAACAGAAGCGGCCGTAGACACTTCCAGAAAACGTCACGTGCTAAATGCTAATGCTAATGCTAACTACTTACTAGGAGTTTAAAGGAGCAATTCATCGACGACTTGCCAATCGTTTAAGAGCCAAGGTGCTCTCTGTTCCAACAACAAAAGTGTCTTACCTCAAAATAACATTAAAGTAGAATAGCAATGATAAATCATCTTAGCAAGTTATGACATTGGCTTCTTCGACAACGATTTATATCTTTAGGTTCAGCAGCGGTTCTAATGTAGTGGCGCCATCCACTGGGCAAAATCATAGAAATAATAATCGCCTTAGCACCAATCATGATGAAAGGCTGATTTGTTTTTATTTTCATGACTCCTTTTCATGAAAGGAGAATAAGTATGTTTCAATTAATATAAGTGCTTTGTTTGTTTTTATGCATAAACAAACAAAGGTCCAGCCAGAGTTCAGGTAAACATACATTTATTTTGCATACATACAGACAACATAAACTGCTCCATACATAATGTGCAATCACCTGTGCACTTAATATAGAACTTTGATATTAACATGAATTACAGCTTCACGTTTCACTGGAATACATACAGAATATGTTCAACAACACAGACTCATTTACTATGGATTATAGTCATAAAAGGGGCCACCAATCGCACAGGGGAAGCAATGTTTCAGAGAAACCTCAGTTTGACATAACACAAAGCGCTGGCTAGTCGCCTACTGTTAATGCAAATACTGTAGCTACTGCACACACTGGGAATACACAATAGAGAAGATAAAAATGAAGTGTGCAAGTAAGCAAAGGCAACGCTGTATGCTTGCTTACATGGCTATACTGCTTGAAGCGCAGTTACTTCCGATTATAGTAGGATATTTAACAATAATGAGCATAACATTTCCGCATTTCTTTCTTAGGTCTGATATAATGTCCTCCATAAACCATCATAATAATTTAAACTGCATAATTTATAGAAGAAAATGCCCCCGATCATGCTACAACAGCAAGGTCAATTGTGGAGATCGCAAACTCACTCACCCTTTGTAAAAACTATTGCTTTTTAAAATCGCTGTCGGCCTTATTGTCATTGTGTTTTAGTACACATAGGAAAAACACCAACATGACACGATCAAGTAAAAGGTTTTGAAACAATTACAGAACCTGAACAAGTTGATCCAAACACTTAGGAGAGGACACCCAACGCACTGCATTTCTGTACCTCACATCTGAAAAGTAGGGCACAATATAAACGGTCAACTTAAAATGAAGGATGGGGATATGTATCAGTCAAAGTCAATTAGCAGTCATAGGAATAAATTATTAAGATGTGTGATTCCCAGCATATCCCAGTACTACCAACAAAGTCGTTTCGTGGGTGGTCTTTAATCAAATGTCATTAGTTTGATGTTACTAACATAGACATAATACAGTGATGTCCTCACTGAACTGGCAGTCAGATATGTCAAAACTAAAGGGACTGAATACAGTTTTTTGTGTCTGAAACTGTAAGCATTATACAGACTTCCTGAGGGAGAGTCCACTTAGAACATATCCACGGCCTTTTCTGCACACGCTCACAGCCAAGCACAGCACAGTCAACAGACAATATGGATCTCAAAACACGACACGTTACTGGTACCACAGTGTCAATACAAGAAATTCTATAGACACTTGAAAAAATAAAACATTTAAAATGAAAAGAAAACCTCATATGTGACGGTCCCATTTTCTACCATCCTTACAGTAGGTGCACATACACACCCAAAGCACTCGCTCTCTGTTTGCAATATTGTATGACGCTTTGGAAATTATAACTCAAAATATTAAAAATTATTAACAATAATAAAGTACATATGGCAACAGATTGCATTCATGTTACATTAACACAGTTAGTGTATGATTTCCATATGGTAAAGATTTGTATACATAAATCACCATGTATTACGCTTTAACACGAAGCTACAAAATATATTTAGCAAAGCACAATAGCCCATTGACAGATATTGTTAATTGAGGGAGATGACGTTCAGTCTGGCTGCCGTAAACAGACCCTGACTCATTCTGCTCTTGCTCACAGGAGCATCAGCCCGAGGCCAATGACAAAACCCAGTGCAAACTAAATTACATTCATGATGAAAGTAAGCAAACATTTTTGTTCACACACTAACGCATCGTCAAAAACAGTAATTTATATTATATGTAAAAACCTGCAGTGCATAAAGATGGCTGCATCTCAGTGGGAGAATGACTCGTCAAAAAATAAATAAATCGGTTAAAAATATTCATATACCTAATATTGAATGTAGCGCCAGTCGCTTGTGTATATTTGTTGTATACTGCAGAGGCCACAGGCACAAGTTCGCAGCCAAAACATATTTGTGTAGATGTAAATATTGTGGAATGAGCAGCTATATTTTAAACATTTAGACTTGTGTAACTTTGAAAAGTTTTCTTATGATATACTTAAATACTGCCTCTTTTGTACATAAACACGCACATATACATGAGATAATAGATCTATACATATCTGCATATGCCCTTATCAATGAACTAGACCTATCGCTCTGTTGGCTCCCGGGAGAAGAAGCAGCTGTCACTGGTGCCATCTGGGAGCTGTGGGATACTGGCTGCAGTTCTGGTCGGGATGGGAGGCGGAAGATTTGGAAAAACTGAAGGAGCCGAGGATAGCCAGTCTGGCTCAGTGTCAAAAACGGAACGGGAAAGAGGCTCAGTCTGCAAGCTTGTGGGGAAGACAGGGGCTTGAGACGGCCTTTCTGAGGAAAATACAGACTCATCGAACGTGACCCACTGCTTGTTTGGTTTCCCGGTGGGGGGCTGTGGCTGACCAGAGGGCGCGAGGGGAGGCAGGAATGAGGGGGCAGGTGCCAGAGGCAGAGCTGGGGCCAGAGGCTTTGGCTCAAGCGGAAATGACAAAGCCGGTGATGGATTTAGCAGAGGTCCGAACAATGAAGTTGATTTTTGTAACTGTGGAAGAGATGCTAGAGGGGTCGGGATGAGAGGCTGGGTGAACATTGTCCTTTGAAGATTATCCTGGCGTTGAACAGTAAAATCAGGCGTCACCGATCGGTGTGATTCGTGTTGCGGGACTAAGGAACCGGTGAAGGGGTTAGTGCTACTGGGCCGTGCCGGTAGTGCGTCCTTGAGGACAGGTCCGGGAGACGCACGGAGGGTCTCCTGTGAGCGACTCCGTGCAGGGCGTGGAGGAGGCGGGAGCAGTAATGCAGAGGTGAAGGGAGATGGAGTGGAAAGAGAGGAGGAAGAGGAAGATGACTCAAACAGGTCAGCGAAGGGAGAGGACTGAAAGGAGAGAGAGAAGGGGAGTGTGTTTGAGAACGCAGGGGCGGCTGGAGGAGCGTGCAGAGAGGAGCCCCGGGTCAGGGACTGCGTGGCCTGCCATTTTGATGAAGAGGAGGAGAGGAAGTCAGATGTGAGAGCGTCAAAAGGGTCAAGCTTCCATTGTGCTTCTCTTTGGATTCCATTCAGGCCATTGGTCTAAACAGACAACATATGAAAAAGTGTCACAGAAATGCATAAACAACACTACTACCCTAGTTGAGTCCAACAGGAATAATACCCAGTGGAGATTGTGTAAAGTGTTGTGCTTAACATTTTGGGATTATGGGGCCAATAGGTCACAACATTTTATACATAACAAAATTTAACGGGGGAAAGAAGAGGTTGAATTTACCATATCCAAGTCCACGTAATCATTAAAAAAAGATGATAATAAATAAATTACAGCTACTAAACATTTTGACTTCAATGCTCAGATGGTTGCAGTTACCATAATGACCACTCTTTGAATCTCCACAGGGATTGATACATACTGGCGCCAACACAAAGTCACACCAATGACACAATTATCAAATCAAAATTATGTATACAATGAGAGTCATTGCATATGTGCTCACACCTAATGCACTGTGAGCCGATATGGAAGGACCAATATAATGACTTGACAATGACGATGTTGCAGTTTGATTGGTCTCAATACACGTTTGTGATCTAACGGTAACAATAGTTTAAATCAAAGCGGATATGGGAAAAGAAAGGAAAAGCAAACTAAAAGTGGAAGAATGCATTGTAATGTACATTATACCAGAGGGCTATGATGCTATGGAGGATGATACAAGGAGTTGGTTCAGTATCAAGTACCTGTCACCCTGAGGGCTTCTCCGGCTTGTGAGAAAGAGACAAATGTTTTAGAAAGACAAAAGCAGGAAGAAATGCACACACAAAGGAGCAGGAAAATAAGAGGCAGTCACACCCACTGGTCATAAATTAAATTTAACTCGTAATCTCTAACGACCACATTTTAAATACCCACTTAAGTTACCCACAAGTGTAGTATTATGACATGGCGTGGAGTTCAGGACTATAAAGCTTCCTTATATTATTTATTACAGTTGAACTTTATTATATTATACTGAGATAGACAGTGAGTTTTAATAACACACCTGTGAAGCTGGGGCTGAGTCGGTCTTGGCGGGATCCGGTGGTAGGGCATGCTGTGAGCGAGACCGTGGGGGAGGTTTTGGAGAAGCCAGACCCTGTGGGGGTCCCGTCTGGGCAGGGGCAGTAGGAACGGTGGTAGTTGGTGGAGCAGGAGCTTGTTGAGGCTGCATTGGAGCTGGGAGCGAGGGCTGCATGGGTGCAGGCAGCTGGGACTGAGGCTGCAGGGGCATGGCAGATGCAGCCGAGTGTCTGGCCGGAGCAACAGGTCCTGGAAGAGGTCCTGAGGATGGGGGGCCACTGGGAGGGGGACCTGCCAATAATGAGACAAGGGGTCTTTTTCATTGCCCTTTGTGACGAAGATTGGCATCAATACACCCTCATCCAAGTCAAACTTACTGCCCTCTTTTTCAACATTAGACAAAACTGAGCTTATACATACTGCAACAAAACTATTAGAAGATGAACAACACGGTATGTATTTTGACACGGATACATTTATTGTCGCTATATACTGTTGGTGTAGCGAGTATGGAGTGTAAACTGAAAGAAACTGCGTCAAGCTACTTGAACTTCTCCGGTGTAACAGATGACTTTAAATAGCTTCAAAGTCCTGAACTTTCTCTTACCCTGGGGAAAATCCGGCGGTCTGGTCTGGGCAGGGGGCACAGGTCGTGGTGCCCCTGGATGGGTGTCTGGAATAGGCCGCGGAGCTCCAGGATGAACCTCAGGGATGGGTTTGGGGGCTCCTGGGTGGGAGGGAAGGGGAGGGCGAGACTGTGGAGGCATACTGATCACCCCGGCCCGTGGAGGAATATTCTGGAGGACACGGAACAAGAATTTATTTAACCTGTCTCTCTAATATTTAAAGTCCAATATAAATACAATAATTCAAACTCACAGGTCTGGAGGGGCCCGGTGCTCCCGCGGCTGTCTGACCTCTCCCTGGAAGATTTATAACACAAAGCAGATGCTATAAAAGTGTAATCTGTATGTAATGCTCCTTATGAAAGAGCGCAGTGCCAAGAAAGTGAATCAAAGAAAAAAATAAAGCTGGTCTGAAGAATAACCCTTTACATAATCCACAGGCTGGATGTGCGCCCAGATGAATAAATGACAGTATTTGGCAGATGTTACCATTAACAATGACCCAGCAATTCCTCATCTAAAAAGGGAGTAGCTTTGTTATATCCAAGTGCGGAAAAGTTAACCAAACGGTTTCAAGCTCAGGGCCTAAAAATATTTTCCCAAGTGCCTTAAACACTCATTTCAACGTAAATATTCACTGCGCATACTCGCACAATATATCAACCAAAACCAAACAAACTCCCAAAGCAGGAGAGTTCAGAAACACTGCGTAGAACCCACTCACCTGCAGCGTCAGGACGAGGAAGAGAGGGGCTCTTGGCTCCTTTGCAGCACAAAGGAGACCAGACCAAAGCACATTATTATGTACATCTTCCAGTACTTCCATGGCTATCAAGATGCTCTCATCTTTTAGACACTACAGGTTCAACTAAGGTCTTTACCTTAAAAAAGGGATTTTCCAAATAATCTTACTAAACTACAATTCAGACTATGGGGATTTACATACATTTTTGCACATTAAATGAGACAATGCAATTTTACTATATTTTGAAGGGCAATTGGTTATTTATGTGTTGTGATCAAATAAAAAAAATAAAAATTGCTTAAAAATGCAAGATAAACGCCCACAATCGTAACATGCGCCCAAATAGTAAATAGTCCTATACAATGGCCACGGTCTACAATTAATCATCAATGTCACATAACATTGATGTACAACATTAATCTACAGACTTGTGACTGCGGGCGACTACAGTTACCTTCACTGCTTTTCTGATCAAGAAGTGGGCTGTCACATGCGCCAGAGTCTTAAATCAAACATTTTATTTATTTAATATCCAAAAACACATAGTTGTAATTGTGTTTACCTTATATGACAGAGTATTGCACTATGCAGTGACAAAGCTAGCTAGTGAACAATGAAATATTGGCTGTAAGGAAGACCCACAATAATAAATAGTAATCTGATGAAGCATGTTCGTGCAATGATGAGATCTGTGTATTGTACCTGAAGGAGGGGGCGGGCGCTGCGGGGGTGCAGGTCGAGCTGGAGGAGCGTGGGGGCGTGGAGGAGGCGGGCGTTTGGGCTCCAGAGCTCCGGCTGTGGGGGCCCCGGGCTGGAAGTCAACAGGAGGACCTGGCAACAAATACACACAGGTAAACAGTTAGAGACAAACAAAATTAGGTAAACTTCCACTTGAATTATTATTCATTACGGTTTCAGTGTTACGACTGTGCTCAAAAGTTTACATACGCTGGAAGAATTTATTTGGCAATTTTTCAGAGAATATGAATGATAAAAACTTTTTTTTCACCTCAGCTAGTGATTGTGCGAAGCCATTTATGGTCAAACAACTGATTTAGTCCTACAGTGATCCATCTTCCATTTTGGTTTCATCAATCCAAATGACATCGTTTCAGATATGTTGAGGCTTGTCTCTGTACTGTTTGGCGTATTGTAAACAGATACTTTGTGGCATTTGCAAAGTAATGGCTTTCTTCTGGCAACTTAGCCATGCAGCTCATTTTTCATCAAGTGCCTCCTTATTGTGCATCTTGACACCACTTTGTTTTTTTTGTTTTTTTGAGAGCCCTGTATTTCAGTTGAAGTTATCTCTTGGTTTTTCTTTACATCCACAATTTTCCTGCCAGTTGTTGCTGAAATGTTTGTTGGTCTGAATGTGGTTTGGTTTCAACAGAATCCCGCATTTTATATGTAGAGTTTGAACACTGCTGACTGATACTCCCAGTACCTTGAATATCTTTTTAATCATTTCCCATTTTTGCAGATCCTTTGATAATTGTTTTGCTTTCCTCATAACTCAGAAACATCAATGCAGCACTGGATGAAAGATGCAAGGCGTCTGTCAGGAGCACAAAAACTCAGACCTTTTACTTACACTTACATACATGCTGACCTTTAGGTAGCCATTCAAACGGTTTGTGTGAACTTGTGTGCACTGTGGTAGTTTCTTTTTTCATTATGATTTAAAATGAGTAAACTCAGTTGTTCGACCATAACTGGCTTCGCACAAGCGCCAACCATGAGTAAAAAAATAAAAGGTGTCATCATTCATATTCTCTGAAAAATACTGTAGTAAAAATACCTTTATTAAATAAAAATCCTGCCAGGGTATGCAAACGTCTGAGCACAACTGTAGATTACAAAATCGTAATTGTAAATCCAGCCACCAGATACTATCCGATAGTCATTTTCAATTTTCGACTGAGACCACTCTATACACACCTGTGAAATGCATATCTTGAATATGCATTTCACAGAAGCACCCCGCAGTGCACTTTACCTGTACTTGACAGTCTGCGCACTGAGGAGCGTACATCTGCTTCCAGACATTACAAAAGCAACATACATAGTAACCATTATATACTTTTACACTTCAAAAATTAAGAGGAAAAACAAACACCCATATTTAAAAAAAAAAGAAGCAATGTGTTTATAACAACTGAACCCAGCAATGAAATCTCTACTATGGTTTCATTGGGCAGAACTCGTTCTATTATTACAACTACAGCCAGTGATTGATTTATATAACCACAGATACATCAAATGTCATTGCAGACATATGGGCATATGAACTACTGATTCAGATAGCATATGCACAAACCACATCAAAATAGCACACAACGTTCATATAGAACAGTAGGCTACACGACAACACGGTCTACGCTTGATGACAAAATAAGCTATTACTCCGGCTACAATTTACCTGACTTGCGCCTGCGTAGGGAGAGACGTGAATCTGTTTCCACACATCACACACAGAGCAGGGTTTATACAAGTGTCTGTCTGTTGACTAACCAGCTAGATAGCCAGTGTATTTAGAAGACTGAACTACAAACAACTGGCATTGCTTTGTCAGAAATTAATAATTAATCAAGTTACTGTACAATTAAGTAATAAGTAATACAGATTTTGCAGTGCTTTAAAAAGGTGGTTAAGCTCATCAACTACACAAGTAGCCACTGATCAAAGTTTCACTATGTCCCATTTCAATACAGACATTTCACTATATTAAGCATAATGCTAAACACTACGAAATCAAAACCAACAGAACTGATTAAGTCAGGAAAGTTGTACCTGACTTGCGCCTGAGTGATGGACTCAAGTCTGTTCCCAAACATTACAAATAAAAAAATAACTGCATTTAACAATAAGCCTGAATAATATGAATGAAAGCATTTTAGTTTACCGTATGCAACATTATTACCCTTGAAATTCATAAATAATATGAAGAAAAGATTTAGGAAAAATTGCCTATTCCTTCACAAATAAATGCTGCTCGTTCACAATACTGTAAAGCCGAATTTCTGGATACCACCCAATAAACCTCATTAAATTAGGTTCACACCCTACAACAATTACAACACATTTACCTGACAGTCTCCTGTTTGGTGACAAACCCACATCTGAATCATGCATTAAAAAGCAAAATGACATTTTATTTTTAAGGTTTAGTGGCTTATGTTCTTGAACAGTCACAACTAAACGGTACGGCACGGTAGTACAGCGGTTAGCGCTTGTGCTTCACAGCTAGAAGGTCCCGGGTTCGATTCCCACCTGGACGGGGCCTTTCTGTGTGGAGTTTGCATGTTCTCCCCGTGTCTGCGTAGGTTTCCTCCGGGTACTCCGGTTTCCCCTACCACCAAAAACATGTACAATAGGCCGGGATGAATGATGTGAGTGAGTGGTTGGTGGTGGTCGGAGGGGCCGATGGCGCAGATTGGCTGCCTCGCTTCCGTCAGTCTACCCCAGGGCAGCTGTGGTTACAATAGTAGCTTACTACCACCAAGTATGGAGTGAATGAATAGTGCAATGTAAAGCGTCTTTGAGTGTCCAGAAAAGCGCTATATAAAACTGATGCATTATTATTATTATTATTATTAAAAGGCCACAAACGCCATAAACCGAAACAACCACTAGATCAGAAACTGGTCAAGTTTTTAGCCACACTACATACTAATCGTGTTGTTCATTCATCTTCATTGTAAGCGGCTGTAGCAAACACCTTTTTGGTTACCCTCCTTGTTTACACTGAAGGTGTTATAAAAGATTTTTGCATGTTTGAAACCATAATAAAATGTAATTCATTCATTCAGAACTGCACATAATCTAACTTTAATTACACCCTCACACAGCTCAATCTCACTTCACACATTTACCTGACAGTCTCCGGGGTGTTGAAACACATGCGTCTGAATCATGCAATAACAAAACAAATAGTTTCACTTTATTAATGTGCAGAATAGTATGGTTATGCATGTTCAAACCAAGCGCTGCCTACTTAAACAGCTAAAAAGGCACAACAAGCTTTCTAAAGCTACAGAGCTCAAATCAGTTTACCTGACAACCTCCTGGGTATCGATGACGGACATAATTCTGTTCCCATATAAATTGCAAATGAAAAGCAGGTTGAGTTTTTCAAATCTATGGTCATGTATGAAATGCAGCCCTCAGTATATTTTTACCTTGTGAGGGTCTAGCAGGCTGTTGAGCTCGACCGGGCCGACTGGGGGGCGTGGTCTCTGTGGGGGAGGGACAGGGGCTGCTGCGAGGTGAGGGCAGAGGGGATGACCCAGGATCTACACCTGCGCCAGGCTGCAGATGCTGGGGTAGAATCTGCTCCACTTCCTCATCTACGTCACCTGGTGCAAAATATGAACAGTTATAATGCAAGTACCAAGTCAGGTTTTGAAGAAAGCCAAATCTCAAATCAATGAAATGGAAAATAAAATGCACACAGAGCAATGTCTAATGCCAACGCAGTGGGGATATAGCTTCTAAAACCTATATTTTATGGAGCGTGTATTACCAAAAGTTACACAATTCTTACAGTTAACAATAGTTTACGTCTGCATTTGAAAATCGTGCCTTTTCATTGATTGTTGAAGGTAAATTTTTTGGGGTCAATTGACATTTTTAATATTAATGTAAGCACTTAACCCCATCTTGGATAGTTTTGCTAGCCATGAAAACCTCACCTTCCATGTCAAACTCATCGTCGCCCATGTCTGCGTCTTCAGCGAGCAGAGTGGAGCTGGCAGAGGTGGGGATGCTGCCACAGATTCTCTCCACACTCGTCTCCTCCTCAAGGCTCTTGATCCATCCTGGGCTCTTCAGACGAATATCAATCACTTTACCCATGACCTAAAATGTCAACAGGACACAGTGAATTAAGAAAGGATGCATCGCATTGAACATAAACATGTTAAATATAGAAATAATTTACTGTGGAAGCACTGAGGGAAAGGGCAGCGAGGGCAGAGTAACCTTCCAAGAAAGTCACCCACATCTTCTCCTCCACAAATCTAAAAAAGGGACAAACAGCGATGTCACTGAAGACAATGACCTGCATTTACATGCGGGATGTGTCTCAGGGCTCAATGTCAGACTCACCTAATCAGGATGACCTCGCCGAAATTAGTAAACTTGTCCAGCAACTCGTCAATGAGAGCATCATCGAAGTAGTCATCCGGGCCGGAGGAGCAGAGAGAGACCAGGATGGTGCCGTCCGGAGGGCCTTGAAAGGCAATGACATCTTTGTAAACCTGATGCCGTGCCACGGGGTCCACCTCCAGGATATTCACGTCTATTACAGCGATCACAGGCCTACAGGCAGGTAAGCATGTAAAAGGGTGAGTTTGCACACCGCCTGCTCCACAAGAATGAGAGCTGAATAGCATCCAAGCAGTTGAATTACCTATGATCTGAGGTCTTAAGCTCCGCCCTGCCGTAATACTTGAGTGTCCCGGGACTCCAGGGGTGATCCGGATCATCTTCACATTCACCAGCGATAGATGCCGCTCCGACGACATTCATCTCTTCAGCTGCAAAACACCAACCATACTTAGCATTTGTGGCCGATCCTACAATTGTAAATACCTGTATAGTTTTACATGTGTGCGTTTTCTCACCAGTTTGGTCAAAGTTCCATTTTCTCCGCTTCCACAGAATGCGGTCAGTCCAGGCCGGTGTGCGGCACTTCTCACTGGTGTCATAGTCCTCTGAGAACAGGTCATATTTGTAGGTCGGGGCAAAGTCTAAATTTCCCTCAATAAACTCTTTGAAAATCTGAAAAACATGACAGTGGTTAGTTGCTACTTGAATTTGGATGAGAGAGAGAGAACTACACAAATACAGCATAATCCCAATGTTTCTGTTGTTCTGGCATTTATTACAATCTAATAAAAAAACAAATCTCTGCTCATGTAATCTACCCGTTCTTCTTTAGTATTTGTATAATCAAGACATTATTTGTATAAGTGTGTAGGAAACATACCAAGCCCAAGTTCTTCTGCTCCACCAGCTGGTCCCCGGCTGTCAGAGCGTCCCAGTTCTGCTGTCTGATGAGCTCTTTCACCTCCTCATTGGGCAGGCTGATGCGATAGTTAAAGTCTCCGCACCAGAAGACATAATCGTGGGAATCCAGCAGCCGACCCTGATTACAACACACAGCGTTTTACTCAAAACTCCGACAGCGCCGTCCCTTTTCATTTTAATCCTAGTTTGTTTAAATTCGAACCATGGGGAAGCTGAGTTTGCGTGTGATTTCATTGTAGTCGTCGTTCCGCTCTTTGACTTGGGACTGTCCTGCAGCGAAGTGGGAGCAGACGAAGCAGATGCTGGTGGTGTGGAACAGCAGGCGGATGGCTACACCTCCTTTGTTACCTGTAGCCCCGCCCATTCCCGTTTTTACTGTATCTACGGCAACATCCCTGGACAACAGCAAGAAGATGAATCCAACGTGTCCATAAACTCTATTTAACAATGACAATCTGGGTATTACATACCTGATGTAAGGGGCATGTTGTGGGCGAATGAAAACAAACAGACACACTCCAACCAACTGCTCTGAGGCCAGCAGCACGTACTTATGGCCCCTTGAGATGCTTTTCTGTAACTCAGCCGCCCACAGTTTTTGATTGGTAGTACTGGAAAAGAAACGATAGCTTTTGAATTATTTAAATGTTAACTGTTTGCAAGAATAGGTCTCTTTTAATACTGTACAGGCACACAGTTTATAGCTAAAGTCATACAAAGAAAGTTGTTTGTGCAGCTCCTGGAAAGGCACGTCAAAAGCTTTTGTGGACACACACACTGGTCAGTTATCTCGCGGAGGAATTTCGCGCACTCACATACCTGGCACTGACAATGTTCCCTGCATTCAGCTCCACCATTTCCTCAAATCCAATGGCAAAAATGTCTATGGGGTTGGCTTTGGTATCTGCAAGAGAAGATGAGAATGTTAATTTAATTTAACAACACCAATGTTTTGTTTCACTGGTCACTTCCAACCCTGATTCTGTCCTAGTTCTGACTTTATTATATTCGTATGACTAAAATATTAGTATTTCATGCCAGATGGCCAATTCACAGCCTTATATGCCTGTATTAGCACTGGGCATAAACAATTTAGAACCACTAATGCAAACAAAGTCAACGTCTGTAAAAACATCATAAAAGCATAAATAACGACTTACCCTGGAACTCAGGATGTCCCGCCTTCAGGGGGGCATCCAGGAGCCAGTCATTGAGAGTCTGGTTGCGAAAGGCGATGCTACGAAACTGTTTACCGCCGTTTACATTCCAGGTACCTACGGCCACACGGATCTTCTTGGGCATGGTGTACTTCTGGTAGCTCTGACACATGCCCAGCAAAACTCTAGGGGACGCTGTGGAGCAGATGCAGCGTTATCATAAACACGAAGTGGAAAAGTGGCATCAATGAAAGACAGGAGGTGAGAAAACAATGTTGCTGTCGATGCGATGTTTCATCTAGGAGACTGTTAAATGGTCATTATTTGTACAAACACACACAAATTAAAAAGACAGATCCAACCAGGTCAATACTATATCTAGCTTACCCTTTTTCCGCTTTTGCCTAAATAAGAGTATAATATCAACTAGGAGGTTAATGACATGCAAAGGGTAAATCGAAATATCAGGGGAGACTAATCGAAATGAATGAACACAAAAACAAAAATGATAACATTGATTGGTTTGGCTCATTACTGTACCTGATTGTAAGACCGGCTCAGTGACTAAGTTTGTAAGCACAAAGGGAGAAAAGGGAGAGAAGGGTGGGTTAACCAATGTGAGCAGATAGCGCCAAAACAGAGCATAGAGGGGTAATCTCACTGGGACAGAACATCCTACTTAAAGCAGGACAGACACCCAGTGCCAACTATATTTAAACTGTCAAATGAAGAAAGTTACAAGTGTTCTTAAACGTTACATGAACCAGAGTTACTGGTGATTACCATAGAGACTGGATGTTGTGAGAAGAGCTCGAGCCTTGTCCGCCAAGTCGCTGTTGAGGGTGGACCCCAGTCGGAGGATGTCTATGGCCTCTTGTTTGGACGTGTCAAAGAAGTTGTTCTGAATCGTCCGGGTGACTGAGCGAGCGCCATCTTTGAGCTTCCCGGCCTGAAAGGAAAAATGCATGCACATTAAAATGTTGAACAAGGACTCTCGGGAAGCTGAGGAAAAGAAGCAACACTGATATACTGAGAAATAAAATATGAGGTTTTTGAAGCTTGTGCAGAAGATCAACAACGCAATGCAAATATGGTGTCATTTATTTTGGCAGAAATTTTTTTTCAATTTTTAACCAAAACTGATGTGGTATGTACTAACTTTGTATGTACTAACTTTGACAGGTACTGTAATAGACATTGGATGTGTACTTGCATTGTAGTTACAGTATTACACCAAGCCTACCAAAGCGTCAATGACAAAAGACAAATCAAAGGAAACAACAATAAGAGTTGTAGTCAACCCTCAAAGACAAAAGGCACTGAGACAATAATTCACCAGACACAGAGCGACGACGACTCAAAATGACACCAGACATTTTCACTTACCACACGAGTAGAGGTCCAGAGAGAGAGCAGAGAGAGACAGCACACAGAGGTTAAGAAATTGAAGCACAACACAGTCCATTAAATTTCCGTAAGTACTTTTAGATTTTCATTTGACATGCTCTTTTTTTACTGTCCAATGCGAGCAAAACAGTTCAAACAGTATTAGAGCAACAAAAGGTTTTAGTAGTTAGCTGTACTCAACTTATTTTTGAGTTAACATACATTAAAAACCTCATCCAGACAAGATTCAATGGGACATGCCTGGACGTCTGTAAATTTACTATCTATGCTTTAAATTTAAAACTGGCGTGTGCTATAAAATATGACTAAAGATTAATATTTGTGTATGCTCTGTATCATATTCCAACAGCAAACAGTAACATTAAAACAGTCATACTTTCACAACGATCAACTTTGGCCCGTATTAAGGCAACAGTGACGCGTTGTACTACCCCTGAAAATGTGCTTGAGTTGCCGTGTGTACAAAATGCGCGGTATAAATAAAAGTGGTGTCGCCTTGCCTTTCTGTTAAATGGAAAATACTATTGTTGTTATTTCAATGTAAGGAACAGCTTCAAACCCCACCGCACGTCACTGTTACGTAGACAAGATAATTACTGTTTGGTATGGAGTCAACAACTTCCGTGCAATTTGCAAACACATAATTCATATGGCATTAGCACAGACACTGCGTACCTTTGCTTTGCCGTCCAAGGCTCCGGTGCCTGCATAGATTTTACTGACAGAGTCTCCATTTTGAGACCACATCGTCCTGAACACTTCCTGGAATCGGGCGACCAGCTGCGGCTTCTCAGTCAGACTCATTTCCTCAAGCTGCTTCGGTAACATCTAAAAAAATCAAAAGGGAAAAAAAAAAATAACAAAGGGAAATATGAAATCAACATTGTATATTTTAAACCCAGATTTGATTTAAAAAAAGGTGTTTTATAAGACGTAATTTTCCCCATAAGCAATGCCGTTGAGAGCTCCGAAATCCACCTCACTATATGTGCTCTGTTTACATCATTATTTTAGCCACAAGTAGGGACATTTCATGGAAAACTGGATATTAAAGTGAAAACAATTTAAGATAATGCTCTGCTGTGCATTTTTGACTCGACAAAAATCAGTATCACTGCTATTACCTCTAGACCAAAGAAAGCCTGGACACTATTGGTCCTGTCCAAACAGTCCAAACAGTTGGTCCTCATGGTTCCACTCTGAGACCTGAAAAGTCAGTCTCAGCGTTAGATCATCTTTCTTGCTGTTGCCTTCTTGGTGTTAATTGACTACATTTCGCACCTGGTAATCCCCGTCTCGCCCGAGTAGTAAAAGAAGCCGCACTCCTCCACGAATTTACTGAGCTGCGGTTTTAGGACACTCTGTAGTTTATCGGTTTTGCCTCCTTTGACATTTTGATGGTAGTCAAAGTTTACCATCTTGACAGCTGACGCGTGCTCAGACGCCTTCAAATGACTCTGCGGGAAATAAGCAAAAAGCAAGTGCATTTAGCTCATCATCTAATCAAATTGCAAACCGTCTTAAAAATGTACTGTCGATTACCTGAAATGCTTTGCTGAGCATGTGTTCCCCTTCCTTACCTCCCAGTAGGTTGATGATCACCTGTTTACCGTATAATCTTCGAAGAGCAGTGAAATGTCTGGTAATGAGAGAGTAGAGGAGTTTAGAAAAAACTAAACTAAAATACAACATTATACACTCCAAAGTAATTGTATGCATTACAATATACCACTTTATCCTCTACTGTAGTCTAGTATCATTGTTAGCTATTGCAATATAATACATAGGCTATCAAAGACTATCAAAGCCATTTATCAACACCCATTTTTGACCTTTGACACATTTTTTGGTCCCAACCCACTGCATGAGAACCACTGATGTGAGAAATGTAAGCAAAGTAATATCCAAGACGAAGTCCTTCCACATGTCCAAACAAATCTGAAAATGACTAATAAAGTGTGTGCTCTGTCCTGACAAAATATGCAGTTTCATCATCAGTCTTGTGTAAAAATAGCTTTAAGATCATTCTCTGAACACACCTCATGTCGTCTATTCGCACAATTTTTAGGCAGCCACTAACACAACAACTCACCAGATGCAAAGTTGTTAAGGAGGGATCTAAAGATATAGGCAACTCCTTAGCTGCCCTACAGAGGGACTGCAGATGTTGATGATGACGGTGCTTAAATTAATATCTCATTCTCAACATCACCAAACTACCAATATTAACGAATACCTTTCAAAAGCTGGTGCATTTGCCTCAAATCCTCGAGACAGCTTGACGCGATGAGAACCGACCTAGTGAGCAAAGAGGAAGAAAAGACAAAGCACATCCAAATCACGATGTCCATTTTGCAAAACAAATGAACAGGGTGGCTTAACAGCAGACAGTGCAGATGGCCAGAAACCTGTGGAAGAATTAATTTAAGGCCCAACGGTGGGACGGACTGGTTATAATCATTATAGAAGTGGGGTGAAAACAACAGCACAGGGGCAAACAGGGAAATAGGACACCAAGCAGCGGACATCCCTATGAATCTCCTAATTTTTACGTGTGCATTGTAAAACATTTTTGACATGCCTCAAATAATGAAGTTGCACAATGGTGTCAACATACCCTACAAACATGTTCAAATGCTTATTGTCTTGGTTTACCTTGGCCATTGTTGCATATATTTTGCCTAATAGTGTTAACTGTTCTGATATCTTCCTTGGACTGTTTTGGGATTTTAGCAAGTTTGTGCTTTGGCAGCGGGACTACATATTTAGTTCCAAGCTGCCATTTTGTCACTCGCTCCTCTCTCCACTGTTGTGACGGTCTACTATGCATATTTAATAGTTTCCTGAGATGGTAACAGAATGGCTTCATGTTACAAAACCTGCTCACATTTCCGCCCTAAAGAGCCACGAAACAACGTCATCCTGATGTAAAAACGAATTACAACTTATGCACTACATTGCTGCCCGATGAGTTTACTTACTTTAGAGAATTATTCTCCAACATACAGTACTTCTAAAACAACTTGTATAACCTCGTATCGTCATTTCATGGATTTTAACAAAGGCAAAGGAGACACAAAGCCTACAAAGCCACAACTGTCAAAAGGGGCTAAGCACTAAAAACAGCAATTAGAAGCAGGAGAACTCCATCTCCGTCTGAAAACAACCCCAAATGCCACTGCTTATGTTTTGGACATCCAATTAATGATGGATATTGAGGATTTAATATAGGTTGTGAATATAATTATTTGATAGTTGATATTAGTCAAGCAAGCCGTCTATTAATCATAAAACAAGTGGTTTTAGGGATGTTTAAAGACCAGGCTCTCACCTGAGCAAAGATGTCTGGGAGCTGAGGAAAACAGAAAAACGACCTTTACCAAAGGCTAGAACTACAAGTACTCTTCCCCCATATCTGATCCAATACACCAATCTGTGCAATGTCAGGCCAAGGACACAGCGGTGCCAGTAACGTTATGTATTATGCACTACTGAGGCCGTAGTTCATGTTGTAAATCTAATAATGAGTGACACTGATGATACAGTAGAATCAAATGAAGACTCTGCAACAATCTGAAGGCCTTGTGTTTTGACCTCTGCATTACACAGAAGTATGGCAGCACCAACACCAGCAAAGGCAGATTTGAAACTGAAAATACCAGATGGGGGTTCTCATCCGGGCCATTACGGGTTCGATTCAGTTGCAACAAAACACCCTTAATGGACTTTTTCTAGACACAGTGTGGAAGAGTGTTATTTGCTTAGAACAAGACAAGAAAACTTTGCGTCAACTGCAACTTCTTCCACAGCCTTAAATGGGGCTCTCATGACGAGTTACGATCATAAAAGGCATACAATGAAACACTGATTTGGGGAACTGTAAAATTAAATACCTGAATTCCAGGCTGTTCCCAAAAAAGTGGAATGGACCCACGGATTTGGATGAAGGATGATACTTTGTCGTCCAGAAAAATAACCTAAGGAAATACATGTTAGCACATAAAAAATATTTATTTCAGAAGAAAAATTAAAATGCTGATACCGTCTCCGATTCTTTGAAAATTAAATATTTGTGACACGCATGTGTTATTAAATAAGAGGAAGAGGAAACAATGAAAGAGAAGTCAAATACAGAGGGACTTCTGTAGAATCGTTGGATACAGAAAAAAATTAGCGAGAAGTCAAGTAAAGAGAGACTTCTGTGGAAGTGCTGCACACGCTAAATAAGAATGTTTGAACTGCATATAGCAAAGAGACAACATATTCTAACCAGCTATACGTTTGTTCAATAAAATATAAATGTTGATGCAAATCTTGATCTGAAACAGGAAAACTATCAAAAGAGGAATTTGCATGTGTGAAAATAATATTTGGCATAATATCCTGTCAATGACTAGTGCTTTGGGTTCCTGATGTTACACCATCATCAGCCCCCGTTGCCCAAAAATGATTGCGACACAAAAACTGTACAAAGTCTGACCTGTTCAGTTTCCACAAAGTTGGCTACTTGTCCATCGTCATTGGTTCCTCTGACATTAAAGCGCGTGCCAGCTCTTTCTGAGCTGAGACGGGAGAAGATGCAGGCCTTGGCTTGTTTGTGTCCTGCGTATATGGTCCGGACCTCCACTCCTCCACACATGAGCCTCAATAGCCAGTCGTCACAGTTTACTCCATAGTGCTTTAAATGCAGGTGCAGGGACTGGTTCCTGGTAGAGAACATGCCAAAATAATCAACTAGTAAACCAAACAAAGCACACAAAACAACATTCCTTTAAAATTAGCACTTGCCAGAAGAAGCGGTTATCAGTGGTGTCCTCCAGGATTCTTCGATGTGCATTGAGACTCAAATCCATACTGACTCCAGTGGCCGACCAGGCAAAGTAGAAGTGTCCCGAGTTAAGGACCTTTCGCACCTCAGATATGCGCTCCTCGTCAGATGGGTCATTATTCAGCGAAATGAAGTCGGTCTGCGTGACTCTAAAGACTTCTGAATCCTGGACTTTCCCCACTGAGCTGCACCCAGACACAACTACCAGGCTGTGGAGCATCGAGTCACCTGCAGAAGACAGAGGTGTAAAACCGATAAGGACAGTGTGGACAGAGCCTTCAATTTGACAGTGCACAACCGAAAATAAGCTTAGCGGTCATTAAGATTTAATCGTCTACCATTATATTATAACGTATTTTGTGATAACAGAAATGTCAAGGTCACAAAGAAAGGGTAAAGCAGCTTATGAGCAAGTAGCAACAGCAACATGAACATAGACAATGTGCTCAAATATTGTAGATCACATACCTAGATTTAACCGGAGAACACCAAGGATTCCATATGCATCGAGAATCTTGGTGTATGTGTTTTTAATTGCCTCTTTTTCTGCTGCAGCTATAACACAAATAAAGATATGATATAAAGATACAGCATGCGTATTGTTTAATTGAACCACTTTCATTTGTGTATGGCTTAAGTCATAACAGTTTAATAACTTACACAAAACAGCTACAGCTGCTGATTCAAACATCAAGCATTCTTCTCTGCCCCTGGTCTCCACAATGACACTGTAGGGGGGTGGATCCAGCTTGTGGTAAATTCGAAAGCCCTTACTGAAAGCCATTTTTGTTCCCAGCAGGTAAAGCTATGCACTGATCTGAAAAACAAATAACAACTAAACACAATGATAAATAAAAAGCACACAAATCATGAAACAAATAGTAGGTCTAAGAGTGCCAATTGAAAGCTCTCACAGAAAATTAAACCTGCTTTGACGAATGGGATTGGTGTGTTAGCTTTTTAGGACAGATTTATCATATTGAAAGCTCTAGTGTCACAGACATAGCCTAACAGCATTAACTGTTCTTGTAAGGAAAGTGAAGTTGCACTTGCTCTGCAAGACTAAAACTAAGGGATCTCAATCTTAAAGATTAACGTTACGTAACGTCTTATCATCATATATTAAATATCAAATATCTTTAACAAAGCAATAACAAAATCAAAAACACTGATAAAGCAGTAACTGCTGATTTAGGCCGTTGAGGCCAGGGCATTAAGATATCGCCCATCGTAGCACAGCCAGTCACGACACTGGATGCAAGTGCAAGAGGAAAAGCAAAACGCCAACATTAATCCGTTGGCTGAACACTATTGCTGTGTTTTGCTAAACGAGCGAGTAATATAATGTAAAGAATAGCATCATCTGATTTCTAAAAGGAATTGTAGAAAAAGACCAGCCTGGGTTGCTGGTTTGAGTTAATCGCGGACAGCGCTAAGACTGGTTAGCTTCACACGATACCTGGACGCCAAAGACCTGAAGAAAGTACCCAGCTTTACCCCTTTAACCAGCGTGTTGGAAAGCAACAATCGCGACGGTAACAACAATACACATTGGCAATCAAACATCTATTTAAACACTAGTTCAGAGCATGAGAAATAGCGTATTTCACCTTTCCGTCCTCCCCCGCCGGGTTGATACTTGCGCTGTCACAACAAAATCCTCCCGGTGCCTTGTCCAAATGGTACAGTCCCGTATTAAGCGCCTCCCCTGCGTTATATGTAGAATTTAGAAAAACAAATCTCTATATTTTTTATTGGTTAGTTACAATTATTTACTACTGTTCGGTATCACTATGTATAACATCGAATTTATGATAAACTATTACCTATAAAACAAAAATGTTCTCAACCGTCTCGCGGATGATTGACAGCTGAATTTGACCAATGAAGGCCTTAGTTTGAATAACGTTGTCCAACTGCTTTTTACGGGAGGCGGGACAACTGTGTGACGGGGAGAGTTTCATAAAAGCAGACTGTGGTCCATGCTGTGGTCCCATCGGAAAACAGAGCAACATGTATGATCTGTGCGCACGTATACAATCAGGAGTTATTTAAAAGGTAGGCAATGCGTTTGCTTTTACCTTGACTGTGGCTATTTGCCTGATGTGCTTGGACTATTGATATGACCCAGATCTGGTCCTGTTTTCCAGGAGGTTGTCTTGTTGTGACATGTGAAGCGATAACAAGATCAGTACTTGGACTTGAACATGCCTAAACAGAACTGACGCGATAAAACCTGACAACCGATTTTTGTTCTCGTGGTTTATATAAAAGTGTGTTATCATCATGCCCCGACCATAACTGGCTAGGCAGGAAAAGTGTCATTGTCATGTTGATACCACGACAGTACAGCAGGTTATTGTCGTCTGACTTGGGACTCGTGATTACTTTGCTTCTGTATTGTTTCATATATTTACCATATTGTTTTTTCCTTGTGTGTGCAGAAACGACATGATGGGTCTTTACCTTGTGGAGCCTGCTGTTGGGCTCTACGCCTTCTCCTGTTTTCTCATCTTCCCTTTGATCCAACAATTTGTTTATCGCCGACTCTGGGAGGATATAACCAATACCACATATTCTCAATTTGACGATATCAGCAGGTGCAGTAATAATTCTGCATTCAACGGCACAAACTATCAGGAGGTAAGCAGCCTATAACACTTTAAATATTATACATGGGACCTATAGAGTGTTCCTATATAGATACGATATATAATGTAATTCCCTAGGGCCAATATTGGCTGCAATCTGTTAATATACTGTTAATATCTATTGCATTGATATTTATTTACTCAAGGGGCAGTCAATCAAGTAGAATGTATTTGCTTTTGAAACCAGCTCATGACATTTGCATTCATTAAAACCTGTCTTTTGCGCTGTGTAGAAAATTTTCTAAAACAAAAACTTGAAGTGCAATTGTACCAAATTGAGTGGAATGGCTATATATAACAATCACCCAAAAGCACCTGTAGCAAAAAACCTCAGAGTCTCACTTCTGCTTTTTTTTTCTTTGACATTTGTGTCATGTCGTGTGTGTCGATGTGTTTTGCAGGAGGTTCAGAAACAAGCATCTCTTTTATCCCTTTACACGGAGCTCTTCACCGCCATACCCAGCTTCATTGTCACCATCCTACTTGTGGCCTACAGCGACCGAGGGGGGCGCAAGATTGCCATTACAATGCCTGTGATCGGGACTTTGTTGTACATTACCGGCCTGCTGACAATTTCCTACTTCAGGCTCAACATTTATTTGACCATTGGCTGTTCTCTTGTAAGCTCCTTGTTCGGTGGTTTTGGGACATTTCTAGGAGGTTGCTTCGCCTATGTTGCCGATATAAGTGAAAATGACCGCCAGAAGACATTGCGTTTGGCCGGTGTGGATATGATTCTTGGTGTACTGGGCGGAGCAGCAGCCTTATTGACCGGCTACTTCCTCAAAGCGGCCGGGTTTAATTGGCCGTTTATAACAGCAGCTTTAGGACTGATTATATTATTGTTGTATGTCTTTTTTGTTCTTGAAGAGACTGTGAAGAAGGTTCCTCCTGATGCCTCCACATTGGATTCACCTCCCCAGGGTTTAGCTATCAAGCAGATGTTTAGGGGCATATATCAAGTGTTTGCTGGAGGTGATTTTAGGTACAAAACTACACTGATCATTCTTTTTGTCGCTTTCACCATTTTTGTCTTTGCTGATATGGGCGGTGTGTCCCTTGTGACGCTTTATGAGCTCAATAAACCACTCTGCTGGACTGAGATAATGATTGGATATGGCTCGGCCCTCGGCACAATGGTGTTCCTGACCAGTTTTTTTGGAGTGATGGCCTTCTCCTACATGAAAGTGCCACAGACTCTCATCGTCCTAATTGGCTTCCTGTCTTTCATGTTGGGCATGATTATGATCTCCTTTGCCAGGACGACCCAAATTATGTTTTTAGGTAAGAAACCCCCTTGATATTGATTTAGTCATACATAAACATTGCTTTTAATTAGAGTAGAGTTGTAAATTAACTTTTGCACAGCAGTTGAACTTATTGAACAATCCTGAGTCTCTAATTTTTAATGTGTTTCTTTATGTGTAGCGAGAATACCCATGTTCCTTTGTGCCATGCCTTTTCCCGTCCTGCGCTCTATGATGTCAAAGATCGTCTCAAAGGCTGAGCAGGGTAAGTGCCTATGCAAGTGCACACACAAGAATGTTATGAACTAAGTTACTTTACTGTTTTGGGACTGCTAAGAGGAGCCATTTGTTGATTTAATATGCTACCAAGGCAATGCCATAGCTGGAATTGCTGCGTAGATCTCTTGGTTAAAGCTCAAATACACATTTGATAATGATTTTGCCGTGAGCAGTAGTTTTAAGTTTAGTAAGTCAACTGAAAGGAGGGGTAGGGCCTCATAAGTTATTACTAACTTCTTCCTACTCCTTTTGAGCAGCACAAATACTTATGTCGTTAATAATTTCTGTATTTAACATGTGTATTATACCTGTATGCATCTGTTGCTCAAATAAAGATAAAGAAAAAAAAACGTGGCCTTTACAACAACCAGAAAGCTGTATCTTTTATGTTTGCACAGGCAGAGTCCAGGAGAGATTGCTTTTTCAGCACATTTTTTTTTTACTTTAACAGAAAACAGACTTTCATTACATATTGTGAAGTGAACGTTGGTTATAAAACTTTACATTTTCTGCCAGTTACTCAGCTCCTCTAAAAGGTTATTTTATTTTTGTTTTTCAGGGGCGCTGTTTGCCTGTATATCCTGCATGGAAAGTACAACTACCACGGTGTCCATAGCAGCTTTTAACAGTATTTACGCTGCTACAGTGGCCTGGTGTTCTGGGTTTATTTTCTTGCTGTCTGCAGGACTCTGCATCATCCCTTCAATATTGATTGGGTGAGTAAGAGATTTCAGGGTTTCATATTAAATATTTCTTTTGCGTCCCATTAGAATGAAGGACATTGTTCCATTGTTTTACTCCAAAGCATAACATCATTAACGTAACATAATATTTGCACAATTATGCAACCTATACCAGATATACAAGATGCTGCTGCGTCAGACCAAATCCAGCACAGTCACATGCTGCTTTATCCTTTACACTTCATTGGCAAAAAAAACACTGTCAGCAATTTGCATGCACTCTTAGTACATACAGCTCAAATCAAGTTCAACCTAAACTTTAAATTAGTGAAACATGGTTATTTGGTGAAAGCAGTACAGTAGGGAAGTGACGTTTAACTTTGATTTGTGTATGTTATGTGTAAGAAAACATTTGGCCATTGGAGCTTAGTTGTACACACCCATCTCTAGTACCTGATATAAATTTCCTTTGTACACTTATTTTTAGGTTTTCCACTGACTATATTAAGAGTAAATAGCAAATAAACCAGTGATATTTATGTTTTCTTGCAACTTTTTTCAGGGTACTGATTGTGATGAGAGTGGACTTCAGCTACAAAGACACAAAGCCGCCTGAACATTATGAGGGACTCATCCAGGATGAGAACGACAATCAAGAAGACAAGGACTAAGATAAAGGTTGTATTTTTGATCACTTTTGATCCTTTTATTTAAGCACTTTTAATCTTTTATTGAAGGAAAAGTTGTGGATGCCTCATACAGTTTTGGCAATAGATACTTTCTTAAACCTCACATTTCAGGAACACTGGTTTGTAGCTTTTGGAAAAAAATTGTTCATGATTTACAGGCTGAACTGCACACTTTATACAGGGTCATTTTGAATGCATTATGCAATTAGATCTTTGTTAAAGGGCATTCTTTATCCACTGACTTGATTTAAAAATCGGGGGGTAATTTACCAAGTGTTTGTGTGCAAAATGAGTAACGAGTGCAAGAGTGGATCAGCAAACTCATTTACACATTTTACAGTCACGCAGCATTCTCTCATGTACATGTCCGATTTGGATGCTGTTGCTATTATGCTGTTTTTCAGCTTGCATTCATCATTTTGCACCTGTCTTTATAAATCACCCCCTAAATATTTTGAGTTTGAACCAAATATTGAGCACCTGCATATGTACATAGCAGTGTGGTTACTCAGGCTATAGTATTATATTATAGGATGTCGGACAAATTATTTGTACAAAATCCTATGTTTTATGCTTCTTTGGCTTTCCTTTCATTTACATTTGTATTGAAAACTGAGAATCATGTATTCATTGTGAGCTGCAAAAAAAAACTTGAGGGAGTAAAGGAAAATGAGTATAAAACAAGACTGAAAGGGACTTAATGCTGCCATTAAGACTCACCTCTTTTTTGTGATATTGTAAAAAAAAAAAAAAAAAAAATTCTTCTTTTTTTTACTGCTCTTTATGACACCGTCAGTGCCTTTATGCAATAGACGTTCAATATGTTTCCATGGTGTTGACCACCAGATGTCACTCATGCTTCATACCATATCCAGATGTAAAACGTCTCTTAAAAAAAAGGGGGGTCATATACAGCATAGAAATTTTAAAGTAACTGGAATTTTCGCTTGTTTGTCAAAAATAATAATATTTGTACGATAAAATGCTGTTAAAATAAAACAATCATTTTCAGAATTTCAACTCCTGTGTCTGATATTATGAATCATTTTTTTCTCTGACACTCTGGACGCATGCAAAACCAAGAGTGTCATGTGGATGATGAATGGTCATCCGTAGTGCAGGCAGTGGTCCTGTCTGATTACACGGCTCTTCGACTGCAGCGTTAGGGTTGTATGGAGAAACGCATGCCAACTGTGTGTAAAAGAGGAATGAGATGCTGCACAGTAACAGTCGTCCACTCACATGGGAAGAATATATATAGATACAGATACAACATTAGTGATGCACATGATGGGTCTGTTCGGGAGGAGTTATTTGCTGTCAGTGGCTGTGGGAGGTTTTTAAATATTGATTGAAAAATTATTTAAAAGAACACTGCGTAATATTTTGGATTCCTCTGTTGCCATTTCAAAATATGCTCCTAACACAGAAAATGCTATTTTTGCGGTGGGTAATCATAGTCCTTCTGTGGACCCACCACCTGCAGGAGGGGCTGGTGCAATGTGATTTGGGCACGACCCGGCAACGGACAAGTGGAAGAAAATGGATGGATGGATGGATGGTAATCATAGCGTGGATTTGAATGAGGACTTAACTTATTTAATTCTCATATTTGGCAGCCTGTAGTCAACATCTCCATTGAGCTCGTTGACTGTGTTAGACTCAGGTCTGACGAGAGGTGAGCCACTCACACCATTTTGTAGGTATTTTTTAACCATAAAAATACGTGTGATAAATAAATGGTTGTATTTTATTCTATTTATAGAGTGCAAAGTTATGTGGTGTCACTTTAAGTCATATATATATATTTCATGCATTTGGGTATTAACAGCAAAATACAGTAAATATACTTTTAAAACTGCAATTACACATAGCGTTATCATTCAATACATTTCAGCTTTTCTATTGCTGGCAACAGTATAATCCGAAATGTTACACAGTGTTTCTTTAAGTCACATTATGAGTCTGCCTAGAAGTTGGTAGGGAAAACACCATTAAAGCCTTTTAATGTGTATCAGAACAGCTTACAATTCATTCAGTATACTGGCCTCTAGAGGCTGAGTTGTAGTTTTACCTCAACTCATCAATACAAAGTTACAAACATATTGATGTTTAAAAAGGAATCCAGGAACAACAACTATGCAGGGCATCTTACTTATCCATTAGTGTTTTGCATCCAGGTTCAGTTAGCATTATAGTGAGAGACACTGAATTCACTTTTGTGGGACTCTTTGCTCTTTACATAAACTGGTAAACTTGGTAACATGTACTTTGCCCCTTCAGATCCCTGTGCCAAATCATTTTTACCTCTCCTTTTGAATAATGTGCACTATTCTTTCATTCATATTTGATCTGCAGCCCGATTATAAGGGAAGGGGAGGTGCACAAAGGAGGGAAATCTGTGGTTTCCTGGCCACAGACAAAGGTGTGGTAAGAACTGTGACGCTAGTTTTCCCCAGAGTTTAAAGGATTACAGGGGAGATGGACTGGTTCAGATTGGAGGCATGCGCAGACCAGTTAAGAGCTTTGGCTTCAGCTTAATCAACAGCGCTATCATCTGCTGCCTACCACATCACAAATAGCCCCATTTTTATGTTGCTCTAAGTTGCTAACAGACCCTGCTATCAGCTCCCTGGGAGATGATAATGAATTGAAACCCCATTTGAGGTGGTTTGCGTGACGGAGGCAGAGACGCTCCCCAGTCTGGATACAGTTGATCGATACAAGATGATGATTTTTTTTTTTTTCACTGAAGGCTGAGGGTTTCCTGCAGTCTGAGTCGACGGACCACAAACACATTTGCGTTGAAAAAGCAGAAATCACACAAGGTTCAATGGAATACTATTTCAGACAAAATAGGGGTTTGCTGCTGATTTTGAGACCCATTTCTCAGATCATTATTTATCCAAGTTGTTCTCGCCAAGATTTATTATACTGAAAAATCTGCTTTGCAACTTCACCCAAAACATTATAGGTTTCAATTTGTATGGCATATCCATGTCATAGAAATTGAGTTTCACACACGTTACACGCACTTGAAGGTTCCAACCACTTTCTGATAAGCACTGGTTTTCAGGATAATGTTCTATCTTCTTAATACTTTTCATTCATTTTTGAGTAGATGATTGAGTGGCTCTTTTTGAAATGACTTCACAATATTATTCAAATCTGTCCAAATGTTCAAGATGAAACCACTTCACAGCTAGCCCTAGATGTCCCCATTCAGCTTGTGAACTTAACGGTTGCAGGCCTACTTAGCAGCAGTTTACTGATTCACATCTGTGACCAAACTCCTGTGTGCACTGGCATCCTCTTTGTCACATGTGGCCAGACACTAGGAATGGCACTCTTAAAATTACAGCTTCTCTCTTCCCATTTCCTTCCTCGTCGTATTTTTAACTGGCATTCAAGGTCTTTTATGCTGCTTTCTCTCGTTTTTGGAAGAAATATCAACGGGTCGTGTCTCGCTCTCATGGCATTACAGGTTTATTCAAAGTGTAAAGCTGAAAATAATATGGTTGTTGAATTTATTTCATCACTAGTTTGCTGCTGGCTTTTCGTTCAACCTTTCAATCATAGAAAAAAGGAAGTGGGCATTTTTTTTTATTCCAAAATATTCGATTTTTCCCGCTACAAGATACAAATTTAAAGATACAAATCTACCATTGTGACAGTTTTTTTTTCTTTCTTTTTGAATTAAATTACCACAGTATCATGCTGAGTTTGTGTCCTTCCTCTTTCCTCCTGTTCACCACTTCACTCCAGAAAATCAAGTAGCTCTTTATGAACTGTTTCAAATATAGATCCATGGCTGCTGTTGTTGGCAAACGCCTAAACCACAGCAGCCCCTTCTTTACAGTCCTGTTCTCTCTCTAACCCCTAGATGTGGTTTTGGGAAGTCCTCTTGCCCCCACACATCCCCACTCTAAATGCTGACATCTCCCCAACTGCGCCATTATACACAGCGTAAGATAATACATGCCGCTATTATAGACATGAATTATAAGTACACCAATGCATAAACACAATAAAGATATGGCCAAAAACAAACTCATTAAATGTTATGTTCCGGGAACTATTTTCTTTCTCACAAAATAAAACGTGTGGCGATTAAGACTCAGTGGGATCAACTCGAAGCCAATACTTTGGGTTTGGACTCCACGTATTAAACCTATTATCGACTGTTGATTGACATTTTTGGAAACTCCAAAATCTGCAAAAGTCAAATAATTTTTTTTTTTTTTTTTTTTACACCAGTATTGTGCGGTTCTTGGAGAGAGCAATGATCACGGGAGTGTTACAGTGTCAACCCCCACAGAGACAAATAAAAGGTCACTGTGTTCAATCAATACTATGTGGTTCTGCGTCAGTGCTTCAGAGTAATAAGAGGTAGTGGAAAGCCCTGGGATCTTACAGTATACTTTCATTCAACCTGGATAACTACAGATTAGATGGCTGTTATACTGTCTTTATCGCTTTATTGAAAGTCATATTTTCCATCATCTTTTTATGGTTTTATATAGTGTTCGTATCTCAGCTTACTGTATGCTTTAAAATATTAGATAAGTAAAAACAAACCATTACTGTACTGTATTTTCCGGACTATAAGTCGTACCAGCCATGGCAACTGCCTGGCTGCACTGTTGACAAGCCTTTCCCGGAAACACGTTGTTCAAGCTCTCATTTTTAGCTTGCGATTAGCTTTTTTTGTTTTCTACAAAACCTTTTCACCAGTCCCTCACAAGTTTCTCGCTCATAATTGTGAAAAGCTATGATATAAGAAAAAGATTAACACTCAAATGAAAAGACAAAACAAAAGAAAACATAGGCCCTAAATGAAAAAAGTATGAACCAGGTGTGTCTGTTCAAGCTAAAATACTGGACTGTTACCTTTTTGAAAGTAAGTTCACTGCAATAGCCTGTATCCCATGCTATAAGATACAATTATGATGAGGTTAAACGTGCACAAAGCCAGACCTCACTTAAGTGATCACATCTGTATTTATCATGTTTGTATTTGACACACCCTGAGCCTCCGGTCTTTGCTATGAGCTCATTTGAGCAGTCCCCATTTATTGACCACAAACTTCTTTTAGTGGTTTAATAATAGACATTTTCACCAGACTGTGCATTTGTAAAGTTTCCATATAAACGTAGAAATGACAGGTTGTGGTCTTTTGCTAATCATGTTAACATAATTTATTCAGTTAATTAATATGTATGTATTGCACATTTAAAAACACAGATCGACTACTGCAGCCGCTTTCCGCAATCTAACACCAATAACATCAATAAATGATAGCATACGGAGGAAATAAAACAGTGGTATGTTGCATGGGACAAAACAATAGAGCATGCACAGTACTCTTTGTGACATCCCCGGATACGGACTTTGTTGAGTCAAATGGGTGTATGACTATTGGGGATTGAATATCTGCATTTATTGATTAAATACTCTTCTGTTTGGGCAGAAATTGCATAAAGTATACTGTGTCATTAATAATATTGTAACATGCACTTATCTGTTGGTTTCTGTGGTTCATTAATCAATCTGTCATTGGCTCCACACTAAGCACTTGCCTTGTGTTAAGAGTTGTATTGATTTTAATCTCAATCTCCTAATTTAGATGGACTGTAAAGAAATCACTCAACCAGATTCTTTGCGAGAAGTCTTGCCCAGAAGCTACAATAGCTTCTGTACACAGAGGTGCAGTCAAACCGCCAGAAGACAATTGATGTCTCCCCATAGTTTACTTAGTAATCTGATGTCTTTTTCATTTAGGAACAATTCAAATATTTTTGTTCCACTACTCTTATAGTTTTGGTCATTGTAACAGTTATACAATCAGTTTGCTTGCACTGTGAATATTTTGTCTATGAATGAAGGCCAAATGAAGAGGAGGAAGTTTCCATCAGATATGGAGTGGTAGCACATGATATTAGTTTATCTTATGTCCAAACAGAAACATTGTAGGTGTATTTATTGTCTGTGAATTCCCAGGGGTCTCCTCCCTGTAAAGTTCCTTCCTTTCCAAAATGAGCACTTATTGAGCCAAAAGACCAGTGTAATGTCCTTGGCTTTGGACTGACAGACCTGAGCTGGAGTCTGTACAACTCAGTTGTGGTGATATTAGGAGAGACATGTTGGGATCGAGAAAGCGGAGAGGCCTGTCCCAGGGGTTGTTCTGCCCTCATCTGCAAAAAGGTTGACTCTGCCAGCTGTTAGGGCTTAGGCTCATGTGTGTGTCTATTGCAGCACATCAAACAGCTGTCCGTGCATGTGGAGAAAGATGTCAGCGATATGGAAGAAGTATACGCCAAGACCAGACTCATTAAAAGTAAAATTTAGTGGTAACTACATTCAGCAAAAAAAGTATTTAGTCAGCCAACAATTGTGCAAGTTCTCCCATTTAAAAAGATGAGAGAGGCCTGTAATTTTCATCATAGGTATACCGTATACCTCAACTACAAAATGAGAAAAAAGAAATCCAGAAAATCACATTGTCTGCTTTTAATGAATTTATTTGCAAATTATGGTAGAAAATAAGTATTTGGTCAATAACAAAAGTTCATCTATACTTTGTTATATACCCTTTGTTGGCAATGACAGAGGTCAAACGTTTCCTGTAAGTCTTCACAAGGTTTTCACAGACTGTTGCTGGTATTTTGGCCCATTCCTCCATGCAGATCTCCTCTTGAGCAGTGATGTTTTGGGGAAGGCGCTGGGCAACACGGACTTTCAACTCCCTCCAAAGATTTTCTATGGGGTTGAGATCTGGAGACTGGCTAGGCCACTCCAGGACCTTGAAATGCTTCTTACGAAGCCACTTCTTTGTTGCACGGGCGGTGTGTTTGGGATCATTGCCACGTTTAATTTTCAATGCCCTTGCTGATGGAAGGAGGTTTTCACTCAAAATCTCACGATACATGGCCCCATTCATTCTTTCCTTTACACGGATCAGTCGTCCTGGTCCCTTTGCAGAAAAACAGCCCCAAAGCATGATGTTTCCACCCCCACGCTTCACAGTAGGTATGGTGTTCTTTGAATGCAACTCAGCATTCTTTCTCCTCCAAACACGACGAGTTGAGTTTTTACCAAAAAGTTCAATTTTGGTTTCATCTGACCATATGACATTCTCCCAGTCCTCTTCTGGATCATCCAGATGCTCTCTAGCAAACTTCAGACGGGCCGGGACATGTACTGGCCTAAGCAGGCACTGCAGGATTTGAGTACCTGGCGGCGTAGTGTGTTACTGACGGTAGCCTTTGTTACTTTGGTCCCAGCTCTCTGCAGGTCCTTCACTGGTGAATGACCTGTGGTTCTGGGATTTTTGCTCATCGTTCTTGTGATCATTTTGACCCCACGGGGTGAGATCTTGCGTGGAGCCCCAGATCGAGGGAGATTATCAGTGATCTTGAATGTCTTCCATTTTCTAATAATTGCTCCCACAGTTGATTTCTTCACACCAAGCTGCTTACCAATGGCAGATTCAGTCCTCCCAGCCTGGTGCAGGTCTACAATTTTGTTTCTGGTGTCTTTCGACAGCTCTTTGGTCTTGACCATAGTGGAGTTTGGAGTGTGACTGTTTGAGGTTGTGGACAGGTGTCTTTTATACTGATAACAAGTTCAAACAGGGGCCATTAATACAGGTAACGAGTGGAGGACAGAGGAGCCTCTTAAAGAAGAAGTTACAGGTCTGTGAGCGCCAGAAATCTTGCTTGTTTGTAGGTGACCAAATACTTATTTTCCACCATAATTTTCAAATGAATTCATTAAAAATCAGACAATGTGATTTTCTGGATTTTTTTTCCCTCATAGTTGAGGTATATACCTATGATGAAAATTACAGGCCTCTCTCATCTTTTTAAGTGGGAGAACTTGCACAATGTTTGGCTGACTAAATACTTTTTTCCCCACTGTAGCTTTATACTTTTAAATCACACATTCCCCTTCCATTACTAAAATTCATACTTGCATATAAACATAGCAATTTAACATAATGGAGTATTTATTATTTTTTATGACATTGTTTTTTGTAGGTTGGATATTATTATTGCGGCGTCTCTGTGGTTTTAGGTTTTGTATTATTTACTCCAGATGAAACCACAAACTAAAGCCAAGAACTGCGCTTTCATTTTCTGTAATTGTGTAAAACTGTCCTCAGCAAAGCAATAACCTCAACACTAACCTTCAG
Organism: Proterorhinus semilunaris; assembly: GCA_021464625.1. Lineage (NCBI taxonomy): Eukaryota > Metazoa > Chordata > Actinopteri > Gobiiformes > Gobiidae > Proterorhinus > Proterorhinus semilunaris. The sequence goes on along the minus strand of CM038355.1, from coordinate 3,965,436 downwards.
TTCAGTGGTGGGAGTCCAGCCAAATGTAAATGTTATTTTACTTACACAGAAGGTTCTAGAAACCATTTGGAAACAAACCGTGCAAATGGAGATCTTCCAAACTAACTGATCATAATCTCGTCTGCGATGCTAATTATTTCATGGTCCAAAACACAGTTACTCAATGACACAAGACAGACAAGACAGGTGATTTACTGCGGCAATTCAAGTGAAGAAAACACACACAAGTAAAAAAAAAAGGCATATTCATATAAATGTGCCATAATCCCGAACTCTTCCGACTTTAATTTGTTTCTGCAGACATTCTTAACAATAAGGAATGACGATGCAAAAGTATGTGTGGTCATTTTAGACACTGGAATCCACCTAGAGCCCTATTGTAATTTCAGCAGCTCGGCTCGGTGTACCTCCGTGTTTGGACTTAAGTCATTTGGCCAAAATAAACACACATGTGCCGCAGTAAACCTGAAACTGAACCAAAGCTTCATTTATCTCTATGCAGCCATAACAGTGTGGCCACTCCCACCACCAAGACCCTCAGAATCACCAGCTCAGTCAGTGCCCGTTGCTTTGTGTATACACGAGTGAATTAGTCAGGCCCAGCTAAACAGAAGAGAGCTGTGGAGAAAATATCTTTGCATTTAGCCATATGCAGTGCCGCATATGCTCTTCCCCCTTATGGTTATGACCCTATTTTGGTGACAATATTCAATATGAATAAATAAGACAACGTAAAGTTTACACTTGCGAGACCCCAAAGACTAGCCTTTCCATTACCAAGGCATTGGTTAATGGGTGACCTAAGGAGAAAACAAACGAACAATCAAGTAGCTTTGACCAATCTAAGAAAACATGCTACAACACCTGCAGTGGCACTTATGGCCTCTAGGGGCATGAGTTACTTAGTTCCATCTTTAAAATAAGATTACCATAAGCATGTCTTACAGCCAAACAAAGAGAGCTGACAAAAATCACTGGATAGTTGTAATTGTTTATTTGGCTGTCCCGCATTTGCTCTCCCACACACACTCTCATTCACACACCAGTACTGTATACACACTGTTGGCACAAAAACAACATGCACTGGCCACCAACCTTTGCACTGTATAATCTCTGCCACTTCTGCCCCATGGGGTCGTGTCAAGTGGAAAGTAGGAATACAAACCCCAATTTATGGTCCATATAATGCTTCTTTAAAGACCTGCAGATGAGGAAGGGTGCAACCTTGAATGTTTATTGCTGCTTCTGATGTATTTAGAGTTTCCCTCGATGAGAAAAAACACGGCGTACTTGTTGATGGCCTTTTGACTTCCGTGCACCTGGTAATGTCCCAAGTCTGCCAAGCTGTTTCCTGCGTTTGGGATGTAACATGCTAACTGCCACACTGGGGGGTCATGGAAAATGCTTTGAGCTCAACCATTTCATCTTTTCCTTCCAATGTTCTAACATGCCAACGAGCCAGTTTTCTTTCGCCAAAACCCTAATACTGCGATAGCTTTCATACCATTTATGAAGCCCAAACAACTGGGGTTTTCTTTAAATCATTCTAAACATATTTAGGGAAAGATATAAGCTGGCACCGCGTCAGGTATACATGTGCAGCTATTTTAAACTGAACTCAGGTGACCCACATGATCTGCCGGTGCATGTAGTTTATCAGCACCAGATGCAGGTCTCACTATTTAGTGTGTACTGCGCCGACTGTGAGGTTTAACAGCGGTCCAGAGATGGGAGCTTGGCCTCTATTTGTTTATTTGTTTATTTGTTTATTTGAGCAATACACCTTGTGCTCAAAAGGAGTGGGCTGAAGCAAAAAGCTTATGAGCCCCCACCCCCAAGTGCAATAAAATAAAAAAGAACATTTCAAAACATTACAAGCAGCTACATTCGTACAGACCAACTTACAAACTTACAACAACAAAAATATATGAACTGTTTATATAATTAATTGGAACAACGCACAGCTACAACAACGATCTCGTTTCATATACGATGTCTAATACAAAGCAAGTCAAAAAATGTGTTCCTTAATATATTTCTTGCAGATTTTTACCCGTGATTACGAGTTACTTTTATGGTATAAAGGTACATTAATAGATATTATAATCTGAGATCCTGATGCTTTCCAGTTGTCATTACCATTCTTAGTATAATTTTAATTTGGGTTTAATTATCATCATCATTATTATATATTTATTTAATTAAGTTATATGTGAAGTATGATGTTCCTGCATAGTGTGGTGCATTAAAAAGCCAGAGAGTGGGCCAGTTGAAGAGGGCAGTAGCTCCCCTTCAACAAACCCCCACACGGCTGCCCTAACAATAGCTGCCCTCTATTGATTATGCATTTATCAGTTGTCTGTATTGTTGATATCGGAGAAGTGTTTAGCTTCATTCATAATAACAGAGCAATAACCTCAGACACTCTGCCTAGTTTAGACACTTTATTGTTGTCCACTGCAGCAATCCAATCCAATGGACAATTGATAGTATCACAAGTTGGAAAAAATGATTAATAAAAAACAAACAAAGAAATATGTAAATACGCAAAGCCCCTGTTTACTCATTGGATTATTAGGATAGGAATACAGTTTATCTTTTAAGAACCCTTAAAAGCTGCGCTGTTTGTTGGTGATGATGCGCCTTTAGAGAAAATTAGGAACATACTGTCAGATTTGTTTCCTTCTGCAAATCAATGACCAGAGGCAAAATAGGTTGATGAGCCAAAGTTTGATTTATCTGACCAAAAATTGTCTATTTGCCCTCTTCATGTGCAGTATCAGTCTCAATGATTCACTAACACACTGAAAAGCCTGCCGGAGAGCTGCTTGGCCATTGTAGCTCTGGGTGAATGGGTTTAATTCAAGAAGAATGAATTTCACTCAACAAATCAATATCGCTTATATCACAGAGTGTCTTTTATGAGGCCTAGCGGCTGTTTTCATGCTACAACTGTCCCTTTTCCCACATTTCCTTTTTTCTTTTATCCAAAACAATAACTAAGCTCGACGTGTGAACTGAATCTTGACTCCACACAAATTAGACAGATGAGATCCCCAAACCATTTTTCAAAATTGGTGTATCACACAGGCGCAGTGCTGGAGCCGATGGAAAAACAGACACTGCCAAAAACTGTTCTTGTATCATTGTTTTGTGGACAGGCTCGAAAAACTCATTCTTCACTATCACATTCCTGCAACCGCCACCACCACATGTGGAGCTATCAGTTCAGTCCAGGACATAACTGGATATCACTTGGTGCGCAATTGAGCACGTACAGATGCAAACATTTAGGATACCTTATACAGTGTGAAAGAATATTCAAAAACCAAATGCATCTACGCTTCACCGACATTAATTTATGCAATAGGCAAAATCCTGCAGTTGTTGGCTTTCCTGATCAGGAATCTATAGCTCAAAAAAAAAAAAAAAAGGACCATGGGTTCTGCATTAGGGTTGAGAGATGGGTCAAACATAGTGAACCAATTATACTAACATTAAAGTTTTGAACCTTGGTTAGCATTTTAGTGTGAGACTTGGCAGTGAAAGTCCACCTCATTTGACCAATAGAATGAAGAAAGCTGTCAAATTTACCTATGTGGCAATTTTGCCATTGCCAGTGAGTAGACCTCAACTTACCAGCAAACATTTGGACACCTCTGGCTTAAACCATTAAACCTTAATTTTGTATATTTTAATTTTTTGTTTTTGTTTCTAAATGTAAGTATTTCTGTAATATTTATGTTTTTTTTTTCAGACTGTAGTTTGTTATTTTCTCTCCATTATTAGCACTGCTCCTGTGGGCACCCGAAAACCCGCCAGTTCAAAGCGACACCTCCAGCTGCGTCTTCCTCCATCAAACACCATCCTGATCCTTAACGTGACAACCACAGGACGTCCTATAACAACAAACTTGGTTGACCTCACCAGACCTCAGTCCACTTCTCATATGTACACACGATATACATGAGTGTCTGAGTAGACACGTGGTCTGGTTTCCATTAAAGTGCATTGGGGAGAGAAGTGTTAGCTTGTTTTAAAGGCCTCGGTGCACAAACTGTAATTTACGAACGGGGTGAGGTCAGTGAACGCATGGAGGAGCTGTTTGGCACAAAACGATGACCTAAAACACAGGGCAAAGTTAGGCCTCATCAAAGCACTACCGTTTCAACTTGCGGTGCCTGTTAAAGGGCTTTTTACATCGAGGACATTTAAACATGTGCATTTATTAGTTAAACTTTAAATAAGGTCAAGAAAGAGTTCAAAAGCAAACTAAAAACATTGGTAGCTCACTACACATGCCAATTTGCCCATGGACAATATTTGGAATATAGTCTCATGAAAATGTCTGAACTTTAAAACAAAGGGAAGCTTTATGGATTACAATGTTCTGACATAGATAATGATGTAAGATGTAACACACACACACACACGCCTAGCTTCAACGGGCACTTCGAAGCTAGGCAGATGTACTAAATATGAGGATTACAGAATGATGAGGGCATTACTTTTATTGTTTAAAACTAAATAAAGTTATATATCATGAACTTTTATATATATATATATAATGAAATTATCTGGATTCTTTGTATGAAGCAACACATGGGTAATTTTGGTGGTACAGCGATTGGTCAAACTTGCCTGGCTTTGTATATCAACTCTTTTTGAAACTGTGCAGGGCCGATACACTGTTGTCTATAACTCACTGAAACTGTGACAGTTCAACTGGAATGTGTAACTGACAATGACAAAGTGCTGCCGCCTCACAAAGCAATGAGAGATCTCATGCACAAGGGAGAGACTGTTGACTAGAACACATCTCCTAAAGAAGATTGTACGACCATAAACAATAGTCATGTCAAGCATAGACTCATGCATGTGTTGATTGCATGAAAGTTTGTCAAGTGAAGTTTTAGATGCACGAGAGATGAGACGTAGATTTATATACAGCAAGTTCTCTGAACTTCTCCCTACTCCTTTTGAGCTCAAGTGTCTTGTTTTGTCCTTCTGCAGCAATGCTATGCTGCTCAAATGAATAAATAAATGAAATGAAAATGAAAGAATTATGAAGAATATAATTACAAGCAACACTTCAAGCTCAAACTCAAGAAGCAGCAAGATGCAAATGTAAAGCACACTGGCAATACAGCCCTGTGATCAGCTTGAGGAACAAGTGGTTTAGATTAATACAGATCAGTCTGAGCTGCACAGGAAGGATTTTTGTGAGTTTGTAAAAAATGTGCGTGACATAAATAAACGTACAAGTTCTTATTATGCAAAGACAGAAAAAAAGAAAAACAAAACTGAAATAGACGATAATGTAAAACAAACTTAAAGTCACATTCTAATCATTCTCATGTAGTAATTCAGTTTTTTATTTTTTATCTGGGTGCATTAGAGTTCAGATGAAGCCCTGGGACTCCTACATCATTTTGCCTTGACATAAAAAGTGTTCATGAGATTCATGCGCTACAGTACTTTCCTCTGACGAAAACTTGAAATAGCCCTTAATCTGATGATTTGTTGGTATAAAAATGCTTCACTTGGCGCAGTAACGCAGGGTATTAGCAGCTAATGCGTGACTCAAAGCTTTTCAACTGATTTTTCTCTCGGTTCCACTTCGTACAATCTGAGACACCTAGTTATGAGAAGAGGCGGTGAGCTAAAGGCTAACAGGGACAGGCCAAGAGGAGCAGGTTAGTTCAGGTCATGCAGAGAAGATGAAGATGATACTCTCTTGCAAATCAAAACCACCTGTGTATTTAATAAATGTAGCAAACATGTTTTCTCCTTTACGTCGCTGGATAGATCAAAATGTTGTGAGGGTTTGGAGGGTTAACGGCACCATGTATTGCAGTATAATGGGCACCAATACACATTTTGTTGAGATGAGAGTGAAGGAGAATGATAAGATTAAAACTGACAATTTGAGATTGACCTCCAAAACTCTGGGTATTCCTTAGCAGCCCTATTAACTCATATTTCTTTCTGTATGTATTATTGCACAATACACTTCACATTAGAGGAGGCATTGCGTGCTTTTGGCTCGACGTTGGAATGTGATCCGAAGATCCGAAACACTTGTTACCCCCTGCATTCTTTCTCTTCACCACATCACACAATATTATAGGCTTTTGGCGTTTGCCAGATCTGAACAATGCCGGCATGTTAGTCACTGAGGCAGATGGACAAAATGAAAGAAAGAACAAGAGTAGCCACAAGCCCCTTGTTAAAATAACAGCGCTCTGCCATATTATGCAGCCGCAATCATCACAGTGGGCCATTCAGGGCCTTTGAATCCTTATCAGCCGTTTGCAGTTCTACAGTACGTTTGGCAATAGGTGTTTCTCCATAGGTGCCATTGTATTTATTTAGTAATAGCTTAGCGAACTTAAATACTTGTACAATCTTTGAAAGTTGAACCATTTTAGCAACGTACATTTTTTTTGTTTCAGAAGGGGTTCTTGAGGTTTCAGTACCATATTTTCTTATTTATTTTGTTTGGTATATTTTGTTAATTTTCTGTCCCTGATAATCTATGCCAAAATGTAATTCAATTATGCCATGTATGCAACGTTTTCCTTTTATTGGAGGAAAAAAGAACAATTAGGAGGTTACTGTAAATACAGTAACCTCCTAATTATTCTTTTGTTGTTAACCAAATTTTGGTTACTACATGTTACCGTACACACATTTAGTTAACATATGTACCCTATTTTTTGAATTGTTGGCTTACCCAATTCGACTCTATGAACTCAAAATGAAAGTATATTACATTGTTACAGATTATTACAATTAGCTTCAACAAGAACTCCCGTGTTGGTGTTTTATGGACCATTCGGGCGCCTGGCTCTTGCCAAGAGGTGCTTGAATAGTCATCAAAGCCCTCTCAGTGTTGAGTTTACGGTCTAAAGTGGTCTGCGCACTCTCTCTCACACCCTCAGACCCACATGTCAGCCATATTTTCACTTCACCCACATACAAAAAAGAGCTAGCCCAGCACAACACGCCCATAACTATCAAAGAGGTGCATGTTTCAATCATTTTCCGGTCTTTGTTGTCACACGGCAGTCCCACGAGGTCTTAGATGTGCAGGAAATGAAGCAGGTGAGTTTGTTTCTGGTGGTGATTAAAGAGGTTGAAAAAAAAAAAAACAGGGTGGAAAAAAGGGGATAAAGTTTGACAGTGTAATTACCTAAAGCAATGGCATGTGGTTAGGATCAATGCCACACGTGCACAACAACAGGCAGCTAATGGTGGAAGAGAAAACTCAAAAGTCAATGGAAGAAAGGGTGTAATGATGAACACACTGAAACTGTGTACCCGGTCAACTAAACCACTCTAAGGATCTTATTGCGCGTTTCCAAGTGTAAAACGCATTCACAAAAATGACCACGATCAGCTTTTACTGTCAAACCTGACAAGTTCCAGTTTCCATGGTAACTTCTAGGCTTTTATATCATCTTGTGTTTGTCATTTGGCTGGAGGGAGACTGTGATTGAATCTGTAGCGCGCAGTGGGCAGTTTGCTGTATGTACCTCTGTATGGGGTTTCATATAATCATCAAGTAACCGATGACAAGCAGATGTCAGTAAGTTGTTTGGAAATGGCCTCCTGTGCAATTTAGGCATCACAGAAAGATGAGTGCTTAGAAAGATGAGTCTTACCCAAAATAAAAGTAATGGTACTTACATCCACCACTTCTCAGAACATCCCAGAGTTTCTCAGGGACAAAAGAAGCCGCTGTGAATCATTGTTGACTCATTTTTTTTGGTGGTTATGTTTAGTGACACATTTTTTGTTTTTGGCATACATTGTCCACCTCCTGGTCTTTTCGTTTTTGGAATAATGTTTTAAATCCTTGAATCTTCCATCTGGTTAATCTTTCCACAATATTTAGCTCTTGTCTTTGTGATGATGACACTTATTATTTTGGGGCATTTGTATTTCTGACTTCTCCAAATTTGACATAAAGCATTTAGGACACAGGTTATCCTTTTCAACATCGCCTTGCTGTTGTTCTCCATGTCTCTGAACCATTATTACTACAACAACTGTTACTTATCTACAGCTTATTATTTGGTAACTATTTGGTGATGTTTTCAACCACATCTTGATCACTCTCTTACACTGACACTGCTCATTAAAAGTCCTTGGTCTTTAAACCCCTTTAAAACCAACTCTTCTGTGCCGTCAGACATCAGGCCTGCAGTGTGTTGCTTTGAAGTGAAGCTTAGGCTAATTTTTTTATTTATTTTTTACCTCTTGGTGCTCTGTGAAGGGAAGATAAGCTGTGCTACCGCTCAGGAGGTAAGGAAAGCGCTTCAAATAGTTCAATAGATCATTCAAAGATGTCTTTGAGAGAACAACATTGTAATAAAGTTTTAAAAAGCTAAAGAAAAGTTTTAAAAAAAGTAAATTTTTCATTAAACCCCACTGCAAAGCCAAACTTTCTCCTGTTTACAGCAGACCATAACAAATCTGACTGTTCTAGTTGTATCTGTAAGCTCTGACTGCAGTGGATTACCTGCCCTTATTAACAAATACCTGACTCTTTTATTCCCCGAGGAAGGAGACGGAAACTTTCATTCTACTTATTAGACTTAAAACCAGCAGAGCTTATCATTTTTTTGTTACATTTTTTATTTATTTTAATGTAAATTTGTGAGATCTTAGGATTTTCTTTTTTTAATACACTCATTACAATTGTGTTACTATACGAGGATTCCTGGGAACTGAAGGCTTTAACTTGGATACACAATGTACAAAAGGAAACATAAACATGAACATATATGCAATATACATACTGGCCTAACAAACTTGCTGTAAGGCAAGGCAACCTTATTTATACCGCGCATTTACCGCGTACACAAGGCAACTCAATGCTCAATGCGTATGACTTTAGAAGAAGATTGAAAAATGTTTTTGGCAACAAAGATTTAGAAGAGTGGTATGACATATTTCACAGGAAACTCTACAAGTTTCCAGCAGTTGAATTGGGCCTGATGGCTAATACTGTATTTATGACTGTCGTCTTGTGGAGCCTGTGTGCACATGTAGAAGGCCCTAAAGCTCCCCAAAAGCCAAGTCTAATAAACATCAGGCAGTGTTTATGACAACTTCAACTTCTGACGGGGATTTTGTGTTTCTATTTGTTAAAGGAGGACGCTAATTGCTGGTTTGACTGACTTCCATGACAGCCGTAACCACAGTTTCTGCAAAAGATTTAGCTTGGGAGAGACTGGGATAAGTTTTTGTGTGCTCGTAAACACTGTCACTCTGTCTCTACACCCATTTGCTTAATAGACTTTGAGATAAAACATTCATTCTTATGACAAAACAAACCCTGTCTTTCCCACACTATGGAAAACGATGGGCAAGGAAAAGTAAGCAAATGTGTTTACAGGCACATTTCATGCACAAAGCAATTCAAAGTGTCATTATATACAGAAAGAACAAAAACAACGATTATGGAATACGTAGTGTATGTGTTGTTTTGTTAAATTATGAAAAAAATTGTTTTGGCTAAACAATCAGTATTTAGTTTATTTGTTTATTTGAGCAGCAAACACTCTGCTCAAAAGGAGTGGGCCGAACCAAGAGCTTATAAGCCCCCACCCCCAAAATCAATACAATTAAAATCATCATTTCACAAGAACAAGTAGAAGCATTGTTGTTGCCAAAGGTCCTGATTATGCTATAAAATTCTGTCCTGTGAGGAAAGCTTGTTGAAATTAAATGTGTACTTTACAGACATAACATATTTTGATATACTGATAACGGAAAACACTTTTTACATGGTATTTTATTCATTTACGTATGTGTACGTTTGTTTGTTTTGGTTCTCGCTGCGAAATTTTTCAAGTCGGAAAGACGATGAAACACACCAAGCAGTAAGCCTAAATATATCACATGTTATGGTGACCCAGTTGGTCTTTATTGTGTACTGTCATTCTAAAACCGTCATGTGTGATTGCCATATCCTACAAGAAAAAGTACTTTGTGTTACTTTTTAAGATTGTTTGCAAACCACCCACCAAACATTCAAACCTTTATAGCTTAACCCAGTGCTAAATTTCCCACAGCTTTTTAACCTTGCTCCTTTTGAATGGTCTCTCAAACAAACACGCCTCCGTGCAGCTGCCACCGTTGAGTTTCATCTTAATCGTGTTTATTATTTCTTATACGACTAACTCCCATCGTCTCCATGGAAAAACTCTGTGTCCTAAACCATTCCTTGTCTTATCCATTGAGCCCAGTTGCACCAGAATAGCCGTGTATACAGTGATTACAGAGCTCCGAAATCAGTGGTCACTCTGATGTGGACAAACGGTGGGTATTCCTAAACTGAGTTGCAGATTTTTTGGTTTTGGTTATGCACACACACCACCTTGTTTTTCCATTTCGGGTTATCTGCACGCAAAGGATCATGGGAAATTCGCTGACCAGTGTCCCTGTGTACCGGGCACTCCATGAGAATGACAAATGGACAGCATACTCAAACCATATTAAATTGCCCGAGCATTAAGCTTGCAGTAGCTGGGGCATAAGTCTTTAATGCTTGGAAAATTCAGAGATAAAACATCCAGCGCAGCCTCTTAAAATGAAAAATACCCCACTGCCACAAGTTTAATATTGACAAATGACACACTTCTCTAACGTAAAGCAGATTCCAACAAGCAGTAAAAAGGAAAAGTCAAATTATGGGGGAACTTTTGAAGAGGGAAGTGTGGCCCTAAGGGAGAGTGGCTCACAGTCAGCTGTACATCTCCCTCCCAAATTCACACCTTTAATGACAGTTTAAAGTAAAAAAACGATACCAAAAATTGTCTAAGAAGAAAATATGTTTTTTTTCTTTTTTTTAGAAAGGAGTAAAGGAGGCCATATCTTTCGGTCCATCTGTACCCAGCCTTACGTACTCAACTCTATGTCCATTTTTATTTAAGACTTTTAACTGCTGGGCTGTCTGTACATATATGTGTCTGTGTGTCTGTGTGTGCGGGTGGTGGGGTTGTAGTTATTTATGTATATTTACTGGTGGGGACGATTTTAATGATTTTTAAGCACTGTAAAGCACTTTGTGTTACATTTTGTATGAAAAGCGCTCTATAAATAAAGTTTGATTTGATTTTATCTATCTATAAAAAAAAAAAAAAAGCTGGTTTGGGTGTTAAGACACAATTTGCCTCCCCTAAACAATGCTTCTTAGATCAAAAGAGCACCACCAGAGCAATAAATGACAAGAATCAACCTGTTTCAGAACAAAATATATTTTGAATAGTAATACTGGCTTTGTGTAAACATAAAACAGGTGTCACTATGGCAGTTCTGATCCTTGCTCTCAAGAGGAGTTTAAATGGGCCTCCGCTCGTTCCTACCCGGTTTATCATTATCGAGAAGAAATCTCGGATGAGAGAAGTGTGAAACACTCAAACAATCCAGTCCAGCTGACGTCTTTGAAAGCCTTTATTGCTACAAAAAACCCTGGATGACTGAGAGCCTACATTAACAACGCCATAAAGGTTAGCCGTCAGGCCTAGTCGAAGTTTATAACTGTTTAACGTTCTCCAATGGTTTGATGAGCCAACAGTCTTGTGGCAACTGATGACATTGTTTTGTACTTCACAATAATTCTTCAGTTATTGGCCCTTGACCCTTGTTCTTGTTGAATTATTAATATACATATTTGTCATATTAGGCTTTAGTGATTATATATAAAACTGTGTTGATGTAATCTGTGCTTTTGAGGTTCATTTGAATTTGGCGGACATTCTGTTGCTGTCCCATTGTTGTATTTACGGCTAATCCACTGGGGGGCAGTGTGTTGAAACGAGGAGTCAGATAGCGCAGAAGAAGTGACGATAAGACATCCCAAGAGCACTGATTGGTTGGGGAGGACACACCTACTCCTTTGTAGCTCGACCCTCTCCCCCGAGCGGTCATGGAGCTCAGCGGAACAGATGTGTTTTGGTTGTAATATAGGGAATAAAACAATGATTTTTGATTTTAATAGACCGAGCCTCCATCCTTTTGTCCATAGAGTAAAGAATGCGCTTTCAACATTCTCAATGGGTCTGAGAACAGCCAATGGCCCAGCGGGTCTCCAACTGTGCAGCGTCATATCCACTTGTTTGGTCAAGTAATCCGCCTACCTCCAGATTATCCAACGAAAGCCTTGCTCCACTTCGACCCCGGTGCTGCTGGATGGAGACGGTCTGCTCTGCCTATGATTATGGCCTAAAAAAATGAACTTCTATATTGGCCAATACATAAATGTAAAGCTTCCATTATACAAAAAATGTTCAACTCCCCTGTGGTGTGTGTCACTTTTTGCTCCACACTGTGCTCTTTGTTTGGCTCACGGCTCCGTTCCAAGAAACACCCTGTTCCCGTGTCCCCCTTTCCAAACTCACCTGGACAAGAAACTGTGCAAGAGCGACCGTTTATGACTTCCTCCTCAGTCAGAATGGTTTACAAAGACGGTTTAACAAATGTCACACAACCTCTTGTGTTTCCCTGCGTCTGGTAGAAATCAATGTCTATTGGGAGCGCATGTTTGATGGTGAAAAATGGCCATGAACTGCCTGTTGTGTGTTTTTTGTGTTGGCGAAGTGAAGCGTAATTGAATAAATATGTCTTCCAGAAAGTAAGGGTGTTTGGAGGGCGGATAAGGCCAAGTAAATATTTGAATTGCCATGCCATGAGGAGAGAAAAGAGTTGAAGGTAAGGGCCAGTTTACTCTAAAACCCTCTGAAACGCAAAAACAGTTCCGGCGCTGTCTTGCAATGGACAAGAATGGTCTTGTAGGCCCTCTTGTCCAAACTAAAAATTCTTCCAGTACTTTCTGACCTTTTCTAAATGTCTTCAAACTAAATTACCTCTTGGCCAAACTCTAACCTTGACTGCATATCTGCGCGCTTAAGGTTTAATAAAGCAGACTTGTTTAAAAGGTTTCGCAGTCATTTCCCCCTGAGTGACAGAACGTTTCTAAATGTCAAACCCACACATAAACTTGTAGGCTCCTGTCAGTCTCCCACTCTGATCGGTGTGGAGTCTAGACCTAACCTTATTTGCTCTGTTTCCTGCGCACCGGACTCTATCTAAATGTGTTTACCCAGTGATGCGCCCTCTCCAACTGTGCATGTCCTTCATCAGCCTGTTAGCCTGTGCGTGATTCAAACTTGCACGGCTGGTTCACGGTCTTGTGATGTATGGCTTCAGAGATAGCAGCTTGATAAAAAGGCCAGATGAATAGCCCCCATGTCTGATAGGACAGTGCAAGGCCACAGTGAAAGAGGAGGCTCCAGGACTGAAATAGAATCTGTCTGAGCATGTTATTCAAGAGCATGTTGAGTTGTTGGTTTTGTGGTCTCGAGGTGCACCAGGATGATTTGGATTAGTTAGTGAGTATCATTTTTTGCACAACTCCTACATTTGTTATGTCACTTTTCACAGGGGGTGTATTTTTTGGTGATCAAAAATAATTTCATGTCATTTTTCATATAAAGTGAAGCGTTTTTGGGTGTCTTGAAAAGCGCTATATAAATATATATATAAATATATATATATATACTCTCTTGGATTATAAATTTAACTTTACCTCAACCTCCGCGGGGGGTCTCTTTTTCCTCCAAGCTTGGGTCCTCTACAAGGGGCCTGGGAACTTGAGGGTTCTGCGCAGTATTTATGCTGTTCCTAGAACTGCACTTTTGTGGACCGAGATGTCTAATGTATTTCCTGGGATCTGCTGGAGCCACTCCTCCAGTTTGGGGTCACTGCCCCGAGTGCCCCAACGACCACTGGTACCACTGATGCCTTCACCCTCCATATATATATATCCATCCATCCATTTTCTTCCACTTGTCTGTTGCCGGGTCGTGGGGCAGTGGTTGGATATAACAAAGTCTTGAGATGAACTTTTGTTATTGACCAAATACTTATTTTCCACCATAATTTGCAAAGAAATTCATAAAAAATCAGACAATGTGTTTTTCTGGATTTGTTTTTCTCATTTTGTCTCATAGTTGAGGTATACCTATGATGAAATTACAGGCCTCTCTCATCTTTTTAAGTGGGAAAACTTGCACAATTGTTAGCTGACTAAATACTTTTTTCCCACTGTAACTTTAGAAAGCTATAAAAAAAAAACATCACGCTAATATAAATAAAAAAAAATAAAAATAGCTAACACATTTTTTCAAGTACACGTCAAACCTCCCACAACGGAGGGTCATCAACATAAAATTTGTCAGGTAAACGTTTTAACACTTTATCACAGAGCATGTTTAACAAAGAAATCTAAGGAGAGCATGGCAATAGTAGTCGTTTTTTTTCTTCTGTTTTGTATAGCTGATATCCAAGTACCGGTAATAGATTCATGAACTCAAGTAGAAAAGAACTTGTGTATTACTTTTTGGACAGTGATGTTTTCTATTATCTTAGAAAAATATCCTGCCCATGTCTTTTCTTAGCCTTTATGGTCAAAAATGAGAACGCATCTTCAAATATGGACATAATATGTGCAGCCCATTGGTGGAAAAAGCTCCAAAAACCTCACTCAGCGCTCTGTTGTAAACATTTGTGACCAGTGCTAATGGTTGGGAAATCACCTCATTCTGTGATTATTGTTGTTCTGCAGTAGTGAGCCGATCGGGAAATGTAATCACAATCTCCCCCTCAAAGCAAATAATCAAACTATTGCAGAGCACTCGGACACCGAGCCTAAATTAAACTCCCTAAGTAAATACACATTATTATCAGCTCCAGCCTCTGTGTGCAGCCTCAGACACGACCGGAGCTGAGGAGAGTTTTTACTGAACACTGTCCAAATGTTAAGTGGATATAGGTTTCCAGAAGTTAAACATTGAGAACTAAATTATGAATACAGACCTGTCTGGGATAAAGCAATTTATTATTTTCAGGTGTAATAATATAAACTATATAAACCGATTTAAATCTCTTGATTCCAAAAGTGAGAAGACTCAAATGTTATACAAAAAATGCGACATCAAATAATAATATTAAACAAATAATTATTAATAATGTTTTAACACCAAAATGGTTTACTTCTAAGATTGTATGTGCTTTACACTGCAGTCTAAAGTCTAATGCATCTGGATTTGTTCTATTTTGAGCTATGGAGAGGAAATCATAATTTATGTTTTTCTTCAAGTCATTGCTAAATGAAACACTGATGTAGATGCTTCACTCTGACCCGGTGTGACAGCACAGACTTTTCCCAAACCAAGTCAGTTGCAGGTCATCAGAGGGGTCCATGACCTGACCAACATGGCTGTCCTCTGAGGAAGTCCTTCTGTTCCACCAAAGTCAAAGTCCCAAACTCCATTATCTGCGTAGAATAACACTTGGTAATAACAATAAATCGGACGCATCTATTCCTCAACCACAGCGACTTATCTTTGCCGACGCACTTGACCTTTCCCCCTCTTCCTCTTCCTGGTGCACAGGACACGCTCTGCAGCGCCTCACCAAGATCCAGGTCTTCCCTTCACACACAGCGGCATGAACAGGAGAGAAAGAGCGGTCTCATGAAATTGCATAAAGGAAGGGTGTGTGTGATGTGTTTTGGTGAAAACATCCGTAGATAAATACAGCATAAAGCCATATCAAGTCATAAAAGACTTTTGAAAGAGAGGTCTTAAATCAACTTGGGCGTAATGTTTGGTAAGAGCTCTAGTTATTGCTCCTGACCCTTGCACAAGACAGCTGCACTTGGATCGGCGACTTGTCGCCCACTGTCGATTTGTTTTGAAGAATGGGACCAAATAGTTTGTCAATGTGCTTAAGGCTCACAAATATAGTCAACACAAAGGTTGTCACTGCTGATGTTGAAAGACATTGAGTTTTCCTGTTCTATTCTTTAAGGTATGGTTAAGGTGTACTTTATAGATCTCCGTATCTGCATTTGACAGAAATGAAAGAAAGAAAGTAGCGCTACTGTGCCGCTTCACAGTGATTTAAACTTAAATCCAAAAGGAGACAATATGGCCAGCGGGCTTCTTGGCCACCACTTTGCACAATCTTAGTCTCTCAATCATAAGTCAACCATTAGATGATTGCGCAGGATTGTCCCAATACTGTATTCCTCTTAAAGGTTATTTGGTATTTGCTGAATTTTGCCAAAGCAGAAAAAACTTTAATACATGCTGGAGGTGTTCAGAGGTGAGACCCACTCTTTCCCACGATGGCGCAGTGGCTGTCCCGGGAGTGGAAGGAAGCAGAGGTCAGTGACTGCTTTTTGCACCACAATCACATTCATACCCCCGTCACACCCCTCCTCTTCTCTCACACACACAGATTCAGGAAGCCCCAGTGCCCCTAGTGCAGTGGATGGGCTCATACAGGAAGCTCTCGGGCCATGTCCTGTTTGTGGGACGTCTGTGTCAGAGGGACATTGTGCGATGGAAAAGGCATTTATCAGTTATTCTTCGAGTCTAGAGTGGGATATGTTTTCTGAACATGAATACACTAAAATAAGCTAAACTATTTATATGGATACAAAATATGATATATTGGGGGATTTGTTCAATGAAGAAATTAGATATTCATTCACTAAGCCTACTATATTTAACTATAGTATTGTTATCGACAATAAGTAAAATAAAGAAATCAAAATTGAGTAGGCCTTGTCAGCCTTATGGATTTCCCTTTGGGCAAAAGTTCCCACGCGATATGCAATGGTCCAGAAAATGAAAAAGCGTAAACAACCAAAATAACAAAAGAAAAACGGAGAGATGACTGGATCATTGCAGCAAATATGCAGTTCAGCGATGTCCAGTCTGCAGCGGTCAGGGCCCAAATTAAAGCTGTATGAAAAGTACAAACAAGTTTTATGTGCCTGTGACCTGCCCCAGCAACACAATAAAAGTTCACAGTTGCACGGGTTCTTATAGAGAGTTTACAGATGGTGTCACAGCAGCCAAATACGATTTACATATAGCCTGCATTTAATAATTACTTATTGCTGTATTTTTTTGCTTGACAAAAATTAGCATCTCCCCCTGTAATTTACCCACGCATTAACATTTAATGACGCATCAATCTGTTTACAGCTGCACAATCTCCTGCAGGTTGTGCTGATATAGTGCGTCTGTATTCCTGCTTGGGGCTTTTTCTTTTTTCGATAAACCATACCTTCTGATATAGGGGCAGGAAGGTGGCTGTAATGGAGACATAAATTAGCGAGCGGGGGGAGAAGGCGATGACATGAGAGATGCAGGCTGCAAGTATAGACTATATCGGGACTGCATTTTCATGTTGTTCAGAGGGAAAGCTGATGACTGGGGGAAAACAGCGGCATTAGGTGAGCTGTAAACTGCATCATCAGGAACAGAAGCCAAACACCTATAGGGTCATACATCACTGAGGATGATATTAAAAACAGCTTTACGTTTGTTAATGTGGCACTGTTTGATACTTTGAAAAGTGTGCTGTTGATTTGTAAGCACAAGTGATGCATTGAAAAAGTGTGTCCAACAGCAAAACCATTTTGTATTAGACATAACAACTAACTGGATTGTAGCTGTATTGCAATCATAAATGTATCCTTCTGACCAACTACTTAATATTTAGACCCTATTCATGGGATTCAGTTACATGACGTGGCCTCAATTTGTAGCACTTTTAGTTTGTTGTTTTCTAGGGCTGCTAAACTGTCATAACTTGAGACTAGTGGCAACAAACTCTACCACCCTATCCCACTGCAGACCGGGTGAACCCCACGAAGTTTTGGAGATGCTCTGATACATTTTTGTGTTTGTGAAGGCTCTCATTGATCCAGGGAGTATCAATCCTAGAAAGTTAAAGAAGAACTAAGTAACTCATGCCCCTAGAGGCCATACGCGCCACTGCAGGTGTGCATGTTACAGTTTTTTACTCATTAATCGTCCGTGAGAGTAAATACTACGCTGACAGAAAAGACAACAGGAGAGAGGGATATTGTACATCCAATTACGCAATGGAGATATTTTTTTTTCACTCAAACTAGCCTGCATTTAGCTTCGCCTGTTAGCCTGTTAGCTTCTTCTTCGTGATTCCATCAGTGTGTATTGTTGGCTCCAACCCAGAGGCAGGAAAGTTGCAATGGTGGTTTGCTGGCCAGCGACACCAGGAGGAGATGAAAGACCCCCCAATCATCCCATTAACACTTGTGTTACCCCAGAGGTACTACGAAAAGGATTTATTAAGTTAAACAGGTTACTTAGTACTGCTTTAAATCATCGACTGGACTGGGTTTTGGTAAAATTGAGGACATTTCACTTCTAGTCAAAAGAGCTAAGAAGAAGCTTCTGTGACTAGAAGCGAATCGTCCTCAACTTTACCAAAACCCAGTTCAGTCGATGATTTAACTTTTCTACAATCATGCTTGTGTTATTTCCTCGCTGCTAACACATCGATATATGGACATCATGTATGGACACAGCATCTCTGCGAGTACCGGAGATGTAGTACTTTTTTTTTTGTATAAGTTCCTTAACATAACGGCGGCACGGTAGCACAGCGGTTAGTGCTCTCGCTTCACAGCTAGAAGGTCCCGGGTTCGATTCCCACCTGGACAGGGCCTTTCTGTGTGGAGTTTGCATGTTCTCCCCGTGTCTGCGTAGGTTTCCTCCGGGTACTCCGGTTTCCCCTACCACCAAAAACATGTACAATAGGCCGGGATGAATGATGTGAGTGGTTGGTGGTGGTCGGAGGGGCCGATGGCGCAGATTGGCTGCCTCGCTTCCGTCAGTCTACCCCAGGGCAGCTGTGGCTACAATAGTAGCTTACCACCACCAAGTATGGAATGAATGAATAGTGCAATGTAAAGCGTCTTTGAGTGTCCAGAAAAGCGCTATATAAAACCGATGCATTATTATTATTATTATTATTATTATAACATGAGGTTCAGGCCTTGGCTAATTTAGCTCTTGAGTTCTTGATACGACCGCTACACTTTTATAAACACGCTTTTAAAGGAAGCTAAATGCTTTCAGAATTATGGGTGGGTCTATTGATTGGACATTGCTTGGAAAATATGGAGGATTGAAAGTGCCACAATTAAATAAATAAATACACAATTAAATAATTAAATAAATGTGTCATTAATTAATTAAATGTTTGATTAATTAATTAAACATGGAATTAAATAAATAAATGCACCATTAAATAATTAAATAAATGTGTCATTAATTAAATAAATGTGTCATTAATTAAATAAATGTGTCATTAATTAATTAAATTACCAATGATTCTGTGTAAAAAAAAATATAATTATTTATCTATTTAATTAATTATTTCATGGTCCTGTGTTGCAGTGTTTCATGAATTAATTGTATCTGTCAAACTCGCCCATCAAAAGTTGTGGGCGGGCTAAAGCCTGGTTAACTCAAATCTAGTCTAATCCATTGCTTTGGCCTGAAGTGTTTTTTTGGAAACATGGCGGCTACGCTGATGGAGGACCTTCATGAGGTTTCAAGGGAGTTGGTGCGAGATATTTTAGACCTTGCTGAGTATGTGGAAGCAGGACCTGCAGCCCCCGAGCATATACAGAATAAAGCGGAGGAATTTATTGAAGTTCTTGGAGTTATTTCCGCACTTTCTGACCAAGGCATTGACCGTAGAGTGACCGAAATTTTAGAAGAAGTACTCTACAGGGGTGCTAGTCGGAATGTGCCGTTGCCTCAATGCCCCGGTCGCAATGTACCGCATCCATTGGTCTCAATGTCCCGAGCGAATGGTCTTAATAATTAAACAGCTGTTTTATCGGAGACTTTTACGTTAAAAGATACCGTAAGATAGGGCTCCACATATTAATGACATGTACGCGTTTTATGCGTCACATTTATGCGGTTTATCAACATTTTGAGATAAACGTAAAAAGTGCAAAATAAGTCTACAACGACAAGAGAGTTTGTCTGTATGATCCGCCAGCGTGAAGAACCACGTAAGTGTGGTTGCCTAGTTACACTAAAGACATTAGTGTAATAAGTGAACATGTTTTTGAGATACTGTTGTGTTTTGCCATATATGTACATTTTTTAATTTATTATTTAAAGCTAGATAACTAGTTGGCTATGTTACCCAGCTAGCAAATGTACATTGTATTGAAAACTGTTCTGTTTTATTGACTTTGTTTTTCTTTAGGTAGAAATGTGATTGGTTTGTGTCATAAAATAACCAGTCATGTCACCAGATTTGAAGTAAACATGTTCATAATCAAATGTGATGGACATGATGTGATTCAGTGAAACAGCTTTTTCCCCTAAAAAATACAGTCATGACATGCCATGTCCTTACCTTCTTTAGACTAGGAAATTCTTAATACACTGAACAATTCTAAGAAAACAGCTGTTTAATTGCCGGGACATTGAGACCAGGGTGCGGGACATTGAGACTAGGAAGTGGTACATTGAGACTAGGGGTGGAGCATTGGCGCAGTGTGGGCATTGAGGCAACGGTACGTTCTAATTCAAATGGCGGATAGCTACCAATCTAGGCGCATTTACCGCCACCTACCGGGCGGATGAGCGCTCTTTACGATTATTGAGAAACAGCGGAAACAGCAGATATTAATTTAAAAAAGTTATTTCTTGACATCCCTTGATGGAGTGATCGAGGCTTGTGTTTAGTTGTTTTTGCTTGAGTATTCAAACCTATGTAAGGGAGAATAGCGCCACCCAGCGTATCGGAGTATGTTCACTAGTCTGCATCAATCCATTATTCTGGAATTGATTTGCCTTGACTCGATGAGCAGGATGACCAATCAGGTGTTAGGACCCACCCCTCAAACTTTGATGGGCGAGTTTGACAGATAAAATTAATTCATGAAACACTGCAACACTATGGAGGATTGAAAGTGCCACAATTAAATAAATAAATACACCATTAAATAATTAAATAAATGTGTCATTAATTAATTAAATGTGTCATTAATTAATTAAATTACCAATGATTCTGTGTAAAAAAATATATATAATTATTTATCTATTTAATTAATTATTTCATGGTCCTGTGTTGCAGTGTTTCATGAATTAATTTTATCTGTCAAACTCGCCCATCAAAGTTTGAGGGGTGGGTCCTAACACCTGATTGGTCATCCTGCTCATCGAGTCAAGGCAAATCAATTCCAGAATAATGGATTTACGCAGACTAGTGAACATACTCCGATACGCTGGGTGGCGCTATTCTCCCTTACGTATGTTTGAATACTCAAGCAAAAACAACTAAACACAAGCCTCGATCACTCTATCAAGGGATGTCAAGAAATAACTTTTTTTAAATTAATATCTGCTGTTTCTCAATAATCGTAAAGAGCACTCATCCGCCCGGTAGGTGGCGGTAAAACCAATGGATGCGGTACATTGCGACCGGGGCATTGAGGCAACGGCACATTCCAACTAGCACCCCTGTAGAGTACTTCTTCTAAAATTTCGGTCACTCTACAGTCAATGCCTTGGTCAGAAAGTGTGGAAATAACTCCAAGAACTTCAATAAATTCCTCCGCTTTATTCTGTATGCTCGGGGTCTGCAGGTCCTGCTTCCACATACTCAGCAAGGTCGAAAATATCTCGCACCAACTCCCTTGAAACCTCATGAAGGTCCTCCATCAGCGTAGCCGCCATGTTTCCAAAAAACACTTCAGGCCAAAGCAATGGATTAGACTAGATTTGAGTTAACCAGGCTTTAGCCCGCCCACAACTTTTGATGGGCGAGTTTGACAGATAAAATTAATTCATGAAACACTGCAACACAGGACCATGAAATAATTAATTAAATAGATAAATAATTATATATATTTTTTTACACAGAATCATTGGTAATTTAATTAATTAATGACACATTTATTTAATTAATGACACATTTATTTAATTAATGACACATTTATTTAATTAATGACACATTTATTTAATTATTTAATGGTGCATTTATTTATTTAATTGTGGCACTTTCAATCCTCCATAGGAAAACACTAACAAACTCTACAAATGTGCCGGGCGTCTGACTTCAAATCAGAAAGTGACTCAACTTGGACTCAAACTCGGACTTGAACTTGTATTGGTTATCATTTCATGGCTGATTAGTGCACAGGGTAAGGTTAGTTGACTCTTTTTGTTTTCTCTCTCCACCTCCACCAAACATCCCTGTTTGACCTTCATTCTTGAGCGTATGAGATCAAATTCCCGACAAACGTTTAGCTAATGTTGGGAGGCTGTTTTCAGTTGAGGACTGCCAGATGGACCAAAGCCAGTGTCTGAAGTTCACCCGCTGAGAGACGAGTTTAACTTCTCTGTCAATTCAATGACGCAGTATAAACGGCACCACTCAAGACACGGTAAGAATACAAGATCCAGTGGTAATCTTGGCGGAGTGAACAAGATCATTTTTTTGGATGTACTCTTAGTTTTGTATTTGGAGCGGCATATACACATATCTGTGGTTTAAGACAGCATTTAATTAAAGTCTACTTTTTTTTTGTTATTGTAATGCAGACGTTACTTTCTTAATAATTTCTTTCTTAACCTCTCAACCCTCACCTGAGCCGAGCGCATTTTCTCCAGTTTGGCTTTACCCAAATCTAAAAGATGCTCGGAAAAAAAGCATCAATATAGCAATGAAAATGAGGATGAAAACGTGACAAAAAAGCGACAAAAACGTAACGGACAAAAGGCCACAAAAAAGCGACAAAAAGGTGACAAACACGTGACAAAAGCACAACAAAATAGCGACAAAAGAGCAAAAAAAATGTAGCAAAACACGAGAAAAATAAAAAAAGGAGAAAAAAAAACATTAAAGAGCAACAAAAACACAACAAAAACCTACAAATTAAGCCATACAAAAGCCACAAAAAAGTGACAAAAACGTAACAAATAAGTGACAAAAAGCGACAAAGAAGCAATAAAAGAGCAACAATAATACAATTAAAAAGTGACTAAAGAGCGACAAAAAGGTGACAAACACGTAATGAGAACACAACAAAAAACGAAAAAAAATACAAAAAAAACAACAACAGATGAATAAGCAAAAACGCAAATAAAACACAACTAAAATGTGGCAACGCAACAAAAAGTTAGCATAAGTTTTGTAGGCTTTAGCTTTCAAATGAGGCATTACACTGTTGCTCTCCAGTCGAAAAGCTTTTAGGTTTGGGTAAAACCGACCTGGAGAAAATGCAGCTCACGAAGTGGAATCTTGAATGTAAAAATCATGTGCGCAAATTGTTGCTAAAGCCGTGAAAGCGCACAGTATTTTTGACATTTCTTTTTTGACTTGACTTCAAAATCTGGGCATTTTTGGAAAAGCTCAGCCACTCCTTAATAACAATGTCAGTTTCCTCTTCTGTCATATCCAACTCAGAGGCTTTCCATTTTTAGTCCAGCAAACCTCATCTGTCAAACACTAAAACAATGCCATGTAAAAGTACCACAAAAACTAAAAAGGCAACGGCTTCTCCAGAGGAAACCGCGCGACTGGAAACCTACTGCTTTAATGCACACAAAGACACACACTGGTCGACAACAACCAACAGCGATCGCACATTGGGTCCGACGTGCGCTCACTTAACTCGCTCTTTTATGGCTTCGGCAGAAACACATGGGAGCTGCTTTGGGAGAACAGCCACAGTCCCTGAGCCAGAGTGCGGTTGCATGGCAGGGAAACCGGCCACAGAGAATAGAGGCTGTAATAATGTGCCTAAGAATACGCTGCAGGCTCACACAAGGACAAGTACTACTCTGGTTGGGACCGGTGAAAGTAAGTTAGAGTAATATTGTTACGATGCTGGAGTGTCAACCGCAAAATATTTTGATAATGATACTGAGTAAGATAGTGGGATACACAGACTTTCTTCCATTCGCATGTGTTGTGAGACAGCTTCACTGACCCGATGGCCTAAAGGTTAACCCCCATCTAAACCGAGCACATTTTCTCCAGTTTGGAATGAAATGGTAAATGGTCCCAACTTATAAAGCCCTTTACAGCAAGGGACCAGTCACCCATTCACACGCTCATTCACACACCAGTGTGCGCAGTCACTGGAGGCAAGGTGGGTGAAGTGTCTTGCCCGAGGACACAACGACAGTGTGCATCTTCACGAGGCACATTCACTTCATTCAGCTTCAAACCCCCGACCTTCCGATCACGGGACGACCCGCTCTACCAACTGTGCCACCGTCGCCTCACTCAAATCGAAAAGGCTGTGACTAAAGCGAAGATAAAAGCACAACAAAAGACGACAACGCTAACACAAATAAACAAGCGACTAAAACACGACTAAAAAGTGATGAAAAAGCCACAAAAGAGTGACAAAAACATGCTGGAAATGCAACAGTAACACAATAACAAAGCAAAAAAAAAAAAAAATCACGATTAGTTTTCTATGTCTTAGCTTTAAACTCTCCAGTTGAGAAACTTCTAGATTTGGGTAAAGCCGAACTGGAGAAAATGTGCTCAGTTCAAGTGGGAGGTAAGAGGTTAAAAGGTTCATATATATTACTATTTAGTAATGGTTAGGTTATCGTCAGTAGGGTTTTTCTTCTCCTTCACTTTTTCACATTTTGATTTGTTTGGGTGTGTGTTTGTGCTGAGAGAATACGCCTTTTGTTTATCTGTGTGGCACAATGGTCCTTTGCTTCATGGGAAAAGGGAAGCGCGTTCCTCTTTTGGCTCGGGGTTGATGAGTAAAGCTGACCTCACCTCGTCCTGACGCACAGGAAGCCGGGATCAACATGGCCGACACCTGTCCTGGCAGCGACTCGCTTTACACACACTAGGCTTCTATATGTAGAGCAGGAGTGAATCAAAGTTCATATGCCCTCAGTGGTGTGTGTGTGTGCGTGTGTGTGTGCGTGTGTGTGTGTGTGTGTGTGCGTGTGCGTGTGCGGAGTAGGATAAAATACAGATGACACAATGATAGTAATTTGAATGGAATAAGTCAGAGTGGAAATAGAGCATTAAGGCGTTTCTGGTCGGAGCTGCCAGGATACACAGGAGTCGGATAGTGTTGCTGCCAGTAGAAATTATTTTGGCCACATTTTCCAAAAGGATGCTGCCCGTACTGTTATTTTTAAGTGAATACGGGTCTTTTGAAACCAGAAGTGGAAGTAACCAATTATACACAATTATGCATGAATTCAGTTTAGTTGCTTGAGATGAAAAAAAAAATTCACATGTCGCAGTTTTTCCACTTAACCTCTTACCGAGCGCATTTTCTCCAGTTCGGCTTCATCCAGATCTAAAAGCTCCTTGCCTGGAGCTCACAGCATATAGGCCAGGGTAACGCCTCATTTGAAAGCTAAGACCTGAAAAAAAAAAATGAATTGTGACATTTTTTAAGCAGTTTTGTCTTGTTTTCGTATTTCACGTCGTGTTTTTGTTGTTTTCTTCATCACTTTTCTTCCTTGTTTTTTATCACTTTTTCGTTGTGTTTTTGTCGCTTTTTTATTGTGTCGTCGTTGCTTTATCGGTACGTTTTTGTCGCTCTTCTGTCGCTTTTTGTTCTGTTTTTGTCACTTTATTGTGGCTCTTTTGCCTTTTCATCACTTTCTAATCATGTTTGCGTGTCGCCTGTTTGTTGTGTTTCTTGTCGCTCTTTTGTTACTTTTTTGGCCACTTTTTTGTCGTTATTTTCATCCTCGTTTTTGTTGCTGTTTTTTGGACGCATTGTTCAAGGAGTTTTTGGATGTGGGGTAACGCCAAACCGGAGAAAACGTGCTCAGTTCAGGCGGGGGGTTAAGAGGTTAAAACATTTCATAATGAAACCCCCAAGCATAACAATTACTACAACATCTTTTTGTTTGTAGCAGTGAAATATGGAAAGTATTTTTGGTCTATTACACGTCTTTGCAGAGAAAGATGTCAAGACAAGACCAGCATGTCAGACCACTCCATTAGTGGCCATTGATAATAAATAAATGGCCTCACGGCTGTGGGCAAACCGCTAACATGTTTTACATCACAAGGAAGACGCTGATGATTACAATTAGTGGAGGATAAACGGCCGGGGTAAATGTTTTCTGGAGGGGAAGGGAATGAGCACAAATCTTATCCAAGAGTCGTGACATGTTGTAAATCTTCATATTTGCGTTGTGAACCGGGGTTATCGTTGCGAGTTTTGAGGTTACAGAGGGAGGAACTGACAAACAGGATGGACGGTGGAGCCAAATAAATCCACGGACACATTTCGCTGTTAAGGACGCGCGCGCTCGACAAAGGGGACATTTTTGCTCTTGAACGTGTGCGGTGGTGCCATAAATCTCAGCCAGTGTGTGCAGCCCCTCCTGAAGTGACACCCATCTGCTTCTGGTTAAGGCAGTGTATAATTGCAAAGCTGTGGCAAGTGCTCACACAATACTTTTGATGCTCTGGAAAAATAAGAGACCACTGCAAGGGTTTTACTTTTTCACGCCCCTGGCTTCAATGAAATTATCAAATCCGAAAGTGTCATTTTATTGTTGAAAACTGCAGTAATGTAGATGAGTGGTTTTAGTCGCAAACGTCCAAAGGTAAATTGTGCGTTTTCTTGGTTGAGTATTTCTTACGTATCCTTTAATAACCCTTTTCAAATAACAAATGACGGTGTTTATCTTGTGAGATCTTTACGAAGGCCTATCACAGCAGTTGATATAAGATACTATTCAATAAATATAAGAATAACAATGTATTTTTTTTTTGGCTTACTGTTTATCATCAGTGCATTCAGTTTCCCCCCTTTCTTTTTTTATAGGATTTATTGCAATAATCTTGCGTCTCAATACATCAAAGTTAAAATGTTGTCACTGTGACAGGCCCAAGTTCACGCTTCACAAAACAAGTTCTGTCTTGTGTTAAAAACGTTCCAGCCTCATCTAAAATGTTTTAAATGTGCACTGTTAATTGAATATTGAAAATCTAATCACAATTTGCAAATCTAATCACGCTGTCCCTTTTCATTCTCCTCCAGTATTGAGGCGGATCAATCATGCATTAGATCACAGCGATGAATACTTTCTTTGATCGTAACTCAGTGGAATGTTTTCATAGTATTTGGTCTAATCTGAGTTCAGGCTGAGGGTGAAAACGTATGAGTCGAATAAAGCTCATATCTCGTCACAGTCATGCTATCATCCAAGAAGAAACGCATGTCTTTACAGCAACAAAGTTTAATTCAATAAATATGTTTTACAAATGATCAGCAGGGCATTGGTCAGGCAAAACTCAATGCTTCAATTTTTCAGGTTTACTATTATTTCATTGATTCATTGTTCTTTATCTCCAAATGTCCCTTGTACTTAATATTTCATTGAAAACTTGTTTTTTTCTCATAATGTTGTTTTAATATCTTAATCCTAGCTTGATTTATTTAGCTTAGAACACAAAAACAAGGCCAAATTGGTAACTAGTTTATTCAACTACTAACATTTATTCCAAAACCTCCTCTAAGAACAAGCTTGAATTGCCCACTATGAATGAATGTGGTAAGCCGTACCATGCTTTGAATTTGTCAGTGCACTCTTGTCTCACTGGGTGCAGTCTTACTCTTGACCACTAGTTCTTACGTGACGCTCACGCCACTGTGCAGCACAATCATGATAAATGATTAATTCCCCTTGGGACGGCTGCGGTTGTTTGTATGCCAAACTTTTAGTGCCGTGTTTTGCATGCTGATCTTTTCAAAAGAATCTAGTGCTGAGGAACTGTCATTGTCCCATCACTCAAACAATCTATCAGTAGTTTGGGGGTGCAGAAAGAGCTTATATACGCCAAAGACCTACATAAGTGCTGGAAAACTGACTCCCATTCCTACAGTTTTGACCATTTCTAATACGTATTGATTCCGTAACATAGACAGATCCTTAACATGGCAGGGGATGTGTGACGGGGCGCCAGTAACTCCCGCGTCACTCAGACCCCGTGTGCCTTTCTCTCTCCCATGGCCCGGGAGATCGCGCGCGCGGAGTGCGCTCACTCTTCCCCCTGACTGTCCCCCCCCCTCTCGGGCTGCGCTCATGTCCCGCGGTTGTGCATTCACGAACTATCCCTCTGTTAAAGACTGGTTCTCCCCGTTGTAGCGCACGAGGGTGCAGACTCGTTGCCTACACACATCACATTCATACTGGACACGCCCACCTGTTGCTGCTGCTGTCTGCCCGTCTGCCTCTGGTAGTGTGACCAACCGAGGCGCTTCCTGGTTGCGTGTTAAATAGCGCATTGTGGCGCGCTCTGGCAACCAGCTGGTCACGGACTGAACCATTGTGTTCATATTGTTTACTTGTCCTGATTTAGTGAGTTATTGTGGTTAATTTAGGTTGTCATATGTAGGGCATTGTTGGTCTCCTTATTTCTGTGTAAATGTTTCTATTGTTTGTTTGTGTTTGGTGAATGTTTAATACCCCCTTCAATTATTGTTGGTTTGCCCGGGGGAGGGGCTAGGGGGTATTAAAGGGGAGCATTTGGGCTCTGCGAGAGAGTTGGTTGTTGGGACTGGAGATGGCACTGTGTGGCTGCCGCAATTTCTGTAAATACTTTGGTTTCATTTCATTTATCACTGCACTGTATATATTCACGCACTGAAAAATAAAACACTGTGGAGCGAAACCTTCGACCTTGCCATCATTTTGAAGTGTCGAGAAACGAACCCGTGACATATGGTGTCAGAAGTGGGATGGCTGGTCGAAAAAAACGCCGGTCCATGCAGCGCAAGAGAGAAGAGGAGGAGGAGTTGGAATCCCTCAGAGCGGAAGCGGATGCCGCAGCCTCACAGCCATTGGGTGAGCTTCTTGGTCTAATGAAAGACTTTATGACGAGCCAGCAGAGCAGAGAAGAGGGGTTCATCGCAGAGTTGAGAGAACTCAGGGCGGTGCTGCCATCACCTCTCCCGGGTGGACAGGCTGAAGTGGCCGGGCAGGGAGCCGCAGCATTTCCCCTGGCACCTATGGAGTCTCTGTCGCCAGCGGAAGGGGTGTCCATGAGCCCTAGGGTGGGTCTGCCTACACCCGCTCCGCGACGGCTGCGCAGTCCACTGGCGGACTCTTCCAGGGTTCAGGATAGCAGTCGAGAGGACTCAAGGCTAGACGCCAGACCCTACGGAGACCCCAAGATCCCTCCATACGTTGCTGGGGAGGATATTGAGAACTACCTCCTACGCTTCGAGCGCATCGCCAAGACGTGGGGATGGCCACAGGGTGAGTGGGCCTGTCGCTTGGTGCCATTGCTCACTGGGAAGGCGCTGGAGGCCTACACGGCGATGGACGAGGAGAGGGCCCATCTGTATCCGGACCTGAGGGCGGCGCTCCTGGCTAAGTTTGACATCTCGCCGGAGACATATCGTCGGCAGTTCCGGTCCGGCATGGTTCCACCAGGAGAGAGCCCAACAGAGACGTACCACCGCCTGAAGGGGCTCTACCGTCGCTGGATTCGTCCAGAGCAGCACACGAAGGAGCAGATCGGGGAACAGGTCATCCTGGAGCAGCTCCTGCATGTCCTTCCTGCCGAGATCCGCACCTGGGTAAAGGAGCACGACCCGGTGGATGGGCTAGCCGCCGCTAGGCTAGCTCTGCAGCACATCAACGCCCGGAAAGGAGGCCCGGCTACAACCCCAGGCGGATCCAGTCGCCAGCCCTGGTCGCAACCCAGAACAACCGCTAGGACCAGCGACCAGCCGCCTGGGACCTTCAGCACCGCATTCAATCAGCGCAGCACCGGTATGGAGCTCATCTGTTTCTACTGTCAGCAGCCCGGACACAAGGCGGCCGTCTGCCCCATCAGAGGAGCTAAACTTACTGGTGCCTGTTATACTCCCCGCGCTGAGGATGTGAATGCTGTAGGGAGGCGGCAGCAGTTTAAGAATGTCACCATTAATGGCCAGCCTGTGACCGCGCTGGTAGACTCTGGCAGCTTTCTGACCCTAGTCCGGAGGGATTTAGTGTCAACTGGGTGGGTGGATTTTAGCAGGCAGGAAGACATTTTGTGTGTGCATGGGGACAGGCATTCTTACCCCACGGCTGATCTTACGGTGGTGGTGGATGAACAGCCGTATCTTTTGACAGTTGGGGTGGTGGAGAAGTTGCCTGTTGCTGCTATTCTGGGATGGGACTTGCCGGTGCTGCTGGATGTGCTGTTGGGAGAGGGGGACCAGGACAGTGACTGTGGCAAGAGTTTGTCAATTCCTGTGATCACCAGGGCTCAGGCAAGAGCAGGGGTGATGGCTGACTCAGTCCCAGACCCGTGTGCTGGACCCTTTTCTACCTTGGATAGCAGCTTGTTCGAGGGCGGTACCAAGGGCCCACGGAAATCGCGCAGCCAGCGGCGCTTTGAGAAAGGTCTGGTAGCCAGGGGGCCGGACTGTAAGGAGGGTATTACAAAGGGCATGTGGGAGGTACCAGAGGACATTGGGCCCTTACAGCAGGAGGATGGGTCTCTCAAACCTTTATTTCATAAGGTGGTTGGGGGACTGGACTCGGCAAAAGGGGACAAGGAATGTTTTATTACTGATAATGATGTCCTTTATGCAGTGGCTGACGGTGTCAAGCGCCTCGTGGTTCCTGTGCCCTGTCGCCAGATGATCCTGCACTTGGCACACACCTTGCCGTGGGCGGGTCATCTGGGTCGCAACAAAACATTTTTGCGTATAGCCTCCCGGTTCTATTGGCCTTCCATGTATGCAGACGTTCAAGAGTACTGTAAGACCTGTCCAGTCTGCCAGAAAACGTCTCACGTGCGCAAGTCCGACCGTGCCTATCTCCAACCGATGCCTGTGATCTCCACACCATTTCGGCGTATAGCCATGGACATTGTTGGCCCGTTGGTAAAGAGCAGTCGGGGCCACCAGTATATTTTGGTGCTCTCCGACTATGCCACCCGGTTCCCTGAGGCGTTCCCACTGCACACCATCACTGCCCCTGCGGTGCTGCGTTGCCTTGTACAGTTTTTTTCCAGGGTCGGTATCCCGGACGAGATTGTGACGGACCAGGGGACCAACTTCACCTCCCGACTCCTGCAGCTCTTCCATCGTCAGCTGGGGATCTCGCCGATCAAGACGACCCCGTACCATCCTCAGACGGACGGCCTGGTCGAGCGGTTCAACCAAACGCTGAAGAAGATGCTGCAGAAGTTCGTGGCGGACACTGGACGTGACTGGGATCGCTGGTTGCCCTTCTTGCTGTTCGCCTACCGTGAAGTCCCTCAGGCGTCCACCGGGTTTTCTCCGTTCGAGTTGCTGTATGGCTGGGACGTCCAGGGGCCGTTGGACCTGCTATTGAAGAGTTGGGAGGCGCCTTTGTCTGCGGCTAGTAATCGGGGTGTGGTGCAGTTTGTGCTCGAGATGCGGGACCGGTTGGCTCAGTATCGGGAGGAAGCGGAGGTCAACCTACGCGCAGCCCAACAGTCCCAGAAGGCTTGGTACGACCGCCAGGCCCGATATCGAGAATTTCAGCCTGGCCAAAAGGTTCTGCTGCTTCTGCCATCCTCCACCAGCAAGCTGCTCGCAAAGTGGCAGGGCCCTTACACAGTCCTCCGTAAGATGGGTCCGGTCACTTATGAGATCCACCATCCGGAGAAGAGGAAGGCTAAACAGACGTACCATGTAAATCTGCTGAAGGAGTGGAAGGAGGCTCCTGTCCCGGTTCCAGTGGTGTCCCTGTTGGTGACGGAGGTGGACAGCGAGGGGGAGGAGGAGGAGTCCTTTGTTCGCTACGAGCCTGCCGCACCTGCCCTTGACCATCTCTCCGCCGTCCAGTCCGGTCAGCTCAGCGAGGTGTTCCAGCGAGTGTCCAAGCTGTTTGCTGCCAACCCGGGGAAGACGGTCCTGGTGGAGCACGTCGTCCGCCTGAAGGAGAGGGGTCCCATCCGTCAGCGGTCCTACCGGGTTCCACAGCACCTGGTGGGGAAGCTCCTGACGGAAGTGGAGGAGATGCTGCGCCTGGGGGTGATCGAGCCATCTCAGTCGGAGTGGTGCAGTCCGGTGGTCATTGTGGTGAAGAAGGACGGTTCGCTTCGCATCTGCATCGACTTCCGGAAGCTCAACGCCATGTCGGAATTTGACGCCTACCCGATGCCCCGTATCGATGACCTGCTGGAGAAGATCGGCCGGGCCCGATTCATCACCACCCTCGACCTCTGCAAGGGCTACTGGCAGGTGCCTCTGGAAGCGGCCAGTCGCCCTTACACCGCTTTCCAGTCGCCTGCTGGTCTCTTCCAATTCACCGTGATGCCCTTCGGATTGCATGGAGCGCCGGCCACCTTCCAGAGGCTGATGGACCGTGTCTTGCGAGGGTGTGAGGACTGCAGCGCTGCCTACCTGGACGATGTGGTCATCTTTAGTGACACCTGGGAGGAGCACTTGCAGCATCTAGAGAGGGTCCTCAGCCAGATTCAGAACGCGGGACTAACCCTGAACCCTGCCAAGTGTCAGTGGGCCAAAGAGGAAGCGAGCTACTTGGGCTACCGACTGGGACGTGGCGAGGTGCGGCCGCAGATGGACAAGGTGGAGGCCATCCGCAGCTGCCCGCGCCCTCGCACCAAGAAGGAGGTGAGGTCCTTCCTGGGTCTTGCGGGTTGGTACAGGAGGTTTGTTCCGCAGTTCGCCACCATCGCCGCTCCCCTGACGGCTCTCACCGCGAAGGACCAGAGAAATCCTGTTGTCTGGAGTGAGGACTGCGAGACTGCGTTCCACACCTTGAAAACCTGCCTGTGTACTTCACCCGTGCTGAGGAGCCCCGACTTCACCCAGAAGTTCTTGGTCCAGACCGACGCATCTGCCGTGGGGCTGGGAGCTGTCCTGGCCCAGGGTGCTCCTGGAGAGGAACAGCCAGTGATGTACTTGAGTCGCAAGCTGCTGCCACGTGAGACCAGGTACTCCACTGTGGAGAAGGAGGGCCTGGCCATCAAGTGGTCCCTGGAGAGCTTGCGATACTACCTGCTGGGAAGGGAGTTCGATCTGGAGACCGACCACCGGGCTCTAACCTGGATGAACTCCATGAAAGACCACAACAGCCGTCTGACCCGCTGGTACCTCTCCCTTCAGCCGTTCCAGTTCCGGATCCGACACCGGGCCGGCAAGCTCAACGTGGTAGCGGATTATCTCTCGAGGTTGCCGCACATCGCCAACCTCAGGGAGGAGGGGGATAATGTGACGGGGCGCCAGTAACTCCCGCGTCACTCAGACCCCGTGTGCCTTTCTCTCTCCCATGGCCCGGGAGATCGCGCGCGCGGAGTGCGCTCACTCTTCCCCCTGACTGTCCCCCCCCCTCTCGGGCTGCGCTCATGTCCCGCGGTTGTGCATTCACGAACTATCCCTCTGTTAAAGACTGGTTCTCCCCGTTGTAGCGCACGAGGGTGCAGACTCGTTGCCTACACACATCACATTCATACTGGACACTCCCACCTGTTGCTGCTGCTGTCTGCCCGTCTGCCTCTGGTAGTGTGACCAACCGAGGCGCTTCCTGGTTGCGTGTTAAATAGCGCATTGTGGCGCGCTCTGGCAACCAGCTGGTCACGGACTGAACCATTGTGTTCATATTGTTTACTTGTCCTGATTTAGTGAGTTATTGTGGTTAATTTAGGTTGTCATATGTAGGGCATTGTTGGTCTCCTTATTTCTGTGTAAATGTTTCTATTGTTTGTTTGTGTTTGGTGAATGTTTAATACCCCCTTCAATTATTGTTGGTTTGCCCGGGGGAGGGGCTAGGGGGTATTAAAGGGGAGCATTTGGGCTCTGCGAGAGAGTTGGTTGTTGGGACTGGAGATGGCACTGTGTGGCTGCCGCAATTTCTGTAAATACTTTGGTTTCATTTCATTTATCACTGCACTGTATATATTCACGCACTGAAAAATAAAACACTGTGGAGCGAAACCTTCGACCTTGCCATCATTTTGAAGTGTCGAGAAACGAACCCGTGACAGGATGACTGCAGGTCTAAATGAGGATTACGGTCAAAGCCAAAACATACATCAAAACTGTTCGAGACTTAGAAACCAAATCTAATTAGGACTAAACCATCTTCCCTGCTCAGAATTAGTAGTAGAAGGAGGAGGAGTAATGACCCTGCCATTTAGGTATGAATAATAATAAGCCATAAGGTATAAACACTTAACATATTTATATTTATAGTAACTACAGCAACACAAACATCCCCAGTGTACAAGTCTCAATTGATTATTGTCCTTGCCAGGCAGCTCCACCCTTCACGCCTCATCTTCACCCTCCACTTACTAGGCTCACACCTCCCACGGCACTGTCTGCTCCCCACCTCCCCAGCTTCTCTTCTCTCCCTTCTCTCCTCCGCTCTGGTTCAGTGATGCAGGTGGGGAGGCTTGACCTAAAATCTGGGGTGATGAATGACTGTTGTCGCGCTGACGTCAGCAGTCCTCTGTGTATGTGTGTCGGCACCTAACCCAAGTAAAGGCTCCTCCCACCTCTTCGTAAGCCTTCTGTCTGGTGGTTAAGGATGCAACACTTAGGATGTATAACTATGGGCATTAATAGGTAATTATATACGCATTCATTATGATAATTGGCAATGGGATTTCAACGACATCTGCTGTGAATGCAAATTTGCGCTGCGATTGTGTATGTTATAAATGAGCTTACTGTTGTAATATAGTAACCCCCACCTTAACTGAGCACTTTTTCTCCAGTTTGGCATTACCTAAATCTAAAAGCCAAAAAAGTGGCAAATGAGCGATTAATTGTCCGTGAGAGTAAATACTATGTTGACAGAAAAGACAAAGGGAGAGAGGCATATTGTACATCCAATTGCACAATGGGGATGATTTTTTTCACTCAGACTTTAAATAGTGTTTAAGTGGTGCTAGCCCGCAGTTAGCTTTGCCCATTAGCCTGTTAGCTTCTTGTTTGTGATTCCATTAGTGTGTATGGGGGCCTCTGACCCGGAGGCAGGAAAGTTGCAATTGTGGTTTTCTGGACAGAGACACCAGGGGGAGATGAACGTCCCCCCAATCATCCCATTAACACTTGTATTAACCCCAGAGGAGCTACCAAAAGGATTTATTAAGGTAAACAAGTTACTTAGTACTGCTTTAAGAGATGAATAAGCAACAGAAATGTAATGAAAACACAACAAAAAAGCCACAAAAAAGTGACAATTATTAGATAAAAAAGTATCGAATACACAACAAAACACAACAAAATGTTACAAAAATGCAGCAAAAGAGCGACAGAAAAGCTTAAAATATGCGTCAAAAAGCGGCGACAAAAAAGTGCAGATCAGATATGTAGGTCTTAGCTTTCAAATGAGGCGTCACGCACTTTTAGATGTGGGTAAAGCCGAAATGGAGATAATGTGCTCGGTTAAGGTGGGGGTTAAGAGGTTAAAGGTAGTACCTGTGTGAGTAAATTATCCCGCGACATGGACTGGGTCAGGATTCTGAGTCAGGATTGCCCTTCCTACTGGAATCTAATTTAATTTAAGAATAAGATTCACAGCCCAAAGATGGTTATAATTAGCTCACGTGTCAAATATCTGGATGTCATTCAAATCTGGAAAAATACTTAAATTGTCATACATCTGCACACATAGGTTTGCTTTCACGGAATGTGTTTCCAATATACTATCTAAAAACCATAAATGTCCTCATGTTCATGCCATTGTCTCCATAACATAAAACAAAAAACAGACACAGTGCCCTAATTGGAGTCATATCCACCCCACTGTACGCGCCTTTGAGAATCCTTTGTAGACTACTTCCACTGAACGGAGCTTGGGGGCACCAAAAGTCTGCTCTCGGATCTGCTTTGCCCCCTATACTGTATTCCACACACACACACGCACACACGCACACGTACGCGCACACACACACGCGCACAAACACAGCATCCGCGATACCCCTCTCCCCACTCTCTTTTGTGTCGCTCCCCGAATAAATTAACCAGCCTGGAGTGTGTGTGCGCGCGCGTGTGTGAGGACCAGAAGGAGGGAGGAGTGTGTGACGACGGGGGTTGGGCCTTGTGGCGGAGGAGGGAGTCGGCTTTCACTCTCGTGTGTGTGAAGCAGCCCCCTCTGTCTAGTACGCACACGCGCTCGTCTGTGTGGTGCTGGTGGTGATGCTGAGGGAGGAAAAACGCAGCGGTTGCAGGGAAGACACAAGCCGGCTTCAAACGACAACATAAAACGCGTAGGAAAATAATTTACATACCCGGCTTGTGCTCACCTGACAACGGGAGGATACCCTTCTTCACTGGACGAGCGATTTGTCTGCCGGTTCTGGGAATAGGCGCGTGGATATTATGTAGACACAACAAACGTCAACTTCATTTGAGCAGTAGGCTAATATTCATCGCGGCGCGTGCATGAGATAACTGGAATTGGAGACCAGTTTGCATGCTAATCAGGTTTTTGGAGGAGAAGGGGGATATCCATAACGCACACCCAAAGCAGCAGCGGAGTGGCTCAAATGCGCGTAAGTGACAGCCTCGGTTTTTTTTTCTTCTCATCTTCTGTGATTTCACGTTACAAATGCAAACAGAAAACTCATGAATGATGATCAATAGCGACGGGCACGCATTTATTTTTGTCACGCAGGGAATAATGGGGTGCATCATGGGTAGCCTACAAGCTGGCGGTGTGTGATGTGGTGGAGGGACCATGGCTGATCGTAGTAAAAAGCAATCAATGGAGCTGATGCAGGAGACTAGTATTGATCCAGTATAGACGCTGCTGGTGTGGTGCCTAATTAATATGCTTGATTTGAGAGTCTAATACGCAAGTGTAAGCATATGGTTTCAAACTGTAGCCTGCTACAAAAGATATGTCACAAGTGGCCTAGATCATATCAGAACCCTATCAGCAACTTTTATGGACAACACATGAATAGTTTTTGTCTTATGTTATTCCTTGTGAACCTTGAGGATTGACACTCCAACTATGAGCCTCTATGAGTTAACACACGTCTACTCTGTGCCCGGTTCTTGCTGAGGACTGGAAAAGACTCTCACATGGATCCACTAGGGGCATTTTAGACCCACCATTCCTCACATGGTGGAAGGAAGCCGAGTTGGAGATGCCTATCATTATGAAAGCTGAGAAAGCCTATGATAATGCTCTGTAAGTGTAGATGCCAAAAGTGATTTCAAATTGTTTGGTGATGCAGCAAATCAAACCCGACACAGCCATATTTATAGTTTCCATTTTTGTGTGTGTGTCTGTGTATCTTTTCTTGGCCAAAAGTTAAAATGGGAACCCAGAGGCATATTTAACCAACCAGACCACAACGATTATTTTAGTCCGATCTGATGTCTGCTGCCGGCCACATAGCTGCTGGTTTTGTGCCGTCAGGAGGGATATGGATACTGGCCTTATTATTACACTATCCCCTTTCATGGCCCAATGTGGTCCAGTTGTTCTCTCCTGCTACTGGCGCTTGGACCGCGCCGTGAGGGGCTTTCTTTAAAATGATAGGGATCTCTCAGGCTGTGGACATATGCTGACACTTTAGTGCAGCTGCAGCCAGGAGGAGCAGTTTGCACAACTTAGGTAAGATTGGACATCACTAGTGTGAATAAGTTAAACAAAAAAAAGTTTACTGTTTAGAGAACGTTTATAGCTAAGAGTGTGTTCTAGGTGAATGTATATGGCCAAGATGGTGAAACCTTTGAAAGATACCTGCTCAAATAGGATCAGGAACATGAAATACTGGTCGCAGTAGAGATTACATCAGATTGATCAAAATGGGGAGATTTATCAAGAAATACAGTATAGAGAAGTATTCAGACTGCAGTCGTGTGACCCCTGAAGAAAACAGCCCAATGACCAAGAAATTGTTGTTTGTTTTAAGACGGATCAAACAACACAAATGAATGGAATCTTGGAAGTGCTACTCGCCCAATCAACTCAACGTAAAGCTTTTTTGTCTACCTTCTGCCTCATCTTGTTCGGCGAAATGGTTCCATTATCCATTGCCAGGGACATATTCCAATAAAATGCCCTCTTTGCTGCGGGAGGAGCTCCAATTAACATTTTTTCCTGGATAAAGCTTATCGTGCGTCACATGTCCCCTCACGGACCCCCATCCCCTTTTATTGTATATTGGATTATTGCAGGTTTTATTCTTGGCCCGGCTTCTGCATCTCATTTGATTCCCAAATCCATGCATTTGTGACCATAAGGGGGACTCACTCTGGCGCGCAGGCAAATATTTTTAAACTGCTTGAAGCTTTCATCAGTTGGGACTATGTAGAAGATTATACCCTGGTTTTTGGTTTTAGTTTTGGTCTCTTGTGTTTATTGTAAGGGTTTTTTACTGTAAGAGATGTACAAGGTGGGGGATTGTGCTCTGCAAATCTCATGCATCTCATCTAAAGTTTACTTTATGCTGCTGATATATACAGTGTAATCAAACTGCACATTCGCCACCCACATTGACCCGAGATGCTGTGAGCGGGATCCATTGTTGTCCTCCCTGCGGTTGTCACAAAAACCACATCTGAAAATAATCCTTGTAAAATCTGCTAACATGGCCCATGGGATCATCTCTGCAGCTATAAGTGAAATGTCTGTGTTGTTAATAAGTCTAAACATAACTATACAAAAGGGAAAGTCATGGGATGCCTTTGTAATTGTGACTAATTATTAATGTAAATGGTATTGTGTAAGTGTAAGCTTATTCTCTTTCCACAGTATTGACTTTGTGTCCGTGCCAAGTCCAAATTACAGCAGGGAGTTGTAAAGGCCTAGAAACCACATCAATAAAGGACACAATGAGCTATAGGACAGTGGTTCTCAACTGGTGGGTCAGGACCCAAAAGTGTGTCATTAGACCGAGCACTGTGACGAAATAATGTTAGTTTCAGGGTAAAAAGGCAAAACAGTAGTAGTAGTAGTAGTAGTAGTAGCTGTAAAATACTTGAGATAATCTACTGCAGAGCCAAAGAGAGAGAGACACATTTCCAAAACTACTCAAGTAAAAGTGAATGCACTTGAGTAACCGCATGGAGTTACTTTACACCATTTTCAGCCACTGCCTTCGCTTTGTGTGATACAAGTCTGTATTCCTATCCTAATGGATTCACAGTGGCCCTTGTTCCCACAGTGTTAAATGGGTAGCAGATGACGACAAAAAAACTTAAGCTACTGAAACATAAATACAACTGTTTTCCTCCTGTGACTCCACAAGTAGCAAGTGAAAATATTTACTTTGCGCTGTTCTTTATTGTCCACATTTCTTTCTCCCGTGGTGTAGGGTTGGTGTTATTTACCCCTTTCGGACCACCATCCTCGATTAAATCTGAACGCAATATTGAAAGGATTTTGTGTCATTTCCATCAGTATGCAACCTCGTATACCAGGGGCTTTGGCTGTCTAAAAAAATGTGCTTTTCAAACCATTCGCTAAAATGCCAGACATATTATTCGCTTCTCTTTAGTAGAATTGCAAAATAAGATTCTCCATTGATAAGAAATCCCCATTGAAGATTGCTACCCATTTCATTAACCGCTCGCTTGAGGGGGGGGGGGGGGGGGACTTGGTGGCGATGGCAGCTACAATCTAGTTTGCCACGCTGCTGATAATAATCGTGAAATTGAATTACAGTTTGTTCAATGTGAGTGTGTGTGAGGGCATGAGGGGAGTTTGAAATATAGGAAATGGCTATAAATATGCATTATCAATATTACTATAATGCTTAAAATATGAGGTACAAGTTCATATTTGAGGTCTATAAAAATAATTACTCAAGACTGCCATAAATTGCATATATACTCCTTTTAAAATGGGCCATAATCTAAGGTATGCTATCCCTGGTAAAGGCATACCCCACCTCCCTAACGCAATGAAACGTCCAATATGAAAAGCTATTTATCTGCAGTTCTGGAAAAGATATTATGGCTAAACGTAGCTGCCCCAATCAAAGGAAATGACTGCGCTCTCGTGTCGGAGACTTGAGTGATGGAGCACCCGGGGTTTTGAGACTTCTCTGTTTGTTCTGGGGCCCAATGATGATGTAAGAGGATTCGTCTTTATCCACACACTTTTGTCCAGCAGTTAAAATGGCTTCTGATGGTGGGGTCAGCTGAGGAGGACACGGGACGTGCAGGTTGAGTCTGATGCATATTGACAGAGGACTATTAAACAGCAGTAGCAGTGGTATTGACAATATAGGCTAGCAGTCTGGTGGTTCATGGGTTTAGATGAAGCTTAGATGCACTGAAAGGCTGCCTGTGTGTAAGCAGATATTGTAACCATAGCCAAGATAAGAAAAGTTTACAGAAAGTAATCATTATGTAGTAGTATAGTAGTGTGTGATTGGAAAGTCAATTATTTTAGGAGGTGATGGTTGTGTGAAACGTTTGAGAACCACTGCATTAGTACATTTTGAGGATGGCAAATGCTAGCTTTGCTGAAGTTACTCAAGATTTATGGAAAAGTCCTCAGAATGCATCCATAACGTATTCCTGGGTTCATAAAAGATGACGGGGAACATCAAAGAGAGGTCAACCAGAAAACTGCTGACTTCGGCAGACGAGCAACCGAACTTGCGACGATAAGAGATCTACAGAGTCCATGGATCTACATGGACCATTAAAAAAGATAGCTAGAAGCATTCAAAAATGAGATGCTCTAAAGGACATCGGTGACATCTGAAGACTGAGACAGAAATGCCAGTGCCCCAAATCCTGTAGTGTCATCCTGAGTGTGTCATCACGATGAGAGGAGCAAAGTATTTGAGAAGGGTTAATCAGATGGAGGATTCCAGGATTCTGAAGGTGACATCAGAATGGAAGCCAAAAGGCAAGAAACCGGAAGGTGGACATCAGAATGCAATGGATGAAGCAAATGGAAGAAGACGTCAAAACGGGTCGCTGAAACATCTGCAGAATATGATTACATTTCTTAAAGCACTGTAGGCAAATCCTTAGGCCCAATACAAAGAGCCCTATTGAGTGTTTTTTAGCAAGTGAGGCCATTAGAGCACCCTTTGGCCAAGTCCTGCAGTACCTTATTATTGCTCCCTGATCGGGTCTCTCCCCTCGTTCCGGGCGATCTGCCTCGAAGCCCACCATTCGAACAGGCCCTGGTTAGTGATGCGGGATCCTCTGGCAAACAACATCCTGCTGGAGTCAGCCGTGTGGCAAAGCTATTTTCCCCACTCTGGGATACTCTGGGCTAGGATCTCAGTCTGTCCCACTATTACCATAATGCACCAAAAGTACTGGAAATAGCCCGTTACTATGTTCCAAGAGGAAACCCAGATGGAAGTTCTCTCTAAATCTTTCTGTTGTCTCCTCTTTTCCCCTCATTCGCCGAGCTCTGGACCTGCAACTACTGTATAGCGACTGCCAACGCTATGGTTAGATCATTTGAAGCACGTTTGCTTTTGTCGCTGCAGATGAATAGAAGAAGTGTGTCTGCTCCGGATTTGCGTGTGTGGCCCCGGGGTATGGCTTTGAAGTGGGCAGAGCGTCAGAATGTGATTTTGGGCTTCGCAACTTTAATCAATGAACGTACAGTTAGTCAGATGTCAAATGACTGGAAATGGCTCTTGTTATGTTCTCAGCGCCTGGTAAATGAGAGGATTATAACCTTAGTGTTTTGTTAGAGCACCAGCCAGGAGACCTTGTGGTTTAGAGAAAAGGAAAAGTGAAAACCATAAAGTGAAAAAAGAGAATTGGAGATACATTTTTACTTAACGTTTGGCTTTGTAAGAATGACAACATCTGAGGTTGATTTCGGTCAGTGGCCAAGTAAAAGTTAAATCAAAGTTGAACAAGCTTGGAATGATTGCGTTGGGCATGTTTGTGAAACTATTCAAACACCGCACAGTATCTTCCTCTCCATCCTATTCGTTGTGCCATTACCTTAACATTTCAGTATCTTAGTGAGTCAAGATAATTAACTCCATCAGTGTCTTAGTGATTTTGATTGATTAGTGGTTCCACAGAAATCACACAGTGTATCATATGTAAAGTTAAGATCTCTTTTGTTTTCCAATAAGAACGATCACATCTCGTCCAAATTGCGTAGATGTAAAACATTTCGCATATCCATAACAGAAATAACACTGTCTATAGAAGCTAATGAATGCGGTAACGCTGTCGATCACATCTACAGATCTGAGGCCGGTCGAGGCTTATGTAGGGAAACCTAACAGGAAGGAGGAAGAGAAGGAAAGGCGAGATCCAGTCTGTGTAGTATCTCATGTGTTTTTAATGAGGTAAGTGAGCTGATCTGAGCCGCAGTGACTTCAAACACAGCACTGAGCACAGAGCGCCATGTAGGGCACAGACGACTCAGGTACGAAGACGTGTTGCGAGAGTGAAGGGGCTCGCTGGAACAAGTGTGGCTGCCAGGAGAGAGAGGAGGAAGGAAAGTTTAAATTCACACAATTGATAATGTAGAAGAGTGCGCTCACCAATTTTGCTACTGACTTTTGGATCTAGAGATGATAAGTTGGCTACCACTAGGAGGCAGTCCACAAGGGCATTGATTTAACCTGTTACAGTGCTTATACATGGATATGAAACTGCATTGTTTTATGACACAAGGGTTTACAGAGATTGTGCAAAACAAAGGCAGATACTGTATTATTCAGTGCAGAAAAGTTTCACTGAAATTAAACGTTGAAAGGAAACGGCCAGATCCAGATTCATTTGGAAAATAACCTCTTGCCAGCAACTGGTTCTCTGCTCAAATCATTTCAGCCGTCAAGTTTAGAAAGGTCCAAAAGGGCCATGTGTATTTGTAGAATGTCTCTCAAATGTGGAAGACCTCTACCCTCAAATATCCCGGACATTTCTTTATAAGCTGCCTCATTTGATTTGATTTATCTACATGTAAGTCCCATCCAGTGTGTCTTTATATAGACAAACAATTGTATCAGTATATCATCATCAAACTTTGTTGCAGACAACTTTCTTATTATCATTGAATCATATGGTGTCCCTACTAAAACAGCCATTGAGTAAATGAATACAATACCGCATTATTTACTCAAGGGGATTTTCCATCCTCATTACACATGTTTAGTTTAGTTTATTTATCTGTTTGAGCAGTTAACCTGCTCAAAGGGAGTGGGCCGAAACCAAAGGCTTATAAAATAAAAGCAAAAATAAAAGCAATAACATTTACATTATTTTACATTGTCCTTTCATTAATGATTTCTCTACGAAGTCATTACTCTTCAGGATCGTTATTAACCAGCGAGTATCAGTGCATGTTCTTTTCTCCAAAGCAAATTAACCACAGACAGGCGGACTTAATTCTGGGCTTACCACAAGAAACACAATAGAGTAACATAACACTGAGGCATTCCCAGGGCCAGCAGCTGTTGGCGCGACACTAACCAGAGAGTTGATGGAGAATTTAATAACTAACTCCCCCAAAAATCCTTTCATTTCAGTTTTCCAAATTTAGAGCCAGTGATGAGTCAGAGAGTTTTCCCTGATCTGTCAAATACAATTTTGACGAGGGTAAAGGCTTCAAAGATATTGTTTTGGTAAAGCTGTTTCTCGTATTGGAGGACTTTCACTTTAGAGGAGTTTGATTCCTTTTCAACATATCATTTCATCACTATAAAGTTAAAACTCAGTGTTCCAAATTCCACATTTGATTACTGTTGTCTGAGATGCTGCTTTTACATTCTTAGCGAGTAGCTAAAGTGAGGTTTTCAGTTTTCCCTGTCCCTGTGTGGACAGGGAAGTCTGGACATCTTAACTTTGCTTATAATATAATACTGTATGATGCTGATTGTATATGTACAGTATGCCATTTAGAGAGTGAAATCCATTTTACTGTTTGAAGTGCATTTGTGCTGTTTGCAAATATTTGTGGAGGGGGAAAATGGCTACTGCCTGGCGTCTGCTGCGTTTTATGGCGTTTGTAAACCTGGAAGATGCACCAATGCCATTGCTTCTAAACCCAACTAATCATTTAAAGAAGAACTAAGTAACTTGTTTACCTCAATAAATCCTTGTTGTAGTCCCTCTGGGGGTAATGCAAGTGTTAATAGAATGATTTGGGGTGTCTTTCATCTCCCCCTGGTGTCTCTGGCCAGAAAACCACAATTGCAACTTTTCCTGCTCCGGGTCGGAGTAGCAATACACACTAATGAAATCACGAAGAAGAAGCTAACTGCGGGCTAGCTCCACTTAAACAGTATTTACAGCCAGTCCCGTTGCCAGATGTCAGTCTTAAAGGGGGCATATGAAATCCACGAGGGGGCACCATTACTATACCTACACTCCACTGTTTTTGGACCATGTTTTGAATAAACAGGAGAGCGCGTGGCTCGGTCAGTGCTGTGGGCGTATCCACTTTTCAGTTTTTTTCAAGCCTTCAGCTGAACAAATATGCGGGGTCTTTTCCGCGGACTTCAGCGCTTTGTAGTAAAATACAGGTTGCTTGTTACCAGCCCGCACCTGTCACTGCCTTTGCCCAAAGATGCTCACGAGCCGCTGCAGAGGGACGGAGAAATGGAGAAATAAGGGTCCGACATGAGCGGGGGATGAACAGGGAAAGTGTCTATGACAGAGAGACGCTGAGCTGAGTGTGAGACATACGCGACTGTTAATAAGCCTCTATCGTTATCAGCTATTCTCCGGTCGGGTTTTATTTTGTTAGCAGACAACACGGGAGCCGTGCGCAATTACGCACGAGCGCACGAGAGAGGGAACTGTTTCTGTAGAGACAGAGACAGAGAAAGAGACAGAAAGAGAGAGAGAGGGATGAAATGTACCCTCTCGGTTTCAGGGGAGGAAATAGCTACTTGTTGTGGAGTTCGGGCTGGTCTCTAATCGGGCAGAAAGCCCAAAAATAAACACTGCGCAAATTAGTGATACGTATCTTTGCCCAATTTGTGGTGGTTATACGCTAATTCTGCAGGCCTTCTAGTGGTTATACAGCGTATAACTGCGATTCACGTAGAATACACGTGTTAC
This sequence comes from Proterorhinus semilunaris, assembly GCA_021464625.1. NCBI lineage: Eukaryota > Metazoa > Chordata > Actinopteri > Gobiiformes > Gobiidae > Proterorhinus > Proterorhinus semilunaris. The sequence continues at coordinate 3,920,573 of CM038355.1, read as the reverse complement.
GCGTAGTATTTACTCTCACGGACAATTAATGAGTAAAAAACGCAACATGCTACGACACCTGCAGTGGCACTTATGGCCTCTAGGGGCATGAGTTACTTAGTTCTGCTTTAAAATGAACGAGCTCAAATATTATCGATCAAAATTGTGCTTTATTATCCCATGACTGTTTTGACTTTGAACCCTCACCCCGCTATTTCGCTGCTTCGCTTCTTGATTGCGCTGATTTCTTTGTGCACATCTAATCAGGGCAAATTGTCATTGTTTTCTGAATCATGCATGTAAAAAAAAAACACTTAAAGGAAACTGGTTCTCTCAAATTTGTTCCAATCACAGAAGGTGTAAGTGTAATCATTTTTTAACCCACTGTGATGTCAGGGAAATACATGCTGCATATTCTATCACGCAATGTAAAACATGTGGACAACACTGATAACTGATAAAAAACACTTCCTAGACTTTTATTGCTCCCAGTCCAAACTCTGGATGCTCATGTGTGCCATTGATTTAGAGATCCACTGCTGGCCACATGTGTTGTTATTTTCCCTTCTACATAAAGGCCATTAATCTCAGTTTCAGCGGTGACTTGATGGAGTTTGACAGCGTGGATGGTGAGGTCCTTGCCCTGGTGGATACGACATGCTCGGTTGGTTTGGTGAGATGAGGGATGGTCCACAGCAGCTGCGCACTTAACCTAAATGGTTTTGTTTCAGGAATAGTGTGCGTTGAACAAGAAAAACGAAACAAGTAAATGATTGCACTAAAGTATTATATTGTGTTAGATGTATACCACAGACAATGAAGGGCACTTAATGTAGTTGATCTGCAGCTATTGGATGGTTTCGGTTTATGTTACTCTTTGGATGCTTTTTAGTTATACTAAATAATTCAAATTCAGATATTTATTTGATTCAATTTGTAACATTGCGTATTTATAACTTTACAAAACATAAGAGTGACTGTACAGTTTCATCCCACACCCACTGCGGTTGGGTTGAGAACCAAAGAAAAGAATCCTGGTCTCCATTGTTTACCTAAAACACATTTCTGTATTGCCTGTACTTCTCTTTATCAAATAAACCACAAACGAAGTAAGCCTGTCCCACATTGTAAACCGAGTCAGCTCCCACTGCAGCCTCGCCTTCTCCTCTCTCTTCCCAAACTTTATTTAACTCAATTCACAGTCACATCTTCGTCTCGGCTCGAAGTCTTCCTTTGTCAGGCTGCGTTCTGCTTTATAAAATCTGGGACGCATCGCCATCTGGGACCTGCTGGTGTGCTGTAGTAGGTGTGTGCCTCATCCTGTTTTCCAGTTTATCCTCTTCTGTGTGGGGAAAACAAACAGCAATCTGAGTCATTGCGCCAGCTTTGTGTTGTCACGCTTTCACTGCCTCAAAGTTTCTGCTGTTTACCACCCAGCAAACAAACCCGTGGAGCCGTGTAGGAACGCAAGACAAGCAGCATCTTAGAGCCACATGCAGTTTCACTTTGGATGGTAGCCTTCACCACTTTAGCTGTAAATGATCGTTGTGAATAAATCTATGATCAGTCTCAATTATTGCTTTTTAATCAAACATTTTACTAACACATCAGCTTTATACAGTCTTTCTGCTAATCTTTCCACTGAGGTGAGCCATGTTTTTCTTTTAAGCTCTACTGTCAGGTGTGATAGTAATGGCTTCTTATTCCCGTCTTTGTCTTATAGAAAAGGTTTCTGACGCAGCGCTGTAACTCTGACATACAGCAAGGTGATGGCCAACATACGAATGTTACGTAGACAGTTTTATGGGAAGAAATCCTGAACACCATCGACCCAGAAATATGAATAAAATGTAAAACTGGGGCTTTACTTTTATGATTCGGGAATAAAAGACAATTTTACAAGAAGTCAGCACTTAAACCTTATTTTCATTGCACCGTTTCCCATCCAAATGAGAGCGCACCGCCAACACCGCTGGAAAACGTCCCTCGCAATTCCACGCAAATACTTCCTTTTACAAGAGAATCTTTGCAAAAACAGATCAGAATGTGCCGTCTGTGAATGGCAAAGACCGTCGTATTGCGTCGGTGCTTGGCAGCGGCGTCTGAACTGTATTCGTTGATGATGTAGTCCTCACGGACACTGTGCAGACTCTCTGAAGGCACTGATATCAACGTCAATAGGAGACTGCTTGTAAAATGAAGCCCCAGACTGAACTTTTATGGACCAGAGCTTTTACATACTCCAACATTTGATAACTGAAACATTCCTAAGAATCCCAGATCGTGAACGTGGAGAATAGCGAGGCTCTAATTTGAAGAGCACATGGGATGCACGGTAGCAGAGTGGTTATCCCTACCCTCTTTTTGTACACCAAAGCCGTAACAACAGAAGAAGTGACCCTCAAATTCAACGGCGACCCCTGTGTGCTGGCTCACTCCTCTATGTGTTGAGACAGCCGGATGAATAATGAACGCACCCAAAGTCACTGTAGTTCTTTACTTGGTTGCTATGTCGCTCTGTATCCCATCGTCCCATCGCTGTCGTCATGGAGGCTCCTCGCTCCTCGCTCTTCATCATAATTAATTCAGGCTTTACTCACTCGGCGTTGACCGCTGGAGGTTAGGGTTAGGTTTCGGGGATGTGAGTTATGCAGCGCTCCCTCGGGATGAAGCAACATTATTTGAACAACACAGCGGTGAACTCTTAAGTGCAAAGTTGTATTAATATTGATTACACTTCAGTGGACACTCAAGCATGTATATTTCAGTGGCTAGTGCCTCTCCGACAGTCTGGTCATGTGTGAAAATTATAATTGGATCTGAATGTGTCATGAGTTAATAGATCATGCAAAATCATGGAGCTTTTCTGCTATTGTTATTCCCCCATCAAAACATCCCTGGATAGTATTCTGTGTTCTTTTTTCCATTCACACAGTAAAGGTGCTCCTGGGTTGCGCTTGTACAGTTTAAGTGCGCTATATCTGTATTTCCTGGATTTTTTTTTTGTTGCATGGTGGAGCCGCTTTTTACTTGAGTTGTTTGCGTGTATGTTGAATATATATTACAATACTGTGCCCTACATTTTTTTTGTTCTCCTTCCAACCCCTGTCCCTTCTCAATTAAGTCAGTTATAATAGTTTGTTAGCAATCCTTGCGACTTGAGGAAGTAAGGATACAAGTGTGGAAGTGCTCTCAAATATACACCTGGCTAACTCCTCTCACAGCACGCGCTAAGTGCTCGGGACAGCTGGGGTCGTCTGGTGGGATAGAGAAAGGCGACGCAGGGCTAGACAGGGGGTCAGAGTTGTCGCCCCTCTAAAAACACACTCTCTACTCTACGACATGTAAACTGAGATGCTCCAGTTTCACACATGAAGATCTTAGAATTTTTATTTTTTTACTTTGCCAAAAACTGCCTGCTGCGACCACAACTCACCCAACATTGTGAGTCAGTGAAGTATTTGGTGTCACTCCAGCAGCCACTGTGTAATTGCAGACTGGCAAAGGGGTGTCGTAAAAATGTTTTCCTTCCTTTAGTGCAAGCGGGGGAGATTCACGGTGTGGATGTTTAAGTTGGTGTGATTTGATAAGTGCGTCATAAATCGAAATGTTTTGAATACCTCTCTCTGGTTATATTCTTGTGTTGAGTTTCCTGGTTGTCGAAAAGCCAAACAATGTGACTTTTATGAGGATGTTTTTATTGCATTTTGCGTCAACGTGTTTTACATGGCAGCGTGAAAAAGTTGGCAAAACAAAGCTACCGGTTGTACAGCAGACCGTTACAGTGGACCACTAACAGGGATATTTACTTTTCCGCTTAGTTTCACAGGAAAAACTCTGAGCTTTTGCTTGAAGGCAGGCAGTCACACACGATGTATTGTACAAATATCACCTGCTTTGATGCACTTCAATGCCGGGAAATCAAAATAAAGGCCCTGAGAGCTTCTCAAATGGCACTAACAGTAACCTGAAAGACAAGGCCTAGACTTTTGGGATTAGAATGAATAAGTGGACGTCGTATAGTAAAAACATGGTTTGTAAGTGGCATATAAAGAATATTAGCTTTGTTATGCATTGACTTCAAGACATTTCAGATCGGCCCAGGCACAGTCTTTGCTTTTAACACAAGTTAACCTTAAACACAAAATATCTTGCTTATTTTTAATCCTGTATTTGATGTACTCTTTTATTTTTGGTATTTTTTGGCTTTGCTATCTGTTTCAAATGCAGTTATGTGTGCGAAGCACTTTAGGCCGCTCGTGTTGCTATAAATGTGAAAACAATTGACCTTACCAAGCCAAAACAAATGTGGGATATTCTAAAAGTTATTCCAAATTTTGTCATCGGGGAGATTACTGAAAATCAAATTATTTACTGTAACTGAAAACTAGACATATTTTTTGTTTACATTGTACAGAATTAACAGTCCTTTTTCCCCCCACCAATTCTTTATTTTTCTACTGTCACTCCCAGATTGTCTACTGTGATTCCCAGCCAATGTTCTCCTTCACACAGCAGCAGTTTGAGGCCTGAACATATGTCTATTGGCTGGCTCTACAAGGTCAGTGCCAGACCTCTTAACCGCTGAAAAACTAAAACTGAAATCATCCATCGTCCTCTGCGCTCCGTCCTGCAAATGCTCAGGAAACACATGCGAGTCGGGACAGTCTGTGAAGTGGCCATTTGCGTTGGAACTGTGTGACTCTTTTGGTCCATTTTGGCTTCGATACGGCTGGAGTTTCGTGCCCAACTTTGTCTGCTAAAGCCATTAGGGAAGAGGGAGGGGCAGAAACAGGATGGATATGAAGCACGGGTGGAATGTAACAAAGTAAAAGTACTTTCCCTTGTCTATATGAACACTAATGAAAAAACAAACCCTGAAAGGTTTCATGAAACTATTATAGATGGGGAACTAAGGCTTGGGATACATTTACTAGATGTCCAAATGTACATCTCTTAGTATTGTATCTGTTTACCTATTGTATTTTCCTTTTACATATGTTCTACCACTTTAAAGCACTTTGAATTACTTTGTGTACAAATGGAGCTCTAGAATTAAACTTGCCAATCACAAAGTTGCATTATACTGGCATACTGCGTGCGTTGCCCAATTTAATTATGATAATATAAAGTGCTGGTACTGGGAATTGATCCCTGGAGCTCTTGGCTAGAGGGTGAGGTGAATACTTTTATGCATTTGTTACACTGAGTTGAGTTCTGCGCCTCCATTTGTCTCTAATGACCATGTCCCCAATGACAAATCTGACTCTTAAGAACTCGCTTTGCACGAGTGAAAGCTATATCTCGCTGTAGTGTTTACACAGATCGCAACACTACTTGAAATAGTCATTTCCTATAGAAAACAGTAGGGTTTGCTATTATATGGTTAAGGCATTTAGAGTGGAAGCGTGTGTCGTGGAGGTTTTGAGGTTGTGTGCAGTGGAGGAGATTATGGGGGTGCAATGCCAGATATAATGTGGGTGAGACTTACTGGAGCCCTGTTCGCCAGACTGGTGTGGGTCTGTGTGGTCGCAGAATGATGATGTCACAGCCGGTATACACACGTGTTTTGCAGGTGTTCTAGTTTCATTCTAGAGTTTTTATATGGTAGCTGAAGGTCGTGAAAACATTGTGGAGCAGTGCCATGGAGACATTTGAAAACAACAAGTAGAAGCTTAAACCTTATCCTGTAATACACAGGAAGCCAATGTAGAGCAGATAACACAGGGGTGATATGCTGTCGCTTTTTGGTCCCTGTAAGGAGACGGGCAGCTGCGTTTTGTACCCCCTGGAGGCGACGAATTGAACGTTGACCAAGACCAATGTACACAGAATTACAATAATCAAGTCGCGAAGTTATAAAAGCATGAATGGCTTTCTCAAAGTCACATGCAGGTAGATAATTCTTTACCTTGCTTAGAGTTTTAAGGTGGAAAAAACTTGATTTGACAACATGATTTATATGTTTCTCAAATTTAAATTCATTGTCTACAAACACACCGAGATTCCTTGCAAAAGGGTGACAGAAAGAGGCTAAAGGGGCGATGGCACTGTCACAATTGTCGAGATCATTTGAATCAGGATTTCCAAATATTAAAATTTCTCTTATCTTTGTTCAGACTTGGCCTCCATCCATAACTTAACTTCTTGTATACAATCCAACAAAGGATTCAATGATCTCTTAGAGCTAGACTTTAGTGGCATATAGATCTGCAAATCGTCAGCATAAAAATGATAGCCGACTTTGTGTTTCTCTAAAATCAGTCCAAGGGGTTTAACAGTGTAGTGCGGCCTTTGGTGTACTGCGTAAAGTGTAACATACTATCTGAATGGATTAAGAAAAGGGAATGTCATCCCCTGCCAACTTTTCATCTTTTCATTTACGCTCAGACCCTGCTCTCGCTCGTCCACACCAGCCCATTGTTTTATGTCGAGTGCATAACGGCTCTAGTCAGTGAAAGGATGACATCATGATCGTTCATTGGCAGAGACAGATGGGAACAGTGCAATGTGTTCATCAATACAACCCTTCAGTCACACTCAAAGTCTACAGACATTACATACATTCTGGGCTCAGTCTTGTTGATTTTATATTCCAATCACTCAGACAACCATAAAACGTGTTGGTGACAAGGTGGAACTATGGCCAAAACACGATCACTCATGTTGTACAACCTCAGCCACTTCCAAAAAGATAACATACTAAGATATGGCAATCAAACTAAACGCAATGGTTTGTCAATCATCACAAACATCTTGCAGTTCTCTCCTTTAACCAGGTTGTATTATGTTGTAAAAGTACTGCCAGGGCCCAGGGACAATACATTTAAACGTACATGTTAAAAGAAGAATTCTCATACTTTACATATGCTCAAAAAGACATTTCCAACTGTATGTCTAGGTTAGAAAGAATGCTGTTTTATGGCATTTTTTTCTGTGCTTTAATTTATATTTTACAACGTGATTCTTATGAGAATTGGGAATTTTCTTTTGCTTCTGCATTGTTCTCTGCATAATGGAATATTCTACTTTAGCTCAACAAATCTCCAAAGACCCAAAAATACCCTTCACTCCCATCACCACAAAGTCTTCTTCCCAACCCAACACACCACATCTTTTCATGTATCCCTTCCCAGTTTGCTCCTCCGTCCCTCAGTCAGACAGCTCCACAAACACAAACAGGACAAGACCAGGGTGTTTCCAGACTTCTCCAATCTCTCCCCTATATACACTTCTCCCTTCGCTTTGGTGTAGGAGTGCAACTGTCCCGTCTAGAGCAGATGTGGAGGTCAGTGCACCCCTCTACCCCCTCCACCGGTGGGACCTGTATCAGTGTCCCTCAGCCCGTCCCGAGGGAGCTGTAGGCTTTATTAATCTTTCCTCCTCGCAGGCCTCATAAACTACTGCAGGAGGAGGCTGGGGTCAGTGCATGGGGTGGCTGTGAGGATGAATGGAGAAGCACAGAGACATGTTCAGTATTTACTCAGTGGGTTACATACAGGCTAATAAGTCTATAGGGAGTAAAGGGCAAAATATAAAACCAACATATGGCATGTTTCCAGCACAGTCGTGATGTTAGTGTTCATTAATGGGCTTTAAAGTGAACATACATGCATAGCTTACTTTAAGCACATTCTTGTAGAGCAACTTTGGCTCTCTGGGATATTAGTTTCTTATTTTTCCAGAGTCGTTTGATTTACGGTTGGTTTATGAACCGATTTAATAGAGTTCAGTGTAAATTCAGTGTTTCCATGTAAACCCATCATGGAAGGGGGTATTAGAGCACATTGTCAATGTCCACGAGTGAGGGACGGATGGAGCGTGAGATTGACAGACGTATCGGTGCGGCGTCGGCAGAAATGCGATCTTCGGACTGTTGTGGTGAAGAGGGAGCTGAGTCTGGATACAAAGCTTTCGATTTACTGATCAATCTACGGTCCTACCCTCACCTATGGTCATCAGATCTGGGTAATAACCTAAAGGACGAGATTGCGAATACAAATGGCAAAAATGAGTTTCCTTCACAGGGTGGCTGGGCTTATCCTTCGAGATAGGGTGAGGAGCTCAGTTACCCGGGAGGAGCTCGAAGTAGAGTCGCTGCTCCTTCACGTTGAAAGGAGCCAGCTGAGGTGGCTAGGGGATCTGTTCCGGACGCCTCCTGGTCGTCTTCCTCGGGAGGTGTTCCAGGCATGTCCTATCGCGAGCAGGCCCCGTGGAAGACCCAGGACACTGAAAAGATATTTTCAGTACAGCAACTTATTAGTCATTTCAGGTGAAAACTAACATTAAATGCATCTGGAGACATTTGAAGACAAGAACAAACCAACTTTACATATAGCTCTCAATAACATACAGCACATGCATTGTTGATCAAGTTATGTCCAAAATACTTTTCCTCAACAGATAAGTCTTTCTTATGTTCAAGTGCTTACACAGTTTAAAATAAGAAGACAGTATAAACATTTTCCAAAGAGTTTTTGCTATCCATCTCAATGCGCTTGCCAGTAGTGTACGTCAGACATTATGCCCCCCCTCCCTCATTCTTTCTGGCACTCCTAATGTTAACTGCACATTAAACTACCACTGGGGGAGCGATTGTCTGAATATGACCAACGACCAACACCCTCCATCTATCCTCAGCCTCCTATCTCTGCCACTGGCCCACTGCCTATACTGCACATGTGTAGCTTTGATACCTAGCCATGGATATCAGCGACTCATTCGCATTCCTTAGAGTTGAGGTATTGACGCTATTATCGAAGCCGACGTTTGTTGAAAATACGCTTCTTTCACTTAGCAAATTGTGATAAACGAGCTCTAAAAAGTTTGCCATATTGTGGGATGTTTTGCAGAATTAAGCGCCCAATTAATCTTCCATTATAAATACCCGAGCGATACGCGTAAACAGTTGTTCTCATTTTGAGCGTATTATAAATATTTGCGCTCCCAATCAAGCACCAACGTGAGAGCATATCGTGAGAGTTTTCAGGGCTGCGGAGTTTCCTGCATAGTTACGAGAATCATTTAAATTTTTTTGATCGTAAAGTAGTTGAACTCGGGTCGGACGCCATTTGTTAATAATTATTGCTGTTTGTCTGAACAATCTCCAGATGTTGCTTTTTTTGCGGTGAAAACGGTGTCGCAAAGGTTTTAAAACCCGTTCAATTCAATGTGACAAGCAGTTAACAACATGACGTGAATAGAAAACGGTTTTGTGCTGGGCTTTTGGACTCTAGCATTAGAGCCAGACGGCGAAACAGTTCAGCCAATAAATAGACTTTGGAGCATTTCTTTCATTAGGGGTGATTTTATTGGTAGGAAATCCATAAAAAAAAACACATGTGTTAGTCATGTCTCTCCTCGGACATGACTACTTGTAAACTTTGCTGGGAGCAGGACATTAACAACTCGTTTCCATGGAGATGTTGCTACTTTGCTTTTATATTATGACCCCTTCTGAATGTTTTATTTTGATAACCCAATGTAAAAGTAGCATCACCGGTAGACTTGCTGACCCCCCGCCCCCAAGACCTACAAAAGTGATCGTAACTTTGCTGTCACATTGTCGCGTTGTTTTTGTCACGTTTTCATAACTTTTTGCGTTTTTGTGATTTCTTTTTTGTGTTACTTTTTTGTTATGTTTTTGTCTTTTTTTTTTTGGCGCTTTTTTGTTTCTTTTTTTTGTTGAGTTTTCCGCCAAACTGGTGAAAATGTGCTCGGTTCAGATGGGGGTTAAGGGGTTAAGAGTACATTTGCTCTTTGCTCTCACTAAATCTATGTGAGCAACCAGACTGATTTTGAAGTAGCATGAGGACAACAGTATCGTCACGGTTTCGTGCATGATTTAGACTTTTGGGAACATGGGGTTTAAATTTTCAGTCTTAAATGACAGCTATTCCCATAAAACTTATACTGAAGGAGCTATAGGCCTATTTTCCCATGCATTCCTCCTGTGTATACAAGTGTGTAATCATTTATTCTATTGCGGCCTAAATCTCGATTCAAGTTTCTGTCATGTTGATTGTTTTTCTTTTGGATTTCTGTGTGCCTCTCCTCATTAAATGTGTTCACACCTGGTGGATATAACTTATTATTCTTCAGATAAACATAGAGTATGGAGTAATGCGTCTTAAGAGTCTTTTAAATCCCGTCTGGATCCTGGACAGGTCTTGGCCGTTTCATGCTTTTAATGCTTGATCCAGCTCAGGGGTTCTCTCCAAAATATCCCTTTTTATGAGGAGAAAGTTGCAATCCGGGCAGTATTATCCTTCGTTCAGAAAGGGATAGTATATGAATGATGTAAATATAATGTAATATTACCATCAAAAGACTAAAAAGGATATGAAAGAAGATTATTTTGCAATATAGTATGTCAATTGGCAAGTTTAGTAAGATCAAGATAACATTTACAGAATATAGGCAAGACAAGGCAACTTTATTTATATCACGCATTAAGGCATCTCAATGCGCCTATATGTACAATATATCACCATTTACCATTTTTGAGTTCATCTAATATTTTGCTTCTTGTCTTTTTGTGTCTCCCGTAGGTGTAACAGGACCCAGCCATGCAGATAACAAGTGCAGGGTCAGGATTGCGGTCGTGGGTCGGTCGGCCCTGTGTGATGCTGGGACTCTGGAGGTGGAGGCACACTGTGATTTATCTGTACGCCCTGCTCGTCCTTGTCCAGTGCTCAGCGGTGTTTGGGGCTTTGGAGTTACAGCTTGATGAAGAGCAGCCAGCCGGTACAATAGTCGGTGACATAAGTGCCGGGTTACCTCCTGGAGAAACTGCCACTCTCTACTTCATCTCGGATCATGAGGGGACGGGCGTGGGCAGCGACCTTTACATCGACGAAACCACGGGAATTATCACCACTGCGAAGCGTCTTGATAGAGAACAGAAAGACCACTATAGCTTCATCGCTGTTACAATGACAGGAACAACTATAGAGGTGTCCATTTCTGTCAATGACATCAACGACCACGCGCCCGTGTTCTCCAAAAAGAAAGCTGCTCTCAAGATACCAGAGCACACGCAAGTCGGGACAAGATTCAACTTGGAGCCTGCCTTGGACGCCGACAAGGACCCGTTGACAACGCAAGGGTATACAATCAGAGAAGGCAACGTGGGGCAAGCATTTAGACTCGAAACCAAGAGGAGCACTAACAAGGTGCTAAACCTGGACTTAGTCGTCAATGGGCCTCTTGACCGAGAGAAGAGGTCCGCATATACCCTTGTTTTGGAGGCGTATGACGGAGGGTCGCCAAAGCGGATGGGAGCTATGACTTTGGAAGTGACCATTACAGATATCAATGATCATGCGCCAGTTTTTAACCAGAGTCGGTACCATGCGATCATCTCAGAAAGTTTGCAGCAAGGAAGCAGCATCTTGCAGGTTAGTCGTACTGGCTGTAGTTAATATTTCCAATGCAGCAGCGTTTAGCTAGTTAGAGTGAAACAAAAATCTTCATTTGACCAAAAACATCTTGATTGGCTTTCATAATTTGTCTTGTCTTTATAGGTGTTTGCCACAGACGAGGATGAGGGGGATAACGGCCTGGTGCTGTATGAGATTAACAGGCGTCAGAGCGATCCAGATAGATATTTTGTGATGGATTTGAAGTCTGGGGTCATAACATTGAACAAGCCCCTGGATTATGAACTGAAGAGAGTGCATGAGCTGGTGGTGCAGGCGCGGGATAATGCCAGCCAGCCTGAGGTAAGTCTATTGAAATGTATTAAAGCAGAAATTTTGGAAATCTTCTTACTTCTACTTCAACCATTTCCCCCCGGCACAATGCAAAAAGACCACTAGTAATACTCGACATTTCGTCTCTCAGGTGACCAATGCCTTTGTGACCATCCATGTCCGCGACTACAATGACAACCAGCCCACCATGACCATCATCTTCCTCAGTGAAGACGGGTCTCCCCGGATCTCCGAGGGGGCCCAGCCGGGACAGTACGTGGCCCGAATCTCAGTCACCGACCCAGACTACGGAGAGTACGCAAATGTCAACGTGTCCCTGGAGGGCGGAGATGGGAAGTTCGCTCTGACCACCAAAGACAGCATCATCTACCTGATCTATGTGGACCAGGTTTTGGACAGAGAGGAGCGGGACTCGTATGACCTGCGGGTGATGGCCACTGACTCCGGGACCCCTCCTCTCAGAGCAGAGTCCTCATTCACGATACAGGTAAAACAAGTACTTGGGCTGTATGTGTGGAAGAATAGGATTTTACCTTGGCCTATTTTCGTTATTTTGTGCACAACCCTCTAACTCTTTATCTTTCCAGGTAATGGACGTCAATGACAATCCCCCTCTATTCGACCAGCAGTCCTACAAACAGACCATCCCAGAGGTGGTCTACCCGGGCTCCTTCGTCCTCCAAGTCACTGCTCGAGACAAGGACCAAGGCCCCAATGGCGACGTGCGATACAGCCTCCTCAAAGGCAAGAACTCCCATTCTGATTGGTTCTCCATCGACCCGGTTACAGGGATCATAACCACGGCGACGGTACTGGATTTTGAGTCCGAGCCTGCGCCGAGTGTCACCGTCGTGGCGACAGACAGCGGGAGGCCTCCTCTGTCGTCTACGGCCAAGGTGGACATTGTGCTTCAGGATGTCAATGACAATACGCCGGTTTTCTCAAACAACAACTACAACGCGTCCATAAAAGAGAACACCTCAGCGGGGACCTGCTTCTTAGAGGTAGGACTAACTTTGGATTATTTTATCTTAACTCCCTCTAGCCCCTGAAGCTGCCATTTTCAATCCTCACGGTGCTCTGTCTTGTTGTATTTTGGCCACAGCGCTGCACAGTTGTCCCACTTCTCGAGCCAAAACTACTGTCTCCTCTGTCTTCTCTTCTCTTCACTGCACACAGCGTCCCTACCATACAACCTTTCCAAGTCCTGACTGATTGCGCACTGAAAAAAAAAAAAAGTGTTTTTACTTGATTGTAGATAGATTCCGCAAATCAAAGATAAGCCAAAAAATGAGAGTTCCTTCCAAGTCCCATGCTGCACTGCAGTGACCAAGTCCATAATTTGATAAAAAAAAAAAAAAGCAACATGCAGTTAAACTATAGATTAGATAGTAAAGTAAAGTAAAGTGCTGTTTTTCGTTTCTTCAGTGCTGCAGTTCTTCTGGGTGTTGATGTTGTGTAGTGACAGGGGCGTATCCAACTTTTCACTGAGACGCTTCGGGGGGCACTTACTTTATTCCAAGGTGACCCCGGGGCTGACTCAAATTGTAAGGCTTTAAACTACTTTTGAAGCCTACTTAAACCACTTTAAAGTAGTTTGAAGTAGGTACTTCTTTAAACTACTTTAAAGAAGGCACGCGCATGCCAAATAAACATGGCATGCACATTTATTTTGATAAACGTGCATGCCATTTCTACATATGGTTGAATGGTTGAAATTACTTGGTACTGACCCCCGATTTGCTTCCTCAGCCCCTTTTAAAAGGTTTGGCACTTGAGGTGGCCGATCAGATTTCTTGGGTGGCCTGTGCTACCCCTGGCCACCTCCTACAAACGCCTCTGTGCAGTGGTCAGTAATTTACAAAAGATGACATGTATTTGACGTGGGGTTCAATCATAGCTTTAGCCGAGCTGGTTCTGATTGAAGGGTGAATACACTGTTATTTGCATATGGCGTACGAGCCAGTGGTCCCATTAATATGTCTTACATGGGCACTTTGCGAACATTGGGATGCATTTTTTCTCTTCATAAAAGTGTAAGGGAGGAAAACGTCACCTGCTTTCCTTCCACAGAGATTTACTATGTCCTCTCTCTCACCTCTGGAGGTTGCTAGGGTAACCCATCCAACAGCGAGCCGGTGAATATATGAGCACGATCTCACGGCTTTGGCTTTTATCTCAAATCCAGCTACTTCTTCTGTATCAAGGGGAGCTCCACGGAGAAATGAGAAAGCATGACAGCCTGTTTGTCTTCCAGCGAAATCTAAACTGGCCATCACGACCTTTTCAGACAAAATATTTTTACAGGGCAGATGAGGAGAGTTGGGGTGTTTTCAGACCTGTGAATTTTCTGCCAGGCTGATTCTTAGTCATACAGCGTGTGGACGTGGCTACTGAAGTGGAAACACAATTAGAAGTTGTTTCCTCTAACTTTTTATGGGTTTAAAATGGTCTTGAATGAGTGTTTGGCTTGGCCTCGGGAGGTAGCAGGGGAAAGTTCGACAAGGATAATAAATGATGCAAATCGGGGAGGTGGGTTCGGAGCCAAAGTGGGCAGTAGTACATTCAGTCATTCAATCTGATAATTTAGTCCAGCAACTTCTGACAGGAGTTTTGTTAAAGAGTGATTTCTTTATTTTTCGGAAGTTCAAACGATTGACCTGCTCATGTCTTTGTCAACTAATTTAATTTCGAAGGTTTTCTGTTGCAAAAGTGAGAAGGTCATTTACTTTTAGGGCTTATCATTTCCACAACATAAGATGACACAATATCCGTATCATAAGAATCCACTATGCATTGCAAAATCATTGAGGTCTTCATTTGACGAGACTTTTGCTTTTTTTTTTTTTTACCCCAAAACTAAATAGCGCAACAATTGAGTAATTTCTATCTTCTTTTCTCATATTGTGCTGCTCTTTGTATATTTTGTATATGTTGTTACTTACAAAAGGAGAATCTTTCCACCACTCCTGAGTAATTAGTATATAGGATGACATGCTAAAGTTTTGGCTTGTCTCAGCTCTAATTTGATGAAGTTTAGTGTAAAGATGTTAGTAACTTGGCTTCCTAACATTTTCCTATTCCACATTGCACAGCCTGTCCATCAGCAAGTAATCGACCCCTGTAATTTGCTTATTTTCAGTGTGTTAGCTTGAATTATTACATGTGAACTCATTATGAATAAACCCCCTGGCTTTTGATTTCAATCATTGCAACATTTGTAATCAACATTTTTTTCCCTAATCCTAGCCGGCAGTTATTTTGCATTGAGCAGCCGTACCCCACGCCAAACAACAGGGGTGGTTTTCCATTGGGGCAGAGCCAGTGAATAGGGCTGATTTGCTCTCTGCGGCACGTTCTGCAGCTCCATACCCTCGAACAGAGCCAAGACTTTGGGCAAAAAGTCCCCCTACCGGGCCGTGATTTGCAGCATAATGGGAGCTAGCGTTAGCAACTCCTTTCACTTTGCCCTGTAACAAAACTCAGCGGCTTCATGTGCAATGCTTTTAACATGATGAGAAGTTTTTGGATAGTGTTGAGTTTAATGAGCATTTAACAGTTTCCAAAATGGGAATTTGGATCAGTACCTATTAGACTAGACTACACATTTATCTCATGTGACTTTGGCTCCTAAGTTCTAGAAATTCAAATTTGTCGCATTCAAAAAAAAACAGAGATAAAGGCAAAAACGTTCCCAGAATTGTGCTAATATTTACACCAGATCACAATCAGTCTATTGGTGTAGTGTCAGGTCAAATCTGGACAATGTGGCTGAAACGTCTAAAAATGGAGAAAGTCAAACAGTGAATCTTAATGAATGCCTGGTGGAAGAAGGCGTTTACCCTTTTCTTACTTTTTAAATAATGTCCTATTTTAAGTAACGGTACTTCTTTTTCCATCTGCCTTATAGTAAACTGTCCACACACTGAGTATCTCCCAGACTTCCAAACGTTTTTCACGCATTCATTAAGAGTTGGAAGTCTCTTATCAACTTTGCCATTACAGTCATCTATAAGGTTCTGCAAAGTTTATTTCTTCGCCACACAAAGGAGTTATTTATTTGTCCGGTTTCGTTATTTCCTCTTCCTCCACTTCCGCAGACCGGAGGGTTACGTCGGTTTGGTGCTTTGTGCGTAGACTTCCATTCAGGTTTATATCCTGAGGATCCGCGCGGGTCATGAGAAAGTCAGGAATCCTGCTCTGTGTCTCTGTGTAGGTGCTTTGTTCATACCATTCTGAAGTTGTGAAGACCAAAGCACTGTTACGTTAGAATAAGTAAAGTTGTGACTTCTATGACTTCAATTACAATCAATATGTTTAGTTTTATGACTTGTTATACCAACGTTGCTACTTTTACTTGAGTGTAGGTACAATAGTCACAATTAACATGTTGCTAAAGTTGAATTTCAAAGTATTACTACTGCCATACACTGTTAACTTCCACTGCAAAGCGGCTCACTCCTTAAATTAATCTACAAGGGAAACTACCTACTCTAGCCTCACTTTTACCATTACATCTGTTGCTAACTTGCCAATACGAAGAACATAATTAATTTGTGACTTGAATAGTACCTAAGTTATTTTCACTTCTGTACCATTCGTTCAACAACATACTGTAGCTAATTGGTGTGTTTCTCATTTTGCTGACCGTTAAGTACTCCTTTCTGTGCCGGTTTGTGCCTCCTGGAGTTTTCTGCCAAATCCAATGACACGCTCTGGTCCAGCGAGGCCCGACCACGAGGAAGCAACTGCGCATCTCCAAATCACTGTTAAACCACGATTTTCAGGAAACGATCCGAATGCACAGATTGCACATATAAAGAAGCCTATAATACTGTACAGTGTAGTGGGATGTAAGAAGCAGACTTACTGAAGACATGGATTAAGATCAGTTGTAAATCACATTTACCTAGATTAGATGTAGATTAAAAATAGTACTGCATATTTTACAGTACAGGTGTGGACACTATGTCTTTGCCCTTGCTTTCACTGCCTTCTGTCTAGACTCTTTCTATTCCTGTATTTTTGTACATAAATTCACCTTTCACTTTGACTTTTGCACGGTAGACTTCAGACATTGATTTTCACATTTGAAATAAAATGCCCAAATTCCCCCTGTCACAGCCTGTGCATATCAACCTTTCTGTACTCAAGCATGCGGACAAGAGCCAGTGCCCGTGTGTCCAACATCTGTGTTCCTGTGTGTGGTGGTGAAAGTCAGTTTGAACAGGTGAAGCATCTCCCCTGTGATGTTCACCATGTGGTTTCCTGGTCAGGCCTGTTAAGCTGCATTCAATCATTCAGACAGACGCACAGATGTGGGCTGAGCCGGAGACGCACAAAGCGATCGGTAGGTGCTCGCCATCTGAAATCAAAGCAAACCAAGATGAAAAATACAAGCTTAAAATTGAGAACTGTCAGGAAGTAAAAATAAGAGCGGGTCTGTGTTTTTATAGATTAAATACTTCAGAAAACAGAGGGCTGACTGGTAGTGACTGAAATGATGTGGGATTCATATGTTGGCCTGCTCTGGAAGTAAAAGAGTGCTTTCAATGCAGGATGGTACCAGATATTCAGGCCATCTTCTATTATATAACCGTTGCATATATTTGTGAAAATGAATAAACTAAAGCAGGGGTCTTTGATTTGGGGAACATACAAAATTATTTGGTTCAGTTGACATATTTGATGATCCTCAGTTTAACCTGTTTCTTAATGACTTAATGCTACAGACTCACACATGCCTATTTAAACTCTCCAATCCAGTCCAGGACCATAAACACAATTTGAATGAATAAATGTTGGTGATCCCCAGCCCAACTCGCCTCACTTTTAAGGTCATACCCTTCGTACCCCAGTGAAAAAAAGGAGTTAGCCTCACAGTTTACTCTGGCTGGCCACAGAATCCTGCCTCGCTTGACTTGGCTGGCTAAATAGTGGGTTTACAGGTGCGAGCTTTTAGGCTAGTTGCCCAGAAGGAGGGAAGCAATCCGATCATGACTGGTACTGCCTAGAGTAGACCTTTCAGTAAAAATACTACTACTATGACTACCTCTACTATTAGTACTGTTACTACTTTTACTACAGCCTCATAAGCTGTTGACCTCTGCAGATGTTGGGACACTCGTGTTATCAAGGGGCCATCGAGAGGAAATCCTCACCTACTGGCTGCAACTCAAGATCAACCGGAGCCCATTGGATACGGATATATCGGACTTTTATTACGTTTTAAATGGACAATTATTAACTGTCGCCGGCAGCTAGTAAAGCCATAGGAAATGTGTGATTGGTCATGCAAATTTGGTGTCGGGGCATAACTTCGGAAACGCACTTTCTTGACACAGATGGAGTTGGCCCTTCTGAACTTCCTGTTACAATGTTAAGTAAACACGCTGCTGTCTGTCAGAACAATCAGGAGCTGAGTGCAAAATTGAAAGATGTGAAAGCTGGAGTTTATAAAGCACCGTAGGAAGGACTAATCATATTTAAGACATGTAGACACTGAGACTAATCACATGTATCAAACCCACAGGGCAGACAGAGAGCAAGAAGAGTGTACTATGGTACGGCCAAAGAGCTGCTAGACCATTTGCACTAGAGCAGACTCACTCAACCTTTGAGTGAGTCTATAATGTTTAATTTCTGGTTGTTTCCCAAAAACACAGCATGCCAGTAATTGAGTTATTTGATAGAACGTTAGATGGGAGCCCTGCGCTTAACAGTTGAGGTTATACATTACAGATGAAAGATTGAATTAATTATCATGATTGTGCTCTTTCCTCTGCTCTTCTCTTCTTTTGCAGCTGTGCTCTCATCCCAGCTGTTCAAACTTTGTCATGTGTGCTTATTAATTATTCTGTCACTATGCTAAATGTGCTATAAGATCACAAAGGTGGAAGGCTGCGGGTTGTCGACACACACAAACTGCCTGGTCGCATAAAACAGTGGTGACAAATGGCGGCGCGTTCCGACATTGTCCAGATTTTCAGATTTGGCGAAAGGTCTCATGCTGTTAACAGGTGTCCCGTTTTGGAGACAGACTTCCTCCCGGCTTTGGTTGAGTCCCTACGATCTTCGCAGGTCCGTCAGCTGCCCAGTGTTAGCCTGACTGGACGTGTGTGAAGCCTGATCAGCGTGGGGTGTCTGGTATGCCAAATATTCCCATAACATCCATCAACACTCGCGCGGCACTCATCACCTGTTAGCTACCGCCGGCTCGGTTACCGCCAACCTAATCCCCCCTTGATTTTACAGTCATGTCCCAGAGCTTTATAATATTTCCCCTGGTGATTGAGATGAATTAGCAATGTACAGGACCTTTAGTTTGTTTTTATGACAAATGGGAAATAGTTATTGCATGAAACCTTGGCCACTGGCCATTCAAAATGTTTCACTTCTGCTACATAATGTGATTTAGAAGGGGATAACCGTGGTGCAGGATTACGCAGGTTGCCAATTAACCATTGGGTTTATGGTTTTACAAGTTCTTGTCCATGCTTTACTGGACATTGCTTAAACTCCTTTATGGTAATGTTGGGATATGCGGTCAAGGCCCTTCTTTCACGCCAGTTTTCATGCAAAGGGAACAACAGACGTTATACTCAAAGACTTATTGACGATTATAATAAAGATGTGCTATGTTTGTTAATATAATGTGTCTTCTTAAACTTAACAGGCAACATTGCAATATGTTTTCAATTTACTTTTTCCTAAAGTATTTTTTGGCTCATAGGCTTTATTTGTTAGGACAGTAAATGAAAGCAGGTAGAGACGTCCAACAAATTGTCAGGACTTTTAACCAATCCTCAGTCTTGTGTTACATCTGCCATTTTATTGCACATCGCTCTATCAAACTAAAAGCATAACATGTTCTCCCCCCACCCAACCATAGCTTCATTCTTTTAATCTACAAAGTCCTCGCAGCTGGACTTCTAGTTCTGGCCCATCTCGGTTTCAGTCTGTCTTGATATTGTTTTCATTTCTTTCTTCCCTCAGAAACAGTAGTTAGGCTCTGTATCGCTGGCTGTTGTCACACGCCACGCTTTAAACCTGTTTAAAATTGCCCATTCATGTGCGTTGTGACTGGCCGGTGCCCCTGTGTGGAAGAGATGGCCTCACGCCTCATTAAGTGCTATACTCTGCACCATATGCCATTGAATAGCCTCTCCCTGGATTTCCTACTCCTAATTTATGGCTCTATGTGCCATTTCTTCATCTCATCTGGTTGTATTTTCACTATTTCAGTCAATTTTTGAACCTTGAGATATTAAAGCAGCTTTACAGCCCAGCGGACTGCTCTTGGCAAACTGATTTAAAGGAATCAATGCTCTATCAGTGATTGGAGATAAAGAGCATTTTCTGTGCCCAGCTGGTTTTACTGTGGATCTGTGCAATAAAATGGTGACAGTTCTGTGGCTCGTCACTTTTACTTTTATGGTAATGTGAACCAAGGGAGCTAAACCAAACAGTGAATTGAATAGAGAAATAATTGGGTTTGTACATCTAGTTTGTACCTCAAGGCATAAAATAATTGGTATTTCTGTTGTATTTGAAACATAGGAGAACTGGTCTTTACAAAATTACTCGGAAAAATAGAATGCATGTATTCATAATAAGGATTATACTCCTGCTCCATTCAAATTTCAATTCAAACAGACTTTAATGCAGGGATATTTTTTTTTAACAACATTTGGATCTATCCTGTACAGTGGCCAAGGATTTTTCCCTCAGTCTCAATCCTGGTCATTAGCACCTACAGAGGAGTAGGTAGTTGGAAAACCCACCCAAGCAGAGGAATTTGCAAACTCTACTCTGAAAGACCCATGAACTGAAACTATGACCTTGCTGTGACGCGACGGTGCCAATTGCTTTGTTACTGTGCCACTATGCCACAGACACTGCAAATCAAAACACTCTTCAAAAACAATGTTCAATTATTGTGCTTTTATATGAAACACGTGTGGTGTGAACGACAAATGTGACAAGTAGTGAGTAAGCCTTTTGGAAACTGTTGGCAACCGCAAACACTGAATTGTGTTTTTGCCACAAGTGTCTTTGATCTGTTGATCTTTTGGAAAGAAAAAGAAACCATGGAAAACAGGTCTGCAACATCTATAAGACGAAATTGTTCAAATGTTCCCCAAGAAACTGCAGCACACAGTGGCTTCTAATCTTGTGACTGGGGTTGTGCCGTATCAGCAGGTTAGTAGTGCACGGTGATAACACATTGTGGATGTCTGAAGCCGACAAAGTGGACAAGACGAGTTTTAGCCTCAGTCCTGATATCACTCCACTAGTCCGTGACACTATCAATCCACTGCAGGCTCAGGAACCAGACAAAACACAGACACGTTTGCTATCGGCTAAGTCTTGCTGTTGGCCTAATCTCACTTATTCAGACCTACTACATTGTATTTCTCTGAAACGTATCTTCCCACTGCTAAAACCCCAATTTTATTTACTTCTTATATCCAAAAATTCAAATATAGAGAAACATTTTAGAGCATCCCTATATGAGCAGAAGGCCATATGCAGTTTACCAGGTCACGCTAATCTAATTGTAATGACACAGTGAGTTAAGTTGGAGTAAATTATGACCCTTCCTGCGCTGTGCTTAATTGTGTTTGACTTGGGGGAGGTGGTGAGCATTTGGAACAGCAGGTGGTCAATAAATTACAAGGGTAATGGGTAGGAGAACAGTTCGGTTTCCCAGTATATCAAATTTGGTCATTTTGCCCCTTTACTAATAGTTAAACTAAAAACCTGAAATTTGCGTTCACCTACTTACTTGTTCTATCATGGAGAGCTGGGGCCTTGGAGAACTAACAAAATGCTGATTCTGTTCTAATAGAAAATACCTCAGTGGGACTAGAAAGGTCAGACACATCAGTCTTTAGTTGTCGGAGTCTTTGCAGTAGCTGTTATAAAACCAGATGAAACAATACATTACTTGATACAAATCAAAGGATCAACAGACATAGAAACATTTATTGAGAAATTCCGGTTTTGAAGATTTTTGTGTGTGTGCATTGTTCGGAAGTATCCTTGAAGCTATTCCTTTGGTCTTCTGCATTGTGCCTTGCCCTAGATCCTCCTAATGTTTATTTTCTCCCAGGGGTCACCGGTAGTGCAGCTAAACATTAATTCCCTCCAAATAAATCAACCGTTTTTCAAAGTATGAGAAGATGCTTCAAGATGCTGCTAATGCACTGTAGTCCTCGAGATCTATAGCGCTGCTTTTATACCATGACAAGAGTATAAAACAGTGGACTTATGAGATCACAGAACTGGCACCGACTTATATAAAGCTCTTATTCTCAATATGGTCCACATCTCTCGCCTTCTTTTACTTGTCCCAGATGCCATTCCCTCATGCGTGCGCCTTATATTGTCTTTTCTCTGGACCCTGAGCTTTTTAAAGGGATAGTTCTCACCGGGAGATGTCTATTAAAGGTTAGAGAAACAGAGGAGAAAGTTTCCACAGACCAAATGTGGAATATTTTACAAGAAAATCCCTTACTACTTACCACCTGCCCTTATTAAAACGCAGCTACCCCATTTTTCATCTGTTGCTTTATGTGAACGGGCCAGGGCTCCACTGTGGGCTTTGGGTACTGTACAGTATCACACAGAAGAAATTGATGAGTTTTCAGAAGGCTGAGTGCGTGAAAGTGAATCAACGTTACAAAGGGGGCGTGTGTGTGAATTTTGCACATTCTCACTTTGTATGTGTTGGTGTAATCCAGGTAGTGGCCATTAACATCCAGCTATAGTCCTGAGTCTGACAAAACATGTAGCTCAAGATCTGGACTTTTCTGCCTGGAACAATAAAGTGCATACCTTAATTTGCCTAAAAATATACACATTAGCTTCAATAGGAAGAAAAATATAAGAACCACCTGGCACTGGTCCTATGTTAATAATTATTGTGACATCTGTTTCTCCACCTCAATAAAACATTTTGCGCCGTGCTGTATATATTGGAAGCTTACGGGAGTTGTCATTGGATGTAAATGTTTAAATCTAAAGGCATGAAAGTAGTCCGTGAGGTAAAGGGTCCCACTTCAGAAGCTTTAAAAATCCAGACCACAGAAAAGCCGTGGCCGTATTTCCACTACCCTGCAATGTTAGCGTGTGTGTTAGCGGTTAGCTTGGCTGCGGTCCGTCCGTCAGACTGCACTGGAGAGGTTACCCAAGTGGAAACCTCCCCACTGTTTGTACGAGCTGTGATTTGTGTCAGTGAACTTAGAAAATCTCGAGGACTGATGGGAATCTAGAACAGGGGACGAAGTGTTGACAACAAATGGAGGGATGATCAGAGACATGTTAAAACAGGAACTCAATAGACATCAGAAAATGATTTATTGCGCTCCTAGTCCTAATATTCTTCCCAAATTCTGGTCTTGTCTCCCGGGGGCTCGTCCTTGCTTTTGCCCAATGCACTTGCTGAACCCAGTCATGCAGTGCGCACGATATTACATTAATGAGAGGCTTAAGATGAAGCTTTAACCTCAGTGTTTTTCCCAATTATTCTGACAAGCGGCTTTTGCACTCTCCGCTCTCTCTCCTGTCCAAGGTGACACCATCTGGCACATTGCTGAATTTCTAATAGGAATAATGATAGGTCTCCGGGCAGTGATCAACATGTAAAGATGGGTGGTCTGTCTTATCCCGGTGTTGGGGCAAATGCATTATTTATAAGAGCTGGTTGATCCATTTCACTCCCAACTTGAAAATAGGGGTCGATTAAGGACCTATAACACCTAAGTGACACTATTTCAGTTGTGGCTGGGGACTAAAGCCCAGCTACTACGGGCTTTAGGAAGGTTTTGTAGTCAGTTTGTCCCAGGGATGAAGCAAAAACATAGGCAGACAATCAAGCTCTATCACATTGAGTTTATGGACGCTGGACCTTGTGACACACCAAGTTCGCAGAACCCAGACTCTTTGTTTATGTTCAGAATTGATGCTGTAAGTCAAGATGCCCGATCAGTTTAACAGAAGTCAGCAATATTAGAAAGAATATAAACAATAGCTTGAGGTGCATGATGGTAAGTTCAAAGACATGCAGGCGTTGAAGTTGAAGAAATATAAAATGATTTGTCTCTGTCAACCTTGGCCATTGTCCAGGATGTACCCCACATGTGGCCCAGAGGATTTGGGATCAGCTCCAGCCACCTGTGGCCATTAACAAGAATAACTCAACACAAATGTGTGAGTCAAAATGTTTAAAATGACAATATCCATTTTGGGAACATTGCAAATGTTTTTACAGAGGTGGAGTCTGAGCCAAACCTGACCACCCCTGTCCAGGCTCCGTCCCAAATGTTAATGAACTATGTCAGATCATGCAGTATCTGAAACATGCCTCAAAGCCAGTGCACCGTTTACTGTTTGTGTTGGACGTATGCGGAGCCTGGTATGATTCCTGCTGACATGTACTAACAGTAGTGGCCCCTGTTTGCTTAACCTCTCGCTGAGTGCATTCGCAGGCGTTTGGCTCGGGCCTGAGGTGTCGTCTGAGGTTAGCTAAATCATCCCGTTCGAAACGCATTAGCGACTTAACCTTTGGAGCGAGGATGTGTCAGATTTTATGTCAATTTCAGGAGAACTAACATTTCTGGCGCTCGATAGTTGTGCGGTTTTCGCTTGGATTTACGATGGCTAAACATACCCTGGTGTGAGTCGAGGAAGTTCTCTGAGCTGCCGGGAATAAATCTGTTTTTTAAATAACATGTCCATCTCGTAGGATTCAGCGAGAAAAGTGCCACTAGATTAAGTTCCGCAACGCGGTGAGAGACTGGGGAAAATTCAGTCTTTTCAGTGACAGAAGATTTCATCCTGAAGAGATAATATTTTTATACGATGTTTTGTTCCTTTGGCTATTTAGCAAACTAACCAAAAGTTTTCATTCAGTGCAGTATAAAGGTGTGGTTTCCCCAAAAAAGTTCTTTGTTTCAGGGAAGATTGAGACACAGCGACCCCCACCCAGTCCACTGGCCACATGGTCAATAAAGGGTTCAAATTACAAGGGAGACCAAGGTGGAGCTGAATGCACAGCTGTGGGAGCCAATGGGAACGATGAAAACATTACATGTGGTCTTAGACTCATAAATCTTGTAAACAATGGAATGTGTAAAAATACTGTGCTTCCCCAGGAAGAGTCAGTATGCCCATTGGGAACGGCTGCTGACAGACACATTTGATAGGGCACTGGGAAAGACAGAATTCTGTATTAAGATGACATGTTAGGGAATAAAACGTCTAAGTTGAACTCCTTGATTTGTCATCAATTCCTGGTATGTATTTTTATTAGTTTTACGTAAGAGTAGATTTTGACGGTTCTGAACTCCTTTTTCAGTTTGAATGCGCAGTGTTGTCAATTAAAGGTAATGTTTAAAATAGGGGAAAAGTAAACTCGTCGTAGTGATACTATTTATTGTGTACAAGGACAACACAGGAAAACGGCTGTTTTTCTTCATTTTGGTGACCGCGACGGGCTGAAGGGGGTGCTGAAGAGCCGTCAAACGGAGACGCGACGAGGTTCGGTCTTCGAGAAAAAAAAAACCCACTTTTGCGGCAGGCATACCAGGTCCTTATCATTCCACATCATACAACAACAATTTCATGGACGTCCATCTAGAAAAGGTAAGACTGCTTTTGACCCCTACTATTGTGTGAGTCTCAAAGTACGTCTATTTGGCATATTTTTCCAAATTTTAGATTACTTTTTAACGGAGTTGTCTGTTGTGTGGTGTAATCTGTGAATTGATGGTGGAATTAAGGAAAGAAACGTTATAATTTGATATCTTAGATACCACAAAAAAAAAGTGGGATAAATTGAAATTACGAGTAATTAACGGGCTGCGCGTTGGGGTTTTACCCCTGTAAAAGCTGAAATGCACGTAGGCAGAACCGCCCAAGGCCGTGGACGCACGGTCTGAAATAAAACGTTGAAATATAGTCGTTGACAGATTTGGGGTCTGTCTAAAATAAACGGTTGGAGGCCGTTAGGACGGGGATCCTATAAATTCTACATAGAAACAGGTTTGAGGCCTTTAGAACGGGGTTCTATAAATTCTAAAAAAAATACGGGATTAAGTGGTATAAAAAAATTAATTAATAAAAAAAAAAAAAAAAAAAAAAACGAGAAAAAAAAACATAGTAAATTCGGTGAATTTATGTTTGGTTTTTGGAAATCATAAACGGTATTAAGGTGAGTTGGAGTGGTGGTAAGTATAAACTTGTGTGAAGGAAACAGCGACGAGGAAGGTAAGAAAATGCTGGAATTAATGGACTGTGAAGGTTGGGGGAAGGCGGTCACAGAGGCGTCGCCTCTCTTAACAAAGACCACGCGAAAAGACTTGAACAAGGCGATTTTGGCCTGTTTTCAAGGCTTTGAGCTGCTTCAGAGGGACCCCACGGTCCCACATTCACTGGAGTTTTTCTGCGGGGTTTTGACTGGTGCAGTGGAGTTCTGCACGAGGGAATTGCAGGACGAGGACAAATTAAAGGGGAGTAATGGACTCTCGAAGAGTGAGAAGAAACTGCTGAAACTCACGATCAGTAAGTATCAAAAACTGAGAAAACGCATCGACCCGGTCCTTGCACTTGCTTCAGCACAATGGTTGAAAGAGAGACAGGTTTTTTCCCCAACTCAAGGGGGAGGGGTTCAAAAGTCCCTCCCGAGAGGAGGGGCTCCCGCCGTGGAGCCGAAGGCCCCTGCTACAATCTCCCCCACTTCAGGGGGAGGGATTCAAGAGCCCCTCCCGAGCGGAGGAGCTCCCGCTTTGGCCCCACAGGCCCCTCCTCCGTATGACCAGAGCGGAGCGTGTGGGTCCTCTCTCTACCCACAGTTAACCCTTCATGGACTGGTGGACGTGGACGTGGCGGCTTCGAACTTGTTATCAGCGGACGAGCATAAACATGTTAGGTCCTTGATAACACGCGCTTACACTGACTCCAAGACAATACCAAGGGATCCAGGCGGACAGTTGTGGGGGACAAAGGTGGTGGAACAAACAGAAAAATGCTCGAATGGAAACCATGGTTCACTATGCTCCACCCATATGCCCCTCCAATTGATCCACTGCACTGCACTCTCTTCTATGACAGAAGTGCTGACGCCCAATACCAGTTGGCTTTTGATAGTGAGGTTAGAGGTAATACATATACTATCACATCCACACATTTGTATGTACATGAATCAGGTGTTGTTGCCCCAGTTGTTCTGCCGGAAAACATAAAATGTTTCTATAAAAGAGACACTCTTACTGACCCACACGTGTCACTGTTCTTAGGCCCTGGCCATGAGGCCAGGGAGTTGGGTCCCCTAACACATAAACTTAACAAGGTTCTGGACTGGGAGCAGACTGGTATGGATGGGGTAATGTACAGTTCAAGTACACAGGCATACAAGGTCGAGTTAGGTTTAGCGATAGACGAAACAATGGCTGAAGAAGAGATTCTTTCTCGGTCTCATGGCCGCGAGTTGACCGACCATGAAGGTGCGGAGGACATGTTAAAGCGCTTCTCAGAGGACTTGTGGGCGAGGGGCCCATCGGACATCGGTTATTGCACGAAAGTGGACCCGGTAACTTTGGATGTTGCCCCGGGGTCTCGTGTTTATGTCCCGCAAAGACCTTTTCGTAAAGAAAAACAGCGGGAGGGCATTGAAACTGCCCTGACAGACTTATGGGAAGCTGGGGTATTAGAGCTTTCTGATTCTCCTTGGAATACTCCTTTAAACCCAGTGCCAAAGCCTGATGGCACTTTTAGACCTGCACATGACCTAAGAAAGGTAAATGAAGTCACAACCACACCTCTCTTGCCTGTTCCAGACCCTCACAAATGTCTCTCTATCCTGACTCCTGTGATGAAGTACTTTACAGTCATTGACCTGAAACATGCATTCTTCACCATTCCCTTGGCTAAGGAGTGTAGATATCAATTTGCATTTACATATGGTGGAGTGAAATTGCAGTACAAGGTCTTACCTCAAGGTCATCGGAACTCACCAGGAATCTTCAATAAAGTTTTGAAGGACTGTTTGTCCCCTATTGAAGTACTTCCCGGTGCTGTTGTGTCACAGTACGTTGATGATATTTTAATTGGCGCTGAAAGTGCCAAAGATTGTTTGGACGTGACGGCCGCTGTCCTGTCACGTCTCCTTGAATGTGGCTTTAAGGTCTCAAAGGAGAAGCTACAATGTTGCCGACCCCAAGTTCTCTTTTTGGGTAAGGTTATTTCGGCTGGTCATATTACCCCTAGTGCCACCCAGAGGCAGTCCATTCTTACGGCCGACCGTCCGGATACGGTACGGTCCCTTCTTTCCTTTTTAGGGTTGGCGAATTACTCCAGACACCATGTCTTGGACTACACAGGTAAGACTGCTCCCTTGCGAGAAATCATCCGCGCAGCTGGGGTTCGAGATCTCCGAGCCTCCCTGTCTTGGACGGAGGAGGCTGACAAAGCCTTTACTGACCTAAAGGCAGCTTTGGCTTCCTGTGCGGACCTTGCCATTCCTGATTACGGTAAGCCTTTTCATCTTGATACCACCATCACCAATTGCTCCGGACATGCGGTCTTGTGGCAGAAAGGAGCGAGTGGTCAGCGTAATATCATACTTTACGCATCCACCTTGTTGGACCCAATTGCCAAGAAGGCCACTGATTGTGCGCTGTTTGCTGATACATTGGCTTCCTTATTGAAGAAGGTGGCTCATGTAGTGATGGGTCATCCATTGGTGGTGTATACCTCTCACTCGGTGGTAGCTTATGTACAATCTAAAACCTTTGCCCTGACTCCTCAAAGACAATTGAGACTTGCAAGGGAACTGACTGCCCCAAATTTAACTTTTGCTGCCGATGACGCTCCTAACGTTTCGGCAGGGCTGACCCTTACTGGCTCCCCACATTGCTGTGAGTCTTTCTCTCAATCTCAGGTTCGGATTAGGCCTGACTTATCAGACCAACCTTTACCGGGCTCTCGTTTGCTTTTCACGGACGGACATTGTCACAGGCTCCCGGATGGGTCCCTGTCAGCTGGGGCTGCGGTTGTTGAACTTTCGCCACCGAACCACACTCGCACAGTTTCCAGCTGGGGCCCCTATGGTGGCTCCTCCGCCCAGTTTGCGGAGTTGATGGCGCTGAAATTGGCGTTGGAGGTTGCTTCGGGTCAGCGTGTCACGATTTACACCGACTCGGCTTATGTGTGTGGCCTAGTGTTGCGTGATTTGTCGTCTTGGAAAAGGAACGGCTTTTTGACCGCTAAGGGCACTCCTGTAGCCCATAAAGAACTTTGCGAAGAAGTAGCTGACAGTCTGTTGCTCCCTGCTGCTGTGGCGGTAGTGAAGGTTCCTGGTCATTCTAAGGCGGACACAATGACTGCCATTGGCAACAGGGCGGCGGATGTTGCGGCGAAAATGGCGGGTGATTATCATTTTGACTCTCCCGGTGAAGGGGAGTGTACTCCTTTGATGTTGGTAGGACTTGTTCAGGCTCCTTTGTTGGAGTCCTTGCAGCTGGTCTCGGATGTATGGGTCAGTATTTCTACAATTGACGGTCATGATGTTGCTCTGACTGACTCAGGTCATCTCTGGATGCCCATGGAAGTGTGGGATCGCTTGGGAACCTTGGTGGAGAACTTGCCGCCAGGCAGGGCGCACAGCCTTAAATTTCATTTAGACACCTTTTGGAAGCCCCACTTAACGCTTGTTGCTTTTCAGGGACTTCTGAGTGTCGACGAGTGCCGTTCTTATCATGATGAATACGGTGAGGACTTTTGGTCACGAAATCGCCTTGCTGACGCGTACGTTGATGGGGTCTATCGTGGCCCTAATGGCCTGCCATTCTTGACGCCATCAATGGCACAACGTGTTCTAGAGGAAATACATGGTTTGAATCACCTTGGTCCGAAGGGCATGGCCAGCATCTTGGAACAGTTCTACTACCATAAGATGCCTCTCTTTTTGTGTAAAGACTTTGTACGTGGGTGTCAGACATGTGGTGCCTTTAATCCTCACCCACACCACAAACGAGGTGCGGTGAAAACTGGACGCTACCCTGGTGATGTGATCCAGATTGATTTCACGGACATGATCGTGCCTCACCAAGGTAAGCGATTTCTGTTGGGTATTGTAGACACGTTCTCGGGATGGCCGGCGTTCTTCCCATGCAAAAGGGAAAGCTCAGCTGAGGTCATGGCTGTACTTCTGAAAGACTGGATCCCTCTCTTTGGGGTTCCCTCGGAGTTACACAGTGATTCCGGGACCCACTTCACGGCCCATGATGTTAAGACTCTCTGTGGTCTCTTGGGTGTTCACAAATCGTTCTCCTGCGTATATTACCCTAAAGGTAACGCTAAAGTGGAGAGAATGAATCGGTCACTGAAGAGTGTTCTTGCCAAAATGCTGCGAGACAACCCTAAAGCCACTTGGTTGTCCTCGCTCCCCGCTGCGTTACTTCACCTTAGGTCCACTGTGAATAACACGACTCATTTCACCCCATTTGAACTTGTGTTTGGCAGGGCCATGCCCGGGTGCCTGCCTAAGTCTAACTCAGCGACCTTGCCTGAAGTTACTAACATCTTCCAGTTCAGACCGTATTTTGAGGCTCTCAATACACTTTTGAAGGAACTAACACCCATTGTGGCGACTGACACCACTGTTTCTGATTACACAGCGGACTTACCATCGAGGGTCTACATTAAAAACCACACCAGGACCTGTTGGAACGCTCCCAGATACTTAGGACCTTTTGAAGTGACTCAAAGGACTGCCACCGCAGTTAAGGTTGAGGGGCGTGACAACTGGTACCACTGGTCACACTTGAAGCCCTGTTCTGAGAAAACAGGCTTACATTGGACTCATACGCATCCCAGACGGTTGACACATCCTGCTGAATATGATAGTGGGTCTAACAGCCCCACTGAAGGGGGTGGGGGACACCTACCCCAACCCAGACGATCACAAAGACATAAAAAAGACTAACAAATATGGACTTAAGGCCTGGGTTTTAAAACCAGGACCTTTAAGGTGTCCATACGGGGTGTGGGCCCTGACACTTGCTCTTTGCTTGCTCATCATACCAACAGTAATAAAAATAGACGATCCACATAGTTGTGAGGGACGGGTCAGAGGACACCCTATCAAAGAATTGAAATTGGCCCTCTACAAGGTATGCAAAGAAGTAGGTAAAACACCTGGAGAAAATCTGGTCATCTACTGCAACAATGCAGGTACAATGTTGGTGAAAATGAGAGAAGCAGTGTCGGACCAACACACCCTAGACTGGATCACCCATTGTACAGAAAAAATGATAAAAACATGGGAAAACAAAGAAGGAACAAATTATGCTGTTTTGAAACCTGTGATTTATGATGTATCTAACATGTCTGTTTCCACAGAGGGAGATGGATCTAGGAAGCGACGGTCTTTCGATACGGGGGGTCATAAGCCAGGAGAGAATAAATGGGTAAAATTAGCTAAGCACACGGCCATGATTACCAACTCAACCCCGCCCTGTTGGGTGTGCTCCCTCAGGCCCCATCATGCTGCAGAAGTGCCGTCCACTGTCCCAGTCCCGATTTCGGTAAGGGCCTCGGTGTGTCTATTGTGGCTCTACCATTGGTGGAGGTGGACTGATAGGGTCCTACCGGGGTGCGAGCCATACAAAAAGTATGCTAGTCCCTTACAATGGGTCTGGCCAGGGAATTGGACGACCGGAACCAATGACACCTTGAGGAAGGGGATACGGTTTGCTGGCGTGACACATTTTAGGAAGGAGCTAGTAGCGCCCCTCGGGTTTAAGCGGGAATGTGGGCAGGGGGACAGGTACTTGGGTAAAACATCGTGCTTAGATTACATAGGTGATGGGTTTTCTGTAAGAAACCAAACATGGGCCGAGAGAGTAGTGAAATTCCACAGTGACCTCGTAGAAAAAGCGAGATAAAACATAGAAGGCATCCGTTTTTCGGACAAACATGGCCGTTGAACCGAACCACTTGGGCTAGGGTAGTGGAAATGACTCCCCTAACCTACTCCGCGGTAGTATCAGTCCCACTGAGAGGGGGATTTCCCACCCCGGTCGGACACATCTGGCTATGCGGCGATAATAGTTATTTGACCCTGCCGCGGGGGTGGTGTGGGACCTGCACTCTGGCTCGTTTGAAGCCCTCATCTATTGTGGTGTCAGATGCACTAATGCAAGACGCCGTACGAGAATATAGACACCATAACCTACATAAGCACGGCATGAGAAAAAGGGACACCCTGAAGGTGGGAGATCGTACCCTCGGTCAATCATACGTACCTTTCTCTGATAACGGCGGACGTAAGCCCCTGTTCGGAGATGGGAAAGGATTTATCGCCACGCTGATCCCTATGATCGGTGTGGCGGCCTCCATGCAGCGTCTAAATGAGGTATGGTGGATCCTGGAGGACCTAACTGAGGTAATAGGCGACATCTTGGACCAAATGGAACGGAGTCCAGAACTTAAGGCAGTGGCTGTTGTGGCTATGCAAAATAGAGTGGCGTTAGACGCGCTGTACGCTGAACAGGGTGGTATGTGTACAGCAGTTGGCCTTGACCACTGCTGTACTTATATTCCCGACGACACTGGCAATTGGACAGCCATTAAAAATAAAGTAAAGGAACTCAAAGACTTCCTCGCGTCTCAAGAAGACCAGGGTCCTCAGTGGACCTGGCTAAATTGGTTGAATTCCGGTTCCTGGATCCATATCCTTCAAAAGGTGGGTATTCTTATAGGTGTAATACTCTTGTTTTGTTGTGTTTTGTTTTGTTGTGTTGTGCCTCTCATTCGCAGCATGGTCTCCAGGGCTCTGGGTTCCACTGGGGGCATCTATACCATGGGTGATGCGTCCCAGGGGGACACGGAGCTCAGGACAAGGGAAACGCAAGAAGGGGGTGGTCCCAGCCTGTACTTGGAAAGAGTACGGCAGGCTTTGAAAAATGAATGGAACGACCCCCGACAAGGCTGTGATGGAGAATATTGTGGTGGAGATAATATCTAAACAACACTGTTCGGTGTTGTTGTGCTTGTTGTGTTTTGTGTTGCAGGAATGTTTATTTTTGTGTCAAACAGAGACGGTCCCAGGGGGACGTAAAAGGTGAAATGTACCGTTGACACGGAATAAAAACCAGCCAAGTTCCGCTTGGAAAGATTAGTAAGCGGAAGTTACACATGGGAAGAGAGAGATGATTTTGAAACCACTCAGCGGCTGGTTGAGTATGCCCTACATAAAGTGAACATGTTTTTTTGGTGTTATAATATGTGAAATTGTACTGTGATTTTTGATACAGGCTGTACTTTTGTGAACTTGAAAATATTATGGTTTTGTTGACCTCCTTTTAGAGGTCAGAAAGGGGTCTGAAGAGATAATATTTTTATACGATGTTTTGTTCCTTTGGCTATTTAGCAAACTAACCAAAAGTTTTCATTCAGTGCAGTATAAAGGTGTGGTTTCCCCAAAAAAGTTCTTTGTTTCAGGGAAGATTGAGACACAGCGACCCCCACCCAGTCCACTGGCCACATGGTCAATAAAGGGTTCAAATTACAAGGGAGACCAAGGTGGAGCTGAATGCACAGCTGTGGGAGCCAATGGGAACGATGAAAACATTACATGTGGTCTTAGACTCATAAATCTTGTAAACAATGGAATGTGTAAAAATACTGTGCTTCCCCAGGAAGAGTCAGTATGCCCATTGGGAACGGCTGCTGACAGACACATTTGATAGGGCACTGGGAAAGACAGAATTCTGTATTAAGATGACATGTTAGGGAATAAAACGTCTAAGTTGAACTCCTTGATTTGTCATCAATTCCTGGTATGTATTTTTATTAGTTTTACGTAAGAGTAGATTTTGACGGTTCTGAACTCCTTTTTCAGTTTGAATGCGCAGTGTTGTCAATTAAAGGTAATGTTTAAAATAGGGGAAAAGTAAACTCGTCGTAGTGATACTATTTATTGTGTACAAGGACAACACAGGAAAACGGCTGTTTTTCTTCAATCCCGACTGATCTGGCGGCCCCTATAGAAAATGGAACAAAGGGGGAGAGGCATAGGAAAATTCTTACTTTGTCACTCATCCCCATCACGTCTAAGTCGGGACACTTTTGAGAGACTGTAGAGAAAGATGAAAAGGTGAAGAAGATGCAGTACATTTTTTAGTAAATCGGCTTCATCATTGTGACAGACAGTGAAGAAAAATTGAGCTGTGGCTTGCAACAGAGGGGAACGCAACAATTAGGTTATAGTCGCTCTGACATAGTTGAAAGCATAAATGATTGTTTTTTTATCATCCGAGTATTATACTAGGTTGGCTTAGTGGGCCTCAGTTATGTTATGAGCGTGGCTGGAACAACATCTAAAGATACTCAGGAGTGTAAAGTACTGGTTTGAACTTGATTTAAACCTTCCTAAACAGTGGTTTGGATTCAGACTAACTAGCTAGCTAACTAACAGAATACAGTGTCAAAAATGTGTTCCTGACTCCAAATATTTCCCAAAATCTTTCCATTTCTTAATATGCATGTCTTTATCATACTTTGTGGCAGGGTGCAAAATGCAAGTTATATGGTGAACTGTGGTATTCAGGTCCACATTGCAAACTAGCCCGCCCAAATCATTCATTTCTCTGTGGATTGTTAAAGGTAGACTCACAAGTGTCTCCCCGCCTCTGTGTCTCTTGCAGTGCTTGTATTTTGGCTACGGTTCTACTCCCTTCTGGGAAATCTCCGTTTAGAAAGCTGCAAGTGCTGTCTGATGCACACACATGCGCTCAGCTCCAACGAGCTCGCTTTGACTGTGTTTCGTTCAGCTTTTAGGGTCATTATGCTCCTTGATTACAGAGCAATGCCGGATACCGAACCCTAATGCCAAAATCAAAAGCCAACCTCAATCTAAAGCCTTTATTTGTTGCTTATCTTTAAAATGGCCCTTTCAAGCCGACCAGCTGCACAGAGAGGAGGTCCTAGGAAGTGTGGCACAGATGAAACTAGTTAACGCTCAATGTATACTCCACTGTTTGACGTAATGAAGCGTGCAGCTAAATCAATGGGATAATGAAGAGCACAGGGCTGGCGTTGGCGCTTCAGAAACATCTGTGATCATTGCGCGGTTGGGCCAAAGACAACAACAACAACAGATCAAAGACAAAGAATCTACTAGCCCATGTGAAGCATGGATGAGGGACATTTTGACCATCTAGTTATGAGTTGTGTAATAGAGCTCGGTAGTGTCGTCAAAACCACAAAGTATTCTGGAATCACTGACACGATCCATAATGATTAACCAAAGGGAGAAAAAGAACGGGAGCGATTGTTCACACAAGAGCATTTGGACAATGTAGTGTGTTAGATGTATTCATCCCCAGCTGAGTCCTTCTTCGGCCATCTTTTGTACTGTTTTTCACCCTTTCAGCTACTGCAAATGGAGCGGATTTTGTGCATAATGTTATAATGTCCACAATTTATAACATTTTATACCAAACTCCATAGTATAGGCTGTGTATTGAAGCAACAGGTTAATTGTGACTTAAGTGCAGGCGTACTGTACGTCTACAGAATGTTTAAATGGGTCAAATGCAGACGGCAAACTTCCCTACGGGGACAATAAAGTAAACCATAGCACCTTAAACGTTACTTTCTGTTTCAATAAAAACAATTATTTCTTTTAAATGGGAAAATGGGAAAAGTCCTTAAAATGGCACCATATTTAGCTTTGGTGCAATTACCTCATGCAGTTGCAAAATCATGATCTTTTTTCCATTTCCATAAACTATTTATAACAATGTATTTCAGATTCATAGATGCTACACACAGGATGGGAATTAGGTCAGTATGCCACCACTAAACACACATTCACTTACAACATAACTCATTGAAATTTAATTACCATTAAGGACTGGAACGTATGAAAGAAGACATTTTACTGTGAAAAATGGCAGAAAATCCGTCAGCAGCATGTGCGAAGCAGGATGCAGCAGAGGTGGTGCAGCCGTTACTATGACAATGAGCGACGAAGGATAAAGGAGGTGGAGCTCGGCCAATTTATCACCAGTTTAGTCCTGTACATGTGCCTATATGTGTGTGTTTGCCGTCTCACCTCCATCTGTCTGCCCTTGAAACAGGCTATTTCTCTTTCTCCCATTTTCCCTCGGCCCGAACATTACCCACTATACGTTAATGAAAAGTGGAGCAGTGCAGCGGAGAATTGGCCAGCCCTATGCTAGTGGGCAGACAGCCATGGGGACTGTGTCTTTGTCATGTCGTGCTGTTAACTGTTGGAGCGGCATGATCTAATCGTTTTGGAAACTATATGACATAAAATGAAACCTATGGTTTCATTTTATGTCATATAGTTTTAAGTCATATTTTCAAGAAACAAATGCACACGGTTTATATTTCATAAACGACAGACAAGCAAGGTTTTTATTTTTTATTACAGTTCAGTTAGCATTTATAGTACTGGGAATTTAGGAAACTGACAATTTGCATTTTGTATTGTAAACTTTAATATTCCTGTATTGGGAAATATGTCCTCCTGCATTTGACCAGTTCTGCGCCTGGGGATCCATTGATCCCGGTTCACGATCAGGAGTACCTAGCTGGAGATTTTAAGTTGAGACATAATTCAAATGATTCTGCTATTAGATGAAAGAACATTATGCTGCATTCAAGTTGTGTGACCTATTGTGCTGTCTCAATAACCATTGTCCACAAGGTCTGCAATACCATCTAGTAAATTCTCTTGCAAACTGCCACTTGGAAGCTATCGATTTGTATTGATCAGTTTTATCAGTAATTGTCCAAGAGCGAGGCCGCTGATTGCCGTGCACATTCTTCTGGAAAAGGAGATGCTGTGTGCTCAGTTATATTTCACTGCTGTCTGGGGAAAGAGAGGGGTCATGTTTTTCTAACTGGGCACAGAGCGGTGCAGGCAGACACGTTTCTTATGAACCGTCTGCTCAGTGAAGGATGGCCTCCATTACTTCACACAGATAGCATGTAGTGGAAGCCAGTGGTTGAGACGGGTGGCGAGGGTGATGGTGAGGTGGGGGGTGGGGGGGTTTGATGAAGGGTGAAGCTTTTCAATTGCCGTAACCATGGCAACTGGACTCTCAGGACAAAATGGCGGACGAGGGAGGGAGGATGGAACTGGATGGGGGTAGACGGGGGGAATTATGGGGGATCTGCTGATAAGGTGTGATGGAGATCCGAGCTGCCTCAAGCCA
Organism: Proterorhinus semilunaris; assembly: GCA_021464625.1. NCBI lineage: Eukaryota > Metazoa > Chordata > Actinopteri > Gobiiformes > Gobiidae > Proterorhinus > Proterorhinus semilunaris. Next base: position 3,883,627 of record CM038355.1, on the reverse strand, counting down.
AGTGGAAAACTGTCATGAGTGAAATTTCAAACAAATAAAAGTTAGTGGTAAGTGAGGAGGACATGCGCGGCTTCTTGGCACCATATAGCACTTCACAGGCCCGAGATAAAGATGACGGATTGGGTGTAATATTAACTGTAAACTGTGAGGTTATTGATACCGCCTGGTTCTTATGTCATAGATAAGGAAATTGTTTTGAATGTAATTGGAGCTACACATATGAAGAAAGGCCGACCCATTTGACAGCTCTAGGTTATATGGCATGGGCGTATGTAAGTATTTGGAAATGTATTTTGGTCAAGGTTACTTCAGGTCTGCAGTGATTCAATCAGGATGGAAAACCTTTTATATTCCTAACACAAGACAGCTTCTGAATAAAGACTCAAAATGTGGCCATGGTGATACAGGACTGTTATTGGCTTAGTGATGGTTTTTACTTGTCTATTCTAATCGAAGCAAATTTGTTTGAATTACACATTTACGAGTTCTCAAATGAACAGATTAAGGCTCTTTTTTATGACAGCATGCAATTTATCGTTCAAACATCTATCAAACTCGCACGTGACATAATGCGTGTTCCTGAGCCAGTTAGAAACAAAACACCCTTTGTGAGTTTTATTTGCCTTACCTTTAAATCCCTGTGGTCCGCTGTGTTGCTGTGAGCCTTAGAGCTAATTTTCTTTCCATCAACCCAAAGCCAGATCACACATCTGTACGCTGTGTGAGATGGTTTGAATTAGCAGGAAGTCAATCCAGGGGTACTTCCATTGTGTCCTTTGTTCTTCTGCTGACAGTGTCCAGCTTTTGCATCCACAATCCGTCCAGTTCTGTCTCTCATAGTTTGAAGCATGGTCTTGAAGCGCGCCGCACACACAGGACAAAGCCCCCAACGGTGCCTCTAAATGGGGCTCTTTGTTTTCTTAATTGTCAAATTAAACTTGTCACTCGACTTGAATGGGACACACATATGCCAGCTGCCAGCGCTGAGAAATGATAACATTTAGGTGGGGGCAATTTCACCCATGGAGACTGCAACCCCCCATCCACAAGCTGCATGATACACAAACAGCAACAAAATGTTACATTTGCGTCGTAGACCATTGTCAAAATCATGAACTCTTAACTGGAACATAAAACACTTTAGTTTGGTTGAACGCTCTTTGAAGAATAAATATATATCCAAAAAACATAGGTTAATCAGTTTCCAACACTTTTAATTTATTTCCCCCCAAAAAATGCCTAAAAGCTTTTGTACATTTGAGAGTCAACACATGCAGCCTCAATGGAAGATAAAGCCCCATGACGAAGTGCACCGGGATGGAAGGGCCCCCGTCATCTGGTAACCATCACCTCACAGTCTGCTGCCGTGCGTCCTCGAGGTGCTGGGAGTCTATTTGAGAGCATAGCTGAGTGTTAGGGCAGACATGCGGATTGTTGTTTATATACGGCGCATTCTGGTCCCATGTGCACCGTTGAGATGACCATCTATCGTCATTCTGTCCCTGCAAATATGGGGGAGCAGCGTGCTCAACTGATTATCAACACCAGGCAAAGCATCCACTACTATCGACTTGCATTTTTTCTGGTCGACACTGGGCTTCTCATTCTCTCATTTGAGTAAGCACTCTGTTGTCCAGGACCTTTCTATCATAGTACACATTTTAAGATATTGGCCACTCTGAAATATTTTAAGATCAATTGGAGTCAATGGTTGTTTCTGGCGAGGACGTTTCACCTCACTCTTGAGAGGCGAAACGTTCGACTCCTTAATTATAGAGTACAGAACCTTCATTGAAGATGGACCACTCCTGTACGACTAAGAGCCTATACATACAGTATTATAATGTATGTTGATATACATTATAATACTGGACGATTTAATTATAAATGGAAAGCCATTTATTAATATAGAAAATAAAACTGGGCCCATACAGCTCCCTTGAGGCAAACCGCATGATGCCCTTAACACACTTGAGGTACTTATTTCAGGCAAAAATGTTTTGTGTGCCTATTTTTGTGTGTGTATTCATTGTTTAAATTATCTCACAACCCCGTGCTCAGTGTCTCGCGACCCCCTGCATGCCATCAATGTAGCCAATGAAACAAAACACTATTCATTTGCATCAAAGGCTGACAAAAATGAAAAAAGTACAAAATGGCGACCAAATCTACGGAAGTCTTTTTTTTCTCCACTCCATTCACGCGCATTCATTTCTGCAGGCGCCCTTGAATCTGCCAGTCATGCCGTGAAGTGCCTGTAACATTCTCTCGGCCACTCAGCGCCTTATCCAATCCTATACTTCACACAGCGAGGGGCGAATTCCGCTTGTTCTCCTGTGAATGGTCCCGGGACGTTTTTGTGGAGGAAGTTCCATTTAGCTTTGTTAATAATGTCCTCCTGCTGCACGGGCTTGAGGACACGTAATGAGGGCTTAGCATTCAAAGCGTATTTTATTGGTTTATATCCAGAAGAGGAAGCTTGAACTTGACCTTGGCATCCAATCAGAGCCTCATTTAAGGGATTTATAAAACAGGTGTAGGCCCTTTGTTGCTAAAATGGCACTGAATGGGTTGTTGAGTTAAAGAAAATCCAATGAAACACATCTATCTTGGTACCTGGAAAAAAGAGATTATTTTTTGGTGTACCTCAGTTAGATTCATTTTGAAAAACAAAACATGTCCTAGTATTTTTGGAAAAGAGCTTTCCGTTCCTCCCAACCACACATTTCTCTCTTTGCCTTTTTGGTTTTAGTCTTGGCCTCAGCGCCGCTCTTCTGTGCACCGCGTAATAAAGTGATTTACTTTTTTCTTCCTCCCATTTCATCCAGGTGATTTAGGGGGATGTAGTCTGATCCGCTTCTTCACAAGGCCGGGTTTGATAAATAAGCCATCTCCACAGCTTGGCGGTCTCAGAGATTGCCTGCGTTTTCAACCCGCATCGGTGGAGCATGAAATACACCCAAAAGCACTTAGCTCAAGAACTAAATCTGACAGCAACACATACAATGTCCTGATATTATGGCTCAATTTATTCGACAAAAATGCTGTAGACCTACTTAAAAATACAATCCTTTGTACAACTATAAAACACTGTTAATTAATTATAGGTTGTGGTAGCAAGCAAATTAGACTTTAGTTGCAGCATTTACCTGAACAGATGTGATATGTGTGTGATGAAGATTACACATTTCTGCAGAATTTTCACAATTTCTTGTTTCCAATACATTAGACACTATTGTATCCTGTAAGTTGCATACATTTCACAGTCTTTCTACTGCATCTGTGCCCAGGGCTAACTCAGTGCTGGTGGTCTGCATCAAATTGTGTTTGAGTGTTGCTTTATATACACATACACACGCACATACAGCCTCACAGCGGCTGAAAATCTCACAGCCGAGAAACAGCAGGCAATTATTCACCCAATAAATCAGTCACTCACTGCTTTTTGGACGTTTGTGCTCACTGTGCAACCTACCTCTTTCCCTGACACTGCTCACCCCTATATACCCGCACATATTTACAAAGACCTTTCAATTTAATGCCTGGTTTGGTTTTAAAAATGCATATAAAATGTATACTGTTTATTAGCCTTTAACTTTCCAGAATACTGCAGGATTGATGATGCCTGCCAGTAGAGGGTGCACACATTCAATCAGAGGTGGGAAGTGGAAAGACTACAATTTTTTGTATAGATGAAGCATTTGTAGTAGCAGCATAAGCAGTAATAGTGTTTGTACAACTTGTCCAACAAACATCTTCTCTTTGGTTCTGAGGCCGAGCAGTAGTAGCTTGCCTTGCGTGTTCTGCACTATAACAATCTCAACTCAGCAAAACAGGATACCCAGGTCAAAGTCACTCATGTTTCTCAGGTAGGAGAGAGACAAAGCTTGATTTAAATCCCCACACCTGCACCAGAATTACAGCTGACAGCTCAGTGCTCCAGGCTCAGCCACAAACTCCATCCACATTCATATTTATGTCCGACAAACAGAGAAATATGTGAAGCTATGCAGAACTAAGCTACCACTGACATGCAATGGTTTCCACTTTTAATGTCAACACTGATCCCTGCTAAACATAGATTTTCCATATTGGTTTTGAGTGGATCCATTGTAAAATATGTCACTTTAAAATCGATATGTGAAAGTTATGCCCTGTTGATATAAGGCGTCTTTATGTCTTTATCATTAGGACTGCTCTGTTACAATGTTCTTTTTATACATGCGGGACAGATGGTATAACAATTTAGCGGACTGTGCAGTTTTAAGTGCAAAGTATCAAGTATTTTATGGCAAAGTTGGTGCTTTTTCAGACCTATTTTAAACTGAGTGCACTAAAATGATAGACCTTTACAGTTTAGGGCTGCTCTAAGTACATTTTTTAGTTCAAATGTACCAAAAACCTGCACAAGTAAAAGAGAAAATATTTTAAAGTGACAGTCTGTAAGTTTGCAAAAGGGGGAGAGAGAGTGCAATTTCAAAGTAACCAATCAAATTCCTCCCCTCTTTGCCTAGAAAGCCCTTCTTAGTTTGCAAAATGAGGAAAGTAGGAACAGAATTTTCAAAAGTAAACGATGACAGGCTGGTTCTCATTGGTAAACGCAGAAGGATACTAGCCTCTGATTAGTTGCTGAGATCCGGGAAGGAGGGACTTTACAAAAAGTTATATATATACATTTAAACTTTAATCACTTTAAGAAGTGTTATTTTTGCGACTGCTGATGCTACTCCTATTCCCATAGTTTTGACATTTGCCAGTCAAATCTATAAAACTGGCATTTAATAGAAACATTCCTCGTTATCATCACGGTTTTGAGATACACAGATACAGTATAGCTAAACCTTTTTGTTGGTGTACGTGTCATTGTTTCGGACGCACTTCTTTCCCCCCAAAACCCAAAAAGGCTTTGGTTATCGAGGCCGCCTCAGAGCCAGGACAGAGGTAACATGAGCTGGTGGCTATAGCAGACCTATGGAAACGCAGATATACTCGGTTTATGGTCTAGCTATAGAGATTTAATCTGCGCCATTAAACCGACCTCTCCCCGTCCGCTTCTTATGGGGCATTTTCAAAGCGAGTCATTACCGTGATTTACTACGCACTGCTGTCTCGGTCTGTGTCTGACCCGTTGTCTCCAAACCTTAATACTCACCATAAAAGCGCATGAATTTGAAACGCTAAATAACAATGTAGGAGAAACTGTTCACTTTTTGTCACAACTCTTTTGAGATGAGCTGAGACCATCAAATCAGAATAGATTCTTATATTGAATGGACAAAACTGTTACTCCCACTATACAACTACAACTATCACTTTCTAGAGCCGCAAAGGTCAAAACACTTTTCGATGTTGAAAATGATGGTGTGCTGTAACATGCAGTGGACCTTTAGGATATCAAGTGGACATTTAGGGGCTTTGTAGCATTTCCCTGAAGGTTTTCTGAGGTTAGGGTCAGAGCTCAAGTAACCTGCAACCCTCCCATTACTTCCATTGTGACGTCTTGATCAATTACATAGACTATAATCACACTAGACACCCCCTGACTCATGTCAAACCAACTCTTAACTACATTGGCACCGTTGTAGCCATGTTGGAATATCCTTCGTAATGAGAATTGGATTGCGGAGCTATATCTTTGGCGGTAAGCGTTTTCACACACATGCTTTGAAGTTCACAGTATGTTACTCAAAGAGGACATTTTCCTTCAAAGTAAAAGCTAATTTGCGATAAGTAGTCAAATATTGGCCATCCTTCGCATCCTTCATTTTCTGCTCTCCGCACTTGGAAAGCAATCACACAGGGGTCTTACACACGAACGCCTCTCGCCACATGTTCCATAATTTTATGTTACATCGAACTTTGGGAAAAAGTGAATTATCAACAATGATCTCAACGTCGCGCTCCCTCCATCTGGCATACTGTTTAGGAGCCGTAGCCTGCGGGGTGAGTCAGGAAATTAGTCAAATTACTGCCCTGAATTCGGTTCAAGTGACCACTGTGGGTTAAATGGGGGTACAGTAGAAGGGTTCACAAAGAGTGGTCGGCTGTGTGGAGCTCCATGGTTTGGTTATGGTTTAGACATTTTACGTGGAGATTTAAATTTATAACAGTCTACGACAACCAGTACAACTACTTGACTGGTTTTACTACTAATAAATCACTCGATCCCACGATAAGTTCAATCACGAAATGACCATCCAAATATATGTTGCCCGAAACATCTGCTGGCTTTAGTACTGGTTTAGTCCCTATGTTGTCTTTCTGTATTGTAGTTTCACATCCATATAACTAAGGCTAAACCTTTGCAGCTCTGAAGTAGCTCTTATACAACACCATAAATAAGGAATTGTGTCTTTTTAAGTGACACTATGTCCATATATTTTCTGAGCGGGTACTGGGTGTAACTGGTGCGTGAAAAAACCCAAAAAACCTTTAATTCAACAACCTTCCACTCGCTGGACGTTTACCCATGGACACTCTTGCTTGGAGCCCAGTTTGAGCAGATGTACTGCAGGTAAACATACACACGTGCAACATCTGGTTTGCCCATTTATTCTGATTAGGTTAAGGTCTGGGCCCGGGGCAACCTCTTAGGGGGAGCGGGAGTCACGCGAGGTGCTGAGCGGAGACCCCAAGTCATCTGTCAGCCCTGCAGATCCCACAAATACTGTACGTACAGCCGAAAAGGCCTTGACTCCTGTTACATAATGCTGCGATTTACTCTGGAGGTGTTTGTTTTGTTGGAGTGAAATGTTACACACAGTAATTAGGAGCTGATTGGGCAGGAGCGTTTTCCCTTTGAGTTATGCCTCTCGCCACTAAATCCTATGTAAACACGCTCATTATGCACCTTTCAGATCCCTACTTGTTGTAAAATGTAACACGTGCCAAAGAACAATTTGAAAATCTTGCTATTGTGGTTAGAAAAGTGGAGGAACATTTGTGGGGGAAATTTCAATATCTGCGGTTCAATTTACAGCTTGAGCTTGAGTTTTTCAAATCACTTGACCGTAGCACTTTACCACAAGAATAAGACTCACTTTTATGTTGCATACGTGAACCTTAAGAAATACTATATCAGGAGGCGTCACAGATTTAAATGTCTCCTCGTCCCCTTTTAGTTTCCTTCCCTGCGCGGGTCAAGTTCCTAACTATACAGAAACACATAAAAACTGTCTATTTAATCTACCGACTGCTTCTTCTTCTTTAGACACTTGATCCTGACTCAACCCCCGTGCTTCTTAACCATATTACCATATATTTACCGTTGTTTGGGTTTGACTTCATGGGTTGGTATACAATTGGATAAATCATGTGGAGCTGGAGTGGAGAGGGGTGAAGTTGTGGGTCACCAAAACAATCGCTCTTGGCTCTTTGGGATCTTGACAGAAGTGCAGCAATTAACTTCAGATGTGAAAATTCTTCTTCCCCCCCAACTTGCATATGCCCCTCAAGTGTTGCAGTTTTCTTGTCAGCATGTTCTTTGCTAGGAAACGCAGTACAAAGTGATTGAATGGCAGCCGAAACTGCTTTGTCTTTTCTAATCGTTCTTGCCTGTCAAATCCATACAAGCTTCGCGGTGTAGAATAACTGATAAGACTCTTTATAATGCTGACTGCTCCCTTCCCTCCACTGCGTATTCATCCATGTTATGTCGGGGATTGTATTTCACTCCATCGCTTGCTTCAATAATTTACGCTTTTAGTAGGGTCGGTGCTAAAACATTCACAAGCCTATTGATCATGTCCCTGTATGACGGACGCAATTTAGGGAGCCATCATTAATGAAGCAGACATCTTCAAAGCAATCAGTGTTTTGGGGTACTTTTTTACAGACTTGCAGAGTCTAGTTGCTAATATATCTGAACTTGAGCACTCTGGAAGCCATTACCTGGAATTGCACAAGGGACTTTCATCTTTCGGTGTTTAAAATAGTGGTGACGAATCAACCTGCTCGGTTGTTAGAGCCAGGTTCAGTTGCCAAGCTGATAAGAGAACTGGGAGAAAGATTCTTGATCAGACGAATGTTTCGCATTTGTGTCATGAGGTTTCCAGACTGAGTTGATACTGTTGAAACGCCATAGCTTGAAATCTCAATGTTGCGTGTTAAACCAGCTCCTGTAAGTTCAACAAGTGATTGCAGCCTGCAGTGTAAGGTTATATGATATTTTTCTTTATGAGATAGAAGGCAACGCTTTACCTCTAAGCTTGTTCAAAAGGCTTGAGGCTTATAAATGGGCAACCTCTCACTGTGTCGTGTGAAGCTGTGGTTGGCATTTCACCACAAAGTCATTTTCCCACGGATAAAAAGAAAAAAGGATTGTGGTGATGAAGGAACCAAAAACAATTGAGTAGCCTACTCCCACTTCTCGCTGGGTTTAAATCTGCAGCGCCATTGATCAAATGGCTGGAGCCAGCAGTCATGTACAGACTACTGTGTACAGGCAACTGTATGAATGACAGTTTAATATTTATAGCCGTGACAGTCCAAAACAATCCGGGCGCTTTTGAAACGTGTCCAACATTTTTGATCAACTTCCAAGTTTCCTCAGATTGTTTAAAGTCAGTGTGGCACCGAGGCGGCAAACTAACAGGGAAATGGAAGCTTTACACATGGGAAAACGACCCAGTTATTTCCCCCCCGATGTGGACGGCATCTTATACTGTTGCCATAGTAACATATACACTTGAGTAATGCTATCGCTGATATAATCTCATGCTTAATTTTTCCATCTGAATCAAAGCTTGCAGAACTATGAGATTTCCCAACATATACATTTCATGAGGCTGCCGTGCACATATTGGATAGAAATACTGTCCGTAAAAAATACAAAAGTCCGTTAAGGCAGCTTCTCCGGAGCAGTGCGAGTGATGGCAGTGCAGAACCCACCTTTTAGAAATACCTAGCTGGAGGTTTTTTTTTAGTTAATGGGGGAAACATCATGCCCTGTGCAACATGTAAAGTTCAAAAAGAGAGTGGAGTCCAGGAATGTAATCCTGTTATCCAGGGGCGGACTGGGACAATAATTCAGCCCGGGCATTTTTTGGACAGCAGTCTGTGATGGGCCGATGGATGATCAATCCAAGGCACGGGCTGCGCAGAAAAATATATAAAAATAGGCTTGGGGGAGTAATGGAAGGGGCAAAGGGGAGGGGGCTGATCATGCGTGCGGCACATGTACCACTCATGCGCCTGTGATGGGCCATTGGATGATTCCATTCCAGGGCTGCGTAGAAAATAAAAAAATGAAATCTAACCATTTTGGAACCAGCCCACTGGTCAAATGCCCGGTAAAATAAAGCCCAGTCCGCGGCTGCTGTTATCTTCTTGCTGTGGAACAAAATCGGCTTCTTATCGTACTGCTAAATAATATAAAATATTTGTGAGCCAGCAAATGGTGTTATTATGTTGTAAAAGTTTAATACATGTCCCGCTTTTAAGTGACTCCCAGTCCCAGCATGGTGACAGCGAGACAGTACGAGGCGTCTGGGATTTGAATAAGGAAAATCGCTCTCCAGTCAGACCAGTCCAATAATAAAGCACTACTGTACCTCCATAGACTTAAAAGAGAGATGAAAATAACGTGGGTCATTATGAAGTCGCACATCTGGTTTAGCCATAGAGACTTAATCAAACAGCAGCTAATGCTAATACCTTTTACCTAGACTAAATATGACAGGTCATTCAAACATAGGAGACAGCTTTATGCTATATATGCTATATTATGTGTTATTTTACCCAGAGTCATTGTAAAAACGATATGCCTCGATGTAAACCCTAGAGATTGGTCTAAAAATAATTGACATTGACTTACCACAACCGCTAATCGACATAATCCTGTCCATGTGGAATACAGCCCATTTTATTTATAAAATAGTAGATACATGTTTTTGATTAGTTCTAACGCACTGCAGATTGGAAGGAAAAAAAACAACAACCCTGAATACACTGTGCACAAGGAGAACAGAACTGAACCCAAAATAACAATAACCTTATAATCCAGGACTGGCAACAAAAGCTTTAGAAAAATAGTCATAGTTTTCGGGCTGAGACCCAGTACAAAATAAGCCCCAAACTTGGTCTAAATCAGGACAAAACTAACTAACCACCAGAAAAAAGACCTCATTATAGTTTGAGGAACACTGACTCAGAGGTGTAGCTTGAATGTCACCGTGGGAATCTGTATAAACACATAAACCCTCTCAGTGATTGACAAGCATCCTTTTGTCCTTGTCCATAATGAGGTCTGCTGCAGTCACCTGGAGCTAGTGTCTGGCTTCACGCTGCGTGCGGCTGTCACCTTAGCTCCGCGTCTGGCACCGCACAGGAGAATTTAGGATGTTCATACGGAGTCGAGGCACGGGCTTAGAAGTGTAAATTGAACGCTGTAGAGACTGAAGGCGGCTGTCGCGATTGTTTTTTTGGGTTTTTTTTACGTGTGCGTAAGAGCGCGCTACTCGGGGCGATACCGTAAAAAGGGTTTAATTGAAAGTGTGAAGCAGAAGTGTGAAATGCGCGTCAGCAGCAATGTGCCACCGTGCTGGGGATATGCTTTTACCGCTGGCTACGATTCATGGAGGAAGAAGAAAATGTAATGTAATGTGTTGATGTCATCATAATCAGCGTGTCTGTCATTATGTACTATGAAGTCATTGCACTGCCATAATGTTAGTAGGATCTTGTTTAATTTTACTTTCATTTTAACTTTGCTCTGATTGGCTGGTTCTTGAACAGAATTTCTTAAAAGTGACTCATTTTGTTTTCAAAAGATCACGACTTTTAGCCCTAATAGTGACAATAAACATAAGCTTTTCCTCCTCAATAACATGGATTGGAACATGTTTGATACAATTACCCTTCTTACTTTATTCTGTATTATTTTGCTTTCATTTCACCATTTCACCTAACAACAATGAGTGATATTGTTGTTAAACTTTTTACTTGAGTCTTGAGTTTCAGTTTCCAGTGTTCACAGCCAAGGTTGTGAGTATTTTGTCCTTTTTATCCTCGGTCTCTTTCTTGTGTGGCTTCTGAACAGTATCTGCGCCTATCGTAGAGAGCCACTGCTTCCTCCTTTATTTCCAACAATAGAGCCAGTTTCCTGTCTCATCGCATCACTTCCTGTCTGAGTTTAAACACCATCTTACGCTGTGGCGTCCGGTCTCGAGATATAAGAATGTGCATGGCAAAATCAGTGCTATTGGAAATCAGGGTCACTTCCTTATTTAAACTGAAGGAGCACTTGAAGATATACTTTGTCTGTTATGACTAACCTTTGGGTCACCCCCACAGTGTGAATTCACCACAGTAATCGAATGTTTCACCTCGACTGCAACAGTTCTTCCTTTATGTTACTTTTAAAAGCCGTGGAGCCAAGTTGCATACGAATGTAGATTTAGGTAAACCATTTCCTGAAAAAAGACAGATCCAAAGCATTTCAAATGATCTCTTCTACTTTGTTTCAATTTGCTTTCCTTGTCAGCTTTTAGGATGCCTGGGATTTGCATATTGATTTGGTTTTATCCCAGCGTGCACAAAAAGTGTATCAAAGTGGCTCGCTTAAGTAGGTGCATTGAGTTGCCTTGTGTACGAAATGCGCGGTATAAATAAAGTTGCCTTGCCTTAAGTAATGATTTGTATGTTATTTCTATGGGCAGGCATGGATACAAATAGGACAGGGCAACTTAGGTATGCATTATGCATTTTTACACCCAAGTCTTAGCCCATAAGAAGTGAAAATGTGACTAGATTATGCTAATATTTAAAACTGTAATTGATTCTTTGTCTTTTCTGATCTGTTCGTTCAGATTGGAGATTTTTCGAGGCGGGGGCTTTTAAAGGGCTCATTGGCCGTCTCTAGGTCATCTCGGATTAAAGGACACTGCACTGGTGGTCTGCCAGGCGATGGGGAGAAAAGCTTGCACTTTCTCCCTGATCTTTTTAGTCTCCAAACGGGAGTTCTTCGAAACTACGGTTCTCTGCTACTCTGACTTTCATCACGTTTGAATTAAGTTATGGCAGAAGTCTAGTGTAGAACTGGGAAGCTATCGGATCCCCCTGGCCCGGAGCCTTGTTTGGAGCAGCTGTGTGGTGTATTGTGGGAGATGGCCGCAGCGCTGACAAGTTGATCTAGTCCTGCTATTCATTCAAAACTTACTCCAATGCCAGGGATGTGGAGCAATGTTGTATTATTCTCCCGATGCTGTCAAAAAAGCAGCATGTTTCGTCATCTTTGGCAATCGCAGTCATTGAAAACAGTCCTAGGATGCACTGATTGGCTATAATTGTACAAATTTCCATTATGTGCAATCACACTGCTTGGCATATTGTACTGTAAATATCGGATTAGTATTGTGTTTGGTTGAATTATCTGAATAGGCAAAGCCGAAAAGATCCCATGGTGTAAACAACATACTGTAGATACAGCAATAGAGAAATAGGTACACATGCAACCATGTTCCATCAGTGTTGCATGTGTACCTATTTCTTTTTATCTAGCAAGTAAGAGTATAAAAGTAAGATGTATGTGAAGGAGTGTATGATTGAACCTGTGTCTAACTTGCTGAAGAATAGGGCTAATCCCTCTGTCACGGTTTTCTTTTCCAGTCTTTTAAAATGAATATTTAGCTCTGTTTTTTTGATAAATACCTGTAATACTGTTCATGTCAAATCCATATGTTTGTACCAAGCTGTCTTAATATTTCTCTAAAAGATGAAGATGATGCATTGCCTCTTACATGTTTCTGCTCTCCACCCTTATCCTGCTGAGTTGTTACTAAACGACACCTGACATATGCCTGACTGCATTGCCAATGTGGTATCAATTGTTGAACTGCCAGATACCAAAGACACTCTTAGGGGGTCATTTATCAAGGCATGTGCTATTTAGAGGGTGCAAACTGAAAAATAAAATATGCCATTTGTTGATATGTCGCCCTAATTTGCCATTTCATAGCCTGTGTTACAGTATTGGAGCCCTAAATTATGTTAATGAGAGAATGCTTGGTAAATGTCCTCCTTAATGTGTTTATTGTTCCCCTTGAAGCCTTTTCTTTTGAAAATATTGTCCAACTTGCTTGAAGCCAGTTAATTTGGAAGTTCTGGTTAGCCCTGTGCCAGAAAGTGAGTGGTAGAGATTAACATCAAAGCTGTGATGCCTGACTGTACTGCCCACAATGGCCGGATCCAGGGTCACAACATCCGGAGAACAAAGGGGAGGTGGCTGGCACTGCACTACACCTTATTACACAGATTATAACAGAAGGGACACGGTAGTACAGCGGTTAGCGCTCGTGCTTCACAGCTAGAAGGTCCGGGGTTCCCCTACCACTAAAAACATGTACAATAGACCAGGATGAATTAAAGTGTGTTTGAGAGTGCGCATGGGGGATGACGGATGGAAATTAGCCCAAGGCTACAATCCGGTGTGGCTTCTTCATTAACTTGCACTGTCCCGACCAAATAAACCAATAAATAAAAAATATAAAAAATACAAAATCAGGGATTTGAGTAGTTTAGTAGATGCTTTGTATTGGGCTTCTTGCTAGTACGGTGCACAGAGATAACATGCAAATTCAACTATAAAACATACCTGCATGTAGGTTGAGAGCACATGTAATAACAGACTATTGACCCTCACACTCATGGAGTCCAAAGCATGAAGGATTATCCAATTAAACTACAGTACATAGCTCACCCATCCTGGAACCGCCATTTTAACGTGGTGGAGGGGTTTGAGCACCCGAATGATCCTGGAGCTCTGTTGTCGGGGGCCTTGTGCCCCTGGTAGGGTCTCCCATGGCAAATGGTTGTGCTGTTCAGAAGCCCCTTATGAGAGACCAACAGGCCCGGTTAGAACCATGAGGCCGTCCTTTTGTGGACCCACCACCTGCAGGAGGAGCCATAGGGGCTGGTGCAATGTGATTTGGGCAGCTCCAACAGCTGCCCCTATGACCTGGCAAAGGAAAAGTGGAAGAAAATGGATGGATAAACGGATGGACTACAAAGCTCAGTCTTTGGATGATATAATGTATCTCTATAATCAATTGACAAAAACTCATCAATCCCCAATGCCTTGGTTAAGGTGTTAACCAAGGCCCATCCCAGGGGATTGGGCATTCAAAAGGTGGCACGGCCTGAATGCAAAGCCATGAAACCAATACCAAAATTCTCAAGACAACAATTGACTACTGACACGGTGAACATGTATTGCACATGCTGTCGAATCCACAGCCATTGGGGACGCATCGTCAATAAACTCGCGTCAGGGTGGAAAGGGTCGAACAAAGAGAGGCTGATGACATTGAGGTGGCTGGAGGAAGTCAGAGGAAGCGAAAGGCCAAGAAAAGAGCAGGTATGGAGCCGGCTAAGGGACTGTGGTTTACATTTTAGTCGGCCTGGTGCACACAAGGCGCCATTGTACATTGATAAGCATTCACTAACTGCATTTGACAGGCATGTTTTGACTAGACCCTCGGGGAGCAATGTGTTTAAGATAGAAATGCACAGGGGGTGTTGTTGCCACCATCCGGGCAGCTGCTGTTCTCGGCCGCATCAGCAACGCTTTCTCTGTTTCAGGCCCTGCCGTTGAAAGACCCCAGAGGGATGTTTAGCCTTTAGCCAAGTTCGCTACCAGTGGCTACATCCGGCTATACATCAGTCACATGGTATACCTGGTCATACTCTCTGAATTTAGAGGATTCTTCAATGTCCACCAAGATTATATGAATTGCCACGTAACCTAGATATTATAGTTATTTAGGAACTTGTTGATGTACTTAAGATGAGCCGTAAATGAAATTCTACCATTAAATTCAGACTATGAAACTAAATAATGTAGTTTAAGGTGGGGCAATGGAGATTTTAAGAATGGAAATACCCTTGCTAATATTTATATGTTGCACCTCCTTTAATGGCCTTGTTATTATGAGTGTACGTCTGTCAGCAGCACGGTCCTCTCGAAAGGCTCTATCCACAGGGAGCCGTCGTATGCAAAGTCAACACAATGGCCAGTAATGGAAGAGAAAACCAATAGGACAGTCGGGAGCCCCATGTCTTGTAGCCTCTGTCCAATACTCTTCCTTTTTCTGCACTTGGATTATTGTCTATGCACGGCTCTGCTTTGTTTGTGCTGAGCGGGGCTGAATGTGACCCCCCCACACACTGGTGCTGCTGGCTAAGGGGCCATCTGAGCCCAAGGATGGAGGGGGTAGAAGAGAAAAACATTACGGGACAGTGGGCAGAGGTCAAGTAAATACACTGAAGGGTATGGAAATGCAGAGGGAGAGAGGGGATATGGAGAGAGGGCACAAGAGGGTTTGGCAGTGGAAACGTGAAAGTGGGGGTTGGTGGATGAGGGAAAAAAACATGCAAATCTGTTCAAGCAGGTGCACAATGAGCTCAGTACTGGCATATTCTGCCTATGGGGTAAAGCTAATCAATGTCTGTATGCTAAAGCAGTTCTTGATTAATTTGGAATAAAAAAATAATAAAAAAGGATGGAGTTTAAAGAACTTGAGCCAGGACCTTGATCATGAGCATGGAGGATTAGGCCTGTTATGGTGAAATCCAAGGCATTTATCAAAACCTTAATCCTTTCTCATGTTGTGCTGCCCTATGCTTTATAACTTAGAAACTCCATTTTCAGAAGTAACTTCCTCTGTTTTTCTCCTCCTTAAAAAAAATAAATAAAAAAATCTACTCAAAAGCAGCTTTGATCTCTATAGAAATCTACTCCCTCCCTCCAGACCCCGCAGCCTTGGTGTGACAGGCCATGTGATAACTGAGACCATTTCCTTCCCCATTACTGTGTGCTTTGGTGCATCTTACTCAGCACCTCCTCCCCCTCTCCCTTTACTGCCTCCTGACTCAGTGTTGGAGGTCTGCACCCCGTGACTTTGCACTAATCTCCCTTTTTCTAAGTCCCGCCAGCGCCATACAATACCTGCAGATCTGATTTCAAAAAGTTTCAGTAAAAAGTGCTCCCATTTTGTCACTGCGCTGTGGCATGCAATTATTCTTTCTCCCCTTCTTTGCTATATGTAACTTTCTTCACTCAGACGTCTGATCCTATAATTTCCACTGCTCTGACTGTGAACTGTACCAGACACTAAGGGTAGATGTCGTCACCTCTCAGTGTTGTGTAACCCTTCTGCGGGTCTCCCTTTCATCGCAACCATTTAGCATCACAGTTACAGGAGGCCTCATGGTCATAATATGACTGTATATTATACGTGTATAGTAAGGAATGGTGGAGCCAGCTGGATATGGTTGTATCAATAAGTTTACTGAACATAACAGCAACTTTACTCAATGTGCCAGATTTCACCTTTCTGCTTTTTACACTCTACTATCATCAATACTAGATCTTGGTGAAAAATTAATGCAACACTGGATGGAAATTCATCTTTTGACATCGCAAAGGCTGATTTAAACAATACCACAGCAAATGCACGAGCTAAAGACGGTCCAACAAATATTAAAGCGTTCAACATTTTTTTGTGGCAACTTCTTTGTTTGTGGTCGGGTAGTTTATTATCCTCTCAGTGTACAATATACCGCTTATTAATGCAAGAATTCTCAACTCCTTGAACTTCAAGAGTTTAGCAAGTTTCTGTCATAATAGTAGAACTTGCGTACATACATGTTATACAATTATAAGGAGGACAGACTTTATAAGAAAGAGTCTTTTAACATCTTTTCCCCATTCCCAGGTCTAAAAATATACTGCACTTTTAGCTGTGGCGTAATCAGTAAACTGAAGGTCTTGTCCCTGACGTCAGAGGTAATTCTTCAGCCCGTGAGTGAAGGCTGCAGCGGTACAGATAGGAGACAAGATGGGCCGATGAAGACAGTAAAAGACCATTCAAATCACCACAGTCGCTGGAGCCTCATTATTTCTCTGTATTTAAAACCCAAGTCTATTCAGCTTATAAATTAATCTTCATCCGAGTTTATCAGCGCCTGCTCGCTGCTGTTCAAGTAATTAAGATTTTCATTTCCCCTCAGTCAGTAATAAAACACTGTCTAAAGCACATATGTCAGTCAAGGCCCGCGGGCCACATCCGGCCCGCGAGAAGGTTTTTTACGGCCCCTGGGATGATCTTGATTTATTATTAGAACCGGCCCGCAGACCGCAGCAAGCCGGCAGCCCGCAGATCTTTTACACGCACCAATACTACATTTCCCACAATGCAACGGTGACGCACCGAGCAGTAGGCTGCTTCATTTCAATATTTATTGGCACAGCAGTCGTCAGCATCACAGTAAAATTAACTTTCAGATACCCATCAAAAATGGCAAAACGGAAGGTGGACACTGAGAACCGGGGGTTTCAAACAAGGTGGGAGTCGGAGTATATGTTCACGGAGGTAGCTGGAAAACCTGTGTGTCTTCTGTGTGGAGAAAGTGTGGCGGTACTGAAAGAGTATAATCTGAGACGACATTATGAAACGAAACACGCGGACAAAAACAAGAATATGGACATGGAACAAAGGCTACAAAAGGCAGAGGAATTAAAACGAGGCCTCTTTATCTGATCATATTGGAATATATTTGTTATGCTGCGTTTACACATAAGCACGATGCGTTACGAATGTCATTTTTCCGTCATTCGTGACGTTCGTGACGTGACTTAACGCATCTCAATGGGATTCTTAACAGAACGCATCAGTTCGTGTCACAAAGTCGGCCAATCCGCGCTCCAAGTCACGGACAGCACCTGGCGCTGCCGCTCCGCGGGGTGCTGAAAGTGTTCCTCCGACCTTTCTTCCTCCTGGGTCGTACCTGATGTTCGGGAGTTGGAGCCAGAAGAGCCCAATGACTCAGGGGAGAGCACGGCCTCTGCTCCGCCTCCAACCCGGTGGAAGAAGATCACTCCACATTCGCCTAATTCTTGACAGATTTCGGACAGAACGCGAATATTCCCAGTGACCCGTAACAGCGCGTGGCAGCGCGCAACACCACGCAGCAGCGCGCAACACCACGCAGCAGCGCGGGACGCATATTCGCGACCGTGCGTAATAATTCGTGCCATTAATCGTAACGCGTAGTAACAGGTCGCAACAGTTAGTGGCGGCGCGTGAAACCTCGACCCCGAATCATCAAATTCGTGATCCTTGGCCACGAATGTGCATTTGTGGCATTCGTAACGCATCGTGCTTATGTGTAAACGCAGCATTAGGTTTTCAGTAGGTTCAATTAGGTTCACTAGACTATATGCGTCATTTAAAAAATTTTCAATGAACATTCGAACAGTCCGGCCCTCGGCTTGTAGCTAAATTTTTTATTTGGCCCTCCGTCCATTTGACTTTGACACCCCTGGTCTAAAGCATTCGGCGTTCTTGGGAATACCAATTTGTATTTTTTTTTACTATTTTTACAGTAGACAATGGACTCATTTGTGGCTTGGGTCTTGTCTGCCCACAGCGCGTTCAGTGTTTGTCTTTGACCTCCGCGCGTCGAGAAGCCAATTCCCATCGAGCTGACTGATGAAGTGCGGACGTGTGGCTGATTTAGGGCGTCTTTCCGCAGAAGCCTAGCTTTGTTTTTGCACATTTTTAACCTCTTTCGGAATGGGGGTGGTTGGTTATTTGGTAAAGATACCGTAAGTGTTGAGTGAATCGGGGACTCTAAAGGGAAAAAGCTAATTGTGTGTGTGTTTGTCTGTGTCTTCTTGAATTGCAGCTGGCTGGGATGAGTTCAAGTCACTCCTATAGTCTCTGATTCAGTGGTTTTTTATAATGTCAATTTGAGTGTGAGATTTCAAAGTTAGTCGCCTTGCATTTGCTCCTCTTTACATGTACGAATTTTGTGCATCTAAAACTTTTAATTTCAGCTTTTTTACATGCACCATTCAGCTTTTTTTTTCTCCTCCTTTGTCTCTCTTTTTTTAAACTCTGATTTGCTCGCGGCAGGAGTTGGCTGCAGCTCTGACCCCAGGGCTGCATCACGCCTGTCCTACTTGTTTTTCTTGGACATTCCAGTTGGCCCGACGGTCCGTGGGGCGCGTTTTTGAAGCCCGTGCACCACATGGGCGTTCATTTACGACACTCGCTACCCTCTTTGTAAAGTGTATTTTGGTTTTTACGAGCCCTTTGGTACTTGCTTTAATCTGATCAGTTCCCCGCTGGCTGGCTGTCCACACTGACTACGTATACGCTCAAAATCAGTTGCAAAACCAATGAGAAAGTTAGCGACCCACACAGCGCAACAATTAGCTTTAATCCTCTTTGAAAGGAACACATGAGCCGCGGCCATGAGCACGGGATAAAGGCAAAGCAACGCGGGTGATTTAGAAGCGACTCCAGACAGAACGGTTTATCCAGAAAAAAACCTTGGCTGCCTTTTCTGAGTTTGGTTGATAATTTAAGGGAGAGTGGGGGAGAAAGAGATTTGGACCTGCACAGAGCGTGATTTAACAGGTGCTTTTGGAATCAGGACCGAGTTTCTTCGCTCTTCCTCGATTTCCTCTCACTTGCGCGAAGTCCGGAAATTAATTCAACAAAGATAAGCTACTTCTGTGCGTCCCCCAGGCTGTGAATGAAGATCCGGTATCTAATGTCTGCCCTTGCTTCTATGAAATGCTCAGTTATAGCCCTAAATTATTTGTTTTTGGTGTTTTTACTGGCGGTGTAAGGAGGACACCATTGAGTAATAGCAGGGTAAGAATACAGAGGCATTTCTAGAGCTTAACCTGTGAGTTGGTGGGAGGAGTAATGAGTTTACAGTTTTACTGTCAGAAAGTCTTGTCCTTGTCCAAACACTCTTCGATGTTGTACAGCGCCAAGGATGTCTTTGCAACATAGTCCAGATTGCAAGTTGTTTAAAAGGTTCCACTGAATCTTTGAGTTGCCCAAGGTCACAAACTTTAGCCATTAGAAATAGTTTAACCTTTATTCTAATCTTTAACTGTGTTTATCTTGATCATTGCTGGCGACCACTTCTGTAACAAGCATTAACACAAACAGAGAAACGTTTCTGTGTCCGTGACCGTCTCTGGTCCTGCCCGAGTCCTGACTCCAGCTTCAGTTCACGCCGAGGTCACACGGTCTAATCCAGTTATCAGAGCTCCCTGCTGCCGCTAACTGCACAATCAACTTAAGCTCTATTGTCAGCTTGAAGCAACAAATTAGTTTGAGGAGTTTTATTGTTAATTTTCATTTATTTGAGGAAATTTAGGTCACACAATGTGAATGTCAGATTAATGCACTTTAGCTTTTGAGGCCAAATATAAATGCACTATATACAATGGTTTCAGTCTGGACATCCTTTTGAGGGCTGACTGTTTTTTTTTATTTTAAACAACATACAAATATTTTGTCTATTTGCCACGACAACAGTGCACATCGTCTTCCTATGGATGTCAGAGGAGGGCAGACACTTTACACAAAATAATACTAGTATTTTGGGTTGTATGCACATTGTGCATTTTCATTACATTTACTTTAGCTGACATTAACTATGCTGGGCACAGTAAAAACCTCAGATAAAAGTATCAGCTGTGTCGAGAGTCAGAAACCGTAAAACAATCTATTTTTTCACAGTACATTTATTTTGGACTTGCTTGACATACAATGGTAATACAGCTAATGTCTGCAGTTTTAAGCGCAGAGACCTGGACCGGGAGTGTGGGAGCTCACGTCTGTCTCTGAAGTTTCAGCCCTGGGATTAACTGGTGTACGGTGTACTTTTCTACCCAATGCACTCAACGCTATGAAGTCATCTTAGGTCATCTCCTAACTCCTCATGACTGTGCGTACCCCAAGAGTCAAATATGATTCAACTTGTGTTCCCCTTTTTTATTTGTATTATTTATAAAAACGTAATTCTGAGTATTGAGTATTTGGAGTTTATTTATTTCCTCCTCAATAAATAAAAAATGCTAAAACTAGGATATATAGAATAGCCATCAATAGATTTGATATAAATGGCCAAAGGCATCTGAGCTGCTTTATTTCACTGTCATCACATCCTTGAAGTGGAGTTGCAGCAGCGTGACCTTAGGAAGTGCAGGCTAACAGAAAGCTAACATGGAGAAACCACAGATCTTTATAAACCCTCTTTTGTGTGCTCATCCTCCATTTTTCCAAAGCTTCCTTGAGCGTAAAAGCCCATCAATACGGCTTGCTTTTCTTTGGTGGACACATTATGCAAATGCATCTGTTATTGCACAAAGATAACAGGTGTTATCTCCTCCTTCTGTTTTCACACTTTCATTTGTTTCCATCACGGCTGACCTGTTGCACACTCGCACACTTGAGAAAGGGCTGCAGGGGTCACCGGAGAGAGAGGGGCCCAGCTGGAAGCGGGGTTGACCTTTGAACTGTACGCCTGACATTGATTTAATCACACATTATAGATTCACACATGAGCTTACTGGAACAATCTATATTCTTGAAGTTGGATAAATAGATAGATCAGCTCTGGTTGTTTATCACCGTCATTTATACCATATCATGTTTTCCAATAAAGCCACGTACCATAAACACACTAGTGCAAACCTCCCACTAAGTTACAAGTCGGTTTACAAATGTGGAAATAAAGTGACTCTGGGGTATAAATGTTTACAAAATGGAGCGAGGACACACTTCCAATCTGATATACTTTATGCAGGAGTGGATTTGTTTCAACTGAAAACATGTCAGCGGAGAATCCATGTAGCTGCTCTCGGGCGAGATTTACGGCAGACTTCGAATAGGGCACAGATAACAATGCAATAAGTCTCTGAGGTCTAAACTTCCTTCTGTAAAGTGGTTTGGTCTTAGTGTGAGACATTAACTCCTGAGCTTGTCCTTTAGAAGAGGACAGGCTTTGAATTATTGAATGCTTTCAAACTGGTCCCTCCCAGTGTTTGCCCTAGTTGTAGTCGTAGAAGCAGTAGTGAAGTTCTATCGTAGTAACACCATAAAAACTCACTTTCAGACAGCTCACTTGACTGAATAAAGCCCATTGAAACGCTAAATTGCTTCAATGGACCAAAATCGCCGCCCAAACAAGATAAAGCTAATCTTTTTTTTCCCCTGTTTAGTTCATTTGGCCGATCCGTATTTTGCAAATGCACTCACTGCTGCTCGGCTAGAACATCTCACATTGTCTCCTGGTTGGAAAGGCTTGTCCAAACACCTCGGCATAATAGCAACGGCGCTCATGTTTATTTGAAGACTGTCTAGCATCAGCTTTATCAGCACCGACTGAACCAGTGAATGTAAACAGGGAGATAGCGCACGCCACGTTGAGCCGAATTTACTACAGCAAAGATCAAAGCGGCACTCACATAAGTTATTTCCTTCTTCTTTTTTTACGTGTATCTCTGGAGAATCTAGTCTGTTTTAGCTGCTGAAGCATAAAAGATTTCTTGACTCAGGCTTATTGATCTGGTCTTTAATGTGCACTCTCCTGGCCAATGATCAATACTTCAGTAAGGCCTACTAGGACTAACTAAGTAGCCATATTTCCCCAATACAATACAGAATTTCTTTCTCAAGTTCTAGACAAAATTTACACGCAGCCTCAACCAATTGTCCAATTCCTTTTATCGGGATTTATTAAAAGTGCGTAGACGGTGGTGGTCGAGGAGTAACGTGGTGTCCCAGATTAAACTCCTGGAGGGAAGAACGAACAAAGACGTCTCTCTGGGATATGTTTTTATTGGACAAACCACTAAAAGGCAAAACAGTTATATTTATCCACACACAACAGTCGCGGTAGATCTGGATTCTTCACTCATGCAAAGAAACGCGGTCTGTGAATTATTTCCAGCTCAGAGGAAGCAATGTCTTCCCTTTGAGACACTGTCATTTCATCTCCTATGGCTGCGGCCCCTCATTTGTGGCACTTTTCACTCGGTCCTCCGCTAATTGTTGTTTTCTTTCAAATTGAAAATAACATGGTGCCTACTGTTAATAAATCAAAGTCACATTGATATGTAGATTGTTTTTTTGGGTTGCACAAAGCAGAACGGCTGTGTTGTTTGTCGGACTTGTGCGTTTCGCCTCATTAAGCTCAAAATGTCTGTTTGATTTCAGAGCAAGGGTTATTGGCTATAGGTGTAAGTTTCCACTAATTACTGGGTTTCTCAAACTCTTAACCCCCACCTGAACCCAGCATGTTTTCTCCAGTTTGGCGTCACCCAAATCTAAAAGTTGCTTGATAAAAAAAAAAAGGGTAAAAAGGTAACAAAAAAGCCACAAAAAGGCCACAAGAGAGTGACAAAAAGGTGGCAAAAACTCAAAACAATGTGACAAAAACTCAATAAAAAATTGGGAAAAACTCAACTAAAAAAGATGAAAAAGAACATTAAAAAGTGACGACAACATGGCAACATCACACAAAAAAAAGGTCCCTTACAATCAGTTTTGTGGGTCTTAGCTTTCAAATGAAGCATTAATCTGACCTGCTGTAGGCCTTAAAATCCAGTCCAGAAGCTTTTAGAGTTGGGTAAAGCTGAAATGGAGTAAATGTGCTCGGTTAAAGCGGGGGTTAAAAGGTTAAGCATTCTGTTGGTGAAAAAAATATAAATCAAAAACTCTTGATCTATCAAATTGCAGTCTTGTTGAACTCCAATCACCTTAGTTTGTTGTTTGATTGATTAATTTGTATTTCTTTTTATTGACACAAAGATTTGTCCATTCCATTTCAGTTTATTTTAGAATAATTAACCAAATGTAAAACAATAAGAATGTGAGGGTGACGAGTGAGGGTTTATTGGATTTATTAGCATAGAATAGACTCCCACAATTAGAAGAGCACAAGTAAAGTAATTTGAAGTATGCCCTCATTATTTTTAGACGGGGACAATGGCGGGACCCAACGATTCTCTCTGTTGCTTTTGCAAAGAGCTTGCACTTTTATCCCTCACACCTCGCCAACTTTTATAATGGGCGCACACTTCAGTCGCTGTATTTTACGTAGCTGCAATTATATGCATCGTGGTGTGTGGCACTTGTAGACATCGCGTCTTCAAATTGACTCTCGGCCCAAAGCTTCTCATTAGTTTCCCGATAGATCCAACAAAACCTCTGGCTATTTCGCAGGAGGGGAGATTTGGAGTCGAGCTTTAAACAGCTATAAATATTGAAGTGAAGTAGAGGGATGATTTCTCTCCTGATTAGTCCAGCTGTCAGTCAGGGTCGATTGGATTGATGCTATAGTGAGGGGGCATGCACGTATCTGTACGCTGGGGTTGAGAGTGAACACATTGCGGGGCTTTAGATGAGATGGGACCCCGTACTGTATAATCCCAAAGGCTTTCTTATCACTCAGGGTCCAGAGAGGTGATGTCATCCCCATTGTCCCGATGCCGCCCACTGTCTCCTCGAGTTAAAGGCGTCTAAAATCAGCTTTTTAGGTGGCTTACACACAAGGCAGCCCCTCTCTTTAAACCAATGGAGCCCAGAGTGTGGCCCGGGGGACAAATGCGGCCCTCAGACCAATTTTTGGTGGCCCTCAGCCTTCTTATTGAATTGGCACACTAGTACAGAGCTGCCATTGTTGTTCCAAGCCTAACTAAAGGTGTCAGGAGAACCTCTGCTAAATGGATCCAGTTCATTTTCACTGCATTGACCACTGATCTGTGGACGTCCGCACTATGAACGCTTCAATGTGTGGCCCCCCGATGGAAAAAGTTTGGACACCCTGCACTAAACCTTAGATTCAATGATTGTGCTGCCGTTATCTTTATTTTGGAATTTAGTATCAGTTTAGTATCAGTTCATGACGTTTTTGACACATCGAAATATAGCTCAATACTTCCACCCACTCCCGGTCAGGTGTCTGGATTTGATGTAAAATATCCGATTTATTTTTAGCATTGATTTTTCAAAAAGTTCAAATATTATGAGTTTAAAAGCAGAACGCTGGCTAATCACAACCATTGTGCGGGTATTTTACAAGAGAGAAAACACTCAATACGACAAAATACGCCAAAAGTATTTTTTTTTTACTTTTCAGTGTATAACGTTTTAGACAAATCTTCTATTTAAGCAGTACTAAGTAACCTTAATAAATCCTTTTCGTAGTCCTTCTGGGGGTAATACAGTGTTAATGGGATCTGGTGTCTCTGGCCAGAAAACCACACTTGCAGCTTTTCCTGCTCCGACCCGGAGGCGCAATACACACTATTGGAATCACGAAGAAGAAGCTAACAGGCTAATGAGCAAAGCTAACGCCACTTAAACAGTATTTACAGCCAAGTTTGAGAGAAAAAAATTATCTCCCTTGTGTAATTGGATGTACAATATCCCTCTCTACCTTTGTCTTTTCTGTCAGGGTAGTATTTGCTCTCACGGACAATTAATGATTTTAACCACAAATAAATGTATACAAATTTATACATGCTCCAGCAATGCCCTGGTGAGTAGAATGAGCCCTGGCCTTTTCACCGCGATTGCCTCTTTATGCTGTGAAGTCACTTAAATAGTCTGTGCTCGGGGCGAACAAGCAAACAGCGTAATGCGTAATGACGTCATGTGCGTTCACGCTCAGCTGTAGCGTTAGCTGTATCTCCTCTATACTGACGCTGCCGAGCGAGTTGTAACTTCAGAAGGATGGATTTAGCGGAGAATAAAAGGAGACTGGCTACAAGCACCATAGAAACTCCAGCCCAGACCCCAACAAACAACGACAAACGAGTGACAAAAAAGGCGAAAGTTGAGTCCGATCGGCGTAGTAGTAAACATCGGAAAGTGTTGAGAGAATCTCTCAAAAGACCTGTACCTTATTTTTGCTTGAAAGGTAAGAAATTATTACTAAATATATGGGGGAATAGTTTTATACCTACAGAAGTTGTGTAGTATTAGTAGCAGACTAGTAGTGTCAGTAATAACAGTAATTGTGCTGGACCTACAAAACATTTGAGTAGTAACAGTGGTAATGGTGCTGTATTTACAATGGCCGCAAAATAAGCATGACTGTTCATGGATTTATAAGTAGTGAAACGAGTACAAAAAGTGGACATGTGCCGTTTACAATATAGTTTATGAGTTAGCTACGCTAACTTTCTGCCCAGGGAATTGAAGAGACGATTTAGGCATTTCTACCAGTGAAATTATTTTATTATTACAATAAGGCCTGCGTTTATGCATACAAAGTATACAAGTATTTTTTGTTTTCCTTTAAACGTCAATTAGTCGTTTATCTGTATTACTTGGCTTCTTTGCCTTGAAAGGCTGTGAACTGTGTGAACTGTTAAGTGCCTTAAAGTTTGTAAATGTTGAATAAAAAAAATAAATAAAAAAAACTTGGCTTCTTCACTCGATTCACTTTGCTGCATTTGCTCAAGTACCGCATCTTATACACTCAAACTGATTTGGTCTAAATATCGTACAAAAAAGTAACGTTTCTTACCTCAGTTGAAGTCACGCCTGCAAATCTGTAAATTGACCCGGACGGGACTGTTATTTCTGGTGCTGAGCGCCTCATGCACGAGCTCATCATCGAGGCTGCAGTTACGCGTTTGGCCTGAGGGGGCAATTGCGAGCGCAAAACTTCCAAACTCCACATAGCCCCTTTAACCGTGTGTGTTTTATGTCCATGAGTTGGCACATAGCCGATTAGCAGGCGTCATGCTGTTGAACTCTTAGTATTTTGAATTTTTGGGAAAATCGATGCTAGAAATGAACGGGATATTTTACGTCGGACACGTGACCGGGAGTGGATGGGACTGTTGAACGCTTTGTCCCTCCCTCTTGGCAATCGCCTCCATCACACCCTCCTTTGTTATCGACCCCTTGGACGCGCATCTCGTCTTACCACTTTAGTGTTTTGCCCATGACCGCATTACTTTATTATAGCAAACACAATTGAATTTTGCCACACTTTCCTGCAGCTGCTCCCCCTGCGCGCTCAACCTCTGAACAAGCTCGCGCTCATTGAAAGTATCCAATTACTGGTGTCCATTATTTTGTTTGCGGTTAATCCTCAGTGCAAACACGCATGATGGTAATGGATAAACAACAGTCTCTTAGTGCGAGTTGTTTGGAGCCAGTAAAGATGTGCCGCTAATACGCACCACATGTTTGTAAAGATAGACCATGCGGCTAAAAGCTACAATTAACCACATTGATTATTGTTTAGCTATAGAGGGACTATCCATGTGCCACTTTTGACTGTCCAACAAACCGGCCAACATTTTGTCTTATAAAAACAGATATGGACACCAAGCTTGCCTTTATTTGGATGTGCCATTTTCAGAGGGTGCGTGAAGCCTACTGTGGTACTTTGGGAAACCCGTTCTATTTTCCATTTCGTTTTGAACTTTGAACACAAAATTGCAAATGCTATCAAATGGAACGAATCAGAGATTGTATGTTGTTCAATGTTTTTGTTTCAGTTTTGGTCATTGTCCGAACGTATCTAATATCAATTGAGTTTTCTCTATAAATCTTTCTTCCAAATATAGAAGTAACAGAAGTCCTCTCACCCTCCCCTCGATGCCTCCCTTCGGCGGTTTGATGTTTCTAATCATTTCCAGCAGTGAACTCCACATGAAAGACAACAAGTGCTCGTGTGTAATAGGGTGCTGAAAGAACGAGCTCAAGAGACGACATGACCAGAGGGAGGCACACGGAGAAGAAAAAAAAAGAAAAACTTGTGGAGGTCAAGGGAGGAATGGAGATTGAAGAGATGAAGTTCTCAGTCCTCTACTTTCCCATTTTCAAGGTTTCGTGTTATCATTAGTCTGGTCTTTAGTTCCTCTGCCAAGACATCCCCCCAGTCCCGCAATCACACTCCCTCCTTCGCTCTTTGCACTTCCCATTCATACATCTTAATCGTACGCCATTGACAGCTGGGAGGCACAAGCTGGTTTGGAAGTTTGGGATTGTGTATCACCAGGAATGCAGTTTTAAAGGAGACATATCACACTATTTTGAACTTTAAACCATGGTGTCTCAGGTCAAAACAACGTTTGCATGAAGTTGTATTTTTGCATCATTCATGCAGTTTTGAGTCATCCTTTCTCTACTACTGCTGAAGTGCTCCGAATTGCAATGTTCAACCTCTTGACCCCCGCTTAACCGAGCACATTTTTTCTCCAGTTTGGCCTTACCCAAATCTAAAAGCATCTTGAAAAAAGCGTCAATATGGCAACAAAAACGAGAATGAAAACGCAATAAAAATGTGACAAAAGAGTGTCAAAAAGTGACAATAAAAGCAAATAAGAAGGAACAAAAGAGCAACAAAAACATACCAGAAAAGCAGCAATAATGCAATAAAAAAAAGCTACCAAGGAGCGACAAAAAAGTGAAAAAAACGTGGCATAACTACGACAAAAAAGCGATGGAAAAAAAGAAGAAAAAGCAACAAAAGCATGACAAAAACTTCAAAAATGTGACAAACGCGGCGACAATGTGACAAAAAAAGTTAGGATCAGTTTTGTAGGCCTTAGCTTTCAAATGAGGCATTACACTGTTGATCTCCATTCGAGAAGCTTTTAGATTTGAGTAAAGCTCGAAGCTCAAAGCTGGAGAAAAATGTGCTCTGTTAAGGCGGCCGGTTTGATTTGACATTAGAGCAACATGAAAGTGTCCTTAATCCATCGCCAGATCAGGTCCGCGACCAGAGGGCCTCATTCACGAAGCGTTTGCACATGTGCAACATGGACAGTGCATGCTCAAGTAAAAAGCAGGTGCAGTTGATATTATTGTTGCTCATAAATAAGCCACAACATTTACATACCAGCTATGTGCGGCCAATAAAATGTGCAGTTTCTAAAGATAAATTAGGTGCAACATGCTGTAAATAAAAATGTTTTACATGTAATTTAGTTCCTGGCTCAGTAAATCAAGCCCAAAGTGTGTTCATCACATGTCATTCCCATTTCTGCCTGTAGTTGGCACTCCAGTTTAATTGGAAATCCTCCCCAGTTTAGTCACTCATTCCTTATTGTCTTCAAATTTCAAATTCAAAAACCTAAAATATCAATGCGGAGATAGTCAAAATAATCTTTTTTAAGTATTGATATTGCATGATGATTTTAAGGAAGAATAAGAGTATAGTACATTAAGAGAACTAAACTGTGTCAAAGTATGGAAAAACCTTTGTGCAAATCAAGGAGTGATATTTAAAGCTTTTATGATAAAGAGGAGACCAGGTCCTCAATCGGTTTGATAAAGTAATTTGATGGTCAAACATTATTCATTATTTGAACAAACCTTTTGTTCCTTTACCAAAGTTATCACCCCATCTCCCGATCTACCTCCCTCATCCTCACTTTTCACTCCTCTACACGGCATCGTAATATTATCCAGAGCCGCGATCCATCCAAAGCATGGAGGCAGAAATTGCTTCCGAAATTTGGGAATTCTTTATACGGGGAATGTAGCTCATGGGAGAATGAAAGAATGCGTCTACGGAAAAACAGAAAACTCAAGTGAAGTGAGTGTTTTAGCTCTCCCTGACACCCAGACGTATCCCGTCAATAAGAGAGGGAACTGTTTCAGTGTGTTGTAAATAACCTGTGCTAGTTTGCATTCGGTCTATTACGATGCATTCTTTGCTCAATTCTGGTCTTTTATGGTCATTGCTGCTGCTCTCAAGGATAATTGTGGTTTATTACAACTTGAGGCCTATCATGTGCATCCGGATGTGGCAAGATTTACTGCTGTATAGTCTCACTAAACAAATACATGATGATAGGAATATCTGCAGATTTTGTCTAGACGGCAAATGGGATCATGTAAAAATATCTAGTTTTTTAACAATTGAAAATATTTTGACCTGCAGTGCTGCCTGATTTTTCAACTAGTGAGCTAGAACTTGAAGAAAAAATCTGAAAAGCATGACCATTATGACATCTGTTACTGCCATTTCACCTCAGCGTCAGAGGTAGCAGATTGATCATCGTCTCTCCAGCTTTAACACTTTATGTTTGTCTTTTTGTATTCAAAAAGGCTGCGTTATCCCAACCGATGATTATTTCTTTATTGATGCCGGGTCCGAGTCACGGGATGGGCCGGTCCGACAGTCCTTTATGGTTTACAGCGTTCATTATGGCTCTCTCAAGGAGAAGTTGTAAAAGTCCTACAGATCTCCAGCTGCGTCTGAAACCTCCGCTCAGACCAACATGTGCTCGGATTCAGAGCTGAGGTTTTACAGACACAGTGGCAGGCTGCAGCGGGACGGAGGCTGTTTGGACCGACGCCTGTCTCTGGGACAACAAAGGGATGATAGCAATAGGAGAGAGCTGGTGTTTATTAAAAGAACTGCCTTATCTTCACAAAATAGTCATGTAAAGTCTGGTACGGTGGAACAATCTGAAAGACTGTTATCTAGTTTAACTAGTTTCCTTTTTGAATCAATTTGAGGGCCCCGATAATGAGCTCAGGACTCCTTCCAGGGTGCCCCATTTGTAAAATACTGACTGATTATTGTTGATGTTGTTAACTCAAAGCTTGGCTAAATATAGCTTTTCACTTGAGATATAGAACAACTAGAACAATAGCATTGTTTTACTGAAAAGGGTAGTTTTGCTGGATGTTGCTCCTAGGTTTCTCGAAGTCTTTTCTGGGCACTATACTTCTGTATCATTGTGAAATCTACCAGATGTTTGTCCAAGTTCTTATCCACATTGGCTTTTTAGGTCAATTAAATCTAACTTTATGTGACAGAAAGGAACATTTTGAACTCTTTCATTTGATCAAAACAAGACAATCTATTATAAAGAAAAGGTTTACTTTCCATTCCATGAGAAAGACAGATGTTTCTGCATCTATTTACCATCAGCCACTGGCAAAAGAAAGCAGCTTAAGTTTATATTTTTGTGACTTTTACCATGCCAATAAAACCTGTACTCATGTGAACTGCACGTACCACCTGATGATGGGAAAACGGCTCAAGGCGTCTCCACCACCACCCTCTTCATCCACTCAACAGTACTGTGCATCACCTCCCTGCACTCAGACCAGTCCTTTACCGCACCATTGAAGACAAATGAAAGATAAACGCAGATGAAGTGCTGGATTTAGACCGCGGGGCGTGTGCGCGAGTGAGACCTCAGAGACCCATCGCGCTGTGATGCTTTACATTAGGACGGGCCCGGAGCATGTGAAAGTACAGCGCTAAGTAGCAGAGAGGAGACACAGTGAGCTATGAGTGATGAGGTCTGCTGCATGTTCTCTATACGCCGCATAGACCCATCGCTCCACGGACGTCCCGCCTAGGGATGGATAGTTCTCTGTGGAGCTTCAGGCCCGAGCATCAGCTTCAGCTGTGCTCGCTTTTGCTATTCTTCACATATTTCCACCATGTGAAATTTCTTTATTGCCTTTATGTATTCCAAGGCCAACTTAAACTCAGGCTGGATTCATGCTGGTCACATTGCAGACAGATGTTCAGAGACATTGTGCTGCAACTTGGTACGTTTAAATTGGGTTAATTTCATTGATAAAAGTGCTCACGTTTTGCTGAAAGGAGACCCGAAGTTCAGAAGCCTCTCTGTCCTTTGCCCAGGGCTGGTTGTTGCAGAAAAGTCTAAAACTCTTCTACATGAGCAGATATCACAAATGCAGCTCAAAGCAAACTCCTATTATTTCATGCCGCAGGGATGATTGTTTCTGTTCCCTTCGCATTTCATGTGCCAATGGCACATGCTTTGGTCCGACATAAACAAACAGCGGGGGCAGGTGAGCCAGGGATGTCTCGAGGATTAGTTTAGAGACAGCAGCATATTTAATATCATTTTGACTTTTTTTAAGAACATATTTTGCATAGTTTTTTTATATTTGAAAAAAAATAGATTTAACTAAGGCAACCAATATTTGTTTGAATTATCGTGATTGTGATTATTATAATTTTTCATAATCGAGCAGCCCTAGGCGTCCAAAACATGGACATTAGGCTAAAATCTCCTGCAAGGTAGTCTTCTTGACCAAGCCCAGCTCATTGCTGATACTGCAGTAAAGATTATACTACAGGCATTAGCACAGAGTT
This sequence comes from Proterorhinus semilunaris, assembly GCA_021464625.1. Classification (NCBI taxonomy): domain Eukaryota; kingdom Metazoa; phylum Chordata; class Actinopteri; order Gobiiformes; family Gobiidae; genus Proterorhinus; species Proterorhinus semilunaris. Next base: position 3,851,701 of record CM038355.1, on the reverse strand, counting down.
CAGATCTTATTATTATTGTTGGTCACGTTTCTGAAGCATGGAGAGGCCTCGATACTGGCGCTATTTATTTATTTATGTATTTATTTGAACAGGGACAGTGTACAATATACATTAGCCTCAGAAAGGAGAGATGCATTGTACCAGGTTATAGCACTTGTGCTAATTTCCACCTGCAGTCCCTGGGCCTATCGCTATATGCTCCTTCTCCCTGGACACGGACAGTGGCCTGTGCTGCTGCCTGCTCGTGCGTCATGTATGCAAACCTGTCCCACACGGCGAGCACCTCTCGGCCTGCCCTGTGTGTGCTCTGTGCGGCCGCCTGCTGAATGCACAGAACTTATATAAAATAATGATATACGTCGGGTTTGTTCCAGGCTCGGGACTTGCACATACTGCATGCAAACCTTTTAACGCTATATAGAAAATAATCTTGCACCCATTTTCATCATAAGACCCCGGCTCATAAAAGATTCCATAAAATGTATACAAATTGTTGTAAAAGGTTATACCATGGCTAATAGTTGTGTGGCTTTAGCCTGTGAAGTGGAGCCTTTTCCCATAAATCAAAATCTACGACTTGTCATTTGTCTGCATTACTCATATTTTACCATCTTGGCTTCATTTGAATAACAAGCCTCAATGTAACACAACCGCCATGTCGGATTTGCAAGTTGTAGCCCATTAAGTTCAAATCGCGTATCGTTAACATCACAGCAGGCCTTTCTTTTTTTTACGAAACACTACCACCTACCCACACACCCGCCACTTTCACATGATGCCAAATATGTATCATAAATCCACTTTTACCACTTTTGTGTGTTTTTTCAACATAACGACTGCACTGAGTTGAATAAAAGTCCTTTTCGTATGATTGAGATTGAGTTATGTTGCACAGTGGAGGCAAACCATTTCTGACCTTTTGTTAAAAAAAAAAACATGTTTTTTGACAACTTGATAACAGACACAAACCTCCTCGTGCCAAAGTCTAATTCAATGGACTGTAACCACAATTTTAATGGAAATATACACCAGAGCTCTTAAATGAGATTTAGACATGGGACGCTGTGTATGGGCTCCTGTCTGTGTTTGTGTTGCTATGTAGTTGAATGTTTATCTCAGCTCGACAGTTCTGGAGAGAGGAGAGCGGACAACATGGAGCATTGGAAGCTAGTTGGGGATTGTAAGACCGGCCTTGGCGTGGGAGGAATTTCTTCTCTGGCAAAACACTCCTGTCTGGCTCACCAAAACCTTTGATTTAGGGCACCGTCTCGCTAGCGTATGTTTACTAGATTACCTTATCGGCCCCCGGGATTTTGAAGATGAGATAAGCATTTAAAATCCTGGAATTTCTACAAATTTGGGAGGGGATTATTATTTTTGTTTTGTCTTTTGCTCCTGGACAAAGTGAGGCAAATTCTGGCGAGTCCACTTAGATAATCCCTGCTCTCTTAAAAAATGTCTCTCGTGTCGTGTCTTTCAAACTAAACCTGTCTCTCCATTTCACCATAAACACACAGATGTATTTCCAAAATGCTGAATAGTTACAGATGTCTTGTTTGTAAAGCAAATTTATTTGAGCAACTTCAGATTTTTGGCACAAGCAATTATCGTACGAATAGCAAATGGTGGGGATGAAACACAATCTTGGCCTTGGTAACAATAAAGGCAAAGCAGTACCGGTCAAAAGTAAGGTCTTAACCCTAAATAAAAGAAATAAACAATACAAGATCAAATCAAGACTAAACCGGGTCTAAAAAGGGTGTCTAAATTGCATACACTGTGTCTTAAATTAACCATTCATTACCATTCATATCCCACACTCCTCACTTTCTCTGTGAAGTGCTCCGGTCCAAATGTGGCCTCGCAGGGATATAGATAGCGGTGGCGATGAAGTCTCTCAGACCAGGTGGGCGGTCACGGTGCTTATGAGCCCTTTAATTAGATTTAGTCCGAAATATGGGGTCATCTCTGTGTGCGGAGCTGTCTTCTCCACAGGTGGCTAATCCATTACGAACCAATATATGAGCAACACCCAGATCATATAGATTCTATTAGTCTCAACATTTAAGCTTATAGGAAGTTCAAAACGCGGGCTAAATCCCCAGTTGTAAATGGTCATTGTAGAAGAGGAAGGGATAGGTATAATGATGTAAGGGGAAATGGATTGGAGGCCTCAAAGGAGCATATTTAATATTTCTATAATGTCATATGAGCATTGACTCATTGTGATGTCTCTGATGTATCACTAATGAAACGGCAAGGACATGGTTTGGTCAAAGCAAAGGCCTGTGCAAATGAAGGTCAGTGGATATTGCAGGGTTTAGATTGCATATAAATACATTATTATTCTGTACACATCAAAGCACATCTATTGCACCTTTTATAGCGGCTGCACATTTCTTTTCAAGTGTATAAAGCATTTGCCAGTTGTGGAATTAAAAGGCTTTGCTAAATCTATACACACATCTGCTAGTAATTGTGTTGTACTGGCTTACATGTAAAAACATTTATTTATTTCAAAAAATAAATAAAAATGTTGAGTCTACATGTGAAAAAAGAACCAGGGTAATTCTTGTGACAGTAAAGGATAAGTAACAATGACTTGGAATTACTGTACATTGCTTCTTACTCAATGTGTTGGCTATTATTTATTCACTTACTCCCCATGTTGGTAGTTCACTTACATTGTAGCTGTGGCGAAATACTGTATTGTAGGTCTGTATACTGTATGTACAGTATGTTGCCACAGCTATGTAGTTAAATACATCAACGAGGAAACCAATCCAACGTTAAGAGCCTTTGGTTTTACGCAACTTAAATACTGTTCAATAACTCATTAACACCTTCTTCTAGCCTGGCATCCAGACTAATCTCCGATGTTTATTAATTAATAAACAGGAGAAGCGGGGTCTGGTTGGTGAGACTAACCTTCTTCTACAGTAAAATAGCATTTGAAAAGCAGCAGTGCCACAGATTTGAGACAATGGCCTAGATTTTTAGACAGAGATATAAGAGAAGTTAAGACATCTGTCTGCTGCACGCACCAGACAGATTTGGGTCACTATGAGAAAATGTGGCTGCAAATGCGAGGTGTCCCCAGTGTTTTAAAGTCTTAAATATACCCTATCGCTAAACGCACATAGCCATTCGAAATCACTTAGAGTTTCTCCGATGGCCACAAAAACCTAAATTACAACTTCGACCCAACTTTCCTCCCTCTTTCTCGCTCTGTCCACTGCCATGTTGTGTCCTCATTGTCTTTATTTAAACCCTATTGTAACTTTAATGGCCACCACCTGTTCACTTTGCCAGCATTTAAAGCCACTACTTTTTTTCATCCAATCTTGAAAACGTAAATTGCTCACACAGATGTTTTATAGTACTCTGGCACTCATAACAAGTACGGCCTGTAATATTTACACTAGTGTAAACGTATTTTTTTTCTGTTTGATGGTTGACAGGAGTTTGCATTATTGTGACAGAAATCCCCCTTGATCGTATATACCTTGACCGACACATTTTCTTTCTTCTAAAGCCTGCTGGGTGCTCCAGCGTGGCACCCTTGGGTCCACGGACCATTGCCTGTCATTGAACTATTGGTGTCGTTCTCTGTTCAGGTCACAGCCACAGACGAAGACCGTGGTTCCTTTGGTGCCATCACCTACACTCTGGGAACACCAGGAGGGGGCGCTGTGCCAACTCAGTTCACCATACACAAGGAGACGGGGCAGATCTGCACCAGTACGACTTTGGACCGGGACGATGGACTGGATAAGTTTGATCTGACTGTCACAGCAACCGATGGGGTAAGAGCCTGAGTGCCAATTACCATTTGACAGTTTTCCTCATTTGATTGCTACAAACCTAAAGTGTTCAGTTCAAGTCCAAGCTCAGTTTGAGCCTATGAAACATAAAGCTTAACAAAATATTTTCTCTCTTGATTTTTTTCCCCTCCGTATCCACCTTTTCCAGCATTTTGTTTACCCTATCACGCAAGTCAATCTGCCCAAAGTGAAACGATTATATAAATGAGGATAGCCATTTGCTACATATCAACGAGCCATTTTTCATTTGATTTGTGTCGTTCCGGGACCGGCACAAATGCAATCGTGTGCACAGTGTCTCCGGTGATCAAAGCTCGAGGCTGAAGGCAAATTAAAGAGGTGTGCAGATGCTTCTCAATAAATCTCATCAAAGAGACGCTGTATACCTATGCCTTTTCCAGTCACTTCAAGAAAACAGGAGCAGCATGGCAAAGCAATCAGGGCGCTGAAAGGATGCAGGCCATAAACATGAGTGGGGAAAAGATGAAAATCTCTGAACAATGGTGCAGTTTTGAAGTTTGAGAAAGAGTTCAAGTGGTCATCAAGCGTCTTACATGACTAAGACACAATGCATTTTTTGTCAAAATGTTAAGAGGCAAAATCTTTGGTAGCTAAAAATGGAAGGATTAAGTTGGGGCTCTGATTAACTAAGTGACATGACATATTATCTTGTCTAGCCTAACTATGAAGCCAGCAGACAGTGGGGGCAAACAATGTCTTTGTAATGAATCTCTTCAATCGTTGCAATGTTGTGGATTTAAGTGGACTATCCTTGCATGGCCGCTGGTCAGGGTACGATAAAATGTTGTGCCAATTTGCTGGATCATTGTTAACTATTGTTACTGACTTAATCACCCCATTTTTTTCCCTCACTCTTGTCACTTCAAGGGGACTGTACTTCTATAACTTAGATTAGATCGACTATTATCACAATTACTGATAGTACTGTTACTACTAAAAGGGTCACAAAAAATGGTAAACAGTTATTGATATTGACATTGATATAACTGCTTTAGGCAATTGCCCATTCACACGCTCAGTCATACACCACTGTATGCAGACACTGAAGGCAAGGTGGTTGAAGTGTCTTGCCCAAGGACACAACGACAGTGTGCAGTTGTGGGATTTGAACCACAAGACGACCCATTCTACTCTCTGTGCCACTGTCGCCCTGTACTACAGTATTCTACTCCTGCACTAACAAATCTGCTACTGTTGTGTCTACTTTTCCATTTTGGAACTACTGCCTCTACAGTCTATACTTTTATGACCTCAGCTACTAATCTTAATAAACATAGATTAACACATTGGACATTCTTCGTCTTGTTTCATCTTCTCCTTGTTATTGACGATAAATTGTATGTCATTCTCTTAAAATTACTTTTAAGTATACATCAGTAAACCATTTGCCTGGCAATACTTATTTTAATGTTTCATCGTTCCCTTCAGATATACCCGTCTCATTTCACTCCTGTCTCCTCCTCTTCAGTTTCACGAGCCCTGTTTTTAGTGCGGCCGTAAAACCAAACCCACAAATACAATGTAACACAAACTTCCCCTTTTCTTCTGACAATTACTTACATCATGATTAACTGCCTCCATTGTAGTCAGCCTCTGCGGACAATTTTCAGACAGCTTTCTTTGTACTTTTTTATTTTTTACATCTGCTTCGTATTTTGTGCAACATCAATCTATTGCCACAGTGTTGTAGGATGAAAGTCCAAGGCTGTTCCCGTCGAGAAACAATTTGACGATTATCTTTAAGTATTTAGATTTAAAGGAAGAAAGGTTTCCCACAACTAAAACGCCTCCATATTTGAAACTCCAATGATCTTGCATAGAAACAAACCATGTGAGCAATGTTTGTAATTTAAGAGTGTCCTGGATTTCTCAAGGATCACGTCCATGCTGGATAGGTCCACAGAGTTCCTTGGTAGAGCCTTTTATTTGTCAACCTTTCCCAAAAAGTTTCTAAATAGAGCTCTTATTTTTGACACTAATATTTATATACAACTTTCTAACCTGGTAAAATTGTATATCCCATATCAAATATCTTTCATCATGTCTAATATGCATATACCAACAAGGAAAGTATTTTTTTGTTTTCAGGGTGGCCTCAGCTCAGTGGCGGGTGTCAGGGTGACAGTAGTGGACATCAATGACAACCGTCCAACCTTCTACCCCGTCCTGTACACCGTGAGCCTGAGTACCCACAGTGCACCGGGCACCTCTGTCGTCAAGGTTACGGCCAACGATCCTGACTCTGGTCCCAACGGGAGGGTGACGTACCGGACTGCGCCGGGAGGGGGCTCCGCGTTCTTCACACTCAACAAAGACACAGGTATAACTACAGAATTGACGTATTATTATGTGTTTTTTAACGTTGTTGTGCTGGGGGGGAAAAACATACCTGTGGTCGTGTTTTGCTTCATCTATGCCTGTTTCAATCATCCTGTCAGTCAGAGTTCCTCAAGGGTTATTAAAGTCTAGGCAGCTTCAGCAAACTCGTCTGTTTATTGAAAGCGGCTTATCACAGATTATTTCCATGGAAACGCAGGACAGCCAGCACCATTTTGGCGAATAACTGACGGCTTTCCATAGACTTAAAGTAGGCAGGAACTGATCCATATCTAGCGCTAAAAGTTTGTAATTACATGATTAAATCAGGTTGTATTGCAGCATGGCAAACTGCTGCCAAAACAATAAAAAAAATTCCAAAAAAAACATGGCATCTTTCAGTCGCCAAGATACTTTTTTTTGTATATATATATATTGCATTATGTTAGACCTGTATGCTAATCACAGTTGCTAATAAATCATTAGCATTTTAGGCAAAATACTTTGTGATACATGTTTTGAGATGTCGCTGTAATGTGTGGAGTATTTTGTGGTTGTAGTAATTGCTGTTGCCTCTCTGCAAAAAAAAAAAAAGGTTAGTAGCTTTGTGATTTAAATTCAGGTTCAGTTTACCATTATATATTTTACAAACAAAATAACCAATATAGCGGCAGGAGTGAGGAAAAAACGATCAAATGTTCAAATTGCCAGATCTTGTCTACAAAATCTTGCTAATACGTAGCTGGCAGTTGTTGCTTCTGTAAATCGTTGAATCCAGAACCGCTGAATCAGAAATAATGAGCGTATCAAAAATATATATAAACGACGAGGCAGTAAAAATCTAATGATGACAGGGTTTTTAGGTCCTTTGTTACAGTAGTATGCTGTCAGTTTGACCCCAGTCCTATTAGATGTTTGATCTAAAGCTTAAACTGTAATTGTGTTCCCCATAGGCGTGATCTCCCTTTCTCGGTCGCTGCACGGCAAGGCCAACACGGTCGTCTCCATGGTGATCTCAGCTGAAGATGGCGGAGGTCTGAAGGCGCCGGTCGATGCCAAAGTGAACATCAGCATTGTGGGAGGCTCAGTAGCGTCCCCCGTGTTCGAACAGGCGCATTACTTCTTCACTGTCCCGGAGGACGTGCTCAGGGGCACCGCAGTGGGCGTGGTCCGAGCTGCTGCCAGGACAGGTAAGATTGAGGGTTAAAGGATTCATCTCCAGGTCTCAGGTTGGTCAGGACAACCTGGCTGGAGGAGTTAACCTATTGTCATATTATAGTGATAATGTTTTAACTTTCTATATACATACTACAATTGTTCAGGCACATAAAGTAAAGAAGAGTAGTAAAGAGTAGTGTGGTGGCCAGGCTAACAAACGTATTTATTATCATTAGACATTACCCAAGTGTTTTATGTATAGAGTCCCCAAATGTAAAAGACCCGCACTTCTCAAATAGCAGCTTATCTCACCATTTACAGACCAGAACCAGGGCAGAAAGACTCTAATGGATCTGACTATAGCAGTTACATAAAACACTTTACATTAAGATGTCACATTCATCAATAGCGTGGCTTGTAGCGTGCAGTATTTATTACTATGGCAGACTTTTGAATACAGGGTTGAATTCAACGTCATAGTGAGGGGGAGTCTTAAGTGAAATATACGTAACGTGGAGTGGACTGAAGATACGTATCTGTTTGAGAAACTGTGCAAAGCTCTCAGCGCCTATCGTGTGCTCTGAGTGATCCATCTCCACCGACTGGACACTAAGCATTTGCCCTTGCCACAAGAATGTAAATGTTGTGTAACAGTTTAGTGTGTGGTGTTTATGTGCACTTACCTGTAAGAAGTAGTAGACTGTTGGTTGGGGGCATAGTATTACAGGATTTATGGCCATCTAAAAACTAATGTTGTCACTACTTGGCTCCATATGACATACGATAATGTGCAAATGTTTTAGTAAGAGTCATTAATAGTTATAATCAAAATGACAAATAAATACAGTTATGTAAATCCTAGTTCATGGTTAATTGTGTATCAAGTAAATCAAGAATTTTAACCTCTTGACCCCGACCTGAACCGGGCACATTTTCTCCAGTTTGGCTTTACTCACAAACTCACAAATCACAAACATGCAAAAAAAGAGCGACAAAAAACAAGCTGGAAAAAGTAACAAAAATGTGACAAAAACACATCAAAAAAGGGGGAAATAATTTGACCAAAACGCGGCGACAACGTGACAGAAAAGTTACTATCACTTTTGTAGGTCATAGCTTTCAAATGATTACACTGGCACTCTCCAGTTGAAAAGCTTTTAGATTTGGATGAAGCCAAAGTGGAGAAATTGCGCTCGGTTCAGGCGGGGGGTAAGAGGTTAAAATTCTTGGAATATACATGTCTCTGTAGAAATCTAAATTATAGGGATTTTGTGATTTAACAGAAAGAGAATCTACCAAAAAATGAAAAATCTTGAAGGGTCAAGTTTAATCAAAATATCATTACCATTTTATTACACTCCCTTCAAAAAAATGTACTATCTACTATCTTACATTCTGTACATTGTGATGTGTCCAGGTGTTTCAAAGGACATCTTGTACTCCATCTCGTCTGGTGATCCTGACGGCTACTTCACCGTGGACAGTTCCTCCGGTACAATCCGCACCGCTCTGCCTTTGGACCACGAAATCTGCTCCAGCCTGGAGTTGGAAATCCAGGCGCGCTCCGGCTCCCCCCCTGCTTATGGGACGACCCGAGTCCGAATCACCATCTCAGACGTCAATGACAACGCCCCAGTTTTCTATCCTTCATCCTCGGAATCGTTGCTTCTCCCCGAAATCACCAAAATGGGATCAGTCATCTACCGCATACAAGCGTCAGACAAGGATTCGGGTCATAATGGGCAGCTGAGCTTTGACTTGGTCTCTGCTGGGGCGTCTGGAAGCACCGGACAGAGGACATTCGGTGTGGACCGGGGCAGTGGCGAAGTGCGCCTTATTGGGAGTCTATCTTATGAAAGTGTTCCGCGCTATGACCTTCAAGTTGTCGCCAAAGACGGAGGGGCGCCCCAGCTTAGTTCAACCTTCACCCTCGTCGTCCACATACAGGCTCAAGATGCGCAGGGCCCACATTTTGACACTTTGACATACCGTGTCGAAATGCGAGAGAATACGCCTCTCAACACTCGCTTCCTACAAGTTAGAGCTTTGAATAGAGAAGCTTCTGGAAACGGTGGTTCTGCATCTTCCTCTTCTTCATCTGTCTCCTATCGACTGAGACCAGACGGCGATGCGGCAGGATTTGGGATAATGCCCGATAGTGGCTGGCTCTTTGTCCGAAGCTCTCTGGATCGTGAAGTGAAGGATATGTACCTTTTGACTGTCCTTGCCACTTCAGGACAAGGGGGCATTGGGAGGACAGGGAGTGCCACGGTGAGGGTTACAGTGACCGATGAAAATGATAATGCGCCAAGACTTAGTCAAGAGAGAGTGTTTTTGGCGGTGGGGGAGAATCTAATGGCCGGGACCGGCTTTGGGAGAGTGTCGGCGACTGATAGAGACTCGGGGCTGAACGCGAGGCTAAGCTTCAGACTGCTGCATCCGGATAAGCACTTTCAGATCAACGCACTAACAGGTAATGCCAAAATACCGCTTTCCACGATATCGAAGTGAATCGCATTGCTTACAAATGTTATATTTTTCCTCCAGGTGAGATAAGTACTCGTCTAGCCTTGGACAGAGAGCAGCAGTCCAGTTACCAGCTGGTTGTTGTGGTCCAAGATGGCGGCACCCCCCCGCGCAGTGCCACAGGGACAGCTCACGTCACTGTCCTGGATGAGAACGATCACGCACCGTTGTTTGCTCATGTGAGACCAGACAGAGAACTGCTCCTACAGGTAAGAACAAGATGTGCCTTTTATTTATACCTTAATCAAAGCATCATTAGGAGTTAACATACAGTAAATAAAGTGCAAAGAATAGTTGCTTAAAGGGATCTTCATAGTTGCCACTGCTATATGTAATGCATCATTTTTGTAGGTCAATGAGGGGCTTTCATCTGGATCTGTGATAACAGCAATAACAGCCAAAGACCCAGATGAGGGAGAAAACGGCACAATCTTCTACTCCTTATCAGGTAGACCCTCGTTTTTTTTTTTAACATTCTCACTTTCTTTCTGGCCAATCCCATTCAATGCTTTATATTTTTTAGGCCCCAGAGCTGAGCGTTTTACCCTGAACCAAAACAGCGGTGAGTTGAGGACCTCGTCTCCTCTCAGATGGGCCGAGCGCTCTGAGTACTCCTTCATTGTCACTGCTGCCGACCACGGGACGCCTGGCCTCAGCTCCACTTGCCAGATACGCATACAGGTAGACCACAGAAAAACACACACTGATTTGTACAAAGTATGGAAGAAGTTTTCATTTGGTCATTTATTGTGTCAGACAGAATGAGGTTCACATTCTTTCTATCTTTTTGTTGTCATTATTTTGACAAACGTAAAAGTAAAATGCCCTAAATATCTGCAAATAATTATTTGATCGTGATTGATCGCATGTTAAAGAACACGCCATGCTGGATTGTAGCCATGGGCTCATCTCCATTCATTGTCCCGACTCGCACTCTCAAACACACTCTCACTCAACCTGGCCTATTGTACATGTTTTTAGTGGTAGAGGAAACTAGAGTCCCTGGAGGAAACCTACGCAGACACGAGAAAACATGCAAACGCAGCACAGAAACTGTGAAGCACGAGCGCTAACTGCTGCACCAACTAACTGCAACGTTACAATAATGCTTGTAGTTCAACTAAATATGTTTTCTTACCTGTAAATGAAACTGCCCCTTGGATTGCAAAAGACAATTATAAAGTAATACAAAAAGCTTGTGAGGAAACTAAATCTTTGCCTGTCCAAACAAGAGATTTAGCCAATCTACTTCCTGCTTCCTGCTCAAAAGGTTAAAGAGGTAACCGAAACCCGCTGGTCCACGGGAGGCTGGAGCATGTCTGGACTGAGTTACAAATCTGGACTTTCTTCAGGCCCTGTCCCTCATATCAACATGTCCTATCAGGAATTTTAAATAGTGGAAGTGGAAGCGTTTTTTTGCAGGGTGGTGGTGTGCTTTAAGTTCACTGTTTTTAATGTGATTTGATCGAGGAAAAGGGTTTGCTAATTACAATGGGTGTGCATGCTCTCGGTACTTACGTGTTTCCTACACGCTTGTGCAACATTGAGATTAGACAGAAGGGTAGCAAGCGCCTCTGAATCAAACGCTCCCAGATGAGATTTGATGGGCGCCATCTGCATCAAATCACATCAAGAAGAAAAGCAATACGTCGCAATACATACGGTAGCAGCCCGTAGGACATACACGCAGTGAGTGTATAAACATATGGGTAACGTTCCACCATAATGATTTTGAGATTGCATTTCACTACGCAGCGCACATTTTTGCATAGAGTTACATAGAGGTACATAGAGCTACTTTTAGTTTGTATAGCAGTGGCCTAAATATTGTGTAGCAGTGGCCTAAATATTGTGTTTTTATGCACAAAACCTTTGAACATTTGGGGCGAAGCGCCTAATTTCGTGCACACTGGATGCAAAATAGTCAAGTTAACAAAGTAGAGTCATTATCCCAAATTATTTCCCTCTTTTACGTCATGCAAACCAGCAACCGTTCCCTTTAGCCAACATCAACTTTGTGTCAGTGTGTACGAAAGCCTAATGAAATTACAGCTTGTTAACATCTCTGTCCATTTGCTGTCTGCGCACTGCTTTGATCTGTCCTTCAAGTATTGTATAAGGCGATGCTTAGTGTCCACTCACTTTTTGACACGGAATGGATCCCTATCAAACCTGACTAGCAATATGGAGAACACGCTTATTGTTGATTTGACTTGGAAAATGTATTCCCATCACAATCATTATTATTCAGTCATAGTTCACAGATTTTACTCTTATCTTGTAGCCAGAGTTCTATAACCACAGTCCTGGTATGCCTGTTGGCAAGCTTGTATAAAATGTCTTCATGCAGAATTCCTTTGAGGGTAATTATAGTAATAAGAATAAAACAGAAACAGACTATAGCACAAGGCTATGTTCAGGGATGGGCTGGGAAGAGATTGATATAGACTCACTGTCTGTGAAATACCTCAGGAAGTGTAATCCAACAACATGCATGACACTGAACAGCATGTTGATGGGATCAAATAAACGTCACACTTTTTGAAGAATTACGCCTAATAAATTTTTTTCTAAAGCAAAGAAGTGGCCAGTGGTTATAATGTTGCCTCACACATTAAAATGCTCACCTGCTGCTCATTGTGCCTTCTTTTAGGTTCTCGGTTCATCCAAATCCAACCCCAAACCCAATATCTTGTCCATGATGCTCAACATTGTCGAAGGAGCCACACCGGGCTCTGTGATCGGTTCGGTGAGATCACGTGACCAACAATACTCCATGGAGGGTCAGGTGACTTATCTGGTGTTGGGAGGCACCGACCATGATGGGACGTTTATGGTGGACCGCCTCAAAGGGGACGTGTATTTGGTGAGAGAGTTAGACTACGAAAAGGGCTCGCGGTACACTCTTCAGGTGGAGGTGTCCAACTTCTCCCAGGCATATCCCAGCAGCCACCTGGTGCAGCTGGACGTCTACGTTCAGGACAACAACGACCACTCCCCCCACTTCACGCAGGACCCCATTTCAATCGTGGTCCAGGAGAACACCAAACCAGGGGCCTTTGTGCATACTTTCCAAGCCATAGACCAGGTTTGTCATAACTTTGTAATATGTATACATTTCAAATATTAACCTCTCAACTCCCACCTGAACCGAGCATGTTTTCTCCAGTTTTACCCAAAACTGTTTACCCTGTTTTGTTACTTTTTCATAACTTTGTTTGCCTGTTTTGTTGCCTCATTTATATCTTGTTTTTATCGCTTTTTTGTAACTGTTTTGTTGCTTTATCATAACTTTTTTCTCTCCACGTTTTGTAGCTTTTTGACGTTTTTTTGTCGCCGGTTTTGTTGCTTTATCATAACTTTTCACTGGACAAAAATGTGCTCTGATAAAGTGGGGGGGTTAAGAGGGTAAAAGACGAAACTGACTCTTAACGCATGCATTTTATTCATGTATCATAAAGCCCCTCAGCCTATAGATTATCAGGTCCTGCTCCTTCTGGGCATTCAGCAACATATTGTGTAAAAGGTGAAAAAGTGAAAAATTCTACTCTAAAATCTATTTTAAAATTGTTGGAGGAGCACTTTGCGACCTATTTCCACCTGGTAATTTCTCATGCTAAGACAATTTACATTCATATCACCCACTTTTCTCAAACCTTTTGTATCTACTTTCAAAGTTTTTCTGCTTGCGTTGCTTCTACCACATTCAAAAAAACATACTCTGTAATATCTTAATATTCCAAAACAGTACATTGCTGATTATTAGTAAGATTTGTAGTGAGATAAACGAGTATGATTTGATATTGCATTGCTCAAGCACTAACGCCTATTTCCCTGTCGTCTGCTTTACAGGATGGCAGCGGGCCCAACAGTGATCTGCGTTACTCCATAGAGCACCGGTGGCCTGACACAGCTGACCTCTTGACCCTCGACCCCGTCTCCGGAGTCCTGACTTTGGGCCAGAGTCTGGACCGTGAGACCACACCCTCTCTTTACCTCGTTGTGCGCGCCACCGATCAGGCCTTGGAGCCGTCCCAGCGCCGGTGGGGTTCGGTCACGGCCAGGATTTTTGTCCGGGATGAAAACGATAACGCCCCAGTGTTCAGCTCCCACTCTGCCGTCAGCGTCATGGAGGACCAGCCCGTGGGGTGAGTCTTTAGGAGTTCAAATTTGGAGCATGACCCACCAGTTGAAGACATTCATACATGAGAAAGAAATCAAATATATCCTTAAAGAAGAACTAAGCAACTTGTTTACCTTAATAAATCCTTTTCGTAGTCCCTCTCGGGGCAATACATGTGTTGATGGAATGATTGGGGGGTCTTTCATCTCCCCCTGTTGTCTCTGGCCAGAAAAGCACCCTTGCAACTTTCCCTGTTCCGACCCGTAGGCCTAATACACACTAATGGAATCACAAAGAAGAAGCTAACAGGCTATCGGGCAAAGCTAACTAGCGCCACTTAAACAGTATTTACTGTCAGGTTTGACTGACAAAACTTATCTCCATTGTGTCATTAAGTTGTGGCACAAGGTACAATATCCCTCTCTCCCTTTGTCTTTTCTGTCAGCGTAGTATTTACTCTAGGGTGTCCAGATTTTCCAACTAAAAACCTGGCACAATATTTGGGAATCGGCCGCAGGGGTTCCAAATCTAAACTGTCTTTACCCGCGATGAATGGTAAAACTGTCACCGACTTCTGACATGCACCAATCCGCATCCTGAATTGAGATTTTGAATTGGTTTACACTTGGTAATTGATATTCCCATGGGCCAAATACATTTATTTTCAATTGGAGGCTATGCTATTTCGGGGAATACATTGGCCAAAACCGGGACAACTGGGACAGATTACGAGTAAAACTGGGACAAATCAATGGTTTTGGAGAAATCTATTGGGACGTGGGACAAAGGACTCAAAACTGGGACTGTCCCGGGTAAACTCACGGACAATTAATGAGTAAAAAAAAAACGCAACATGCTACGACACCTGCAGTGGCGCTTATGGGCTCTATGGGCATGAGTTACTTAGTTCTGCTTTAAAGTAATTTCGAATCGCCTCCCTTATGTTTTTGCAGTTTTGTGATCCTGTACGTGATGGCCCGAGATGACGACGAAGGTGAAAATGGCGTTGTGTCGTACAGAATCCAGGCAGGCAACAGCGCCGGTCGCTTTAGCCTCAACCCCAACACCGGTGAGCCTTTTCACAGTCTGAGAATCAGTCTAAAAATATCATACTTATATAATACAATGATATAACGTAAGCCAGATTTTCCCATAAATATCCAATTTACACCCCATCAGTGCTGCATAAAGCGACATATAATTTCCTCACTGAATGATTTAACACAAGCTGAAATGCTGAGTGCTTTATGTGTGAGGTTTCATTGTGGATATATAGGCTGCGGTCTGATTAATAGATAATCAGCCTCTTGAGTCAATATTTCCATTTAGACGCGATTTTAAAAGTATGTATGCTGTCAGGACTGCTAAAACACTAAAGATCCCATACCCAGCACTACGAAATGAAGTATTAAGGTGTATTGCGCGTAGATTTGCTCGTGGGAACCGATCTTTATTTGGGCTGGGGAGCTGCACTGCCTTTGATATCCTATATGTCCCATTATAATCTCTTCATCACAGGGTTCCTGGGTGGTGTGGCCGTGCTTCACTTTGGCTGGAATAAGATTAGGTACACAGTTGATGCCTATTCCAGATGGCACCAAGTCTTCAACATTATAAAATCTTGAGTTCACTTGTGGTTGGTTTCCCCAAGCTTTCCCATGTTAAAAACTGTAGGTTAATAATAGCAGTAATAGCAGTAAGAGCCGATTAGCATTTAGCGAAGACATTTACCAAACCACTTTGCTAATGTGTGGTGTATCATTAGCCCGGTCACTTATATGTTTTCGCTGCCAATGTGAAGTTGTGCTATTAGAAATTACAGCTGCTCAGAGAGTTTCACAGACCACTTTAAAGTTTAAAGCCTCTTCTCTTGTGGTTTGGAAGTATATGTTTTATTAATGCTTGGAGGAGATTTTGCCCTTTGCCTGACATAAGTGCTGTCATAGTTACATTCTCCATCTGGGGCTTTTTACTGCAAATAATATGGTTTCTAGAGTTTCTATAGTTCGTGAGCGTATCCTCTTTTTATGATGTAACGTTTGTCTTAAAGGCATCTGTTCAGTTTTGATTTTTCTCGTTGTGGAATGTCATTTGTTTTGCACTGTCTTATGCACTTTAACCTCTTAACCCCCGCCTTAACAAAGTTCGGTTTTACCCAAATCCATAAGGTCACAGCCTATAGGCCAGTGTAATGCCTCATTTGAAAGCTAAGACCTACACAACTCATCTAAATAGATCTTTTTCCTTAGCCTGGCATCCAGAATGATCCCCCTCTGTCTGGATTATTGCAGACTACTTTTTCCTTGCGTTGTCGTCACTCTTTTGAAAAAAAAAATTTCCATGGCTTTTTTGTGGGGTTTTCATCATATTTGTGCCACAATTTCATCGGCTTTTGTCACTTTTCCGTTGCTCTTTTCTGGCTTTTTTTTGTCACTTTTTCATCACGTTTTTGTCCCTCTTTTGTTCCGTTTTCATCCTTGTTTTTTTCTCGTTTTTGTATAAAGTATATTATACAATCAGACATTTGTAGGAAAATCTCCTCTTTAATCCCTGAAAGGAAATAGCTGAACTCAACCCTTTGAAGAAATTACATGTTTATCAATGTGTAAGGAATTACTTTGGATCCCAACAGTTTATACTCAAATCATTTATTAAAAACATCAGGTACATGGCTTTAAATTTTACTGTCAACAAAATCTCATCACCTACTTAAGATGCTGATGTCTTTTAACTCGAACAAAGCTACAGATGTCCTGGCTGTTTTTTTGTACAATGGGGGTTTTAAATCACACGTGCACTTCTGTGCTTTGACTACAGAGCAGAATGAAACTTAAAATATTCTCTCTATCTGAAATCAGCGAAGTGCCGCAGAAACTTCAAAGCGCCACAGAAGTCTACGCTTGATATATGTGTTTGGCATTCAGCAGCTTTCATGACTTATAATGGCCTCTCCTGTATCGTTCACTTGCTTAACCCTGGTCACTGTTGGCAGCAGTGTTCAGATACACACTTCATGTTTCCTATCACTTTGGCTGACCTTTCTTTGTATTCGAGGGAAGGACAGGGGTGAACACATAATACATTCAAATAGAGAAAGAAACGAAACAGAATGAATGGTTTATGTAGCCAATGATGTATAAATCGTAATACTTCTCAGGTTATTAGGCTAACCTTTTCCTCGCTGGGAATTAACTATAATAGCATTTTATCCCTGTTTGGCTCCGTGTGTCACTGTTATTTGGAAAACCTAAATTATTTCTATAAAAAATACCTTGATGTGTCACAAACATCAATTTTCACTGGAAAGACTCATAAAACAAGGTAAAATTGCAGAGTTTTTTTTTACTGTGTCTTTCCGCTTTCCCAAATGGCAAAATTGCACTGTTGAAGTCATAACCCAAATGCCCCTCAGCAAACATTGAAATAACTTTCTCTCCTCTTTCGCAGGCTCCCTGTCCATTCTCAAACCCCTGGACCGTGAAGAGCATGAAGTGTACAACCTGACCATCGTCGCAGAGGATCATGGGATACCACAGCTGTCCACGTCGCAAGTGCTGAGCGTCCAAGTGATCGATGTGAACGACGAGGCGCCGGTTTTCCAACGCGCGCAGTTTGAGACTGCTGTGATGGAAAACAAAGGGCCCGGGACCACAGTGATGACGGTCACAGCCACAGACCGCGACCAAGGTACTTCAAGTCTCAATTAGGTTTATTCACCGAGGAGCTGTGGGTGTATGTGGGTAACTCATAAGCTTATGGTCAGAAAAAAAACATAGATATTTGGCAAATGAACCTAAGCGAATATTGTTTGGAACGTAAGCCAGGTCCAGTCTTGTCAAAATGTTCCATATGAGTCGATTGTTTCTGGTCTCTTAAGTCTGCTCTTTTTATATGGCTGGCAGCAACAGTAGTGAATTTCTTGTTTAGAGGGGCAATCAGTGTAAATAAATGCAGTGTTGCAATCATGAAAGTGGCTATATTTTTGAATATTGTGTAACGTCTTTCTCTAGGAAAGGCTTGAAAACCAAGAAGCAATAAAAGGTTAAAGAGCTAAAGAGCTAATGAAAGCAAATTAAAAGTGTGGTTAGTGACACACAGATCTTCGATTCAACGAGTCTAATGGGGTCTTTAAGTGCGCTGCCGAAGCCACATTGGTTGGTTTTATTAAATGTGGTGTGTTTCTGAACGCAGGCTCTAATGGCCATGTGACGTACGGAGGCCTGACAGAGGAGGGCTTCATTATCAACCCTGTAACTGGAGTCATCACGACGACCAGAGAGCTGGACCGCGAGCACGAAGACCACTACACCTTCACAGGTGAGATCAGAAGAATACAAGCAGAAGAATACAAGCTGCAGGCAAAAGGTTTAGCAAAAGAGAGAGAGGTAAAGGCTTTCAAAACTGTGAGAAGCTTTTATTTATGGGTCTGGAGGCATTAAAAACAGCTGCTGGTCCCATCTTCAGGCTGTGAATACTGTGTTTCCTTTTGAAAGGCCACATTATTCATAACATCTAAAACATTTGTCTCACTATGACAATAATTAATCAAGAATGTTAAATGAGTATTCTGCATATTTAAATCTCCATGGAAGTGGAAATTCGGTTATGAGGACGCAATCCTGATCTTTCAAAACAAAATGATACTTAACCTCCCCCGTCTTAACCAAGCTCTTTTTCTCCAGTTCAGCTTTACCCAAATCTAAAAGCTTCTCGACTGGAGAGTCAGTGTAACACCTCATTTGAAGCGTATACCTGCAGAACTGATAGTAACTTTTTTGTTGCGTTGTTGCCACTTTTTAGTTGCACATTCATCGCTCTTTTGTCACGTTTTTGTTGTGTTTCAAGAAGCTTTTAGATTTGGGTAATACCAAAATGTGCTCGGTTCAGGTGGGTATTAATTGACTAACTATCAACTTTACTGGACCAAAAGACACTTCTTCCTCTTCATACAAAATGAAATGGCTCGTTTCTACCATTGGATAGTAGTTTTGTGAGTCGCTCAGTCAAACCTATATTTTAATGACATCGGTCGAGGATAGATATCTTTAATGTTGTGTACATTGTCTCCTCAGTCTACGCCAGGGATGGAGGGATGCCGTCAAACTTTGCCAAAGCGCTGGTTGTTGTGGAGGTTCAGGATGTGAACGATAACGCCCCTGTTTTCGCGAAGCTGTGGTACGGCCTGCAGGTGCCCGAGAACCAAGCGCCTGTTGAACTGTGCGTCCTCAAAGCCACAGACCCCGACCTGGGCTCGAACGGACAGCTGGAATACAGGATCACTGGTAAAAACAGATATTGAATAGAGATACAAAGTGAAGATAGTGACTTGTTTTGTGTCTCAATCATTTACCCCTGTATTTTAGTCTTTTTTATTTAGATTACAGTATTTTCTTCATCTTCTTCATCCCTTTACTGACTATTCTTGTTAGAAATCTGTGCCGTGTTACACTTTTTCATAGTGGGTCTGGAGCCAATTTAGCCGCATATGCGCAAAGTTGGCATGGTCTACTTATCCCCCTTTTCGTGCATCGTTCATCACTAATTTTACCAAAACATCTTGTAATTCTCAGTGTTTGTTTTGCCCATATTCAGGTGGAGATCCAGATGGATACTTCCAGCTCCATGCCAACACGGGAGGTCTGTCCACCTCACGAGCTCTGGACCGGGAGACCACAGCGGAGTACAACCTGGAGGTGGTGGCTGCAGACCAGGGCAGTCCCGCTCTCAGCACCACAGTCACAGTCAATGTGCGCGTGCTGGACGTCAACGACAATAGCCCTGTTTTTGGCCGAAGCAGCTACACGGTGGAAGTGTCTGAGGATGCAACAGTGGGAACGCCTGTTTTGGAGGTAAGGAAGTATCTATAAAAGATTTTCTGTGTACGATCCGGTCAACATAAACCTACACAAAAAATATCGAGGCTAATGAGCTATGGAGAACTCGTGACCTAAAAACACACAATTTGTATCGGAATTTTTATGAACCAAAAAGTTACATGTGACACACTGCTCTGACGAACACGCGTCAGCACTTACCTGAATAAAAGAAACCTCCTTCATACTGATAAAACTCACAATGCTAATGTTCACTGTTGATCTAATTTCCAGGTCAAAGCCACAGATAAGGATGAAGCGTTTAATGGGAAGATCCTGTACTTCCTGAGTAAGGAGGCACATGGGGCCTTCACAGTCGATGAAAACACGGGACACATCATCACCTCTGCTCCTCTGGACAGAGAGAAAGTGGCCACTTACACTTTCCAAGTGCTCGCTGTGGATCTGTCCCCGGCTGAACCCAGAAACAGCTCTGCTCAGGTATGCAAGTTTTGACAAGAGAATGTAGTGACATTCAGCCACCCAGCTTCCTACTTATAAGTGGTTTATTATTACAGTGTGCGATATGACCACCTGCATAACATGTAGCCCTATACAAAACAAACAGGCATAACACATTTTCTATCATATAGTAAAAGGCATTAACTCTATTACTAAGTTAGGTTAGTATTTGTCACCCACGACTTGTTTAAGGTTGATCTCTCTTTCTTCCTTTGGCCACTTTTCAAAGTCACCACTTAAAACAAGCAACTACAAACGACCTGGTAAATCATTCTAACATATCCGTAACCTTAGAAGACAAACGGTTATTGTGTCTAATATTACATTGCACCAACAAGTGCATCATTTGCCATAATATTGTACCTGATTGCTAGTTTTCTAGATGTGAAATATAGAAAACCTTCCGGTCAAAGTGTCTTTCTCTTTCTCTCTCTGTTTAGGTGATAGTCACAATCACAGACGTGAACGACAACGCCCCGTTCTTCATCCAAGACCCTCTCATCATAGAGGTCTCGAGTAAACGCAGTCATCGTGTCTTGGCCACCATGAAGGCAGAGGACAAGGACTTTGGAGCGAACGGCTCTGTGTTCTACCGTTTTGCCACCCCTGTCAAAGGCTTCGGCATTAACTCTCTAACGGGAGAGATCCAGGCCACCGAGCCCCTCACCAGTCTCACTCAGGCCCAGAGGTCTCTCATCGTGGAGGCGATGGACCAGGGCAGCCCGGCTCAGTCCGCTCAAGGCGTGGTGGTCATCTTTGTGACGGAGGTAAACTACAGCGGGATTAAATTCTCCAGAAATGCAAGGGATGTCAACATACAAGAAAACGCCTCAAAAGGTTTGACATGTTTTGTTTTATCAGCATTTAGTGAATATTTACTAATGGGTACTTTGGGTAAAACTCAGATGATAATGGGCAAAACTACAACAAATGGTCGCGTTAGTAGGAAGTTAGTCAGTCTATTCTTTTATTGTACTGTCACAGACTTTTACAGCATTTTTTTTAGGTTGCAGTTGAATTCATTGTGCTATAGAAATGAAATTTGACTTGACTATAACAGTAAAATATAGTGACAGATGACCTCTTAATGGATATTTATAGATAACACATAATTTTCAGAATATTTATTATTATTAACAATTAATGTTGTTGCCTATACATTTTGTCCACCCAAGTTTTAGTATGTTTTAATGTAATTTTGTCTTCCTGGCCAGTAAATCTGTTATTTTTATTCTCTTTGCTCCCTACCTTTAGGCACCGCTGTGTTCCAGGCTGTGGCCCAACATCCCGATGGCTCCAATAGAGGCATCAGCTACAGCCTCTTCAGTGGAAACCGAAAACAGTCCTTTAGGATCAGCTCCTCAAGTGGTGTGTTCAGTGATATGTTTGCGTAAGATAACAAGAGAGTTACAATAATTTAGTTCAACATGATTTGTGTAACTCTTGTGTCTATCTTCCAGGTGAGATCACAGTGGAGAGCTCCATAGGGCTGGACTTTGAGGACTCTCCTCGGCTGCGCCTCGTGGTGAAGGCGGAGACCGTGACCTCCACGACCTTCATGGCCATAAACCTGATCCTCCAGGACGTCAATGACAACCTGCCGCGGTTCCAGCTGCAGAACTACGTGGCCTACATCAGAGAGGCACAACTCTATGAACAGCCGATTATACAGGTGAGTCAAGTCTGTTCATCGGGAGGAGCAATTCATTTTTACTCTTAAATTCACTCCTCCTCCGTCTCTCCTGCAGGTGGTGGCTGAGGACGTGGACCAGGGCTCGAACGGTCAGGTGACTTACTCTTTCCAAAACACGGCTTCGTTCGGGGGACTGTTTAAAATCGACCCCACGACAGGAACCATCACCACGGCAGCCATCATGGACCGCGAGATCTTCAACCAGACCAAGTGAGGACAGATCCGCAGCAGAAATACCCCCATGTACCGAGCTGTATGTGTTTCTTTAAAATGAGGCGTGCCGGCGAGCGAACAGAGCAAGTCTTTTATATCATGGAGCACATTTATTGAAGGGAAAAAGTTTGATGTATCACGTTATAAATCATACTCAGTCAGACGTTGCATGTTGAAATAGCTGGTGAGGAAGTGAACATAATCGGCTGCTGAAGACTGAGGCAGAGCATACTTGCACACCAGATGCACAAGACCAGACAGGCAGACAGACAGGCGACTTTTTGAACTATTTATATCGTATATCAGCGGTTTTCAGTGGTACTAATATTTCATAAGGTGGTACTTGGTGTGAAATGTTTTAGAGCCACAGATACTATTCATGTTTTTTTTATTCACAGATTGGTCGTTACAGCCACTGACAGAGGATCTCCTCAGCTGGCAGGTTCAGCAACATTAACAGTGATTATTGTTGACCAAAATGACAACAAACCAACGATTCCACTTCCCAAAGAAATTCGCATCCCTGAAAGTAAGTGCATTCACACTGGCTATTATGAGCAACAATGTAAAGGTTATATAACTTTGAATCTTTGTATTATTTTTTTCAGACACCTTGATTGGCACAGAGATCACCTTGGTAACGGGTAATGATGTAGACTCCAGTCCGGCTCTGTCTTACTCCCTGAAGCTGGAGCCCACAGCGATAGGGAGGTTTGGGATCCACCGCTACAGTGGCAGTGTGTCCCTCACGGCCCCTCTGGACTTTGAGGTCAAGACCTGGTACACTATCACCGTGAGAGCCTCGGACAGCCGCCATGACACTGAGGCCAACATCACCATATTAGTGGAGGACATCAATGACAACATGCCAACCTTTACCAATGATCTGTATCAGGTAAGCCTCCATTTTATTTCTATTTGTACTCAGTATAATCCCTGTGTGTTTAGCCGATTCAGTCATTTTTTTTAATGACATACAATGTATCAAATATTTGGAGTGCTGTGCAGCTGTGGCTACAGTATCAGCTTGGTGCAACCAATGACGACTGCAGTGTAGCGCTTTAAGAAACTTAACTGGTTTATAGGCAATGTGTCAAGCTTAGAGAGTGTAATGTGCATATGTTAAAGTAGAAAAATAATTAAGGTATAAAATATAAGAATAGTGGTTCGCTTGGTTACAAGCGCTGTATTTCATCAATGATGCAAGTCAAGAAAACATTCTCTCAAAGTGATCTGAGATTAGGTTACGGAGGTCAATATTAAAATATTAAATATTCCCTCTTCAGGTGACACTGCCTGAGCACACCCCAGCAGGAAGCCCAGTCATCACAGTAACAGCCACTGACAGAGACTCGGGGGACAATGGGCGCATCACCTACAGAGTCATGTCCTCCACACAGGAGGGCTTCTACATCGACCCCAATAACGGTACACATAACATAATCCTCTGTGACAGTTTAGCTGTGCGTTTTAGCTGTCTCATGGTTGTACTCTGTATTTAGCCAATGTTTCATTACAATATTAGTAAGTCCAATCTCTATGCGTTTATGTTTCTCTGCTGGAAAGACAATTATAGTTATTATTACAATTATATCTTTTCAAAGCCTTATAGAACAGCAGTATGATCAAATAATATGTATGTATGATCAGATTTAATTTGTGATTCATCCAAGGTTTTAGTTGTGGTTTATTCATGATGTAGTTTAATGCTGATTTAACACAAATCTCCGACCTGTTTATCAAAAATCAAATCTACTTAGAGAAGATACTACAGCAACTATGGGACCTATGTGAAATGCTCCATAGATGCTTACTAGTTTCATCAAGACTGTATTCAAATATTGTGACTTAGCATCTCTCTACATAGCACTGCAGCTGTGTGACTCTCTTCCGCATGTCTTTACATAGGAACACTGTTTATCAATCAGAGAGCTGAGTTCGACCCTGAACGTCCCTCAGTCAATATCGTGATTGAAGCTTGTGACGGCGGCTCTCCTTCTCTGTCCTCGCTCACCACGGTCCAAGTCCAAATCATTGACGTCAATGATAATGCTCCTTTGTTCCACCAGTCTGAGTACAGGTCAGCCAAAAATAAATTTATTCATTTATTTCCTGCTTTATTATGCTGTGGCCTTGAAAAATGTCAGCTTTAAATACATTTCCGTGTGTCTGCAGGGCTACTGTGTCTGAGGACAGCTTCCCAGGGGCGACAATTTTGACTTTTGAAGCATTCGACAGCGATCTCTCCCGGGACAACTGCGGATTTGACTTTGCCATCGCCAACGGAAATGAGGGTAACGCCTTCCAGATTGAGAGCAGTGTCCGCTACCTGGAGGGGCGGGGCTTCCAGACTGTCGGGACCCTGCTATTGGCCGAGGGTCTGGATTTTGAAACGAGGCCACTGTACAATCTAACTGTGGTGGTGTCGGACCGCGGAGTACCTCAGAGGAGTTCCAGTGTGGCGGCTGTGATAGCGGTCGGGGATGTGAACGATAACCCGCCGGTGTTCAGCAGAGCGGACTACACTGTGGCGCTGAGCGAAGGAGCTTCTGCCGGAACTGAGGTCATACGACTAACCGCAACAGGTGAGAAAAACAAACTACGTAATTGAACGTTACTGTATATTATCAGGAGAGGGTGCATCATGGTTCAGTTCAGTAGGGCACTTATTGACCTGACTACTATTGTATTATTTTTTATTACCTCCAGGAGTTAAACAAGGCTCAAATGCTTATTTATACTGTCATTTCAAATTTTACTAAACATAAAGCATGTTGTCGATTCTCAGCACGTGGTTTGCCATGTCTTTCTCTATATATCAGTTTATTGCCTTTGCAGATTTTTGGCAACTGTAAAATACATGCTATTCTACTCTAAATTATAGCGCTGTGTTATATCACTTAGATTTAAACTACCAATCCGATTTTTCCTTTTACTCCTTAAGCATTGATATGACAAAAAAAAACTAATATTTTCTCTTCTCAATATTAAAACATCAGCCACATTAGCATGCTTGGACTATTTTTGACTCTATTTCTAAAATGTTGGCGACCTCGAAATACTAATACTGTAAGCTGAATTGAAAATTGCATTACTAACATCTCTGAGTTTGCTTTAGTTCCAAACCAGCAATTTCCTTTGCCATAAAATCTTGCACATCCTCTATCTTCTACTAATTCAAATGTATGGAACTCTTTTTCATCTGCTGCTTTTCTTCTTGACAGATCTAGACTCCACTCCCAATGCTCAGATCCTGTACAGCATCAGCTCTGGAGACGAGGTGAATCTGTTTACTGTGGACCAGTGGACAGGAGCTTTACGCCTTCATCGCACTCTCGATCGAGAGCATCAGTCGACTCATATTGTCATAGTGCAGGCCTCAGACGGACAGGGCCACTTCGCACTTGCCCCTGTCACTATTGAAGTCAAAGATGTGAATGACAATCACCCATACTTTCCTGTGGAGGTCCTGACAGCGAGCATCAGGGAGAACCAACCGGCTAACTCGCCAGTGACTGTCCTCCATGCCATAGACCACGACACGGGCATCTACGGACATCTGAAGTACTACATGATTGAGCGGCCAAGCGTGGGAAAGGACAGCTTCATAGTCGATCAAAACACAGGAGGAATTAGAAGTAAAACATCATTTGATTTCGAAAAGATCAACTCGTTTAATTTTGTAGCTTTAGCCGTCGACTCCGGCAACCACTCCGCTACTGTGACCGTCCAGGTGTTTGTTACTGGGGAGGACGAGTATGACCCGCTTTTCACATCTCCTGAGTTTGCATTTGAGGTCCCAGAAGGAGCCAAGAAAGGCCAGAGCATTGGTCAAGTTCAAGCGAATGACGAAGATGGAGGGGTTGACGGAATTGTTTTGTACTCTCTCCCCACTAGCTCACCCTATTTTGATGTGAATAAAACCACTGGAGTCATCTTCCTGAAGTTGGACAGCAGTGGCAGCGGTGGTTCCGGTTCTGGGTCAGGTCGGGCCAAACGAGATGCCAGACTCATGAATCTAGATATAAAAGCTAACAGTCCTCTAGACGCCTCAAGGACTACAACTGCCCAGGTTTCCATTGATGTCACAAATACGAACTTTGGCCTTGCTCCTGACGTCAACATCCTTCTCATAAGCATCATAGCTATTTCTCTTGGAGTCATAGTGTTACTGGTTGTTATGGCTGTCGTGGTCTTTTTGGTGAAATCTCGGAGAAGAAAGAAAGATCAAGAAGCAGAAAACCGAAATGTCGCTTCTGGCACTGCCATGCAAAAACTTGATGAGTGCAATTCTGGGGCTGGGGAGAGAATGTACCACCAGACTTTGCCAGGATACGCTGCCGAACAAAGCGGGACGGGTGGCGGTCCGTACCCAAGGGGAGGCTCTCTTGACCCCTCTCATTCGAGTGGAAGAGGGTCAGCCGAGGCAGCAGAAGATGATGAAATAAGAATGATAAATGAATACCCAAGAGTGGCTTCCATAACTTCATCCATGCAGGAGCACATCTCAGCACGAGGTCCAGACTCCGGTATCCAGCAAGATGCAGATCAGTTATCAGACATCTCCTGTGAGCCTTCCAGCCTGGAGGGCAGCACCTGGTTCAAAGGGAAGAAGCTCGGAGGCAGCCTTAGTGGGACGTTGCTTTCGGGACAGCTGCCGGCCTACAGAGATGAAGGAGGAGGGTATCTCGGAGTGGGTCGAGGACTTAACATCTCTCTCCCCAAGGATTACCCCTTCCCAGAAGACGGCAAACCTTCAGTGGACGGGTCTCTTACAGCTATTGTTGCCAGCGACGAGGAGCTGAGAGGAAGCTACAACTGGGACTACCTTCTCAATTGGTGTCCGCAGTTTCAACCGTTGGCGAATGTTTTCACAGAAATCGCCAGGCTCAAAGATGAAACAGCTCAGCAAACTCAAAATCCACGCCTGCCTTTTCAACCGAAACCTAAAATGGATCCTAAACCAAGAATTGACCCGCCTCCTTTGATAACATCGGTGGCCCATCCTGGCGCCATGTCAGTCCCTCCAAAAGTCCCCGTGATTGGTCGGACATTCCCGCATTTAGCGTCTCTACGGAGGTCACCCATCAGCCATGAAGGGTCGATATCTTCAGCAGCAATGTCCCCAAGTTTCTCCCCGTCTTTATCTCCACTGGCTGCAAGATCGCCAGCCGTTTCACCGTTCGGGGTCAACCAGGGACCATCTGCTTCTATGATCAGCACTCGGGAGCCCTCACTGGACCAGAGTCCGGTCCACGAAATGCGAATATGAAGGATTTTTATTTAAAGCAAACTTTTAGACAGACAGCACAGTAATAAGCATTTGTTTGACTTGTTCAAAACTGTGGAATGTATGGAAGTGTATTGTCTTGAACTGATGAACTGTAGTTAAGAAGAGACTATTGTGCCAAGTGCCCAAATGGATTTTTCTAAAGTATTTCTATTGCAGGAAATGTGGGCCTTTTTTTGACAGAACAATGAAGTGGGGGTGCACTAAAACAACCTATGAAAGAAAAGAGGTCTCCACTCACAGAGATTGTAGTCAGTGTGGATCATGTGATGAAGTTTTAAAGTGTTTGGGACATACAGTATGAAAGATAGCCCACAGTGAACATTTTTGCAACTTCTTCAACAGTGGGATGCATGGAAGTGTCTGTCCTGTCTTTACAATGAAACTAAAGTTGTACTGTATGAAGAAACTGTTGTGCCACGTGCCCAGATTTTTCACTAGGCATTTTCAAAGACTTTGCCTTTGTTATGGTAGATACCGAACAGTATGTCTCTTTAAGTGTTAATGAACTGAATAACATGGGACTAGGCTGACAGGACCAGCCCACGGCCTCATGTTCGTAGTGACGCAGGACTTTCCATGTTGGTCAGTCAGAGATCCCTTAGCTGTAGATAATGTACTTTCCTTGTTTTACCTCGCTGGCTGGCCAGAGAGTACAGCTCCTCTCTTTTTGAACACCTTACAGCATTTACTTAATCTCGTGGCTGCTTTTAAAATGGCCTCTGACATTACCGAGAACTGAACTGACAGTGAGCTCACAAAGTTGCCAAGCACCAACATAGACTAATATGCCCATTGTCACAACAGAGGACATGCCTTTTTACATTATTTTTTATATATTTTTATATGGACGTATGATTTCAGGTCTCAAAACATCTGTATTTCGCACAGAGTGGGTTGTGTAAATGCTAATATGTGTATGTATGAAGCCTCTGCTATGTATAGTATGTAAAATATTTCATTTTTATAGTGTTCTTGTCCTTGTGTGAGTGACAGAAAATCTTGTGTTTTAATCACTATTTATACAAACTGAATTCTGTGTTGCATTATGGATTGTAGGAAAGTAAAATTCTCACTTTGTCAAAAGTTCTCAAAAGATGATTTATCTCTTGTCGCTTTGCTTCCTCAGCTCACCTCAAACCTCTCTGTTTTTCAGGGACTGTTTGTCACCTCAGTGTCTTTGGAAAATAGTGCTTCCAAATATCACTTACATTAGTAAAAAAAAAAGAAAAAAAAGAAAAAAGAAACATCAGCTGTAAAGTTAGGTTCTCTCAGCATAATGAAAAATGTAAACAAAGGTAATGGACTTGAAGTGCCTTTGTTTTCATTTTCAACAACGAAAACAGTCGGTAAAAGCGAATTTTTGGTCAAATGTAGCACATAAGACAAAGTAGCTGCATGAAGTCAATGAATGTACAATGATCTACCATTTCAGAATAATTATTTCCATATTTTACATCCTTTTGATTTTTGCACCATTCAAATACAGTATGTAGAAGTACTATTTAAGTGTCATGATGTAGCATAGAAAATGTCCATTCCCCATTTGCTTTTTCAAGTCATTTATAGCAAAACCTAAGGATAAAACCATGATGTCGTTTGGACAGCCCATATTCAATTGTATATAGACTGTGTCCACACTCACATGTTTTCATTTAGAAATGCATGAGTCTAGGTCATCATTCATGTCTCTCACACACGATGCTGACATTTAAGGATCTATGGCCAAAACAAAGATTCAGGATTTATTTTAAAAATGTGTCTGGTGTGAACGGACAAAATACAGTAGTCGTTTCATTCCATATTTATACAACGTAAAGCAACTGGGGCAACTCTATTTGAACTTTTTCCATTAAACATCATCGAGGTGTTGAGATAACGCGTTGGACAATATGTCATCAAATGTTACTGCATACAAATAATTTTCCACCAACAAGATGTGGTCAGGGCTTAATACTAACCTTTGTGGTCACTGTCAAGCCCGGCATGTGTTATATTATTACAAAGGTCTTTGCTTTCCCACTGGTAGATTATAATTGGTAGATTACACGTTTTCATGACAGTCTTTGATGACTGCTATGAGCTGTACATGTATTTAAGATGCAAATAATAAATTCCTACTGATCTGTTTTGACAAATTGCTTTTTTCACTGTGTTGTACTCAGAACCATGAGGATTAAAACAGGTCTACTGAATGTCATTTTTTGCACATACCTCAACTCAGATTTCATGCCAGGATTCAATCATCGGTCCCCCAAGCTCGTATAAAGTAATATCATGTGTGGGTGAATAATTACAAATGTTTATTCCATATGGAGAGCGCCCTGTTTGTGTAGCTGCTGAGTTTTCTGCCTAATTTGGCTATAATGTACAGGGCAGGGGGAGATACATGATTTTGGACAACATGCAGAACAAGCCACCCACAGAGAGGCGCTCCAGAGACAGGCAAGAGCAAAAACAGCATGGTCTAGTAAACACAACAGGAAGGTGCTAAACTGTAGAGTCCAACATCTGCCTGATAGGACATTTGCATCTGGAGTTAGTAACATTAGCCAAGAAATAACAGAAAGATACAACTGGATTCTTGTGTGTTTTTTGTTGTTGTTGCTTTTAGGTGAAGATGTCTCATGCTTATGCTTGATATTAATCAGCATTATTTGTGTGAGTATTCATATTAGTCTCATCCATCATCCACAAGAAACTCTCAAGACAGTTTCTTCTCAAAGGAGTTTCCGGGCCACGCATGTGACACCTGCCTTAAGGGGTTTGATGTGGAGGAGCAGCAGGTCTACTTCAAGGTCTTCCCTGATAACTGAATTCCTTTACACGGTTGTTTACAACCCCCAGAAGAAACTAATTTAATTGTTTTGTGGATCTTGTTCTTTCAAAAGCTTGTGGCCATTAGTCCAACAGAGATTTTAACAAGTGAATTAATAGCAATATGTTTTTCAGCATAATTTACACTAATTAGCCAATGTGAAATATTTACACTTCATGAAAATGTCAGTCAGAAAATGCAAAACAAACTGGTAATATGGACCTAAGCCAGTGCTTCAATGCTTTCAGCTCAAACTGAATACAAACAACAGAGCGTGCAGTCCTCCCTTAGATGGTCATGTCCACACACAGCTGTGTTTACCTCTGTCCCAGGACCTGCTCTAGCCCCTCATACACTCACCCCAACCGTTCACAGATACACATTCTCAAACAGGACACGCAAACCCCCTACCCCCAAACTGACATTGGCTGACCTCCAGCTCCGTGCAGGCACATACTTGGCACGTTTTTCTGATCCACAATCTGGGAGAAGAGTGTCTAAAGCACTTTCCTGCTCCTAGGGAAGTTCAAGGAAGAAGTAAGTCCCACAATTATTAATGTCGTGCGTGGATTAAATATATAATAATTCTATTTGGTGAGTGCATTTAATACATTTTGGTTTTGTTCAAGTAGGCGCATATTGTTAAAGCGTGGTTAATTTCCTACAGCTGCAGTAGTTTCTGGACATATAACTTAAAAACACATCACATAATAACCCCTCTTTGAGGCTGGATCAGGTCATTCCTGTTTACAGCAACCTGTTTATCATATACGCTGTCCTTTTCATGTCTGCATTATAACAAAGGAGATGTGTTTTCTCGCAAAAGGACAGTACCATAAAGATATATATGTAGCCTAGACTAGTGAACCCAAATAAGAATAGAATGTTATATACGTGTACATATATACACTACCCCTCAAAATTTGGGTCACTTAAAATGTCCTTATTTTTGAAAGAAAAGCACTGCTTTTTCAATAAGGATAACATTAAATTAATCAAAAATACAGTCTGGACATTGTTGATGTTGTGAATGCCTGTTCTAGCTGGAAACGAGTGATTTTAATGGAATACCTATAGGTGTGCAGAGGCGTATTACTTGCAAGCATCGCTCCAGTGTTCTAATGGTACATTGTGTTGGCTAATCGTGTTAAAGGGTAATTGATGATTAGAAAACCCTCATGCAATTATGCTAGCACTGCTGAAAACTGTTGTGCTGATTAGAGAAGCTATAGAACTAGCCTGGGTGACCCAAACAGACCAATAGTATATATATAACCCTCGTGGTGCCCTCGGGTCATTTTGACCCAAAAGCCACTGGAGCCGCAGCCCATCAAAATTGCTCAAAAGCCACTGAAGATTTTCTTTGATTTTTGTAAAATGAAGCAGACAAAAATATGAATGTGTGGTAATTTTCAGGCTCTTTTTTGAAGTGTACATTTTTTGACATTAGGGTCTTTAAAGAATGCAAAATTGAAGGCCACACGAGGGATATATATATATATAGTCAAATGCTGTATCTTACACACATTCTTAACACTACCAGCAGTCATTTCAGCAGCCTAAATTAAAATTATACTTGTTCCCTAACGTTCCCTCGGAAAGTTCTCACCGTTCTCATCGGTGAGAACTTACACAAGTGTAAGTTCTCACCGATTGGGACACTACCCACAAGTTGAGGACCGCTGGCCAAGTGAATGTTTGATAGTTAACTCATTTGACCATATGAAGATATTTATACTCGATTTGATTTATAATAATAATTTAATATTTCATCCAGTTAGTAGTTCTCAAATCAGCTCAACCTCTGAAGTCTACTTTATAACATTCACGGTTAACATGTTTTCCTTCCATGCTTAATCAGAGTACTTTAATTTAGGATTAAATCTCTCCCTTTTCATCTGCCCACTGTCTTTGAACTGGATGCCAGAGTTAACAACAGTTCAACATGATTCAGGTTTACTTTGGCCTGGTGTGACTTTGCCCTGAGAGCGTGGTCTGATCCCTCTGGGGAGCTACACGAGCACACACATCCCCGACCTCTGACCTTTGCATGTGCGGGTCTTAAGTTTCAGGCTGTTTATCAGTGGTTATCTGAACAGGCATGAAAGATGTGTGCCTGGTTTCTCATAACCTGGGACTTACTAGAAAGACTATTAAGTTTCGGCATATTTTGTAAAAACAACGTCACTTGTACATCGTAAATCCTTTTGATTGTTAGCTCTGGTTTAGTCCTGTATAAGTCCTTTTGCAGCTTTATGCAGGAATTTCTATAAGTTTTTGCCTTTTTCCACATGACGTGCCGAGAAACAATGACAGGAGAAAGAAGCCAGCTGAGTCATAAAGAGGCCGCGCATCATTTAGTGCTGACCCTGCGATAGGCACTGCCACAATTACTTTTCAGGGCAGAGGAGGGACTATAGTATTAAGGCATCAAACAAAGAGAGTACAAGATTCGTGACTTGAATAAATCTCATGCAAAGACAAATCCAAATGTTGGATATGCTGTTAATTAGTGGTGAATTAATGGAAAGTTTTATGAAAGTCTGGCTTGTCTATTGCCTTTGGTAGAAAAAGTCATAATCAGAATATAAACGCAAGACAAATAAACTGCGTGTGCTGAAGGGAAATTAGTGGAAAGAAATAATTGTGCTAGTTTCCTCATGGCTGCGGCAGGTTCTGTGTGAGACTGTGCAGGTGTCAATCAGTTTTGGCTCACGGCTGAATAATAATGACCATGGGCAAGACTTGAAACATAGCAACAATTCCAGGAAGTGTTAAATATAATGTCAAAACTAGTATTAGTTACACTGAAAAGAACATGGCACGGTAGCACAGCGGTTAGCGCTCGTGCTTCACAGCTAGAAGGTCTGGGTTCGATTCCCACCTGGACGGGGCCTTTCTGTGTGGAGTTTGCATATCTTCCCCGTGTCTGCGTAGGTTTCCTCCGGGTACTCTGGTTTCCCCTACCACTAAAAACATGTACAATAGGCCCAGGGACTGCAGGTGGAAATTAGCACAAGTGCTATAACCTGGTACAATGCATCTCTCCTTTCTGAGGCTAATGTATTGTCCCTGTTCAAATAAATAAATAAACACCGTGAATTAATGCATACATCTTTATTTTTCGCTTGACACAAAAAATTAATAATGACAGGTAATTCAAAAATCTTAAGAGGAAAGCCACTTGGATAATGGCATTGAAGCCTAGTACTCAATGTTGTTCTAGTATCGTTCGGTACATATTATTGTGGGTAAGTCTCCCGACTCATCTACCGACAAAATGTGTTTAGGTTTTTGGTTTGCAGTAAAGAAAGTGCAGTCAGAGGCGGAAGTTGAACTCACGACACTAAGGCAGGCACAGTCCCCTAATCATATGCACTTTGTTCATATAGCTGTTCTTAAATTGTGCTATAGAAATAAACTTGAATTGCATATGTGGAGCAGCTTTACTTATATCCAGCTATACATAGCAATTAACTGCAGTCAGTATGTTCAGATTGTGTGTTTTTATCTATACAGAGCATATTTAGGGGCATGGTTACTGAAACCAATAACTATCAATAGTCACGCACATTGTTCAGCATACACTGCATAGTACAAAGCTTGCAGGGCCGTACATTAACAGCCTCATACGCAAACTGAAACCGCAGTCAGCTCTGGTCTGACTCTACCGGTAGTCAATCCATCCGCAGGCCCAAGGAGTGCTGTGGAAGTCAGTCATTCACTATTGAGTGTTTATGGGAAGTGTAGAGTTCAAAGGTCACATGGATGTCACCCAGGTAAAACACAGCAACCAGTTTGGCCTTTTCATTGACGCACTCCACTTTTTTGTCTATAACTTGCACTGGACTGCTTTAGATTTAAATAGCATTAGCATCTCCAAGTGCATAATAGGGTCTAAATCCATGTCTTCTTCCTGGTACCGTACATCATCAACTCATTTTTCTAGTATCATGAAACCTTATGTTGTATCGACCTCACGTGTTTGCTTCCTTTCCCCCGACTTCTGCGTTTCCCCTTCTTTCATGACCCAAATGTGAGCCAGGGGTCGAGCGGAGACACTAAACTTAAGAAAACACTTTGGCCCACAACTGCTAAGGTTAAACCAACAACAGGGCTTTTGATTTTTTTTTCTTTTGTATTTTCATTCGAGTAAATGGGAAAATATGGAAGCCAAGTGTGTTTTTCATCACTTACCATAAGAATGATGGATTGATAGAATTGTGTTTTTATAGAAACATCTTTTACTGAGAACATCCACTCTTCTTGGCCACGCTTCCCAGCATACACCTGTGTTTTGCTGATATGTTCAGTGTGTTAGCCACATATCAAAGCTCCATAAAGAGGTTTAAAGGGCACCGTCAGGAAACATAAGGTTTGAGCCACTGCATATTTTTCCATATCAAAACAATAATGCAGAGATCCAGCGTTTCATTCACTCCAGATTATGTGTCTGTGTCCGGACGCTGTGCAAAATCTCAAGCGTCATCCTTCAAAACTGAAAAATGAAGGGCAAATAAAGTCAAGAGATCTCATGAGAACATTGAACAATGTAAGAATGATTTCTTGGCTTGCTGTTCGTGTGAGTGACACCGATGTGAGAAAATCGTGTTGGACAAAAACCTCATTACAATGACGCTTTTGTCCAACGTAATTTGCTGTCTTGGACTTTGATTACATGAGAGCCATGTGCCAAAACAGCCAAGAAGAATTTTGCTCATAGATTCAGCATTGTGTCGCGAGGATATCCCTTATAAACAAATGTCCACTCAAAATGTATCATCTTTAGATGCTAAAATGGTCTTTGTTGCTAAATAAAAAGAGCATTATGTCTGAAATTATTGTCACTAACTCCAAATCTGTTACGTAACCGAGGTCCAATCAATGCACACTGACATTGTTCGCTCAACTTGCCTGTGTGAACGCAGAGTGCGAGTGAGTGATCGGTGTTGAGTGAGGAGCGCTGCTGCAGATTGACAGCCATGTATCTGCCACTCAGCCCCAAGGCTGCTGTTGCGTGGGACAATGGGCTGTGAATGAATAATTCAGCAATGCCGAGAGCTTTGGGAATCCTGGAAGCTGCTGATTAAGTTTAAGTCATCATCAAGTCCATTGACTTATTTCCTCCATCAACTTAAGCTGTGCAGTTGGTCGAGAAACAAGACACAATCTCTTACGCTTTACCAAAGAATTACATGGATTAAATGCGAGAATGGTGAAATAACAAGTATTAGCTTCACGCCTTTCCATGTAGTGCTGTTTTAAAAGGACAACTTAAAGCGCATTACAGGAGAGAGATGAGATTTTGGCCGGGAGGAGAAGTGCGTACAGAAGACGAGCCAAGCACTTGTCATATGGGCTTAACGTGTTGGACGATTTAGCTCCTTTGACACTAAAACATTGACTTAATCTGACTCTGTGTTTAGCTTATGTCCCAGCTCTGTCTCACATCCACAGCATTTGCACTTAAATCATGCAGCTCTTAGCGGACCAACTTTGACAAAGACTGATAGACACACTTAAGAAATGTATCTGTAGTCAAAATAAACTTTATTCTTGTCATGTTGGAGTTTCGGCTATCACCATACACACTAATATACAGAACCAACGCAATATTCCCCATCAAATTTGCTTTATATTAACTTTGAAAGCCTTTTAGTATGCAGTATTTGTTGCACTGTCGACTGAGACATATTCTATCTATACCACTGAAGGTTATGAGGTCTTTCTTTTGTCGAAGCCAGCAGATTTGTGTGGTCTTATAAATTGTTAGTAATACAGTGACCAGGCAGAAAAAGGCGAAATCATGCACACATCAGATGATCGCAGCGTGTTTTTGCGGTGCCCATATACTACTATAACCACACACCTATTACGGTAAGCTTGTGGCTCACTGCATGTTGTTAACTGACTCAGGGTCTGCGCCGGCCTCTGTGTTCGATTAGCAATAGCTTCTAACGGTTAAACGTCTCCTGCAGTGTCTCCACAGCCTGTTTTCAGTCAGGACAACAAGGGGAAAGGCACGTCGCGTGTTTCAGGGTGCGTGAGTAACGAAACCGCATTTTGAGTCTTTTGCACGAGATGGGGAAACACCAGAGAAACCTGACCCCGCAGTAATGTTAAGTGTCAATTTGCAAGTTGTTATTCTAGATGGTATTAGCGTCTTATTTTGGCTTGATTTCAGCTGAGATGTAGGGTTATTTTTTTTTGCATAAGCTGAGGTATACTCAGTCAGCAAAAAGTAAGAGCATGCGTTGACAGTGATATGTTTGTTATATGTTTGTCAAAGCCAAGATTTAAAGTAGATTTTTTTTCTCATTTTCATCTTTAAAAAAAAATCTTGTTTTTCTTCGATTGCACATTTCCTTACTATTTGCACCCCCTGTGTGTGTGTTTAACCTCTTAACTCCCGCCTTAACCGAGTGCATTTTCTCTAGTTCAGAAGTACCCAAATCTAAAAGCTTGTGTACTGGAGTGCAACCGTGTAACGCCTCATTTGAAAGCTAAGGCCTACAAAACTCATCGTAACGTTTAAGAGGTTGAGAGCTTTACTCGCTGCATGTTGTTAACTGACCCGGAGTCTAATCTCACGATTGAATTTCTCATTTGTGAGATTAGCAAAGTCATATCTCCTCTGGGTTCGCTCCTGGAAAATGTGTGGCCTTTCAGTTTGCAATAGAGATTTCCTCTAGGCTCCTACTAGTTTTCTACTAAAAACGGTCCAATAGGGTCTCATCTGGGGCCAAGACGTCCTGAAATCTCAATGGGACCATATCCTAGTTAAATAACGAACAGAGGTAATGGGAGATACTTTTCAAATCCTGTTATTTTTTTTACTTTTTTTAATGAACTTGAGACGAGAATGAAGCGATTTGGAAACAAATCCAAAGTGTCGCATTCGAAGTGGGTGGCTGTCTCGTAAACCTGACCACATTTCACCCGGGTCATTTTGCTTCCATAATGGATGATTTGACTCCTGGAAGATCTGCTGCTTAAGTGAGGACACGGCCACAAAATAGAGATGTCTGTCCAGCTGTGAAGACTTATAGGAGTTCCTCATTGGCCTCTTTGCTTCCTGTCCCACTCAGTGTCGGACGTCCCATGTAATCCAATCCCCAAAAGTTCCCCCCTATCGCTGTCATGTCCCCCTACTGTGTCTTCAGCTTTACCTCGCCCCCCTGTGATACTTGGATTTAGATAGATGCGGCCTGGGGTTGCACGTCCCATCCTTCTCGGGGACTGTCATTTTGAATTATGTGCGCGGTGGAAAAGCGCAGATTGTAACACTCGCCGATGGAAGAAAAACAAGAACTGGCTGCGTTCGGTCTCTGTTGTGCAACTTAAGTGTGTCTCCGTCATTATCTTTATGTGAATTCTCAGTTGGACAGCAGTCACTCCACAGCGCTGTGAGGGCTTTTTCTTTCCCCAGGGACACAAAGTGGTGATCAGGCTTACGTTTAGCCATACTCTAAAGTTACCACACCAATGTAAACAAATAAATCATAATTCAGGTTGTTATTAGCAAAACATATAGGATACTGGGATAAATATAATGCAAAATGAAAGCACCCTCCGACAAAACATTGACCCCAAAAACATAGCAGCAACAATCTTTTTTGTTTTCACAGGCATAATGTTTCTCTGTTGATGTTCTTTGCATCCAATCTTCAGTCCTTTTTTACTTGAGCTTTGGCAGCATGAGATGACGATGGTAATCTCCAATGCTGGTAAGAGAAGATTCAAACTAGTCACCACCATCTCCTGTGCATGAGTATTAGTCATGCACTAGAAATGCCTTATAAGAGTTTGGAAAATTGCTTGTATTTCTTGTTTTGCCTTGTTGGTTGTTTACACGGACAGGGAGCTTCTTGATGTCAGCCAAACGCCCATTCCTAATGCACAAGTCATTCGCCAGCGGTTTGGCCTCCTGTACCGTGTAAAATTGCGCTTCACTTTCAGCTGCATCTTTCAGGCAGAGGTCCCACCGCTGTTAGTCTGAATTAAGATCTGGCTCTTGCTTCGCAGCGCAGTTTCTCCCTCAGAACATGCCGTATAGCTGTGTGGACTGTCATTCAGGAGCTTCAAATCACCGCTCACCTCTCACGGAAAAAAACAACAGGGACCACTGTTGGGCTATTTTCTGTTCTCAATACCATGGCCTCTATTCCTTGAGCGATGGCGTTGTGCATGTTGTAAATGATACAGTTTGCAGC
The DNA here is from genome assembly GCA_021464625.1 of Proterorhinus semilunaris. NCBI lineage: Eukaryota > Metazoa > Chordata > Actinopteri > Gobiiformes > Gobiidae > Proterorhinus > Proterorhinus semilunaris. Next base: position 3,813,171 of record CM038355.1, on the reverse strand, counting down.
TTTAAATTTCCTCAGATGGCCAAGACTTTAGGCAGTGCGGTTTGTCCCGCAGAGGAGCAGTAAGATGTCAATGCGATCCAGCCATGAATGGAGTAAGTGGAGCGTGAATGGCCCTCGAGTTCTTATGTTGAAATGGAACGGATAAGGTGCGAATAATATTTCACTCGGACTTAAGTGCTAGATGGATTTTTTTTTCTTCATAAAAAAAAAAAAAACGTTTCTGGTTACTATGAAGTCCCCTCCACATCTGCAGGTATACGGCCGTGACTCAGAACTATAAGTACAGCATGGCGGGTCCGAGGGGCTGTAACAAATGGGACTTTTCAGCCAACAAAAACCTGCGTGCCTTGTTCCAAGAAATTAGACATATTACTGCTGCAAATGTGAAAAAGACCAGTCGGCGTTTAGTCTGTGCATGTGCTACTGTGGTGGAGACGGGTTATACCCAGAGATGGAAGAAGAATTCAACATGCATAAAAAGCGATACCCAAAAGGTGCAAATAGTGTAAAAAGTATGTTTACATAGTGAAAAGACAGCCAGCCGCACTTTTTTCTGTTATGTCATTGTGGAGCTACAGCAGCCGCTAAAGATCAGACTTGTATAACAAACTAAGAAGCAAGACCTACTCCATCTTTGACACAGTCACATCTCACTAGAATTATTTTAGCATGTCCTCCATTGCTGAAGGGACCACAGTGCACCATCAGGGACCCAACTACAGATCTTGAGCTTAGTTTGGTCAGACGAGCATGCTTTGAGCCTATTGTTCATGTTTTAGGTTGATGCGGGAGAAATAGAAACGCTGTCCAGAAACCTGAGTGATTTTTAGATATTGTGTTCATTATTCTGCCTCATTTCCAGATGTGCTCTTTGAATATGGCGACTTGCACTGCAGCCAGAGCATTGTTAGGTGTTATTCCCAAAAGTGACGTGAATATCAGTTTAATGCGCTGCACGTTGTCCAGAGGTAGTGACGTTATCCCACTCTCTGAAGTACTTTCATTATTTCATTGTATTGTTGCACACTACTTTATTTGTGGCAGAGGTAGACAGTCAGTTAAAACAAGCCAATGCCCCTCTGTCTTTTATTGTAAGCCCTTGTGGGTTTTCTGAAGATATGAAAAGTAAAACAAAATAAAATAAATCAGTAGTTCCATGTGCTCTTACACTGTGGCTGAAACAACACAATGCTGTCACTGTGTATTACAACAGAAAATATGGTGGAAGAAAACATAACACGCCTCAAAACCTGCTCATGCCATAAAAATCCATACCATGAACTAAACGCATCCTGGACAGAGTGGTTGAGCGTGGATACAGACGCAGCACTATTCCCGCTCTTGTTTCTCCCCAAAAAAAGGCCTTTGGCTGCTCACGCCATTAATCACTGGCTAAAAATAAAACTCACACAAGCACAACTGTACGAACCAGAGAAGGTGACCAAAACACTGAGTCTCTGCAGAGCACAGATACGTTGAAAACCATTTTATCACTCCCTAGTTATATGCTGCATGCCATGCAGAGAAAATGTGTTTCAAACTATGAGCCCATCACTCATGGTCTGTTTAGAGAATACATAAGCACTGATTGCGGTCTTATTTACAGCTAGTGATATTTATGTATGCAACACTTAGAATCACCAACACAAGAGGGGCCACACATGCTATGTAGTTTTCCCGTGGACTGGACTTTGCTGATCGAGATTCGAACAGCAATGTCATAAATATTCACATGCCTCTTGACTTCTTCATGACCTGTTGCTCAAGTAACTCTTATTCACACAAGTAATTTGTCTCTCCTTTTCACTGCTCTACCATGAACATAAAGAGAGTAAGGACATCACTACCTTGTTGTTATCTTATCTAATCTTTTTATTGCAATGAATTGAGCAACCTATGTGCAAAAACAGAACAAATCCACTAAATGTGACTGTCTCCTGGTGAAAATGGGAGCAGCTAAATGACTAATGAAAACAACACACAAATCTTACTTTTACATGACTAAAAGTATGATTTTGTGGTTACTTATAAGTACAATATTTTAATTTATTTACCCATTCTTCAAGCCACTATGAAACATCTCTGGTGTGGCTTTAAAATGTAGTTTTCTTTGTTTCGGCCAAAATGATTAATTGTCTTAAGAAAGAAACTATATTGTAATGACGAGTTATATACACACCCCTAATAACATTCAACAAAACCAAAACCTTGGTAACTCAGGTGGCACAGTAGTACAGCAGTTAGAGCTCGTGCTTCACAGCTAGAAGGTCTGGGGTTCGATTCCCACCTGGACGGGGCCTTTCTGTGTGGAGTTTGCATGTTCTCCCCGTGTCTGCGTAGGTTTCAATAGGCCAGGATGAATGAGAGTGTGCATGGGGGACAACGGACGCAAATTAGCCCAAGGCTGGTGTGGCTTGTTTACATGCATGAGACCCATGTATGTTCATTAACATGCACTGTCCTGACCAAATAAACCAATAAATAGATAAATGTGGTTTCCTCGTCAGCTGGATGATGCAAACAGAGACACACATGGCCAGTTTGACTGATTGCGATGGTCTGATATCATGCACTTGTACTATGGTAAACACAACATTCATCCTATCACCACTTCTCACTGTTTCCCAGAGTCCAGTTACCATAGAGGCAAACTTCATTGTCATCGAAATGAAAGAAAAACACACACTGCACGCTGTTACTGTAACACATTGTATGGTGCTAAAACTGTCAAGTGACTTCCCCCAAACCACAAGCATTGTTTCACAGTCATTGTTTTGCATTTAAGCTTGTGTTTGTCCATGCAGTCTCTGTGGAGGGTCTGACCGACTCCGACCTCAATGACCTCAGAACAGCTGGCAGAGCAAAGTCCTGTCTCCGAGTCCAGGTCAATTGTCACAAACTCTCCTCAAATCGTGTTATGAGCCCAAAACGCAGGTAAAAATGAAGCGCAATGAGCTCGGAAAGGCCTAAAGTGGAAAGTATTCCAGACTTGAGTCCCATCTGCTTTCACTTTGGTCTCCGGCCTAATCTAAATAAAGAGCCCCCCTAAACACTTTTATTGCATTTTTCTTTCTATCTATCCTGCTTCATGTCTTCTATTTCCAAATCTGAAGTCGTTTTTACTGTTGCTCTCACATTACTCCATTAAAGTAAATGGAGAATACATTTCATTTTGTAAAAAATATATATGTTGCAACATTTCTTCAACATCTTTTGGCAACATTACATCACAGAGATGCACCGTAATGCAGGCATGAAATTTAAGTGCTGAAATGATCTGAACGCATAGGCATCAGAAACGCACAGGAATGGCAATGTATACCACTGTGCCTTTGAGCAAGACACCACGCACCCATTGTCTGCGTGTACACTGGTTTATATGAATGAGTTCCTTGATGAACAGCAGTCAGAAAAGGTTTGTTTGCTGATTGCTGTTTACAATCAGCAAAGGTTTGTTTTTGTATTGATAGTGGGGAAGACATCAGCCCGATGCCATTCAAAATTTTCATCTGTTGTGTCAGCTGGAAAACTCTCAAAATTCAAGCCAATGTTATCTTGTGTGCTGAAAATCTTATTATAACATTTTGCTTAAAAAAAAATAACATTACAAACAAAGTATTTATTGACGTGTCTGCCTGTGGACCAATGTCAGGAGCTGTAATTTATTGCATATTTGCGTGTGTTTATACAGTTGGTGAGAATGAGTGCGGTGCCTCTCTCTCCACTGCTCTGATAAATCACATGTGAGGAAGGAAGGAGAGATAGGAGGAAGCATCAACACACACATGCCAAATAACCTGCATTGGTAAACGAAGCAACAGGAATACAGTCTTGATTAAACACATTTGGTTGAGCTATTATTACACTGCAGTGAGTGAGAGTCGTTATTTTAAAATGCATTTGTTTATTTATTCTGAACTCTCCTCTTCTCTCCCTCTGCTGCCCCCTATTGTATGCATAGGTGTTAACATGTATATTAAATATTGTTAATAATACCCTATATAATTAAATCAATTTCAATCCACTGATCAATTAAATGTATTTGTTTTCATAACTGAGTGAAATGTATCCAAAGTCACGTGAAACCACTGGTCCCAGGTTTCACATAAACCTGTGTGGTTGCTTTTGAACAATCCCACTGACGAACAGACCAACAGCCCTCCTTCTGAAGCGGTAATCCACCCAGCAGACCCGCTTAAGTCCAGTGTACAGTCACCGAGGCACACTTTAATGAATAATGAGTCAACACCTAAAACTGGAGTCCTGTTAAATTCTCACTGGGACCAAAGCCCAGAACTGAACCGCTGGATCAAGACCAAACTCTGCATGTTTAAAGCTCCTCACAGTGAATTATATCCATCTGCTAATGTCGTTCTCGCACACACTCGCTCGGCCTGGCCTGGACTGTCACACTCTTGAGTTTGGACAAGTCCTCATAGTCCAGTAAGAAGTTTGTTTGTTTGTTTTGGATAATACTCTTTTGATGCTATAAGTGTGCAGAAGTATGGTGTTATAGCATAATTTGTGGATAGCTCAAGTTCTGAAAGGAAAACATTGGATTATTAATGTGAAGGTTTGCTGTTATTGGTAATTCATGGTACCCCTAACCCCTAACGAAAGACCTACTCACTCATAAAATCTCCACACAGTCCGGGATTTAAACTCACAACCATCTTACTGTAATAGGCTATCAGTCAATCAAAATTATATTTACTATAGAGCATTTTATAATGTCATGGCGACGTGTAAACTGACAGAAACCGCCTTCTCTTTCAGTACAGCTGCATTTTTTGCCCTTTCTGCGAACTGCATTTGTGATTTTTGATTTCCTTTTGTACATCTTTGCCATGTTTTTGTGGGGTTTGGTGGAGGCACCAAGAGACCCCTACACCAGCAGCACAGTGGAAGCATCACAACAGGAGCTACAGGAAACAAAAAAGGGACAAACGAGGAGGTATCCGGACGAGACTCACAGCTAAGCCACACATGCCTTCTATTGTTCCGGCTAATATACGTTCACTGGAGAATAAAACAGATTAACTGCTAAATTCTTCCCAGAAGATGGTGAAAGACTGTTGTGGAGCAGGGCGAGCTGAGCAGGAGGAAGAGTGCAGAACACCATGCTCTGAAAATGGGACAAACTCAGGAGGCGCTACACCGTTTTAGAGGATGAGAGGAGACTGAAGGCAGCCAACCAGGTTTCCTCTACCTCCAAAAACATGCTGGTCAGGTTGGCCCACAGTGGCAGCGCAGCTCAGTGGCAGCGGCTCAGGACTAACACCTGAACACTGTTTTGTTGTACACTTGTACAATGACAGTGAAGTGTTTTCAGAGAAACAGTAGGTGTGAGAGGAAGGTTATCCTGAACCACTTCAAAAACAATGGGGTTCTCTGGCAAAGCTATCAATTCAGTGGTTTTTAAACTCACAGAGTGCATTTGAGAAAAAAATAAATCGTTTGAGTGAAAAAAGGTCACCGCACTCGGATCGTTCATAATATCCCACATTTCATTTCATCCCTATTTATTCAACCCACACATCTATTCTGACGGTATGTGTCTTGTCTCTCTCAATAAAGACAAATGAGTCCGTTCCCCCCAGTGCTGCCGGCTGTTTAGCAGATAATTGTGTTTACTGACGTGCAGCCTGTCAGTCTCGCCTCTGCATTAGAGGTCAAGAGGATATAGACCCGCCATCTCACCAGTCGTCTCAGTGCGGTCACATGTGCTTCTTACGGCAAAGCAAACCACCTCCTATCCATCTATACATCCCATGGGACCCTGACCAACCACAGTGCGCATAAATAACGCATGATATCTCTGCGTCTGTCCCGCTATTTCTTGACTTGGCGGTGTCTTCTCGCTTATTTGAATTTAAAAAGATGCTCCCCCACCCGTGCCCTTTGGCTATCCCATTTTCCATTCATCCTCTGGGCCTTGTTGAGCAGAAGAGGGAATGTTTATTCCACTATTGATTTACTCATTTGTGCGTAAAGGCCTGCAATGATTTCTCTATGGGGTTCTCAGATGGCTACAGTGGAACATAAAGGACAGTCTTGTAAACATAGACACATGATATTCAGACAAAACCGGAGTACAAATCTCAGAATGGTGTTTGAGTCTATGTGTTGAGAGAGAAGAGCTTCTGCAAGTCTTTTATAAGATAAGATACAATAAGATATCATAACCAATACACCGTATCCAGCCAGTTGTGGTTCTAACCAAGATTTCCATCCTGAACAAAAAAGATGGGGTAACAGGGCTTAGTGTGATTGTCTTCTAATCAGCTCCGAACAGTGGAGTGTCATTTGGTGCCACGTCTCGTATAATGTGGTGCATGAGTGACTGTTTGTGGTCTTACAAGCCATCGGGACATATTGGTGATCACATTTCCATTAGTCTACCTCGGGCAGCTGTGACTACCCTTGTAGCTTCGAGTTTCCAGTAAAGTGTCTATGCTAATGTAGTGTTATAACAAAGTTAACTGCAAACATGATTTTTCCCCAAAGGTCTAACAACTTTTGATATTGCAACATTTAAACAGAATAATTTCACGCATCACTAAGGGTGATTTATATCCACTCTCCTTAATTATATACATATTTGGACAGATATGGAGCACATGTTCAACCTACTGCTGTGAGGCGTTGTAAAACCTGCACACATTTTCAAACTTTTTCCTGATTTAATTTGATAAAGCCTGTATATCTTTAAACATGTCTGTGTAAACTCTCAGTCTTCTGATGAAGCCTTTTGGATTAGAGACGAAACATCCTACACTTAAACTACAGAGTACAGACAATGACTCAAGATATCGTGGATATATATCTTAACGTAATTATGAAATTTGATTCCAGGTAAATGTTCTGTGCATTTACATCAAACAGACAAGAACATGTTATGAACTTCAGTCCGTAATGTCAGTTGGAGCGTAAGGTGATTATTTCATTCAGGCAGTTTATCCATGGGCTTGTTATGTCAGTCTGCTCTTTGTCTAATCCCTGGGGGCCCGGATCAATTTGTTGTGGGCCCGAGGGTCAAAGATCAAAATACACATACTTTAAAGAAAGGTGAGATGGACTTAGACAGGGATTGACTCTGAGAAAATGGGAAAACAAACTGAGCCAGTAACGTGACACCCTTTTGATCTAATTGATGTAAAACTGTGCATTGGAGAAACGGCTTTGCACCTTCATCTGCACAGAGAGCATGACCAAAGAGAAGAAATACTGCGCCCACATGTGCCATTCATTACAAGTATATTACATTCCTCCAATACCTCAGCACACCTGTGATGCTCTGTCAGTGCAGCCTGCGGACCATCTATGGTTTCCCTTCACACAATATTCATTAAGTAATGAATATTGTGTGAATATGAATATCACTGTTTTACAGTGAAATAGCCCATCGTGTACTTCGTGTACATGATGGGCATAGTGCCAGCAAAAGAACAGTGTATTTATGTATGTAAATATGTGAGGTAATCCATGATCATGTCAAAATGCTCCTGCAGTGCCCTGTCTAACCATAACCCGGTCTGTGGACATAAGTGAAAGCAGCTGCTCACAGATCTGAGCTGCTCTTCAGGGAAGCAGCCCCAGGCTTCAGTGTGAACGCCTCAGATGAACCTGTTTGTTCAAATAGAAGACAAGACAGGAACACTGGTCACTCATGTGTTTTCAGTCAAAAGCACAACTTCAATGTACAGAATTTTTTGTGTGCGTTAAAATAGACTGCAATATGATTACTAAATATAGAGATACACATTAACGGTAAGACAAGAAGTATACAAAATCCTACTGTAACTATAATGATATTAATTTAGTTCTTGCTTTTACCACATTTGTTTATTTAATTTGTCATCTTGTGTTATTTTGTCTGTTTTTTATTCATGGTCACTGAACTCTGCACCGAGGGTTTGATCAGAACAATTCTCTTAACATGTGGTGAAATTGACAATAATAAAGACAAAAACTTGACTTTAAATGTATCTTCCTATTTAAATAATTAATATAAGTCAGAATGCATGGAGCAGCAGTACATGACAATCAACACATTCTCAGTTCAGCTGTATATTTTTCACAAGCGCATTTCAAAGTTTAGGCTATGTTGCAGGCGCTGGTTATAATTTTGGTGAAAAACATGATCCACTGCAGAAGCTGTCTGGCGCTTGAAGTCAGAGGTTTTCCTCCAAAAGATCCATTTATGAACTATAGCACTGGTACAACACGGAGACACGGATAGACTTTATGACTTAGCATCACAAGTGGAATTGATCAAATGAACCACAGAGAAAGCTTTACTAACTGTAGTGGATAAAGAATTGAGAATTGAGTTGGAGCGGTTTCGATCGGGATTTGTTCAAAAATGTGCGGATCCCTTTGGGCTTAGAAAGAGTTGGTTTAATCTCTGCTGTTTGATCCAAGGAACATCCTGTCAAAAGAAGCTGTAGGAGAAGCCAGTAAAACAGCTCTGAAGTCTGAGCGCAGAGAAAATACATATAAAGCATTGCTGTGAAGATTGAGCTTGAATAATTTTTTTATTAAAAATCTATCTATACCGTCCCAATCTATTGATCCACTGGTTCTTCCATGTCTATTATTGCAGGAAGGTAGTCACCCTGTTATATTATGATCTTGTGGCAGTGGTTTTGCAGACCTATGTCGTTTTCTCACTCCTCAAAGCTGGGGCAGAGGTGGTCGGGCACAGGTTTCAACATGCAACGATGAACAATTCTTACCCTCTGAGGGTCTCCCATGGGTGCCACAGAGTAGACTGGTCCACTGGTCCAGAACTTGGGGCTTGCATCACCACATAGATTTCTGGGCCCCACACGACCTAGATCTTTGAGCGGCCCCGTCTGCTGTGGTCCTGGAGGTATACAAACTGTTGCTCTTGATCAGTTGATTTTACCCCAGCATCATGCCGCTCCTTCCAGCGGCCAGCTGCTACTTTTAGCCGTTGTTGTACCCCATCAAACGCCACCTGTAGTCTCTTCCGGTGTTCCTGAACCCAGTCCTCCACTCTACCCTCACTTGCCTCTGGAACTCAGCCAAGGAGAAAGTCAATGGGAAGGCTCCTGCCCAAACATAAGGAGATGTGGAGACTCACCGGTGGACTGATGGATGGTAGTGTTGTAGGCGAATAGAACATCAACTTCCAAAATAAATGGCAGGGAAAGGTTTGCACAAGCAAGAACAGGCACACTCACCAAGGTAGCTTTCAGGTCATTGAAGCTCTTTTCGCATTCACCTGTCCAGCAGCAGTCGAGTGATCACTAGTAGATCCATGTCACCAGGCGTGGGGGAGATTTAAAGAGGTCACTCCCGCCATTAGGCAGGAAGCCGCAACTCCTTATTTGGGAAGGGAGCCCCCTAGTGTCCACTACACATATAAGGGCAATACCTCATGTCCTGTAATGCAATGTTTTCTACCATCTTAATGAAAACCAAGTTTGGATCAGACCATTTAAGGATTAGCTGTCTGTAGAAACGAGAAGACCACTACATAGGCCACACAGTGCCCAGATCAGTATTATTTACAGTGGGAACCATATGTTCCCACTGGCGACAGTGGCGCAGATGGTAGAGCGGGTCATCTCATGATCAGAAGGTCGGGGGTTCGAATCCCGCCTCCTGAAGGTGCACATTGTCGCTGTGTTCTTGGGCAAGACACTTCACCCTCCTTGCCTCCAGTGTCTGCGTACACTGGTGTATGAATGAGAATGTGAATGGGCCCCCTATGAGAGACCAACAGGCCCGTTTGGAACCGTTTGGAACCATGAGGCCGTCCTCCCGTGGACCCACCACCTGCAGGAGGAGCCATAGGGGACAGGTGCTATGTGACTTGGGCAGCTCCAACATCTGCCCCCACGACCCGGCAACGGACAAGTGGGAGAAAATGGATGGATGGATGGATGGAACCATATGTTTACATACACTTCATAAAAAGACACATGTGTAAATTAGATTAAATAAAGTAAATTAGAATAAAAAATATATATATATTTGTCAAAAGGCCAGAAGAATAAGAGATAGAATTTTCTACACAATTGTTATTACTTTTTACAAAGACAGAAGTTTACATACACTAAGAACTTTAAACCAGTGTTTCCCAAAGTGGGGTCCGGGGCCCCCTGGTGGGCCTCAGAGTCACTACAGGGGGTAGTGACCTAGTAGTTACCTTTAAAAAAAAATCATTTTCAAAGGTAAATACATTTATTTGGAAAAACTTAATAGTTTGAACCAATATTTAGCTTTACCATCATTGCTAAATGTTGCTTTTTATCTAATTTTAGCTGTAAAATAATAGAACATTTCTTAGCATAGAGTACATTTTTATGATTTGGGGGACTCAGAGAGATTTCCATGTCCTTGGAAGCACTAGTCTGGTTCATCCTTGGGTGCAATTTCAAGACACTTGAAGGTGCCAGGTTAATTGGTTAAAACAATGATGGAAATGACCAGCAAATCAGAAAGAAGTTCTGTGTCCCAGAGATGAACATGCTGTGGTCTAAAATGTAAATATCAACCCAAGAACAAATGCAAAAGACCTGGTGAAGATGCTGGGTAAAACTGTTCAGAGTTTGTCATCCGCGGTGAAACAAGTCCTGTACCGACATGGGCTGAGAGGGTACTCCAAAAGAAACATCAAAAAGCCAGTTTGGAATTTGCAAATAAATAAAAGGATAAAGACTTTAATTTTTGGAGACATATCTTGTGGGCTGACGGAAAAAAGATGGAATTGTTTGGGCATAATGACATAGTCACGTTTGGAGGAAAAAGGGGGAATCTTGCAAGCCTGAGAACACCAACCCAACTTTGAAATACGGGGGTGGCAGCATCATGCTGTGGGGTTGTTTTGCTGCGGGAGGGACTAGTGCACTTCACAAAATAGATGACATCATGAACAAAGGAACACTATGTGGAAATATTGGAGCATAAATACAAACAAAAGACTTTTGAAGAGTACAGAGAAGAAGAAACGTGTTGTCACTAGGGGGAGCAGTAGGATCATTCTATTAATTAAGGAAGAGTGTTGTTGCTCTGAACAGTTGTCATTCTATTACTCATAATTGCAAATAGAGAATTAGAGTAGGCGAGCTACAAATCTGTTGAGAGGGACCCTCCCAATGAGCTTGTATACCTTGTCTTTTAATGCACCACACAGTATAGGAACATCATCTACCAAATCACCTGGGTGGAGGTTTGTTGATGAGGAGCTACTGCCCTCAAAAAAAAATGCTAATGTGTCTTTTTATAAAGTGTATGTAAACATATGCATTTGTTATGTTCATATATCTTGCCATTAATCAATAGAGTGTGGCCATCGGGGCGACTTCCAAGATTATGGTGAAGAATATTTGTTTAACCAAAGGGCATCTTCTTAAGGTTTCAAAATCAATCTACTATCATAAAAATTATGTAGATGAGCAAAACTTTGAGGCCTGTAATAAAAACGTCAATGCATTTTTCTATTTTACTATGTAACAAGAAATGTGCTTAAGCCATATGTGTCAGCCTCTGCATGTGGCGGCAGATTGAACATCACAACCGTTTTTTATCTGGACCCTTCATTCACACTCAAAACACAGTGAAACTTTGGAGGGAACTCAAGAATGAAAGAGAGAAAGTGGAGAATGTGTTAAAACCCCCAAAGTGCATGAAAGAAAGCAATTTAAAGTGTAAAAAATATTTCAAGATTAGGTACTAAATTCTCCCTCCATCTCATATTGAGGTCAACACTGTGGCACAAGGAATGCGAGGGGACTTTGTTTTTCATTATTGCTGTAGATTTACAGATATAGGTGGGATTTCTGGAGCAGCGGAAGGGAGCTGTCTGGGTGGCTGCCTCCCTGCATTCCTACATCCTTATAATCACTCTATAAATTAACATCCACAAAGAATCTCCAGCCAGATGAGTCGCAGTGTCCTTCGTGGCCTTGTGCTGATGCTTACTATTTCACTAATTATAACAGAGAGAGCGCACGGACAACGTCAGGATATTTGATATGATGATGAGCAAAATGCTGGAATCAATAGCTCCTTTATCAACCCTGTACAATGTTGAGGTGGCTGATGATTCTGCAGCTGATGGTATGAAGAAGGGAGTGTGTATTTATATGAATGGCTTAAGGAATGATTGGATGAAACTTAAAAGCAAGCATTGATTGGCAAACAGTAACAAATTCAGAGAAAAATCTTCCAAATTTAATTTACTCTTCCGCTGGATTTTTTATTTTCTAATTAAGCAACTTTATTTTCCAATGTAAAGCGATAACTAATAAAGTAATGCAAAATGTTTCATTCTGTCATAGAAGCAGTGTTCGGGTGATGTATTACAAAAGTAACGAGTTACAAAAATATTTGAGTAACTAAGGTATATAACATATTACTTACACAAAATACAGATACAATAGATTAGTCATTACAATTTAAGTAACTCAAGTTACAAGTGCATTTGAATGGTTTGTATTGCTCTACGAACATAAAAACACCAACCCCCCCTAAATAACGGACACTGGTGTATAAGAGCTGCAGTTTTGTGTAGCTAACATTGTTAAAACAAAACACGAGGAAAGCGAACGGAAAAGGAAATCTTTGACTGCAGTTTTGCTCGTTGGCATCATTACTATTTTCAGTTTATATTTTGCCAAAAGTAACTCAAATGTAACTCAAAGTAGTGTAACTCAGCTACATTTTACTGAAACAGTAATATGGAATACAAACATATTACATTTTTATAGCTGTAACTACTAATATAGAATATATTACAGTTTTAAAGTAACTTGCACAACATTGCATATGCATAGAAGTGAATATGTTGGAGGGGGCATAGTAACAGCTCCATAGGTTTTATTTATATGTGACTGGGATTTTCTATTTATTTGCACTTTGAACTAGAGTCTGTATTTCATATTCAGAGTTAATTTTGTTGAAATGGCTGAGCTATGTGCAGTAGAGGGCTCGGTCGTTTTAAAGGGTTTCGATGGGATGTTTGCTCACTCGCTAAATGGCTTTAAATAAGGGAAGGACATCCATCTTCTCTCTCCTGTCTTTCAGGGGGGTCCGATGAGGAATGGGCCTGTTTTGCCCTTGTAACAAACTGTATAAACTCAACAGATCTAGCTCAGCCAACACAAAATACCATTATACAGTGGGAAAAAAGTATTTAGTCAGCCACCAATTGTGCAAGTTCTCCCACTTAAAAAATGAGAGAGACTTTGTCCTATAGATAATCAGAAATATCTTAAATTTGTAAAGGTTTTTGATCTGATTTTGTATTTTAGCTTTGTTTTCTTTTATGGCCTTTTAACTTACCGCACTCCTTCATTTATTTAAATTATCATCATTATCGGGCTTCCCTCATCCACCCAAAACATGCACAATAGACTAATTCTTCAATTCAATACTCCTCAGTCCTTACTACGAATCTGTTTCAAGAGCAAACAAATGTTATTGCAGTTGTAATACCTACTCAAATATCGCGGAAATGTGTGAAGTAACAGCTCACCAGCCCCCTTCAGTTGCATAGTGCATCATGTGAGGATCCGTGACAGTTTTGACCTAAAACATTGGGTCAAAAAAGGTCAAATTCTCCTGAGACTGGACCCATCTCTCTACACCTCAGCTCTCCCAAAGTTCACCTACTGTTCTTCTGTAATAAATGTAGGTGCGGAGTCGAGAGAGTGATGATGCGTTTGTGGAAAATAGGAGTTTTTATGTTCATACAGCTGGTCTCTGTCTTTCCTAAAATGCATAAATCCACCAAGATGAAGTAGTACATGAAATACACTCTATTCTGTCTGAGGTGAAGTGGGATCTCAAGGTATAATTTCCTATATGCTTAAGTATCTATATCTACAAAGCAGTTGCCTCGATTTGTCATGATTTGGACTCTATCCCGCAACACAAGTCCAATAGCGAATTTGATATTGTGCCGTTGCTCCGTAAACAGAAACATTCTTGGCAAATTGAACGTGTTACTCTATGCATCTTGGTTTTGACAATGACTGTGACCACAGTCTATGAGCAGGCATCTATTTAGACCCCTTGGAACTCCAATTTCTTGTATGAAATATTGCAATATTTTGTCTTTGCCAAATGGTTTAGATATTTGTTTCAGTTTCGTGTTCTGTCTGTGTGCGTGTGTGTGTGTGTGTGTGTGTGTGTGTGTGTCTGGGATAGCTCCAGTCCAAGTGAAAGAATAGATGTGCTGTGAAGTTGCATGGAATGAAGACATTGCAATGCTTGTCTATTGCTGTTTATTGTCTGTCCTACAGTTGTGGCATTTATCCATTAATCACATAGCTCATCTCAAGTTGGGGATTCTAATGTGTTTGTTTAAGGCGTCTAAGACATTGGTTGGCACTCAAAAAATATTGATTAATCTGTTTGTAAGTAACCCCTTTAGCACGTTTTCTCAACTTTAATCAAGTGTTCTCAAGTAAGAGCAACAAATCAGGTGAGTTCCAGTTAAGTCAATCCTTCTGCATTCATTCTGCACTCTAAAGTGAGCTACTGCTTCTCCCTTTCACCCAGCGCCCTCAGGTGGCCACATTCTAGTACTGCGATTCTGCTATGGGCCAGACTCCAGAGCCAATGAGTGTGTTTGTACATGGTAGTCTGGCTATGTGGTGCACACAGAACAACCTCTCTCTAAATGTGGAGAAGACAAAAGAGATTGTTGTGGACTTTCGAAGAGCGCGGGTCCAGCATGCTCCTCTAACAATCAATGGTGCTGCAGTGGAGGGGGTGACCAGCACTAAGTTCCTGGGTGTGCACATCACAGAGAACCTTTCCTGGACCATGCACACTACATCTCTGGTCAAGAAAAGTAATCAGCGTCTCTACTTTCTAGAGCTAGAGTCCCAGCCTCTGTTATGTGCAACTTCTACAGAGGGACTATAGAGAGCATCCTGACCAGCTCCATCACTGTGTGGTTCTTTTACAGAGGGACTATAGAGAGCATCCTGACCAGCTCCATCACTGTGTGTCACGGCGCCAGCACTGCTCCTGCCGAAGGAGCCTCCAGCGCATCGCGAGAGCAGCGGAGAAGATCTGCGGAGCTCCTCTCCCCTCCATTAAGGACATGTACTCCACCTGTCTCAATCTTGAATCTTGAATGGTCTTTAGGGTTCAGATGGATGGAAAAGAAGTGTCTCAAAAGCACTGGACATTTTGTTATGAGGATAAAGTGTCACTGCAAAGAAAAGATAGATAGAAAGTTAAATGCTTTTTTTATTGTTATGTATGTGTTTTTTGTTTCCAGTCAAATCACTTAAAACTCTGACTGTGAGTTTTGCATTTAAACACTCACGGTTTGAAAAAAGAAAGGGGGATCAAATAAGTAATAGTAAAATTAAGAACCCAAAGGAAAAGTGAACACATAATCAACTTTTATATAATGTATAAAGTTGCAATTACCATTAGTCCGAATTTTTTGAACATGTTTACCATACTGTATATCTGGGGAGACAAAAAGTAATGTTTGTAAAATGTAGTTTAAAAACTCTGATGTTCAAAATGAGTAATTTGAGTTTCCATTATCTAAGGATGTGAATATGTAAAATACATAGGCCTATTGTAAACTGCTCAAATAAACTACAACTACCACCACTACTACACTATGTTGAATATATCAGTGCTAATGGATTGGACAAATAATTGCTTCTAATGGCTTGTATATTTTGTGTAATTTATTTCATATTGCATTGTCTTATTCCAAATAAATGCTTCTGTTTGTATCTGCCAAAGCATGACCTCAGTGGTTCCAGTCTGACTGTGTCATCCAGAGCTTTAAACTCAAAGAAAACAAACCCACTCCCATCTCTTCATCTCCCATTAGCCACAGATTAACACCAGCTGCATTCCCTGTTTATACCCCACATCTATTTATTTTTATATCTTATGCATATTCTGCCTTCTGGTCGTCATTGGGCGGACAGCTTCCTGGTGGGATTTGTGTTTAGACTTTGATGTGGTTGGTGCCCCCTTGCCAGTGTTGAGATGTAGTGCGTAACCTAGAGTCTGCCATAAACCGAGCAAATCCAGGGAAAAACACAGCTGTAAAACGCCAAACCTGGAAACAAAGGCAGAGGAAGCCACTCTATATTCTAAATTACATGCATGCGTGTCTGTTACTGCGTGCAAGAACAGCTGATAGGCCTATTTATAACTTATTACAGTATTATTACAATTTACACAATTGATTTCCCAACCTGCGGAGGCTTGCTCGGATTGCAGGGGGGGGGAGCTTTTTATGCTCAGAGGGTCAAGGTATGAGTAGGAACAATGGGTGTAATATACCAGTATGCTTTTACAGCTTGTTTTTAATATTATTATTTAAAAAATAATAATATTGCAACAACAACAAAAAAACATATATTCATATTGAGCGCAGAAACTCTAACATCACCACTCAACAACACAGAGCCATTCCAAAATTGGCAGAGGGACGTCCTACAAATGGAAAGGAAAACCTTCAGTATCAATGACCTGTAATATTTACCTTCATGTTAACTGCTCACTGCTACCGCCAGGAATGGGCCTCTGTTTGGACTGCTCCTGATACAGAACAGATGAGGAAAGTTGGGTCCCTCAGTGTTCCAGCCATAGCCACATCATCTACAGTAAACAATATATGACTCCAGTCACAGAGATCCTCAGGTCATAGTCATCAAGCAAGTTTCATAAGTAGCTGAATGATTTCATTAATTTCAAGAAAATCCAGGGTTCGATCCCGGGTCAGTGTGGCATTCCTGACATGAGTTAGCATGTTCTCCATCCTCTCTGGGGTCAGGAGTCAGGACTGCCCTGTTAAAAGGTTAAATAATAAAAAAATTATAATGTGGGACCTGTGTAAAAAAAAAAAAAGAGAGAGAGAGAGAGAGAGAGAGAGAGAGAGAGAGAGAGAGAGAGAAAGGTGTTAAAAACATGATAAAATGTGGCTTGTGGCCAAATAGGCGTTGCAATTTCTCATGAGTATGACAAAAAAAAATATTGAGATACAATTTATAATATATAGCAAAAGAAGATAGTGCAAAATTAAAAAGTGAAACAGCTCTAGCTCGCCAGTGCAAAGCTCCTGAAACTGCTTTAGAGCTACACTACCACCAGGTGGTGTAATATATGTTATATCAGCGTTCAGTTACATACAAGACACGGTTTAATGAAAACATGAAACGTGAAATAATGTCTCATGATACATTGGCCTATTCCTATCATATATTCGTGTTAAGGTAAGAAGGGCTTAACACCCACTAGGTCAGTAGCCTATAATTTTCAACAGTGGAATCAATAGTTTTTTTCTTTCTTATTTTTGTAGTCTGTCCATGTGGTTGTGTTGCTGATTTTTTTTAAGATTTCTGATGTTAGTGAAGGAAGGACGTGATAGCTGAGGTTTATTATTTATTTTGTGTATGCCTATCTTCCAAAGATGATGTCTGATCTGGACCTCAGTGCAGAAGACCTCTCACTGTGTATATTCACAATAAGTAAAAAAAATAATAAAAAAAATCTATGTAACAAGTTTTAACGAGTTAAAATACTGATGTGTGGACTGTTTGCATTTATCGCCATTGTCGTTTCGGGTTGCAAGCCCGTTGATAATGTAATTATCGATATCACCGAGTGAAGCATCGCGAGCTATTCACGATCGTGCGTCACTGTGCGTCTCCAAAATGAATTCCTGCCTTTCGTCAGTTCCGTAAAGCGTTTATTTCTGGCTATGTTCAACACAAGATAGGGGATTATTTGGGAAGTGTCTAAATACCATTCCTATGACATACCTTCCTTACAGGTTTTTACAAACGGGCACTAGCGCAGACGTGATCTGTGTTGTCTGCCACAATCCTTCCCCCCGGAGTAACAAAACACGCACCGCACCTGAAGGGATGCGCGGCTGTTAGCTCATTAGCTTGTTTGCTAGCCTCCCGAAGAGCTGCTCCGACAGGACCAAACACCGGTAAGGGCTTTCCTGGGTAAATTAGTAGTTTTTGCACAGAGTAAGAATCCTGACACACAATTGTGTTTCGTAAACAATAATGGCACATGGTTTAATTCAGTAAAGTAAGTTTATGTATATCTGTAAGCTTAGAAAGTGGATTCTGTTCTAACAGCTGCTGTGTTATGTGCAGACAGGGCCACGATGCAAATTCCTCTCCATCTTCTGAAAGGGCTGTATTGTAATTCACTAACGCGTATAAAATGATGATGTTTTATGTTAGTTTCCTGCACATTTGTCTGTGTGAGGCGCGGGGGGGTTGCGGTCAGAGGAGATGCGCGCACTGGAGCGCACAAATGCGCACCTGTGCGTCTGCACTTCTGCACCTGTTCAGGTTGTAGTCGCAATTTGTTCGATAAAAGTCTGTCTCCAGTTAATATAGCCCTGTGCCACACTGCGTATTGTAGACCCACATGGTAGTGTTGATATAGTTTTGAGCTGTGAATTATCCACATCTTTTAATCAGGATATAGAGTTCGGGAATGTGACGTCAGACCACCAAGCATTATGGGATTAGCAGCAATTGTAAACTAATGGAGATTTTAAAAGTTAAAATACCGGAGTAATTGTTCACATTAAAACACTTGGACACCACAGTGTGTTATTTACCAGCAGTAACTCAGCAGCTAACGGAGTGGTTCCACGTCTTTTTTTTACCCACTTTTTACACTGATTTTAGCTAATGTTAGTCAATGGAAATATATGCTAACAGCTGCGAAGATGGCCGATCTAGACTTATTGTTCAAAATGTCTTCCGTAAAACTTAGAAACTTTGAGGTTGAAAAAGCCAGGTCGGGGCATAGTTCAAATGCTGCTAACAACAGTATTGGGACAATATATTATACAAGTATATTATACTTGCAGTGAGTAAACAATAACCCAGAAACGCGTTGTCTGTTTTGGCACACGTGTCACTAGGAGGCTTTAACGAAGGCCTGTGTGTAATATTTAATCTCATACTATGTACTGCAATTAAAACTGGTAATCTTGAAACCTGTTTTGATTGTGGCAACAGTTTGTAAATGTGCTCTGAGGAAATGTAAACAAGTTAAAGTTTCAGCGTCTATCCTTTTCACCTCATAGTTATGTTTTAACCTAAGGGTTCACAAAGTACACGTCACAAACAGGAATCATTAATACATAGGATTTTCTTGTTCTCACATTCCACCTTTTGTGAGATAACAACATACTTCAATTTCATCTATCATTCTTAAAAACAATCACCTTGCATAGGTAATTTTTCTGATGTTCCTTTTTCTGTGGTATTGTCTGTTGCTCATTATTTGTTACTGAGTTTATTCAAAATAGTCACAGCAATACCTCGTAAAATATGCACAGACTTTGAGACACAAAGTTACACCCCCTAAACAATCAGTCACGGGCAACACTCACTCACTTATTTATCCATCCTCAGTGCATGAGGATTGTTTGATCT
Organism: Proterorhinus semilunaris; assembly: GCA_021464625.1. Classification (NCBI taxonomy): domain Eukaryota; kingdom Metazoa; phylum Chordata; class Actinopteri; order Gobiiformes; family Gobiidae; genus Proterorhinus; species Proterorhinus semilunaris. The sequence continues at coordinate 3,793,735 of CM038355.1, read as the reverse complement.
ACAACTCAAGCTGGCTCTGTTGGCTCTATCACGGGTAGATGTTGAGACCATGTGGACATGTTCCCATAGAGGTCCTTGTAGTATGTGCCCTTACATTTGTCTCTGTGACTGAGCTGTAAAGATTAGTCTCCCCATGCACTGTCAATTCATTATTGTAGCAGTGTCTATTTTTTGTTTGAGGTATTTTTGCTTAGTGAGAGCTCTTTGAAATTGGTGTCCGGCGATTTGCATAATGTCTGTCTCTCTTCTTGCAGTAGCCCATCTTAACTGTTTTTCCATGACTAATAACTTATAATTTAATCTAACCTTTTTCACAATGCACACGTTAAATGGTAAAGAAATCCACAAAAACAAATATGTGCATTTCAGAAAATATGTGTAGTACAAGTGCAGGGTTAAGCAGTTTACTTTATCTGACCGTTCATTTGCAATTGAGATTTTTCTAGCACCTTAATGTGGTGTTGTGATGTATACATTCTGCTTTTCAGACCTGGTGCATTATGACAGATAGCATAATGAGTAAAGCAGCCACTATGGAGATTCCCATCAACAGTAATGGAGACACAGGGACACTGCCAGAGGACGACGGCTTAGAGCAGGTCAGTCATAGTTACTGATTTTCCAGTGGTGCTTTTGTATGTGGTTTTCTCTGATTGATTTTTTTATTTTTCTCAAATGCACAGTGTGCACTTGATGTGTTGAGCTGCTCATGTGGAAAGTTCTGTTGGTAATTTGGAAGTTGGAGTCCAGCAGTCACTGCAGGCTCTGGAGCCTGCGCTTTATGTTAAACTGCATTCTCACTGTCAATCTCAGGGATGACGTATAATGATAATATTACAGACAGGTCAATACGTCATATACAAGGCTATACAGTGAGGCGATTGCATCTGAACCTTCAGACAATTGTCTCTCTCCCAAAAACAACACCAACATGTATTTATAAAAATGTAGTTTTAAAGCCCACTTGTTAAAAACATGGTGTAAATATTGCATTTTCCACTGTTCTGTCGAGCAGAGCTGAATGTAGACCTGCACATTTGTTGGTTTCTTGTAGAAAATGGCTGTTAACGGCGTTTAAACTTTGTACTAAATAATATTAAGCCTATTTTAAATGGAAAAAGCACCTTGGAAGATGTCCTGATAGTTGTATGTGTGTATGTGTTTCCACAGTACATGTCACTCGTGATGACACACTGAGTGTAGGTGAAATTGCCTGGCCATTCGAGTTGAACTGGTCCTCTATAATGTATCTTGGGGCACTCCTTGACTAAACAGAGCCAACATCCTGGAGGATCCAGCAGCGGCTAATCTTCATATTTACTGAACAAACAGCCCTCCGTCCTCAAGTCTTTAAACCTGGCTTTACTGTGGATGAACGAGACCAGTTTGGGGCTGGATATTAACCAGTTGTCATGGTAACGCTGCAATTACTCTGAAACTGGCCAAAGCTGTGTCCTTGAGTGAAAGCCTCAGAAAACAGATTTATATCGGCTCTGTGCTCATTCAGGCAGAAAGAGCCACCTACTGCACTAGCACTAAGCTCTGCGCTGATGTGACTATGAAAGTAGACTCTCCTGCTGGCCCTGCATGGCTTTGTCTGTTTCATTTAATAAATCGAGGTCAGAACTGGATGCTATTAAATGTTTTCAGTGCCAGTAGTTGAATATTATCTTTATCACAAATAGGTGACACAATATCCATATTGCAAGATGCCAGACCAGTACATCGCAAAATCAAAGGTCTTCCATCTGACTGCTAACACAGCCTAAAACTAAAATGCACAACTTAAAAATGTGCAAAAGTCATGTTTTAGTCATGATTTTCCTTTGAAGGATCATCATCGTAAATAACAATTTCAAAGCCAGTTGATTTCATCGCCTGTTATGTGCTGGGACTACTTTGTTCCTTTTATATAGTGCTGTCTCAACCCACCCAAAGAAAAATATTCTTTGTCATATTCTTAACCTTGGCAGTACTTTAACTTTTTGAGATAGTGGTGCCATTAAACTGTACCCAGTCCTATTTCTAGCTTCTTCTTCAATTTGAAACTGAATAACAAACTAAAGTGAATTGCTTTAAGGAGGCAGAGACATTTTTAATTAATATTAAGTTCCAGCTCACTCACACTTAACTTCTGATGGCATCTATTTTCGTTTTCCTGATCATTTAAGCCCAAACTGCACAGACTCCAATAAGAGAAAAGATTATATTGAAGCGCTTGAAGCTGCCCTACTTTTTCTGAACTTTTAAAGCTGCCTCAGTATTAGCCGAGAGCATCCGCCTGACTCAGCTCTGTCCCACACTGAGAAACATGATGTTCTTCTCTGTAGGAAACATACGGCAAACATTCAGAACCAAGTGTCGTCTGTCAAGTTCGTTCATTTACACTGTAGTTGTACTTTAAAATGCCAGTAAGTACATGCTTTTGTTTGCAATGCTTTGTTAGCAAAAAGAGCAGTAATTATAACCACCAATGAGTCACCATTCTGTCAGAGAAAAAGCTGTATTATTGGATGCAACTATATTGAATTTCCATTGTTACAAGTATAAAGTCTTCCATTTAGACTCTCTTTCACTGTTTTGATTTAGACATCTTTGCTTTTGTTCTATTGCCATATTTTTTGTTGCCACGTTTGTTGATTTTGCTCCTTCCTCATCTGTGCACAGGCTGCTAAACGGCAGTGGAGCTTAGGTGAGAAGGTAGGCAGCTCCCGAGGATCCAGGGTGAGCAGGCCATATTCATCTGTGTGTTTCTATTGGTGTGTGCAGTGGTTTGACCGCAAGTGGTTTCATCCTCAATACGGCAAACCACTGTTGTAGTTCTACTCCTACTAACTCTAGCTGTAGATAGTAGGCAATAGTAACTCATCAGTGCCTTTGTTTTAACTCATCCTCATGTAATCTAGCTTTTGTGTGTGTGCTGGCTCTTGGGTGTTTCCTGAATTGTAGCGGGTGTTGGTTAAATGAACATCCTTTTCACTAATACACTGGTCTATTAATACTGATGCTTTTGTCATTACTTTTTTGTATTTAGTAACTTTAGTTGTGCTAAGGAAAAGGAGCTTAGCACAACAGTTTCCAATTAATTACACAAGACCTTTTTGAAATAAGAATACCGTATTTTCCGGACTATAAGTCGCTCCGGAATATAAATTGCACCAGCCAAAAAAATGCATAATGGTGAAGAAAAAAACATATACAAGTCGCACCAGCTGTGGCTACTACCTGGGCATAGAGGCGTAACTAGCAGTACAAGCAGTAATAGTAATCTCCACGTTTTGCCACTCCCACACACGTTTCTCGCTCACTCCAAACTTTCTGCCGCTCGATTACCGTTTTTTAAATCTTCAGTGGTACAGAAGTAGCAGATACTGCCTAGAGCGCCCTCTAGCGGCCGTCAGTGTCAAAATAACAAACATGTGAAATTATATATTTTGATATAAAAAAGTGCAACTTGTAGTCCGGAAAATGCGGTACATATATGTAATCGAATCGGCATGTGTGTTTGACCTCTGATGGCAGCGACTCTTTTGCAAAACAAGTGCTGCAACTGTGTGCTTTGTTCACAAAAAAACGGAAACTTCCCCTCCTTTACTCAACATTCTTGTGACGTGTCCCCATTATACTCTCAGTTCAGTGCAAGTTTCCTGGAAGTAGCCAAATACTGTAAGACAGTTTGACTTTAAAATACTTTTCATGTCCGATTTTGAAGCGATGACACAAAAAAGCAGTAAAGAGTATTTGATGGCCAGGAAAAGATAGATTGTTGCTTTTTTTTTGCTTTTTCTGGTTCTGGACTCTAATGCTTAATTTGAGACTAACCCTGCTAACCCTAGTGTCCCCTGTTATTAACGTTTTACTATTTGCCATTGTATGTAATAGATTTTTTTACTTCTTCAAATTGTGCAGGATTTGCAGCAGGTGATGGTTTCAGGCCCCAATCTCAACGAGACCAGTATTGTATCGGGCGGCTACGGAGGCACAGCTGAGGGCATCATCCCAACCAGCTCCATCACAGGTAAGTGTCTCTCGTCTTGTGTAATTAGTGATCCCTTTTTCAAACTGCGGTTTTAACATGCGATTCATTTTCTTACCACTTGCATGTTTTTAAAGAAATTACCACAGTAATCACTTTTCGGCTTAAATTGCATGATGGTGATGACCTTAAATGCTGTTACTCTCTTTCCCAGGGCCTGCCATACGCTACAATGCAGAGTTTTATAAGAGGATTGAAGTGACGGGAATAGGTGGCTTATTACACTTAATACTATTTACTAGAGAAAGCTTCTATCCCCTTTGCAAATTTTTACACCAGTTTCTCGTAAAACAAAACTCTTTTTACTTTGTGGGTAACGGTGGATACATTTGGGAAGCTACTTGGGATTGCTTTTCAATGAATAGCGCTTGGTTTGCTGGGAACAAGTCTCAGAACTCCATAATTTTAAATGATTGCTTATATGAAACGTTTTACATTCTGTTAATGTTGGTGCAGATTTAAAGCCACGCTGTTCCAGGTCATATGTCACTACATCAAAAGAGAAAGTAAAGTTTTATAACTCATACATGTCAGTGACGCTCCAAATGCTCCTAATTTTCTTTTGTGGGTCATCACAATAATTGTGTGAAAATGTAGTACAACTGGATTTTTGGCTACTTGTTGCCAAAGCCAAACCAACAAAATCACCTGTAATATAAAATCAGTATTTGTACTTATTTGTATATTATGCAGCAGTGTGACTTTAAATGAAAATCCTTTTCTAGAGTATCGTCTTTGAACAGTTTTAGCAGCAGTCATGACATAAATGCGATTTCCATGATTCATTTGTCTTCATTGTTAACTGGCATTGTGCACTAAACATCGTCTTTTTCATCTCTTGTCCTCCTCTTTGCATCACTCCCTCCCACCCATCTCCTTTTGTTCACTTTGTCCTATTCGTTTTTCATTATTTCCCACTTCCTCACGATCTTCTGCGTGACCAATAATGTGTAAATACTATCTTTCCCCCATCCCGAACCCCCCCCCCCCAAATACCTGGACATTAAAAAATATACTAATTTCAAACCCAATTCCAAACCCCACTTTTCTTAAATTCTCTGAACCCTTATGTTTGGCCTCCTGTCCCAATTGCCAACCCTTCGTCCCAGATCTGTGTATGAAGGCCAGAAGAAATAGTGTTCCCCCGCTCACCCGCCACTTAAGTCAGTCCCATCAATATCAAGGTACTGGGGGACAAACCAACTCTGAATACCATCAGGACCTGTTCATTTAGTACATAGAACCTCTACGTTATAACTTACACTTTGTGATTTAGTGCAAAAAAAGTACATTGGATTGATCGTTCCTAATCAATATAAGATATAATGAGATGATTTAACTATCAGATAATCATGATGAAGAATATGCACAGACTCTTAAATATGCCATGTGCTCAGAGAAACGGTTTTATCTCATACAGAGCAGGATTTACGTCAACATTTGTATTTATTTATGTGTTCATATACATGTATTATCTATACAGTGCACACACTTATGAACTACTGTATTGAAACAACAGTACAGTATTTCGTATTATAGCCGGATTATAGCCACAAGGTGACGTCCGCAATCTCGAGGCAGATTTCTGAACTAACAAAACATACAATACAAAAAACTAGGGTTGGTAAAAAAAAATCTATTTTGATTTAAAAATCAAATAATTTTTTCATATAATTTGGATGTTTAAAAATCTTATTAAAAATAAACTGCACAGTGACTTTTTTGCCTTTGCTATTTCCAAGGTTTGCTGATGGACTAACTAAAAACAATAGATATATATTTTGAAAATATATACAGTCAGCAGTTGGTTCTAATCGAATTGTAAATTAGTTTTTGTGTTAGAAAATCAAATTATTATTTTTTTTTTTGGGGGGGGGGGGGATTTGCTCAGCTCTACAGATAACAGCAGTTAGTTCAGCAAATAAATATGTAACTCTCAAGAAGTCTTCAGGCAGCATCACTTTATCATCAAGTGGTGATTTTTTTTATTTTTATGAAGGATTTATTGATTAATTTAGATAATAATTGCGAAATCAGTCATCTAGAAAAGTAATCATTAGTTGATGCCCTTGATGATTTTTAGTTGTACAGGAAATGTAAGTGAACGCAGTTTTTCTGATTTGATGATTCGCTGGTGGTGGAAAAATAATCATCTCTTTATCCTTGTTGGTTATAATAGCTTTTCTAGTTTGAATACAGCCTGTTTTTGTCTTACTATTATTCCTATTCTCTTTCTCCACTAGGTCCCAACATGAATCACAGCAGCAGCAGCTCCTCTATGACCAATGAGGAGGCAAACAAAGGAGTGGCTGTGGAGAAAATTGAGCAAGTGAAGAAGTGGGGTCTCAACACATACAAGGTACAGTGTATCCTGGGGAATTACTGTCATGCTGTCATCTAGAAAGTGCCAAAATTCCCATTAAGTTTTCACCTGTCCAAGTGTTGAATGTACTGTGTTCTGGTTCATTTGCATTGGGAATCTGGAGACTAGTCTAAACACAAGGCTTATTTGGTCTCCGTACTCCCCCTTGTGTTCAATATAGTGTTTTACAAGTCTTATTTACTAAACTAAAAGGAAGTATTGGAAACATTACTCAAATAAAAGGCAGTGGATTGGATTGCTTGGTACATCTCTTTGTGGCTTGTTAAGATTGAATACTTGCACTTTAATAAAAGGAATACTAAAAAGAGCATTCCTAACACGGGACACTTCTTTGTGGATGACTTACCGATTTATGTCCACCGTTATTGTTGTTAGTGTACGAAACAGATGATCTCGGAGCGTTTTGGTCGAGGGTCCCGGACCGTGGACCTCGAACTGGAGGCTCAGATCGAAGTCTTGAGAGACACAAAGAGGAAATATGAAAACGTGCTGCGACTGGCCCGAGCACTGACCAACCACTTCTACAACATGGTGCAGACACAGCACGCTTTAGGGGACACCTTTGCCGACCTGAGCCAGAAATCTCCAGAGCTAAGGGTGAGGATTCGGATGCATCTAAAAAAAAACATCTTTCAATTATTTACTGTACGATGTTTGAATTAGAAAATGTTGCTTTTTACAGGATGAATTTGGGTTTAATGCAGAAACACAGAAGCTCCTTTGTAAAAATGGAGAGACTTTGCTTGGCGCTGTTAACTTCTTTGTATCCAGCATCAATACACTGGTGAATAAAACTATGGAGGACACTTTGATGACAATAAAGTTGTATGAAAATGCCAGGCAAGTCTTTCTCCTTACATTTTTCTTGTACAGATATTGTTACACCCTCATCTAATTGTTTTTTTTCTTCTTCAGACTGGAGTTTGATGCCTACAGGACAGACCTAGAGGAGCTGTGTGCGGGGCCGAGGGACGCAGTGACCGTGGCCCGCATTGAAACTGCTCAGCAACAATATCAGATTCAGAAAGACAAATATGAAAGACTCCGTTCTGACGTCACCATCAAGCTCAAGTTCCTGGAGGAAAATAAGGTTTGCAACTTGATAGATTGATCCCGCTCCCACCTGTTCGTACAGTTGTTGAGACTCTGGGCAAATTAATTAAGCTGCTCTGCCTCTTTCCCAATGGCACGCAAGGCCGTGGGAACCCAGGGTGCTGAGGGCGCTGCAGCACCCCCTGGTGGATAGTTTACAAATTGCAGGCAATATTATTAAATAGGAAATATGCACAGAAAAGTGGTTTTGAGGTAAACTTTATCCCTCACCACCCCCTAATTAAAAGTTCTTCCCACGGCTCTGATGGCACGGGCATATTCCGAGATGATAATGTTTCAGGGAGCATGAGACATCAATTTCACTCATGGATTGGCCACCACACAATCTTTGAGATGCGCTGGAGAAGGCTTTGCACTGTGGTCTGACTCTCCTCATCAGTACAGGATCTTATATTATTAAATATTATGCAACATATTATGGAAGTAAGTCTATAAACGTGTGCAAAGCTATGGCGCATATCATAGCATTCCCAAATAGCAGCTCATGAGTATGTTCCTGGTCTCCAATAATTGGGTTGTATCAAAAGTGATCCAGGACCCAGCAGTGAATGACTAGCAAGCAATGAAGTGCGTTTTGCGCTTGGTTTGCACATAAGTGAGTTTCTTTTACAAACATAACTGTCGAGAACAACGTCTGATGTCACAGTCCGATCCGTGAGAACGCTTGAATACATTTCTTCTCTTTTTTTCTCCAGGTCAAGGTGATGCACAAGCAGCTCCTCCTCTTCCACAATGCCATCTCAGCGTATTTCGCGGGGAACCAGCAGCAGCTCGAGCAGACGCTGAGACAGTTCAATATCAAGCTTCGGCCACCGGGGGCAGACAAACCCTCCTGGTTGGAAGAGCAGTGACCCCACCCCTCCTCCCACAACTAGGAACGTGTCACCTGTCGGACCCCCAGATAACGGAATGAGGACCGCTGCCATGGAAACGCAGGAGGCAGAAACTTTGCTAAAAGACTTAAGTTGAACAAACGACCGAGTGATTGAAGGAGTGTGACAGATGAGGACACGAAGAGCAGGGTATTTCTGATGAATGGACATGATAGCTGTTTACCATGTGGCCAGTGTCATGGACAGTTATGGGGGCTTTTAGTGCCTCTAACACCCCCTATTTTTTCACTCTAACCCCTTAAGTGTGCTTTATCCAATATTTTCCTTCCCCCTGTTGCTCTATAGTTAGTCAATATTGTGACTATATTATTCCAGCTACTGTATGAAGTGGTCTATATTCCCAATATGAGGCAGAATCACGCCTACTTAGCCACAGAAGGTGCAATGATAGAAACTATTAATGAAGTAGATGGACATGTGACTAACCACTTGATAAAAATCATACTTTTGTTATATTATTTCTGTGTATCTCTCTGACTGATATGATTTATTGAACACGTACACCTGCGTAAAGAAATGGCCCAATACAATAAATTTAAATTATTAGAGGAAATGCAAGCGATATCACAGTCTAGCAAGCATGAAAACAGAAACCACATGAGTGTCTAATGTGCATTGTTATTATGAAGACCAGAACATTGAGGGTTCTGTTTAGGATTAAAATGATCAATCCTCTTTCGTGACAACGGCAGACTAATCAGTTCTGTACAATTGACATTAAATTAACTGTTGTGTATTTTATTGGATTGTAACATTGCATTATATTTTGCCTAAAATCACTACATATTTTGTGTCGTTTCAAGCTATTGCACAGTTTCTCAAATGGAAGTTTATACTAAAAAATATGGCTGCCATGAGCACCCCAACACTAACTGCAATACAGAGATTAAGTTTAGCCAGAAAATGTATGTTCCATGTGAAAACAGTCACTGTCATGTTTATTTCACTTGTCCAAAGAGGCCCATAATGGAGAAAGACTATTCATGTGATCAATAGTCACAGATGAGTGACAATAGTCACAATGGGAACATGTGGCTCAATCTGCTTGTTGAAAATTAACTCCTATTTAAATGTCTTAATTGTCTAATTACACTGTGTTTATATCATGTCTTTTAGAGCTTTATGTACCTATTAGTTCTGTTGTACATCACTACATTAACTTGAACATTGATGGTTGATTTGTAAAGTAAAGCAATGCTGCACTTGGTACTACTACAAGCTTGTATAAGAAATAGCACGCACCATCAAAGCCAACAATGAAATATTTCCTCAGACGAACACAATCTATTCTATACTGCCTATTATCCAAATAATATATTATGAACACTTAACTCTGTGACATGAATCATATCAAGTCTAGGTGGTGTGTTGTCAAATTTCCATCAGTTATAGCCAGTCCTGTAGCTTTTTATCAGCTCTGTATTTGCATGACCGGCAGCAAGCGCAAGGTGTGAGTTATCGTCTCCCTTTTGAGCTTGCATGGACAGGCAAAATGTCAGCGTCATGCTTGGAGTTTTTATGAGTTTTGACTAATAATAGAAAGCTATTAGTGGATTCATTTTGATTTTTAAATAATCTTAATTTCAGCGTCAGTTTGCACAATGTATTTCGATGCTCAAAATCAAACCTATTTACAGCAATATTATGTGAGTTTTTCTTTCAAAAATGGTATGGAAAGTAGACTGTACTGGTCTGTAATTTAGTTATGCTAACATTGTCAATTTTAAATGTCATTCCTCCAGGATTATAGGCACTGCTGACCAGAGAACCGCATTTTTCTTTTTTCTTTTGGTAAACAATCACCATTTTGTAGGCCGGTCTGGCGTCTTACTGAATTAATTATTGCACATAAGGGGTATTTATGAAAATGTTATGGATTTATGTGATAATCTGTCATCATTCCCCACCTGGAAACTCCTGCATCAGAGGGAACAAGATTAAAAAAAAACACATTTGCAAATCCGTGGAGTGTTTTTCTTCTGTTTTAATTTTTTAATCAAAATGCTTGTATTTTTTATTTTTTTTTAAACAACCACGCTACTACATTTCTGATGGTGTCGTATTCAAATTGCTTCATTAACATTATCAATAAACACGCAATACTGACAATACATACAGCATTTAACAATAGTATATTAGTTTTATTTAGAAGGTATTATTTCCCTTTGAATTTAATTGTGTAAATAGAGTTAAGTTCAAAAGAAAGTAAAAGTAGGTTTGAAATGTTATTGTATAAAGACTAAAAATGAGTGAAAGAAGTAAATGGTCATAGGAAGCCTCGCTATTTACCTGAGTCTTTCCAAGGGGCGGGACTTATCTGAGCTGTTAATTGATTGGTGGATGAGTGGCTCCACACCTGAGTCTCATTGTTTTGTGTCAGTTGAGTAACGTACCAGTGGCACGAGGCTGGATGAAATTGGCAGAGAATGTACATGGTAAGATTTATTTTTATTTAATAAAAAGGCTGTTACATATATGTTAACGAAACCTAACCTCTAGCAGTATCTGTTAGAGGTTTGGTAAATAAAGACATGTTAAGGAACGCTAATGAGGTATTTTCTTCTTCGCACTGTTACTCGTTATTTACGGTGAAAAGTGACAACGTGTAAACTGAACAAATGGGTCTTGGATTCATTGTAGCCTACTTACAAAAAACAAACTCGGGAAGGTCCAAACTTCCCACATGAAACTTCCTCTTTGATACAGCATGCATCACTGTATGTTTATCGTTTGTCCTGTGTGTTTAACAGTACAATTGCAAAAATAAATGTGGTCTTTTGTTGCTCCTCAGGTGTGAGTGTGCATTCTTGGGACTCCATACAGCTGTCCCTCCTCCCTCTGGTGGAGATGGAGATGGAGGATATTCTAGAAGTGGTTCCCCCACTCCTGTCGTCTTCTCCCCGTGCGCCTCGTCCTGTCCCACCTGATCCCAAAGATGTGCCGAAACGGGAACCCTTTGCACCAGGATCTAATTTTGCCACTGTCAATATAGTACCCCCATCTCCTCCTCCTCCACCTTTTTTAGTACCACCACCACTTCTTCTTCCGCCTTGTTTACCACCACCTCCTCCACCTCCACCTCCTCCACCTCCTCCACCTCCACCAGCCTTTGCTGTCCCACAACCGCTTGGCTCTCGGGACATTCGCAAGTCCATGAAAAAGCTCAACTGGGACACCATCCCAAGACAGCGCGTCTTGGGCAAGAAGAATGTGTGGACGTCCAAAAAGACTGAACGAGAACTCAGACTGGACATAGAGAGCATGGAGGAGCTGTTCAGTCAAGTGGAAAAACAATCTTCAATACGCAGGACACAGGGACACAAAAAAAATGATGTGGACATTGCAAAAGAGCCACAGGTAAAGTTCATTTTTGTGTGTGTAAATGTTTCTGAAGATTGTATTATTATTTATTATTATTATTATTATTATTATTATTATTATTACTACAACATCAAAACAGGTAAAAAGGCCCAGTGACACACAAATGCATTGGGACGTTCTTAACATATGTTGGCACAAATGGAGAAGGAAGTGCCCAGGTCAGAAACTGCCCAGGTCAGTTTCTGTGTAAAACCGATGGTAAAGGCCCCGGTTTACAACAATGAAAGAGAAAATAAAACCGTTGTGTCCCAAACTCAGTCCCAGCATTTAAACCCTATTTCTAGCATCCCAATTCTTCACAGGAGGGCGTTTTATAAGCCTATTGGACAATTTTCAGGGCCACTTTACATATTTAAATATTCAGCATATTGAAGGGGGGAAAAGTCGAGTACAGGGGCTTTAGTCTGCTGTTTTTTGTTTTTTAAAGGTCACTATTCTTGACTCCAAAAGGAGCATGAACGTCGGCATCTTCCTCAGACATTTCAAAAGGTTAGTCAAATCTAAGAACAATTTAACATAACATTTACAGTACATGCCCCTAAGAGCTCCCCTAGGTTATGCTCAGTAAAATGTTTCTAAAGTGCATGTAAATTGGAACAACCTACTTCTTTATACGCGCTTCATTTTGGAGTATCATTCCTGCGGTTTCAGTCCCTCATCAAGATTGTATATCTCGTTTTATAATTGTTCTGATATTGACGCTATACCGAATGGGGCTTTCCCATTTAAAAAATAAATAAATAAATGTTACCCTGTTGCATGAATTAGTAAAAAAAAACAAAAAACATACAAATATATGCATACTAATTTGTTTTAATCATAGGCCAGTAAAAGAGATGGTCCAGGACATTTTTCAGGGAAACTGGCTCCGCTTTGAATCTGGCAAACTCAAAGAGCTTTGTAAACTGCTTCCAGAGGATTCAGAGGTAACACTTTTTGATTTATGTATTTATTCATTTTTGATTATTGCTTCTTGCATTAAAACTTCTTTGCAGGTTAAGAAGCTACTTTCCTTTACTGGAAACATATCACAGTTACCAGAGGCCGACCAGTTCATGGTGCAGCTTGTCAAAGTGCCTGGGTAATATTTAGTGTCTAAATATTACTAATATAATATGATTTAGCCACTTTACCTAATATAGCTCTAAAAATGTCCTTTTCTCACACTTGTGTGTGTATGTGTGTACATTATGATTGGAAATGCTGTGTTTTGGGTTGTCACTGTGCTGTGTGCAGGTATGCGGAGCGACTGAAGGCAATGGTGCTGAGGGAGGAGTTTTTTCCATTAATGGAGGAGGTGAAGCACTCGGTCACTGTACTAACCAATGCAGCTAATGGTAACTTTAGGCATTTGCCCTGGGAAGTGCAATGGACTGGAATAGACATTTTGGCTTTAGATATTTTTGTCTCTTTACAGAGCTGCTCGACTGTGATGACCTTCATTCTGTGATCCAACTAGTGCTAAAGGCTGGGAATTACATGAACGCTGTTGGTATTTTCTCATTTCTATTCAACATTCTCGCTTGAAAGATTCTGCTCGCACTGAAACAATGCTTGAAATATTCAGGGAGGATACAGCGAAAATGCAATTGGCTTCAGGATGACTACTTTACTAAATCTGGCTGACACCAAGGCAAACAAGCCTGGAATGAACCTCGTGCACTATGTGGCAAAGGTATCGACTACACACCAAACATACGAGCTGGGTGATGTGGCAAAACTTATTTTTCTCATGTTAATCGATCTAAATGTTTGGTTTCACTTTTTTTTTTTAAGTGAGTGTGTATCTAATATACACATGAGAGAGAGAGAGAGAGAGAGAGAGTGTGTGTGTGTGTATAGACAGACTCTCCATTCCAGTAGCCTTTTAAGTTACATATTTACTTGTACTTACAGCAAGTGGAGGACATAGACAGGGAGCTGCTGACTTTTCCAGTTCAACTCGAGCATATTGGAAAGGCTGCCAGGTGAGAGATTGTTATGCATTACATATTATAATATTGTGTACGGTTTTGAACTCATATTTACCAACAGAATGTGCAAAGAGGAGGTGGTGGCCGAGTTTGAAAGGGAAGTCAAGAAGATCAAGGAAGTGAAGCTTTATGCAGGCAGACAGACGGACCTCTTTGAACAGATGGAGACGTTCCTCATTGTGAGGCTTTTTTTTGTTAAGTATATAATAAGATTTAAGATTTTACAGTTTTCTTTGGTACTTCATAGAGAGCTGATGCAAAGTTGGCGGATATTGAGCACTGTTTAAGGGGGCTGAATTCAGTCAGCAGTGCTGTGGCAGAGTTTTTTTGTGAGGACCCAGCCACATTCAAGCTCCAGGAGTGCTGCTCCATCTTTCACTCTTTTTGCACTCGATTTGACACAGCTGTGCAGGTATGAATTTGATTCTGGTTATTTTCCTCTTTAATGGATTGGAAGCTTATTTGTATGGTGGTTTTCGCGCGACACAAGTCACCCAAAGAGTTTCACAGTGTAGGGGATTTGTTTTTCATTCATTCCACACATAGCCCAGACAAGAATCTGTAGTGTGTAAAACACACGTTTTTATGTAATGTTTAATGTGCATTGGACAGATATTCATGTTTTAATATTTATTACGGTTAGTAATATTATGCATTTTAAAACCCCAGGAAACAAAGGAATAGGGGGATTTCCATATCCCAAGGAAAAAATTGGGACTAGCTCATGGTCCTTATGTACAGGATGATCGCAGAGTGGCTTTTAAGGAAGGCCCAGATCAATGGGGTTTTGATGGGCATTGCAACATTTTAAAATTGGTTTCCCCTCAGTTTTGGTGGTCTTTTTGCACCCCCTTTGAAACTCTTCTACACATCTCAGTCTAGAATATTTACCTTTTTTTTTTTTTTTTTTTAATTTTTTTTGTCACATCTTATGTCAATAAGGAATTAAATCAAAGTTGCACCAGGAAACTTCTCTATTATAATTATGTAAAACAAGACTTTATTGTGTTTAAAATAAATAAAAACAAATGTATGCATCTTTTTAATTTTTTCTTATTTCCACAGGAGAACCGCGGGCGTGAGGCAGCTGAGGAGCAACACAAACGTAAGGAAAGCATGCGCTTCTCTGCCAAACGTCGTCCCACAGTGTCCTGCCCACAAACCAAGCTGGGCCCGGAGCAGGAAGACCCCGAGCTGGAGTCCGCTCTGCACACCTTCCTCTCCTCTGTCCCGGGAAGCGTCACCCGATCCAGGAAGAACCTACCTCCTGGATCTTCTCCTAGTTCCGGCTCTGTCAAAGTGGAGGCCAGTCCCCAAAAGTGTTCACAACAGACGCCTGACAATAAGCAAGCCCAACTCCACGATGAACAGCTGGCAGAGAGTCAAAAGGACGAGAAGATGCGAGAGGCAAAACGAAAAGTGCTGCGACATCAGGAGGGCAAAAGTGGTCTTTATGTGGAGAGAGGTTTGGGCACTCCAAGACCGGACCGACTATACCCATCCACCCCCAGGACCCCCCAGCCCCGAAACAGGCACTATGTCTTTGTTGACAGCGGAAGCTCTCCATGGACCATCCTTACCCCTGTTAGGTGCCCGCGCAGAAACGCTAATGCTCAAAACAAACAACGTGAGAAACGCTCCTCCACGGCAGACCACGATGACGATGGAATTTGGGAAAGCGTGGAAGTCACCTACGTCCAGGATTCAACTATTGAGGACAGCATAACCTCCTCCATATCCTGCACCCCTGTTGATGTAAAATCCATTTCTCACGGCCCGCTCAACCGCTCTGCGTCAGTGGATGAGTCGAGAAGTTCGACCTCCGCTTGTTGGCTTGGAGACTTTTTCCAGAGAAGTTTTACACACCGATCTTACTCCTCCGGATCAAGGAGAGATGCGCTAAATAGAGTTGATAAAGCAACAAATCCCTCTGACAACCAAACAGTTAAAGCTTTCTTCAAGCGCATTGGAAATCGAAGCAGACCTCGAAACACTGACGAACCAAATATTATGAAATCATGCGCTTGAATTTTGTTATTTCACTTTTGTTTTCAAATAGCCTCATCATATTGATTTTTACCCTTCAGCAAATACAAGGGAAGTGGGGACTTCCTTTTGCTTTTTATAATGACGTGACCAATTTAGTAATGTTGTATGTTTTTGTCCTCGTGCATGAAATAAACTATTTGTGGCTGTTTTTTTTTTTTAAATAACTTGTACGTTGTCATGCTCATCTTACTGGCGTACGCCTCCTTAGTCACCCCTGCTCAAATTCCAGCTCTTGCTTTTCACTTCATCTATTATTTCGTCCTTGTCATTCTGTGTAAAACTTACCCTTAGTGGAATGTTGTTCTAAACATGTGCATTTTATAACATTTGTAGACTAAATTGTCTGGTTTACAGGTTCTATACATAAAACCCAGTCCTCTACTCATAGGACATGAATTATTGTAACCTTTGTGATTTCCTGTAATTGGCGTTCGAGCCCTCAAGGTGACTAGTAAAATATCAGACAGAATGTTAAACACAATGATGCATGCTTGACACTTCTAAAGCCCCTCTTGCTTTTTATTCTAGAGCTGGCAAAGACTCCTTTCATTTGAGTAATTTGATGTGGATGAAAGCGACACATTATGCTTGAGTTACTAGGGCAATAGGATTCGTTTGCATTCTTTTTCTAAAAACTTTCTCCATAATGTTCGCTTGAAGTGACCGGTTAACACAAGCCATATCTGCACTCATCCATCCCACTTTTGTTAGTTGTACAGCAAATTGAACAGTTTCTGGCCAAGTAAATGTAGGTTATATAATGGTGTAATAAAATGTATTTCATTGTGATGCGATCCTTGTTGAAAACATAAGCTTCCTCTGCCATGACTGGCCTGTTAAATGGTAAATAGTTATTGAGCACAATCAGTCCATTGTAATGTTATGTTCAGAGCATCTCATGTGAGGCGCCTCCTCAAGGCTCCCAATGACCTGCGCACAGTCACTCTCACCATAGCACCAGGCAGAACTTTGTGTGTCTTTGTGTGTGCAAGTGAAAGATGAGAACACAACTCTGAATACAGAAGAGACCAGAGACACGCCAGGGAAACTTGGACCCAGTCAGAGGAAGGGAGTTCTACAAGTTGCATTGTGCCAAAGCTCATAGGCATAAAGGCTCATTCTGAGAGGAGAGACGAGTAATACGCCAGTGCCTGCTCGAGAGAACAGAAGACGGCGACCTTGGGACTGCTGGACTGACTAAGGTAACACTTTTCCCAAAAAAGTCTAATAAATAATGCAGAAAATACTATTACAAAATGTAGATTTTACTTTCTATTTTAAAAAGATTGTTTAAAACAGGTAATCAAAACATGACAAGTTATACGTTATTATAATGTAGCCTTTAATGATCTCTGCATTGCAATTATTATGCTTATGACGTAAGAGAACACTTCTTGTCGGATGGGGATCCTCTTTGTTTTATGTCGACCACCTCAATAATCTGCCTGCTGTGCTTAATACACGGAGAATACAATACGCCTCAAAGGACGCACGTGGATAGATCTATCGCGTGATTGTCATTCAACGAAGCAAAGAATTGACCCCGACGTGATTTGAACACGCAACCTTCTGATCTGGAGTCAGACGCGCTACCGTTGCGCCACGAGGTCCTGATTTAACAGAGCCAACGAGTGTATTTAATAATACATGGTATAAAGTATTTTTGTTATTTACTAACGTTGGCTACTGACTATAGTGGCCGACATGTGATAAGCTATAACTGAGCATTGTTCTCATGCACCGAGTGGCACACCTCGCCAGGAAGACTGTAATTTTAAAATAAAACACGAGGTGGCGCAACCACACAATGAAGTGTTGGTTAGAGAGGCAGCCAGGTGAGTCGGTCATTTCAGTTTTCCACAGAGAAAATTAATATCTCTCACTTTACTCCAAAAAGTACTAGGATTGGTGGGTCCTAACATTCAAAAAGCAGTCATTAGTGCCTTCGCTTTAGCAATTAGGGTAACAACTTTATTTACTGTTTACTTCCATTTAATGTGTCTTTTTGGGTAACAGGAAGTGGTGAAAATTGGAGATCCTGACTTCTATCTGCCAGACCGGCTGAGCGCAATGGAGGGGTGAGTGATGTTCAGGGTGTTGTGCTGTCGTTGTAATGAGTGATAGGATTAGCAAGTTCTGACAATTCCCTTTTTCTACCCCTTGAGGTTATTACAAATAAGTTATAATTTTCTACCTGCTTACACAACGCAATTGCATCATTCAATGAAGTCATAACATTTGAAGAGCACCCGCGCCATACACCTTTGGACCTGCAGATGCACTCACCTTCTTCTGTTTTTTGAAGTCATAACACAGTCTTGGATGATAATTTTTCAACAATCTATTGATCTTATTCAGTGTGACCTCTGATCATGATAACTATACAGAGGATACATAATCTAAAATAAATAATCCATAACATTAATGCTAATCCTTGGAGATGTAAGTAATGTTCTTATTTAGGGGATATACCTTTAGATCTATCTTTAGTGTTTCAGAGGACATAACAAAGTATATGGTGGACCTGTCGAATTGTATTTGTTACAGAATATAGCAGTGAATATGACGAATATCCCAGTCTGTGTTAGACTTCCTCTGTATTTGGCCCGCACACATTACTGTGCTGAGCCTGAATGGTCCCGGGATACTGCACAGCACGATCTACACTAGGGGCAGTTTTAATAATCCTGAGCATGAGCTGGACTTTTCTCACAGAGACAGAGACTGCCATCTGCGTGCTCTGCTGCACTGGATGCAGTCTCCATGGCAACATGGTGCTCCCGCATCAAAATCCTGCAAAGAGAGTTTGGTCCCCACCCCCATCATACACGCACACATGCGCGCACTCGGAGGACAGACTGTAAGTGATAGGAGATCTGAGTGCAGCTCCGTCTCCCTAAATGCCCTTTTCTGGTCCATCATCACCAGGTGTTTGTGTCTTCCTCTGTTGAATTTGGAGCTAAACAAATTCATCTAAGTGTATTACCTACGTATGTCTTAATTAGTTTTCTCTACTGACTTTATAAGACCACAATAGATTATGTAAAGGCATTTAGTTTTGTCTTGCTTCTTTTCTATTTAATATTCTGCTTTAGCGTAACACACATTTTTGACATTTTTGTGTTACAAGTATTGACATAGATCTAGACTAGAGAAAACAGGTACCACAGAGTCGAGGCAGGAATTACGCACAAAAAACTGTCTCTTTGTTGCCATCTCTGCTCATCTCTGTCCCCATTGGTCGATGCAAGCCCCGTCCTATTTCAACAGCAGCCAGTGAGCTTATACTCGCTCTCTCTCCTCTCCTCCAGTCAGCCACTTTACCTCCCATGAACGCACATACACACCATATACCCTACCATGGCTTTCTGTCTCTGCTTGAGCTGAGCTGAGCCGCTTGACTGTTTTAGCAATGACAGCCTTTACTTATGGATTTTACTATCTGCGGAGGAGGGAACACTGAAACTACCGGTCAATACCTCGGTGCCATCTGTCAAGAAGTAATTGTGAGTAAATCTTATCCATTGACATCCTATAAACATGTTTCACTGCAGGCACGTTTCACCCAATACGGCTCCTCTCCCTCCTGCTGACATAGTACAATCTGTTTGCATATGATTTCCCTTGAAAGCACTGTCATAGAGCAGTGCAGAATATTGTAGTGTAGTGTGTGTGTGACATGAAATCCACAGTAAACTGCTGCGTATGTGATTCACCTGCTAATGTCACTCACACTTGCCTGTGTTTGATTAGAGACGAGTGGGGAGATGGGGCGCCGCTGTCATCTCTGCTGGATAGATTGCACTTTTGATTTTTTGATAGGATTGGGTGACAGGGGAGCGTGCGGCAAAATGTTGCTTGCGTACATGAGAAATCCCAGTACTAGTGTACACCTGGTCTGACACACATTATGTTAGAAAAACATAGGTGGCACTACTAGAACTACATGGGAGTGACGTCTAGTAAAAAGGTTCTCCTATAAAAGGCATTCAATAAGACATCTTGGGCTGGGTACTATGGTTTTAATTTTTGAGCTTTACCAGTATTTATTTGGTACTTGGTTTGCAATTATGAATAATATTTTTGTGTAACTTTGCTACATCATGCTACTTAGTCCTACAACAACACCACCTAATGCAGAGAACAGACTAAACAATTTCTTGGATCTGTTGTAATCATATTTCTTTTGCCATGAATCTAATATATGAGTTTTCTGTCATGAAAAAAATAAGTTGGTTGCAGATGTTGCCACAGGTGACATTAGCTAGATAATTCAATAGTTTATTTTCATATCTCCGTCCTCTTGTGAAAGACATCATCGGAGCATAGAGTAACATAGTAATTACACTCTTGACTTGAGTGTAAGGGTTAAACTTGTCATCCCGGGGCACCTCTGATCTCCCAGGGGGGAGAGAGGCCAGGAATGTCCCATTGGTATTAGGGCTGAAAAATATATCGAGATATGAACATTCAAAATATTAAAATCGAAAAAGCAAGATATAAACAATATAGATTTTCATCAATAAAGCTGCACTCTTTTGTATTATGATTCTATTTTTCTGAAAAAAGGCTTATTTTTCACCTAACCCATAGTTGTATTGTATCATATCGATATCGAGATATCTGGCATGAATATTGAGATATGAAATTTTGTCCATATCGTTCAGCCCATTCCTGTCATTGGTATGACAGGAATGGCCCAGGGGGCAGTCAGGACGGGACTAATGTAGACAGAACAGAGGGACCACATTTAAAATACACCAGTGAATGATGAACCCAACAGTTGCTATGCGAATTAAACTTGATAATTTTTCTTCTTTTGAGTCGCCACTTTCTACCAATCCCAGTGTTCTACATCATATGACCTCACTGGGAGGATCAGGAGGGTGTCCCCTAGTAGTAATCATCAGTACGTAATCATATTTGATGTAAACTAGTCACGATTCTTTTCTAATGTACCTGACAGTGTATTTGATGCACACTCCTATGCTCTATTGGGAATTCTAGGCAAAATACAAAATTAATGAAAGAGCCACAAGCCACTGCAATTTCCTTACCAGCCTCATACCTGACAAAAATAAGTGGTTTGGAAAAGTGTCTATCACAAAGTGTATACCAAATAAATGTGTAAATGAATTGTCTAAATGATAAACAAAAACAACATCTGTGACATCTCCAGAGGCGATTAAGTGACAAGCACAACACCTCAAATAGCTGTTTAATTCATCCTGACTAAAGTGAAATGTCTCTTGCTTCATCCCACGTTGTGCAGACTTGATCAGCTGATTGTGTTGCCATGGGTTACAGATTTTTTTTTTTTAGCCAATATAGTGTGGGTTATACTGCATTGATACATGCATTATTAAATAAAGAAGAAAAGAAATTGAGTGGTGGTGCAAAATACTCCCCTTTTTTTACTCTGCACTTTTTTTCCAGTTTTTACAGTTTTTGCATGCATGCTTGTTGGTTGGTGGTGGTTTCTTGAAATTAATTAAATACTTATATTGTAATTTTGACTCTTCCAAACAACAATTTTTATATAACCTTGTAGAGAATGCATTGCCCACCTCTATTTTATTTCAATACAATTGGGCCTTTTAACAAGCACCTTTCTACATCTATGGCTCTGTAGGTGACCCCACGCTTGTCCCGTTTTCACTTTGTAGTCCACTTTGTATTCCTACGGGATAGCGAGTTTGTGTTTAAAGCTGAAGCTGAGAGATGCGGCCCTGTCATGGTGGATATTTTTAGACCGATCCCTTTAGGGGGCTCAGTAATAAGTCACACCATATTGAGAATTTCCTGGGAAATATGAATGACATCAGCAGATTATAAAGGCAATAGAAGCGGCACAATAAAGTCTTCAATATGAGCTGTATCAGTCAACGTTCGCTCTCTGAGGGCAAATTTGTAGATGTTTAAGTTACTATATTATGATTTCTCCTGAAGTTTAATGAAATATAGTCAACAGGGAAAGTAGTGCAAAATATTCTGCAAGTTTTACATTTCATAATAAGTACACATAAGTACAGCATTTGTAAATAGTTAAATCATGTATGAATCATTTATTAAAGCTTTCCTAATCATTTGTTAATGTATAAGCACCAGAAGGTTTATTTAAGGTTTAGATCTAATTAGTTTCACTTAAAAGTTATATTGAACATTTCAGGCCTGTCATCTATGAGGTCTGGCACAGCTGTCTCAGTGTTATTTCCATTCGGTTGCACATATGTGCACCTGTGACTGTCCCGTTTGCCTGATTGAGAGCTGTTTGTGCTAATACGTTTGTACAGGCGCTTTCTGCTTCACTGTGCCACTCAGCCCGGCTCACTTCATGTGGAGTTTGGGCCGGTGACTAATTTTAGCTGCTGTCGTGTTAAACAGTGCCACAGTGGACAGGACTCGGAGCGACCATGATTTCGTTATGTCTTCCCTGCACTCGAGGGCTTAATATGTGGGATGTGTGTAAGTCAGCATACAGGCTTCCTATTCACACATCCTCCGAGCATACAGATACACTTTCATTTTTATCAACCCTTTTTTTTAACTGCAGCACATCTTAATAGACAAGTGGTTTAGTGATATGTACTTAGATATCACATACGGATATAAAGAGATTGCTATTGTGTTGCTAATTTTACTTGTGATTATTGCATCACCTACAGACCGCTTGGGCTGCACAATTAGTCGCAATTGAATCGTAATCTCAGTTTCAATGGTGACAATTTGCAAATTGCAAACACTGCAATAGTTTAGGAAATGTAATGTCCCATAAAAACAACTGAAATCTGTCTCCTTAATGATTTATCGTTTAGACAACTGTCAAACAAAATGTTTCTTGATTTTTGTGTAAGTTACAACTACTAATTATATTAGTAAATGTGAATGATCTTGAAGTTATGTGAAATGTGCACTATGAGTTGACAGACAAGTCACAATTCGTTATTTTTTTCCCTTCCCAAAATCATGGAGTCCTGAACTGTGGTGTGTCCAGTGTGTGCAATCTGTGACTCAAAAAGAACTTGATGTTTCCCTGTGTGACGTGCCTTTTGAGAGGTCCTCACTTTTTAATCTGCCTATAATCCTACATTTGCTCTTGTATAAAACTAGGTTTAACTGGACATTCATATTTATACACAACAAAACACGGTCACATTCTTGGCTAATATTAATCTAAGACTGACAGGCAGCTGAATAATCAAAGATAAATCCCTTGACCTTTCAGCATAATGAACAAATGATAGGACGTCTAATCCCCTTGAGGGATTTGATTTTGTGGCTGCAACAATCAGTAATGCACATGTGTGAAACCACATGACAGGGTTGTCCACGCTGCAGATAAGAGTAGACAACATGCAGTTGACCTTTTAAGGTGTGATGGGAAAACAAAACCGGGGACAAAATTATGTAACAAAGAGACATCTGCTTTAGTGCGTGACATTATGAAAAACAGAGCGACACAGATCTTCACTTTCAAACGCGGTCAAGAAATGTCTGTACTAAACAATTTCTATATGGGACGCTTACGCCTTTCTTTCTTCCAGCTGTCTGTCTTATAGTTCACAAAAATGATGACTCGTTTATCCGAGCTTGGGACTCGCTCATAGAATATACAATAGTGACTGTTTGTGGCTGGATTGTTTTACTTTTGCCAGCCAAGATGAGCTCCATCGTTAAAAATGTATACTCAAACAGTGATTCCAATTTTAAAACACCTCCACAGCCTTGTCCTGGCTAACCAATAAACAGGTAAATACCATTGTTTTGGACTTAATGACATTCTTTTGGTGTAGTACTTTAGCATAATACCCATTCACTTTTATCTATTTGTCTATTTCTAAATGTTGAGTACACAATCTA
This sequence comes from Proterorhinus semilunaris, assembly GCA_021464625.1. Classification (NCBI taxonomy): domain Eukaryota; kingdom Metazoa; phylum Chordata; class Actinopteri; order Gobiiformes; family Gobiidae; genus Proterorhinus; species Proterorhinus semilunaris. The sequence continues at coordinate 3,770,047 of CM038355.1, read as the reverse complement.
CCTAGTGACACTTTTGTCGCCTGGACAAGGGAATTAGCTGCTTATGCTAATGTAGTGTATGCTGAACTCGGGGCATATTCCCACAGTTATTTAAAGAAACATATTATTTCAGGAATGAGCTTTTAGCCCGTGGCACATGTTCCTCTCACAGTGAAGTCTTTGGATCTGGGACTGGGGGTAGGCGAAGGACACCCATGTGTGTCATACTATATTCTGCTTCAATGCCTTTAATCTTATTGTTCATTTCAATTTAGACCTTTGCCTTCATGTCAATATATCCATGAGACCAACGTCAATGAATATAAAATGGATCATTTCAGTTGTTCTAATAGAGGCTTTCCTGGTGCAAACCCGTTGTAGCACATTTGGTTGTGACGTGTTTCTTATGCATTTTAGATGCAACTCCAACACAACATCAAAAAAAATGCAACTAATATCTTCATGTAGACTTAAATTGAATTGATAGTTTGCTTAGTCTGTAAAAACAACACAAACATGGTATTACTCTGTCTATAATAGGTGTACACCTTTTAATTTTCTTATTATGCATTGAGTTGCCTTGTGTACGAAATGCGCGGTATAAATAAAGTTGCCTTGCCTTGCCTTGCCTATTACAAATCAGAATCAGAATTGGTTTTATTGCCATTGTCAACAGGTTCACAAACTAAGAATTTTCTTTGGAGCCATCGTGCAACATGAAACATAATATAAAACATAGAAAATATGATAATAAACTTTAAAAACTATAACACTATAAGGGCATGCATAAAGTAGAATAAAAATTAAATATGATAGAAAACAACAACAATTTGCCACCGAACAACAGTGGGAATGTATTTACAGATGTACAGGTGCATTTATAATAAGCAGCAGTTCTGAGTTGGGTATTAGAGCTGGGTATTGTTTAAAGCAAAGGGTCAAAATGGCTTTTGAGAATAAAATTGTTGCAAATGTTAAGGTCAAATGCTCTGATGAACAAAGTTTTTAGCAGTGGAAGCAGTCCCTCATACTCGTATTGTATCGTATAATTAACAGGTTTGTCCCTTTAGACTCGTGTCTCATTTGCAAGAGAGACCTGTTTCAAACATGTACATTTGCCTGTGACAGCGGCTGAACCAAAATTGAATGTCAGATTTTTAAAATAATTATGCTCTTGCCTTGCTCATGGGAAAATAACTTCTGCATCTAAGATTGTGGCTTCACAATAAGAGGGAATGCCCTGATGCCACTTCCCTTTGTCTTATTATGTATCTCAAAGTGATAGATCAAAGTGTATGCTCACCTTTTTTCCCATCATCAGAAATGAGTTTAATGTAGAAGATTGCAATGCCCTGATACACTTCATGTACTGCTTCTGTGAAGGAGCCATTTCTTCAGGTTGAGTGGATTTGAGGCGCTGTTCCCTTGTCGTTCTTCACGCCGCTGTTCCGTTCGCAGCGTTGGGAATAATCGTCTTACACTGCAGAGATATGTGGTTTATTTGAGACAAGTAATAAATCTGCTACAGATGAGGGTTGGGAACATTGAGCCGGTTTTATTACAGTGGTTTTGCAAAAGACTTCAAAGAAATTCCACAAGGCTGTTGACAAAGCCTTGCATAAACATTACATTATCATCACTGCATGCGCTATGTTGACACGATTAAGTGCGGAAAGTATGAAGCAATAAAATGTGTTAAACTAAGATGTTTATTTAAATATTGCAAGGCAGCTTGTCCGCTAGTATTGAATAAAGAGAGCTCTGGGCTCAGACGAGGTTGAGAATAGTGTATAGTGAATATTTTCTGCCAGGGTTGGTTGTGAATGTTGTTATTTCCTCATGGTGCTTGAAGATCTTGTTGACCTCCCTTTAGTGACCCTGTGGGCAGAGCAGTGGGTGACCGCAGAGCTCCACCCAGAATAACATTTCCATATCCAGCCAAGTTAATCAGAAACCTTGCTGGTGGATTGGCCCATTGTGCCATGTTTTAGGTTGATGGAGACCCAACCAAACACAGGGAGAGAATATGCAAACTCCTCATAGAAAGAAATGCTGCTAATTTAGCGTGTAATCCGTGTTCCTAAAAACTCTGAACTTTCTTTCATAATTTACAGCAAACGGCCAACAACAAAACTGCACGCTAGGACAAACCGCTTCAGTGATTGAACATTGGAAAATGCTGTCGTAAAAGCTGAACATATCCCTGCAACAGTGGATATTGAAAGCGCGTCTCGCACCTGTGTTGCCGGCGGCGACGCGTAGAGTGACGACAGCTGCAGCCTCACAGTTTAGAGCGGGTGTCACGGCCCTGGAGTGGAGCTCATCAATCAGATGCTCATTTCAGTCCGAGGCCTGTTCAGTCTGTTTGCTCTCACCTGACAACAGCTCGAACAACTATTTGACACTTCACGTGCAAAGATGTGCCGAACAACATGGTCTTGGTGCATGAAAATACTATATTTTGCCGTGACAGGCCAAAATAGAGAGCATTTTAAGGTATGTCTATCGTGGAAGTAAGAGTCTAAATCTGCACTGAAGTTATTTGGGTGGTCCGTCCTGTTTTACTTGAACAGTCGGACTGTCCGGAAGGTATTGTGAGAACTAGAATCGAGTTGTATTAGCAGCTCAGGCCAATTCTGTGCTACAAATGCTCCCTGTAATCGAAGAACTATATATGCCTTCCAATGAAACCATGTACCACTTGTTGTAATTGTGCTATTCCAGAACCACTATGTACAGCGTATTCCAAATCAGCGCATGCCTTAATGAAGGCTAGAGCCGCCACGTCCTTAAATGAGAACGTGCCCTCTCGTCCATTGTAATAAGATGTCCCACACAAGGCTTAATTAAGTTTTTTTGCCGAGCTGTAATTGTCCCGCTGTGTGTCCCTGTTGGTCATCCGAGTCGCTGCTCCGTATCTGTGCATACAGCCTAGTGCACGTGCCTTCCTCTGGTGGGAAGGCAACCAGAGCTGATAGCGCTATATATAGAAGTGTATATGTGGGGGGCTTAAGTCTGGCCATTGCAAGAACAACAGCAAGAATCACTTTTAGAGATGTAACTGCTTTAGTACACACGTATGCGTTAATGGTTACATTTCCAAGTATATAGTCAGTGCATGAAGCGTCCTTACATCTTTTTTTTTTGTTTATTCTTAAGAAAGCCATGCCTTTCTGTATCATGAGCAATGAAGGAAACTTACTACATATCTAAACTTTAATGAAAGCTCAAAAACAGCACGACTATGATTGAAAACAATGGAAAGAGTCTGTAGTGTAGTGATGCACAATATGCAAATTTTCATTTTTCGCAATATTACAAAGTTTGAATAAATTCAGTTTCATCATTTGATTCATTTTACTTTCATGTTGTTCTTGTTTTGTTCCTGGTATAATATTTTTACAGTTTTGTTTATTTGATGATTTTTTGTATTTTTTATCTCAGATTATTTTTGTAGTGTAATGTAGTGTTCTGTGTTTGCATATATATTGCATTAATTTAGTCATTGCGATATTCAACACCGATATATATATTTTTTGCCCTACTGCAGTTTTTGTGTGGGATCTGAATACTTTCCCGCTATATATATATTTTTTTAAATTACCTTTTGATTAATTATGATTATGATGATGATGATTATTATGTCGTCTAATCTTTGTAGAATTTTTATTATCTTAGTATCAAACCACTAATACAAATGAGGTAACTAAGATCTAACTACTTTCTGAACCCACTAGTATGCAGTAGTATGACTCAGGTCCACACAGCTGATCTGTGTGTCCTGGGGATGAGGGAGGCAGGCCCAGAGCTGTCTGTGTTGTGTTGACAGCACCGTACTACAGTGTAGACCTGGGAACCAGATGAGTGAAGTGTATTGTACTGAGAATAACTAGTATTTATGTTGTCTTGTTATTCATATTACATGTTGTTCTTGGCTTTTACCGTCAGTGAGTCATTGATCAAAGATGCTGTGGACTGAATTGAATTTTGTGCACCATTTGTGGCTGTTCCAAGCTCATACGACTCAATGGTTTTGTGTAGCCCAATATTACAATGGGAGTTGCCTCACAGGGGTGCACCAACATTAAAGCCATGAAACAAAACAGTAAACAAGACAATGTGAAGTATCCAGGCAAACAAGGTGTCCACGGCAGGTGGTGATGAGCCGCGTGGGTGTCCCCTTACCTGTGCTAAGACTCTCCCATATGGCGAGGAAAACTCAAAAACCCAATCATAGCACACTTGACCTAGGAGACAGAGGAGACCGCACAAGCAGAGCCAAAAATATAGATTTTCCACTTGTACTGGACCGGATAATATTTTCTCTCATAAACTGAACAGAGGCAGGTACTTCTTTTATGGCTATGAAAAAAATAACATCATTATGCATCTAAAATACCGAGTTCTTCACTTGGAGAAAGGTTAGGCGAGGACAGGAGAACATCTTGAACAGAAAAATACTGGGAGCATCAGGTGTTGGTTCTGAAGACTATTAGTTTCACAGCGGAGCCGTCAGCTTTAGATTTCCTCTCAACAAAACCTTGTCTAAGCTTCCGTGCAGTGAACAGATTTGAAACCCCACAAATACAGCACGTTCAATTGTGTGTTTGGGCTCTCTGCATGTGGATTTTCTGGTTGGCGTCCTTTCACTGTCCTTAAATCTGTCTAGACGCTGATGGACAAGGAATTCATGTTAGGAGAGTTGCAAATTCATTACAAGTCACAATAAGGAACGGCCGTCTTCACAGGGGTGTTGGTGCACCCCTGTGAGAAAGTTATCATGGATTACGTAGCTTCTTAACTGTATTCTTGGCCAGACATAGTGACCTGGCACTGACCCATATGGATTCTTGCTTCTTCCTTTCGTGCTGTCATTTGTTTAGCTGTTCTTGGTCCGTATAATAAATCGCATTGCTTGTGCTGTATTCACTTGTATGCATTCTGCTCTTGTGAACATTTCCGAACAACATGTACCTAGATGGCTGTTTAATTCTGGATGATGTCCTGCTTGTTATTACACAGTGTTCTCTGGGAGATGCTTAGTCAGGTGCTGCGTCCTTGTTCTTTTTTAGCCCGTATGATAACAAATTTTGATTTAAAAGTCTTGTTTCAGCAGATTAAAACCAATAAAGCAGTTGTTAGAAGACAGTGCATCATTGTAAGGAGTGCTCACACTAATATAGTTGTCTGCGTCACCTGTGATGACCTGTTTAGTACGAGAATCGGCCCTTAAAATGCAAGCAACTCGACCCAAGTCAATACATTTTGCGCATGTGATGTTTCTTCATCCTCTTACATAATCTCCTCTGTTATGTCCGCTGCACTCGTCTGGTCTATGATGGGATTTTGGTTAAAGGTGCTGGTGGGTGGGAGGCTGAGCCGGAAGGAACATGTGCAACTCAATCCCCTCAGATTATACACCCAGGGATGTTTTGGTCCAAGCATCGTCACCTCTAGCTCTGGATTAAACTTAATTTGTTCAGGACACGGCATTTAAATGAATGGGTTTGGATGCTATGAATTATGTATGCGACTTATTATTATTATTAAATATGCGGTACACCAAGGGAGGTTAAGAATGAAATGTTTTGGGTGAGTCTGATCGAGTCCAATTACATTCAGTGCCAAATACTAAAGGTATGTGCCATGGTATGAGAAGATTTACACCTACATTCTAGACATTTATTTACTTAGGATGAGAGATTTTACATTGAATATGATTTGTTATATATATATATACCATGTAAGGCGCATGTTGTATTACCTTTGTATGGAACCTAAGCCCCTATGAATTTAAATAATTTGATATTCCCTCTTATTTGAGCATCTAAGCATTTGATTTTTGTTAGTGAGTATTTTTAATCATCCAGATTGCTGCCTATTAATGAGGTTTACAAAATCCAAGGCAAGGCATGTATTTATACCGTGCATTTCATACACAACGTAACTCAATGCACCTTTTCGGCTCATAATGTCCAAATAGTTTGATAGTATTAGTTTTTAGCATTTTGTAGTTCTCTTAGTATCTGGAAATATGCAGTATATAGTAATAGTTGGTGCAATGCAACGCATAGGATTCAATAGAGATTGACTGATACGGTTTTCATGACTGATGTTGATGACAATATTCTTGGAAATGCTTCGTAGACATCCACAGTCCTAAAGCATAAAAAAACCCTCATCTGTATTCGTGATCTTTACAAAATATCAAGACTGATACTCAATTTATCAGTCTATAGAAGTGTTTCCCAACCTGGGGTACGGGGACCCCTGGGGGTACTTGAGCACTTAGTAGGGGGTACTTGAAATTATTTCAGATTAAAAAGATTAAACAAGAAAGTGAAACTGGGTAGAATTTAGGAGAGTTTGTTTTTCTGTAAAAGTGCAGCGGTTCACAGCAAGAAGGTCCTGGGTTCGATTCCCACCTGGACGGGGCCTTTCTGTGTCAAGTTTCATGTTCTCCCCGTGTCTGCATAGGTTTCCTCCAGGTACTCCGGTTTCCCTTCCACTAAAACATGTACAATAGGTGAAATAGGGTGTCCCAGTGGCATCGTAGGATGGGTCAAATGCAGAGGACAAATTTGCCTCCGGGGGAAATAAAGTATAACTTTACCGTAACTAAACCCTAACGGTTTGATTCTGAGAGTATTTTAGCTTCATTTTGAACACAAAACACTAAATACTGAATAATCTTAGTTTAGCTGGTCAATTTGTAATTGGCAAGATCCATGAGGTAGAGGGTACTCGGAGTATAAACCAACAACTCAAGGGGTTATACTGTACGTGAGACAAAATTGATAGGGAACCACTGGTCTATAGTATTGGTTATAGTCATACAACTGTAAGAACCTCCATGTCCAAATGTCAGGACACAAAATACAGATAGTCTGGATCCAATAGTCTTTTTTTTTTTTTTGCCTCCATCTAAGGATTATTGTTTGTTCTAACTGTGCTGTCCACTTTGTTCACAGCTTCCTCTTGTCTCGTTGCTTTCTCAGTCTCTCACTCCCTCTGGCCATCCTGAATGGTTGGCCTCTGACGGAATCCTTACTTTGCCCCCCACCAATGAGCGCTCAGAAGTAAAACCCTTACTCATCACAGGCCAATCAGACCACAGCAGCGGGCGGGACGTCGGCTAGCTCGTGCTTGTAAACAGTACGGACAGTGGGAGGGACTTCGGGTTCCCATGTTCCCACCCTTTTTCTGTTGTCATTGCTGCTCTGTCTGTGTTTGTGCTGCATGGACCAGGGGAAAGGCTATAGAAGTGGAGAGGAAGAGTGGTCAGTGAGGAAGGGGGGGTATGTGGGGGGGGGGGCACGTGTGAAGCAGGGCGTGTGCTTCTGCTTGGGTCACTGACTTTGCCTGTAGCTGCTATGGAGTTTTCTAGACGTCAGCTGAGAGTAAGTTCACTTTGCTCCACTATTTTGTGAAACTGGGAGAGTCTGTACTTGCTTTGGAGTGTAGTCGTTTGAGTTGTCACTGTGTATTGGTTCACCGCTGAGGCTAAAGGGGTCTGACGCTGATGCTGACTGTCTGTTTGTCTTTGTCCAATGCTCTTTGTGTTTGCAGACAAATCTATGTAGAAGGCTGGCCGCTGTCGCAAATCCCAGAGGTTTAAAGCACCTCTAATTAAATGGAAGGTTAAAGTACACATATTTATGTTGAAAGTGAAGTCAAATTGCATTAACCCCTTAACTTCCTCCTGAACCGAGCGCAGTTTCTCCAGTTCGGCTTTACCCAAATCTAAAGGCTTCTTGAGAATGAGAAAAAAACGAGGATGAAAACTCAACAAGGAGCCACAAAAGAGCAAGTGACAAAAGGGCAACAAAGAGAGGCAAAAATGTGACAAGAAAGCGATGAAAGTGAATAAAAAGTGCAGCAAAAAAATTGACAAAAAAGCTACAAAAGAGCGCAAAAAATGTAGCTTTTTTATCGCGTTTTCCCACATTTTTGCCACTTTCTTGTTGGGTTTGTGTTCATTTATTTGGTGCCCTTTAATAGCTTTTTTTTATTAATATTTGTGTTGCTCTTTTGTCACTTGCTCTTTCAGCAACTCCGTTGCGTTTTCATCCTTGTTTTTGTCGCTATTTTAACGCTTTTTTCAAGAAGTTTTTAGATTTGGGCAAATCCAAACTGGAGAAAATGTTTTGGTGAAGAGGTTAATGCATTGTTGTTTCTCTCTCACTCAAAAGAAAATAAGTTGTGACATTTCTGGCCAAGTGAGAAATGTTAATGTAAATGCTGTGTGAAAAGCTGCAGCGAAACTAGCACGTATTAACAGAAGTAGTGTCTCAGTAGAGGCAGTGATAGTAGGAATAACAGCTGTAGTTGCAGTAGATGTAGCTGTAGACTGGCAGAGTGTTTGTTGTACTGGCATTGTAGCCGTGATACTTGTTGCATTGTTTGTGAAATGGGTTCTACAAGAGGCTCTCCCGGTAATATACAGCATAATGCAGGGTAAAGGCTACCACCATTTGTTCCCAAAATAGGAGAGTAATATTGAGTTACAGTAAAAAGCAAATTGAGGTACATTTTTAACTCACACGCCACATAATCTCGCTGCTTTTCTTTGTGTCCAATTGATTTCTGGCTGTGAATACTTTGTGTTTAAATCCATGGTCAAACACAAACAAGCTAAACACATATTTAGTTTGCTCCACACTTTAAATCTGTAATCCCCTGCATTAGTCAGGCCTCTCTCAACTACTTTCCTCATTACTGTGTGGATAGTACGGGGACTTGTAACACTTCTGGTGTAAGGGTATTAGGACGACTTTCCCCCCCCCCCCCTCATACATCTTTTAAACCCGACCTGTCTAGACTTGAGTTGGTCTTTTTAACTGTCAAATACAAATTCCCACATGTTTTCCCAAGCCTTACCATTAACTTGTCACACTTACTTAGCCGTCAAAAGCAAGTGTCGGAGTTTAAGAAGCTGTACATGCGCTAAATGCTTTATCCGTTGGTGAAAGTGAGTGAGCAACCGCCTCGTGCCCAAAGTAGTTAGACTGCTGGTGTTTTTGCCAACCCCGCGTTAAGTGTTATCCCACTAAAGGGCAACTATGCAAAGATGTGCACAATATTGACACTGGTTGCTACGTGGCTGCAGTGTTTTTCAGCAGCTCAATTACAATTTCATCAGTACCATTTCTCTCACCATTACAGAAAATGATCTCTCTCGGCATGATATGACAGGATAATAGTTATGTTTAAATTGTTGTGAAACAATCCCTTCTGTTTGGGAACTCGGGAGTGATGGTCTCTCCTATAAAATTGTGAGTAAGATCAGCAAAGAAAAACAAAATATTTTAGATGCTGTGAAAGCTACTAACTGACCTATCAGTCTAGGACAAAAACATAACTTTGTATTTATTTATTCTCTAAGTAAATCCATAAACTAGAAGGGACCGAGCTGCTGTCTCCACACTGTATCAATGCTACGCAGTGCCAGGTCCATTTTTAGACACTGCTCTCATGGTGCATTAAAAATACTGGCAGAAGTAAACACATGAAATCACTGCTCAAACCTGTGCTCTTATTTTAGCATATTGCCTACTCCAAGTTCTAAATACGGACTTGATCAAATGACTGTGTTGCACTCACAGACGATGAATCAGGTGATTATATATAAGAAAGAACATTCTCTGTCTAATATGGCTTCATGACTTTTAGAAACATTTATTTTCTGTTGAATTGTCTAGTTTGGATATACATAATAAATAATGGTGGCTTAAGCTTCTTTCATTCATTTTCTTCCGCTGCCTCCTCTCAGGATTCGAGGTGTGTTTGGAGTTCTGTAGTTTTGGGTCCAAGTGCCAGGCAAAGGAAAATAAAGAGATATCGTGTACTGGCAGAACTTTGCCTAATTGGAGCAATACTCGTAGATCTGCCTAGGATGTGATGGTAATTGAAAGTAGCTTTGATAACGAAGCATTTAATTGTGGAGTTTATCACATTTTTATTGAATCGTGACTGTGGTTAATCTCAATAATCATTCTGTGGGTCTACAGCCAATCCTGCGGAAGTAACAGCTTATTGTTTGGTTTGTAGAGGAGGAATAAAATGGAAACTATGTTGTGTTGACTGGTACTGCAGTGGAAAGCTTTCACTTGTTGCTTTCCCGTGAGGTTTAGTTTTGATTTTGAAAGTTCTATCTCATGAACCGTAAAAGTATAAGCATTATTAAATTGAACTGTCTGTTGACATACACTGGATTAATGGAGAGGAAACCTACGCAGACATGAGGAGAACATGTAAACCTCACAATAAGGCGAGACCTCGTTGCTGCGAGGATTAAGTGGCACATATACCTCTCCGCCTTGTATTAAAACGACCACACGTGCAAGTGGCAGTCAGAGAGAACCCACACTGGCTTTACATCCTGGCCCCTAATCCACTAGTCACTCCTGACATCGAGTGCTGCCATTGTCCATCTCTGCAGTGTGAATGTGATCTGCTCATCAGATGTTCGACGGATTAAGAAGTGACCTTTACACTGTCGGCTTATGGTTTACTATCAGAAGACTTGACTTCTCGCTTTACCCCAAAGGGAGCAACGTGGGCTGGGCAGAGACATTTCCCGGGGGATTGTATGCTGCACTTGGTCCAGATGAGACAGATGTGCAGTTGTAAAGTGAGGGGGGGTCCGGGCTTGGAACATGCCTTCGATAACTGCGGTAGACTTTCTTTTTTGGCATTTGTATGTCCTGCTCAGTGACTTACCTCACGTGAAGGCGGGTGAGGTGACCACATGCTGCTGCACATTGGCATGTCTGAGTCTGCAATATGAATTATGGATGTGTTGACCTACTGAGGAAATCCAGTAAATGGCTGCAGTCGGTTAGTAACACAGGACAAAAATAGGATAGAAACTGCGAATTACGTCATGCAACTGCTTTAATAAAACACTATGTTATTTTATGTTTAAGGTTAGGGAGGAAGCTTTTTGAAACGAGGACGGCATTTATTGTAAATTTGCTGTACCCCCAGATAACGATTTAGTTTTTGTCCCTATTGCTTGTCAAAATGTCAGCGTCTTCCCCTGTAGATTTGGCTTTGAGTTGCTACAATGACAAATTACACTGAAGAATATACAGTGCAACATTCAGTACAATACGTAATAGAGTGTTATAGTAATTAGGCCTTATCTGTAAACGCTTTGATCAGTGTGAAAATGGGCCACCGTGAGAAAGAGCTGCTTGTTGCCAGGCAGAAAATGTGTGTGTGTGTGTGTGTGTGTGTGAGTGTCATACTGCTGAATTTTCAAAAGAGATAACGTTATGTAAGCTTCGGGGCCTCTTTTAGGATGCTGCCGGGTTACGTATCAGCTATTATGATTACAGAAGGATAAAGAAAGTTCTACTCACTGCTACAGTATTTTTTTATGTTAAGGTAAAGTAGGGGTCCTGGATTGCTGAAAGGTTTAGGAACCCAGCACTGCTTTGCCACACCCGGGGACCTATCTCTGAAATTATCTTTAGCTATAGGTTTGGCCAGGAGTACCTAGCTGGAGCCTATTGTGCATGTTTTGGATTGATGAGGATGTAGCTACACCTGCTCTGTTGGAAAATGAGCGACTTTGTATTGGCAGTTTTAGCAACCTGATATGCTACGAAGGCTGGGACAAGATATTGTTTTGCAATTTACCTGTACGTCTTTGTTGTGGTACGTGTATCATATCGGAAACCATGTATCGCAATACTTTTGATACTCAACTCAGTCATGGGAAAAAATATGCCAATGTTTTTGACTGAACGATAGTTTTGTAAAGTCCACATTTGGTACTGATTGGTTTAAACAAAAGACTTTTCAAATGCTTCTGCTTTTGAAAATGTTTAATCAATGTCTGATTTATATTTAACGTGTACACTTTGGATTCTCCACTTGCTCTTTCTTTTTAAATTAATTCGGGCTAAAATATTGCAATTTGTTAATAATGAAAACTGCGCCGGAATATATTAGATCACAATGCATATCGTATTGGGCCCTCTGTATCGTGATACGTATTGGAGTGTCACAATATACTGTGTACACATGTATCCCTTATGGTCATATAATTTGTTTGTGGCTCGTTTTACTTTAACACAAATCTCTTCATTTATCCAGGCTTTGAGTTTGAGGTGGCATAATAGTCACACTAGTCTGAGTTTGCAATGTGGCTAGATTGGCATTTATTTTGTATGACTGTGCAAATAGCCCCTAACAGGTTGCCCACTTTCCTTTCACACAGTTCTCCTGTTTCTTTTTGTTTTGTTCTGGTATTAACCTAGAAAAAAAGCCCTTAACAATAGGCATGTTTTCATACTTTTGAAGGAATTAAGCAGATTTGTTCAGCTCAAGTTCCTGGTACCTACTTTGAGCTTTTCATTTGAGCTTTTCATAGCTTTGACCGAAAAATCTCCTGTATTTTTATATAAAGACTTCCTGACTAACTGCTGTTTTGTTTCTGCGTAGGTTTTCGGCTGTGGTCGTGCGGGGTTTTGAATGTCCACTGCCATGGCCAAGCGGGAGGCGGGCAGCACCAGTCCAGTAGTGAGGCAGATCGACAAACAGTTCCTGGTGTGCAGCATCTGCCTGGAGCACTACAGGAACCCCAAAGTCCTGCCCTGTCTGCACACCTTCTGTGAGAGGTAACGGCAGCATTTGTTGTTAGTCTATGGCGGAAGTCCTAATAGACCATGGTGGTTCCCTTTAGATAAACCTGACACAGATTTTATGCATCGCCCCACACCATCTGCTGCTTTTGTACGCATTTATGCGCTCAGGGATTCTACAACTATGCATGAGTGGAAACGGGCGAGATGTTCTTTTTTACTTACTATCACTTACTATCTCTTTTTTTTATTATTACTGGTATATAGATGCAATTTAGTTATTGTATTTGCAAGCGTTTCCAACTTAAGTACCCCCATTTTAAGTGCCCTGGTTCCTTTAATAGAAGTTGTAAGAAGTGGCAGTTTTCATGTTATTTATTATGTTGTTTTTTTTACTTTGTAGTCATAAAATGTACTATAGATATTAAGATAATATTCCGTTTTATCGGCTTTATCTGAAATACCATATGCCCACGTACCCCCGGGGATCCCCATACCCCTGGTTGGTAAACACTGATAAATAAGATGCTAAAGAGATGCCCCCAAAAGTGGGTCGCGGGCCAATATCAGTGGCTTGCGAGTAGGGCAGCACAATATATCGCAAAAAATAGCATATCACAATATTAGGTGATATAATATCCGTATCGCAAGAAGCCACAATATATCGCAACATCACTAAAGTCTTTGTGTTCGATGTCTTGTTTTGACACAATTTGCAAAATAATTTGTTACTTACAATTTGTGTTTGATTAGAATGAAACATTCTACACATGGTGTTGACATGGTTTAGTGAAATATCGCAATAATATCGTTTTTGCGATATTGCACAGCAAGTTACTTCATCGTTCAGCCCTAGTTGCAGTTACATGATTTATAAATCTTTTCCATTTGAAACTGCATGGAAACACTATTAAAGTCTGGTAACATTAGTGTTGGTGGTTTGTTTTGATCATAATTTCAGTCTTAAAGGCATATCTACCGCTTATTCAATCATTAAATATTCTAGATGATATGACTGATAACATTTTTACTTGGGTCGTGGCTTGTCATCCTTGGGTAATTGTGGGTCCCGAAGCCTTACTGCTTCAGAACTATTGCATTAAAGAACTTTAAAAGAGCCAACATTTGACTTCTAAAAGAGGCTTGTAACCCTGGTCTTGTATCGTGACACAGTACAACACCTTTTTTCAATAGCAGCTTATTATTAGGCCTCCTCCCAGTCTATTACAGAGCATTCGCGTCATATTTACACATCTGTAATAGAAAAGTCAAATCCCTTCTCACAATTAAACTGAAAAGCTCCTCTCCTCTTTGTCTCAAAAAGGGATCAGTGCATTCCTCGGCTCCACGGCGCGTCACTCTCCGCGCTCTGAGAAACATCATTGTTAACAAACACTACAATGGTGTCCTGTGAGATCTTTGGAAAGGCAATTCTCCCTCGGGCTTTCAGACCGACAAAGGGCCAAGATAGGATGGTCAGAGTTGTTGAGCAACATAACAAATCAAATGAGCGAAACAAACTCACCTTTTGAGGTCTGAGAAGCTAAACACTGATAAATATGCTCTTAACTGGAGCGCCTGCACTGACGAGTTACATAATCAGAGGGGAAAAGACAAATGATGCTATGGCTTTTACACTCCCACGTTACCAAAAAATAAGTTGGTTCTAATACAGTTCTTTATGATACATACTAGTGTTAGATTGTAGCCAAACTGAGAACTCAATGAACTCCTTTTGCTGCAGCAGTGGACACCATTGGTCCAGTATAATCCCGGTTTTACAGACTGGCATGTGATGTGGATCCATGCTGAGGTGAACAGTTTGTTCCGGGTGACGTCATGTTTGGGACAGATGTTTACGTCCCAGGCTGTGGTGAAGTGGCTTTCGGGACCCCTGCTGGTACGGATTCAGCTTAGTGCTCGCTCTATGAGGGTTTAGCCCCTTTTGGTTCCCAGTATGAGGTGGTCTGACACGATTTTTATGCTGTAATCACATGCTCACTATTTATACTGTAGATAGCACCGCTGCTGTTGGCCTTGCAGCTTCGTCAGTGCTTTAAATGCTGTAATAAAACGTGTATGTGCTCGTAATTGAAATAATTGGGAAAAGTTACAACTCTTATTTGAAAACTTATTGGAATTAAACCCACTAACCATTACTGAACTCCTTTTTTAATTTTCCGTGCCATTTAATCTCTTGAGAAAATTTGTTGCAAAACCCTACTCAGTAATCTTAACTGGTTTGAAATACTACTTTGAAATGCATTAGATGAATTCATAATGTCGTGTGGTTAGATGATTACAAAACCCTTTTTTTCCCCAGGAAACATTTATTGAAAGTGCCCAGATTTTTCAACACCAAACCTGGATGACCTTATTATACAATAGATAGACATTAGTATTCAGCTTGAGTCGGCCGCAGACAGCCTCAGGGACAGACGGACAGAGGTATCCTTCGTTGTGACCTCCTCGCGATTGCCTTTTCGTTTACTGGACAGAGAAGAGTAAGAGTTTTAGATCAAACTTTATGTGAGGTGGCAGCGTCCGGGCTATGGGCCAGGAGCGCAGGCTGATCTACATACTGCAGCTGAATTTAGTGCTGACTCTGCTGTTCGCATCGACTTGAAGGTGTCTTGTCCGTGTAGCGCTGCTTAATATTAACGATGTGCCACAACTGTGTTAGGTGGGGTGTTTAGGGGTACAGAAAATCCTGATTGCACTTGTAAGAAAACATGACACAACCAAAGCAAGAATCACATGCAGAACTTGTTTGGAGAAATCAACTACAGAAACAGCAGGTGTGCAAGTGTAGTAAATTGTGCAGTGCTGTATTGTCTTAACAGAAGCAACAGACGTTTTAATTGCTGCGAAATAGTCCAAGAAAAGTCCATCCTTAAGTTAAATCTCCAGTGTACTTCCCTTCCCAGTTCTGCTGCATCTCTTCACAGATCAGTTCTTATTGGATTAACTTTCCTAATCTTTCATTCTTGTTTTCTTGTCATTTCTCTGCAGTTGCCTCCAGAACTACATTCCTCCAGAGTCCCTGACACTCTCTTGTCCAGTTTGCCGCCAGACGTCGATTCTTCCTGAGAAAGGAGTTGGAGCTCTACAGAACAACTTCTTCATCACCAGTCTCATGGAGGTATGGCAATAAAGTCTCTATTTTCACCCAGATTTTAGTTTGTGGTTGAAGAAGTAGAAAAGTAAGATGTGTGTTATTTCGGAGGGCATGGCAGTGGTGGTATGTGGGTTGTAATTTGTACTTTATCTATTCCTGGTTTTGATCTGGTTTAGTCTTGGTTTAATCCTGGTTTATGTCTGCTATTTATCCCCCTCTTTCAAAGTATTTTGCCTAGATAGACTACTAAACTTATTTTACTTGCTGGGTAAAAAAATCTGTTTAACTTTATTTGTGTTTATCCCAAAAGAAAACAATCTAAAAGCAAAATTAAAAAGATGTAAAAAATGTACCCAAAGACACACTATCTTAAAATGTTAAATTCATGTCAAAGACATCTCTCATTTCATAAACGGAGGCTGATGTTGTGTTGTGTGTTGCTGCAGGTTTTGCAACGGGAGCCTGAGTGCTCCAGACCAGAGGCCTGCAGCGTGTTAGAGTCAGTCAGCGCTGCAGTGGCTGGGAAACCTCTCTGCTGCCCTAACCATGATGGAAAGGTACAGAGCAGTCATGTTCATGCAGCATATGCACATCAACAACTGTCAAAGCATGTACCATACCGTACCACTAATCATCTAATCTGTACTGACCTGTTGTCTTCAATTTGAAAGTATTGCTTTTTATTGTACTATATCAAGCCATTACCTATTGTTTGTTTGACCAAGTGCTCACTTTTGAGTGTCCTCTGTCGCCCTCTGCAGGTGATGGAGTTTTACTGCGAGTCGTGTGACACGGCTATGTGTCGGGACTGCACTGAGGGCGAGCACAGAGAACATGTGACTGTTCCACTGCTGGATGTAGTTGAGCAACACAAAGCTGCTCTGAAGACACAACTGGACACCATACACAGCAGGTAATGCACAGGGTTAAGGAGGGGTTTCAGAGAATTAAGGCACAGTCCACATTTAGCTACTTGTTATCCCCGTGTGACATACTTGGAACAGCTCACAAACTTTGCAAACTTTGATTCCTGTCTTTCTTTTGTTTTTAGTCCTTATGTCATTATTTAATAAGGATAGCTGCTGTTTAGCCCTGTCAATTTACAAAACAGTAAACATAAACATGAATGCTCTGTTAATGAATCTGTGAAAACATGCAATGGTTTGACAACTGTATAAAAAAATAAGCAACTAAAATAGCCAAGAGTCATAATGTTTAGTTTATTAATTATCATTATCATGTTGTTTTTATTGATCCTGAGTGTTAATATTCAACATTGTGGTGGGTGTGACAGGCTCCCTCAGCTGACCGCAGCCATTGACCTGGTGACGGAGATTTCGCGGCAGCTCAATGAGAGGAAGAGCGAGGCAGTGACGGAGATTTCCAACACGTTTGAGGAGCTGGAGCGGGCACTGCATCAACGCAAGACAGCGCTCATAACAGACCTGGAAAACATCTGCAGTGCCAAGCAGAAGGTTGGGTCGTTACAAATACTCTATTTTAATGTGACTGCTCCATTTGCAGAATAGGCATGGTCTTATGAGTTTTGTTGCATACAGGTTTTGCAGGCCCAGCTGTCGGCCCTGTTACAGGGGAAGGAGCACATTCAGAGCAGCTGCAGTTTCACCGAGCAGGCCCTCAGCCACGGCAGTGCAACTGAGGTGAGATTTAATATGATCATCTGTGATATGTTTCAGTGTATGAGCAATGATAACAATTAGTATTTGCTTTGAATTTGTAGGTGCTGTTAGTCCAAAAACAGATGAGCGAGCGAGTGGTAGCGTTGGCCCGGCACGATTTTCCAGAGAGGCCGCATCAAAATGCACATCTGGACTGCCAGGTTTGACCAGTTTTACATCTACCTTTCTGAATGTAATCTTGCATGTATATTAATCTAATTATTTTTTGTTATAAACAGGTGGAGACAGAGGGTCTGAGGCGATCTATCCAGAACCTGGGTGTCCTGATCACGACAGCTGCCGTGGCGCACACATCTGTGGCGACTGGAGAGGGGCTCCGACATGCAGCCACAGGACAACACCAGACCATCACTGTGACCACAAAAGACAAAGTACCGTATTCTGTTATTCCAGCCGCACAAACATAAATGTGATGTGTCAAAATAGTGAACAATGATGAGAGTAATTTTACGTTTTATTTAGTGCAAATTATACTGTAAACCTCCTTTTTGCAGGACGGAGAGCTGGTGCGGACAGGAAATGCTGTTTTAAAAGCTGACATCACCTCCTCAGACGGGACGCGCGCCGCAGAGGCAGACATATCGGACAATAAAAACGGCACTTATGAGGTGGGGTACACGCTGAAACACGAGGGCGAGTACGTCTTCGCCCTGTCGTTGTACGGACAGTCAATTCGGGGCAGTCCCTTCAGGCTGCGGGCCATTAAACACTCAGACGTGCCCCAGTCCCCGGACGATGTGAAGAGGAGGGTGAAGTCTCCGAGCGGGACGGGAGGACACATACGGCAGAAGGCAGTGAGGAGACCGTCCAGTATGTACAGCACCACCAAGAAGAAAGAGAACCCCATTGAAGACGAGCTCATCTACAGAGTTGGTGAGTTAAAGTGGCACTAAAGACTCTACTACAAAAGGCCACAGTTTGAAATTGCTGCTGATGTGGGTCGGCTCGACGGACTTTTGGGGGAAGGAAGTGGGGCGTCAGTGTGCTATGGGAAATCGTGGGAATACTGTCAAATAAACACAGAAAATTCTCACACCCCACGGCCAAGTAGCTGACATCTCCACTGTGCGCTAAGTGCTAATGACCTGACCATGCACCTGCTGGTGATTTGTTTTGTTTTTCCAGGATGGGAAAGGCCAGTTGCTCCCTGATTGGCCAGTCACCTCAACAAGACAAACGCTAGCTTAATCCAAACTAACTGTATAGCTGACTCTAACCCTAATGATAGTGGAGTTTACAAAATGGTGTCTTGCAGGCGAGAGCACAAATCTGACCAATCAGGGGGTCGATATGCAAATGCAGCCTTTCCCATCCTGGGGGTGCTGCTTCTTGAATGTAATACAAAAAATCTTCATGTCCGCTTCGTGCTTCGCTGGCCGTGATCGGGGAATGATCCGCTTATCAGATCGGCGTGGGCTCATGACCTGAAGTCCCACTTTCACAAAAACTTCCACCAAAAGAAAATCCAAGTTACATTTACCTTTCAGCCATGTGGGGGCAGTACACACACTGTTTTGGACCATATAAGTGCAAAATATACTTGCTGAAATATACAGTTCATCAGAAGAAAATAGTTGGTTTGATCTTTAGTTGCACTTTAAGATGATATTCACAAGAGCAATAATATCAATTACTGGTCGACTGACATTACTGTTGAGTCCCTGGGTAAAACATTCTGAACAAGTACTACTACTGCTGCACTACTGTATCAAACAGTTTTTTGGAGTGACTTTCAATACTATCAAGTTAGCGTAGCAACACCACCATGATATCCTGAAGCAAACATTAGAGCGTTACCCTTCCAAACATTTCATTGTTCCCTTAAGAGTTCCCACCGGTCAATCTGGGACCTCTTAGCAAATAAACTAATCTTTTCTCGCTCTCTTATCTGATCTTATTGAATGGAACAAATTAGAAACAAAAAACAAAAATAGTCTTAAACGTGATATCACACTTTTGTCAGGTTCCCGGGGCAGAGAAAAAGGAGAGTTCACCAATTTACAGGGAATTTCTACCTCCAGCAATGGACGAGTGGTGGTCGCCGACAGCAACAACCAATGCATTCAGGTGAAACAACTGCAACGCGTCAGCATATTGGTTTTGAATTTACCCACAAGGCCTCACGCTGGTACATGCTTGAATCCTTGCAGATATTCTCCAATGACGGTCAGTTCAAGATGCGCTTTGGAGTCAGAGGTCGTTCCCCGGGGCAACTGCAGAGGCCGACGGGCGTAACAGTGGATTTGAATGGGGACATCGTGGTCGCGGACTATGACAATCGATGGGTCAGCATTTTCTCATCTGATGGGAAATTTAAGGTAGGTAAATCACAACAACAAAAGTACATTGATCTTATGTAGGATTACACCGATTTTTGTCTTCATAGAACAAAATAGGAGCAGGGAGACTCATGGGTCCCAAGGGTGTGGCTGTGGACAAGAATGGGCACATCATCACCGTGGACAACAAGGCGTGCTGCGTCTTCATCTTTCAGTCCAACGGGAAACTGGTCACCAAGTTCGGCGGCAGAGGGACGGCCGACAGACAGTTTGCAGGTTAGAGAATATAGTTTCTCCCCCGTTTATTTATTTGGTTTTTTCATGAATTCTAAACATCTATAAATAATAATATGTAAAAGTTACATTTATCATACACTATTGTCGCTGTTAAAATAAATACATTACTCCCGCTTTTTAACCTTTTAACTCTTAGAAATTAAGACAAAAAAAAGCGATGAAAAAGGGACAAAAAAAAGGGAGAAAAAGTAAAGGTAAAAAAAATGCAAAAAGGTGATGACAACGTGAGGAAAAATATCCACTTGGATACGTTTTGTAGCTCTTCGCTTTCAAACGAGGCATTACCCTGGCCCATAGGAGAAAATGCACTCAGTCAAAGCGGGGGTTAAGAGGTTAAATGCATTGTTAATGTGTCTCACTATTTTAGCTCAACACCCCCACCCACTGGTTACAGAAGTAAAAAACCTCATAGACAAAGGTTCTTGAGCCGACATCTGTACTGTGTAGTTGGATAACTCCTGTACGACTGAGAGCTTACGTAAACCTTTTGTTTTGATATTTAACTTGAACCTTTTTGTTTCATATTTTCAAGTAGTTTTTATTTTCTTTCATTCAAAAATAATTGCACCGTGGTCAATTGTTCCTGATTAGCCTCTGTCGTGACTTTAAACTTTACTTCCAGAGCCGAGGCAGGTTGCAGGGGAGCGGGACAGCGGGACAGTGTAGCGCCATAATGAACCACTGACCTCTTCCTGATATTACAGTTTATTCAGTTTAGGGAGGATCCTGCTTATATGTATATCATTATCATTTAAAATGCTTTAGCTTGTGTTTTAGTCGTATAACTCGTCATTATGCTTATCTGTATTTGTTTTGCCTTCTCTGCCTTACCTTAGGTTCTCTCCATGTCTCGCTCTTTGTTTGCTTGTGCTGTATTTTTCTTCTTTGCTTCGGTTGAGTTTATTTCTGCTTAATTTCGTTTGTTCTTTCTGTTTCCTCCTTTCCCCCCCTCCACAATTCAGAAAAACTTGGCCCAAACATAAATAAATCTGGCTCAAATTTCAGTAAGTACTTGGTGTGGCCTTGCTGACTCCACAGTGCAGTGCCCCGTGTCTAACCCTCAGTATCTCACCTTTAGGACAAATAAGAGAGATTTAAGAATAAGAATTTGCTTAATAAATAATTTGCTTAATGGATTGGAATAGTCGATATTACAAGATTTGTGTCATGCGGTTTGTCTTTTTGTGAAAAATGACCATGAATGAATTAACTTCTCCAATTCCTTTCCAGTAAGACTAACATTTGCATATTAAAAGTAGATCTGTACAAGTTTGTATTAGGGCTGCACAATATGTATCGTAAAATTATTGTTATCCACAATATTGGGTGATGAAATATCCATATCGCAAGAGGCCTCAAAAAATGATCTGACAGAGATTTACACATTGTAACTTGTTCGAAGATTTTTTTATTTGTCAAACCATTTATGAATGATTTCACATTTCATTCTTAATTTTCATAATTTTGCTCTATTTTAGCATTGATTTTGGTTATTTCTCATTTTTTCTGTTACTTTTACACAATATTGGTGAAAAATATATATGAAGTTTTATAACAATATCCAAGACAGATTTGATCTTTTATATTGTGCAGCCCTAGTTTACACTTTATTCTTCCGTTGTTTGCTGTAGACATTGTTTTTAATTCTATATGTTTTCAAAGATGTAATTCCTTTGAAAATGAACAGATAATTCATTTTAACGTGAAAATGAAGAAATGAACTACAAATGAGTAACTGCTAATTATTGGAGTTTCCTTATATCATAAAAAGTAATGTGTCGTTAATGTTTTGTCTTTCATTTCCAGGTCCACACTTTGTTGCCGTTAACAACAAGAATGAAATTATTGTGACAGATTTTCACAACCATTCTGTAAAGGTAAGATTCAAAGCTGTGTAGTATCTGTAGTAGTAATACGAGTAGTTGTGGTACTAGCAGTAGCAGCTCACCACCACCTAACGTGGCCCAGGTAAGTGAGGCAGACACAGCTTCTCTCTGGGCTAGGACTTGTTTTAAAAATTACTTGAGTAGAAGTAAAAAGTATCATTATTGTGAAACTACTCTAAAAAGTGCAATTACTTCAAAAAGTTACTGAGTGCTGCTACAGGCCTGGCCTGAACTAACTAGCATGATTACCCACGTTATTACGGTCTTCACCTCACTGCCGTCACAGCTGTGACCAATGACATAGAGGGACAGTGTTGATTTTTACAACAGATTTTTATTTAGTTTTAGTCATTTGACGAAAATGTCATCTAATTTTAGTTGAGATTTAGTCAAATAATCCTCTTACATTTTTGTCTAGTTTTAGCCGACTACAATTGCATGTACATTTAGTCGACTAAATTTAAGCCAAATGTAGTCTTTACATTTATAATATGTATTATAACCATATTTAATCAAGGTAATCTGCTTTATGGAAATTGTCCCACACGGACAAAGCTCAGAGCTGACCCTTTGGCAGAGAATTTTAATTATATGAGGCGCTTTCAAACTGTCTTTAACTGGAGTTAGGATGAGGTTAGCGTTTAGTCAGATTTTAGTTGACAAAAATATCTGGACATTTTAGTAATAGTTTTAGTCTCATAAAAAAAAACGTTTAATTTAGTTTTAGACAAAATGAACACTGGAGGGGGAGATGAACGGTTGACTGGGGCTCATTGCTCATAGTGGCACGATTCTCTGTTGCAGGTTTATAACGCAGATGGGGAGTTCTTGTTTAAGTTTGGGTCTCACGGTGAAGGAAACGGACAGTTCAATGCTCCTACCGGTGTCGCTGTCGACTCTAACGGAAATATTATTGTGGCCGACTGGGGCAACAGCAGAATACAGGTACACCGTTTCTAGCAAAACAGTATCTCAAAAATATTGTTCATTAAGGTATTAAGGTATACTTTATTGATAACTTTTTGTTTCTGTACTTCAGGTGTTTGACAGCACAGGCTCGTTCCTGTCCTACATCAACACTTCAGCTGACCCTCTGTACGGACCCCAGGGGCTGGCGCTGACCTCAGAGGGACACGTGGCTGTGGCCGACTCTGGGAACCACTGCTTCAAAGTTTACCGATACCTGCAGTAGAGACACAAGGCGGAGAGTCCTACACTGACAGATTCACTAATATGGGAGAATTTCAACAACCATTTCAGCTCTGGTTAAATAAGAGACCAATGCTCATCATTCCTGAATTAGACTTTTTTATTCCACCATGTGAAGAATATGTAATGTTATTTTCCCCAAACAATATTATTAATATTTTCTTTCGTGTCTTTTGTATTGTTATCCTGTTAACAACAAATATGGTCAAAGAACTTTATGTGGAAACTGATTATATCCAAAAAATATGTCAAAAAAAGACAGCATTTTCAGACTGCTGCACATCACCCCATAAAAGAGGTATTTATTCATTTGCAGTGGTCTCTTATCTCCCAGAGCTGTGTAATGGAACAACATTGTATGGGTCAAAACTATAATCTAGGGCTCTTCCTACTTTTAATCTATTTACATGCGATAATTTACAAGTGAACACACAGTATATGACAAATTTGCTTCATAATTTTAATCATGTTAATCCAAATAGTAAAAAATGGCTGCATTGAGATGCGTTGCATGTCAGTGAGCTCAAAGTACTTTCCTAAATGTCACTGCCTTACAACACAGCACATGCAAACGGGCGTGTGTCGTACACATTCAAACTGTGTTTTGTTTTGTCTGTGTGTTTTTCTTTTGCACCTTGTTATTGCACATATAGTTTATGTTTTGAAATGCGATGACCTGTGATTATGCATGTTCTCTTTTTTTGGGTACATCCAAAGATAAGCATCAAAAGCACAATTAATTGCACCATGATATTTATATTGCTTCACACAGCTCCTGGATAATTTAACGCCAACACTTTTCATCTTTTTCATCTCTTTCCTAATTCGATAACCAAAATTGTAATCTCGCTCCAGTTGTATTTGCACTTTCTGTATTGATTTAACATAGTTGTACATTTGCATATTGCTGTATATAACGGATTAGTGTTGAAGTTACTCTAATGTAAAACCTACCTATTTCAGCATTTAAACTAAAGGAGTGGAGTGTGTGAAGAGCGTCATGCCACGTAGCCAAACAAGTCAGAACAATGTGGTGTACATTGTTTGTTGTATTTTATTTTTTTATAATTTATTTCTTTTCTATATAAGTTGTTCTACAAATTATTTTTCTAATTGGTGTGTTTGAGCTGTTTCTTTGTTGCCAAACATTATTGTAAATACATGCGTCATGTTGTAGCATTATGTTCATATTGGTAATTTCTCTCTGCCAAATTGTATTGTAAACAGAGGCGGGTAGTACTGCGCTGCATTTACTCAAGTACATGTACATGAGTAACTTTTTTTTAAGTAGAAGTTCGAACGTCTTATAGTTTTTATCATACCATACGCTTTACTCCTGACCCATGTTGTTAGGGTTATACCATAAAAGTAATCTAGCTACTTATTTAATTACCTAATTTCAAGATTAATCTCAACACTGATAACTATACTTCAGTTTATAACAAAAAGAATCAAGCTTGTTCTGTCCAGTTTAGTTTTTCACAGTTGAAAACATCTCGTTTCCAAGAGAACCGACAATGAGTAATAAGATTGTAAACTGTAATCTTGTTACATTACTCCATTACTTTAAAAGGAATCTAATTACAGTAGTGGATTGCACTGCTCTTGATTGACGATATTATGAATATTAGTACTCTTACTTCAGCAGTTTCTCTCACCTTGTATAGTATAGTTCTTTAAGTGACAAAGGCTCTGTGTTCATCGTATAAAAAGATGTAATGTTGATTCTTGTGTTTCTATTCTATCTATTTTTATGGTGTGTTTTGGATTTTTTTTTTTTTACCATGTCCCAAAGAAAACACATATCAAATCTTAACAGTTACTCAGTACTTTCCACCAAGTACTTCAACATTTGACTTGTTCTGGAGTAAAAATCATCTAAAGTGATGTTACTCTTGAGTAAATGTGTTGGCTACTCCACCCCGCTGTAAGCTGTTAATAAACACTGCACATAATACTACAAGACTTCTATAGTTTGCGGAGAGTAATATATGGCTATGTATAGTTATCCTTTATCAGAAAGTCTATTCTAATCTACAATCATCTTGTTGTAGTGATCAGCACCTTTACATAGGTTTCAGTATTTGTACTTGTTGCTCATAACACCAGCTTAGAGACTGTGACAGGGTATATTTTCACATATTTATCTCTGACTGTATTTTCCTAATAATCCATCTGTTAAAATGCCTTCTAATGTATAGTGTCCTGACTGTTCTTTGCAGCACTTTGTCTTTTTAAGATTATTGTCACATCACAGGGGTTCCCAGAATGGAGGTTGTGTTCCATTGGGGGTCGTCAGACACTGAGCTGGGCGTCCCAAGATGATTTAAAGAACATAAACATTATTATCATTTTATTGAAAACATTATCATATTTGAGAAATTAGGATAAATACCAAACTAAATTAAAGCCGCAAGCGGCGATGTAGGCCCTCGCCCCTGGCGCAGCCCCCCCTTGCGACCGCCTCCTTTGCAACCGCCCCCGCTCTCGCCCAAACCTGCTCTCCCCTCGGCCTCACACACAACCTGTGTGCTCTCTGTCTACTAACTCTTGCTCTTTGCAGCAGGGGGCGCTATAGCATGGATCATTTTTGTGTTCATGTAAAAAGATTCAGGGCCATCTGGTGTATAAGTGATTACATTTAAAACTCAAAGGGACAAAGAATGCATAATAATGATGCTCTCAGGAACACTTTTACCCTGGCCATGCCCACATCTTACACAATATGATGTATATGTAATATAATTTTTTGTTTAGTTTATTGTGTAGAATATACCGGCAAAGTGGGAGATAAATAATCCAGACTGCAATATTCAAGGTATAGATAGGAGGCGCTATAGTGTTGAGCACCGTGAAGTTATTGAGCTCTGTCTGTTCAGACCGCGAGTTGCCTTATGTCAGCCAAATATGATCCAGATTGGATAGAGTGCATGCCTGCGAGGGGTTGTGAAATGTACTGCAAAAAGGCCTTTTTTTGTGGGGGTGCCATTTTAATCTGTTAACCCCCACTTTAACCGAGCACATTTTCGCCAGTTCGTCTTGACCCATATCTTAAAGCTTCTTGAAAAAAAGCGTCAAAAACAGTTACAGAAATGAGACGTAAGTGCAGGTGAAAACACAGCACACAAAGAAGATTTACTTGGTTCAGGTGGGAGTTAAGAGGTTAAAAGTTAAAATGGCCGACTTCCTGTGCGTCATTGCCACGCCCACACCTTCGAAAATATCAAACACATGTAATATATTTTTGTGTTCGATTTAATGTGTAGAATATACCTGCAAAGTTTCATATAAATTGTACAAACTAAAATGTTTCAAGGTATAGATAGGTGGCGCTATAGTGGTGAGCACCGTGCAGTTATTGAGCTCTATGGATCCATACCATAAGAGGCCTTATGTCAGCCAAATATGATCCAGATTGTATAGAGTGCATGCCTGCGAGGGGTTGTCGAAGGTACGGGAAAAAAGCATGTTTTTTGTGGGGGCGCTATGTGAAAACTGTAAACGTTATCAAAAAAAGCTGGCTTGAAAATGTAGCTCCATTTCTCTAGATTCTATTGGGCCATGTTTGAGCTTATTCTGCAGGAAAACCAAGGAGTAGTACATTTAAACAGCTGGTGAGAAATTTCGTCTCCAGGATTTCAATCCAAGATGGCCGACTTCCTGTTGGTCAGAGGGTGGAGCTATAATTATGTTTTGTGACTGTCTCCATGTGCTCTATCACTGTGCCAAAGGGGTTTGGCCTACACCAAAAATGACTGTCCCCAAAAGAATGGGGGTCAACTTTGAGGGGGCGCTGTGGAGCCATTTTGTTTTGGGCGTGTGCATGTCGCCCACTGACACGCAATTTTTGCCGACTCTGATCACTGTGCCAATTTCTGCGTGTACTTTTGCACGGGAAGGCACTGAAAAACAGGATCTTAGAGGCGTAACTATAATAATAACAAGAAACCGGGGGAGAACAATAGTCCCTCACCAGGACCAAGTCCTGGCTCGGGCCTAACTACTCCAATAAGTACGTTGCAACCTGATGCGTGGTGCTTTAAATGATTCATTATGTTTTACAGTGGGCCTCCTCGCTTGTCTGCATGGTCATTCCGGGGAAATGTTTGGGAATGTGGTTGTTCGCGCGACTCCCGTAGGACACATTTTCCATTCAAAATACGTAAAAAATATCCCTCAGATATGACCTGGCGACCCCCCTGAACTTATCCCACAACCCCTGTGGGTGTCCCGACCCCCAGGTTGAGAAGCACTGCTCTGATCAATCACTCCTCATTAATTTCCACACCTTGATTCTGAGACAAAAGCACATGTGAAGTATACAGTACCAGCCATGAGCCTGTTGTGAAGCCGGCAGTGTGTAACCCAAAGGCCAGTCTAACAGATTCTAGCACACATATGTAATCATGGCAAATGTATGGTTGTAAATAAAGAATGACACAGAACTGCTGTCCGAGTGACTTGGTTGATTACGACAACAGGATAACCGTGATAGTCTCTTTGTACACACTCATATTTTACTCATTTATTGTAGCCTATCTAGTTAAAGTAGGCTATATTATTTAGGAGGCTTTAGGCTATATTGAATTTGTACATCTCCAAAAAAAAAACTTGTTATTTTTAGGCAAATCGTAACTACATGAAGTAAAACATGGATGAATGAAGAATTTTAAAAGCCAAAGTAAGTTTGAGCATTTCAGAACTTCCTATTTCAACAGTCATATTGATTTCACTCCAGTATTTCTCAAATAGCCCATCACTTTCATTTCAATTTCATTTTAAAAATTAGGTTGATTGATGCCAGTGAATATATGGCTCAGAGGCAGCCAATTATTTGCCCTTTCAGTGGAATACAAGTTAGACAATAATAGTTATGTCATGTACAAACTACAATATAAAACATGTAGACATGAAGCTCAATTCTGCCTAGAAGGGAAGAAGAAACTTATTCAAACCCAATTCCCATTTAGTAATTGACCTAGTGATTCACTAATATTAACTTGAAACAGCTTCACTGTTACTTTGTCCAGACAGCGGTAACAAATAATGATTACATTTTAACAACACATTTTGCCAACAATAGTAAGGAAACACTGAGCACATGTTAACCCTATGGGTACAGCTGTAAATTCAAATCAAAGACTCTCTTTTATATATTTTGACCAGACTCTATCTTTATATAACAGCTTGAATCCTCTCGACATTATTCCATCCAAAATGATTAAACAGGTTTTCGACACAGTAGGGCCAGCTTTACTTCCATTCTTCAACAGCTGCCTAAGGTCGGGGTTTGTTCCACTGTTTTTAAGCAGGCTGTGGTCAGGCCATTGATTAAAAAACCCAAACTCGACCCAGCAGTTTTGTCCAATTTTAGACTTGTGTCCCATCTGTCTTTTCTCTCTAAAATCCTTGAGAAACTTGTATTCAAACAGTTACATTCATTTCTAGACCAGAATAGCATGTTTGAAAAATTCCAGTCGGGCTTCAGGACACGCCACAGCACTGAGTCTGCACTACTGAAAGTGCAAAATGACATCCTGTTGTCACTGGACTAAAAAAACAGTATTGTTGGTGATGCTAGACCTCACTGCAGCCTTCGATACAGTGGACCACTCCATCCTCCTGACCCGCATGGCCCAGCAGGTGGACCTTCAGGGACCGGTGCTGCAGTGGTTCATGTCCTACCTAACAGACAGGTCTTTTTCCATGGTCATCAATGACGTTTCCTCCTCTATAGCCTCTCTGTCCTCTGGTGTACCACAGGGTTCCATTTTAGGTCTGGTTTTATTTTCACTTTACATGTTGCCCCTGGGTTCAATCATCTCTCGCCATAACGTGTCCTTTCACATGCATGCAGACGATCTACAAATCTACCTCCCGGTTTCGCCAAACTCCCCAGACACACCTCAGTCCATCCACAGGTGTCTGGATGACATTAAGCTCTGGCTCTCACAGAACTTTTTGTGTTTAAATGAGGGTAAATCTGAACTCATTCTTATTGGCGTTCAAAATCCACTCAGCACCACTGTTCCTGGTCTTCAGTCTCTCGCCCCCCACACTGTCATCAAAAACCTAGGTGTTAATCTGGATGCAAATCTGGACTTTCGCAGGCAAATTGACTCTGTAGTTAAGGCAAGTTTTTTCCAGCTTCGCCTTCTGGCAAAAGTGAAGCCTTTCCTCAGCCGCTCCGACCTGGAAAAAACTATTCACGCATTCATCAGCTCACGATTGGATTACTGCAATGCACTGTATATTGGACTCAGTCAAACCTTCATTCACAGATTACAGCTTGTGCAAAATGCTGCTGCCCGGCTCCTGACCAACTCTCGCAAACATGACCACATCACGCCTGTCCTTTACTCCCTGCATTGGCTCCCGGTCCTTTTCAGAATCCAGTACAAACTTTTGCTTTTTGTTTTCAGTTCCATCCACAGCCTTGCACCTGTGTATTTATGTGAGACTCTGACCCCTTACCACCCCCAGCAGAACCCGACGTTCTGCCCAACACCACCTGCTGGAGGTGCCCAGGTCACATCATAAAGAGTGGGGTGATCGGGCTTTTCCTGTGGCAGGTCCAAAACTCTGGAACTGGAGCATATTGGCATGTGTTCTTTTTTACAGTCTATGGGCTAAAGCTGTGGCTATAGGGTTTCTCCACTTTCCTCACAATGTACACACAAGCCAAAGCTAAACATACAGTAACACAAACTAGATATGTTACAATACAAGGTTTATGCAGCAGCAGGTCAAATGTAATGCTTTCATTGCACATTTAGGCTTTATTTCTATTGCTACAATGTTAAATATCTGTGCATATTTTATTACATAAGCTTTAAATTTCAATATACAAAACAAAATCGGGAGAAACCTTTGAGCCAAAAAGTGAACAATTTCAGCTCAAACTGTAGTCGAATATTTTTTACACCCACAATGTCATATTTTTGGATGAACTTCCGCAGTAGAAATAGTCAAGCAATGTCAATATTTAAAACAAATTGGATTTAATGCCAGTTTGAATCCAACGCAATGTATTTAACCTCTTAACCCCCACCTGAACCCAGCACATTATCTCCAGTTTGCTTTTACCCATCATTTAAAGGCTTCTTGAAAAAAAGCGTCTAAATAGCAGCGACAACACGTCAACCACATGAGGGGAAAGATCAGTTTCGATTCGTTTTGTAGGGCTTAGCTTTCAAATAAGGCGTTACACATGCCAATAGGCTCCAGTCCAGACACTTTAAGAGAGAAACTCGTTTAAAGTGGAGGGTATGAGGTTAAGGCCTTACCTTTTGCACTGTTCATTAATGAAAAACATCTCTTTGAATTTAAATATCGCTTTTTCTTATGTTAATTTCTCTACAATAAGGTTAAATATCATCCACAATATTTTAGAGGGGTGTAATAGATTCTATAACTGATACAAAGGAATAGCTATGACCACTAGAGGGAGGCAGTGAGTAGCCTTTTTAGAGCTTATAAAATTTAACTAGAGACTTGGGAGCTGCACTTACTGTGAGAGCCGCAGTTTAACGTCAGCCACACTGTACTGGCCCTGGAACGGGTGTCTGCAACGAGAGAAAACGCCAACATTACATTTGAACGAACGCAAATGTCTGCCGTTGTGATGTTAAAAAAAAATTACATTTAGAGATATCAATATGAATCCTTTGCTGTAGATTTGTGACATAACCCTGAGGAAAAAATTTATTGCAAGTTTTCTGTCATTTTGTGTTTTCATATAAAAAAATGTATTTGCGTTTTTTTACTCAATAATTGTCCGTGAGAGTAAATACTTCGCTGACAGAAAAGACAAAGGGACAGAGGGATATTGCACATCCAATGGAGATAATTTTTTGCACTCAAACTTGGCTAAATACTGTTTAAGTGGCGCTAGCCCACAGCAAGCTTTGCCCGTTAGCATGTTAGCGTCTTCTTCGTGATTCCATTAGTGTGTATTGGTACCTCCAGAAGGACTACGGAAAGGATTTATTAAGGTAAACAAGTTACTTAAAAACGTTCGTTTCACAGTTAAAGCCACACAGCGTAACGGTGTTCACGGTTTGTGAAAAATGCCAATATAGACAAATGCAGGTTTATAAATGTGTATACACTATTTTACTTAAGGGGTTGGACCATTCCGGCTCTCAAACCCGATAAACAATGGATTACCATGGCAACGGCCTGTGGAACACTCTCAGCTGTGATGACGTCACATTCTCTTCCATGACATCACCTTGTATGTGAGCCCAATCTTACCTTCACTTATCCAGACACTTCAGTTCGACAAGCCGCGTTTCGAAGCATCTCGTCAAATTTCGAAGCATTTTGCCGAATTTTGTTGGATTTTTGCATAATTTTTCCGCCTTTTCAGTCTTTTTCAAAGACACAAACTAACATGAAGCTCTTTGGAAAGAGGCGTTTGGCAGACGCCATGCTCATACAGGATTTACGCCTTGCACTCTGTTCAGCCGAACAGCAGCTGCAAAGCGAGCGTCTAGACAAAGCCTCATTAGCCCGGGATCTCTGCGCAGAAAAACTGCACTCACAGAGTCTCCAAGACGCGCTGGACATCGAGAATGAGACTCTGACGGCGATCAGAGCAGATGTTCAAGCTCTACAGGGCCAAAACGAGGATTTGAACAAGGAGACCAACAGGCTTCAAGCCTCCGTGTCAGAGCGAGATGCCACAATTCTCCTCCTTAAACAGGAACATGAGAACTACGGTCAACTCGTAGTAGCAAACGCGAGTCTTCATCAGAAGATTAAAGACGTAGAAGGCCAGGTCAGACAAAAAATCCTTTTGCTACATCGGCAGGACGAGGAGCTGACCGAGAGTCGTCTCAAGTTAGAACAGTTCACGCTGCTTGAGACGAACCATGCCGCCCTGAAAGAGGACGTCCAACAGATGGAGGGGGAAATGACGATTCTTCTTCAGGAGCAGGTGTCCATGAAGGCGGACAATAAAACCGCCACAGATGACGCTAAGGAGACCATTTCTGCTTTGAGGAAAGAGATTAAACTCCTCAATAAAGATCTGGACTCAAAACAGAGAGCTAACCAGACTCTGCAGTTGACCCTCGACAAGAAAATGGTCTCCTGCAAGAAGCTCCAAGACCAGCTCCATCAGACGACACAAAAGCTGATGGAGGAGCAGCAGAAAAACCTCGTGCTCCACGATGAAGTGACCAAACATTACGACAGCCTGGAGGAGAGCATGAGAGACAGACTCCACGCTCTCCAAGAGTCTAGTCGTATGTTTGACAGGTTTCAAAAAGAGCAATTAGCAATGAAGGCGGACCGTGACGAGGCAATGGAAGAAAGCGACAAGTTTAGGGAAGAAGCAAGTGTTCTCCGTGGACAGGTTGAGGAACTGCGCGAGAATATGAACTCTTCTGCAGCTGATCGAGAACAACTATGCTTAAATCTTCAGGACAAAGTCAAAACAATCGGGCACTTTGAAGAAATAAACAAGTCCCTTCAGTCCGAGAAACACTTCCTCACAGAAGAGCTCAAAACATCTAAAGCACAAACATTAGTGACCATATTAAACCTGGAAACACAGGTCAAAGAGGTCAAGACGGAGCTGGAAAGATCAAAGAAACTCCAACAGCGGCTGCAGCCAAAAACAGAAACCGACCTGAGGCTTAAGAGACTCCAAGAGGAGACATTAGAAATCCAGGCGGACCGTGACATTGCTATAGAAGAGGCCGACAAGTTGAGGAAAGAAGCAAAGGTTCTCCAGGGACAAGTCAAGGAGCTGTATGAGAACCTGGAACACAGTGTCGAAGTAGTTGTGAGTTTGAAGTTGGACAACGAGGCCATTCGGAAAGCTACACTGTAAACCCGAATGCTCAAATTAATTAAAAAAAATGATTAGTGTATAATTAAAAAAATAATAAACTTGCTACTTAATTAGAAATTTTAATTTTCGAATGCATGTATGCAATTTTCGGCACATTAATTTAATGTTTTAATTATTATTAGCTTAAGGTTTTAATTAAACATACATTATAATTTTTACTTAACTTTAGTACTATTTTTTAATTCCTAACTAATTAATATTTTCATCATATATCCATCTAGACAACAATAACATTTTACAATAACATACAACATGTTTCCACTATTTTATCAAAATTACTTGATTGTAA
The DNA here is from genome assembly GCA_021464625.1 of Proterorhinus semilunaris. Lineage (NCBI taxonomy): Eukaryota > Metazoa > Chordata > Actinopteri > Gobiiformes > Gobiidae > Proterorhinus > Proterorhinus semilunaris. The sequence goes on along the minus strand of CM038355.1, from coordinate 3,736,835 downwards.
TTGTCAATATCAGTAAACGTTAAAAATGGTCAAATACAGGGCTAGATAATAATAATATAATAATTATAATAATAATAAAAATGTATAGACACGCGGCTGTGAGTACAGCTAATGTTTTACAACTAAAATAATAACCATATTTGGATTACAGCGTCATCTTGGACCTGGAGACCCTTGCACACATGGATATACAATATATCAATATTTGTGATGGATACGTAAAATGTAGACATGAATACGTGTATTCAAACATATATTGAGTCTTGAATATGCGAGGAAAAGCCAGCTTTGCGAAGCCATGTTGCAGCTACACTCTGTGCGATTACGCACAGCATGTGTTCACCAACGCGCTCGCCCTCTGCACCTGAACACTCCCCCTGCCTGCTCCATGTAAGTGGTGGCGCTCCACACATGCCTATGCCAAAGTTAAGTGTTTAAAATGGCAACACAGCACACTATGCTCAACAATCTCACACTGAGGAGCGCCAGGTGTCTTTACGCACGTAGCAAAGTGGTAATGAACGCACGTAGCAAAGTGGTAATGAGCCCTTTACGTTAGTAGACCCTACAACCGCACTGTAACTTAATTCGTTTTACTCACCGGGATGTTGTCCTGCTCACGTGAGGCCTAATCATCGTACGTCTGACACGGGATACGGTTTTGTCCCACGGTGTTCTTTCCCAGATATCACAAAGTCCAAACTTAGAGCCATTCTAGTTGTTTCCCAAGACCCAAGTGGTCGGCGAGTTTGTGGAAAGGAGTCACATGCCAAGCACAAATAAATAGCCGCTGTAGTCCGTTTCTTTTTGGGAGCAGAATGCGGGCATAATTTCTGTATTAAATATCATAAATAAGCGTTCTCTCGCCAAGAGTCCCGCTGAGGAGGCGTGGCTTGCTTTTGCTTCTGGGCGGAAATGGCAATGACAATGCCACTGTAAGGGCAGATGAAATAAAGGTAGCGCATTCAATCCGCATTTGATATTTATTTCAATGATTTGATCATAAGAATAACAAAGTCTGGAACAAAGCAAATCTAGGAAAATAAAAAACGATTTTGTCAAGTAAAATGATGGTAGCCAGCAGCAGCCACGCACTACCCGTGTTTTTTATTTTGAAAAGTAACTTCCTGTTTCAATGTTAACGCATGCGCAGTGTACGCACTTGTGTTTCACTCACTCCAGTGGTCCGCGGCCATGGTCAAGCGAAGCTGCCATCGTTCGCTGCAAGATTTTATCAGGTAACATCTTAAAAATGTACACACTTTCCGAGCAGTATGTAGTCTTGTTATGAATTTAAGAAGCATATTGTCTTTCTCTCATCGATATTACTGTTGATTTATCACATATATGTAATTAGCTCATGTCAGCATGTGCCAATGCTAGCTAGCGCTTCTTTTTACCAATGGTATCGCTCAAATCGGGCTAAAATGTATGGTATGCCTTGGAAACGTTAACACTGTCTTTTATTTGGAATATATATAACATATTTCTAGAAGCAGGTATAGACCACTCCACAGTACATGTTTCAGACCACACATGCTGGCGGTAACACGACAGCGCACGTGCACGTCTTGGTCAACGACACACAGATCTGACTTTGCAGCTCACGCACAGCCAAAAAGATGATCACATTTTCACAAACGTAACATTTCCCCCTGTTTTTTTTTTTTTTTGTTTTTTTTAATCAAAGATAAAGAGCCACCAGAGCATCAAAACTAATCAAAGCAGCCGTGTTCCACCCCATTATTTTTGAGATTATTGCTGCCTATGTTTGTCAAAAATACATAAATGATGGTCCAAAGACATTGAACTGTGGTTTGGCTTTTTTTTTTTTTTTTAAGTTGCCAGTTGCGGCCATTTTGCTTTTGAATATTAAAATGTCCTCTGTATGATGGAATATGCACACAGGTTAAATTAAATATATATACACTTTTTGCATTTGAGACATTATTATATAGAATTTTGGCATTAAATAGCATTTGAAAGCATGAAATCTGGCTTACTGTTACCTGTAGAGTCTAAAGTATTTGTCTGTGCAGGTGATGTGGACAACCCAGCCTCTTGCCAACCGAGCAAAACCTTTGGGGGTAAATGTAAGTACATGTTTCTAATAAATAGCAACCAAGGACACAGAATGTACATGTGGCAAGCCCAGTATATTTTAGTTTTTGATTAACAATACACAGGTGGCTAGTGCAGTGCAGCTCACTTAAGTAAAAGTATCTAAAAATTACTGCTCAAACTACTTGAGTTAAAGTACACCATTATAACTTAAGTAAAAAAGTATAAGTAAAAACACAATCTTGTTGTGAATTGGGTGTGAAGTTGGACTTGGAGTGATTAAATTACAATCAATCTGACATGTTTTTGTTTTTAATTACTCCTTGGTTTTTCCGATGTTTGTTAGCCCACAATCAATGTGAATGTTTTCTCCTACACAATGTCTGTGTGGGAACAATAGCCTTGTGAGCCCCCATGACCACAGATTAGACAAAAACATTAAACGCATTTCTTAGGAGAGAAACTACGGGAGAAATGTTTATGGAAGCAAGTCAATTTTTTAAATGACTTGCTTATCGTTTTGACTTGCTTATTTATAACAAAATAACTTCTGACTGTTTTTAATTAAATGTGCACTATGCAACTCTATAAAAAAATAACAATATATATATTAGAGTGTATTTGACCTTTTCAGTGATCCATTGACTGCTTGAGTAGTTAGTATAGCACCTTTTACTTAATATCCTAGTGGCCCCTTTTACTTAATATCCTAGTGGCCCCTAAGATGCTCCATGATCATTTTGTTTAGGTTTCTGGCAGATCTTCACATTTGATTGAACTATCTCCAAGGTTATGCATACATGTCATTCTGAAAACCTGACCAAAATCCTATAAACCCTGAAATGAAATTGATTGTGAAGCATCGTAGAGACCACTGGGATGGGAAGTAAATGCGCCGCACCAATCACAGCCACTGGGTCATTAAAAGGTCAAATACGCACTAATCAACATTTTCTTTTTACATAACAAGGTGCATAGTGCACTATTGAAAGTGCAATCAATTTAACAAAACAAAAAAAAAACTGAAAAGTCACAGTGCAGTTTTTAACAAAGATTTATAAACATCCAAATGATTCATCCTGAATTTGGACTATCTTGTCTTTGGGTCAAAGACATTTCAGAAGGTTTTAACTTTAGTTGAAAAGTCATAAATGAGTTCATTGTTGGTAAAAAATATGCTTTTTCCTTTTCAGACCTTAACCCTTCCACAAGCCAAAGCGAGCAGAAATACACTTTCTGCCCAACTTCCCTCGAGGAGAGGATGCATCTAGCCTTGAAGAACAAAGAGAACAAATAGTGGAGGAGATTCAAAAAGTAGAAAAGAACATGACCACTGTTGGAAAACTAATGCAAACTACATTTGCCCTCCGAAGACAAAACATAGTGCTTTCTGCCGCACCAGTGAAGAACTTGCTGGAGCTTTGGCCTGCGCTTCCGTTACCATCTGAGGTAATCCAAGTCAGACAATTGTATTTTTGCTAGTACTGGAATATGATAAATGTTCTTTTATTGTAGGTGTATGCTGAATTTCAGCGGATAACTTTTCTTCTTTTCGTTCTACTCTGCGCTCGACGTGCACACCACCCGTCTGATGACTGTCAAGACAAAAGGCATCTACAACCAGCAAGACCGCTGATGCCTTGGTGGCCATTTTCAAAGTTCATGATGAGCAGGTATATATTACTGTAGTAAGGCTGCATCATTCCCTTTGTCATGACTTTCACTCAGCCCTCATAATTCCTCAAGCCTAGCTTTCTCTTGTAGTGTTTGTCCTTTTTCTCCTTACTGTCTGTTTCTCACTCTGTCTCCCAACTATCACTCTGCTCTCTTCTTTGTCTCTCCTCACTCACACTGCTCTCTCTCCTAACTCTGCCCTAACACTCTCCCTGCTCTCACCTAACTCTCTGCTCTGCTTTTTCTTTCCCCTAACACACACTGCTTTCTTCTATTTCTCCTCTCACTCTGTTCACTTCTATTTCTCTCTCCTCACTCTCTATTACTTTCCCTTAACCCTCTCTCTGCTCTTTTTCTCACACCTAACTCTCTGCTCTCTATTTCTCCTAACACTCACTGCTCTCAACTAACTCTGTCCTATCACTCTTAACACTCTCACTCTGCCCTCTCTCCTGTCACTCTAATTTTTCTGACCTCTCCCCCCCTAACATCTTTTCCTCGCCCCCAGATTCAACATGTCCACACACGACGCACAACCGTGCTCCAAGCTCTTCCTGCATGAAGAAACTTAAGGGTTTTTCATCACTCGTGATGTAAGTGCCAGTGTGAAAAGCACTCGTAATACTTAAAGCTGAACTTGAAATTGTGCCTTTGTTTTTCAGTCCATTTTGAAGTTGCATGTATGCGTTTCCTTAAGTGTGTCTGTTGATTGTCACAGGAGGATGTGAAGGGGCCGGATCTATCCGCTACACCTGTGGCTCTACTGTCCAAAGTCAATGGTGGAGATGGCTGTCCAGTGAACTACGGAAACAAGGTCTCTATAGTCTTGGAGGGTCAAGAGATTGTAACATTACCAGGAAGGTTTCTGGAAAGTTTCTTAATGTTTGGACTGATGAACGCATTACACCGTAGCTATCCCAAACAGCTGAAGCTTACCTTTTGAGTTTGTGCAGAAAATATTTCTGGGGCTTGAGGATGGTAAAGCTTTCCCCCAGACTGTAGACTTTACAAAACGAGTTGACAATGTAACAATGCTAAGATGTATGACCTAATGTCGTCTGACAGTTTTGTGTCTGCTAACTTTCGTTTTTCATGAACTGTCACTTAAAAAAAGTGTAAAAAAAAAAGTGTTTCCAAAGAAAGTGTGGTACAAATAAAAATGTAAGTTTAAAGTCTTTTTCACTTATTGAAAGTTTAATTACAAATTTGAAGTGCTTTGTTAAACTGAAGAATTGATGAATGTATCTTTAATTAAATAGTAATTAAAAAAATTTAGGTAAACGGTTGCCTAGCTTTTTTTAAGTTTGTAGTCTTTATTTTTTTGATTACTGTGAAATTTTAGAAGCAAATAAATGGTACTTAAAATCTTGAATTACAAAATTACGAAAATATAATTTACACATATTTACATTTTTGGGTTTGTAAAATTAGATTTTTTAAGTAACTAATAGTTTAATAAATTAAAAAAAATATGTACTGCTTCCTTAATCTTTTTAATTTAGAGCAATCAAACATTTTAAGACTATAAACTTAAAAAAAGTTAGGCAACCGTTTACCTCAAATTTTTTAATTACTGCTAAATTGTTCGGGTTTACAGTGTAGAGACAACCATTTAGAGACACTCATTAAGTATGAGAAGGCAGAGAAAGCCGCCGCACTGCAGGAGACGAACAAACAACAACCGGATCAGCTGAAAACCAAAGAGCCAGAGTGGAGCACAGCACCGCAGGACATACGGACCAAAAACAACACCTGGAAAGACCACAGGAACCAGAGAGAGATGCCCAACGTTCAAGGGCAGATGAGGAGTAATGGCTTTAACAGGAGACGCCAGGAGAAGGAGCAGGGTCAGAGGAGAAACGGTCGCTGGGTCTGAGGAGGACAGATCTCTCTCACGAGGTCTGAGGAGGACAGATCTGTCACGAGGTCTGAGGAGGACAGATCTCTCACGAGGTCTGAGGAGGACGGATCCATCTCTCTTTTCTATCTTGGTAACACTTGATTTTACACTACCCTTGATACATTGTACCTGCCACATTTGCAATTTAGTTGAGTACAATGTATTAAGGGTAGTGTAGAATAAGTGTTACCCTGCTCTTTCTCTCTTCTCTCCCCCCCTCTTGTTTTCCTGGGGCGCACATGTCGTTGTGTCCTTGGGCAAGACACTTCACCCTCCTTGCCTCCAGTGTTGATGCTGGTGTATGAATGAGTGGGCGAGTGGTTCCTTGATGTAAAGTCTTTTGAGTGCCTCGGGCAAGTACAAAAGGTGCTACATATATGTGACCATTTGCCATTTCCCCTTCTCTCTCTTCTCCCATTATTTATTTTTCTGGGGTGACAGCGGCGCATGAGCGGAATGTTCTGTAGGCGCACACTGTCGTTGTGTCCTTGGGCAAGACACTTCACCCGCCTTGCCTCCAGTGTTTGACGCTGGTGTATGAATGAGTGTGAACGGGTGAGTGGTTCCTTGATGTAAAGCCCTTTGAGTGCTTAAGGCAAGTACAAACGGCGCTACATATATGGGACATTTACCATTTCTCTCCCCGTCTCTCCCTCTCTCTGTCCTTTCCTCTCTCCCTCAGTCCTCCCTCTTCTCTCCTGAAAACCATCTTGTTTTACATCCACAGACCTCCTCTCTCTCGCCTAGTCTCCTTGTCCTCGAGCAGAACCTGTGTGTCCTCATCGCTGAACATCTCGCTCCTCAGATGTGGCTCTAACGCTTGACTTCTCCTCTCATGGCAGATTAATCTATTTGGCTCCCTCTGTTTCAGATGGTCGGTCATTGTATCGCAGTCCTCGGCCATGTCCTCGGAGGAACCGAACTGAAGCAACAACTGGACGTTCTTCCACCACGGCCTACAGAGGGTCTCCCATCAGCCCCCGAAACTCCCCCCCTCCCCCCCTTATTTACTTCAATACAAAGAATACAAACAAATATAAGTCTAAGTGTGCTTTCTGATCATTATAATATAATTTTTCTCAACTGAGGGCTTTACTTTTGCCTCAATGAATTACTTTGTCATAAAACACGGTTATATTAAGGTCTAAATCCTAGTAGAGACGGATTAGAGAGTAGTTTCATATTACCAAGAAACAATAACAATAATTACCAATATATCAACAACGTGAAGCCATACATTTAAACCTGGCTCTGTCCTTTATTTAGATTTGGTCGTTGAAAATGTTTATGAAAACATAAAGTGAAATATGTCTCTGCATTGTCTTCTATAAATGTCATATTAAGTGAGAGCTAATAAAGTATATTTAAACAAATTCAACTCAAAACTGGAGGTGCATTAGCGTTAGCACACAGAGCAGATACTTTTCTTTGACATGTTCTGCATGTGAGAGTTTCATCTCTTAGATTTATTTTGCCGTCAATCCACAAAGATCCCACACCTCAGACTTTACTTTCTGAGGTGTGGAGGGTAAAGTGTGTTATTCAGATCCACCTCGTTCACTTGCCAGGACAGCGGCGTTTCTCATTGACTCCTCATTCTGCCAAAGCTTGCACTGATTGGGGAGTCGGCCCCTTTGTGGTGTAACACTATAATTGACTGAGGTACTTTATAGCAGAGGGACCAGCTGTGACTTTCTGGTGTATTTGGCAATTATCTTGTCGCGCAATGATCCCGATTACTAAAAAAATGTGGCGATCAATTAAGTTTTTATTGCGATTAACAATATTATTGTTTATCGTCCCATCTCTATTGCCATGAGGCAAGGAAGGCAGCAGCTTGGGGCCCTGTATTTATAAGCTTGCATCTTACCAATGGGCGAGGAACGGTTGTGTAATATTAGCTTATATGAGCGCTTTACTCAGGGCTCCACCCTAAAGAACCTCAGCCTTCTGTTCTGAGGGAAACTTATGCAGAGAACTACAATACGGGCATTGTGCGGTGACCAGCTCCTGCCCAGGTGACGTCCTCTCTCCCAGTGTGCAGTACACAGTGCTTATATGTCATCTGCCTTTTCCCTCATCTCTGTAAAGTAACACCGTCAGATCAATTCAGTTGTTTTCTGCCTCTGGATTGCCCACACGTCACGCAACACTCTCAACTCTCAATCAATTTAACACTTTATTCATTAACGGGAAGTGACCATGCACAGAACATACCTTTGGGTGAAACATGCACCTTGTCTATTGAAATGAATGGGCAAAGATTGTTTTAAAACCTCAAATTAAAGGGATATTTCAGGATTTTTGACATAAGGCCTAATTTCCTAGTTATCCAGAGTGTTGTTTATTTCTGGACATGTATATTTTTTCATGCAGTTCTTATATTTGAAGAGCTTAGTGCCGCAAGGCTAATGCTAGACTAGCGCATTTCTATGGTATCAGTTAGCCTGCATTAAAAACAGTCTGACCCGCTCCACAGTGCACCTGAGGCAAATCACTTATAACGCCAGACTAACAATATAAATGTTCCAGAGGAGCATTGGGAATAGCGGTACCTCCAGAACCCAGAGGTACCTACAGTATGTTCCCTGAGCTGCATAATGGGAAAGGCTAAATGAAGGTTAGGATCTGGATGTGGGATTGAGCAGGCAACGTACAACTGGCTGTTCCCCATCCACAGAAAGGTTGGTGCGACTTTAGCATTTACAATCACCCATAATCTGCTGCAGACTCCACACCCACACTTTTTCTAATGCAAGGGGATTTCATACTCCGAGTATAAAAAATAGATTTAGCCCCTTTAAGTCGAAGGAGTCACACCACTCTGTGAATGAGAGTTTAGTTCTTAGGATAAATTATTTTTTGTCTCTGAATGGGTAATCTTTCAAAGCTTTTCATACGCACCAAAAACCACTCTCTTTGTGCACATCCTGGGCTCTGAGAATCAAAGAGCAGATATTAAGGCTGCACAATATGAGGGAAAAATGCTGATCTCTATTTGTAATAAGGATTTAGGTTTAATTGCAATGACATGTGTTGTGATATTGCATCACCTAATATTAACCTCTTACCCCCGCCGTAACTGAGAGCATTTCTCCAGTTTGGCTGCTTTAACCGAATCTAAAAGCTTCTCAACTGGAGAGCAACCGTATAATGGCTCATTTGAAAGTTAAGACCTACAAAAGTGATCGTAACTTTGTTGTCACATTGTTGCCGCGTTTTTGTGGTGTTTGACGGTATTTTGTCACTATTCTGATGTTTTTTTTTTGGGTAAAGCCAAACTGGAGAAAATGTGCTCGGTTCAGGTTGGGGTGAAGAGGTTATTATAATTTGGCAATATTGTGCAGGCCAGTGGCATGTTTCCTTTCTCCGATTGGATTATACATTCATGCTGTTTTTACGTAAAGATACACTGCATAACAAACTAATGACCGAGAGGTCGGTCAAGATGATGACTCTGTAGGGCGTCTGCATTCGAGCTCTGCTGAAAAACTAGATTTTGAGCCAAAATATAGTAACTTAAAAAAAAATTAAAAAAAAGACACGTTGACCAACTTTCTGCCAATATGCCTAAATCAGATGTCAAGAGGAAGGAACGTGAGTCGCTCTCAGTATCCCAAGTGGACATGGAGGTTCAAAACTACGCTGCCTCTTCAGAAGCTCTGATGGATGCGGGCGATTTCGCGCTCTCCCCGTTGCCGGACTCCCCGCTCCATTCTCCGGCAACGCTGCTGACGAAGACCCAGACGGCATTGTGGCCAAGCTTTCTGCCCTCATCAACTCCCGAGCTGATTCACTGGACAAAATGGTAACTCTAAAAATTGAAGGGCTTAAGAAAACTATTGACTTTGTGTCGGACGAGGTGAAAGATATGAAAACGAAGCTGAAGGAGGGGAGGAGACTGGCCTACCCTAACTCCTCCCCGTTGGTCTATATATTCAGCTGCGTCCAGAGTGGGACCTTTGTCACTGACGAAGCCTTTTGGATGAGAGGTGAAACGTTCGAAGACTTCAACTACTGAGTACAGAAGATGAATCAAGTACCTTCATTGAAGATGGACAACTCCTGTACGACTGAGAACTTACACAGACATGAAGCTGAAGGAGGTTGACGCTAAAACCACAATGGAGGAGACTCGAGTGAAAAGCTGCGAAACACGCATCTCTGAGTTTTTTTGTTTATTAAGCAATTTAAATGTGATTTTTATTTTATTCAGGAGTCACACAGCACTAAAGAGGATCGGGCCTTTTGGAAAAGTCAATGGGGTAAGGAATTGTGGGGGGCACATTGTTCTGAGAGAATGGCTGGTGACTTGGTTCTAAAAGACAGATTTTCTGGAGAAATTTTTAACGTTTATAGCGATCCAAAAGGGCCCTTTATTATTATTGGTTTGTCCATATCTAGAAGCGTGGTGGTAATAACTAATATTTATGGTTACAACTCTCATTCAGACAATAGAAAACCTTTTGATACACGGGATGAAAAAATATCTTCTTGGTTGGCTAAATATCCTGACGCTTCCTTAACTTTTTGGTGGTGACTTCAATGTTGTGTTTGATAATAATTTAGACAGATGTCCTTCTAGTAGTTTAAATGTGTCAAATGGTTACTTAAAGGATTTCATGGAGAAATTTGATCTTTAGACAGAAATTCCCTACACTGAAATCATTTACGTGGAGCTCAAAAGATCTATCTAAAATGTCCCGTATAGATTATTGGTTGGTTTCCAATAAATTTAACCACACCAATTCAATTGTAAATACACATGCAGCTCCATTTTCTGATCATAAAGTTATTAGTCTTATCGTTGAGGTTTTGCCTAAAGTTAACATCCTGAGGCCTATATGTTGGAAGATCAATAACAGCCTTTTGACTCATGCCTCCGTTACTGAAACTACTAGAAATCTTATATCGTCACGCTGGCAAGAGGCCTGTGACAAAAATTCATTCAGCCCATCCTGGGAACTACTGAAATATGACATTGGTAAATTTATGAGATCATACAGCAGTAACCTAGCAAAACTAAGAAAACAAGAGGAAGACAATCTCTGCTCTCAGATTGCATCGTTATCTTCTATTGGTAACGAGAATTTAACTGAAGAACAGTTATATCACCTTGGTGAGTGCCAAAGTAAACTGGATGAAATCTACAAAAGAAAGGCTCGTGGCGCTTTTGTTAGATCCAGAACTCGTTGGCTGGAGGAGGGTGAGCAGTGCTCCTCATATTTTTTTGGCCTAGAAAAATCAAAGCTTAATAATTCCTTGGACACACTTAAAATTAACAATGAAATCATCTCTAACTGTAAAACCGTAGCTTCGTTTTGCTCCGAGTTCTATATCAAACTCTATTCCTCTAATTATTCAGAACAAGCAACTAGTGAATTTTTAAATTCTATTAATTGTAAAAACATTTCTGATGCTGATAAAAAAAACTGTAATTTAATAATTTAATTTAATAATAATTTAACCCTTAATGAAATTCAAGAAGCTATTAGGCAAGGCAAGGCAAGTTTATTTGTAGAGCACTATTCAAACATAAGGCAATTCAAAGTGCTTTCACAGTTGCATAAAATTACAAGAAAACAGATCAAATCAATCATTAAAACATCAACATAAAAATGAATCAATTACAGTAAAAGGCAAGAGTGCAGATAAAATACTTTCAGTTTTCATATGCTCGGGTAAAAAGAGCTGTTTTCAGCCTAGATTGGAACATTGTCAGAGTTGAGGCCTGTCTCACATCCTCATGAAGACTGTTCCACCGTGTTTATTATTGACTCTGGGAACCACCAGGAGACCCCTCCCTAAAGTTCTCAGGGCCCGAGATGGTTCATACGGTTCTAACATGTCAGAGATGTACTTTGGTGCTAAACCATGAAAAGACTTGTACACAAGCAGAGCTGTTTTAAATTCTATTCTCTGAGTGACAGGAAGCCAGTGCAGGGACCGGATTAGGCGTCTTAGAAATAACAAATCACCTGGCAGCGACGGTTTGTCAAGTGAATTTTACAAGACATTTGAAAATGTCTCACACTCACTGAAAGAATCAATCATGGTAAATTACCAACAACCCTGACTCAAGGCATTATTACCCTTATTCCAAAACCCAATAAGGATAACTTATCGAAAACTGGAGACCCATTTGTCTGCTCAACAATGATTACAAAATATGTGCCATAATTTTAGCGAAAAGAATTAAAAGGACCTTATCCTCCATTATTGATGAATCGCAGTCAGGTTTCGTATTCCATAGACATATTACTAATAACGTACGGCTTGTTCTGGACATGCTGGACTATTCGGAACTTATAAATGAAAATAGCTTTGTTATGTTCTTAGATTTTTATAAGGCATTTGACTCCTTAGTTAGAGCACAAATTCCTCTTCAAAGCCTTAGAAAAATTTGGGTTTGGTCGTTTCTTCATAGATTCCATGAAAACATTATTCAATAATGCAAATTGCTCAATCAAACTTAAATATGGGACTAGCCAAGTGGCGATTGACAACTCTTTTCTTAAGAGACTCAAAACGCAAATTCCTATTGTCATTGATCTCATACAGAATTTTTCAGGTGCTTCAGGCCTTAAACTTATTAATAAATGTGAGCTCCTCCCAATTAAATCTTATACCCAATCGTCCTTATATAATATCCCCGTCAAATCCAAAGTCACTTACCTCAGCGTTGTTGTTAACAAAAACATAGAAGAAAGATGCACTCTGAACTTTGATCCTATTGTTGAGAAATCTAAAAGAAAATTGAACCACTGGCTTCAAAGAGATCTATCTTTAAGAGGCAGACTCCTTTAATCTAAATCAGAAGGGCTGTCTAGGTTAACATACTGTATCTAGTTACAAACAAATGTCGGGATGTGTGTTTTGTGAGTGTTGCTACCCAGCAAAGCAATCTCTACACAAGGACATTGACTTGTAGCTGTTCCTTTTGTCATCAGGACAATGAAACTGTCATCCATCTATTCTGGAAATGCCCCTTCACTGTAGCTTTTTGGAAAGACTTTATTCGTTATATACAAACTAATATCCTCAGTAACTTTTCGCTTTCATATTCTGATGTGCTTTTTGGTTTTTACAATCCCTGTAGCTCTAAACAAAAAGAATTCTGCGTGATACATTTTTGTATTATTTTAGCAAAATGTCATATTCATAAATGTACATTTTCTGGTAAAAAGCCCCTTTTGAAACTCTACTTGCTCGAAATAATACAATATAAAGAATTAATACATTCCTCTTCAAACCCCAAAGCTATTAAGACTCTTGACGCCTTAACCTGTTTTAAGTGCTGCTGCTAAGGGCTACCGCTGTTATTTGTAATTTTTTATTTACCTTGTTTTGTTGTTTTTTGTGATTTTTTTGTATATTTTTTTTTGTAAGCCCTGGCATAAGTGTTTGTAACGCTATTATTACTGTTCAATAAAAAAATAAAATAACTGTAAGCCACTAAACAGGTGCGCATGGGCGGTGACCCATGAACTGACATATAAATGTGCGGTTCCGGTTGTTGGCTGTCTCTCGCTGCCTTCACTTCAATAAACGGGGACACGGTCCAGACCTGTCCTCCAAAAAGACCCTCTGCTTAGCCTTATTCTCCACATCCCACCGCTGCCACCAATGTAACCGACCGATGTGATGTGGAGAATAAGGCTAAGCAGAGGGTCTTTTTGGAGGACAGGTCTGGACCGTGTCCCCGTTTATTGAAGTGAAGGCAGCGAGAGACAGCCAACAACCGGAACCGCACATTTATATGTCAGTTCATGGGTCACCGCCCATGCGCACCTGTTTAGTGGCTTACATAATAAATAAATAAACTAATGACCAGCTCAACACAGAAAATACTATTACTACAGTGGGTAATCAAAGAATGGATTTGGATCAGGGCCTAAGCCGTTTAAACCTCACCTTTAAGGTGAAGGTGCGTGCACACCAAACGCCACCACACCTCCATCTTCCATGTTAACCCTATGTAGATGTGCTTCGAAGCGCTTCGAAATGTAAGCAAAGCCGTCCGCGCGTATGAAGCGTAGCAAATGCGAGCGGGTAAGGAAACACGCGCGTCAAAGCCAGGGAGAACAGTGCGGTACACGAGCAGCCGATACCGCGTCCACTGCTTCAGGCACTCAAGTAATCCAATCTACACGTGCGTTCATTTACGTCGTGTTACCCAATCAGGGACTGGGCTCAAATAGTGAGCACAAGCGTCACCGGTTACCTGCAGCATGGAGGACAAGTTGATCATCGCAGTTTGTGCTCGGCCTGAGTTGTATGACACGCCTCCTAATTATGACGCTTGCAAAACTTCACGCGCCAGCAAACAGGCGTTTCTCGCGAGTGTGAAGCCCCATCCGCCAACTAGAGGCGGATGGGGCGTGGACGCACGTTTGGTCTGTAGTCAACATCTCCATGGAGACGAGCTGGAGATGTCTCCTGTTTATGAGTTTATCCTCCCTCCTAAACTGGAGGCCCATGTGAAGTGAAGAGCTTAACTAGAGTTTAGCCAAGCTCCCAGTGGTCTATATCTAGTCTACAGGCTGAGCTAAAACTTTAGTTTGCTGACGAAGCCTTTTGGATGAGAGGCGAAACGTTTGACATTTCAACTACAGAGTACAGAAGATGACTCAAAAACCTCCACTGAAGATTCTACTAACAATAGCATTTCTATAATAGTGGTATTAAAATTCAGACTGAAAACTGTGGCAACTACGTGGTCAGTTAAACTCCTTTGCCAAGTTTTAAAAATAAAACTCTGATTGCAAATTATGTATTTATTAATAACAGCATGTTCATAACAACATTGAAATTAAGTCATGAATCGCTCACGTCAAATGGCAGCACGTTCACAACCTGCTGCTCATGAGAGGCAACCACTGAAGAGTTACATTTCAAACTAAACATGACACAATAAAATCAAACTGGAAATGTGCTTTTTATGACTGATTGTTACAAGATTGTATTAAAGTTTGCAGTTCGGAGAAGTGTGACGCACATTTCAAAAATAAATGATACTTGAAAAATATACTTAACAGCAATATGTATATCCATGGATTAATATCTGTCACAGTGACAGTAAAGGCTGTAATAAATCACATTTAAGAAAAGATAATAGGGCTGCACAGTATATCACCAAATTGTTATCTTAATATTAGGTGGCATTCACACTGCGTAAAGTGTCTCTGAGATTGGCACATTTTGCTAAAACCTCAAAACAAGACAAAACAAAGAATTAAAAAATGTGCAAAAGCTCAGTTTTAGTCATGATTTTTCTAATTTATTTAAACTTTAGACCAGTTTTGTTCCTGACCTAATATCACTTTCAAAGTGATAAAACAACTTGTTTGAAATGTTTTGTTTTTTTTATTCAACGAAACGTACTGTTTAAAAGGTTGAGTAAAATATTGCAATATATAATCACAGTATTTAAGACAGTTATGGAATATCACAACTTTCTCCTCATATTAAACAGCCCTAATAATCAGCCCAAAAAGAAACAACTAAAAGCAGTTTAATGGAATGACTGGACTTCATAGCACAGATAAAACGGCTCGGAGTTTCATCTTGCACACACACATTTTCACACGTACACAGCGCACTATTAGTAAGGACATGAAAATATCCAAAGCAGCGCATTGGCATGACTCTGACGATAAAACCACCACCCACTGATGGAAGCTCGCAAAGCAAAACGTGTACAAAAAAAATCAAATCAAAAGCACTAAATTAAGTAATCAGTACAATCTTCAGCACACAAGTTGAGGAGACAATGATATCAACGTGATAATTAGATATTTATGCTGCGAATGATAAAGCAGCACAACACACACTCATACATACATACTTATAGCAAATGTGGCTGAAAGAACTTCATAGACTACAGTTAAGTGTCTCCAGAATGAACAAGCTTATAAATAGGAGTTTAATAATTGTCCGCTTTAAAATTCATCCACAAAGAGACACAAGCCTGTGAACTCAGTGTGTCAGTCTCAAGCTGAGATACGTTCGGGGGCATCTGGCATAAAAAGTTAATGTGCAAATCCCTGCGTACTAGAATATAGCAGATGATTTGCAATGGCACGAAGCTGAAACCAACGACATGTTACTGAAGTCTAGATAAAAGTAAATAAAAATAAAAGTAAATAAAGTGGTAAAATTGAAGAATATCTTTCCTCCAGTCTTGGTTTGCTCAAACTATGTAAATAAGAAGCTCGGACTCAGTAATAGTGGCATATCTGCAGCCTGCTGCCGGGGTCGTTCTTCCCGGGGCTGAAGAAGGGGAACACCGGCTCGTCAAAGCAGGTGTTGAACATGAACAGTCTCTTCATGGTCACTGCGTCGTAGAAACTCAGACGCCCGTTGTCGTAGTCGAGGTAGACCCCAACGCGAGGGGAGTTCCAGTAGTCTGCCACAAGGATGCGGCCGTCCTCCCCGTTGGCATAGAGACGGTCCTGAAGACACAGACTCCAGTAGCCGGCGGAGGGGGTCAGATTGACAAAGCCCTTCCTGTTGCTGCATTCGGTGGTGACTCCCAGGTACCACACGCCCTTGTCACGCACGTCCACTTCCCAGTAGTGCTGCCCGCTGGCGTACATGGCCGTGGCCAGGACGCCGCAGAAGCGGGTAAAGCGTGCCGGCAGGTCAGGCTCCTGGATGCGGATCCTGCTCTCCTCCACTTTAGTGTCAAAGTCCGAGATCAACAGGTTTGGATGGGCTGTGTCGGGGTCCAGGGTGAGGTTTTGAGGCACTGAGGGGACAAACAAAAATATACTCTTGGTCAAGGCTTGCAATGCATGAAATCAGGACAAACATTCTATGATTCAAAGGTGTCCATATATTTATTCAAGGCAGGGTCATTTAAATGTCTTGTCTTATCATTTTCTATGCAGTTAACTTGGGCGGATGGAGCGTGAGATCGATGGACGGATCGGTGCGGCGTCGGCAGTGATGCGGTCGCTGTATCGCACTGTTGTGGTGAAGAGGGAGCGGAGTCAGGGAGCGGAGTCAGGGGGCAAAGCTCTCGATTTCCCGATCGATCTACGTTCCCACCCTCACCTATGGTCATGAGATCTGGGTAATGACCGAAAGGACAAAATCGTGAATACAAGCGGCTGAAATGAGTTTCCTTCGCAGGGTGGCTGGACGCATGGCCTGGTCGCCTCCCTCCGGAGGTGCTCCAGGCATGTCCTATTGGGAGGAGGCCTCATGGAAGGCCCAGGACATGCTGGTGGGACTATGTCTCTGAGCTGGCCTGGTGTCGCCTCGGGGTCCCCCCAGAACAGCTGGAGGTGTGCGTGAATTGGGAAGTCTGGGCATCTCTGCTCAGACTGCTGCCTCTGCGACCCGCCCCCCGGATAAAGAAGAAGAAAATGGATGCATGGATGCAGTTAACTTTACGCTTGTATTACAAAATATTAAGCCTACGGCCACAGCTTGTCCTTGTCAAATATCCTGTGTAATCTCCCCGTAATCTACCATCGTTCAGGTAGTATAATAAAAAGAGCGTGTTTTTAAGTTATGATATTTTCCAGTGCATACACAGGATAACATTCTGTACAAACATGTTGTTTTTGCACTTTACGTTACAGCAGAGGTATGTAATAGGATGGTAATGAGCATGTTAACTAGGGATAACCTGAGATAATACATTTTGCAGTGCTACCAATTTTGGTACTCTGGGGCATTGTAAACATACTTGTATGTAGCACATGCATCATCTTCTTCCACATGATCAGCTGAAAAGGTCCTGAGAATTCAGTGAAGTCCGTCTGACAATCCACCGGTTCAAAGGATTCATAGAATTTGCCGGATATAGCTCTGTCAAAATAAAACACAATTATGTAAACTATAATTATCAGATAGTATTTTCAAGATAAATCTAAAAACTACTTGATACTTACTCATTGTATGATTGAGACAAGCTCTGCAGGAAAGAACAGAATTGTGTCAAAGATGTATATAGTAAGGTACAAGGTACATACTAGTCTTTACTAAAACTGGTACTGCCAAATATTGCAGCTATTACTGGACCGTTAAAACATCAAATAATCTCATAGTGTCACAAAGAAACAGACCTCGAAGCTCGTCTTTCCTCCCAGGTGTGAGTGGATGTCAGCGATGGCTTTGCTCACGACTGTATGTTCTTCCTCAACTGATTTCAGGTTTTCATCAATGACCGCCATTGTGACCACTTCCTCAGCATCAAGGCTGTCCAGCAGCGAGTCCCTCTCATCCAACAAAAACTGCACCAAAGCCCCAACATCAGCTTCTATCTTCTCCTTTAGTCGGTCCTTCCTCCTCTGGGGTAACAAGTCATAAAGCCATTTTGTGTTATTAAAAGCAGCAATGGGATAACATCAGGTATACAGTAGCGAACATACCCGGACTTCATCTTTGGTGCGTTTGTCTGCACTGATCACATTCATGAACTGCCCCTTGTGCCAGTTCAGCTGGATCAGTCTGAGTTTTAACTCCATCTGCAAAAAAAAGAAAAAAAAGAAAACTGAAAAAGAGGCATTGAAAAAGATGTTACCAAAAAGAGAAACTGCATGTTGTTTTTTAAAGGACTGTATGAATAATGAATTGTCACAATTAGCAAAACACAAAGATTGCAATTATTCTGAAACAACAAGGAAAGGATTTATCAATGTATAAAACTATAAGCTTTGTTGTCTCAGTGTACTTTTTCTCAAACATCTGTGATTCTTGTATCAGTGCATATTTTACTATGTCATATGTGTTTGACAACACCTGGATGTGTTTAAATGTGCACTGTTAACAAAATGTTTATTTTAAAAGCCATATCTAATTTTGTATTACATGTAACCCCCCCCCCCCCAAAAAAAATATTTTACCTTCATCTCGTTTGCAACTTCTGGCAGTGGCGCAACCTCATGGTGTCTAAAATGAACACACACAAAATATAACATTAAAATGCACAAAATTGCATATTGCAACTGAAACACTGTTGATAAATTCATAGCTAACCTCCGATTTTTCCCGATTGCTATATTATGTTCTCAGAAAAAAACTTAAATTCTTGGGTGCCATTGGGTTCATGGCAACGTTCTTATCAATTCATGTAGCGTCTAAAGCATTTCAAGGTTAGCCATGATAGTTAAAACAGAAATCTGTGGAGCCTGGTATATCACTCATGGTCAAGGCTGAGAAGTGATAAGTTGTGCCTTCCAATAACACAGCTGCTGAGTCATATGCCACCCATGTTCCCTAACAGATTTCTTATAATAGGCTTAAGAAGCACTGCTTTCTATAGCCAGTGTTTTAAAATATTGGCTACAAACAATATACAGAGAAGAGAAAAGAGCTGCTTAACTGCGTCAGCTGCTGAGTCACTCAAGGCAAATACTCCATGTCGGGTCCCAAGGCTTTTTTTGTGAAGAATACCACCAGTACTATACATTTAAAGATGAAAAGAGAGAAAAGCTCAATCCCCTTGTTTGCGTAGGTTTCCTCCGGGTACTCCGGTTTCCCCTACCACTAAAAACATGTACAATAAGCCAGGAAGAATGGCGGTCAGAGATGTGCAGTCGCTTCTGTCAGTCTTCCTGAGGGGAAACTGAAGCTACATACCGCCACTGAGTGTGGAGTGAATGTAAAATGTTCTCATGTAAAGCGCTTTGTGACCGAGTCTGTGAAAGGCGCTATATAAATGAAGCTCTTCTTTAATAATGTATTTAATATAACATTATTTTCAGAATAATTAGCGGTTATGACAACACAATCCAGACAGGACTTTCTCTTGGAGAGGTTTGTAAAAGCTGTAGCTCACAGCAGTAGATATTTGTCTACAAACGTTCACCAAGGCAGGCTTTGCTACCTTTAAGTGATGTCAGTAACTCTCCAGGCAGTTTATAAGGATCAAATTCTTAGGGTTTTGGTTTTCTTTAAGTATCAGCATGAGCTGTGATATTTTTGGATGTAGCACCTTGACTTCAGCCAGTGGAGATGCACAGTTCGATATGACACGATCTCCAAGATGGCAACCATAACAATGATATTCACATGACTGAAAGGGATGTATTGGTATGTTCTGAGGATTTTTGACAAAAATCATGAAACATTTATAATAATTGTCTGATCAGGAGCTTGGATTTGTTCAGTAAGTTCAGTTGACAATTTAGTCACTCTTAATAACTATTAGTCTATTGATTCAGTAAGCATAAATATGACTAGTAAGCTGACAAAAAACCCTTCCTTCCTTTAACAAACCTGTGTGCTCGGGACTCCCTGCAGACCACACAAATGGGCCTCTTATCACTCTGGCAGTACAGCTTCAGGTCTTCCCCGTGCTGGTCACACTTCCCATCCACTTTGTTCGGGTTGGGAGCTTTCGGGGCCGAGCCCAAGAAATTCAGGTCGGTCATTCTGTCCACAAGGTTTTGCACTGGGTAGTTCTTGGTGAAGGTCCTCTTGGTAAAAACCTGGAGATGGTAGAACGTCATAATGTACTATTATTATTATTATTATTACGTTGTAGCATGTAACAGTCCTCCTTACTGTAACTTTAGCAAGACAGTAGCGATGATGAGATTAGTAAAGTTTTGTCCTATCTGTTACATGCAGGGAAAATTGCCAAAACTTGTCACGAAGAGCACGCGTAGGAAGCAAACAAAGTGTGTTTGATAGCTAAGCGCAATTTGTAAAGAAGGCATTTCGGTTCAACGAGATGGATACATCATACACAGTGGAAAAGAAAACGCTGTTGCCATGTCGGGGTGCTGAAACTGACCGTTCTGCACTCTGGACACTGGTACCCGTAGTCGTCGCCATTTTCATCCCAGTGCATACAAATACAGAACCGACAGAAATTATGTCCACATTTGAGAATAACCGGGTCGTTGAATAAGTCCAGGCAGATAGCACATGTGAGCTCCTTTCTCAGGTCGTCTCCAGCTGCTTTCGCCGTCGCCATGTTTACACCTGAGCACAGCAGCGCAGCCTGCCCGGAAGTGAAGCCCGGTGCGCACAGGAAATAGGGAAGAGTTTGACGCACAGAAACGGAATAAAACTTTTTTGGTAAAAATCATCTTTTTTTTTTTTTTGTCACTGAAACTTATTTTTAAAAAAAATCGGATTTATTATAAAACTCGTTTCATTTTCTCACATTAAAAACGTGAGATTCACAGATTCTCTGACCAGCTGGCAGTTTGGATTGACCCTTGATGCTTTCATTTAGTGTAGGCCAACATACCGAAAACGCAACAACAAAACTTGCTGTACCAGTCAGCATCAATATTTATTTTTTAAATACATATACATAAAAACCCATTCATAAAAAGACACAAAGTGGATATCAAGTTTGTTTGTGCTAAAACTACAGAGAGAATTTGCGTGTGATGAATACATTACATTGCATAGTTTGGCATGTGAGGAGTCAGTGTGATTGAAAAAGTGCGTACAATGTTCGAAATGGTGCTATTTCCTAATTTTACAAGGCAAAAAAGTCAGTCATTCGCAAACAGGCAATTTACCACCCCTCACTCATACATAATTAATCAGATACAGTCATTGCATTAGTAACTCTCGCCTTGAATAATATTGGAAACAAATTATGCAATGATGACAAACAACACCAGAAGAAGACACACAAAGACATTGCAATATTGACAATCCACAGGCAGATATTACCATGTAAAACAATTAACTTAGTTGTAGAAATAGAAGTCTTGAATACATTTGCAAATGAATCACATCAATTGTACGCTTGGTGCAAGTCCAACGCTTGGATAAATAGACAGTTGAATTAGGATACAAGTAATTAGCCACTTATTTTCATAATACAATCCTGAGATGATCTGTTTGATAAAACATAACAATTTTATGAATAAATAAAAGACAAATATAGATTAACACATCATAATATAACCAGCTGTAGTATGTAAACAATTTTAGGAGGTACCAGAAATGAGGTTTAAAAGAATTACTATTACATCATTGACGCAACACAAACATGTCAGTAGATTTTGGAACACATTTTCAGTCAAAAGCAAATGACAAAAAGAACAGAGCAAAACATTATTACATAGCTCAAAACACACAATACCAGATGTTTTGACAGTCAGGTTTCACTCTAGTCAGAGTTGCAACAAGAGGGGCACCTGACGTTAAACAAAGTCAAAATGAAAAACACATCAACATACAGGAGGATTTATTGTAGCGTCCACGTGGTAAAAAAAAAATCAAAGGAAACATTGTGATGTGTGATCAATTCGAAATATTTTCAAACTGTCTAAAATGTGCATTCTGTGCATCGAGCTGCTTTAAAAACTGCTGTGGCCGTTGTGATATTTGACATGTGAGAGCCACTTGTTTCGGTTGCTGGGTGCCTGGAAGCACAACCCAGGAAGTAAAACAGGAAATACCACAAAGACGGTTAAGTGAAGTTTTATCAATGTCCGACAGAGGTGCTGTTTTTATGTAACCATTGTAAATACAGTAAGGGAAGTAATTCTGTGTCAATCTCCATATAACAGACATACACATATTCACCAACACATATGAACACGTTTTTGGTGTTACGAAAGTAGTAAAAAACAAGAAATACATTTTTATAAAACCCCCACATGCTGATTTTGTATTTTGAGTCCATTTGTCTATTTGAACATCTCTCAGACCTCCGAGCTATTTTGGCAGTCCTGCATCCTCACAACCAGCATCGGCTCCGTGCTGACCGACCCCTTCACCACCTCTTGGACGCCCTCCCTCCAACCCTCTTTCCCATCTTTTTGTCTCGATCTTAGGACAAGTATAACAATGACAATTATTAGAATGGTAAGCAACATGCCAACTAAAGCTCCCACAACAGTCACGATCCCCTCCTCTCCCTCATGTGCATTCAATTCGCTTGTTTTATGTCCATCCTCAAGCAATTTGTTGGACCCCACTCCTCGCCTCTTGGTACGATCCAAAGCAATGTGCATAATATTGGTACCGCGGTTGTTTTCAGCGCTTATATCTTCAGCCACATCCGGGATCTGGTCGCCTACCGACCTTTTGGAACGTTGCCTGAGGACGCGGGATGATAAGGCTAGTCCAACATCAGCGGAGGCAAAAGAGTGGTACTCGATACTGCGCTTTCCTATACCTCTGTTGGAATTTTCCCTCGACCGGACTGTATAGATGGTGTGGATGAACCACTCACGACCTGCAGCAACCTGAAAAAAATTGTAAAAAGTTAAAATCTTGTTAAAAAGAAAATGATCACTAACAATATATTTTTTGGAAAGTTATACACCCCACACCGCGGCCATTGCACTCTCCACTGAACAGGACTCCACACATCACCCGCATGAACACCTCACCCCTCTGCCCTCAGGACAGAGGTACAGCAGGCCCAGTTGACTGTACCCATCCTTTTTTGTATGTTCATTGTTGTTTTGTCTGTCCTACACTCAAACATGCACTGTGTACGTAAAGAAGATTTTTTCTTCTTTACGTACCCTATGTCATCTTTGATTTGTGCAGTAAGGAACAGAAGCGGTAAAACACTGGGAAGCCTTTGTAAAATCCAAACACCTGACTGAACCCCTGTCCTGCCACAGTTGTTCAGTGCGAAGACGAGCAGACGGGAATAGAGGGGTTGGGGACTGAAGAGGGATTGAGCTATCAAAGGGACTGTCCCTACTATTTGCATTTGGCATATCCTTCAACCAGTGGCTCCTTGCAACTTGTCAGAAGGATTGAGCGACCACAGTGCATGTCCACAGCTTTAGCCCGGATTACCTCCCTGGAGTCTAGAGTTAGCCTACTGTGCATATTTTGGGGAAACTGGAGTGCCTGAAGGAAGCCCACCCAGACAGAGAGAGACTATTACTCCCTTAATAATAAAGCGTCTTTGAGTGTCTAGAAAAGATTATTTTCTGACATACCCTACAACATATATAAAGTGGCTTTTAACCATTTACAGTTTATGGAGTACTCCAGATATTTATTTAAATAAAAAGCTGCATATATAATGATAAAACTGTATTCAACTACAACTACTGAAAATGCCTTCTTTCCTTACCTGGAACATGGCAGTAGAGTCCACTCTGAATCCATCAGATCCGGATTGTCTGACCAGAGGCAGAGCTGAAGGGTCATCCAATGCCAGGACCGCATTAAACGGGACATCCCCAAACACTCTTGCCTGTGTTTCGGGTTGAGCTTTGTCCTACAGAGATAGAAGATTTTTTTTTTTTTATTTGTATAGTAGCAATTTTATAGATTACTTTTTCTTTTCTGTGGTCTTACCAAAATCTTAAACCTGTAGAGCAGTGATGGAGAGTCAGCCAGGCAGCCAAACTCAAACTTAGTAGGATTGTATTTTGGCACGTATCCATCTGCTCCAGTACAGAGGAAGACCTTCTCGATGCTACAGAAGAAAGAGTCGCCTAGGTTTTGCACAGGGTCCACCATCACACGGCCATAGATGGTATCCCCTGTGATAAAATAAAAATGAGTAATACATAATGGAAAGAGAGATAGATGTTCTGCTGGAGCCAGTGGCATCCGTGAACCAAGGGTGAATAAAGGGAAGTGTAATGTCAGAAATATATTTCTAACATGTACTAGTCATTGTTTAGCAGCTGAAAGGGATATCGGTGCTATGACCTGAATAGTCACCTCAGGTCATGTCACAGATAAGGGCTAGGCCTTGAGATAGGACGTATACAGAGATACAACAAATGTGTTGGCACCAGGGTATCATCTCTTGTCAATCTGATGTGTACAAATTACTGTATAAATATGCCACTAAGTGTGTTAGAGGCCAGAACACTCTGTGAGCCCACTGTTATGCTGTCTGTGTTCTCCCTGTGTTTAAGACAATGAATGACCACTTGATTCAGACTTCAACTCTCTTTGACATCCCATTACAGAAGGTTCTGGAGTGGCCATCTCTGTCTCCTGACCTCACTATCATTGAACCATGTGGGAAGAGCTCAAATGCGCTGTTTATGCAAGACGGCCCGGATTTTTACAGGAACTGGAAGCTTTTGGCCAAGAAGAATGGGCCGCTTTACCATGTTATGATGATTTGAAATGTTCCACACATTTTTGTTTTCACAATAAATGGCTTCATAACATCACTGACCATGAGTGAAATGTGTTTCCATTCATATTCTTTGAAAAAAACACATCAAAAAGTCCACCAGGGTGTGTAAACTTATTGGCACAACTGTTTATGTGCTGCAATCTAATCCCAGGGCATCACTCTATAACTGAAATGATAATAGATTTGGTCTGCTTGACTCACCTTCTGAAAAGGCCACATCACTCTCTTGGCCAAAGCCCATGGATCCATCTGACAGCCACAAATTCTTCTTTGACAACAAAAAGATCTGAGTGTTTAGACTGAACTCCACGGCCACTGGGTCACTCACCTGCGGACATAGAAATTATTCAGGGCTGTTTTTTGATATTTGCCACTTTAAAGATTTCGTGTGGTAGCTAGCTATAAAACACAAAGTAAATTGTAAAATAACAGCAAACATCTTACTTGCTGGAAGCGGATATCTAGATCAAAAGTCACTGGTTCTCTCGGACTACACACGGGCGGGATTGTGTACTCCATATTCTGGGCGGTGGTACATGGGATGAGCCGCACTGTGTAGGTGCCAGAGTAGTCTCTTACCTATGCGGAGAATAAATAATAAATACAACTATGTAAGTGTGACTAGATGCACATTTTAAACACATTCAGGAGCATTAATTAACATTTGAGAGAAGCCTCAAATATGAACTTCTGAACTCTTACAAGAACCACATGCTTTTCAAAACATTTTCAGTTCGTAGAGTTCTACATGACCAAATTCCATACCAAATAAGTAACTCACTGCAAAATCCGATGTGAAAGTCCACTGCTGCACTGGCTGGTTGTATGTGGGCTCACTGTGCACCAAAGTTAGGTTGAAGGTGAGGCCAGGGTGGTCCACACTCATCACCATGGAAGAGGCTTTATTGGCTGAGTATAACATAGTAACATGTGAACAACGGTGCACCAAGTAGATAAATACTACACACCCTTTCCTGCACACACCTGCTCTTTGTACTACTCCAGCAGAATGCGACTCTACGAACAGCCCCCTGAAGCGACCCTTGGTCCTGAAGTTCACCACCAGACGTCCCTGCTCATTGATCCTCATGCTGGTGGGGTACAGGGCGCCTGGGACAGACGGACACATTTATTACAAGTCTAGTCTGTGAGTTTCTATGCTTTCACTTTAAGTCACTTCCAGAATGTATGGTACTACATTGCAAAGTACTACATTACAAACCCCTGTTCTGGGTACAGTTAACTGACACAATGATGATGATGATGATGATAGAGTCTAAATAAGGGTCTTCCGAACAAAGACTTCAGTTCTGGTTATGATGCCCTATTCTCAAAGTCCAAGTCCAAACTTAAGTACTGAATCCCAGTCCGTGTCTCACCCTGGAGCTCTGCTTGAGGGGGGCTGCCGATGCCGTCCCGCCACAGAATGGCCGTGTCATACACAAAGGTAAGGCGCAGCTCGGACTGCAGGTCAAAGTGCTGCCAGCCCCCGGCGCCCACAGGAGAGTGGAACACATAGGACACATACAGAGGGACGCGCAGAGTCACGTAGGACTGGACCAGGTTCAGCACCTGTCAATGCAGACACAACACGAGCATAAAGTGACAATAACAATCCATCTGTAACAAAACGTGGAACAAGCATGGTAAGGGTTGTCTTAAAAGGTTTGCTCTGTCAATGTAGGTAGATGTGATATAAAAGACTGTGAGATCTCGAGCGGATCAATGCCGTGCCTCCACAAGGTGCATAACCTCCCACTCAGAGTTATCAAAAAGCAGCATAAGAGTTACTTTAAAACCAATGTGTTTTGTTTATTCTTTTTATTGAACATTTTTAACTTTTCTTTTAACACACAAGAAAATTAACAAGATAAAATAAAAACTTAAATAGGAAAAGGGAGGTGGGGAGGGGGTAGGCAACACACAACATCGTTGCTCTTCATATTTGTTTAAATTTGTCCCAGTGCTCCAGAAACGGATCCCATTAAAAAAAAATGTTTTTCAATTGGACATGTTTCTATACGTCATGTAGCAAGTTGGAGTTTTTTTTTATTCACATTTAATAGGATCAGTCTTAGTACTGAGAAAAATGTAATAACAGTTTTCGGCTTGTTAGTAAGAATAGCAGTTACAAAAGTGCACGCACAGGGTCAGGGTGTAACTGTGTTCCACAAACATCTGACATGAATTTGAAAAGTTGAGTCCAGTAAACGTTATGTTAGGACAGTTCCAAAAAGTGTGAGCTAGTGAAGCCTGTTCCTGGCCGCACCGATCACAAGCTGCGTTCACCGCATGGAACATTTTGGAAAGCCGTACTTTGGAAAGATGTAGCCTGTGGAGAACTTTGAATTGGAGCAGTCCCGTCTTGAGCTTTAGTCCATTGAGATGCAGTGATGTTTATTCCAATGCCCTGTTGCAAAGCTTCTTTTAGGTGAGCAAGTCAAGGCATGTATTCCATATCTGACAGTTCATTACATATTTTGGAAATTGACACTTTTTTCAACAGATTTTTTAAAAGTATAGTATTCATGTCTGAGCTGGGAGGCTGACGAGGAAAAGATGTGAACATTGATTTAACAAAGCTACGGATCTGTAGATATTTAAAACAAATCTGCATTAGCAATTTTATATTTCTGACACAACTGACCAAAAGACGCAAACACATTTTCATTACACAAATCCTGTATCGAATGTATTCCTTTGACTTTCCACTGAGAAAAAGCAACTTCACGAAGTGCTGGGTTGAACTCACGGTTAAGTGTAATTGGGGTTAATACTGAAATATCTTGCCATTTAAAATGTTTTCTAATGTAATGTTCTGTAATGTTTTCTAATGTATTCATTATTGCAAGAGTTTTTTTTAAAGTAAAAGAATATTGATTATGGTGAGATCAGCTGTTTCATATAAGTTGGATGTTAAAATCTATCAGCCAAGTCATTTATTTAAAGCTGAATATATATTTGATCTGTAGCATTTGTAATGTGTACATACATCTAAAATGCATCATTTAGGTCTCCATGCACTATCAAAGACCAGCCACTAGATGTCCCTGCTCACCCATAACTTTGAACTTACGTTTGTCGAACGTTTGGCTGAGAAAAACAGTGATCACAGGTTATTTAATTTCTTTCTAAATGGCATTGAAATAATTTCCAGGCGTGAGATTAACAGATAATCTTCTGGCGGACAGCATGAAACGATTTCAAAGACAAATTACTACTTGTGAAGTTCTGCATTCTTTGTGTGTCTGTCTTTAATAGAGCTTCAAGCGTGTAATAGTAAATAAATAAGTCTACAGCTTCAGAGAATAGCTCAGCCTACTCAAGGATAATTGCTGCTCATATACAATGGGATCTGCACGGATTTTGTGTGCGTCTTCCTACAAAACTTTCACACAAAAAAATCTTAACGAATAGTCAGTCTCCTGAGGAAATTAGGCCCTATGTCAAAAATCCCAAAATATCCCTTTAATAACATGGACTAAGGAATGGGGATGATGGGCAACAAGTGTAACAGCAAGTGCAAGAGTTTGCTGCTATGACTAAGACTGAGTAACTATTTCTCCAGTTCATTCTGTCTGCGTGAGGTCCCATACACGCTGATCTGCATGCACACTCATAATTCAACAGTGTTTTTCAGCAATGAGCTGCGCAATGATCAAAGCCCGGGTGCACAAAAGAGCAGCAGGACATGAGCAGGGGAGTGAGGCTCAGTCTTCGCCATGAAAACACAGCTCTAACAAAAACAATTGCACCAGCCTGCACAGTGATGCAACGGCAGATACGACTGCTGCAGGGAAGTGAGGACCTAATTGACAACCAGTGTCAAACAGTGGCACTAATGGCACATTGTTATGGAATATAATCGTAATTGTGTTGGAGGCATTGACAATGTACTATGTAATAATACAAATATTCTCATCATGTAGTGCATCATTTTGGTCGTAAGTTCAATATTTCTGTATGAAAAATCACTGTAGGCTATCTATGAAAAGGTTTGAGTGTATTCATTGATATAAATTTTAATCTCAGGCATAAGTTTGTGAACTTAGGGGAGTGTAATGTAAATACATATTATTACATCAAATCAAAAATATTTCTGCTTTATATTATATGTACTATTAATCTCTTTATTAATTTTTTTTTAGGATGGCGGTCCTAAATTGTCCCCTTAGTATTTTGGGGCTCAAGTTTAACCTCTTAACTACGTTGTTATATTTTCGTCACGTTTCTGTGGCTTTTTTTAATTGATTTTTTGTCATGTTATTGTCACTTTACTGATGCATTTCCATCCTTGTTTTCATCACTATTTTGATGCTTTTTTTTAAGCTTTTAGGTTTTGAGTAATAACAAACCGGAGAAAATGCGCTCGGTTCAGGTGAGGGTTAAGACGTTAAAAACCTCTGTACAGTGTAATCACTATGTATTTATATGTAAATGTTTTAGTTCAGACAAGTGGGTGAAATGTCTCTCTTGCAGATCTGTTTTCATACTTTCAATTCATTGCAATGACAGATGTTAATTATGAAAACACATAATCAAAAGTAATTTAAATTTCCCTGCCCTCTCCTCGTTGAAGTTGGGCATTAAAAGGACTGACAAACAGAAGGTGGCTGTTTAAACTTGGACACCAAAGATCTCAACCTGTGACATGTCGAGAGACCTGCCAGGTTGGCTGGTTAACACACGCGCACCATGAATGAGGTTGAAATGGAGGTAAACAGATATGGAGCCGCTCTGTCTGTGCGCCCTTTTCAATCACTGCAAACAGACTGAACATACACACAGAGCACACAGAGGAGCACGGGAGACACAGGTAAACCGTCACAAGCATCTGTCCAATGTGCCTATTAGTTGTGGTCATAATAATGGAATAGAATGAATCATACTTTAATTGAAATTCCAATCTCAAATTTTGTAATCCTCAATTATTGGCATGGGACATTATAATCGCCAAGTCAACCAGACAATATAGAGACAGTAACCCACAATGACAGATTTGTGTGTGTTAAATGATGCTGGAGTGGAAATTAATCAATGTTTTGTTCTGTGACTTGAGTTGAGATTTAAAAGGTTTATTTGTCGGTGATGTGAGCAAATAAAAACATATAATAAACTGAGATTGCCCAGCTTTATCTGCATAACCATTTCAGGATTTCATGGAGCTGCTGTAGATGTCTAGTCCAGTGGCTGCCAACCTTTATTCTCTCACATACTATTTGGATACACATACTATACAGTTTTTACTCTCCGCCAGCTCAAGAATGCTGCTTTTAATTTAGAAAATCAACTACAACTTCTATTCATTAGAAAAATGAGGAAGTGTGTGTAGTGCTAAAAAAATACTCTCAAACTCACATATTTTACTGCATTAAAATAACATTCGCTTGAAAATAATTTTCAAATACTTTTAATTTTCACCTTGGTGTGGATGCCCCCAGCAAACCTTTTGCGCCCCATTAATGGGCCTTGTTCCCCTCATAGGGGGAAACTGCCAAACTCGCACTAATCTAATGCAAATTTGTCCCCCTTCTAAAACTTCTGGTTTGGCCACAGGTGCCTGCTATATTGGGCCCAGAACAGCTGACCGGATGAGAACATGTCTGTTATTTCACTCGTCAGTCAAAGGAACATAATACAGTCCATAGAAAAGCGTGACAAGCTCACTGACCTGTCCATCCGTGCCTATAGTGCCCCCGCAGTCGGTGAGCAGCTCGGACATGTGGTAGTAGGTGCTGAACTCCCACAAACATGCCTCAAGGTTCAGGTTCTTGTAGAAACGCAGGGTGCCGTTTCCCCGCAGTTTTCCGCTGTACTGGTAGGGGGCAGCGTCTCCCATGCTCTCCGGGCTGCGGGTCAGTGCCGTGATGAAGCTGTGGCCCGTAGTGACTTCATTGTGGTCCAGGAGGTTTGAGCAGCGGTGGTTCCCAACACGAGTCCCGTCGGGGGAGAGGGTCAGCTCAAAGTTCATGAGGGGACGAGTGGAGATGACTGGGAGCATTCCTGTGAAGGGACACAAAGACATTAGCTGGACTCATTATTCAAAAAAGTAATGGAGTGAAGTTTCTCAAGTCTGCATGAGAGTAGGTTTCAAGGCTGAGGTTCAGTTAAAATTTATTGCAATATAGTATAACTACGAAACCTGTATCTTTAGACAACTTGAAACAAATAAAATCCAGTAAAAGTAATTCTCAAATATTGATAAATATAAACATCTTGTCCCGCATGTATTTAAAAGATGTGTCCATTCCAGTGCTATTGGTTTTGAGCCCAAAGCAATAGTTTGTAATGGGTCCATAGCATTGCATTGAGTAATTATTAGAAAAAGCCAAATCATGTATTTCAACAAACAAATCTTTGAAATTTTGAGTGAAAATGAAAGTGGCGCACATACACAATGTCGGGTAAAACTCGAACGATAGCGAGTGAGACGGAAACCAAGAGGAGACGAGACAGCAGCAGACATTAAAAATCAAGAAGTGAATGTTGAGCAGCACAGAGCTGGAGGCTTTTACAGCAGGTTTCCATACAACACTGTGCCATATATATTCTGCCTGACTCTCGCTGCTCGGGATCCCCCCAATCCTCAATATTACACATACATCCAGAGGTAGTGTGGAGCAGAGGTGGTGATGATTTACAGTTGAAGAGTGGGGAGAGACATTGTGCAAATTGTCAGCGCCGGATTCGATTGCGCAATGATGAGCTCAGTGCATCGCTGCTTTATGCTAAAACAATAAACAGCATGCTATATCATAAGTTACTCAACACTTAAGTAATTCCCAAAATATGGTATACTTTGAATTAAGTTTTGTTCAAATCCAGGCTGGAAACTGAACTGAAAGTGTTCTGATTATAATGACATTTGCTTGACTCGAAATCTCTTCATGTATCCTGCTTTTTCTTAACATATCCTGCTTGCAAACTAACTTCTCTTGCCTAATTCAGTGTTATTGTTTGATAATGATCCTTTAATTGTTGTTCGTAAAATGTAAACACTGCAGATGTAAAAATACTTGTACGATATGTCGTCCACCCATCGTTTCTGTAATATAAACCTGAAATAACATTACATGCTGGCCTTTGGTTGCATTATGGGTGACACCACGGCCCCACAGACACTCCATCAGTCCTGTCATGTGCAGGTCCACTCACCGTCGATGTGCGGCATGGTGACGGTGACTTTGATGAGGTTGAGGTGCTGGGGGTCGTTTGTACCGGTGTAGCGCAGTTTGGCTGAGAACGGCTCGGCTCCCACTGTCCCCATTTTACGCGGCTGACACATGCCTTTGAATGAAAGGGGAGAGAGACGACGTGTCAGTGAGAGGACATCGTGTATAATCCACTGGACAAGAGAAAAGCTATCAAAACCTGCCAACAATATGAAGCGCGGGGAAAAAGTTTAAAAGGGGTTATCTCAAGGTGCTGTAAGTTTTCTTTGAGCCGTAATTATTTCAGAAAGAAAACTGGAATCAAAGATAAAAACGATGTGAGCCTTGTTTAGGTAAAAGGAATGCTGTACAATTTTGATGCAGTGGGTTAGTGACCTTTAAATTCTAAAATACTCCTTAATGCTCCGGGAATTGTTTAAAATGTACACAGTGAATGGAAACGTGCACATCGCTGTTTTGCCTTTTCTGCAAACTGCATTTGTGGTTTCTGTGCCCCACATTGTTTTACTGGATACTTTTGAACGTCTTTACTGTGTTTTTGTGGGGATCGGTGGATTTTTTTTTACTGCAAAGAGTCTGATGAATGGTCTGGAAGAAAGCAGCTTTTTAAAAGTAAACAGCTATCTCATGAGCTAAACCTATTTGAGACCTACACATTTCTTCTTCTGAGACACTGAAGAGGCACCAAGAGCCCCCCACATCTGCAGCACAATGGATGCAGCACAAGAGGAGCTACAGGAAACAAAAACAGGACAAACAAGGAGGTATCCGGGTGAGACTCACAGCTAAGCCACACATGCCTTCTATTGTTCTGGCTAATGGACGTTCACTGGAGAATAAAACAGATTAACTGCTAAGCTCTTTCCAGAAGATGGTGAAAGACTGTTGTGGCGCGGAGGGAGCTGTGCAGAAGGAAGAGGAAGGAGGAGGTGGAACTGACCACGCTCTGAAACAGAGACAAACCCAGGAGGCACCGTTTCAGAGGAGACTGAAGGCACCCAGGTTTCCTCCGGATGCTACGGTTTCCTCTACCTCCAAAAACATGCTGGTCAGGTTCACCGACAGTGGTGGTGTGCTCAGTCGCAGCGACTCAGGACCAACACCTGAACACTATTTCGTTGTACGCTTGTACAATGACAAATAAAGGACCTACTTACTTACTAATAATAAGGTACACAGAAGATCAGTGTTTCTACAATTGACGGATGTAGGCTACTCCTCTGTAGTTCTAGTTTATTTTTTGATACATTTCTAGGCAATTTTTTATTGCTTTAGTCCTAGTTTAGACCCAATGTTGTCTTGTAATAAACACAATGTTGTTCTTTTGGTAGTTCTTAGGTGGTTCTTGGTGTGAAAAGTTGGCGAACCGCTGCAGTAGACCAAAGAGCTAAACATCATTAATCATTGTAACTCCCTAATGTTTTGCTGTGTTTACACATAAACACGATGCGTTACGAATGGCATATTTCCGTCATTCGTGACGTTCGTGACGTGACTTAACGCATCTCAATGGGATTCTTAACAGAACGCATCAGCTCGTGACATTCGTGACGTTCGTGGAGAAAGTTTTTGTCTGTCAAAAAATCTCCCACGAACGTCACGAATCACCCTCTGTTCGTGGAGTTCGCAGCGGAGCGTGTCCTTTCGTGAGGAGTAGTGGCGCTTCGTAATTCAGCGTGAGAGCATTCGTAGAGCAGAATCACCGTTTTCATGCTCAAAATGGATAGAAACCCACGCTACGCCGAAAAGTAAGTGTTCGTACCTGCAGTAGCTATGCCAAGGAAAAGTGTCACAAAGTGCTGGTGGCCTGACAGCGGCAGAACAAAGTTTTGAAACGGTATTTGGGAACTGTATTTTCTTAATATTGACAACATGGACATACCTGAGGCTAGAACAGAAAGCAGCGCCACACGGGACCAGAGGAGCGAGGAGGAGCACACGAGAATGGGAGCGCTTGTACACACAGAGCCGGTGACTGTGCGGCTGTCGGTCTGGTCCACATTCGCCCAATTCTTGACAGATTTCTGACAGAACAGCCCGTGGCACCGCGGGACACCACGCAGCAGCGCGGGACACATATTCATGACCGTGCGTAATAATTCGTGTCATTAATCGTAACGCGTAGTAACAGGTCGCAACAGTTAGTGGCGGCGCGTGAAACCTCTAACCCGAAGCATCAAATTCCACTCACATTCGTGATTCGTGGCATCCGTAACGCATCGTGCTTATGTGTAAACGCAGCATTAGTAGGCACTAGCATTACTTCTGCATCCTCACCTTCCTCATGGCTCACTGTGACAATAGGACTGCTAAGCTCCAGGCCCTCGTTCCCATTAGAATTGACAGCGCGGGCCGCACACTGCACCCTGGAGCCGGCCTGGAAGTAGATGGAGTCCAGGGTGATGATTTTGGACGAGGTGAAGAAAGTGTCGAAGTCCACCTCTCTCATGGGGCTGGTGACGCCGTCCAACCCGGTGGGGGCGCTCACGAGCCAGCGGTAGCGGGTGAGCGTGTTGTTGATGTGCTCGCTGACACAGATGGACCCCGTCTTGTCATAGTCCGAGTATTTAGCGTCACAGGCCTAAAGGGGGACAAACAGGGGACGGACAGACAGGGGAATAGAGAGAGTTAGTGGAGAAGAAAGAAAGTAACATTCACAAAACTAAAGATAGTAAAGCATAGCTACTATATACTGTATTATTATGAAGACTTTGTGTTCATTCTCTTTAAAAAAAAAATCATGAAGCAGTTTCATTAAAGGTTTATCTGAAAGACTGATACGGACATGGAGCTGATACATATCTCAATAATTTTCAACATAATGTGCAGCTCTGCCACATAATATGAAAGAAACTGGGCAGATCAAAGCGTGCATGAATTTAACAGAACTGGTGTGTTGCATTCATAAACACAGTGCCTTACCATTTGACTCTAGGGATGGGTTCAGTTTAATTTTTAATAAGGCCTTTGTATTCCTCCATGTTTTTGGCTGAATCGGTAACATGAGAGGTGTTGTGTGTTTTGAACCTGTTGGCTGCGTGCGTTCGAGTGCACCTCTCCACTCCTCAGTTTTAACTAGACTACTTCATTTTGTCTCCATTGGAAGCCTCCTACGCAGCTGACCAAAACACAGGCCCACTGCGCTGGCTGGCAGGGCCCACAGCTGTTACCTGAGTGGCGGAGGACTTAACTCAGCATGGAAATCCATTTAAGTATTGAACTTAGCCTTTAGCAGCTCTCGTGGGTGTAAGCGCATGACAACTGTGGCCTAATAAAGAGAGTCTTTAAGGACAGAGACTTCCTGAAGGACAAGCTCACTCCTGAAAGCAGGTTCACGCGTCTGTTACACTGCACTTCTCGCAGGAAATTGGCTTTAAAAATTAGGAGGTCAAAATATCATGAAGTCACTGTTTTAAATGTTGATTATCTGTGTGTTACAATCTTTATGATATCTGCATTTGGAAAAATCTTAAGTGTTAATGTTTTAATTGTAGATTTGCATTAAAACAACAGAAAGATTGCCATTTTACAATTTCATGCAGGAAGAAAATAAATGCATCCTTTAACCCTTATCTTATCTGGAGTCACTAGAGTGAATCTCTTGCTGTGCGCAGTGATTTGCCATTGATTGCAACTACAGCAAATTGTGTATGCCTGAGGCCCTTCCTGACTTAATCCTGTCCAAATATTGCATTTTGGGTCTGGATTTTCAGCTTAATTTTGTGTTTCAGAGAAAAGCATCTCGCAACAATCCAGCTTGCAGCGCAAGGTTATCTGTGGCATAAACAGCAATAAAAAAAAAGAGCAAGAAAATTGTGGTAGAAGTTGACTGATGACAAATGGTATCTTTTCGATTTCTACAACTTGATGGTATTAACGGGGAACATTTCTTTGGATTTTAAATTGTCTCAAATTCAGGACCGGTAAGACGTTACAAGTTGCTGCAAATGTCAACTTTATAATTTTCAATCCAAAAGCTGTGCCTCTGCCCCCCTAAACTCTCTGGCACCGCGGCACTAGCCTTTTTGAGATATTTTAGAGTGTGGACACATTTGGTGGACTGCCAAACCTGAAGCCTCCACAGCAGCAACAGCAGCAGACAGACCACCGACCAGGCAATAAAACGGCAGGTAGTGACAGCCGCGAGAGGACATGAAGTTTACCAGATGCAAATAGTGGATCAAAGTGAGTTTGAGAAAGTCTGACTCCTGATAGGGCTGTACAATATGAGAGGTGCAATAGCTGTCAGGTATTGCAAAGTACTAGCCTGCGAAAACTGTGTGGGTGGATTAAAATTGCAGGGGCAGCGTGGGTAAAGGTAATACATTTAATTATGTGGGCAAAAAGTATATTTGGCAATTGCTGAACTAAACTGGACACAAATCGGCTGAAAGAGGAGTACTTTCAGTTAATCACAAGTGATTGTAACCGTATGATTTCCAATAGATTTTGACAGTGTACATTGTAAGTCATCATTTAGTTTCTTGTGTCATTATGGCATTTGCTATTATTTTATATATAGAGCAACAGCAGTCTAACTTAGTGGTTCTCAAACTTTTTACACCAAGTACTACCTCATGAAATATGTTGGAGGACTACTTGTCTAACTCATAGTGACACAGATGAATGGTTATCTAAATGTGAGTGGGCAGAGTGAGCGTAAGGCTGTAGCCATAGCCGTAGAAATAGTTGTAGTAGCAATGCCAGTAGCAATGCATGTTCATTTACAGAGCACATTTTACACAAAGGTCAGCTCAATACAAGAAGGCAGATAAAATCAATCCATAAAACAAAAACATAATCATTTATTAATTACAATGAACGTGAGGAGTGCAAATAAAATACTTTCAGCCGTCGTATGCACTGCGATCAAGCCTCACCCTGTTTAGTCCTGACTCTGGGTCCCAGCAGGCTCCTATGGCTATAACATGTCTGAGATGTGCTTTAGACTTGTACACAAGCAGAGCTGTTTGAAATAATAATCTCTATGCGAATATCAGAAACTGTAATTTGGTGTAGTTACTAATAAAATTGACAGAATATTGAGTCGTAGTGGTCGTTAGTCGTAGTAGCAGTAGATGTAGTAGTAGATGTAGCAGTAGAGGCAGTTTAAAGAGGTGAGTAGTAGCTACAGTAAGTGAAGCCAGTGTGATGTTGTTGTAACCCTTGTAGCAGTGCTAGAAGAAGCTGTAGATGTAGATAGTAGTACTAATACTGCAGTAATAAAACCATTGGTTATATATATTTGTACTCACGGTGACGCAGAGGACAGGGTACCCGGCTGGTGGGCGGAGCTTGTCCTGTGTCCGGTCGATGTCGTCATAGTGAAGCAGCGACACGACGTGAGGCAGAGACGGAAACGTGACGTCTGCCATGCTGTTGGTCTCCTCAATGTACACGATCGCTTTCGTCACCTGTGGGAGGGCAACTCATACTGTATAGGAACTTCAGCTCAACATGACACAAGAATGAATAAATAAAATAAAGATACTGAATACTGCAAACCTCAAGAAAGAGCAGACAGTAACACCAGGAAACATTTGGTCCAAGTTTAAAATGATTCTTCCTGAATTGCAGTACTTGATTAATGTTTTCAATGAGAACACAAATAGTAGTTGCAGGAGGAGAGCTAACAGTAAAACCAAAGACGTGGTCGTAGTGTCAGCAGTAGAACTAGTCGCAGTTGTCTTCAGAAATGTCTTGCCCAAATTTGTTCCTTCCAATCTTCACTACCCTCAACTTTTCAAGACAGTCTCTTATAATCCTATTTCAATGTCTTTAATCTTCTTTGAGAAGCACCATAAAATCATTATGCGTTTTGAAATCAAAGCCGCCCTCTATTATAATCATACACTTAAGGACAACTAGGCACAATTGTATGAAAAACTCTTAAATGAGACAAATGAGGATTCATGTTATTTTTTTAGCGGATTTGGCCTATCTATGAAAAAAGATGGCCAATGGAACAAGCATTAATCTACTTACATAGTTTAGTTTAGTTTAGTTGTTTATTTGAGCAGCAAACACTCTGCTCAAAAGGAGTGGGACTTAAATAAGAAAAATAACAATTGAAATTAGACAATTAATCCAAATTACGACAAAAACTGCTTGTTTAATTGACAATACATTCATCTGAATCTACTCACATTCTTTTAAATCAAGCAATTTCATTTAGATGATTGACTTTTTCCCAAACAGTGTTGTTAGTCCACAGTAACTTGTGCAAAGCTTAGTTTTTATTAAACGTCTTCAGTAATGTTTAATAACACACGTCACCTTAAGACTACGTTAAATGAATAATACTGTCATAGCCTGTGTGTGTCTCCCTTTTATTCCCCACATTTCATTTCTTTGTGTCTGTTCTCATTCTTACAGCTTTTCTTTGCTAATCTATTATTTAAGGCCAATGTTTTCATCCCTCTTTTGGCTGCCGTAAAGTGCTGCCGATGTCTGGTCCAGGACACTCTTGTAAACCTGATCCCGGCTCTCGGAGGAGCTGACCTCCATAAATATGGGTCGATAAAAAACATTAAAAAAAACTTTCTTATCACTTTACAGCGGCGTTGGCAGGTATACTTTTCAACTATTACAGAACACTCACTGGAAACTGAAGCGGGAGATTTTCAGATGGCGAGGTATAGTTTGCTAGTGAGCTGGTTTGACAACGTTAAGAATATTATAATAAGATAAATGAAAGCCTTGCTCTGTATCTACTCATATGTTCATCTGACCTGAGTTTCAGCCACCATGTTGTCGTCCGGCTTCAGGTGCAGCGTGAAGGCCTCCCTCATCTCCCTCACTCCGTCGAACAGCACCTCCACCTCCACCACATGCTGCTTCTCGCCCCGCTTGAACTCCACGTCTGAAAAGGCACAAGACCTGTTTTAAATGTAAATCCAACCAACACAACGCCGCCTCGCGAGTCTCATTTGAATTTGTGATAAGTCAGATGAGTTTTTCGAGTCATCTCCCTCGAAATGAACAGCGGGGCTTTGATAAAAAATGTAAAGCCGCAGAAGTTATCAGAGTTTGTGTTTCATTGGTCCAGCTCAATACACAGTTAGCTAAAAGGTTTCATCGGTCTCTCTTTGCAAACTGCCAAAGGTGCTCTATCTCCATTATATTCCTTTGCATTAGAAATATGCTTTGGGGAGAGAAAATATCAAGCAAAATGAGATATTCAACGCTGTGTGGTGTGAAAGGAGGGTAGGCACATAAAATTTGAATATATTCTTATAAATATTTCAAGCCATTATTAAGCAAAGAAAGGTGCTCAAAGTTTGACCGAGACGAGGATGATTTTACCCTGCTGACAAAGCTTTGACAAAAGTTGAAATTCAATTAAAATGTGCATGGGGCTCTGATGTACTATTGAGAAAATTACCTTTGGGGATGGAATTGGCAATCAGTGTTCTGTTCCCAAATATGATCTTCCTGACTTCACTGACTTTCATTAGATATAAAACTATAGGGTGAGCGCAGATGCACAGGAGATGCGCCGAAACTGCAGGAGAGATTTATTTGCGCAGTAAGCAATGAATCCTGCGGAGCTCCAGACCACAGGTGCTCTTCTTTACAAAGTCCAAACATTTATTATTTACATGGTTTTTATCCTACATTTATTCTAAGATGCCAACTGTGAACGAAGAGGCAAGCATTATGATAAAGCATTGGCCTAGAATAGAGCATACTCTCTTTGAAGTAGTATAATTAAAACTCTTCTTAAAATGATTCAATCCTTCCTCACCTTGGTATGTTCACATTTGCTCTCTGCTGATTGAAATATCTGTTTAATGCAGTAGCATTTGGTACGTAAACTGGTTTGCACTTCGTTAACAGCACCGAAAAAGCATATTTATAGGAAGGAAACACAATCGGGAACCATGGATAACTTGGAACATTACACCTCACCCATGTTTCACTATTATTACAGCAAAAATACAAACTTGTTTTATACTCACTGAAAGAAATGACTTTTGGGTGGTGTACAACATTTTATTGTATAAAACTGCACAATTCCTATTTTGTAAAATTAGGTCTCAGTGTTTACTAACTTTTGTCATTTAAAATTGTGTACTAATATGTGATTACTCAGAGTTAGACTTTAGGTCAGACACCATGAGTGACATGGTGTCTGCCGCTAAATACAATGTGCTCTTTGTTTCCAGTAAAAACGCTGAGGCCTCATTGCCACAGACTGAGAAGTGAAGAAGGAAGTCTTGGAGATTGTGTGCTAGACAGAACTTCCATACTCCTGCTGGATGTAAGAATATAAGATTGAAATTCAAGTATTCGTTCGTAATAAGTGTGAAAAATCCTGTATATAATTAAAATATGACTTGAATTATATGAATTACTCTCATTCTGAAAAAACAAAACAAAACCTTTTGTCTTTTGTATCTGCTTTAGAGTCATGTTTGTCCCAGTTCCTCTGAGTCATGGTTACTCTCACACAAATATCCAAAAGATCACATACACCTCACTTCATTATTTCATATAACCAAGTGTAAAAACAAATTAATAATTAAAGTAAATGTTAATAGTTATTATTTTCAGTTTGGGTTAGAGCTATATGTTTGATTAATCATTACCATTAAATAAAGTAAAATGGTTGAGGGACTCACATGCAAAAATGGCAGTTATAAAATTCCCGTTCAGGAATAACAGATACAAGAGTAAGACAAAAAATAATATGTTCAAAATCACGTGCGTTTTTGTAGAGTAATGGAACCTATAAAAGCACTGTAAAGAAGCATTGAAAGGTGATGTGTATCTGTGCCTCCCTCACCTTGAGAAACTGGGTGATAGTCCTCTCCGGAGACCGCGGACCCGTCTTTGGTGTGGACTCGAACCACTGACACTTTGGACGTGTCGCCCAGGCGCACCACGGGGATCTGCACCATGGCAACAGAGCCCGCCTCCTTCGGCTCGCTCACACTGAACTTAGACTCAGAGAAACGAATGATGGGCTCTGAAGGTCACACATAACACACGCAATATATTGAAAAGAGTATTGAAACCAATTAAAAGTATACTGTCAGTAAACAGCAGCAAAGAAACCCAAAGTGATTGTACTAATTATATGCAGTGACATGATTCCCATTTTGCATCATAATTCAATGTCTACAAATAGATGACAGTATAAGCCCCATTATTGTGTTCAGTTAATATTTGTTTCATGCATAAACAACAAACAAGAGCAATAAAAAAAAAAAAAAAGGCCAAACCATCATGTAGGATCTCAATATAATTATTATTATATTATTCTTTGTTTTTGTAACCATACTTTAACTATAGCGCAGATTTTAGACATAGCCAACAACCGTTTTATTTACAGGAGCCTTTAGCATGTTTTCATTATATGTTTTTATTTCTAATTACACATTGTTATTATTGTGATTCTTGCGTTTAACCTTTGATTCTAGTGTAAAGCACATTGAGTTGATTTTTGTATGAAAAGCTTGTCCTTGCCTTGAGCAGAATGAAGCTTGTTTTGTATATGGGCTAATCTGCTAAAATGTTCTATTGTTGCTGAACTTTATCCCACACGCCACACAGTGCTAATAGAACGTACTGTCTGCAGTGTCCTTGATCATAACCAGAGTCTCATTCAGGTTTCCCACTGACGCCCCGAACTGTGAGTCGCTCTTGGGGCTGCCCAGGACCAGCCGCAGCTCCTCTCCCTCCTCAAACAGGGAGTCATCCACCAAAGACAGGACGCACGGCTTCTCTGCCTCCCCTAGAAACACAAACCAAAAAGTTATTAGTGACGTCAATCAATACTCTCATATTGTCAAATATGAGGTGAATATTGGCAACACAAGTATATTTGTAGAGCCCAATTCATACACAAGATAATTCAAAGTGATTCACGGTACATTTAATTACAAGAAGGCAGATCAAATCAATTGAATATTTATGTGTGCAGTGGTCTAAGTGAATATAATAATGTAATATGTGGTATGTCCACACTCATATCTGCTGCTAACACTTAATGCACCTGCACATCTGTCAATACACTCACGCTGTTGGTCTATGTCAAATTGTTGTTGTCTTTACCATAGTTTAAATGTAATCTTATGGTCTTATAGTTTTAAAGCAGTACTAAGTAACTTGTTTACCATAATAAATCCTTTTCGTAGTCCCTCTCGGGGTAATAAGTGTTAACGGGATGAGTGTCGGAGGCCCCAATATACTCTAATAGAATCACAAAGAAGAAGCTAACAGGCTAACGGGCAAAGCTAACTGCGGGCTAGCGCCACTTAAAAGGTATTTACAGCCAAGTTTGACTGAATACAAATATTTCTATTGTGTAATTGGATGTACAATATCCCTCTCTCCCTTTGTCTTTTCTGTCAGCGTAGTATTTACTCTCACGGACAATTAATGACTAAAAAACCGCAACATGCTACAACACCTGCAGTGGTGCTTAGTACTGCTTTAAGTTTTCATAGTTTATTATTTATCTAAGTTATGTGTTATATGTTTCATGTTGCACGATTGACCGAAAAAATATCCTAGTTGTGAACCTGTTCATAACCATGGCAATAAAAACTATTCCGATTCTGATTCTTAAAGCTGGGACCTTTAGCTTAATTTATTCGGTAAACGTATAGATACTCCTCGTCCAAAAATTACTCCAATTGAGTTGCACAGTCAAAGTTTCATCAAAGTGTTGAAGCATTTGGTCTAAATCTTCTCAACAGAATTGACAAAATGTAACAGTACTTTTTTTATATTTCATCTTCACAGATCCAAAACTGTTCTGCAGTCTAAATGTGACAAAACACACAGCCAACATTATACTTTTTTACTGAATATATTATTCTGAAGCCTTAATAGAAAATGGCGGAGAGAGTGTTATCTTCACAGTATCTTTTCAAATGAAATGAACGAAATTAACAAAACGAAGCGCTCAACAACAAAATACCCACATAAGATACAGATCCTTAAAATCAAAATCTAGTTTGTTATTGACCTCCTCTGGATTTGTGCATGAAAAGTTTGTATAGCACTTTTCTACGTCCACTTCACATATGGAATTCCATTCCTGCATTCACCTCATGCATTTGCACTCATATTCAGACACCAGTGTAGGCAGAGCAATTAAATGAAAAAGATGATGAATGAATTGTATTAGGTATACCTGTTCAACTGCTCGCATCGATAGTGTATCAGCCAGCGTGCGCTTTAAAGCTTATGGAAGAGAAAGACGGCTTTCAAAAGTCCAAATCGTGCATCAAAAGGAAGAAAGAGGATTTAAGTGACTTTGAACGCTGCACGGCTGACTATTTCAAAAACTGCTGTGAGACTGCTGGGATTTTATGCTCAACCATCTCTTGGGTTTATGAAAAATGATCCAAAAATCACACTTGTACAGACCAAAAAGAAGTTAAATATACCCAAAAATGACATGGCCTCGAAGCAAAGTAGTGTCAAACTTGAACTTGTAAAGTAAGGCCTCTTAAAGTGGCCAGGAGGTAAAATATAAGCAAATTGTGTGAAAAACTTTCTCTCTCACTTCTCCAGCTCCTTTCGACGTTTGAGAAGCTGTTTGCTTACATACAGAGTGGCAGCGCAGCAGGTAATGTGTTACTTTGTGAAAGTGTTGATGTGGTAAAAAAAAAAAGGTGACATTTCTCTAGAGAGCTGT
Organism: Proterorhinus semilunaris; assembly: GCA_021464625.1. NCBI lineage: Eukaryota > Metazoa > Chordata > Actinopteri > Gobiiformes > Gobiidae > Proterorhinus > Proterorhinus semilunaris. The sequence goes on along the minus strand of CM038355.1, from coordinate 3,693,318 downwards.
TAAATTAAAGCAGTGTCAAGTTTGGTGAGTGAGAAAGAAAGAAAGAAAGATTTGCTTAAGTTCACCTGGCTGAAAGGTGATTACTGACGCGTCGGTGTTGGGACGTTCTTCGAAGTCGGAGCCGACCTGAGCCGAGCCCTGTCTGGTGTAGCAGCGGACGGTCGATTTGTGCCGGATGTCGCCACTGCGGTCAACCATCGCCGAAATCCGCCCATCGCTCTCCTCCCCGGAGTACGACGGCTCACGAAACTGCACCTTTGGCACTTACAAGGGAAAAGAAAGAGAAAGGCACATTGTTTTGTGTTTTCAGACAATATAACAGATGGCAAAGTCACAGCAGGTTTGGTTTTATGTAAACTCCGTTACGGTAATTAATGTTGTGCAAATGACGAGAGGCTGATGAGGTAAACAAATTAGCATGTTGAAAATGCAATATACTGTTGAAACATCCGCAATAACACAGTATCATTATTATAACAAAAGAAAATAAACCAGTGCTTTGATATTTTACTTGTGTGTCATGAGGATTTAAGCCACACGCCCGCAGACGCACCACTCAACACGGGCACTGGTATCGTATCATTACTCAGTGCACAATAACTAACACTTGCCCCATGACTTTGAGAAGTAATTCTGAAGGTAAGGTCACATTGACTCACGGTCCGACACAGAATCGTTGATAAAGACAGTGGCTTTGGCCGGTTCCCCCAGCGCCCCGTTCATCGGCATCCGGAGCACCAGGTCAAAGCTCTCAGGGCCCTCCAGCTCAGGACGTCCCAGGTCATCCAGGACGGTCACTTTGAAAGTCTGCATGCTCACGCCGGGCGCGAAGTCCAGGTTACGACTGATGCCCACATAGTCCACTCCAGCTGTAAATTCAGGACAGTTTTATGAAGAAAGGACTGGATTGACAGGGGACTACATTTGCATATTCTTGTATCATTGGACAATATGCCTCAACAATGTCAATCTGCCGGCTCCCTTCAATAACGGGCATTTTGATTGGCTGGTGAACTTAGTGGAAAAATTCAACATGAAATTGATACAAGACATTGAACAAGGGGATGACTGGGATGACAGTAGTAAAATCCACCTGTAGGAGAGGTTTGAGATGGGATCCACCGCTCACCTTCTGCAGACACAGGCTCAGACTTGCGGGACCGGACGGTGACTGTCCCAGTTTTGGATAGGTCTGTTCCTGTCCTCCACACTTTGACCTCCACATGTCCAGCGCTCTCATCCACGCGGTACTCCACCTCACCAAAGTAAAATACGGGAGCTGTAAAAAAAACAACTTTACCATCAATTCAAAATCCTAATACAACACAGCTGAATTTAAATCAACAGGTCTTCCAGCCACTTCAATAGTAAAAGCACATTGTTGGGACTTTGGAGGAGTTCAATGGAAGCATTATTGTGTTAAACGGTACTAGAGAGGCAAGCATTTATTTGCTTTCAGCTAGGTAGCTTGATATTCTACTATTATACTACTTATAGTAATTATAAATGCTGTACTGCTTAATACAGGACCGATTTGAATGTATATCTTAGCTACATAAAGGTACTATGTGGGACATTCCAGGTTAAGTGTCGCTATACCTGAGAAGAACAATTAAACCGCCTTAAAAGTTAAAACCTAAACCAACATGTCAGCGAGATATAACATGCTCCTAATGCTCAGCTATTGAGACCGAATGTCATTGGTGTAGTGTGTTAAGAAAAGAAGCAAAAGGACGAGGACTTAAAGTATTTAAATCCTATGTAATGTTATCTCTATGGAGACGGGCTGGTGATGTCATACCAGAAAGTATCAGTCAAGTCTGAGAAGAGGGGAGCTCAGTATTGTTACAGTACATGGCTTTAAATGAAACTCGCTTTGGAGCCCTTCTGTGTCAACTCATATGCAAGACCCAGAGAGCGCTGTTATACAATCTGGGGTATAAATTGTGTGAGAAAAAATATATACAATTTGATAAGAAAAAAGGCATGGATGTGTGTACAAAAGGCAAACTGTAAGAGTCAAACTGACAGACTCTTATTCTGAAAGTGCAGCACAGGAAAGTAAGCACTGTGTCCTCGGCAATGGCCGCTGACTGCTCTGCTTTTTGACTACGACACTGGAGGCCGCCATTGCTCCACCTTTGCTGTAGTACCTCCATATGACCGCTATGCCCCCATTGCAATGCATTGGACTTTAGACACGTTAAAAACAACGTTAATGCCTGGTGCTTAATGGTTTAGAAGTGGCTAGAGCTACATATTGCTCCTGTGATTACGCTGGGTTAAAAACAATATGAAGCACCAGGGTTTTTATCGTAGATACGAATTTTAGAAATCTTGCGTAATTAATGAGAGCCTGACTTTGATTGACAGGCCGTTTACGTTGCTGCCTGGCCATCAAATCAAATCAAATCAAACTTTATTTATAGAGCGCTTTTCATACAAAATGTAACACAAAGTGCTTTACAGTGCTTAAAAATCATTAAAAATAATAAAAATCGTCCCCACCAGTAAATATACATAAATAACTACAACCCCACCACCCACCACCCGCACACACAGACACACAGACGTACAGACAGCCCAGCAGTTAAAAGTCTTAAATAAAAATGGACATAGAGTTGAGTACGTAAGGCTGGGTACAGATGGACCGAAAGAGGAAACATCATCCAAGGAGCCGTCTGCACCAGGAGCAGCCCATCGCCCACAGCCACAGAGCGCCAACCCAGGGGGCCCGGAGTAGGTGTAGGAGAGACGTCCTACCTCCATCCAGGCACCCCCAGGAGAGCGCCCGCACGGCCACAGCCAACCAGCACTCCCGGGGCAGAGGGCTCCCTCAGAGGAACCACTAGGAGAACATAAAAAATAAATGAATAAAATAAATACAAATAAATAAATAAATATTTAATAAGAGATACATTAAAAACAGCTAAAACTGTGCGTGAAATAGCACAGGATAAAAGAGGGAAAATAAAGAAATAATAGAACTAAAACCGGTAAATAAGGTTAATATAAGTAAATATTAATTAAAAGCTAAACTAAAAAGGTGGGTCTTGAGCCTGCTCTTAAAAACATGAACGTTCTCTGCGGTCCTGAGCTCCTCTGGCAGGTCGTTCCAGAGGCGAGGGCCATAGTATTGGAAAGACGCCTCGCCGTGAGTCTTTCTGTTGACTTTAGGAATAACTAGGAGACCCCTGCCAGAGGAGCGAAGGGACCGCGAAGGCTCATATGGTAAAATCAATTCTGAAAGATAAGAAGGACCAAGACCATTAAGACATTTAAAAACCATTAAAAGAACTTTAAAATGGATCCTGAAACACACGGGGAGCCAATGCAGTGACTCTAAAACCGGTGTAATGTGGTCCCGCCTCCTGGTCTTCGTCAGGACACGAGCTGCTGAATTTTGTAAAAGTTGTAAACCTGAGATACTCTTTTTGGGAAGACCAGAAAGCAGGGCATTACAGTAGTCGATACGACTGGTGATAAAAGCATGCATTAGCGTCTCCGTGTTGGCCCGAGAGAGAATGGGGCGGACTCTGGCTATGTTCTTTAGATGGTAAAAACCTATCTTTGTGATATTCTTAATGTGTGGAATTAAAGTCAGCTCAGAGTCAAAAATCACACCCAGGTTCTTCACCTGTGAGGAAGGATTAAAAGACAATGACTGTAGTTTGGGTAAAAGTTTCTCTCTCTGGGCCTGAGGACCGATGACTAAAACTTCAGTTTTGTCCTGGTTAAGCTGGAGAAAGTTTTCTGCCATCCAGGATTTGATATCTAAAATGCAGTTAAAAAGTGCATCCATTGGCCTGGTGTCCTCAGGAGACATGGAGATGTACAACTGTGTATCGTCAGCGTAACTATGAAAGTTGACTCCATGTCTCCTGATGACATCACCAAGAGGGAGCATATACAGGTTAAAAAGCACTGGGCCTAAAATCGAACCTTGAGGCACACCACATGTAATATTATGGACCTTGGAGGAGCAGGTATCCACACTTACCATGAATGTCCTGTCTGTGAGGTAGGATGTAAACCATTTGTGGACAGCACCAGAGAGGCCGATGTGTTTTAAACGAGTTAAAAGAATAGTATGGTCGACTGTATCAAAGGCAGCGCTCAGATCCAGTAGAACCAACACTGTCAACCTTTTGGAATCATAATTTAATCTAAAATCGTTTAAAATCTTTAAAAGGGCTGTCTCGGTGCTGTGGTTTACCCTAAAGCCAGACTGAAATTTCTCAAGGACGTCATGTGCATTTATAAAGTCGCTAAGTTGGGTAAAAACAAGTTTTTCTAAGATTTTGCTTAAAAATGGTAAGTTGGATACCGGTCTAAAGTTGTTAAAATCATTACGGTCCAAATTGCTCTTCTTCAGCAGAGGCCTCACCACCGCCCCCTTAAAGGCAGCAGGGAAGACCCCCGTCTGAAGGGAGCAATTCATCATGTGTAAAAGCTCGTCTCTAAGAGATCCATAGAAAGTTTTAAAAAACGGGGTTGGGACCGGGTCTAAAGGACATGTGGTGGGCCTCACTGAGGAGAAAACTTTATCAAGCATCTCAGCATTAACCTGGACAAAACTGTGCAGTGTTTCCTCTGGAACAAGTAGACAACCAGATGTATTTAAAACCGTGTTACTTTGAGTAGATAAAATATTACATCTGATAGTGTCTATCTTTCCCCTGAAGTGGTCTGCAAACGCCTCGCAAAGGGAGTCACTTGGAGTAAAATTGGTCTTGTTAAAATCAGGATTGATTAGATGTTCTATTGTAGAGAAGAGTACCTTGGGATTGTTTTTATTATTGTTGATAATTTTTGAGAAGTAGTTGTTTCTTGTGTTTCTTACTGTGTTATTGTAGGTTGATTGTTGTTCACGGAAGATTTGGTAGTTTATGGTAATTTTGTTTTTTCTCCATTTTCTCTCTGCCACCCTGCATTGTCTTTTGAGTTGTTTAATTTCCTCATTCCTCCATGGAGTAATTGGTTTTGTAGGGAGTTTCTTGGATTTTAAAGGAGCGATAGAATCAAGCGCTGACTTGAGTTTGCTATTAAAATTTTCAAAAATAAAATCACAGGGGGCAGGTAGAACAATAGGAGAATATTTCTCTAAAACATCAATAAAATTTGCAGCCACTTCAGGGGTGAGATGACGTTTCCTCACAGCTCTTACCGAGGTCTCCCGCTGGGTAAAACTGGTGATATTAAAAAACACACAGTAATGGTCAGAAACAGCCAAGTCAATGACAGAAGACACAGCTGTGGACAGGCCATACGTGATGACCAGGTCGTCACGTATGGGCGTGATTACAACAGAAATGCACGCCCATTACACGCCCCGCGAGGGCCGGGTCTACAGTCAAGATCCCTCCCTTATCCCTTTTTAGGAACATGCTTCGTCAGAGCTGGAGAGGAGGAGCCTGTAAATCCGCCATGATTTCCCCCACGAACGTGGTCATTTTGGTAAACGGGGAGGAGTGAGGAGGAGCTGTCTATTCTTTATACAGTCTATGGTCCTCTGTCCCGTTTGCTACTCTGAAGTGTGCGTATTCCTCTTTATGTTATAGATCTATAGTAGATAGTGGATCCATTGTATCCATTTGATGCACTAACAAACAACCTTCAGTCTTCTGTTGTCGGGCTGTCCTTATGTGCACCTGTGATAACACCAGACCGCCGCTCAACTTGGACAGCTCTCATTTGTACGAACAGTCACCACACACAGAGGTCAAAGCAAGACAGTCCATTAGTCTGAGTTAAACCACAGGGAGGAGGTGACCTTTAGCCTTTCGCTGCCCCCTCCTGGCCTCTGTCCCTCTTTCATTGTTATCATTCTTCAGGACTGAAACCTCTCTAAGTACCTGGGGAGGCCGTGGCAAAACAAGGCATGGATGCAGCGGCTCAGCCTTTTTTTCTAATTATTATTATCAGTTTGATATCAGATTATTATCAGCTCATTTTTAATGGTGAAAAAAATTATCTGTACTGGTGATTACCCTTCATTACAGGGTTCTACAACCTTTTGGATCCAAAGCGCCAATTCTTCTCAAAAATACCAAACTCGTATCTGTGAAAAGAGATTGAATTAGCATGTGAATGCGGAGACAAACCCGTCCTAAACCAGCGATACATTACATCTTCTAGCTAAATTACTCTAGTGAGACTCAATTACACCATGACTAAACCTGGACTAAACCAGGTGTAAACTTTCCCAGTGACATAAGTATACAGTCAATAACTGCCTTTTACAAACTGAAATAGATCAATCCTCTTGGTCTCAGTCAGATTCATAAAGCTTTTATAAAAGTTTAGGTCTGTATTAAATCCCATTCATTGCCCATAGTGTAGAAAGGTACTGCCTCTATACAAAGCCTGAGTGAATATTCTTATTTACTGATTTATTTAAGAAGAAAAATATACAAAAATGTTCAGTATTACAACAAAGAAATAAATGGCGGGGAATGAATACTTCCTGAGCCCACTATATGTGTGTGTGTTTCAGGTGGTATAGTGAGAGAAAGCGGGCCCCCAAGACTGCTCAAAGGCTTGTTTGAACTGGCACTGTTTCCTGAGGCAGCAAAGAGGAGGCAGGCCAATGTGGATTTGACAACTTCATACTCTCACCGCCGAGCCCAAACAACAGACAGAAATGAAAGTTATCCCGCACCTGTTTTAAGCTCTTTGTATAAAGTGAGCGCTATAGTCCAGAAATAGCACGTTACATTTAGATACAGAATAATAGACTTAATGGAGGCAACAAAGAGTGATATTTTTAGTTGAACGAATGCACATTTTTAAAGAAGGTATATAATATTGGGGTTAACAAAGATTATTTATACATGTTTATATACTATTATTTTGAATTGTTGAAAAAAAATCCAAACCCAGTCCAACTGTATATATAGAGCACTTTGAAACAACAGCTGAGCAAAGTGCTGTAAACAAATTACTAAACATTATAAAAGATATTAAACAAGCAATTATAGACAATTTCATTAATGCTCTTAAGTTTGGTGATTTTCAGAATATATTTTACAGTTTCAAGATAATTTAATCCAAATTAGGTATACAGTACTGCAAGGTCAAATGCTTTATGAAGTGGTGCATGGTGTGAAAAGTAGCTCGGAAAATAGAGAAAGTTGCGATATTAAGTATTGTGAAAAGAACCTGCTCAGAATAAAAAGAAAACGTTGCAGTCCAAAAAAAAAAAACCCACAACAAAGCTATATCTCTGCACTTTTGTACTTTACTGTAAAGCGAACTGAACTGTCTACTGAAGTTAGACTTTGGCTTGATGGCATACGTCTCACACTTTCACCTGTGCCCTCCTGTTTCCATCTCAGACCTGCCGCTATTCTCCTCCCACACACTCATGCTTCACAAAACCGATGTAAAAGCCAGATTGTGATGCAAATGTCATATTAAAATAGGCGAAAAAACGAAACAAAGAACATACAGACTGTGTAGGAGGCGAAACATCCATGGCTGAACAATGTGTTCGTAGGCTCATTTGTTCAGCAGTAATTGTTTCTGAGTGTAGGTAGTTATTATTGTGCGCATTAATCGCATTTCTAGGTTTATGTATAGCATCAAGGACTGGACCTATCAATCAAAGGAGAAAGAAGTACTTGCAAACTGGATGTTATTGCTTTCGTTTACGAACAGCTAATTCAAATTTGGTAAAGGAAACTCGATGCGTTTGGAGTATATGATGGACTGCAGTGCCCTGACCAAAATAAGTGTATTTTAGCCATAACACTAACATTATCACAAAAAAAACATTGTTAGCCCCATAATATTCCCTCCTTCCACAACCACCTACTGTTTAAGCCGTCAAAAGCTAAACTACAAATTGTTACTAACTTCTTAACCCCGGCCTTAACCCAGTGCATTTTCAGTGCACTGAATACTTGCCTTAAAATGTATTTTGTAACGTATTCCGTTCTTTGTTTAATCAGAGTACTGTATTCTGAATACTTTTAGAATACTTTCACATTGATTGTCATTATATTTATGCATGAATATGGTGTATAATTATAAAAATGAAAACTATGATTGTTGGAACACCTGTTATAGACTCACTTACCATTAATAGGAACTCAGAAACGTTCTTGGTAAATGCACAGGAGCAGCAGATCAACGCGTATCATGTGAAGAACATGTTTGTATGAACTGTGGCATAAGGCGTTTTAAATCATAATTTTGTTTTAGAAAATCAGCTCATCATTAAAAGTTCTTAATAATGTTGAGCAATATGGAGCTAAAATGTAATGATGGAGTACTGGGATGTATTCCCTTGATATTTTGAAAGTAACTGTATTCTAAATACTCTCAAATGAAAGTGTAACTTTACCAGAATACAGTTACTCAAAATGAGTATTGTAAATACGTGTATTTAGTTACTCCCCAACACTGGTCAAAGCCTGCAGGCCAGTGTAACACCACCGGCTTTTTGACATTTTTTCACCCTTTTTATTGTTGCCACATTTTTGTCACTTGTGTTGTTGCTCTTTTTTGGCTTTTTGTTGCATTTTCATCCTTGTTTTCGTTTAATTTTTGTAGTATTTTTTTTTTAGATTTGGGCAAAGCCAAACTGGATGAAAATAATCAACACATATTTGAGTGATAAATCATTGTTTTCTGCTCCGTACTAAACAAAACCTTCTCAATCAAGAGCGGCATAATTCATACGGTCTTTTGTACAATCTTTAATAAAATCACAAAAGCACAACATTGTTTGACTCGCGGATTTATCAAAAGATATGAATTGCCGTCTTGCCGTTTATAAACTTAAATCTAAGGAAGTCTATTCTACAGCCCCCAGTTAGCGTAACGAAGGAGTGCACGTTTGTCTATAATCAGTGCTATGCCAAAGGATCCTGGACGTTAACCCTAAAACAGGAAACCACCTCTGAGCAGCACGTCCGCACACGCCCTGACTGAAGCTTCTGAACGATGCAGGGGCTGCGCAGCTCCAGCACTTTGCCTGAGCACTCAGCCTTGTGTGAGGGCGGCGAAGGTGTGAAGCCAAATTGGGATAATTACGGCGCGTGTGCGTGCGCTTGAATGTAACATATTTGTGTGCGTGTCGTTAAATACCGTTTACGGGGCATTCTCAGCCGTCTGCGGAGCGCGGCTGGAGAAGGATGTGACTAACAAGACCTAAGTGATGCTCCTCTCTGCAGCTTTTATCCTCCGCCTGGTAATTTCAGACCGCATATTTCTCTACTCTGTGTTAGAGGCGAAGGTGCTCATTTGACACAAGTGGGATAAAAACAACATAAAACGTTACATGTGTTTAGGGGGAAAACAGGAGACTGCAGTTTGCAAATTGTAACGAATACGTGCATTATAGATGTTTCGGCTGATCATGAGTTACCAACATAAATAGCACAAGTTATATTTTATTGTCACGGAGCACATCACGTGTTTGCCGAAACATTCTTGAATGTAAGGTTGGGTAATTTCTCTCATGGATAAACATTGGGTTTGCTCCCTCATGTTCTATGCACCTCCTCTGAGTAATTGATAAGTGAAGTCGTCTGTTCGTTCGCTCAATGTAAATAAGGCATACGCGAGCCATACACAACTACACGGTAAACAATGCAACAATAAGGGAGTTTACACAACGGACTCTTTTTTTTAAGTATGGCATGCCAGCAAGTAAGACAGTCTAATGAAATATACGTTTTTGAAGTGTTAAAAATGGCATTCATGTTAGAAACCCAAACTAAATAAGAAACGGGTCACAGCTCTGGAAAAGATCATTGTCCAGAAGTAATGCTGCCAAAATCCCATTTTTGGCAGAACCAGCTTTGCTAAGAGGAAGAAGCTTTAGCCAGTTTTCAAACGTTAAGATGATCACTAAACTCAGTGCCTTAATTAAACAAGATGTGGATATTATGCTCAATTTAAATGTGCTTGCGATGGTTGTAGATACAGTCTGTGATCAACTTTCCATGCAGTTATTTGTAGTAGTAATACATTCATTTATTCTAATAAATGCAAATGAGTTGCCTCACTTTATCCGCTGTATAGGAAGTATACATCGCTAATGTCTATTGTCAGACATGTATATGCATGAACCCGTGTAAATTATGTCTAGTGTGAATAAGCTATATCACGTATTTTGCATCTCGTTCACAGCGAATGATAAAAAGATTAACACATCAAATTGAGGTAAGTATTGTTGATATGAAAGGAACCAATATGCAGACAAGCAGAGTGTCGAACTAGAATAACCTGTCCACAGCACACGCTTAATGAAATTCATTTTATATATGTTCCAGCTGCTTTGGGATTTGGCCTTAAATCATTTTAAGAAGTACAGTATTTGACCAATGCACTATAGCAGGAGGCTGCATGTGTACTCTGTCCTTGATAGGGGGCAAGGAGATGTCACTCGGGCTCATGATGTGGGGTGCAGCCATGCAGAGCACAACTCCCAGGCAGACGGTTACTATACACCGTAATCTGATAAAGTACTAAATCTAGCGCTGACACCCCTGGGCCTTTTTCAGCTAAAGTGAGAGAAAGGAAGGAGGAGATGGAGGAGAGCACAGGATGAACTTGACTTTGACCCCAAGGGAAGGGAAAACAGGGCCAGAGAGGACTGTAACAGGCACTCCTGGACTCTTCCAAGTGCACTTAACTTTGATGTCAAATTTAAAGTCCATCTGCGAGTTTGGGTAAACTGGCTGTGGTAACTGTAATGGGCCATTTTCCTCTGAGAGTCAGGGTCAGATGGAGACTTCTATATAACTGTGTGCAGCGTGGGTGCATTATTAACCTCCGAGCAGAAAAATGGCACGAAATCTTTGAAAACAGTTTTTGTTATATTCAGTAAACACACTTCAGTGCTCTTCATTTATCTATTTAAAGGCACACTGCATAACATTTTGGATTATACTGATGGCAACAATACAGTCCATGGAGATGTTTAGTCAACATCTCCATGGAGACGCTCCCAGAACAGATACCGTCAGGTCTTAGGAGAGGTGTTTGTTAGTAGGTCATTTCCATTGATGAAAATATGTATAATACAAATAAATGCTTTTATTTTATTATATTTATCGGGTGAAATCTTACACAATGTGACTTTGAATAGGGACAGTACATATTGATAAATGTATAAATATGTACATTTGTCAGATTTTAGCCATGGACAAATATCCGTCAGGCTGATTCACAGAACATATAGCAGTAAAACACATCGGGGTCAGAAAACAATACAGCAGGAAGAAACACAGGACCCGGAATAGTGCAATCACAGAATACAGCAACTTCACATTCACATAGAACACTAGGGTCACAAGCAACCACAGTAACAAGAGACTGGACAGGACAGAGGACAAGGCAGGACAGGGGAGACAGAGGACAGACAGAGGGCATGTAAATATATTAAAAAAGGTAAATGTTGTAGGTGGTCTCGGTTTATACAGTCCTTATTATGTAGTGCTCCTCCACTAGGCACTTAAAGGAAATAAGTATCTCACTTGTTTCGGCCATTGGGTGAACTATTCCTCCAATGCAATTCGAAGCTGGACTTTTACTCAGGAATTGAGCGACTCTTGGACATTGCAAATGTACTTAAGTCTAGCTGTGAGCTGCATGTAAGTTTGCCTTCACAGTTGGTAAACAGTTTGTGGCGGCCGTTTTTGAAACCATTCATCGTGGATGAGTCAGGGTCAGGAGCAGACTGCTGTGTGTCTGTCTGGTGCAGGTATTAGAGCCGTATCCGGCGGCGCACTATCCTCCGGGAGGCTAAAAATGACACATCATCTCACTCTGGAGTTTCACAAATACATTTCCATCCCTTTGAACTTCGCACCACGACTGAAGTCTTCTGACAATTTACTAACTATGTGACAGCGTGTCATGTGGCTTGTTAACCAGCCTCTCGGTGCCGGCACGCGCTCTCTCCTATTTGACGTGGCACTATTGTTTTGTAGCCCTAAGTGAGTTCTCCCTAGTAAGTTGTCATTGTATTATTTATCAAGCTGCCTTCTCCAAATTCCTGCCCTATCTTTTCAGATAGGGGTGACAATTAGACAGAAGATGAAGAGAAGATTTTACTGGAGCGGCGAGGGACTTCCTGCTCTTTGAGGCACAAATTAAGCTGGCAGACAGATATGCCGCGAGAAACTTCAACTGCAATTTCAAAGTGAGAAATTGATCATACTCAAGTAATGTCATCCCAAGATGGAGGCAATCATTAACTTTCAGCGGGTAAGTTAATCATATCCATCTATCAATTGATCTTCATATGAAAAAAAAAAAAAGCACTAAAAGATGTTAGAAAGTTAATCGCAACTTTGTATAAGTGAGATTGAATGTCTCTCCTGACCTCTGGGATCGTCACACCGCGTACTTTCTCAAGACAGAGATCAGAGATGTTGCGCGGTTCTGAGGCAGTGAGGAAAACAGATGCGGTATTACAGTGTGGACAACGTGAATGTGGTGTAATATATATGTGCACACAGGCGTCTAAAGTAAACTTACCATGCATGGCGTGGCTGAAAACATTCTTCTGTGTACAGCATTAATATGTTGAATCATTTTAAATAATGCCTATATAACAGAAGTGGGAATGACACAGTGAAAACAAGCCAATACACAAGAAAATCCATAGTGCCATGATGAACTTGCTTTAAGCGCAAAACTACTCAGTACAGGTCCGGTGATGACATGATTACTCGGACTGCATGAATGAAGCAAATAGCTGCTTTAGGTATGTTTTTGACGAGGGAGCAACACTATAACATGGTTAAAAGCTCAAAAAGTTGATTTGAATAAAGTGATAAACAGTAATTGGCAAGTAATGATTTCTAATGGAGGTAATTTAGGTCTGGTGCCACTTTGTGACATCATTAGGTGAGGACACAAGCATTTCTGAGCTCAAGATCGAATATGCAATAATAACACAATGAAAAACGAAATGAAAAACCAAGAGTGGATTGAAAAAAAACATGAAAAGAACAGATAAATTTTTGGAGATCAGAAAGAACAGCCTGTACGGAGGAAGGAAAGTGAACATACTGAAGGAGGCATGTGTAAAACAAAGGGGGACTAGGAAAAGTCTCATGTGTAGATGTATACATATAGAGGAAATACTTGTGAGGCGATGCAGAGGATAGGGTTACACGTAGGCAGTCGATTCACCGTGGCAACACTTGATAGTGGAGTTAAAGATGCAGTGATGTTTCAAAGGGTAGTAACTTTTGTCGGAGTGATGGAGGACGAGCTCATGCAGAGGATGGAGTCAGACTGATGCGGTGGACCTGAAAGTGCGATAGGGTTTGCCGACATTTCTTTTCGCCTCTAAAGTAAATCAATTGGGTATAGCGAGGTGTCGAGCGCGCCTGTAGATTGGAAGAAAGCTCCCTGCGGCCGTGATGTCCGAGAATTGATATCTCGACATTTTCCTTTTAATCGAGTTTGTGATCTTGTCCATATGCGATGCAAACTTGAGGCTCATGCAATGATACACCGGTCCCCGTCGGGGCCTAAATGTGAAGTATCCAGTATAATTAGAGAGTAAACAGACCTGACGACGTGCCAGAGGGATGCGCGCCGTGTCACGCTGCTTCAACCCTCATCTCGATCACTCAAATCGTGGTCTGCAACGCTACTTTTGGACAACCCCGGGGAAGGAGAACTAGCTTTAAATACTCTCCACCGCATTAGAATTGAGGATTAAGTATAGATGTGCTATTAATGCCATTCAATGTACACCAAATGGCCTGCTCTTCATAAGACAAGATAAGAGTGGATATTTACATGGTACTTAAGCACACACATGATGCGGTGCCAAGTACTATTTTTTCTGGTGTTAGTTTTGCCGTTTTTGTAAAGCAATTTGTAGAAAGACTTTAAAGTGTCTGGATTTTGGAGGGGGGAAATGAAGAAAGGGTAAATACATTTTGATAGATTTTCTGTACCAGGGCACAGATTGTATGATTGTTCATTGTGGTTATTCTTTTTCGGAAGTCACTTGCAGATTAGAATATAGATCTGGATTTTGTCTGAAAATAGGGTTCATACTACATAATAAACTGTTTTATTTCACTATGAAGTTTGACGTCGGTAGTGTATTGTCAGGAGGGCTGAACTATTCTCACAGTCGACAGCAAATTGTTGCTTGGTAGTAGTGAAGCGTGGATGGATGTTTTTACTTGTTGGTGGTCTGCTACGTGTTACCAGAGACTGTAATGTAAGAAAAGCTTCTATTGGCCACATTGGGCTGCGAGAGGAGCTCAGGGTAAACGGGGGAGCATTGTATAAGTTGCAGCACTAAGAACATTCACTTGGAAAGAGTCAATGATTACTCAAACAGGATCAAAAACACAAGTCCAAGTATGTTTTTGACATGGGAACACTATTGTAACATGCTTAAAAGCTCTATAATAACCCCCTACTTTCTTTTTATTTTTTCATCAATATACTGTAACTAGGAACTACTCAGAATTATGGGTACATCGTGAACCGTAACATTATAAAGTCACTTACCATCATCTGCATCCTCCAGAATGGTGACTTTGCTGGTGGAGTAGTGTGTCCCTAGCCTGCCCCCTACAGGCAGTGACAGGGAGACGTTGAAGCTCTCCTCCGTCTCGTACAGAGAGTCGTCGATGATCACCACGCGACAGTGCCTCTCCCTTTCGCCCTTGTCAAAACGCACCATGCTGCCGTGCTCCTCGGGACGGGAGATGTAGTCAGAGTATGACAGCACTGTGGTCGGGACTGTCCCAGTGGCAGTGCCTATAGACGACAGACAACAACTTAATATGTATTGATTACGAAGAGAAAATATGACAATTGGACATGGACTAGGTTTGTTTGTTTTTTACACTTAATCTTTCAAAATAGATTTACTCGACTTAAAGTGGATGTCTCATGTACAGAGGAAACACAGACTTAGGATCAGCGCCTATGGTAACAATGAAATACAGGCTAGAGCTCGAGAAGACCTTGACTGGGGCTCCTCCTGCTGGCAACTGTAGGAACAACTTATTTAAAAACAACCTTTTCAGTTTTGATTCATGGTGTGGTTTAGCCCGGCGTCATGAGCAGAGTTGAAGTACAAAACAGCGCATAATCAATATAATGTTGGATTATGGCTTTAATAATGTGGAGAACACCTTTGGGTTTTAACAATGACACAATAGTATCCCGGAAATACAGAACGAAGAGCTGACACTGTAGAAGAAGAAACAGCTAATTTTAACAGAACTAACTCAAAACTGCATGAATGTAGTAAAATACTTCAGGTATGTCTTTGACAAGGAAACAACGTTATAACATGGACTAATTCGGGGGTGTCCGAAGTGCTGGCTGGGGGCCAAATGCGGCCCTCAGACCAATTGTTGTGGGTCCTCGACCTTCTTGCTGAATCGGTACACATCGTCAGAGATGGTCCTTTTTATTTGAAATGTAATAATTCTACACAATTCTAACCTAACAGCTAACATTTTATTGTGAGAGAGCTGGCATGAAGGTTTTAAGCATAAATAAAGGTATGGGGCACAATTTAAACCTCTGCAAGTCAAAGGTTTCGCGGCACTGGCCCCCGATCTATGGCCCTTCACGCCGTGTACGCTTCAATATGAGGCCCTCCATGAAAAAAGTATGTACACCCCTGGTCTAATTAAAGCTCAAAAAGTTGATTTTGCATGACATCCACTCTTTCATGTTCACTCTAGTGTCATCAGAATAATTAAAATCTAGTCTAGTTTTTCATTCATAAAACATGCCAGGGTGACTGAGAGCTACCCCAAACAAATGTCAATTCACGTCCTAAAAGCTCATTGACTGGAAATTTTTTTGTTACAGCTATATAACTCTACTCTACTCTAGTCTACAAATAAATAAACCCTGCATTCTAACTTTCCAAATATTGTATGAACTTTATTATAAGACTAGTGAGTGACTTTAACAATAAAACCTTATGGCTCAACTATGATTACAGATTTCAAGGCAGACTTTTACTATTATGTCTTTTTGTGACCTTTAAGAGCAGAGTGACTTTGAGGTGAGACTGTATTTCATTTAATGTCAGAACATGGTGTGAAATCACATCCCCCCGCTGACTCTATGAAAACATTAACCTGCGCTGTCCTCTGTTGTCGCTTAACCTTAATCAGAGAAGAGCCATTATTTAGATCATCAGCGCACTTTCAAATATGATTTAGCAGGTGTATTGAAAATAGATATGACCACCGAATAGAAAATCAGATGATATTGATAAACTGGCGGGGGGGCAGTAGCAGAAGTTTCAGTCGGGCTATTGTCAACGAGAGAAAGAATTACACCATGTCCTTCTAACAATGATCGTCGCTGTTCCAAGATGTTCTTGGCAATCCAAAAGAAAAGGCCAGAGAAATAGAAAAACCCTGATAAGACACGGTTCATCTGAAAAAGCTGGATTGAACCTGTGGGGTTTTAAAGGCATCATTTGTGCAAAAAGAAAAAAACGATGAATACATTTGAACGATATGAATAACAATTTTACACGCTCTGACTGGCAGCCAAAAAAAATATGAGGGATAGAGGTATGCCAAGAGATATTACAAAAACATGTGCGCAAACTGAATTATTCAACCAGACCTTACAGTGTTTTCAGACACATTTTGCAGAGGGAAGAGATTGATCCCCAACAATAAGCGCTTCAAATTGTATTGTTTTCAAAGCCTGTTTTTGATGTGGTATAAAGACGTAAACAATCCGTTATTTGTGAAGCAACTGTTTTTGGCTCCCCTCTCAGACAATATAAGAGTATATGGAGACGCTTAGCGGGTGAGAGGAGGTGAGAAAGACTAGTCCGTACCCTGCTGAGTGAAGCAGACCACCATAAGCTCCTGGCTGACGTCTCCGCTGCGGTGAACCGGGATGAAAAGCTCTCCAACATCCTCCTCCACTGTGAGGCTCCGCTCCGGAATGAACACCGTGGATTCTGCCAATGAGAGTGTTAGAAGGGGGCAATCATTATTTAAAGCAGAAACATTGAAGGTCCAAAATATTAGGCATTATTCAGGCTTTATATAATACTTTTGGAAAGCGATATAGGTATCATCATTTACTCATGTGCATTGCTCATGTGGAACATACTCTTGAGTAAATATTATACTTTATCCACTACGAATAAATCTGCAATTGACAAAAAGACAGATATTGTTATAGCCTTGTTTTAATCTTGTTTTTTGTGGAGATGTGGGTGGGTTTTCCTTCCTTTGTACATGCTTTATCAATGTTTTGTATGTTTTTTGTAATATAAAACTATAAATAAAAAAACATAAAAAGATCTACATTAATATACACTAATCTCTATCTCTGGCAGATACAACATACTGACAACCGTCTTTTATGCTCAAACAGTTGTTCAATACTTGTTCAACATTCTATTAAAGGAACAGGCCACTGTTTTTCCATACTGAGATGTTCTTGCCTGACCTTAGACTGTCTGGTCTTTGTGCGTGCGCTCAGTCACGCAAAAAGACCAAAGATGTTGTTGGCATTTAGCGTCGAAGTGCTCCTAAGGTGTTATTACACCTTACAATATAGTACCCTTTTATCCGCTTAGAAAATCGACATGTTTAATTTTGTGTAACTAGACTTGGATCGTGTAACGTTTCACGTAACTGTATTTAAATAGGGAAAACGTGGAAGAGCTTAGTCACTTCTAACTTCACCCCCATTTGGCCCCATAGAGGAGAGGAGGAGAGGCTAAATGCTAATAACGTCTTTGGTCTTTTTGCCTGACTGAGTGCACGCACAAAGATCAGACAGGTACGCATCAACTCGTCTAAAATCAGGTAAGAACATATCTCAGTATGTAAAAACGGTTTCCTGTTCCTTTAATGCCAATAAATCGTACACTACTCGATCAATCATTTAGCAACTCAACCCACCTCTAACTGTTTTGGACAGTTTAGCATTGCTTTTCATACAATTGAAAACGTATATATATATAACAAATATTTAGTTCAGCCCTAATCCATGAGCGCACACTGTCACAGACATCTTGATCCATCAGCCTCTGTTGTCACTTGGAGTGAAGCACTTGAAATCAAGCTACGGTCCACGGGCTGCTGTTATTAGCGTGAAATGATTATCAGAACGAGTCTGCCTGGACTGAAAAGACACAGAGGAGCAGCACAATGGGACGTCAGTAGGAAGGGAGATGCAAGATCATGGAATAAAAACACGACAGGTATTTTCCATTGAATGACGTTATAACATAAAAGCTCAAAAGACAGTACTGGCTCTTCAGGGCCATCGAGGACGCCTTTGTTCTGGTGTTGCATTAGTGTGTTTTGAGCTAGACCTATTGAAGTTGTGCTCCCGCAGTTGGCTCATTCATATTCATAAATAACGGCATCAATTTTTTTTTTATGGTTTTATTCAGGTTTGATACAACTGTCTTCAAAGAGAGACCCCTCCGGAAGTTATTCAGGCGGCCCGGCATGTCGCGCTGTTACAGTTACATATGCAGCAGGTCCATCCACTCTCCTGCCCACGGAGCAGATCAGCCGGGAGCCCCGGCGCATCGCAAACGAGGTCCAGCCCTGGTGCGCCCCTGTCTCATTTTGGGCTGCTCTCCCTTCTCGCCTCGGCAAGAGAAAGGATGTAATTGAGAGAGAAACTCAGGGCCAGTGAAGGCATCATCTATCAACAAGAAGAACTTAGGGGTATTAGAGAAACAATAAATGTTGGGAGCCGTTTTTCCACCGACGCGCAGGGACCAATAAAAACACTAACAGGCTGCACATTCAGATTCAGATCGCCCCAGAACCTACACCATTATTCTTCTCCACTGTTTTCCAAGTGATGTATTTAGACGAGTTGCTCAAATTTGTAGGCAATAGCCCATTCATTTTCACAAAGGTATTAACATAGAATTACAGACATTACTTTAATTGAGTCACACACCTGATAATAAATGTGTTGTTCTACTTTGTTTTTAAAATTTCCAAGGATAACCTATTTTTGTTTCTTTAATCATTAATACATTAGTGGTGCCCAGGGACCCTTTGGATCATGTAATTACTAATTTAATATTTAGATTTTTGGTTGGTAATCAATTGTATTGCCTTTTGCTATAGTCAATGAGCTTATTACACCATTCTATTTTCTTTCAACGCTGGAAGCCTGTATATGATAGAGTGGATGAATGTCGAGTTCAAAACTCTTTTTTTTACTTTTTGACAAAAGTGACAAAACGGCTGAGCACCAGACTGTGACAAATGATGGAAAAATATATAGAAGCGGATGAGTCTCCAGCTTAAAGAAGGGGATTGGGGCACCTGAGGTGACTTTCTGTCAATGGAGCCATCAACATAAGAGTCTTACGCTTGGCAGGGGGTCAGCGCTGCACCAGACTCGAGCCTTAATTGTTGTCTCTGTGCCTCAATCTTCGCCTCTCGTCTGCGGCCGGGCTTTCTGTTACTGCCCACAATCTGCGGCTCCCCGGGGTGCTCCATGCTGCGTCCACTCCTTACTGAATCCACACACAGCAAAACTAAGACCGTTCAACATCTATCCCGAAACAGACACATTCTTAAACTATGTGGTTTAGATTAGGATTCATGATCAAATGGCCCACTACTGTGGTGTTGGCGGACATGGAAACTGACAAATGGACACTAAATGTAGAGGTGAAAAATCTGATAAAAAATACAATAAAACAATAATATTGCAATTTCCTTTGTTTGGTCCAAATCTAGGCAACCGTTTTGATTTTTATTGACATTTTTACACAGCCAGTAGTTTAATGAAGATAAAGTCACACGTCACTGCAATAGGTTAATTAACCCCCACCTGAATCGAGCACATTTTCTCCAGTTTGGCAAATCTGAAAGCCAAAAAGTGTCAAAAGAGCAACAAAAAAGTGACAAAAAAGTGGTAGATAAAGAAATTAGATAAAAAAGCTATGAAAAAAGCGATTATAAAAGACAAAAACACTTCCAAAATGTGACAGAAACACGAGAAAAGAGTGACAAAAATGTGCTGGAACAATGACACAACAAACAAACAACAAAAATAAGACTAAGAGTGATAAAAGCTAAACACAAAAGAGCGACAAAAAGGTGACAAAAATGCGATGAAAAAGTGACCAAAACAACAACAAAAACTACAAAAACACGTGGAATTGTAGGCATAATACTTTTTTCACGTTGTATTTTTCTCTATATGCTACTAGGTAAAAAAAATGATAATAATAATCTGTCTTGATTCACAGCTGTGACTGAGAGTTACAATGACCTTTGAGAGAGAGTTAGACATTTATGCGCATTAGCAACGAGGTATAAAAGTGTCACATAACTGGCAAAAAGTCTTTCAAAATGTTAAGATCTTTTCAGATTGACATGCCATCACAGGGTCATATCATGCTTTGATTTGCCCGTCACCGTGTCGTGCTTGTCTAATTAAATACAAATATTCGCAAATAATGTTTGCCCTCCCACGTCTCAACTTACCAAGACTTGACATAGAATGTGTTTCAAAGACCTTCTCTAAAAATGGCGTAGCTGCCGTAGAACACTGAAGGCAAATCTTTCAGACAGGTGGGTCAAGTTCTTAAAACATTTATGCTGCTTTAAAAAAACAACAACACATTCACCTGATCTACAGCAACAACTTTCAAGAAAAAAAAATAAAAAAAAATCATACATTATAGATCTATTCATAAATATTACAAGTGCCCAGGGCTAAGTTTGTTCCAACACTTTTTGCAACAATGTTGGGAAGTCAACAAGCTGGCTCCAGAGGAAGGCTCTGATAACTTCTCAATAAGGACGCAATTTGCAGGAATCACAGTCCGAGGGTAGCCGGGGAATACCCACGCTGCTGTGTGTGCTCGAATCATTTCGAACTGCACAGCAACCTGGGGACCATGGCCGAAATTGTCCCATGGATTTGGGGACGAATCACAGAACGAGGAGGGGCGGCAAGACGATGACGCGCTATTCGACATACGGAAGCTTGTAGTTTGTTTACGTTTATTTACAGATCCAACATGACAGCAGCAGGTGGGACGCCATGTTTCGATCAAGCTTTAGACCGTGTTAAATAGTTTACCTCGAAGGTTTACAGCGGGTACGTCATACGTCATCTGATACGATGATACGATTGGCTATGGCTACGTGCAGAAGCATGATAGACATTCGTAGCGCCCAATAAACGGCTATGGACAATCGTAAACCACACCTCTTCCCAGACTAAATATCACTTGTGGTATTTTGTCTGGCGATTGGCCAGGCTAGTCCAAGGAGGCAAAACTACTGCAAATGTGCTCCTGAAAAGAAATGCTAAAAAACAACAGTTTGTAAGTGTAAAATTCCAGTTCGAATTGTTATAGTAAATATTCTTGCTCATTGATAAGAGTCCTGTTGCGTTCGGTGGATTCAGATTAAAAGCGGCAGAACAATATTGCAGCAGGAGACAGTTATTACCTGAAATTATTATGTTTCTTGTGAAATGACAACTCAAATGACAGGCAGAGAGCTGAATATCTAGAGAGAAAAAAAGTCCCTTCAATCATTGTCAGCTTTCGAATCTAACGTTCCAGAACATAAAGCTTGTATTATTAGAACTGAAATAACCTGACTGGGATAAGCAGATAAACAAAACGATTATAAAATTAGCCCACCGACACCGCTTCATAGTAAACAATTATTAGTGCATCACTGCCGCAAGACAAAGAGAACAAGCGACAGAATCCGTCTCCCCGTGATGAAGAGGAGTGACCCAGGCACATAGTGGGGTGCTATTTCACAAACTTGGTGCATCATCGTCGCTGAGGAAACTACAAAAAGGGCTGGAGAGGCCGGGGCTGCTGCTAGCA
The DNA here is from genome assembly GCA_021464625.1 of Proterorhinus semilunaris. Classification (NCBI taxonomy): domain Eukaryota; kingdom Metazoa; phylum Chordata; class Actinopteri; order Gobiiformes; family Gobiidae; genus Proterorhinus; species Proterorhinus semilunaris. Next base: position 3,671,483 of record CM038355.1, on the reverse strand, counting down.
AACAGCCACGCAGCGGGCTTTCCACCTTCATCTTGACTCAGCACAGCGCATGGATTATATATGAAAGAGAGTTTTTAGGAGAGAGTGAGCTATAACGCGGTGTAATTAAAACGAGCTGGGTGGCTGCTGCTGCGTTGAGTGGGTGGGGAGTTGCTGAAGGACAAAAATGCATTCTTGGTTATTAATCAAAAGCACAACAGGCTAATACAGAGGGGTTGAGCACTGGAGAGATCGTCTTTTCAATGGAGAGGCTTGGGGGCGATGGTGCAGACACTAGAAAACTTGCCGTTACAACCAACTCCTGTTATGTTTTCCCTAATTTTAAGGCGCTTTTGCTCTTCCCCTCTCCGCTCCAAAGCTGGTCTTAGCTTTTTGACATGTCCTCTAGGGAGATGGATCCCGTAGGCTAAACCAGGAGAGCAGACAAAGGCAGTTTTCATCATTAGAGGAAGAGGCTAGAGCCATGGGCACAGCCAAGGCTTCACAGAGGGCCATTACGGAGCCGAGTGGCACATATCTGTCATGTTAGACCGTCCCGAGAGATAGCGCAAAACAAGACAGCCCCTGCCCCGCATGACTCTATGTAATTAACACACAGGGGAGGGTGGGAAGATAAATGAGTGAATGTACCAGAGACAAATCAGATGTAGCGATACTAATGATGCCGTCGCAGAGGCAGTGAAACAGCAATACCTCATTGCAATGGCAGCGTTACAGCCAAGTCATACCTTTGTGGTAGTCCCATGTGTGGATAAAAGGTTGTGTTCACAATGTTTTAGAAATGTATGTCATAAGTTTAGATGGATCACAAGGGCCTCAGGGGCGATTCGACAGAAAATCCACAGACTGTATTTTATGTAACATACTTTTTTTCCCTTATACAGTAAAGCTTCATTTTGGTTTCCTAATTAATAACAGGCTCCTGCATGCTGATTGTTTTCATTGTGAATCACAAGCGATAATTGTACATTCATAATACTCCCATTGCAATCACCGGTAATAACTTTCACAAAGTCAGCAGATCCGTGCAAAACATATTAATTTGCAGGGTTTTTTCCACCCTATCGATCCTAATGATTCTTTTTGCTGCTATGAAAGCAATGTTATCTATTTGATTCTATTTTTGCCAATGGAGCATCTCTGTATCCCACTAAACAGGTACCTGGCCACTGGGACAGGATGACAATAAATCATTTAGAGATCACTCCAACTATTTGTGTCCAAAACCTCTTGATCTCGGGGCAACGCCATAGCGTCCTCTTTCTTCACAACCTCCCCAGCACGGATCAGAGGACTGTGTTATTTTGAGTTTGGCTCTGTGCCATCCTAAATCTTACTGATTTTGAGTTTTTGGAGTAGCTACATTCCCCTGTAACTGTGAATTGGTTTGTTTATTTAAAGTAGCATCTAAACTAATAAGCATTTTGTATAGACCAGAGACAGTCCTTCCATTAATAGTCAATGCTCTAAATTCGTTATCCACTTGTCTTTAGGTAGTTTGAGGCAAATTGATGCTAATTGGGCGTATTGCAATATTGTATTTAGTAAAGCTCCTCAAAGGACAGCCGCACACCTTTATAAAAAATACATTTTAAAGTATCTTATCCACACTCCATTTGTTTAAATATCCTTGCCATTGCAATAGCCACATTGTGCCATATGAAACAGATTCTTGATGGTTTTATAAGTCAGCCATATAATGTGTGTTTTCCAGGTATATGGGAGTGGTGCCGTAACGATGATGAATTGGTTGCATTTTTTTCCCTCTCAATAATTGTTCGTCCAGCCTATCCCAACTCCCTTTCACCTGCACCTTCTAAGTCAAACCATATCTGACAGTGAATGCGATGAATCAAAGACAAAGGAGAGAAAAAGGAGCAAAAGGATCAGGTGTTTGAGGCCTCTTCGCCCTCCCTCTAAATCACGTGTCTGAACATTTTCACTCTAAATCACACAATGGGAGAAACAGTGGGATGAGAATCTGTTGTGCGCCACATCGTTATTTGCATCTTTGCACATGTATAATTAAAACTAAAAGAAAAAGGAGACAAGAGGGAGAACAATCTAGGCAAATATCTCATAAAATTGCAAAAGCTACAGAGGAGAAAATGTAGCCTAAATGGAGAAGCGCCGCCACCACTCAATATTCCATTAACATTTCAATTTAAGGGGAAGACAGAGGTGGGAGGTGCATGGCGAAAAGCAAAGTTTTTCTAAATGCTGCATAGCGGCCTGGCTTCCCTCGCTTGAGACTGAGATTGACGTTAATGGCGAAAGGAACATGGCTATTTAGGCTGTGATTCTTAGAGACAAGTTAAGCCGGGAGAAAATTTGTATCACTTCTGTAACTTCCAATACATTCCCTGAATGGCTCATGTCAAACAGGATTGGTGTTTTGTAGCTGGGGGCACATTTGGCAGGACTCTGATCTCCTGTACAATATTTATGTTGACATTCTCACTGTGGGCCTTTGCCGCGGCGAGTGACGGGTTGTTGAAATAATGTTAAGGACATAAATATTGTGTGAAAGATTTGCTAATGTTGGAAGACTTCTATCATTGCTTCCGTCTTGACATGTCATTATAAATGTCCTTTTAGAGAGATGCGGGTGCCTCGGATGCATTCATTTTTTTAAGTTCTGTGATTAAGGTTGAAGAAATAAAGAAGTGATTTCGTGAGATAGATTTGGAATTGCCTTGGAAAATGTCTGAATTCTAAAAAGACTTTCTAAAGACTGAAAAATGTTGCAACACATCAAAGGCTTGAAGAAAAAAAAAAGCCTCAAATGGTTCACACATTTGTTTTCAGCGTTTGATGGTCAAAAATTAATAACTTTTTGTCAACATTGAGGGGGGAAAATGTACGGGCATCAAATACTGAATGCTCGGCTGATGTGAGGATGTGGCCTTCGTTCTATGGGTGTTAAACCAAACACCATGAAACACCTTCGATTCGGTCTCTGTACTAAACTAATTAATTAGGATCACAATGTAAATGTAGTCATGAGTAAAATAATCAGGTAAATACTTTGGGGATAGCCATGGTGAATTCCCATCACATGCACCTTTCACCGAAATACAAAGTCTGATCAATCCAGTTTCAAAGCCTTGCACAGAGGGACTTTTGAGGGCCCATATCTTATTTTTGGACAAGTGCTCGATAACTTAATCTTCCTGCTGACCGCCCCCCATTCACCACTCAGAGAGATCGGCCAAAGATGAAACTGCACTTACCGCTTCACATCACGAATCGCCTGTATTTTTGGCACAAATCTGGTCAGACTGAAGACTTGTTCAGTTTTTTGTTCAGAGGTGAAACAAGTCCAGAACATTGGTCATTAATAGATAATCAATTCAGCCTTCACTAATATCTATTCATAATCAGTCACATTGTACAGTCAAACTATAACATTTTGATTTGTATATAACATTCCACCAGTGGTTTCTCTACGTATCTACTGATAAGCATATTCCCATTGCTACTTATCAATGTGACAACAACTGGTTTGATTCTCTATATGTAAATTATTGCCAGATTCTGAATAATCAATGTGTTGTGTTGATTGTTCAAATGTCTCTATAAGCCTGTACTAAACTTCTTCTACTTGGGACATCCTACTTGAGACAGTCTCTCGCCTTTTTATACACAATCCAGGATTACTTGTTTCCCAAACAACTGTGTTAGTCATACAGTCAACAGATTGTTGTGGACTTTCGAAGAGCGCGGGTCCAGCATGCTCCTCTAACAATCAATGGTGCTGCAGTGGAGAGGGTGACCAGCACTACGTTCCTGGGTGTGCACATCACAGAGAACCTTTCCTGGACCATGCACACTACATCTCTGGTCAAGAAAAGTAATCAGCGTCTCTACTTTCTCCGCAAGTTAAGAAGAGCTAGAGTCCCAGCCTCCGTTATGTGCAATTTCTACAGAGGGATTATAGAGAGCATCCTGACCAGCTCCATCACTGTGTGGCACGGCACCAGCACTGCCTCCTGCCGAAGGAGACCAGCGGAGAAGATCTGCTTAAGGTGCTTTATTTGTCATTATACAAAGACTGTACCGCACCCTTTATTACATTGCTTAAATGACACAAATACAATAACTTATTAATAAATCAAATCTGCGAGAAAAAATATATTCTTTTAACTCAAAATGCCGCGCACTCACCATCGTTCGGGTCCAGGATTTCCACCGTGGCGACGGAGGGGAACTCGAGGACCGCCATGACCGGCTCAGACAGAAGGATCTGGAAGGTCTCCGCCTGTTCGTACGTCCCGTCTGCGAGGATCCGCACCCTCCACGTGGCTGTGGTCTGACCCGGGTTGAACTGCACCTGCTTTTGAGACTTCCCTTTGAAATCCTGCTCTTTCAATGCTGTGCCATCTTGGGTCCCAATACCTGAGAGAGAGATGGAAGACTTTAATGCAGGAGTGGATCAACTTTTGACCCAAATAGTGAGTGACTAGTTCTATCCTCTTGACTGCGATGTCTAAACATACTAATTTACTCCAGATTATACAAAGAATGGCTTTTTCCGATGAGAGCATTTAAATGTATCCAGAATGTATTGGATGGATTGTCAAAAAGATTGCAATAGCTGTTAATATCCTGTGGCTTATGAGTGATAACATTTATTTGGAAACACACATAGGCAAAAGCCGGTGCAGTGAGGTGACAGACAGAGGAGGGAGGCGGGTGGGAAACTGATGAGATATTTGCAGTCTTTATGGTTCACAGGGAAAACAACCGTCGCATATTATTGTATTTCTCTTCACTGATCACTTACACAGCCACGGGAATGTGTGAAATGAATTTGTGACAGGAGCGTTTAAATAAAGCTTATTTCACCTCAGCGAGATGGATTAGCTAAAATGTCTGGTTCCCCAAAGCTAGATTTCTGAATCTACGTATATGTTTCTTATTTCATTCATAATCACGTTTTCTGCAACATCTCACTGATTCTAATATTCAAGCTCATCTCATCATCTGCTTTCAAACCCTAAAACACATAAATGAATTGCAGGTTCGATAAGCCAAGTTAAAAATGTGTTCCTATTGTCTAAAGTTTGTGTTAAAGCAGTACAGCGGGCTGATGCATGTGGTGGTAAATACAAAATAAGTCTTTGTGTTTGCTATATTCAGATGTTTAAACAAAGAAAAGAGGTGGTGACAGCCACTAGTGGATAATGCATTATCATACACGATCTATTGTATGCAAAGCTAAAAATATTCACTTGCACCAGCACATATACAAGTTTATTGTTAACAATACAAGTAAATGTACACTGCTACTACAAACAGAGGAATGATGAGAATGTATAGAATAACGTTTTCTACTGAAGTACAAGAAATACAGTAAAATGTTACGTGAGTTTCTCTACATGAGTACTTTCAATCCTGTGGTATAGTTGACAGCCACATCTATAGTGGATATACAGTGGACATTACCACAGCTCATCATGTGAGCTTCTAAACAAGTGGAATTATACCTCATCATCATCATCACGACTTTCAGTGCAGATTACAACAATTTCCTAAACCAACAACTCAGCTCATCAAATGCTTAAGAAATCTCAAAAGCCTTGAAAGTGCCCAAAATAAAGAAGAGCATATTTTTAATGCAGTCTGACACTGGCCAAATATCCTTAACTGAATGAGTTTGTATACATTTCTTGGCTCTTTTAACTGCAGGCGTAATACGCCTTATGTAGGCGTATGTTTTGACCATCCTTTCAGCCCAAACTCCATAGCGTCTTATATTCATGTGGGAGGAGTGTCTTCCCAGAGCCAATGTCCCCGACTTATTTTTTGCAAAAGCCACACAAAAAAGGAAAAAGTTAAGAACAAGTAATTGCTTCACAGACGGCCACTACTACAGTGAGGGCTCTGCAGCAGTATTTCATCTGGATAGAAGAACCTCTAAATAAGACACTCAGTCAGCAATCTCAACACAACAAATAATTTCAACAGTTTGACTCAGGCAAACTTTTTTTTTTTGCTTTTGGGAAGGACTGCTTTCATTATTACAAATCTACAAACAAACAGAAAATCCTGCTTCAAGTCAATTGGGAATGTCTTGGATATTTATTAACACTCGCTGCTAAAATAGGTCAAGTTCAGATCATTTTAACATGCAAATACCCCCGAAGGCTACAGTCAAATATATACATGGGCAATGACTAAGTGGCTGCACATCAGAGTACGTCCCCAGGGAGAGATTTGGCGGATGGAGTGTTAATGATGTACCAGGATTATAACATGTTCTGCACAACCACACTTGCACATTAAAGGGAAATAATGAAATGTACTTCATTTCTGTGCCCCTGTATCATTAACGGCATATAATTATGCAAAATCAACTTTTTGAGCTTGCTACCATGTTCCAATGTGATATCCTCAGCAAAAACATACAAACAATTATGAGAGTTTTTGTTTTAAAACAAATTACATCTGAGGCCTCTATTAATATCCTCTGTTTTTATTCACAGTCAATTAAAACATCTCAAATGTGAATTGGCAGAATTGTGAAAAGGAATCTAAAGCACAATCTAAAGCAGAGGACACAAATTAAATTTCACTAAGGTCCGAAATGAAACATTTTTTATTGTCAAGCAAAGGTCCGGACCATACGGGTTAATTCACGGTTATATCAGGATTTTTCATTTATTTTTGTGATTTGAAAATAATGCAATCAATTGAATACTGTTATTGTGTTTTTTGCTCTAAAAATAAGTTTTGGCTCCTAAATAGCAGAGCGCATAGGCTACTGTAGCCTCTGTTATGCACAATGTGCACATAATATATGACTGTGAGGCGTTTCTTTGCTCAGTTCAACACACTGAGCCCCGCTTAGTCCAGGTTTATTCCTGGTTCTGACCTGCTCGCTGCCAATCGGGAAACAGCTGCGCATTAAGACCGCGAGTGCATATTTGATAGGGCGTCCTCCGCTTTTGTTTTTAGAGAGCCATATTTCAGTCATTCCGTAACTGTTTCTAAAAAAATAAAAAGGAGCTAAGATGTAGGACTTTCTGTTCATCTGGGCTGTATAGTTTCCCGCTCTGGTGCAGTCGGGGAGAGGGAGCACACGCAGCCGCTCGTCTGAGGGGATTCGGGGTTGGGTCCAAAGTTCGGATCCAAGGTTCGGGTCCGGATGGGCTGGCGCATGGTTCCGGATCCGGACCGAGGTCCGCCGTTTAGGGAAGTATCCCATCAGCGTCCTTTATGTATTTTTCAAAATGTTGTCCAATAGAGTCCAGATAACAGGAGAGCATCGGGGATTTGGTGAAGAAAACAGTGCCGTTTGATCAGTGGACACATTTCTCCTCAAATTTAAAGCCCATTGCATTTGCTTGATTTTTTTATTTGTGTTAGTTGTATTCAAATATCTATTCTTCAGCTGAGTAAAGTACATCAAGAAAACTTACAACATCAAGTTAGTTTCCCTATAAGTGAAAATCAAGGGACAATTCCATTAGAAGCAGTGGTTTACTATAGTACAATTCCCAGGCACACACCTTCATGTTGAGCTAAACTCATGATCAGGACGACCTAGCAGGAGGATTAGCCTATTGTGCACATTTAAATAATTTGTTTTGGTCCGAATGAACCGGATATACAGTATCTCCTAATGAATCAAATCTTAAAATGACCGTATATTTTCCGGACTATAAATCGCTCCGGAGTATAAGTCGGACCAGCCAAAAAATGCATAATGAAGAGGGAAAAAATTAAGTGGCTACCATGATTTAACTAACTGTTCTGATCTGGGGTTGCTGCAGTTGGTCAGGTCGAGGTTTAGCAACACTTCAGTATGTGCCCAAAGAATTACATCAGCTGATCAACTGAACATCCTGAATGACCAAGTTATTCCATCATTACATTTATTCCTCCAAGATGACAATGCTCATTTCACACATTGATTGGCCTCCACAAAATCCTGATTTTAACATCACCTTCTCCAGCACATCCTTTGGTATGTGCTAGAGAAGGCTTTGCACAGTGGTCACACACTCCCATCGTCAATACAAGAGCTTGGTGGAAAAACTAAGACTGGATCTTTTGACATTGCAGACGCTTATTGAGACTATATAGCTGTAATCAGTCAAAAGTCAAAGATATTAGCACATGTGACCTTTCTTTCTTTCTTCTTTCTTTGACTAAATTAATTAGATTTAACTCCTAACTAATCCAAATTGTACAATGGTAAATTCTCCAAAAAGGCTTCTGGCGCGGCGAGCTGGAACGTTCGAAGTACAAAGGTGGGATGAAAATGTTCATCGTGTCTCTCTATGGGGGTCCTACACTGATACTTATCCTCCTACAAAAACTCAAAAGCTCAAGGGGAAAGTACAGAAGTGAGCGGACAGGACGAAATCCACACCAAATAGGAAACCGCAAATAAGTATATAGTGAAACAGGGAAATGGTAAGAAATAGTACAGGGTGTATGTCTGTTTGTCTAAGACTGAATGGTTGGAGTGAGTAAAAAGACAAAGATAAATCGTGATAGTGGGCGGAGGAAGAGCCAGATACTACTTACTGTAACCTAAGGCTATAAGAGGAGGAAGCAAGGAGAGAGGAGGCGTCTTTGAACAGAGAGAAAAACAAAAACTTCAACTCTATAGGCTGTCTAAACTGTGCGCCTGAAATTGGCTCAAAATGTAAAGTTTAACTGGGGCTGATGGCTTTGACTGTACTGTAATAATAGACCTGCTGCTGTTTTCACACATGCTGCACATCATTTTCAGTTCAATTTTGTTCTGAGTATAACTTTACCTATTGTGAAACTCAGCAGCAAAACATGTCCCAATAAACAGTTCACCAGAGACAATGAATAAATCTATTGTTTATATTGTGTACAGGATTATATTAGTTTGAACTCCAGGAGGTAAGTGATTTGACACGTTCAGTGGGACGGTGTAACATGTGGCAATAGTGACAGATGATAGAACTCAATTAAAATAGAGCAGAGACTGAGACAGAAGCCAGACAGCCATGAAGCGTCTTGGAAGAATGTGAGTTTGTGTGTACTCGCAGTAAAAGGAGCATGAAAAGTACAAGCACAGGTCTAATCCCATCTTTTTCCTGTGGTCTGATCACTGCTAAGCGACACCGGGGAATCTTTGAACCTTGATCTTATCTCCGCAGTGCCCTTTCCCTGATCCTCCTGAGCGGGACGTCCTGTGGAGAGACTGTAGATGTGATACACTGCGTCTCTGCGCTCACGGGGCACAACACGCCTTTTATCGACCAATCTAGCAACAAAAGCCAATGACAATTGACATCCTCTTTGATACCTGCTCCTAGTGCGAAGTGCGATCAATTTTCATTTTTTGCTCTTTCTTTTTTTAGACTATCTTTCAACGGAACTCTCGGATAGTGCTTGATCTACAAATACTAATATATATTACTAAAGATTCTGATTCAGCAAAAATGTGTCCCAGAAGGTTTTTTGACTCAAATACTTGTGCACAGATGTGAGCGATCATCAGTTGCATTTACTCAAGCACATTAAAGTGGACAACCTTATATTAAGGAATTGTGCTTTTGTTGTCCACAACGGCACGAAAAAATATAAAGATTTGTGTCTTGTAACATAAGACAACAGTTCTATTTCTTTTATACATTTTCATGACATATGCATTTTCTTTTAATATACAGTTGTGCTCAAAAGTTTACAGTACCATAGCAAGTTTTTTGGTTTTTATGGTAGATATGGTGCACTTTTTATCATTATTGGCCTTGTTGACAACAAAAAAACGCACCATGCCTAATGTGAAATATGGAGGTGTTTCACTGATGCCACTGGCTCCAGCAGAACAAAGTGAAGGTCCCATTAGTGTCCATCTCAGTCTCTTGACCTCAATGTCATTGAACCACTGTGGGGAGAGCTCAAACGCACTGTTCATGCAAGACAACCTAGGAATTTACAGGAACTGGAGGCTTTTTGCCAAGAAGAATATGCCGCTTTACCATCAGAAAAAATAAAGAACCTCATCCACAACTAGCACTAAAGACTCTAAGCTGTCATTGATGTTAAAGGTGGAAATACACAGTATTAAAAACTGGGGTATGTAAACTTTTGATCAGGATCATTTTGGTACTTTCTTTTTTCATTATGATTTAAAAAAAACAGCAAACACAGTTGTTTCACCATTAATGGCTTCACACAAGCACTAAAAATACATTAAAAAAATATATATATATATATATATATATGTTTTGTGTTATCTTTCATATTCTTTGAAAGATAAAATTCAGCCAGGGTACAACTGTATACTTGCTTCCATAAATTAAGTCTTTGTACAATGACAAGAGAAAGCGATGGTGAATAACAAGTTGTCACATATAACACACTCTTCAACACCGTCACACCGCATGTGAGAACGCCATCACACTGTTTGACATTACACTTTTACATACTTATTGTTCTATAATGTGGAAAATCAAACTGAGCTTTCAGAATCGTCTATAAGCCATTTCTAATACCTCTAATATGGTGATAATAGTGTGCCTCTTTCCTCCCATTGTCAACAATATAGAAACAACAAGTGACTCATATTACAATGAATCACAGTCAGGAAATGGTAGACTTAAGACTTAATAGCTAACTGTCAGTCCTAATGCCTCTAAGTGAAGCTGCTCCCTGTTTTAATTAGACTGAAAATTGTGCAAAGTGCATAGGGAAAAATGCAATTATTCAAAGCTAAATGTAATTTAATAAGATGTTTTCTTTGGTACGATACAAATTACAGTTTTAATATTGACTGCTTTATTATCAATTAATACAGCGTTGACTATATGGGAACTTTGTTAGGACTATAGAGGTTTCATTGATTTCTGAGCTGCCCCAGTTTGTGGCCACCCTCTCCATATCGCCACTATTACGGACCAATTCGCTGCAGTCCCCAGTTCAGCAGCGCAGTAAATTGAAATCTATAAAACTTATCAGACTGTGATCAGTTTCACATGTTCAACCAGCATACATCTAACCTGATCTACTCTATACTGTCTGCAGCCTCACTGAACACAATAACCCATAGTAGATATAGACTTTTGGGGACACTGATCAGTGATGGCCCCAGGTTAACTTTTGAATGAGGATGTCTATCTGTAATCAAGTGAAGCTCAAATTCATTTTAGTAATAAGTGCTCTCTGAGTCCTTGATAATCCTACTTTTGATCGTGAAGTGAGTGATGATGTGAGACTGCATATCTGCCTTTGGAATGCCCACGGCTTTTATTATGGAACATTTTGTAGTAGGTGTAGTTAAATTAAGAGTACGTCAAAGTTTTTGCAACTGCACTGTATTTCATCTCTGCTTGTGCACGGTGGTACAGCGGTTTAGCGCTCGTGCTTCACAGCTAGAAGGTCCCAGGTTCGATTTCCACCAGGAAGGGGCCTTACTATGTGGAGTTAGCATGTTTTCCCTGTGTCTGCGTAGGTTTCCTCCAGGTACTCTGGTTTCCCCTACCACATAAAAACATGTACAATAGGCCAGAATTAATGTAGTGTGTGAGTGAGTGGTTGGTTGGTGGTGATCGGGGGGGCTGATGGCACAGACTGGCAGCCTCGCTCACGTCAGTCTACCCCCGAGTATGTCATAAATGCATAATTTTGTATTTGTGTTTATTTATTTAAAAGGGACAATGCATTTACAAGAAGTACAATATACCTAAACTGCGTCTAGACTCAGTGTAGCGCTTTAAAAAACTTGGTAACACAGGCTTGTAAAGCCATTATTATTATTATTATTGTTATTATTATTATTAAGTAAGTAGTAGTAAATAAGTAAGTGCTTTATTTGTCATAATACAATTGTACAACAAAATTGCATTCAGGTTTTGGGTTAGTCCTGAGCCGCTGCGACTGAGTGCGCCTCCATTGTGGGCCAACGTGACCAGCATGTTTTTGGAGGTAGGAGAAACCAGAGTGAAGCCTTCAGGGCTCCTCTTGGTGCCTCTTCAGTATTTCAGAAGAAGAAATGTGTAGGTCTCAAATTTAAGTTTGTTCACTTTTAAAAAGCAGTTTCCTTCATTGCCAGTATGGACTTTCTGCAGTAAAAAGATCCACTGAACCTCACAAAAACACAGCAGAAAGTATCCAGTAAAACAATGTGTAACACAGAAACTAAAAATGTAGTTTCGCAGTTGTTGTATGTCAGGAGGCACGGGGCGCAGCACCTCACAGAAAGAAGGTCTTTGGTCTGACCAGGCCCGGATCTACGGGGGTGCAAGAGGGTGCATTAGCAACCTCATTTTGAAATGTTTGCCCCCTCAGTTTTAATGGCATCACAATGTATTTTAATGGCGAGAAACTCTATTTGCACCCTTTTGAAACTCGAATGCACCCTCAGTCGGTTTGTTCTGGAGCCGGCGCTGGGTCTGACTCATATACAGTAGGGACTCCCCTTGAAAAAATAAGCATTACCTGAGATGACAGTACTCCTTACATCTACAGCATCTGTGTGTTCAGAGCATTTAGACTTTTCATGTGTTACTTCTCCACACTTCCCATAAGGCTTTGCCATATACACAAGCCGACAGTGAACACAGTGTCTATGTTTACACCTGACTCAGCGATTAAAAAGCATCTGAAACGGAGACACGACACTACAGGTTGAAAAGCTGCTTATACTCGCCTTAGCATCTCCCAGGGACTTAGCTGGAGCATAGCAAAGTGCAAAGCTAAGCGCCGCATTCAGGGACATTATTATCATCTTTACTTCAACCTCGGTGGATTCTCTTGCCCAAGCAAAAAAATAAATAAAAAAATAACATCCTGGGGTGCCACTTCTAAAGGCTGTTGTATTGGTCTTATGTGATGGGCAAAGGCTTATTAAGGTTTCAGGTATTGATTCTTGTCAAGCTGGCTGGATCCTCTGCTCAGGCCAGCTCAGAGCCAGCGGGCGAGTTGATTGGTCTGTATGTCTCGTACACTGACGGTTACTGCAGCATGACATGAAGCTGCTTTTAAAACTTTGATTCTGTGACGTGGAGAAGAGAAGAGAGGATAAGGTGCAGAGAGAACATGAAGCATCTCTTAAGAGTATTTAGAGGTGCTGCAAAAGTTTGTAACAATATCTAAATGCATTTATGGCATAAACTAATACAAGGATTTGGGCTGAAAGATATATCGTTATCGTACTGATATATGAACATTCAAGATATTAAAATCGAAGAAAATCACAAGATATAAACGATATAGATTCTCATCAATAAAACTGCACTCTTTTGTATTAAGATTTTTTTATTTCTCTAAAAAAAAGCTTGGTTTTCACCAAACCCGTAGTCGTATCGTATCGCGATATCTGGCATAAATACCGAGATATAACATTTTGTCCGGACTTTTTGGTTGGCTGGCTACAATAACTAAATAAACAATAAAAAAACAATAAGTATTTGTGGTTTTGATTATAGTTTGTAATTTATACTTGCTGCCCAACAAATGCAAACAAGTTAGCAAATGCTAGATTAAATCAGTACATATACTGATTCTTTACAAATAGCTGTCACTATTTGTAAAGAATTTATGTTTTTTTGTGCTTTTAAATTAACCGCCGAATGTACATAAAAAATTCAACAAGTTCTGGTCTGATGAATGAAAAATAAATAAGTTATAAATAAACCCTGGTAACACTTTAGAATACGGCCCGCAAGTTCCAGGTGCAGCATTCGACCTCTTATAAATCAGATTTGCGGCTCTAATGCTGTAATTTACGCAGTTTCAAAAGCTAAATTAGGTGCAACATATTCACAGATGCCATTTTCCAGGTTGCACTCATTATTTAGCGCCTGTAGATAAAAAGGCCTCCTTACCTTGAGTCTTATTATTTTCTCTTCTTTACTTTTTGTATTTGTGTAAAATTAGCTACTTCATAGGCAAGCCCATTAGTTCTCATTACAATGTTTTGTTTTTGCAGAGCTGATGAAACGCTTCATATTTTAAAAAAAACAACAAATAGGGTCCTGGTTTAGTGCACATTATGTAATTCAATCACAGCTTTTAGGTTGCCCTTTGTAGAGCCCTGCATTTGAGCCCGAGGCCCGAGGGGCCCGACGGCCCGAAGGCCCGCGGGCCGGGCTTCGGGCCCATTACCGCATCATTGCGTCGGACACGGGCCGGACTCGGGCTTGGTTTTTTCCCCCCTGCCAATGCGTTGTGCTGCTATTTTTTAACCAACTTAAATGGCGACATTAAATGCAGCACCCGCTCTCCTCTCTCCCTGCCCACCTGCTCTCTCACACCTCGTCTTGTCTTGACTCAACACAAACATGTACCTGCCTTCCCCGTGGACCGTGGCGTGGGAGTTTTCCTCGCCGTGCGTACAGCTCTACAGAGCGGTCGTATTGAGAGAGAGGACCGGGCGGTTCGCGTGCGGATGTGCTTCTATCGATGTCCTCTCGCCCCGTCGTTAATTATAATACATCCATGGTCTTGACCCGCCACCTCTTGCCACAAACATGTACCTGCCGTCCATGTGGGCTGTGGCGTGGGGGGTTTCCCCGCGTGGGCAAACCTCTGCAAAGCGGTATGGAGAGAGAGGACGGAGCGGTTCGCGTGCGGAGTGCTTCTATCGACGGTATGTGTTCGCAGGAAACAAATGCACGCGTGTTCCTCCCAACAATAAAAAATAAACACTGTGCTTTATGTTACGTTTAGATAGAAGTGTTTATTTATTCATACAATACAGGTCAACTGTTGCAGCGCTGTTTAATCACGCATTTGGAAAATATTGGAACGGGAGCAAGAGAGAGAGAGAGAGAGAGAGTGAGAGGGAAGGGCCGGGCCGCGGGCCGGGCTCGGGCCTGATAATTCTGAAAGTCTGTCGGGCCGGGCCGGGCTCGGGCCCGAACCTCACAGGCCCGGGCCGGGCTCGGGCCCAGAAATCAGGCCCGTGCAGGGCTCTAGCCCTTTGACTAGCCATTCGTTTTTTTTTTGTTTTTTTTACATCAAGGTCATATTTGTTTGAACGGCATGTTAAGACTGTTGACTTTGTTTGTCCATTTGTAAATAGAGGGGTACTGACCTTGCAACTACTTCATCAGCCCCCTCATACTCTCCATAAAGAACCTTTTACAGAATCTCCTAAGACGCCCAGGGCCGCACAGAACAACTTCAGGAGAAATCAATTTACAATGAGACGCTGCCCAAGTGCCGTAGCTGCGACGGTCAGAGACAATGGAGGGCTTTTGAAACCTAAAGGCTATAACTTGTAGGCTATTTCGAAATGTTTATGTACAGTGTGCTCTGGAAGAAATAAAGGGGAAACAGGGGAAACGGAGAAATTAACTTAGATGAAACAACAACAAAACTGTTTAAATGCCGCAGCCTGGGGAAGGTGCATTACTAAATCTGATCCAAAGTCAATGCACTGTCATCTACAAGCGACCAACTTGAAAAGCTCTGCAGTTGTACACATTACTTCATACATATATGTAGCTGTATGGCTAGAATACACTGAAAACAGGAGGGATAGAGAGCCAGGAGGATGGCAAAGACACAAAGACCATTTACTCTCACTCTTTCAAAACTTCGCTTCACCAACAGAACTCAGACAGACTGTGTATTGATCAGGTCAAGGATGCAAAACCTCCACTGAATAGTTCAATAGAATCGTTTACATGACAGTGGGCCTGAATTTTAATTTTGAAAGCATTTTAGTTATCAAATTGAGCTTAACGTCATGAAAAATGTGTCCTTGCTTTTCTCTATAGTTACTGTGCAAGTTATTCGAGGATGCCACAATGCAAAACAGCTAAATGTGCCAGGATTTTATGGACAGTGCTCGATTTCTCTTCTTGTTGCCTGTTTTTATTTGAGTAATTATTCAGGTCACTACGTTTTAGTCTACTCGAGTAAACTTATTCCAGCATGACGTCACTCATACTACCGTAAAAGCTTTGGCTACTCAATCCACCTCTGTTGATAGCGACCATTCAAACTGCAATTGCGATTCACAATCTTGCTGCCATACTGTTCACTCGGGACTTACCAATGAATGAGGTCTCTCCCAGGTACCCCCTTCGCCTGAGCACCACCTCCAGGTACTTGTCCTCCTCGTCCACCACGTAGTACTCCTTCTCCAGAGAGATCCAGGCCCAGTCCAGATGGAACCGCTGCCCCTTCAGCTTATTTCTGCCTGCACAAAACACACTGTATGTCAGCGAATTTAGGCTTTAATATTACAGTGAAGTGAATACTGCTTACTGGCTGCAACTGCATACTTCCCAATCTGCCCTTCTTTCTTTCATTTGTGAGATTAAAAACTAAATCTGCTGTGACCCTCGAGAGCAATTAGTCCAACAGTGTAAATCGATTGTAATTAAATCAAACAAATCTGCTGTTTTTGACTTCTTTGGTCAAAAACAGCATCTCATCTCGAACTTTAAAGAGGTGTCTTTGGCACAGGAGCCAGTAGCGATAATATAATATGAATATAATATGGGAGCAATCATTTCGGACTATCTTTTATTCTGAAGTCACAAGTTGTGCTTTTCCCACAATTATTGTGTTTATTTCATGCCAAAAAAAGCCCAAATTCAAAACGGTTATCAGTGTAATCTTAGTCCTGGTTCAGTCCTAATGCAGTTCAAAACGGATCATGTTTTGTGCTTTTAAATTAACCACCAAATGTACATCAACACGTTCTGTTCTGATGAATGAAAAATAAACATTGTAAATACTTTATTTAAAAAACATACAATTTTCTTGCGCACAAACTTAACAAAGTGGGACAAATCACTTAAGTGCAAAATACAGTGTTTATGTTGGCACAAGGGTAAACAGCACAGGTAGGGGACTGTGTAGGAGCATTAGCTCCAATAAATATGGTTTCAGAGCTGTTTGTTGTTTAAGATATGGATGCCTGCAGTGCTGCGCCTGGCAAAAGCAGCAGCCTTCATAAGCAGCAGCCTTCATAAGCACTTCACCTCTGGCAGCTCTAGGTCACCTCTATAGACAGAGGAGGGAAAGAGGGTCAAAGGAGTTCAAGCGGAGGGACATTTACTCTGAAGTGTGGCTCCTATATAAGGTCACATAGATTCAGGTTATGTTATTGTGATGTTATTAAAGACTCAGCAAGAAGAAGCAATAATGAAATATATATAATTATATATATACACCTGTCTTGGTAAATTTCCCCATAGCTTTACCCTCCCTTACATACATGCATACATACACTGATTTATATTGTTGTGTCATAGGAGACTGCCCCACACATAAAATCTTCAAGACTCAGCATAAAAAGTGGCTCAAATGAACATTGTGCTTATTAGAACTCTGCAGGTCTCCTGGTGCATGATACGTGTAAACAGTTACATGTTTTAGATATGTTTTATATATTTTTTATAATTTGATTTGCTTCCTTCTACAATACATTCTGTCAAGTGAATTTCTCCACAGTGAGCTCAATAAAGTCTTATCTTAAAATAAACAACTTAAATAAGTGTACCAAGTAGTTTATGACGATACTAATTGTTTTAATTAACCACAATAGTTTTATCAGATGCAAAAAAAATATTGCTCCAAAGATCTCGTTCCAGTTATAACAGAAATAAATATTTTTTTTAAACTTCTCTTAGACGTTTAATGGTCCCTGCATTTGTACCCATATCTACTTTTTAAAGTTCACTGGCACTTACTTCTCTGACTAAAAATGCCATCGTTATGGAGGTTGATTCTAAAAATAACTTGTCCATGCAAACTCTGACCTTTCTGGCTCCTCATTTGTCATCATCACATAATGTCACACACTGGTTACTTTTCCTCCTACTGCCGTTTCATAGGTCCCACATTTCCAAATGTCAAGAAATCACCTTCCACTTTCACGACACATCTATAAGAACCTTTTACCCATTTCAAAATCCACATCATCCCCAGTGAAACCATAATAATCATTATTTTTCCGATGTATTGGCTGCACACGGCCTCCTTCTCACTTGTCTCTCAATTGAGTGCATATAATTGTAAATATGACTTTTAGATGTAGGCTCAACCTCCTGGCTCACAGTTGCACATCCTCCTCTTCTACACTCTGAATGCTCTGTTTGAACCATGTTTGTGGACGTGCCACTGAAACACTACAGGGTGAAAAGTTCAGGTCGAGGTTGGACATTGGGGAGAAAAACAGCCAATGTAATTTCATGATACAACAATTTATTTTCACCACACACACTTTCACGCCTTGCATGGTTTGCACTTTGCTATGTGCACATTTCGTCTCCCCAAAGCAAATATAAGTATTGAATTATGGTACACTACAAGTATTCTTAAAGGCGATAAATCATGCATATATGAGGCTTAAATACTTACTCTTTGGGTATCTCAGCATTGATATGTTACATTTGAAATGTTGAAGTAATATTGTAAAGAAGAGACAGCAATGAGTGAGAGACTCTCTTAGGGGGGTGTCTTGTCCAAGAACACAGAGACAGTGTGCGCCGTTCGCAGGGAAGGAACTGCCAACCTTTGGATTCATGGATGAATACCCCGATTTTCTTCACTTCAAATTATTAAACAAATAACGAGCTTTCAGACAAACTTAGGAGTCTGGCTGGTGAAGATAATCAAATGCAACAACATCATGTGTTAACTTTTTTTCTGTAACTTTGGCAATTGCACTTGACCTTGTCGATCAGACCACCTAAGAATGCGTCCAGTTGAAATAGCGTAGCCATTCCAGTCACTCAAGTAGGATAAGATGATACTAAATGTTTCTAATGAAGGTCATTCAATATATACACTCATCCGTTGATTTAGCTAATTAAGAACTTTGAGCAAATGGACCTTGCCTTTATGGGAAGCCCTCGTCCTCGCTCCTCTCTCTATGCCCACATGTGTGTGTAGCTGTGCAATTTGTTTGCGAGAGTTGGTCCTCATGTCTGACCTCCCACTGCCCACAGGAGATGGAGGAGACTGTGCTAGACAATAGGGATCCGAGTCCGTGGGCTGGAGACTGTCTCATCGTTGCGGTAACTCATATGGGGATAAAAGACCTCTCGTGTGCTGACCATACAGAAAAGCAGCTTTGAAATCATCCTCGATAGAGCAAAAATCACTTTCAAAGGCTTCACAGACAAAAAACTCAGCACAGGGTTTTTCTTTTCTTTTTCTTTTTACCAATTAAGGATGATAGTTTCAGAATAAAGTACATTTCAAGGATCAATGTGGTGGGCGTAATTCTCAGAGAAAAACTTTGAAGCAGGAGTTTTGTGGCTCCGTGTGAAGTGGCTTTAGTTGGAGAATGCCCACTGACAGCTGTCTAGCCAAAAGACTCACGTACCCCCTTGGTCTGGGTGGGATGTGGGGGTAACTGACGATCTCACACAAAAGACAAATTATTATGTCTGTGCTCTGACTGGCAGCTGTCCAGTACGACAAGTATTGTTGCTATTGTTGTAACCATTACTGCTGCTACTATTATGAAAAACAAAGACTTCACTCCAAGAAAGTCACAGGTTCAATTCCCGGACTGTGCGCTCCCGTTTCCTCCATCAACCCAAAACATTCATCCAGCTATTACTATTATTATATATATTATATTTTTATAGAACTATTTATATTACTATATACATGTGTGTAATTAATTCAAATGGTTTAGTTATTGTGCTGTACATAAAATAAAGAATATTTCTGCCTCCATTTACATACACACGTTATATTTCTGGTCCTCAATATTAGTTCATGGTTCTGCAATGTAATACCTTCAACCTTTGAAAATATTTTTTTGCCAGGGAGTAGGCTACTGCAGTTTGTGAAATCTATATTTCTTTGCGAGGTCTTTCTTTAGCTTTTCTAAAGGGCATGGATCTAAAGCAGGCCATAAAACACACACAGCCTCTGAGACTCTGAGCTCCGATTGTTTAAAAACTGACAGCCTCCAGAGGTGCATGCGCCTCCGACCAATCCAGTCTCAGCCCACATCTTTCCATTTCTTCTAAAAGTAATAGATGCTCAACGCAGGGCCAGATTATTGTTTTTCTAATGCTATATGAATACTGCATGAAAAATAAAGGCTGTGGACGAGTAGAGGCTGTTTTGGAAAGGGACAAAGTGCATATGAGATCTGTACTTTTAGTTATGTTAAGATTAAGCACTTTATCCACCACTTAGAAGAAGAGAATAGTAGTAGTAGTAGTAGCAGTAGTAGTAGGACTAGTAGTAGGACTAGTAGTAGTAGTAGTATTAGACAAAATCTACAAATAGTATAATTAGTTCGACGATGCAATAGTAACAACAGCGCTCAGTGACAGTCATGAAGTCAGATATCAGATCCTAAATGTAAAGATGTTTCTTGCAAACAAAGTGTGCCTCGCAATTAATGATATTTCCCCAAAAAAACATTGCGGAACTATTTTGCAAACCACCCAACAAAGTAAAAACAACCTTAACCTGTGTAATACGTTGGGCTTTGGACCGACACCGACCAGATTGTTTTTAAGCAAATGGATTTTCTCCACGTTTCCAGAATATGCCAACGGTATTTCCAAAAGCTGCTTGTTTCTCTACAAAACAGACACAATGAGCCAACAGCAAAACAACGTGTCTATCTAATTATTATGCCACAGTGCCAACAACAGGATTGGAACATCACACAAACGCAAATGGTCAAGAGTAAAATATAGAGGGATTGTGCGCCATGCAAAAGTGATCATGAAAAAGGAGAAGGAATTTGGTTGATGCTGTGGTTATTTGATCGTGGCTACATTTAGCTTCAGACTTAAAGATAATCTACAGTTCAGTAAATACTTTTTCTTTGATCTACTTTAGAGAAGGACTTCTGGGATTAAATAAATCAATTCTCTAGTTAAGTGAGTGAAGTAAATGTATTGAGTCTCACAAAGGACCCAATTCAGATCACTTATTTCAGCAACACATTTAATTATAATGTTTCTAATTTTCCACTACTACAACACTTTTTGGATACTCAAATGGATTAGAATGAAACCCTGTTCCAAGTAATGATTAACAGAGTGGGGTATGAGAAAAAAGTGTCCTGTATATTCAGTATTCACAGTTGCAGAATGTGGATCCAAGTCATTCATATATTTTAGTTTCATGTGAGTTATATGAATTTACACTAAAATATGTTAGACTTTAGACTAGGGGTTTCCAAAGTGGGGGTCACGGGGCTTTTAGTTGGTTTTCCTAACTTTAAAAGTAGGAAATAAAATGTCACAGAATTTTAAATGATATACAGTTTTAAAAAAAAGAAGCACCTCCGGATCTCGATGGCTTCTCTGATCCAACGGTGGTATTTGTTGCTCTCAGTGCCGGTTACATGGGCATTGTCCCAATCCATGAGGTGGTTCTTGTAATATTCTGAAAGAATCTGCTGTATTTCTATTACATGCATTCCGTACTAAACCCTGATTGGTTAATAGTATCACATGGTCAAGAACGCACTACGTAATGTGACGTACTACCTCCACCTGCCTGTTCGTTGTATTCATTGCAAGCTCCACTCAGTAAAGAACGCACTGAACCATTATCTGTCGTACTGACTCTTTGTGCATACCGTACACCCAAAGAAACACAACAGTTCTCCCTTTTGCAATGGTTTGGTATGGTAGACTTCAGCTGTTCTTGTTCTGCTTGTCGTCTGGTTAGGGTTAGGGTAAGGCCCATGTAATCGTTGGATCAGAGAAGCCATCAAGATCCGGAAGCGCGCCCCCAGACTGTGAACCGGGACGAGGGGGCGTACCCACTTTCCCACACCTGGGACACAGTTCTGAAGAAGTCGGACCGCAGATGGCGCTGTCAGCCTGCTACTACAAGCAGGAAGACAGAGCCCATAACTGTTTAAATCAGCTGACCAGACACGTCACAGCAACACCACGGGACAACCTCTGAGGAAGGCCACAGGTGTAGCAGAAACTTTCAGGTGCTAAATAACATACAGGTCTGGCTATAAGAACAAAAGACCTAATGCACCTAATTGGACTATACTAAACCCTAAAAATTGAGTTAATTAAATAAGTTTTAAGCTTTTTATTTTCACATGATCTTTTGATTCAACAGCGTACCTGATACTTGAGCACCAATCAAAGGAGATTTTTCACACAGTGGTTTCTACAGCACAGTGTGGCTCTGTCTGCTGTAACCGTCCCCTCTCTGTTAGGCCTCCATCTGCCTTATAGATTATACCCAAACATCACCAAACCATTACTGCAAAATATGAAAGCTGTGGTCTGCAACTACGGCATTAAGCCATACTAGCTCTAACCACATTGGAGAAAATAGCCAACCAGACAGACCAAAACTGCATAGACATTGTATTGTCATCTGGGAAGTTGTTCAATTATCATTATGCACGACGCGGCTTCGACAGCAATAAATGTCGTCGTTTTCCATTTTCCAGCTGTTCTCACTTTGCATGCCAATATATTTACCAAATATATTAGGCATAGTGAGTCGCGTTTTGTTATTTTCCTTGTTTTCTCACAACAACAAATTAAAACCTATTTCCAACGCAATCTCAGAATTTAACAAGACGGATGTAGCTACAAGTCAAAGTTCATCTCCATAGAAACTACCAGGGGTCACATCACTAAAGAGCAGGTTAAGTTTGAGTTTTAAAGATACATTATTAACCAATTACTGTGCGGGTGTGGAGGTGGAAATGAGTGCGAGAGCAGGAGGTCAAAGCGGAGCTACAAGAGCTGCATTTGATTGGAGGGAAATGTAGAGCAACAGTTAACGTTCAGGCATTTTATTGAAAATGACCACATTTGCTATTTTTCCAGCGTAAAAATCTTTTCATGGATAGAGCCAGGTTTAAATGTATGGGTTTGCTTTGTTGATATAAAGAGAGGATTTCCAGATATGTTACATAAAAATCTCTCTTAAGAGGAAATGATGGCGCCACAAAGTGAGAAAAAGTATTTTTGAGGAAATGACCTTTCAAGTTATATTTTTCCACATAAATGGAAAAAAAATAAAAAGAAATAAAAAGAAATGAATGAGTTAAAATAAAACACCTCATTGTGTAGGTTATATTACTTCTTTGTTTCAGGAGAAAAGCTCAAACTTGAACAAACTGAGTCTCGCCTACAGTATCTCCCCTTAATTTCAGTTTGGTAAAATGGATTGTTGTGTAGTAAAAGCAAATGCATGCCTGACGTCTCTGGGTAAATAAAACAAAACGTGTAAGTATGATAATAGTGAAAAGTGACACGTCCCTTTCAGCGAAGCAACAAGCAACAATTTCTCAATTTTACCGTTACGGAGTGACCAAAAGACAGGAAACTGTAGAGAGGGTAAGTGGACTTGTATGTCCCAAATATCAATCATGCCTGGCTCAAGGCAATCCATTTCACTCCCAGTATGGTGGACGGGAACCTGGTGTGAATATCTAAATTACCCAGGAGCTAAATCAAAGTAAAAGCTATGGCATAAATGTGAAGAAATGTCAAACCTTAACTTCAAGGACAAAGAAGAATGACAGCTGCCGACACTACGCACTTGTTCGGCAATCAACTACTTAATGACAGGGCTTTTGCCGAATACATTTAAGAGAATCAAGTCAGGACAATGCACATTAATCAACATTTCTGTAAATGTGCCAGTTTTAGCTCTAAAGCTAGTTTTCAACCGTAGTCCCTGGGCAAGATGTAGATTGCCAGCAGCAAACATTGTTAGGGCCATATAGAGACAAACAAAAAAGGAGAGTAGCGTGTACTGCTTTTCATTCAGATGATGTATAATTACCACAGGACAATTGTATGTGAGCAGGATCTCATGCTGAATAGATCTCTCCACAATCACAAAACAAACCAATTTATTTCTACTTCTTTATCCAAATTTGCTTCTTTTTGTGTGTGGTAAATGTACTTATTAAATTAACTTCTGATATTTTTGCCATAAATGTATGTGTTTAAATTAAAACATTAACCACTTTTGTAAACGTATTATTCTGGAGCCCCACATTTACTGTATCTTTCTGAGGTCCTCATGTACTGTTGATATCTCCAACTGACATAAACCCACCAGTGTTTTAAATGTGTAAATGTGGCATTAGATAAAGCGCATTAGGAGGTTGCTTAAATAGCCCCAGATAAATGTGAGTTCACATGTTAATAGCGGCCCACGCTGCATCTTCCCAGTGTAGCGCTGCGGTGCATAAATCTGATGCGTGTCAAAATACACACATCCTCCGCCTCCACATGATTTTCATTTGATTCGCAGGCAACAACAAAAGCTGATGTTTGGCTGGGGAAGTCACTGCTTGTCACTTTGACACCCAGCATTGATATGTGAATGACTGTTTTTAGATTTGAACAGTTGTGTTTACCAGGTGCACTGCTGCTATGCATTGGTAAGGAGAGTCCATTCACGGGTCCAACCAATAACAAATAGCTGCTCATGTTTGCATGGGGTTTGTGTTGCCACCCTCTAAGCTTGCCTCAGGCACTCAGTGCAGAGTGGAGATGTGTCCATAGTAAGTGATCAGAGGATTGACTAGGGATCCACCTTTACAAGCAGTAAGCATTAAAAACACTGCTCCAGTCCAGGTGAAGGAGACAGCGGGCTTATTGGGGGAGGGTGGTATTAGCACAAATTAACCTTTAAAGGTTAAGTTGTGCATTTGTCCAAGTGGGTGGAAGACAAATTGATTTAATTGCTTCAAATCAGATACAATAAACATCATTAGTACTAGTCTTTGTAAAGGATATGGAAAATTACCTCAAAAGCATTAAGTAATTACAAGTCATTAATTAAGTAGTTCTTGTTTTGCCCAAAGCATTGAAGGACTGAATCAATTTATGAGATAAAGTCTGGGTTTAAAAAATAAGACATTTTATTCCAGTTCTCCACTACTGAGAGCCTACACAAGTGTATTCAAGTGTAAACACTTCATCACAGTGATAACAATCATTTGAAACTAATTCTTAGTGACAGTGACAACCTTTAGTCATTAGCTTTAGCACAGAATCTTCAACTCTATCTCGAAATGGTGCAACAATATTTCAATATACTTTCTCAACTCTGTTGGCCCACACAGTTAATGGCTTTAATAACAATCTTGATGTTATGTACTATTTGAGTAACAAACATTTCCAAACCAAAGAAACATATCAACACCCCAATACATACAAATAAGTAAATCACATTTGCTGATACTTAAGCAGGAGTCTAATATCAAGCTCCAGTGGTTTTAAGACCTACACGTCACATTCTGTTTGACAAAATTGTTGTGTTGTCATTGTCGTTTCCCAATGACACCGCATCATAACATTAAGCCTAAACCTGCTGTTTTTCCCAAAATAAGATGATTATATTCATCACTGCAGGGATATCTTTCCTTTGTAGTATTCAGTAGCCATTAGGCACGAGAGTGCACAGGAACACCTGAGGCGAGCCACACAAGCCTTCACAAACTGACGTGTGAGGTGCTGGAGAGGCCCTTTGAAGTGACTGAGACGCTCTTAATAACCAGGAAGTTCCTATTGAAGTCTACAAAGAGTGGCACATACAACCGTGGGCAGCGCTCTTGGGCAAACGCTCCAGGACTCGGAAAAACTGCCTTCCTCAGTCTATAAGGCATGTCTTCTAAATGATTAGAATATTGCTGTTTGGCGTATCCAGAGGTGGAAAGCAACCAAGCCTCGATTTTCTTTGTCAAGTGAAAATGTGGAGGCTAAGACTCACACTTTGGTCTGGTGTCAGAATTCCATTTGATCACAATTCATGATCTTCATTCTTTATGCTGGTACACAACTATAAGGCAGCAGGAAAGTCTCTCCATCCCCTTCTATCAGTCACATTGTTCTCTGTGTGATTATTATGATCCTTCACCTCAGCCTCCACTTTCTGCGTCCAGGTGGTCTTGGGGCATTATCTCTTGCGCGTGCCTTCAGGAGTCCAGAAGAGGGCCGCTTTGGTGATAGAGTCAGGATCCTTCCACCTTCTCACCGTTACGACAGGAGACATGTCAGCTTGGTGAAATTTGGTGGTATAGAGCTTGTTTCTGGCTAAAATACTCTTTAGTATGACACAGCTCGTGACCCGCCCTCTGTGTCTCTATCCTCCGAAGAGAATGATCTCCTCATATAACCTCATGTGTCCCACCGCGCGCATGAGCTTCACTTTTCCCAGTTTGGTGAAAATATTTGTGTTACCATCTCCATGACTGAAGAACTGTCTATTTTCTCTGGTTAGCCTTGAGTTGTTGTTGTTACCACCTTATTAAAGCGCTGTTCCCCGCACCTCTCACTCCCCTCGTAGCAAATGAAGGCGCTCCTCATTTGTTCAAATACAAACTACCGAAGAACCACTGGCTTGTTTGACTTGTCTTTACAACTTGGAGCAGAAGAATTGTGGTCTGCAGCAGCCACAGATACATTGTGTGCACTCTTTGTGCAAAATGCTTTAGTGTGAAAGAGAGCTCGCTTTATATTGTCTCTATTAGGTAACTGCAACGACTTCTGTCATTCGAGAGTGCACTTCAGAGTATCTGGTTATCTCTGCCCATCACACGCTGAAAGCTAGACTGAAGATTACCACTAAAGTAAATGGTATGTGTTAATGTAAAGAACTGCACTAAACAGAAAATCCAATTTTACATCATCACATTGTTCGCACACCCTCCCTTGAACTGACATGGATGTTGTATAGTTATAGCTGGAGCATAAACCGTCTCTGTGTCCCATCGTCCAATCCTGTGATTGTTTGTTCCAGGAAGAGCTGTCATTAAAAAAAGCAAAAAATCACTGTGGCCACCCCTGAACAGCAGAATGACCCCAAAATGTTTTATTACGGCAATCAATCATATCAATGGTAATAACAGACGTACTTGTCCGTTAATTCATGTCACAATCATCTCAATTTATTTTCAATAAGCAAAGTTCCTTCAACAACATAAAAATGTCACAGCGCTTTGGGGAACATTGAGAGCAAACACGATACTTCAACACAAAGCAATACAATACATTTCATGTCCTATTAAAGGTTTTCCATTATGTTTTATTCAGACTTTCACAGCTCCTCTACACATTTGTAGTGTTTAAACTTCACATTTGTAAAACATATTTAAAATATATAAAATACAGAGGGAACACTGCTCTCTCGCTCTCTTGCTCTAGTGACCAGAGCAAGAATGAAACTTTGGAAATCATAAGCTGGGGTCAGTTTGGTGAAGGTGTCCAGACCGTAACCTCTTAACCCCCGCCTTAACCGAGCACATTCGTTTTCGTCGCCTTTTTGTTGCGTTTTCATTCTCGTTATTTTGATGCTTTTTTTTCAAGAAGCTTTTAGATTTGCGTAAAGCCAAACTGAAGAAAATGTGCTCTGTTCAGACGGGGGTTAAGAGGTTAAAACTCAGCGGAGCTTCATGAGTGTGGGGTGCCGTTTTGAGTGCATGTTGATCTATAGGTTGGAGCAATAACTATGTCCTGTAGTAGTGTATAGAGATACGGACTCATTAGTGGCAGTGGTAGTACCCGAAATTGTTTTATCTTTTACTGATGATGCTACTGATGCTGTTATTTTGAAGTTACGGTTGTTATATTTGAGCTGACTGACTTTGGATTTTGTGTCACCTTTATCTCTGAGTAAAACCCAATGACACTTCTGAGAGACAGCTCGAACTGCATTACAAGAAATAACATTTGACACATTTTTTTTTTTTCTTACTTTTCTCACGTTCCCAAACTAATTAAAACAGAAATACATTTGGGCTCTTCTTTCTCGACTTCTGGAATGTTTACTTTAGATATATGTTTTTTAATAGGGTTTGGAGGCATCTGTAATAAAGATGCGCTTGATGGCTCCCCAGCGCACTGAGCTTCATACCTGACGCGTGAAGAGAAGTGTAAATTAATGTATCGCTTTATAGGATTCGTCTCATAAAATTTAAATATGAACTGCGCAGCTATGTTCATCGAAAATTAAAACAGTGTAGAATACCTTGAGTACATAGGGAATCATTTTAGAAGAAACAACTTATAAGAGCCTTATAAACAAGATTTCTAGTTCAGAGATAAACATAAATCGGTCACTCTTTCAATCCACAGTGAAAGAAATGGTTTACGAAAGCCATCCATTTGTATCTTTACTTGTAGGTTTACTGACTTGTGGCCTGAGAAAGTATTGACCCTGGTCTTTCAAAGGCACCAACACCATTCAAACTCTTTCAGAGAGTGTCTGCTTCTTGCTATTTGTGCTGCTGAAGCGACTGCTACTACTATCAAAGGCCAATTTCATACCGTGAACACACCAAACCAGGACAAATCCCAGTCTGAACAGGTCTAGACCGGGTCTAAACAGGACAGAAGATGAAGGCTTTTAACCTCTTAACTGCCGTCCCCCTGATCAGGGGGGGTTTCTGGTATTTACACTTACTTGCGATGTGGTAGGAAAAATATGGCTTAATATACAAGTGTTGTATATCATTTTTATCAGCTTCACCTTCACAAAACTCCTATAGAGATCATTTTATGCCTATGTCTTACCCAAAATGTAAATATTCTTAAGTGTAGTCAATAAAAGCAGACTAATAAACTGACTGATAAAAGGCCGGTTATGACCTTCAAGGCTGGTTTTGGAGGTCTTATTCTCGTACAACCCAGAAGTGCTTGTACTCTTTCCATTTGTTATAATATTTAGAATAGAAAAATCAAATCAGTTTTCCTATATAAAAACATTGTGTTGTAAAAATAATTCAATATTCAAAATTAATTTTATTCATCATGCATCAGCGTTTCGATAAAAAATTATAATAATTTTGAGACAATGTAATATAAGTCGTGTTTCACTTACACAGATTTTACACACATTTTTAGAATGCTTTCAAACGAGGTATCACACTGGCATGCAGGCTGTAAGCTCTCCAGTCAATTAGCTTGGAGATTGGTATGCAAATGTGGAGAAAATCCGCCTGCTGGAGGTGGCAGTTAAGAGGTTAAATAGAACTACAGTGGGAGGAAAATGTATGTGAACGCTTTGGAATTTCTCACATTTCTGCCTAAATTGGTGATAAATTATGGTCTGATCAAAATCATAAGAATGAATAAAGAGTGTCTGCTTAAACTAATACCACCCAAACAATTATCATATTTTTAATGGCCACAACATGTAAACCTTCACAGGAGAGGGAGGAAAAAGTAAGTGAACTCAGGAATCTTGCTGAACTGCAGCAGTTTTGAAAAGAGGAATGGTCCAAGATTCATCCTGATCATTGTGAGCGTCTAATCTGCAACTACAGAAAACGCAGTTATTGCTGCAAAAGAAGGATCAGATAGCTATGTAATACACGGGTTCACTTACTTATTCCACACTGTTGTAACTGTCTCGGATTATTCTGCTAAATATCTTGATAAACGTGTGATTTTTTTATTTTTATTGATGATGATGTCACGTTGTCCAGGCCCTGAGGCAACAAAACAGCCCCACACCATGATTCTCCCTGCTCTATACTTCACAGTGGGGACAGGGTTTTGATGTTGTTGTGCTGTTTCATTTTTCCTCTACACATGACGTTGTGTGTTCCTCCCAAACTATTCGACTTTGGTTTGTGAAAGAGCTCTTGGAAACTCCACAGCACTACTGGAAACATATACTGTGGACTGATGAACCCAAGTCGAATTGTTTGGGAGGCATTAGTTTAAGGAGACACTGTTTACTCATTCTTGCGATTTTATTAAAGATCAGACCACATTTTATGATCAATTTAGGCAGAAATGTGAGAAATTCCAAAGCGTTCACATACATTTTATTCCCACTGTATGTACAAGCTATTCTGAGTAAAAAACAGCAACATTTCCTCCAAAAGCTAAATGATAGCACTTAGCTTTTGTTAATGTTAACGTTGTGTCAACAGTTACAGCTCTTGTTTAAGGAATGGAATTTTGTAATAAATCTAGGCCCCAAGTGTCCCTTTGTCCTAGGGGAAGAAACAGCAACAGCTCTGACCAATTATAATACAGTATTTACAGTATCATAATCTACCTTTTCATACCTTCATTTAAAGGTAAGTAAGAATAAAAAAGTGTGGACCTCCTTTGAGGCGGTGACCAATTTAAGTAAGAGTAATTACTTGTGACAAGTAACTAAAAGCAGATTTCACTCAAGATTTGGGATTTTTTTTTTTTTTTTTTATCATTTGAGCAAAAAATTATTAAAAATCTAGTTTGCATAGTATTCTATCCACCGGTGCAAATATCTATAAATAAACTGAAGAGTTCTCATTATGAAGGACAGAGGGCAATCAGAGGAGGTCATTTCATTTCAAGTGTTGATTCTGCTTTCATTTTGGTGGAGAAATAAAGAAGAAGAAAGAACAAGGGTCCCACTCGAGAGTCGCACCAATCACACGGCACTCTGATAACGAAGTGTGACCCTCAGGAAACCTATTCACATAAATACCCAGAGCCAGGAGTGCAGGAAGTTCTGAAAATGTGCGCATAAGCAAACAAACAAGTAATAGAGTAGAAGTAAAAGTACACATTGGTTGTAAAGTAATTGATATTGCACCATTTCTAATACAACACCTCCACGAGCCACAACTGAAGCAACTACAAACTAACTCATAAACTATCCCTTATTAGTTATTTTCATTACAAAGACTCTCAGTAAAATGCCCATTGAAATCAGTTACTTTGCACTTCTGAATTCCACGCTAACAAGGGAAACGTGGTGAAGACAGTTTAGGTAAATCCATTGTTCCCGTAGGGTCATTCCGAGTCTGTGGTATGTCGGGAGCAGCGTGAAGAGGGCAGGTATCTGAAAGAGCCTATTGTTTAGAACCAGCGTGCAGGAACTAGACGGAGACGAGGTGATGAGGGGAGAGGCGCAGGAGTGCAGGTAAGACAACTCCGTGGCTAAAAGGTTTCTTTGACAGTACGGACGCTCAGATGCCAAACATGTCGGCCTAATTAAATAAACATGGATTAAGAGCAGAGTTTAAGTGGCAACAATTCATGGTAATGACACTGCGGATGAGTGCAGGCCAATGTTGTGAGTGGCCGAATAGGTTTAGTTAGAACTGCTAGAAGACTTGAATAAAACGGAGAATTAATTGCTGTAAAGGAGAGGGCTTGACGTTAGTGTCTGTTTTTGCAGGCTTTTACCTGCATTAAAAAATGATTACACTTATTTTCTATAGAGTTGGGAAATTATAAGATCAAACGTCATTTTCTCAAAATGCAGCTTCCGCAATCTAATCTCATCCACAACATTAAAGGCACACTGTGTAACATTTTGGACAATACTGTTGCCATCAATCAAAAGCATGTTCCTGATAATCAAATAATGGATTTGGATGTGAACTAGGGCTGAAGATAATGTTGTCGAGATATGAACATTCAAGATATTAATATCGAAAAAACAAGATAAAAACAATACATGTATAGATTGTCATCAATAAAACTGCACTCTTTTGTATTGTGATGGTTTTGTTTTTCTGAAAAATGCTTGGTTTTCACCAAACCCGTAGTCATATCGTATTGTATTGATTTCGAGATATCTGGCATAAATGCTTGTATTTCCATTTTATTTATTGAGTGAAATTCTGTGCATTGTGGCTTTAAAGTAACACCTACAAACAACAATATTTTTGAAGGATTTTGTTTATATCTATTCTTCCTAGTCTAGTCTATTGAGCATTTTAACCCCATGAAGGAAAGTTAAAATAAAAGAATGTACAGACTTTTTGTAATAGCTTGTTTATTCAAAATTGTATTCAACTTTCAACCTCTCTTTTTTCCATGTGATTTTTGCATAAGATTAATGATTTGTTTTCTTGTGTCAGTGATCTGAAGAGTTTTAAATGAATTCTAATAACGGTGACTGGGTGTATCAAGAGCTGTTGCTGTTCAGTTTCAAACCAAAATAATAAGGAGACTGTATAGTCAAAAAGTAAAACGCCACACTGAAGCAAGAAGAAATGGAAAACAGCCAGACTCAATGACATTTTGGGGTGAA
Organism: Proterorhinus semilunaris; assembly: GCA_021464625.1. Lineage (NCBI taxonomy): Eukaryota > Metazoa > Chordata > Actinopteri > Gobiiformes > Gobiidae > Proterorhinus > Proterorhinus semilunaris. The sequence goes on along the minus strand of CM038355.1, from coordinate 3,639,563 downwards.
CCCAATTCCCCCATAATGGAAGACTCAGGCCGAGGAAACTTGTATCCCTCCATTAGCAGCATACCTTTACATCGACTTATACTGGCCCTTGTTATGCTGATTTTATAGATAGTTGTGTCATTATCTCCTCTGCTGTGAGAGAAGGAGAGAGAGAGGGTAAGAGGATCCTGGGAAACAGCCCATTGCACTTAACTACTCGGATCCATCTGGACTTAACCTGTAACACCAGTCGTCTCCCTCCTCTGCCTCGCTCCTTCAGCCTGTAATAGGGTCACATAATCACCAGTGGCTGCCTTCGAGCACTGCCCACTTCCAACGCCCCGGGCCCTCATTACCAACAATGCACCTCAAGCTCTTAAATATCAAACGGTTTCTCTTGCTTGGAGGCTCTACTCAGCCCCTCAGCCTCTAGGCCAGCCCCGTCTCCATCTCCATGCTTGCAAGACAGCACATCTGAAGTGCTTTCATAAGTCATAGTTAATACATAGTGTGGTGCCTGCATGTGTGTGAACATAGCATTGAGGTGGTCATAAAGCAGTAGCCCCCAGGCAAACAGCGGCGGATTATAGGAGGAGACTCAGGAATGTGCTTTTAATATTTTGTGTCCGGAACTATAGGTTTGTAGATACATATTAAGCTTTGGGCAAAAAAGACCAAACGGATTGAGGCACTAATTGTGGATTTGTCAGACTAAATGCACACACTATATGCCTGGAGTGTGGATATTATAACTGGGTCTGGCCAAGAATAGACATGTGATGATTCATTGGCAGAGGTGGAGAAAGTCCACTCCAAATATTATTTATAGTAGAAGTTCTGTTGCCAACATCATTCAAGAGGAATTACTGCTGCGTCCACATGACATCACAACACTCTAAAGAGTATACGATTTATACTGAGGTCGTTAAAAGGTCGTCAAAACAGTGGTTGCCTAATGTGACTTTTGGCTGCTTGAAGAATATTCTTAGGCACCCTCTGGTTTTGCCCGCTCTTGCGCCTCTTTGGCTCTAGTGAAAGCTGGTTTGGGAAAGTCCTGGTTAAGTATTTAGTAGTATATTTATTTTTTTGTGCCTTTTTTTTCTTTTCTTTTTCTTCCCCCCTCCTGGTTAAGTTTTGATTTAGATATGCTTTAGTGCTGATCAATCTGGAGTCAATAGGTGGCGCATTAATGTCATAATGTCAGGTGGAGGGCAGGGGCCAATACAACTCTATGGGAGAAATAAAGTTTTTGTAAGAAATCTCCAAAACGAAAATTGTCAAATATTTTTCCTGATCGGTTTTTGACAGAGATTGGATTCACATAATTTTTTATGGCTGAAAGTCCTTTCTACGGATCGACATCATGCGCATGTTGAATATTGTCTCCACTTTTGCCTTTCAGAGAAAATACCTGGACATGATCTTATATAAGCTGACAGAAAAGATAATGAACTTTGCGATATTAACCAAAAACTAAGACAAAGAAATATGCCGTTCACCAGTTACCACAGTTACCATCATGGACTTTTCAGCTGCTCCACCTCAATTTTAGACTATAGGCTCTTCAGAATGTTGTGATGACACATGAACGTGACCTATTGTTAGACTCAAATGGTTTCCTAACTTAGTACTGGTTAATACTATTTACAATTGTCAGGAAGAGTTGGCACGTTGGATCAGAACGGTTGTAAACCACTGATTTGAATAAACAACCACTAACAAAATATGATGGGTTTTGAGATTCATGAAATCTCTGTATACAGATTTCTCAGGTTCCGAAATGCTGCTTTCATTCATCCTAAAATTGATGCGAGTTTGTGTCAAAGTTAAGCCTTTATTTCCATAATGTATTTTAATTCACTGCATTACTGTCCACTTGCCCTATAGAGCATACACGGCACAAACATCATCCGTAATTTAAACATATTCAATTAAAATTAGCGTAATGAAGGCAGTGCGTGGAGGAAAGGTTTCACACTTTGTCTCCAGAGTAATTCTTAAACATCTCTCTTCTGTGAAAATCAGCACATGAGACAAACCAATTACTCAGTCTCGCACCCATTTACCCTGCAAACGTACTGTATCTCTGTTCTTTTACATAATACACGCGACAATAAAACACCACCGCCTTATCTGGAGCTAACATTAAGCCAGGAAACAATAAGCACAATTCATAGCCTATTAAATATGTGCATAAGTGGTAAAAGCAGAGGGTCCAAGCACTGAGCTCAAATCTGGACCACAATCTAATAAAAACAGTTTTTTGAATTTCATGAATATTTTATCACAGCTTGACCTTTGTGTGACTTTCTGTTCTACAAATATGTATTTTTTAAGAGCGTCTTTTAACAGATTGAGTTCTGACATTTTTTTCTTTCTTACATTGTCCGAAGGAATTAATTTCTACAGAATGGATACAGAAAGCCGTGCCTTTTAATTCAATAGGAATGTTTTATGAATACAGTATTTCCCCAAAAAGTTATATAGTGTACTGTGCAAGGAAAGATGTTCTGGTAGGATTTTTCCGTCGTAATTAATAGGCTCCCAGCTTGTGTGTTACTGAGTCCCATCACGTCTCTGAGAAGAGAGGAAAAACTTCCTCAACTCAAACAACCCAGTCCAGTCATCGGAATTTGAAAACTTCTACTACGATACAAGACACAGAAGGCTCCATTCAGGTGTAAATTCTCTACACGACGTTCACTTTGATTCCTCTTCTACTTTGTTAGCAAGAGTTTGGGAGCGAAACCTATTTGTTTTTAACTCTTGAAGTTAGTTTAGTTGGTTTCTTCTTTAAAATTTAGGGCCGATATAGGCACATAGGAATATATTGGTTATTGGCCAAAAGTTTGCAGATATCCGGCATGTCCAGGTTCGATATATTTGTATCAAGTCTTTTTACAGACAGAATGAGCACATGAAAACATAGCATAAACAAATGATGATAATGCACAAAGGCCACAAACTGTAGATCATGTTAAACTTATCTATCTTATTTTTCCGTACTGAGATATGTTCTGACCTGAGCTTAGACGAGTTGATGCGTACATGTCTGGTCTTTGTGCGTGCGCTCAGTCACGCAAAAAGACCACAGATGTTGTTCCTTTAAGGGATCCCTAAAAATTGGGTAAAATTGTCAAAACACACATAAATATTAATATTAAGATGTTGATATGTAACCATTATTAAGATCGTTTGAAAAAAATGTATAGAAATTGAAAAACTCATCATATTGGTTGAACGTGCAGTTACTTAAGCATGTACGTCTTCCAAAGTTTCAGACTAAATAAAGCTTTTAAAATGTATTTTTTTGATCACCGTTGTCTTTAAACTGTAATATACATAGAATATCTCATCACTGTGGCCTCTGCCCTTGACAGCTCCTTGTATAACTGCTGTTCATATAAACAAAGCTAAAGCGCAACATCCCATAAGGACAACACAGACAGTCAAAACGGCTAATTGGCAATGGCCCCTGAAAAATGCAGACACAGAACTAAATCCACACCAAAGTAGCATCACCAAATTGCAAAATGAATAATGTGTCTTCACTTTTAAAATAAGTGTGAAAAAAGTAACACCTCTTGATTCAAATCCAGGAGTTTGTAAATATGTGTGAATCTTGTCATAATCAAAGCGTTCATCTGACTGTGCTGAACTTTGGCAATTTATGAAGCTAAAGCAAAGTGTGATTATAAGGGTAAGATAAGACCAGACTGACTGGCCAAACATTATATACTGACTAAATTCTGAGAGGAATATAAACTAGGCTGGTATGATTTTGGAAAAATTGCAATTTTTTGTTTTTCAAACCAAGACTGTGCACATTTTAAACACAGGAATATTAACATTTGAGACTGGTACAAGAATCACATACATTTCAGAATATGTTTGTAGAGGTCGTAATTACAGGATTAGCAGGTTGCGCGACCATGGAAACTGATATTGTGTTTTTTTGCAAATAATATCTGTAGCAATTTGTTAATTGCAACGATTCAAATTGCAATTTTAATTTGATCCACTGTGCTGCCCTAAAACTGAATTAAACAAAATATTACAAGTTCAAGCAATTAACAAGAATCTCGATGTGAATATATTAGCAGTAAGGGTCAGTGACTCACGGTCAGGAGAGGCAAGAGAGAGACTCACCAGTCATCATAAAAAGATAAAATACGTATATATTCAGTATATATGAATACAAATTAATAAACACAATAAACTTTATATGAACAAGTTATTTTTCTGATGAAGATGGTGATTGCGATTTCCAATTGTTTTATCAGTTGTCGATATCATGTAAAAAGGCTGAGGCTGCGGCGAACCTCCGGTGTCTCACACTGACCTGGGCTCGTTCATTCAGCGAACTCTCTCCCATTCTGTGCTGTTTTCATCCCCAAAATATTAAATACATTTGTATATAGTATTTTTGTCGGGAACTTGGTTTTCCAATTAATTTTGCATGTCTTTCGGGGGTGCAGCTTGCCTCTAATGCACTGCCTGATGATGAGGGGGGCCCTGTGTCTGGTCACACATTTGTCCAAAATTACAAGTTAAAACCAGTCAATTATATTTCTGTGCACGGTTTAAGAGAGACATTTTAAATGTAAAGAGATGATTAAAAGTGAAAACGTTATTGACTAGGACATGCAATAGGAAAACACACACTGTCCGCATCAGGATTGCAATTTCGTGAGAATTAATTTTCAGTTGAAAATTTGCTTGTTAATGGAAAATGCTGTTGTTATTTCAATGTAAGGAACTGTAGGAACATTTACACCGCTACCAGAGACTGCAAGTTGCATCTGCTTGCAGTTTTGTTGACTTTATATCGGAGTCTATAACATGTGCCTCGCCGGTATGCATGTTGTTCAAAGCCAATTCTACTGATCCAAGCAACTAAACATACTGTATCTTTGGACAGTGGGAGAAAGACTAAGTCCTTCTTGACACAACTCTTTCTTACTGACTGTGAACAAGCACAAGATAACTGGGATTTTTGGGCAGTGGATTCTATATGAACTTCAAAGGCATATGAACCTCAAAGACACGTAGACTAACCTTTTTATTGAACAGGGAGGTCAATTTTGCATTGCGCTGCAAGCTTAATTGCTACGGAATTTCCTCTTAGACTCCCCTCGCCAGGTTATTCAACTACAGTAGTGAACAATTGCGCAGTCATAACTCAGAAAAAAATGGATTTTACAAGGCCTAGCAACCGTTAATTCAAAAACAGTTTCCTTGTTTGCTCTGGGCCTCTGTAAGATACACTTAGTAAAAATATGAACTGTAATTTCATGGAAGGATATCAACAGGTTCTTGACAATGCTGTCATTGGGGGGGAAACAAAATAAAAGGTTTTACAATTAAACAAAGATGGGGCACCTTTTTTTGGTTTTTATTTGAGAGCCATTCATATTGTTTGTTTACTTTATTGTCCCCAGGGAAATGTGTCCTCTGCATTTGACCCATCCTTTGATGCCACTGGGGCAACCTGTAAGGAGCAGTGGGCGACGGCCGTGCCATCTCCATGATGTGAAGCCAGGGTGATGGTCAGAAGCACCTGGCTGGAGGATTCACCTATTGCACATGTTTTTAGTGGCAGGGGAAACCGGAGTACCCGGAGGAAACCCACACAGACACAGGGAGAACATGCAAACTCCACACAGAAGGGCCCCGTCCAGGTGGGAATCAAACCCGGGACCTTCAAGCTGTGAAGCACGAGCGCTAACCGCTGTGCCACCGTGCCGAAAGATTTCTTTCTTTCAAGCGTCAAACCTATAATTGTAGGGAGTGACGTAGCCCCTGCAGAATTGCCTTGTTTGTGTGTATTATACTTTTTGTGTGCGTGTGTTTCTTTCCATTTTGGAGTTTTGTATTTAGTCTGTGCTCAGAAAAATAATTTAATAAATAACAAACGTATTACAAGGCCTCTGTATGCAGTTTTGATCATAAATATACATGGCGGTGGCACTGCGTTCATGTTTGTTGAACTGGGAAATGCATTCTGCATAACTGGTTATTCTCAAGCGATGTGCACAAACTCTTGATTGTGCCATGCCGTGCGATTAGGGCCAACTCACGCAAAGAGGTTTTCATTTTGCAAGGCTGTTTAAAATGAACGTACAGTCTATAGCTCCGGAGAGAGTGATTTCCTTTGCCAGCTAAGACATATTCACAACCTTGCCATATTCATAAAGAGGCCTAAGCAGCTAAGTGCGTGTGCCTATACGGGTGAACATTACACTCTTACCTTTATCTTCGACAGAGAAGTGGAAGAGGTCCGAGGTAGCGTTTTCATCACTGCGCAGCACATAGCGGATGCTGAGGTCGTCGATGTCAGCTGGGAGGAAAACATAGGCACAAACAACATCAGCACCGAGAGGACAGGTATAATGCCGTGCGCTTAATAATGTGATGTTTTTTTTTTCCGAGGCAAAGGCCCCGTGCTAGAAGCCGCACGGGCAGATGTGGTGCTGTGATTAATGGTATAATGCAAATGGAGCCGGATTTTGTTTGAAAGGTTATAATGGTGTTGGTATAATGGGGAGAGTAAACAATAGCCAAAGGTGGAGGAAATAATCAATGTATGTACTAAATAAGCCTGTAATACTGTAATATAATGTATGCACTGCAGCTGCTTTAGAAACGACTACACAAACACTACTTCCACTGTGGCTATGCCTATATGTAAGTAATTTAGAAACTCTTTTAATGGAGAGTTCAACAATATCACTATGTTATTCGTAATGCTACCACTATTACTAAGACACAATCTGAGAACAAAATTGCAATATTCAACAACTGTCTTAGTTTTACATAACCATACACAGGACATTCCATTACATTTAGACACAAGGTCATAGGCAATTTGATTTTCATCGAAGACTTAAAAAACATTTTAAATCAGGTCCAAAACAAGGCTAAAACTAAACACCAAACTTCTGCACATATTTAAGGCTGTGTGTTTGCAAAAGAAATGTGCAAATATCAGTCAAATGAAAGAACTACATCATTACGATCATATTGTGGCTATTTGTTATGGGGTATGGCCTAAAATTGAGATTACTAATATTATTATCAATACTACTACTTAGAGATGCACCGATCCAGCTTTTTTACTTCCGATACTGATAACAATACTGGGGTTTGAGTATCTGCGGATATCCGATATTTACCGATACCAAGAGACTTTCTTAAAAGTGGCTTTCTCTGAGTGAAAAATTAAATTGACTCTTTTCTCCATTTTAAGCTCAATAAAGTGTTGTATATATGTTATTGTCATGATGTTACAGATCAATTATATCTATTGATAAACTCTTGGATAAACATTTAACAAGGATCACTGGACTTTTCTACACTAATTATCCAGACTTTAGGTTACATTAATATAAACAACTCACATGAAATTATCTGATGATTACAAATATGTTAGATCAGTTATTTCTTAAACTAAAATACAAACACTTGGCCACAACAGTGGCCGATTTTATTAGGCTACTTAAGTTTTTCTATTATAGTTTCTGTCCCTGCCTTGATTAGTTTTCGTTAGCATTAGCACGCTCCCACTAGCTTTAGCATGGTAATGCTAACCGCAGCATTTTGTGCGGTGATCAAAAATAAATTTGTGGAGGCTAGATTTAGGTGGTAAAAGTTCTGTTTTTAAAGCAGTACTAAGTAACTCTTGCTCCTAGAGGCCATAAGCGCAACTGCAGGTATCGTAGCAAGTTACAATTTTTGTACTTATTAAATGTCTTGGAGAGTAAATACTACACTGACAGAAAAGGCGAAGGGAGAGAGTGATGTTGTACATCCAGTTATACAATGAAAATAATTGTTTTCACTCAAACTTGGCTGTAAATACTGTTTAAAGTGGCGCTAGCCCGCAGTTAGCTTTGCCCGTTAGCTTCTTCTTCGTGATTCTATTAGTGTGTATTGGTTGCTCCGACCCGGTGGCTGTTAAGTTGCAAGCATGGTTTTCTGGCCAGAGACTCCGGGGGGAGATGAAAGACACCTCCAATCATCCCATTAACACTTGTATTACCCCCAGAGGGACTACGCAAAGGATTTATTTAGGTAAACACATTACATGGTACTGCTTGAAGGCGTTGCGAGCCAACAAGTTTACATCCTACCTCACAGACAGGACATTCATGGTAAGTGTGGATACCTGCTCCTCCAAGGTCCATAATATTACATGTGGTGTGCCCCAGGGTTCGATTTTAGGCCCAGTGCTTTTTAACCTGTATATGCTCCCTCTTGGTGATGTCATCAGGAGACATGGAGTCAACTTTCATAGTTACGCTGATGATACACAGTTGTACATCTCCATGTCTCCTGATGACACCAGGCCAATGGATGCACTTTTTAACTGCATTTTAGATATTAAATCCTGGATGGCAGAAAACTTTCTCCAGCTTAACCAGGACAAAACTGAGGTTTTAGTCATCGGTCCTAAGGCCCAGAGAGAGAAACTTTTACCCAAACTACAGTCATTGTCTTTTAATCCTTCCTCACAGGTGAAGAACCTGGGTGTGATTTTTGACTCTGAGCTGACTTTAGTTCCACACATTAAGAATATCACAAAGATAGGTTTTTACCATCTAAAGAACATAGCCAGAGTCCGCCCCATTCTCTCTCGGGCCAACACGGAGACGCTAATGCATGCTTTTATCACCAGTCGTATCGACTACTGTAATGCCCTGCTTTCTGGGTCTTCCCAAAAAGAGTATCTCAGGTTTACAACTTTTACAAAATTCAGCAGCTCGTGTCCTGACGAAGACCAGGAGGCGGGACCACATTACACCGGTTTTAGAGTCGCTGCATTGGCTCCCCGTGTGTTTCAGGATCGATTTTAAAGTTCTTTTAATGGTTTTTAAATGTCTTAATGGTCTTGGTCCTTCTTATCTTTCAGAACTGATTTTACCATATGAGCCTTCGCTGTCCCTTCGCTCCTCTGGCAGGGGTCTCCTAGTTATTCCTAAAGTCAACAGAAAGACTCACGCGAGGCATCTTTCTAATATTATGGCCCTCGCCTCTGGAACGACCTGCCAGAGGAGCTCAGGACCGCAGAGAACGTTCATGTTTTTAAGAGCAGGCTCAAGACCCACCTTTTTAGTTTAGCTTTTAACTAATATTTACTTAGATTAACCTTATTTACCGGTTTTAGTTCTATTATTTCTTTAGTTTCCCTCTCTTTATCCTGTGCTATTTCACGCACAGTTTTAGCTGTTTTTTTAATGTATCTCTTATTAAATATTAATTTATTTTTTATGTGTGTGTATATATATATATATATATATATATATATATATATATATATATATATATATATTTTATTGTATTTATTTATCTATTTTTTAGTTATTTTATTTATTTATTTATTTTTTATGTTCTCCTAGTGGTTCCTCTGAGGGAGCCCTCTGCCCCAGGAGTGCTGGTTGGCTGCGGCTATGCGGGCGCTCTCCTGGGGGTGCCTGGATGGAGATAGGACATCTCTCCTACACCTACTCCGGGCCCCCTGAGTTGGCGCTCTGTGGCTGTGGCCGATGGGCTGCTCCTGGTGCAGACGGCTCCTTGGATGATGTTTCCTCTTTCGGTCTATCTGTACTCAGCCTTACATACTCAACTTTATGTCCATTTTTATTTAAGACTTTTTAACTGCTGGCTGTCTGTACGTATGTGTGCCTGTGTGTCTGTGTGTCTGTGTGCGGGTGGGGGGAGGTGGGGTTGTAGTTTTTATGTATATTTACTGGTGGGGACGATTTTAATGATTTTTAAGCACTGTAAAGCACTTTGTGTTACATTTTGTATGAAAAGCGCTTTATAAATAAAGTTTGATTTGATTTGATTTGAACAATGGTATCGGTTCAGTATCGGATATTTGTAGCCGATACCCCATATTGTATTTTTTTCCAGTACTACTACTACTACTATATCTTATCCTACAACTAGTTCTGTATTGTTTCAAAAGAGAACTATTACTGGGTCTAATAACTACCGCTATTACATACTTTAATCAGGTGTCACGACTTTAATTTTTTTGAGTCACGATTATTGTGAAAGAAAATATTGCAATTTTACGATTATTATTATATTTTAATTTGTCTTTAAAAAGCTTTTTAATACTTGTAAACTTGTAAACATTCACCGTTTCTAAAAATGAAAAATGCTTTAAGATTGTTTTGCATTAAAATAAATAGGCCCACATTGAATAATACAAAACAATGTCAACTTTACTTCTTTATAATGACCATAATTATCATAATTATTTTACTATACATTATTAGGCCATTTTATAATCGTGGTAATTGTAAAAACGGTTAATCTTGACATCCCTAATAACGCTATATTTTTAGAGAAGTAAAATGTTCCCTTTGGTGCCATTAGCTTCAGGAAAAACGACCCACGTCATGTGATTTACAAAGGCGCTCATGTAAAGTTCCATGCCGCTCTTAAAAATAGCCTCAAACACCCTTTGAAGGCTGTTTATGACATCTTCTTAGCACACTTTATTTTCTGTCAAATCCTTGTTCAAAGATAGGAGATGTCCTGCTTCACTGGTGTATCACTCAGTGTAACAGCAGGTCTGAAAACAGCTCTGATCCTGCTTCTTATCAGCAAAAACCAACAGCACTTTTAAGCAGAGTGCATTTTCAAAGTCATGCATCCATAACACAATGATAAGAGTTCCAACTAAAAAAATAAACAAAAAAGGCAAAGAGAATCTTAAAATGTCTGCTCACAATTGTCATGTATTTATCATTGTCAGTTTGGGTTAGAAATATTAAAAGAGCCCAGCAACAGTTAATATAAAGTAATGTTGTCCTCCATATTCGACCCTACCTTCAATGTCACTGGGGAAACACACAAGAATGTTTGGGCCAAATGTAAACTAATTAAAAACGCTGCTACATACTGACAAACACATATAACAGTTTTCAAAACCAAATATTTCATGGGATTTGCAGTGTGTTTGATTCGATCAGCAGCAAATTCTGCTCCAAATGTGCGTCCTCTTGCTGAATGATTTAAACCGGAGCGATTTCAGATTGATATCAGTGCTAATGTTGTTGGCACCGTAATCTCAATCTGGCTCTTGGTTAGTGTCCGGGGACCCGACTCCAGATCGTGAGCTAGGTGTGGAAGTAGCCGTAGAAGGCCCATACAGTCACAGGAAGATCACACAAAGTTGGCCCAGGAACCTAACATGGGACTGTGTTGGTTTGAGTGAAGAGTGCTAACCGCAACCATGCCACCTGAGCACGGATTATGAAGACTGCAGTTTCACTGAGGTAATGCCTATGACATTCCAGCGTAGCAACAGCATGGCAACAGAAGACAGGTGAGTGTCAAGTTGGAGTTATTATAAATTGCTTGATACTTTATTTAGGCAGGTACAATGTATCAAGGATAGTGTAAAATAAAGTGTTACCGGTTCAACTGGAAAAGCAATTACAACAACTACTACTACAACTACCGCTTACTAAATGACATTATATGAATTTACTCTGTCCTCATGTTCACCTCAAAAAAAGAATAAGCATCAAATCTTGCTGTTCTTGATGCCACGGATTTCTGCGACAATGTGCATGCGACTCGACCTACAAAACAATTTTTTTTTAAACACATCCAGAAACTGGAAAACTCTTAAACCCCAACAGTAGCGGTGACACATTTAAAAAGCAGGTGGATTTCTTTAAATGACAGACAGGAGAGAATGTTAAAAACAGGATTTGTGGCCAGGATCTACACTAACATCTGTTTTTTTGAATTACAGGGCTCTCTCGTTTTTCCACACTGCTCTACAAATGTCTATTACTTTGCAAGAAGGGGGGGCGGGGCGGGGGGGGGGGGGCTGCTCACGACTCGAGAAAGGGCTTGGCCTCCGTGAACTAGCGCCTCAATAATGGATGTCTGAGAGAGAGAGGTTCATAAAAGTATAAACCCTTGACTTGGGCACAAAAGCCTCTTTGGTGGCTTCCTGTCACCGCACTGCTCCATTTAGCTCCAAAATCGAGTGACAAATAAACTACATCCCCCTTTGCGTTCCCTACTTTGTGCTTTTTGTCGGTTGTTTCAAATGATATAAGCGTTTGTGGGTGTTTCATTTTGCAAATCTAAAGTCATCAGGGTCAACGAGTGGGCATGCTCCTTATCAAATATTTAGAGTTCTTCTGCGCCTGGTGGGACGTGCTGAAATGGGACGGTAAATACGAGCGGGGGCTGTCTCTTTCACCTGACTGACTCCTCTGACAAGACGCCCTCTGTGTATCAAGCTCCTCAAAAGCAAGCTTTATTTCCGGCATGCAATTTAGATTTTACGCAAAAGCATCTCTTCCTTTGTACCTTTGTTTGAGATCAACAGGAAAAGAATAAGATCTGGTGATAATAATAGTTGTTTTAGGTTTTCACTAAAATGGGTCAAATAGCCGAAATATGAGAATCTAGAATAATTATATAAGCGCAAGTAAAACCATTATGCAATAGAGCTTTAATGCACAAAATCCCAGATATCTATGTGCATGGACATTTAACATTCATTTTTTTTTTTCTCTCTTGCGTCTAAACATTTCAAAAGTAGTTAATGTGTGTTTATTGCTGCTGTCTGTATTGCTTAACAAGGAAATTAAAAGAAGATGCAAATGATTTACTGCATGGCCATGTTAGAAATGGGGTTTGTGAGTTATAGACGGCAGAATCGTTTTGTATCTCGCGTCACTAGAAAGCATTTTGGAGGCTATTATGACTCATTTCGCCGTGTCTTTGAGCCATGGCACCCTACCTTTACGCTTGTTTCATACAAATTGTGCACCATCTCTGAAAAGGTTTGCTTTTGCCTCCACCTCTACCTGCTTTGTTCAATTGCGGAGCAGGTGGAGTCGCTCGCTTGTTCAGATAAGTGCCTCATCATGGTCTGAAATCGTGCATTGATTGCGGTGCTTTACATCTCAATCAGACGCATTGTTGTGGCATTTTACACCACAATATCAATAAACGGCTCTGCCCACACCGGCTAAATGTTTACACAGATTAGGGGCCATGGTTCAAAATGTTTTACAAGGCTGAAAGAATGCACTAAATGTGATCATAAATGAACACATGCATTTTAAATTGTTATCTGTGGTCTATCTAAACTTATCTGAAACTTTCCTCAAAGCATTTCTAAATCCAACATCCCAATTTTTCACAGAGCAACTTTCTGGGAGCAATGCAGTCACGGTAATGCAATCTATCATTCCTAGCTTAACTTATGGGCCATCTCTTGTTGAATTCTATAACTATGTGGTCTTTCGATCAATGTTTGTTGGCCCTCAGTACTCCGACTGATTTGGCCCAAAATGCCAACGGTGAACTTTTTAAAAGCTTTTTTTTTATTTTATTTTTTTTAGTGCAGCGACAGAAAGGAACACAGTAAAACCTCTGTTGCACCAATTTGAATAATTTATTGTCTTCTGAAACAACAGAGCTGGCAAATTTGTCTTCCTGATGATGAGTCGAGACATCATCAGTGTGTGGCCCTCCACCTCAGTACTTATTCATTCATAGGCTGTTCTCAATGAAACACACCCCTGCAATTATGTTACATCAAATGTTAATCTGATTCTAACCTAAATGTGTTATATTTTGTATGTCATATATATTTCTATATGCATATTTTTTATGCTAACGCAGAACTTTACAGTTTGACCCCATTAACCTCAGACTTAAATATATACCAATTAATACTCGAGCAATACGTGGTCAGAGCTCAGGATGTGCCGAGTGCCAACGGAGTGACCTTTTGTGCATGATCCTTGTTTCTGTGTCTTACACTTCATTTAACAAAACCTCTACAGAGAGCATCAGATGTGAGCGTTTCCCCCGGAGATGGAGAAACGATAAATTATTCATCCCGAACCGTCTCCAAGACATTTGTGCAAAACATCAGCCTGTACTTTGGACTGCTAATTATGATTTGATGAGCAAGGCACATCTAAATCAGGCCCACAAATTAACTATTGAGACTCCCTCACCGACACTCGTCACACCAGCGAATAATTATTACTCCATAAATTAAAATCTCAGCTAAGAAGTGTGAATGATTAATCAAAACTTGCAGCAAATAGCGACATTCTGAGTACTTGGCAAACTTTAGGTGTTTTTGAAAAACGTTTCTCAAAGGTGAAATTAGGATGGATAATGGAGATGACCCAGGGCTGGGTAATGTGACCTCAAAAAGGTGCAGCAATTAAGGGATAGAATTAACAGCATCGGTTTGCCCTTAAATCCGAAATCTAAAGTAAGCTTTTAATGAGAGGTGATTCTACAACTACACTCATTTGCATATCATTCCAATTTCACATCAGATGCCCTTCCAGATGCAATCCTTTTAACTCATTGGAGCTTATACTTATATAGTAGTAGTAATGGCTCAACTATTAATATGATTTATGCAGTGCTCTCAGTGAAGTGAATGGTATTTGGTTTGAAAAATAATCATGTTTCAAAATCTTCTTTTGTTTCTGTATTTAGAGGATACCATACAACCTAAACAATTGCTGCATTCGCGATTTGCTAATTCTCACCAATATAATTGCAATTTAAATCAATCACAGTTAATTGTGCAACCCGACAAACAATTTCCAAGTCTGACAAACTCAAGCTCAGTTATGTTTGTGTGCACTTCCAGAATTGTTACATTGTGTCGCAGCTCTGACAGCGAAGGATAAGCAATTTTACACTCTGACAAATTGAATATAATAGTCAATGTAGTACCACGAAGCGCAGAAGTGTAACTCAAACAAATGGGTAATCTCAAGTAGATTTTAAGATTTTCTCCATTCACATTTTTCATACCACAGTTTTATTTTCTATTCATGTTGCTTTCAAGTGCAGTTCTGGAACAATAGTTTGTCAAAAATGATGTTTAAACGTAGCTTGAATTAATAGTGGCAAGCACACTAGTACAGTAATGATAATAGTAACAATAATTGTGGTAGTTGTGTTTTTCCTTAATAGTAAAGTCTACACTACGTTTATGTTAATTTATATAATAACTTACATTGTATTATATTAATGTTGTTGTTTTTGTTGAGTGTAAATTAAAATGTGGGAATTGTGTCTGCTCTTACCTTGGCTGAATGTATTGATGGAGTTGTTCCCTTGTCCCATGTTGATGATGTAGCCATGTTTGGGTTGAGTGGTGATGCGAAACACCAGCGACACAGGGCTGCTGTCTCTATCCTTCGCCCTGAGCACTTTTGGACTCAGCGGGAATCCTACATGTCCTGTCGGCAACATTTTCAAAGTGGGCGCTCCTTTATTGACGACCAATTGTGGCGCTCCATTGTCCATACCAACTATTGTGATTTTGACCATTTGTGCCGTCCTCGTCTCAAAAACGGTATCGGGGAAGACGTAAAAATCTGTGTGTGTTCCATCTGTGATTGTAAATGAAAAGGAGTCTTCGGACGACTCCGTGCCATCGTGCTTGTAGCTTATTAGATTTTCATTCAGGTCTTGTTTGCTAAAGCTCGTCACAGGCGTAGAGTGGTTGTACAGTAACTTCCCATGAACCGGACGTTGAGTTACTGTAAATTTCAGCAGTTTTTCCGGTGTATCCTGATCTTCAGCGGTCAACTCGAATGGCGTAATAAGTTTGGTCTGGCCTTCAGAGACTAGCAGCGCATTTATGGTAACTACTGGTTTCTTGTTGTCAATGTCAACTATGGAGATCCTAAATGTCCTGAAGATTGGATTGTAGCCATCTGTAACTTCAAACTCAAAACTGTCCATTTTGACCTCATCGTCCGAAGTGTGGATGTAGTAGATTTTGCTGCCCGCTAACTGAAGTTGGGTAAAGGATACTATGGGCATCCCGGGACTGTCCGTGCACTCTAAATGTCCTCTTACAGGAGCTCTGGTAATTGTAAAGACAAGGCTTTCATCTGGGCTGTTCATGTCAGTTGTGCTAAGAAGATTTGTGGTCAAAGTCGCCCTACCACCTTCTTTAAGGGATACACCTTTGCTGACCACATCTGGGAACACCATATCGATACTGCCAATGGTGATATAGAAATAACGATCAATTAGCGGATTCATGCCATCCGTGACGTCGAATTTAACCAAATCTCTGATGCCTTCTTGTCCGTTGTGGGTATAGCCGATCAGACCCTCGTCAATATCGGCCTGTGTAAAATTCATCCCGACTGTGATATTTTCCAAAGAGCCAGAGGGCGTTTTCCTCTGCAGTAACCCCTGACCTGGGCCATATCTGATGATATACGTGAGCGTGCTGTCATCTGAATCTAAATCTGTAGCTTTGAGCGCTCTGTTGTTGATTTCTTTTGTCTCCCCAATTTCCACTTCAAGTCCGTCGTTAATAAGCATTCTCGGGGTCTCGTCGTCAACGGATATGATCAAAACCGTAGCCGTCTTCTGCACTGAGAACTTCCCATCTGTTAAAATAACTTCAAAACTGTCTTCTGTTGTTTCTGAGTCATCGTGCTCATAAATAATGCTTGACGCCTCTCTGATCTGCTCCAAAGTGAAATTTGTCACCAGTGCGGACCCGGAAGAAAGCTGATTCAAGATAGCGCCATGTTTGGGCGGCTTGGCGATAGTGAAGACAAGATCCTGAGGCGGGATGTCTCTGTCAGCACCGTTAAAAAGTGGCGCGTCTATTACAATGTTCATGCCTTCCAGAACTACAACCTCGCGCAGGTACATTTCAGGTTTTTCGTCATTTGCTGGAATAATCACAATTGGGAAGAAATGGTTTTCAGAAAAATTTATGCCATCTGAGCACATGAACGTAAACCTATCTTCGACTGGCTCTACTCCTTTGTGAATGCTTTGGACATAGTAAATATTACCGTCTCGAATGTCTCTTATTGTGAACGCGCTTATAGCCGTTCCCGATCTGGATTTTTCCGATCCTGAGGCGGGCGAAATATTCTCAACGTATCCCACATTAGGTTGGACAACAATAGTGCAGAGTATATCATCTGTGGGTGTGTCGTTGTCATCTGCGTTGAGATGCTGAGGTCCTATAGCGTATTTTTCACCTTCTATGACGCTAAACTGCTCCACCACCCCAACTTCAGGAGGCTGGCTATCCACTGGAAGGATAGTCACTCTAACTTGAACTCCGTTTACTTTATTCCCCCCAACTGTCCAATCCTCCGACATGTCGGTGAGGGTCAAATTTAAACCATCGTACTGCGACGTTAGCCCGACCTCTCCACCTGTGTGCGCGTACACTACTACCCCATTGATAATATCAGCCTGGGTAAATCTATTAGCAGGGACGCCTTTTACCAAGATTTCCCCCATAGCCGGCGGGTCTTCAACAATAAAAGTTAACTCCAGGTCATCCGTGTCGTCATCATGGCCTTGGATCACATTAGTAGTGATTTCCGTGGCGCCATTTTCCAAGACGTCCATATATGATCCGATTGTTCCCACCGGCCAGCTGACCGTCGGGATTTCGTCATCTATGGGCTTAACCGCGACTCTGACTGTCACCGGGACAACATGTATGCCATCGCTGACATCAAGCTGGAACTCATCTGCCACCGTCTCCTCCCCGTTATGAACATATGATATCTTGCCTTGCAAAATATCATCAAGCCTGAAAAGCCCCTTTAAGCCGAGATCTGAGAAGGACAATTGAATTTGGCCGTGTTTTGGGACACGGCGAAGCGTAAATGTAATGTGTTTGTGTTTAGTATCGGGGTCGATGGCGTCCAGTTCGGCTGCGGTGATGATGTGCGTGCCCCTTTCGAGCACTGTAAATCCGGTGTTAGTGATTTGCGGCGGTTTGTTGTTGACGGGCTGAAGGTATATTGTAAAAGCGCCTTCCGCGGTGTTGCCGGCTGTATCCTCCACTAAATATCGAAATTGCACAACATGAGCGGTGATGCCCAGCTCTACATCGGGAGGTCCGTAGGAGATTTTGTGGTGATTAACTTGAGCCTGGGTGAACTCGCTGACTTCATTCCCGGGGCTGTCGGTCAGGACTAAAGAGCCGAACAAAACGGGATTATTTTCATCCGTGTCCATGGGAGGCTGGGTGATTGTGTATTTGAGGTCACGGTCTTCGGAGTCCAAATCAGTGTAGCGCAAAACTTCCTTACTGAAATGGGTTAGCTTGTACTCTTGAACGGTCATTTGCAAAGTGGTGCCTGGGAATAGCTCCGGGGGCACGTCGTCTATGGGCAGGACTCTGATTAAAAACACACTTTCCCCAGATTCATTTGGCGGATCGTTATCGTCTTGAACTGTGAAAATAAACTGGTCCATGATAGTTTCTGAGTTGTGCGGCCCTACGTGCTTATAAAACAACTTCCCATCCGTAATATCTTTCTGAAGCCACTCTTTCACCTCTTTCTCATACATTTCATCGTCTGAGTTGAACTTCCAAGAGGAGGGGTCTTCCGGGGCATCCGATTGCCTGAGAAGCACTGTCCCGATTGTGGAAAAGGGCGGCACAATAATGAATTTAATAGTTGACTCTTCAGAGTCTATATCCGCTGCACTTAGCATGAGGGGAGAAATAGGCATCATTTGATTTTTAAACAGAACCAAACCCGTATTGGCATTAATAATTGGGGGCTCATCATCTGTTGGCACAATTGTAATAGGAAACAAAAATTCAACTTCGTGTTTCCCATCTGTCATTTTGAATACAATATTGTCACTATATGTGTCGCTGCCATCGTGTTGATAAACCACTACTCCGGTGGTGAGGTCAGTCGGTGTGAAAAACCTCCTGTCTGACCCCAGCACCATAAGGTCACCATGCCGCAGCCCGTCCACTACTGTAATAATAACCAGATCTAAATTATCTTCATCGCTTATTTCCAAGTTATGGGCGCTGAAGAGAGGTCTGGACTGGCCCTCATATAGGAGCTGCCCAGTGTTGCGTGTAACAACGGGGGCGAGTGTATTCATGGGTTTCACTACTATCATAAACGCAAAGGGGTCTGAGATTGCCCCATCAGTGTCTATAATTTCAAACTCCAGCTGGAAGATCCTCTCTGTGTCTGAGTCTAAAGAGGGGGGCTTGTATGCTATTTTCAAGTCGCGCAGGTCTCTTTGGTAAAAAGATGTGATGGGCAGGTTTCTGTCATCTGTGCTGACAATATAGCCCTCCTCATAGGAAAGAGGGGAGGTAATGTTAAAAATAAGCTCATCTGGATTGGACTCAGTGTCTTCCGCTGCCAGCATATCTGAAGTGAGCGCTGTCATTACAAACTGACTCACCTCCATCATCATCATAGACACAAAGCTGGGCTTAGGCGGCGTGTTTCGCTCGCCCTCTCTAATACGAACCATCAAGTGAAAGTATTCCTGTTTGACTAAATTGCCCTCCATGTCATGCAGCTCGATAACCATGGGGACGTAATCTCTATTTGGGGATTTGCGCTCAAACGTGTGCTCGTAGCGTATGTCAGCCTGCGTAAACTCATCACAGTCCATCATTGAAGAAAGTTTCCCTCCGTCTCGCAGACTTCCATACCTGGGCAAGCCGCTGCCGCCGGATAGAGACGTCACCTCACATTTGTACAGGGCTCTGTCGTACGTAAACTCAATTGTCTTTTTGTCAATGGGGTTGCTGGTGCCTCTGAGGCGGTCAACCGTGAGCGGCATGTTTTTGGTGAGTAACTCCAGCTGAGTGAAAACCACCTCGACTTCCATCATGAAGGGGATGATAACGGTCTCGGTTTGGGCATCGTACCTGAGCTGCAGCCTCACTCTGTCCCTGGCCGGACTCCGCGAGCCGTAGTGCGAGTAGGTCACGTCGTTAGGGCCAAAATCACAAGGAAACTTTTTGGGCGAGAGGTGCCCGGGTCTTTGTGACAGCGGGTCATTATCCAGCACCGTGATGCTGCACCTGTCCCCCGGCTGCGTCTGGATGACCAAGTCGTTTATGGGATCAATGTAGACGGATCTCCCAAAAGGCACGCGTACTCCGTTGTTGGCCACGAGTATTGCATCCTCTGACAGTTCAGATCTGAGCGCGTAAAATAATCCCTCGCTGTCCGCTTGAGGCGAGACGAGAGCTGTCACGGAGACGCACACAAGATAAAGTCTGTAGTGCCACATGTTGGAAAAAGCACAAAACATCCAAAGCGCTGAAAATGTGTTTTTCTTTGAGCGCGGAGTCAGAGGGACGGATCAGGCGGTGACTCCCATGTGCGCAGCCTCCACATTCTCCGGCGGAATAGCGCGGAGCAGTTTCAACTTCAGGTACTTGAGACGCTGAGGGGAGAGAGCTACCGCCCCTCTCCGCACATATTGGAGGATGTTCAAGGGTTTGTTGCCCCAGGCGCGAGGCCAATAGGCGCGAGATCTTGCTGTCACGACGGGGCGGGGCAAGAGGAAGCCCCTTATCATATCTAGATGGAAGTGATACATTAGTGTGTAAAGTGTCTATGTGTGAACTAGGACTATGTCAGGACTTTGTTGGAATATGTGATTGCAGGACCTTCCCTGTACAAAAAAAAAAAAAAGTTTAGATAGGGTTTTTTGTTATGGTAAAGTAATTATTCGTGTTTTTATGGCATTCCTCTTTTTCTGGATTCACACTGTGGCTGGTCTCCAGTGGCTTGTACTGAGTCAGTTACCAGTGAGTCACATCCTAATTCTGGCCCAGTATAGAGTGGGCTGGTGTAAGAATAAAAAAGACAAATAGTGAAATTTTGGCAGGTGAGATGTTTCAGATATCAAGTTAAGTTTATCTCTTGTATTGCCAGACCACAATACTACTCAAACTCAACTAAGTTAATCAAACCTAACTAGGTTTCAAATATAATTTGAAATTACCGAATACCAGGGTGGGAGAGAGTATCTTGATTTGCCTGGGTGCATTGTCCTCAGACCGCTGCTTCCATGACCCAGCCCTGGATAAGCGGAAGAAGATCGATTGATAAAACTCTTTCACTGACTATTGTCCCATTGAGGAATTAATTCTCTTCATGTGTAGCCTTCAACATGGCAGCTGAGCAACCGGTCATGAGCAGGGATTGACCACATGTACAGTGTCTGGGGGTCCATATCCAGATCTTCAAACATGCAGATGTGCAAGTTGTGGGCCATATAATACCATCCAAATAGATGGCTTGAATCCAAGTTGATTAATATCTAATTATTTTTGGTTTAATCTTTATCGACCTCTTTTATGGAGGACAAACGAGAGATGGTAAAAGACTGTTGTGAAGGTGGAGCTGACCAGTGCAGGACACCACACTCTGAAACAGGGACAAACCCAGGAGGCGCTGCACCATTTCAGAGGATCAGAGGAGACAGAGGGAAGCCAGCCACGTTTCTTCCGAGTGCTACAGTTTCCGCGACCCCCAAGGTCATGCGGGTCAGGTTGACAGACAGTGGCAGCGCGGCTCAGCCGCAGCAGCTCAGGACTAACACCTGAACACTATTTCGTTCTACGGTTGTACAATGACAATAAAGCACTTACTTACTTACTTATTGCTGGTGTCATTGTGGATCATGTTTATTGTTACATTTTAGCATAAATATATTTTTATTTAATTTTATTTATTGGAGGACAATGTGCAGTTGCAATAAAAAGATGGCTGCACCAGATTTAGCATTATGCTAATTTCCATCTGTAGTTCTTAACAAGGCACAATAGTCCTTAAAAATGTTCAACTTTATGACGTGTATGTTAATTGTATTTTGACCATTTTATGGCGGGCAAGAAAATTAAGATATTTGAGCTTCAAATCAGTCAATAAAATATAAATTATCCTGTCCTCTAAATTAGTTATTTGATGAGCGAGCATTTGGCATTTTATTTTGTGCTTTTAGAACTCCACATCATTCTCAGTTAATGTCAGAAAAACATTAATTGTTGAACATTTTCCAAACTGGCCTAACTCTGCTTTTGCCCTTTCTGCTGTAGAGGTCGTCCCTCTCGACATTCCTGAAAGTCAATGCTCTTTATGAAAAGAAATGTCATTGTTAATTTGGCCCTACGTTGGGCTATGACTGCTGCATCTGCAAATGAGAAGTATCATATGAGTATTATGGCCGAGACAAGAGTAATGCAATCACCCATATTGGTTAAATCCTATCGAGGTAGGACAGAAGTATTTCTTTTGGGAGCTGTCACAAACCGCTGTGTATACAAATATCTGTAAAAACAACATGGACACTTATTTATGTTTACTTCAATCGGCTAAACTCAGAAAATTGTCCTCCAAAAGCTTCTGACCTTCCTCTGAGTAAAACGTAATGGCACCCACTCATAAAAAGGTGTGTACATTTGGCTGCAAGGAAAATGCTTGTTTGTTTTTTTTGGAGGATTTTTTTTCTCAACAGGAGCATGGCAGTGTGACCTTGGCGGCCAATATGGAAATAAAACAGAATACATTAGATAGTGCATAGGAAATTGTAACTCATGGTCAAACAATCCTTGAGGTTTTTTGGTAAAATGGCAATGTGTCTATTTGTTTGCAACACATCTAATGAGAAGATGGACTTCCATCTGACCAATTTGAAGTCTCGTAACATGGTAGCAATGTGTCAGTGTTTTACTTGTGGATTATGTCTGTTGGTTAGGCGATGTTACTGTAAAAGCTTCAAGTTGCTTGTGCTTTTTAGTGGTCAAGAAGGTCTTGCTACTATTGTATGTTTTGCATTTGCATTCATAGTAGTAATGATAACCACATTTCCAGTCAATCTGTACATTTTTGTATGAATATCGGAGCCTGACCCAAATGAGACATGTCCAGGAAGCATCTGAAACAGAGGCCCGACCCACCACAGCTGGCTCCTCTCAACATGGAGGAGCAAGGAACTTTACTCCCAGCTCCCCGCGGGTGAGAGAGCTCCTCAACCTATTTTAAATGGAGAGCCCAGGATTGAGTATCATGACTCATGATGACCCAGAGTTCCTCAGTTGATCAAAAGCATTTATCTAAATGTTTTGGATATTTGATGAATGGCGCAGGTAAAAGACGGTGTTTTTTATCATCTTGATGCACACTGTCACTATAGATTTTATTTTCTAATACAGTTCAAAATTGTGAGAGGTCTTTGCTCGATAGTTGCTCTATTGTTTATTTAGTTTAGTTTTGTCAGAGCAAGAAATTCAAACCTGGATAAATATATTTGTATAAAAACAAGTCATGATCGAAGCCATAACAAGGTGTAGTTCAATTGAAGTTTTTTCACATTTTTGAAACTTTCAAAAAAACATGGTTTTGATACTTCACAAAGGAACAAATGGCTCCGAGGCACAATTAAACTGTTGCAAAGCTCTCGACGGGCTGTTCTTTCGGAGTTCACACTGGAAGAACATGGTGTCAGCATGCCATAACACCAAACTTCTCTGATACCGTCATGTCGAGGGTGCAACCAAGTCTAATCCTCACTGTGCCAACTTTCTGATTCTCTCACACTTTTACATGTTTGACTCATGAATATTTGAGCCGTTTCACGCTGCTCCTGTAAAACTGACAGTCCCCAAGTCGTTTAAAATATAAATATATATAAATATATATAAATAATATAAATAAGTCTGGATTGAGTATCTTTCTGGGTCCTCTGCTGTGGCTGCTGTGATTACAGGGCTTTTCTCTGACAAAATACTGTCTGCTTATGTATACCTGTGAATGATAGACCTTCACTCAAACTGAGGAGCTGGATTTTTCTGGTTAAGTACATTTGACGATTTTCTGTATTTTTTTTTCTTTATTTTCTTTTTTTTTTATAGTCCCGTGTTGTACATAGTTTAAAGTATTGGTTTAGTTCTCAATTAATCTACTCCATCTTAATTTAGTTTTTACTTTTTATTGTTATTTTTTTTTACCAATGCTGGGCTTTAAGGGTCATTATTAGACGGTGCGAATGAGAGACTAGAGCGGTTTCATCCGGTCGTAAAATACACAAATACCATACCATTATATTTGGCTATTTTCTGAAGTGATACTCGCAAGACTTGCTTGTTCAAAACCTTTAGTTTGCTCTGAATATGGCAGTGATTTCACAACAGTTTGTCTTCATATGAAAACAAAGCGGGACCTATAGGGGCCACGCTGCTCTTGTCTGGGGAATGAGGCAGTTTCTTTGGCCACCTAATAATAACGATGAATCAAACATTGCTTGCATCTAGTTAATACGTACACAAAGATGTTACTACAGTATCTATAATTGCTCTTTTTTATCTTCACGTACCATATTTTCAAATGTATTATTTATTTATCTGCGAACATGAGCGATTGCCAATGTTCTGGCGTTTTTCAGGCTTTCATCCAACTCATTATCTCCTGTTCTCGCAGACCATTGGCACCGCTGCCTGTAAAACCCATTATGAAACTTATGGACAGTAGGTGGTCCGATTTTCTGACGTGTTCATTTTGTGTAGACTGTGTGGGGGCTCGGCTGGCTCTTGGTGATAAGAGAGATCCCACTGTTGAAGCTGTTTTAGGGGCACAGGACTTAGCCATTGACAGGTAACGTGGGGCGTAGGCAGCCATCAGATAGTTGTATTTGCATAAAATCTTGCCACATGTGCCAGAAAAGAAAGCAAATCTACTTACCATAAAATAAGATTAAGCATTAAAAGCCATATGAATATTTAGAGGACCAAGCGGTGATGAATATTCAACAGCAACGGAGGGAACGCAAAGCCGATTTCACCAAACAAACTCTTTGAAAGGGGAACGTATGGATAACACTGGTGGCATTGTTTTGTATAATTGCTAATTATCAAAAACATTAGCAAAATCCCAAATTACATTCCCAATTACAAGCAAGTATGTGACTGTACTACAAAGGAGTACGCCTCCGCCTCCCACGTCTGTGTGTGATATTTGAGGGGTTTTAGTCTCGGAGAAAACTCAGTACATACAGTATGTGTGTAGTGTACAGCTTTTTCAAAACATTGACTTAAATTTGGATCTAAAATGTTGATTTGCAAATAGATATAGCCTGATCCGAACTTTTATCAGGAAGCAATTGCTTAGTAATTGTTATTGCACTAAAACAGGTTACGAACTATCCCTAAAGAGCACTAACCAATGAGTATAATTATACTAACTTTGATCCAAGTGAACCAGGATAAAAAGCATGTCCAAATCAGAACTGTACCAGAACTTTAGCAGATCACCTAAAACAATAGTATAATTCTACTGCGCTTGTTTACTTCTTTGTCTCAGAGTTTAAACTTGCCTTCTGGTTTTCATATCAAATTATCCTGCCTGTTCATCCTTGCTTATGAACACTTGGCCCTTGCTTATGAACACTTGGGCCTTGCTTATGAACACTTGGGCCTTGCTTATGAACACTTGGGCCCTGCTTATGAACACTTGGGCCCTACTTATGAACACTTGGGCCTTGCTTATGAACACTTGGGCCTTGCTTATGAACACTTGGGCCCTACTTATAAACACTTGGGCTTTACTTATAAACACTTGGGCCTTACTTATGAACACTTGGGCCTTGCTTATGAACACTTGGGCCTTGCTTATGAACACTTGGGCCCTGCTTATAAACACTTGGGCTTTACTTATAAACACTTGGGCCTTACTTATGAACACTTGGGCCTTACTTATGAACACTTGGGCCTTGCTTATGAACACTTGGGCCCTACTTATGAACACTTGGGCCTTGCTTATGAACACTTGGGCCTTGCTTATGAACACTTGGGCCCTACTTATAAACACTTGGGCTTTACTTATAAACACTTGGGCCTTACTTATGAACACTTGGGCCTTGCTTATGAACACTTGGGCCTTGCTTATGAACACTTGGGCCTTCCTTATGAACACTTGGGCCCTGCTTATAAACACTTGGGCTTTACTTATAAACACTTGGGCCTTACTTATGAACACTTGGGCCTTACTTATGAACACTTGGGCTTTACTTATGAACACTTGGGCCCTACTTATGAACACTTGGGCCTTGCTTATAAACACTTGGGCTTTACTTTCGAACACTTGGGCCCTACTTATGAGCACTTGGGCCTTGCTTATGAACACTTGGGCCCTACTTATGAGCACTTGGGCTTTACTTATGAACACTTGGGCCTTGCTTACAAACACTTGGGCCTTGCTTATGAACACTTGGGCCTTATTTATGAACACTTGGGCCCTGCTTCTGAACAAAAAAAGTTGTAGAAACCCTTGTATACATTTGTAGGAAATTATAGATCCCCATTTCACAAAACGGCTTAGTTTAGTTTACTGTATTTTGTGTGTGTGTCTTTTTCTGTTTTGCACAAATGTATTCAATCGGAAGCCTATAATCCGTGTGAATAATGCATGTATGTAAATTGACAGAGGGAGGCAGCCGTTTGGTTGGAGGACCTGGATTTTGCACAGCTTCAAACTCCTGGGCAACTACATTTCACTCAGAGAGGATAATTTTCCACTACACTGCGTCCCACTGGAGTGATGATAAACCATGAGAGATTTATTTGAAAATTGGCCAGCATTTTTGGACAATAGCCTACCTTTTCCACACATTTAAAAAAAATATTATTTTACTTTTCTTATTTGTTGCCCTTAAAACGTTGCCATGTATGATGGTATAAATTGTTAAAAACAATTACCAGCAAAAATCTAAATGGCTTTTTCTTTGGAGCTATAAGAGCACAAAGTTTATACCTTTGAGGGCTTCACTGAAATTTAAGCTTGCATTGTTAGTGACTGAATCACGGCATTAAATAAACTTGTACTATGTACTCTAAAATGTACATCTGAACAAAGGTCATGTATAAATGACAGAGTGGAGCTACTGGGATCCTGCATACTCCATGTATGAGCCTACACTTAGTGAAACACAAGTAATGTTTAAAAAGTACACATTATATTCAGTGAGAGAGATGGTTGTGAACTTTTACTTAAGTGATGGACTGAACTCCTTTTCCCAGCAGAGAACACCCATAACACAGGTGTTTCTCCGCAGCCTTTTCAACAGGTAACGCCAATGACAGGACACTTCTGCTCTGTCCTCACCATCTCCATCCCCACCTCCGCAAACCTGGAATCAAGCAAACATGCAAAATTACTGATTTTAAACAAACGGTTATTACTCCGAGGCCTGAAGTCTAATGGGAAAGCCACCGCTCCCTCCCCCTGACCCCCGTCTTCTGTCTGGACACACAAAGCGTACAAACTTGGACACATCGACATCTGGTCTGCCTTTGTGGCTACTATACAGTTGTTAAAAATCTCCATTGAAGGGGACACAAGAGGAGTGCGCCTCTCCAAACACGCATGACTCTCTGTAATCATGCGCACAATGAGTGACTGAGCCCGTTTACTGCTGTTCTTCTGCTAAACGTTTACTGTCTGAGGGAAAAACTGCAGTTTGTTCCTGCGTCTCTCTCACGGTTATTGGACGTACACGCACACATTATTGGGGCCTTTTGGAATCATTACAAGAAATGATAGGTACATATTTGAAAGTCTGGTTGATAAATTCCTGCCTTAAAAATGTAAAATGCTAATAGCAAGAATCTAAGTTTTGTTAAAGTCCAGGGAGTTATATATATATATATATTTTTTTTTTCATTTGTCAGTCAGATTAGTATGAGATGGTTCAGAGGACAGAGGGACAATCAGCAAATTGTCAGAGCCAAGACTTGAACTTGAACAAGACACCGAAGCAGGCACTTATAATTTGGGTCAGAACATTTATACTCGTACTTGTAGATGTACAGTACTGTGAAAAGCTTAATAAATAGTCCATATAAGCTAAATTCAGTTCATTGAATCTACATACAGTAGGCCTATATTCTGTCCATTAGAGTAGGTTATAAGTAAAACCTCGTGGTCCTTAAATGCAGCGCTAACGTGTGTAAAATGTGTGCTAGATGTATCTATCCTCAGACTGCCCCCCTCCCCTCCCAGTGACCGGTGTCTGACAGCCCCATTATTCACTGAGAGGAGGAAACAGTTAGTTACTGCTGTTAGCCTGAATAATCAAACATGTACAAGAGCACAACATGACCTGAGTGAGTGGTCTGTCATTTAGCTCAGCTGGAAGGATCTTGACTTCATCTAAAAGCTTTTCACATTTACAGAATAAGACAGGCCCATGTGTCGCCACAGCCAAAGTTTGACTGGATATCAACAAAAGACATTCCAGGTAGAGTTTAAACCTGATTCAGCCCAAGTTTAGAGCTGGAGCACTCCTGTTATGAACCTGTTATGAACCTGGTGGACCTAAGGAAGCATACATTTTTGTTATTTTTTTTTTAACGGTTTGAGAACTATTGGCGTAGATGAGTGATTCTCATCTCATATAGCAAAAAAAAAAAAGCTTGCTTTTGATTGCGTTTTGAGTCCACTTTAAATAATATATTATTATTACTAGGCTATAATTATCATTTTCTGATCAAGCTACATTTCTGCACTAAGGACACAGTCTTTCTCACTCTTTTCTTTCTGTAACAATGCTTTTAATGACAGAATTCAATTCAATTCATCTTTTTTATTTGAGCATCTGAGTTCCACACAGTTCTACTCATATACAAAGTTCAGCACAGTAATCAAAGTCAAAAATAGGTACAGTCGTAAGTAAATACGTAAATAATTAAATAAATAAATAGTGTGGATATGATGCTCAAAAGGAGTAGGCAGAAGCTTAAGCTTGTTTGCACCTACCCCCTTGTGTACTAAAGAATTTGATACATTCATTTACTGCATAATCAAAAAGATATGACAGCTATTTTGTCCTATTCCAGTGACTATACAATCAGCAATATAAACATCACAATAATCTACTAATTCCAAGGCAAGGAAAGAAAACTCGAACCTTTTCTTCAATAATTACAAATACCCATCACTGTCAACACAACTAGTCACCAATCTTTTGATTTGATCATTTGTTACTTGATTTGGATTTAATGCTATTAATGGTCACAATAGTTTTGGATTATGTTATTAACAACCATAATTATATGATTTATTAATGATGTAAGTCTATTTCAGATTTTTAACTATTATATTATCCTTATTTATTTCTTTATACCATTTTAATAATAATAATCGTTGACTTCGTTGTCACCATCTACAGCGGACTATATGATAGTGTGAGGCCTATTCTGTGAGGTGCATTAAAAAGCAGAGTAAGGGCCAGCCGGGAGGGGGGAGTGAATAAATTGTGTGAATAAATCACACAATTTAAACCACAAATTAACAATCGGATTGACATTTGGACAATCAGTGCTGCCTGAATGAGAAGTGCAGCTGTGGGCTATGGGCACAGAAGTTTTGTCTAAAAGCTCCTTTCTTTCCCGTGCGTTTTTCAGGACACTTTTGTAATTGTTTCGTATTTTTTAAAAGAAACCTTTTGAAGCTTAAGTGCAGACGAATAAATTCCTCAGACAGGCAGTAATTAACAGGAGAACAAAGAAAGTTCCCACCACGTTAGTTACACCGCTCAAGTACAGGGCTGACTGAACCAACTGCACTCTCCAACAAGATCCGCCTTTGAAATATGTTTGGGCATAAATACAACGGAGATTACATGGACGTCAATGCGTAAAGCTATACATTTGGGTGGCACGTAAGCTATGCACTATGTATGATTATTGGACGCGGTTTTTAGGCAATAGTTTACCGCCCTCTGGTGGTTCAAAAATGAGGGTAATTGGACTGGGGGATGTGATGGAAGCAGAAATGGAAGCCTTAACCACTTAACCCCCGCCTTAACCGAGGACATTTTCTCCAGTTCGACTTTATCCAAATCTAAAAGCTTCTTGAAAAAAGTGACGAAAACGAGACGTAAACAAGGATGAAAACACGACAAAAATGTTACAAAAACTCAACAAAAAATGTGACAAAATAGGAAAAAAGGTGATAAAATAAGCAACCAAAAATGGGGCGAAAAAGTCTGAAAAAACAACAAAAAACGGATGAAAAAAACAACAAAAAAGTCATAAAAAAGTGACAAAAATACAACATTCTTTTTTTTTTTTACAAAAACGTGACAAAAAGTGTCAAAAATAGGACAAAAAAAATTAGGAAAAATCTTTTGTCACTTTGTTGGTCTTAGCTTTCAAATGAGTCATTACACTGGCCTAGGCTGTAAGCTCCAGTGAAGAAAATGTTTAGATTGGCCAATGCCGAACTGGAGAAAATGTGTTTGGCTATAGTTGAATTGCAAAACGACAGAGTGACATCATTAAAAAAAATAAAAAATAGGTTGTAATAATGATAACAAGGAAAAAGCAAAAAAAAAAAAACATTTAAATCGCAACATCATTAAAAGAGCCCACAATCAGATTTCTAAGATTTAATAACTCGTTCTTCAAATGTCAGCGCTCATATTACTTTGCTCTCACACATAGGCTATTACTTATTGATATGTGCCAGTTGGGGCGGACATGGTTGGGACATTTCAATGGGCATTAAAAAGCTGAAGTCATAATACGTCGTCCACACACCACCACATCCTTTTACCATTTCCAGTTTCCCCTTTTGCTCCAATTAGCCGCCCCATTGTCTGCAAACTTGCTCTCTCGTCTCAGCAATGCTCAGTGACATTTAACGTCTGAAAGAAGAGAGAAAATGTTCGGTGTCAACTGATCTTTCACATTGTGAGTGTGGAGTGAGACAGTGGATTCACCGACGTAATATCATTAATATATGAGGAGGCTTTGACACAGAGACACTACCAATGTGTCTTTATGATTTTTCAATTAGATACTTTACTGAAACACCTGCATGTTAAAGTGGCACAAAAGTAACCAGATGAGAAAATAAGTACTTTTTGGAGGGAATTATATATAAGCTTTGTACCAATAAAATATTCTTTTAAATATCAATGGTCAGGATTAACATGCTGGGTTGTATAATACCGTATAGTAATACCACTATACGGTATTATATACACAACATACTTATTGTACGACCAAGGCTCAAATAATAATTTACACAAAATAATTGATAACATGTCTGTGGATCTCAAATTTACCAATAGTCAACATATAAAAGATGGATAGCTATTCCCAATTAGTATAATCTTCATGGTAAGCCTTTATAGGAAGTGACCACCTCACAAGAAATAACGTTTTAGATGGATCTCACGAAGAACATACCATAGCAACCTCGGGAAATGAGCTCAGGAGGTAATTACCCATAGTCCATTGTACGCAAACAACAAAACAAAATTGCCCTTTGTTTGTCATTATAATACACTTTTCATACACACAGCATGGTGTATGAATCAGCAGTAAATCTCAGACTGAGCTTCAGAAAATCTACAAACAATATATTCTCTACCTGTTGTGCTGTGTCCTCAAAATACTCTTCATTAAAACTCGCTCGGTAGCAGCTGCAGCCTTTTAAAGACATGTAGCAGGAAGTAAGTGAAAATAAGAACAGATCCCGCCCAAAAAAGAGAGGAACATAACAGTTTAGCTCCATAGACAAACTACAACTACTTTCAGATACAACTGTGTACAGCATAGAGAATGATAGACCATTATCAAAATAATTTGACTATATTACTGTTAGTTTAGTCTGCCTGTGAATAATTGTGACTCATGTATCCATGTCCAGGTTCATTAAACTCCATCTCGTGCCTAAATCAGGAGAGAGAGCGCCAGTAGCCACTCAACACAGGAATAAGCTCTGCAGACCAGAGGAGAGGATCCACTCTGACTTGCAAAACAAGGCCCTTTATTAGGCTATTGGGAAATGCCAAAGCGTTTCAACACAGTCTCCTTCAGGACATACAGGACAGGATAAGACCTTCATGTGCTGTAGCAATATGAATAATTGGTATTATTTAAAGAATGTTCATATTTCATCAATCAATAACTTGTGTCAAAATAGGGAGTATTATATCACTATATAAATGTTTTCCACTCTGGGGCCAGGACTCCCCTGAAAAAGAGATTCTTAATCTCAGTGGGACTTTCCTGGTTAAATAAAGGTCAAATAAAAAATAAGATAATTTGGTGTACATGTACACATACAACTAGCTGCAAGTTGCTTTTTCTCAAAGTGGAAAGTCGAGTCATAGTAAACACAGCATGGATTGGTTATAAATACAACACCAAAATGTCCTGGGGTTTTATAAATGTTTGTCATAGGGATGTCTTAAGGCCTAATTTCTTCCCAAACAACAATTTCACATCCATTATGTTCATAAAATATAGTCTACAAACTAGATTAAATTTTTATGCCATTTTAAAGCCTCTTGTTAGGAACATGGACAATACCAGTGATTATGGTTTAGATCCATAGCAACATACATTCAAATGAAGCCCAGGCGTTAATTCAACCTGGTAGACTTAAGCATCACCTACCTCCAGTCAATGATGTTTCCGTGAGGGCCACACCTCCACCTCAGCCACACCTCCTCCGTAGCAGTCAATCATCCCCCATCGGTTCCGCTTTTAAGCCACAGCAATCATGGTTCGTTCGCTTCCTGCGCTGCGACCCGCCTCCGCCCCGTCTCCACCTCTTCTGCCCACAGCTTCTCCCTGCTGCATCCTTCACAGGTCTCCTATACTACCACCAGTGTCCAGGCTCCGGGGGAAGACATCCCTAAAACCAAGCTGTTCATCCACATGCATACATCGATGTCTACCGCCAGGGTCTGATCGCCAAAACTATACATGTCAATAAATCTTGATCTCTGATTCAGTCTATACAGGTTGAAATGCAGTGAAACTAGGAAAATTACAGAAGCCATAGTCTCTGCTGCTCGCCTTAAACTGATTGCATAAAACTCTAATAGGCCTTTAACATTTAAAAATTAGAAGAAAAACAATAATGTAATCTGTCAATTCAATACATTTGATATAAAACATAATAATTTTAAGGAGGCTATATCAATATTTAGACGCATCAATGTTTCAATATTGCCTCCCTCCAGTATTGAAATATCAGTATTTTGGTAAGGAAAAGGAAATGTGTTCAGTGGAGTTCTGCGCGCTTCAGTGACCCTGCGATGATTTATCTGCGCCACGTCTGAGAGCCATCAGATTTCATTTGAGATGGGCGCCGATTCCTAATGGGGGCCAAATGTGTGATAAGGATGTGTGAAAGTGTACAGGGATAGGAAGGGAAGGTATACATGGGGGTGTGGAAGTTCATTTTTGAATGATTTATGTATTCATTTCAACTTCACAAGGACAGTAGGCAATCTGTAAGTCAGTCAACAAACTGTAGCTCAAAATGACAACACCGCCATTGCAACCAATAAAAGTCTGCGGATTGTCTGGAAACTGGAGACGTTTACTATGTGTTCGATATTGTATCAATCTATAATTAAAATTCATATGTTCACAAAAACAAATGTAATGGAATGTGCCCTTTTATTATGTTTGTGATCCTCAACTTTTAAGTGGTTTGGGAGGAGTGCATTTAATGATCAGAAAATCCCTGACTCTACTTTGGGCAGCCAAACTTCTGTTGGTCTACCCTAAAGGACATGTGATTGCATACATAGCTTAACACCACTGTGTGTGGAGTGACTGAATAAAAATCCTCCATACCTGTGTGAAACACTTAGTGTGAAAAAGAAGATTCCATTATATTCCATTCCATGTACAGTAGCCTACCTAAACGTAAAATGTTCTTTTGATACCCAACACTTCCATTTGTTACTAAAGGCCACGTAATCATTATCCATGTGATGGCAAGCTTAGACTTTATTTGTCAATATTAAAGAAATTAATATTGACATTTTTGAGAAGCATTTGAGATCTGCAAATTAAGGTACATACCAACACACCAGCCATTTCTTCATTTTACACTTAAAATGGAAGTTGAACATAATATATCTGTATATTACTATTATTAAAAGCATGATTAAACCCTTATTAGGTCAAATGACTAACACTTTTATTACTCTCTACCTTAGACCCTCTTCCTGTCCCCATTTCTCGGGTACATTTCCAGAGAATGTGCCCGGCAATGGCTCGGATTAAAATAGATGAGAAAATCCATTTGTATTTTTGCCCCCGCCCGCCCGGCTCTAACTCTGCTGTAGGCTGCACGCACCATTATCCTCACTGCCATATAGTAAACCATACGTTTTCCTGTTTAAAAAAAAATAGACAGTGATTTAGTATACCATGAATCAGAAAAGCAACATTGCAAGAAAGAGATGCTGCAAGTCATGATTTTAATTAAAAATATGTAACTTAAAATAAATCAAGCAACAGTCTTGACATAACATATGGCAAAAGACAAGTCATCAGACACCTTCGACTGAATTATTTCCCAAATGAAACGCATGTTTTTTTGACCATTTTGACCTCAGACAGTTCCTGAATCCCTTTAGTTTCATTATTACCATTTTAGAATCTAGACACGTTCGTTTTCACCTGCATCCTTGCCCCCAATTAAGCTGGTAGCGGCAGAAAACATGTTTATAGATATTACACTTTGAGGCAATCGAGCAAGTCACAATGGACGGCTATAGGGGGCAGTAGAGATCCACTTAATATTCTTTTCTACAATTTCTCCATAACTGGTCCACTGAACGTTTTGAGAAAATGAAATTGTTAAACACTTTTTTCAGAAAATTACATTTGGAAAAGTCTGAAATGGTTGAAATGCGCAGCACTAATCAATACATTTTTAAAAGCCCAAGGACATTGGTCATTTCGGTAGAAAAGCTACAGCGTTCCTTCTATGGTATTTTGAGTAAGTACAGACAGATATAATGCATCTTAGTATCTCTATACCATGGCACTTATTACACTTTGTTGATGTGTAAATATTTATGGGTCAGAGAATCTCCAGAACTGCGGCTTTTGGGTAGTGTCAGTAGTCAGCAGTCAGTATATCAAGAGTACTTCACGTAGGACAAGGTAGTTTGATGGGTGCTGTGTGGGCATAACACGTAAAATTAATAAGTGACGCTGCGCCTGTCAGTCTATTCATTTGACGAGAGATTCACAAATTAATTTGGCTGGAGGTTAATTTGCATATTACAATAGTTAAAGGGTCCAATCCTCTTCCCTCGAAAAATACCCCATACAGGATGTTGTACGTGTTGCTCCATTCATGTTGGAGTAGTTCTGCATGTAGTCTGTTCCCCTTCAAAACACAGACCACTTGCCCCATACTCACTGATGTTGTGAGCTGCTGCTCCTCTGTGTTCATAATCCATACACTTGAGATGGGCAATACAAGATTACAGAAATGGTTGCTTAGTAGATCTGTGGAATTCTCAAATACAAGCAAAAAAAAAGAAAAGAAAGAAACCTTAACTAAAATACTTGGGCAACTCTGTTATTCGGTATGATTTCTGCACTTGTGTGGCTATGAGGTTAATTCGCACATTTCTGATATTTGCCAAAAAAATATCTCTTGACTGAAAAAAAGCATAATGTAGGACCTTTTAGACATCCACACTCTCTCGTCTCTCACAGCACGGGTCTAAATCAAATAAATACACGGTGTTAGTGTGAGGAGTTCCCTGGTCTCTGTGGGCTGCAGTGAGTCAGTCCATCAGTCTCCTCGTCCTCCCACTCTGTCTCTGGGAATAAGTCGTAGCTCCGAACCGTGTTTCAGGAACACGTTTCCTGCAACAAAGGATCAGAGGGACATGAGAAACAGTTCAGGGAAAAACACTGAAAACAAGACGCAAGGACACCCATGACGGCCAGTGCAGCAATTAGGGCTCGAACCCAGTGGAAAAAAGGCACGCTCAAAAAAACCCGTGGCAATCTATGCATTGCTTTAAACAAGGGAATGGGTTTTGAGGACTTGAGTCCACAAATTTGTGTTACACCCCTGATCCGAGGACTTCATGTATGTGGAATTGCATTATCCTATAAAAAATGTTTTAAAGATAAACTTAATGTGGTCCAAGCTAATAATAAATGAGTGTGATAGTCAGGCTTATGATCAATGCTTGAAGTTTGAATACACACAATTCTGTGGAGAAATGTATTTGGATGTGTTTACTGTAAGAAGAGATCATTCATATTTTTATTTGGGCTGCTTGTCAGGAAAGACTGAAAGTGGGTTCTGAAGCTACAACTTTACATAAAGCCATAACCAAAAACTAAGGTTTTTTTGTTGTTGTCTGCACCCCTGGACCTTTGGGTGTCTGGATGAATGCTTTGATTAACTGAGTCAGTGTCACCTCGTGTATAGTCTGCAACTTAATTTTCACAGAGAAACTTTGAAGAGTTTGAAGTTAGAAGACGCGTCTTTTGGGGAACGCCACGGTGTTGCAGATTATATTCTCAAACATCAGGAATGTCCTGACGCTGTATGTCCATGGGTTTTGTGCGTTTTTTAAAAAGTTATTTGCAGATATTTTTTCAACAACTGATATGAATGTACCGTACCAATTTATAATGAATACAATTCATTGTTGTCTCTGGCTATTTGGAATTTGGACTAAGGAATGCAAAAGCCGCCTTCCGTACACTAAGGATCTGAGTCATCCAATGCGATCATTGCAGGAAACTGCAGAGGGGCATGCTAAGGTGAAGTGGGAAATTGTGGGGGCAATTACTCTTCACTATTGGTGACAGGGGACCCAGGCACCACTGTGAAGATCCAGACCAATTACGCCACCTCACTTTAGCTCATATGTTTAAATGACTTTACTTGAATATAACTGAATTAGATTATACAGTACAATATTGAATAAAGCAATAAGGCCATAAAGCATTGTGTGTGCGTGTACATCCCTAATCCAAGGTCCATTGTGTGTCCACAGCTGAGGGCGGCCGCGGAGACTTAAAGAATTGACAGAGGTGTCTGGGCTGCGGCTATTCTTGGCCCACACAGTGTGAACAGATAAGTGCAGCTGTGAAAACCCCTCGCCAACTCTGCACCGAGCGGAGAGGACCTCATCTGAATCTCGCCTTTGGTCAAAACTGCCATTACCATACTCTCTTCTCAGCTAAAACCCAGTGGAGTGTTACGCATATTTGTCCGAGTCATAACACAACAAAACAAGCAAATGTAGGAAAGAGTTTCAAGGATGTGCAAGTATAATGGGAAAATAAATGATGATGATACATAGAACAGCTTGCAGCGCAGACTGTCTGGGGTCACTTTTAATTGAATGTTACATTAAGAACAGATTCTCGGGGCAATACATTTATATTCATGATTCAGTTATCACCATTTCCATACAAACAGCTCAGAGGCCAGCTCTGGCACAGATGTATTTAGGGTTCAAAAACGCAAAACGTCTCTTAATGTATAGCTCAGAGAATCTGTAAGGAAGATAATAAAGCAAACAAAGTATAAGTAGACCTACTACCCCCAACATTATCATAACAACTTGTCTAATATGCAGCCCTTGTTTCAGAACTTCTTTAGTTTACATGTCAGTGTATGTAATTGTATGGCTAATCTCTGTTATGCTGCTCCGTTCTACAAGCATAACTTTTTGGTTAAATTAGGCACAAATGTCATTACCATTTAAACTTCAAACACAAAAGGCCCCAAACCAAAGCCCATTATGTGGTCTGGTTTTTCAGCCCTATATTAAAGCTTGAGCCATTACAAAAAGCGTCTCAGATTTAGCAAACAGCGCACACTTACGCCGAAGCACTGCGTCATTAAGCTTTCAAGCACTTAATACAACAGAATAAAAGAGAAAACATTAAGCAACAATCTAGTTTTTAAGGATGTACAAATGTATTATGTAATTATTTCCATTAGAGGCAGCGCTCAGAAGTTTTTCTAAAGGCTCAGACTTTTCCCCTCACCTGCTGTCTGTGCGGGATTAATTCCTATTCCGTCTGCAAAGGAAGATACAAAAATAGAGTTGTAATGCAAATGAACGTTGTTATTCGGAAAAACATGTAGCACAATGTGATAGTCAACACAAAATATATGCTTTTTACATCTTTTAACAGCTAAGCATAAGCAACATTGAATAAAACTAATTCTATTATACCTTTTAGTGTCAATCAATCCCATTACTTACTAGTACTACTTAAAAACAAACTGAATGAAAAATACATACAAGGCACATTTTTTTGCTCCGTCTCCATTTTGCATTGGTAAAATGTGTTGACATTTCATTGCTTGTATTTTTTCTATAAGAATAATTGAAAGAATAATTGATGATGAAGCCTATATCACGTACTAATGTATGCTAATGTGCGGGTAATACAGTATATTATATATTAAGATTAAACATTTTGACAATATTGATCAAAGAACAAAAAGTCAGGTAGCTTGCAAACATGAGGAACCAGATTAGATTATGCTGCAAATGTTGGTGCCCACATGCAGTTTAACAAAACAAAAAATCACTTTATTATCAATCATTCAACAATGTGTGGATGTGTGTAATAGGGCTGTACAATATGAGAAATTGTACAGCAAACTGTCAAAACATGTACAACAAACATCTAGATCAGGACCCACACAACACAAAAATGGAAGTGAATAGGAAAGTAATGACTCAAACTGAACTTTTGCACATTAAGTTACTATTTTAGTTTAAGGCTGACATGGCAAGGACGTTCGTTTGACAATGTAATGTGTAGCCTTAGTATGGGGTTAAACAATGGTTATTTGTGCATTAAACTTACCATTTGTGATAATCGCGCTGGTAGCTGCAGGCACTTTGAACTGCAACAAAGGAAAGAAGGGTTAATTAACCCACATTCACAAACTGACTGCAAAAATGCAAAGGCTTTGAAAGACATGCTGCTTTCAAATTCAATGTAGCCTGAGGACATTGTGAAAGTGAGACTGTAAGGACTGTTGACAATTTACATTCTAACTGTTTCATGTTGTTTCATTGGACCTTTGTTGTCCAAGTTACACAG
Organism: Proterorhinus semilunaris; assembly: GCA_021464625.1. Classification (NCBI taxonomy): domain Eukaryota; kingdom Metazoa; phylum Chordata; class Actinopteri; order Gobiiformes; family Gobiidae; genus Proterorhinus; species Proterorhinus semilunaris. Next base: position 3,600,853 of record CM038355.1, on the reverse strand, counting down.
CTGTCAAACAGTCCGGCGTATGAGCCTGAGGGAAAGATCGCCACACGCAGCAAAATTTCTACAAAAAACATTGAGAGCAGCTGCCACACAGTAATTTTACTGTACATGTCTTACTTCAGTGGAAAAGGAGTGTAAAGGAGAGCGCAGGTGGAACTCAGAGTGAGCTCAGGGGAAGCAGGCTGTCTCTCAGGAGATAAGTTGAAACCACTGTACAGAAGTGAAGCTAATGTACAGAAGGACGAATGGACAACAACCAAAGAAAAGGGAGATTACACTGGTTGTCATGAAGCTTGGGCAACCCATGCAAAAATGATGTTCCGATCCCCATTCTGTACCATAATCCCCATTCTGATCTGATACCGAGGCTCAGTGTAATTCACAGTAGAACGTACCACTCCGATATCATGGGGCGTGAACAAAAACAGAGCAGCGAAGGACTGTACACCTAACAGCACATGAAGATGAAGAAGATGAATCAAGTACCTTCATTGAAGATGTACAACTCCTGTACGACTGAGAACTTACACAGACATCTAACAGCACATGGCTACTTAATACTTGAAAATATGCGAGTGTAGTGTATGAGTGACGTAGTGCATTACATCACTTCACTACTCGATTCTGCCAAAGTTCTGCTTCCACTATAAAGACTAAAGAAAGTCCTACAAAGTCTACAACACAATTCATGATTTTTCTTTCAAAATGGAAAATACTATGAACGCAAAAGTCCATGGATCGTTAAGTGTAACTGAAGACACGTCCATGGTTACAAGGTAAAGGTTTGTTCTCTCTCTGTAAGAACAAAGTTTGTCTTGAATGAATGAGCCTTAAGGTTCACATAACAAACCGTATCCGTATAATATGTGACCGCAGTATTTGTACCGGAACAATCCTATTATGTTGTCCACAGTTTTCTTATGTGGCTCTAAAATGTTCTGCTCATTTAATTAGGAACGTCTGTCTTAGTTAAATTGTAATTTAGACAGGTAAAAATGTGGTGCAATAATTGCTCTGTGACTCGTGAACTGATGATTTTTCCTAATTTTTAATGGAAAATGATATGAATAAAAGAAATGTACCTCTTCGGCAGCAAATTTTAACACTGCCGTGAACGGTGTGCTCTCTGGGACACTTAATCTGTAAATCAAAACATAGACAACAAACATTAAAAAATGAATTATTATACCTATATTACAGGGCACAGTACACATATTAACAAGTTGGTATTTTGAGAAAATTTGAAATACAAAAATTGGCAATGCAAGAGTCCTCTTGGAAAAAAAAGAAAACAACAAAAAAATCGTAATCTTCCAATGTGGCTGGCAATACATTTGATTAAAGTGAACTAAACTGGCTGGTACCTGAACTCAAATGCCCAAATGTTCCCGAGCGGCTACATAAGTGCACTTCTACAGCGGACTATCATCCTGACTTGAGAAGAAAAGGGGGACGTTTCCTCCTAGGGCCAAATTGAATGGAACATTATTTCTGTCAGCGATGTTTCTATTGGAGGATTGGAGACCATTTATGGAGCAAATGGTGATACGGTTCCAGGCGAGCGCCGCACAGAAAGTATTCAGAGGCAGCAGTTTTCAGCAGGGAGCAAAGCGCTCTCCAAAGACGGGATGCACAAAACAGCACGCCTCATTCATGTTAAAATAAATCACACAATAGAGATGTTAGAGCCAAGTAAGGCGTGTAGAAGGTGAAAGCAAGTGAACAGATGTGTTAACATTTGAGACTGGCGATATAGGCCTTTGATACAATATGCATTTTATTTTGTTTCCAACCTCATCACTGCAAATATAGATTAATGTATATATCAGCAAAATCATTCATAAAATGTAGCTTTTTCCACAGTTTATATAATGGCTTCTTGCGACGCTACCCAATATTGTGAACATTATCATGATATACAGTGCCTTTGCGAAAGTATTCGGCCCCCTTGAACTTTTCGACCTTTTGCCACATTTTCAGGCTTCAAACATAAAGATATAAAACTGTATTTTTTTTGTGAAGAACCAACAACACGTGGGACACAATCATGAAGTGAAACGAAATTTATTGGATATTTCAAACATTTTTAACAAATACAAAACTGAAAAATTGGGCGTGCAAAATGATTCAGCCCCCTTAAGGTAATACTTTGTAGCGCCACCTTTTGCTGCGATTACTGCTGTAAGTCGCTTGGGGTATGTCTCTATCAGTTTTGCATATTGAGAGACTGAAATATTTGCCCATTCCTCCTTGCAAAACAGCTCGAGCTCAGTGAAGTTGGATGGACAGCGTTTGTGAACAGCAGTTTTCAGTTCTTTCCACAGATTCTCGATTGGATTCAGGTCTGGACTTTGACTTGGCCATTCTAACACCTGGATATGTTTATTTGTGAACCACTCTATTGTAGATTTTGCTTTATGTTTTGGATCATTGTCTTGTTGGAAGACAAATCTCCGTCCCAGTCTCAGGTCTTTTGCAGACTCCATCAGGTTTTCTTCCAGAATGGTCCTGTATTTGGCTCCATCCATCTTCCCATCAATTTTAACCATCTTCCCTGTCCCTGCTGAAGAAAAGCAGGCCCAAACCATGATGCTGCCACCACCATGTTTGACAGTGGGGATGGTGTGTTCAGGGTGATGAGCTGTGTTGCTTTTACGCCAAACATAACGTTTTGCATTGTTGCCAAAAAGTTCGATTTTAGTTTCATCTGACCACAGCACCTTCTTCCACATGTTTGGTGTGTCTCCCAGGTGGCTTGTGGCAAACTTTAAACTTTTTATGGATATCTTTAAGAAATGGCTTTCTTCTTGCCACTCTTCCATAAAGGCCAGAGTTGTGCAGTATACGACTGATTGTTGTCCTATGGACAGAGTCTCCCACCTCAGCTGTACATTTCTGCAGTTCATCCAGAGTGATCATGGGCCTCTTGGCAGCATCTCTGATCAGTTTTCTCCTTGTATGAGCTGAAGGTTTAGAGGGACGGCCGGCCGCCCAAATTGTTCAGTTGTTTATTTGTTAAAAATGTTTAAAATAGCCAATAAATGTTGTTTCACTTCAAGATTGTGTCCCAATTGTTGTTGGTTCTTCACAAAAAATTATTGTTTTATATCTTTATGTTTGAAGCCTGAAATGTGGCAAAAGGTTGAAAAGTTCAAGGGGGCCGAATACTTCCGCAAGGCACTGTATTGTACAGCCCTACTAATGCCACACACCAAAAGAAGAAAACTGCAGTTCGAGGCCATTTTCTGGTATTCTTAAACCAACGGGCTTTTTAGTTCAAAGTCAACCATTGATCCCTGATGTAGATGAAAATATTTCAGTTTAAAAACATATTGGTGAGCATGATTCAAGCTCTCTCTCTTCTTTCTTTATTCAATAAGCTCTCAGTTCTTCTACTTTTCCACTGTACTGTGGAAGTTATCCAAAGCTGTCAGAGCCCCGCTGTGCTTGAAGTGAATGTTGACTTGTTTGAATGTAGCTGTGGATAATGAAAAGAGCGGATGGAGCGTGTCCTGACTCTCTGCTGACAGAACCAATGCAATTTCTCATTTACTCATTATCTCTTCACAGTTCATAGAGAGGAATTAGCAGCAGCAGGGCCCTGACTGACTAGATTTTTTTTTATTGTGTTTGGTTTTGCTGTGAGGCAAATTGAGTTGTCATGTACATGAAATGTGCCATACAAATAAACTTGCCTTGCCTTACATTACATTAAAAAAATGGCTCCCTCTCAGATCTTGGGAGGACAGAAATGGTTTTATTGCCTACAAGATGAAGGCAGTTACCAAAATTACTGTCTGACAGTGAATCTATAATGAGAATCAGAAACAGCATAGCACATAAACAACAGGTTGCTGTCCCTGTGCATAACTGACAGTTTCCGTTAACACGAGTCATTCACACGAGGCGAAATATCACATAACAAATGTGCTGCTATCGCAAAATCAGCAAACCACTTGTATACAAATCGCAAGAAAGGGACTGACACTGAAATGTCAATTTAGGCCCTGTTTTGGTCACAATTAACTTTTTAGCCCAAGAATTCATATTGAAACAGAGGGATTTACTTAATTTTATCTTTTAAATCTTTTTAAATCTACATTTTATATATAGAATAGAGCTGTGGTACTGTGCTGTCAAAACAGTGCAGTTGCATGTAATGAACCAATGGAGATTGTAATGTAAAACACTGGAGTTATCATCCACATAAAAGTATTTGGACGATATGGTGTGTTGGATGTATTTGCTAGTAGGGGCACGGAACTTAAACAAGTTGTTCCATTTCTTGATTGCATTTACATTGTTTTGCCTGATGTGAATATATTAACAGAGTTACCTGCTGTCAAAGAAATTGTGGATTTTCCCATAATGTTCAATTTGTAATATTCTATTCAATCTCTACTTTGCATCAAAAAACCTTATCACTCTATAAATCTGATCATATATAAATAAATTAAGTTTTATATTGCAATACAGTAGTGGCATTTATTCGCAAGAAAATTCATTATTTAAAAATAATCTATTCACATAGGAGATAGAGGGGTGGGTTGGGTCACATAAGATATTTCTTAGCTTTACTGTCAAGGCTTTCAACATTTTGCCAAGATACCAAGCATGCACACTCTCCAGAACAATGAGTAGATACCACAATGACTATATAGGATGCAGTAAAATAAAGGAAAAATCCACAATATTTATCTGCCAAAACATCATGTGGCATTTGATCTTGCGAGATCTTGGGCCATCCTTATTAAGATCTATAGGAAACCTAATAGATGGGCAGACCTGTCAGTATCTCCTACAGATAAAGGGGTACCTCGCATTAGAACAATGGGATTAATACATTCGAATAAGATCGTCCTTATCTGGGACTGCAAACAAAACAGAAGATCCACAATAACAAACCATCCACCACTTCTTCAATCACTCCTCAGAGTTGGGTACTTGACACTGAAACATGTTTACCAGGAGTCAGAGATGAAATGCTTGAGACATCAATGTCTTGTGCCAACCAGCTAATTTAGATATTTTCACCTCAGCCAAAGAACACATGGCATTTAGTCAGTGATTGAGATGCCTTTAGTCTTTATATTAATACTATACACACAGGAAATTATGATAAATGAAAGTCAAGCTCGAGTGTGAAAGCTGACTCGCACTTGACAACCAAAGTACAAAAGTTGGTAAATTACACTCCGTGTCCATGACCTCTCAGTTAAAACTGGTCTCTCTTAGTAGCTCTAACATATGCTGGTGAGTTTTCAATACGTGGCAAGGGAGTATTGTCAAAAGGACATGTGTACAGACATTTTAAAACAATACACAAGCATATACACAATGAATAATCATTGACTTTATCTACATCCAAGCTGTGTAAGAAGAGAAACAAAAATACAGTGATATGTTTATCGTTTGTAAAAGTACTTGGTGCCATTACAAGCCCGATGGGGGAAACACACATAGGTCATTTCATTTCGGAGGATCTTTCCCATAATCCAACTCTAGCGATAACTATAATTATAAGATTAAACATAAATGTGTGGAGTAATGCTGTAAATGCTGAGCTGTCACTGTACTTACACTTTGAAAGGCAGCCGGGGATCCGACGTTAAAGTGATTTTAAACGTTACTTTTGACCTAATGAAGGAGACAAACGGCATCAACACAAGCACGATTATAAATTACGAGGACATTTAAAAAGAAATTGCATCAAATAAAGGTAAAACTCACATCTTTCAGACGAGCCGACAGCACTGGCAGTCTGTTTATCCAAACGCGGAAGTGCGAAGGACCCAACGTACACGTCATCCGTAGCTTCATGATTTATTTTTTATTTTTTAGAGACGACAGAATTTATTGGGTGCACAATGTATTTATTTTACAAACTAAACAAATTATATAATATAAACAAATGCATGTATTGGTATTTTTAAGAGAAATTTGCCTCACTTTAATTCAGGCGTTTTCATAGGGAACCAACTGCACTGCACCGTAAGTTTAGGAATAAAAGTGCAGCAGCGAGATGTTCAGTGCGCTTCTATTGGTACGTGGATACGTGGATATGTGATTATAATAGATCCATGATGTGGACATGTGGATATGTGGAAATGTGGTCCATTGAGGTTTGGAGAGAGCGTCGACCGTGAAGAAGCTTTGGTGGTCTGGCAGGGAGGAGAGGGAGAACTGTTTTAATGACTATAATGTATCAGTAGAAAGTTACAAGTTGCAGGAAATCTATGTTTAAAGAAATAATAAAATAAAGTAAAATCCAAAACAACAGAGAAGAGTAAAATTAAAGTAAATATTTTCTTTTCAGAGTGCACAATGGGAGCCAGTGTTCACAAAAACGAATCTGCTATCGTCTTTGATTTAGGGGCTGCACACGTCATGGCAACAGGACCTGCCCTCGGAGCAAGCATACATTTGATGTTGCAGCGTGTTCAACAGCTCAATGGACAGCACACAATCAGCTTGGCGTATGTGCGGCAATCTGCTGCTCCTCCCACTCATTGAGCTCTCCACAGTTCTTCAAGGACTGTAAAATCGCAAAACCTGAAGAAAAATGTCTAAAGTCATGTTGTAAGACAGCGTACATCTAAACGGTGATGTAAACAACAAAGATTATCTTTTGATTAGGGCACTTGCTTATAGATAGGAGTGTGGGGTTCAAAATAGATGAACTGGGAGCAGGACAGTACCGTGTAAGAATTAGACTGAGTCTGCCATTTTATGCCAAATAGGCCTACAGATTTCAGCTTTGATGGAGATCAAAAGTGGTCCAAGAGGAAAAACACTGCACAACTAGCAACAGGTGATACGCAGAGGTAGTAGAGACTTATCTAACAGTCTAATGATTAAGTTACTGGTTCAGATAGAAAGGTACTCAGTGGTTTACTTCATAGTTTGTTCATGATGCTGCATAGTCAGCAGATGGATAGAATGTTATTGTCTCTGCTACCTTTCCTGCAGCCTGCAGGAAATGTGGGTATGGGGGGAGTTGTTGCCTGACATTACCATTTAAAGATAAACATGAGCTCACTCCGGGATAAATAAGAGCTGCAATGCCCAAGTCATGCCGGTTCACTCTGTCTTTGAGCCTGTTTGCAAATGTTCCTTTGTCATTGCGTTGATAAAGAGATTTATCTCCTCCGGACGCACTGTTGTAGTTTTCTTGCTGCTGGTACTTAGGCAGGATTTAGTGCCCTGTCTCCACCTTAAATCAGACTGAGCGCCGGGGTCAGCCAGTTAGAGACAGTTCATGGAGACAGCTTGTTAGAGAAATCACAGCTCTTATTACTCTGCCATAAAGTTGTCTAATTGTCACCCCCACGTTTACCACTTTTACAGCTAATAGCACTCTAGATGCTGAAGAGATAATATTTTTATACGATGTTTTGTTCCTTTGGCTATTTAGCAAACTAACCAAAAGTTTTCATTCAGTGCAGTATAAAGGTGTGGTTTCCCCAAAAAAGTCCTTTGTTTCAGGGAAGATTGAGACACAGCGACCCCCACCCAGTCCACTGGCCACATGGTCAATAAAGGGTTCAAATTACAAGGGAGACCAAGGTGGAGCTGAATGCACAGCTGTGGGAGCCAATGGGAACGATGAAAACATTACATGTGGTCTTAGACTCATAAATCTTGTAAACAATGGAATGTGTAAAAATACTGTGCTTCCCCAGGAAGAGTCAGTATGCCCATTGGGAACGGCTGCTGACAGACACATTTGATAGGGCACTGGGAAAGACAGAATTCTGTATTAAGATGACATGTTAGGGAATAAAACGTCTAAGTTGAACTCCTTGATTTGTCATCAATTCCTGGTATGTATTTTTATTAGTTTTACGTAAGAGTAGATTTTGACGGTTCTGAACTCCTTTTTCAGTTTGAATGCGCAGTGTTGTCAATTAAAGGTAATGTTTAAAATAGGGGAAAAGTAAACTCGTCGTAGTGATACTCTTTATTGTGTACAAGGACAACACAGGAAAACGGCTGTTTTTCTTCATTTGGTGACCGCGACGGGCTGAAGGGGGTGCTGAAGAGCCGTCAAACGGAGACGCGACGAGGTTCGGTCTTCGAGAAAAAAAAACCCACTTTTGCGGCAGGCATACCAGGTCCTTATCATTCCACATCATACAACAACAATTTCATGGACGTCCATCTAGAAAAGGTAAGACTGCTTTTGACCCCTACTATTGTGTGAGTCTCAAAGTACGTCTATTTGGCATATTTTTCCAAATTTTAGATTACTTTTTAACGGAGTTGTCTGTTGTGTGGTGTAATCTGTGAATTGATGGTGGAATTAAGGAAAGAAACGTTATAATTTGATATCTTAGATACCACAAAAAAAAAAAAAAGTGGGATAAATTGAAATTACGAGTAATTAACGGGCTGCGCGTTGGGGTTTTACCCCTGTAAAAGCTGAAATGCACGTAGGCAGAACCGCCCAAGGCCGTGGACGCACGGTCTGAAATAAAACGTTGAAATATAGTCGTTGACAGATTTGGGGTCTGTCTAAAATAAACGGTTGGAGGCCGTTAGGACGGGGATCCTATAAATTCTACATAGAAACAGGTTTGAGGCCTTTAGAACGGGGTTCTATAAATTCTAAAAAAAATACGGGATTAAGTGGTATAAAAAAATTAATTAATAAAAAAAAAAAAAAAAAAAAAACGAAAAAAAAAACCCATAGTGAATTCGGTGAATTTATGTTTGGTTTTTGGAAATCATAAACGGTATTAAGGTGAGTTGGAGTGGTGGTAAGTATAAACTTGTGTGACGCGACAAAGAAGGTAAGAAAATGCTGGAATTAATGGACTGTGAAGGTTGGGGGAAGGCAGTCACGGAGGCGTCGCCTCTCTTAACAAAGACCACGCGAAAAGACTTGAACAAGGCGATTTTGGCCTGTTTTCAAGGCTTTGAGCTGCTTCAGAGGGACCCCACGGTCCCACATTCACTGGAGTTTTTCTGCGGGGTTTTGACTGGTGCAGTGGAGTTCTGCACGAGGGAATTGCAGGACGAGGACAAATTAAAGGGGAGTAATGGACTCTCGAAGAGTGAGAAGAAACTGCTGAAACTCACGATCAGTAAGTATCAAAAACTGAGAAAACGCATCGACCCGGTCCTTGCACTTGCTTCAGCACAATGGTTGAAAGAGAGACAGGTTTTTTCCCCAACTCAAGGGGGAGGGGTTCAAAAGTCCCTCCCGAGAGGAGGGGCTCCCGCCGTGGAGCCGAAGGCCCCTGCTACAATCTCCCCCACTTCAGGGGGAGGGATTCAAGAGCCCCTCCCGAGCGGAGGAGCTCCCGCTTTGGCCCCACAGGCCCCTCCTCCGTATGACCAGAGCGGAGCGTGTGGGTCCTCTCTCTACCCACAGTTAACCCTTCATGGACTGGTGGACGTGGACGTGGCGGCTTCAAACTTGTTATCAGCGGACGAGCATAAACATGTTAGGTCCTTGATAACACGCGCTTACACTGACTCCAAGACAATACCAAGGGATCCAGGCGGACAGTTGTGGGGGACAAAGGTGGTGGAACAAACAGAAAAATGCGCCAAGGAAACAATGCAAGCCCTTGAAGAATTGAAGACACACTCGCTGTCTCAGACACAGAAGGTGACTGAAGATCATCTAAAAGCGCAACAACAATTAATGGAAAGATTTAATGAAGAGACGGAAGCAAGAAAGGCTGAGGTTCACGAGCTGACTGAAAGGCTACAGGAACTTGCGCTTAAGGCCAACGTGGCCCAGCCGGCCCCAGTGGTGAAACAAAAGAAGAAAGTAACTGAAAAGATTAGTCTTTCCCAGTTCTCGGATGATAGCGAGGACGAAGGCCACTGTCGGGCCAATGTGGAGTCATACAAAATATCGGATGAATTAAGCGCACTTTACACCGAAAAAAGAGGCGCTTTGGATCGCGTATTTGAACTTAAGAATAGAGACTATGAGGAGGATGAGGAGGAGGACTGGAAAGTGGAGCTGAAACAGGCAAAAAAGGTGGTAGCGGACCTACAGGTGAAAATTGAAAAAAAGACTAAGGAATTGGCCAAGCTCCCACAAGGAGCTACATATCGAGGTACTTATCCTCTTATTCAGACGGGACCCCCAGTAAATGCAGGGGGCCCGGTCCCTGTGGCCTATAAACCACTGAGTAGTATTGAATTACGACACCTTAGGGACACCTTACCCCCCCTACAAGAAGGGGGCAAAAAATGGTTTAGCACATTACAGCTACAATGCGCCAACGCGCAGCTGGCGGTCGGCGATATCAAGGGCCTGGTGTCCGCGTGTGCAGCCCCTCACGCTGTAAGCCACCTACTGAGAACCGCGAACCTGCACAACGCGCAGGTCCATGAACCCTTTGATCCACTGGCAGAGAATTTCCTGACAGTAGTGGATCTTATGTATCCACCACCATCCCCCCAACCTCCCACATTCCCATCATTTGTACCGGGCACCTGCCCTACCCAATTTCTGGATAAATGTATCCAACTTTACATTGCATCCATGCATGTACACCCGTACAGACACCCACAGACATCCTGTCTGTTCCTTCAGAACGTGCTGGACGTTCTTCCAGAACCTATTAAGACCTGTCTGACCAATGTCCCAGGACTGACTTCAGACTCAACCACATTTCTGACTCATTTCAAACATCACGCTGAAATTTTCAACAAAAAACACAGTGCCAGACAAAGTAACATTGAAATCATGCAGGAAGAGCTGCTGAAGAATCAGCTAAACCAGACACGGCAGCAATTAACGGCTGCCAAAAAAGATAACAAAAAGACACAAATGGTGGCAACAACTCCCACACACACACCCCTGACACCTGTCCCTACACCAGCAAGCGTCCTATACGCCTCCCAGAATCAGCCTTTAGGGCCAACATCACAAATGCACATTCATGTTCATAGCATAGGAGGAAACTCAGGGGGTAGGGGTAGAGGCAACGAAAGGGGACGATCAAGAGGCAGGGGGTCCGGCGGTACGGGCTATGGGGCTATTGGAGCTGGGCGGGGCCAAGAGCACAACCAGGCCTGCTTTCACTGTGGGGCGCAGGATCATTGGGCCAGAGACTGTACCCAAGGTGGCCAACAGGCGGGCTGCTTCAACTGTGGGGACCCCAGTCATTGGTCTAGGGATTGTCCCAACCCACCTGCTCGTGTGCCTTTGGGAGGAGCGCGTGGGGCACCACAGCTCCGACATCCGGCAGGGGGACCTGGCCGTTCTGGACCAGCCCCGTGGTTTCGTGGGGGCGGTGGTGGCAACTATCCAGTACACGACACTCATGGTTGCCTCCCATACGGTCAAGAGGACTTCTACTAGGGGTGCCCAGTGAGTCCTGGACCCACCCCAGAACCATTTGTCCCAGTAGAGGTGGGTGGGGAAACGTTGATGATGCTCGTGGATACGGGAGCTACTCATTCCACGACTAGAAAAGCAACACCACACATGCTAAGTGACAAAAGCATTAACCTTTCAGGACTCACGGGAAAGGCAACCCCTCTACGCATGACCAAAGAACTGACTTTCAAACTGGCTGGACAGACTTTCAAATCGTCATTGATCTATTCACCCCAGACTCCGGTGAATCTGCTTGGTCGAGACATCCTTCAAGCTACAGGAGCCATTATTAACTGTTCCCCTGACGCCATGTATGTTACGTGGCCAAACGGATATTCCATCACCTGCACACCGGCACGGTCGCATGGACTTTATGTTTTTCGGGAAGAGCGTATGGCTGAGGGAGTGTCAATCTATTGGCTACTCCTAGAGCCAGGGACTCCTGACATGACTGGACTCTACGCAAAAATGCTCGAATGGAAACCATGGTTCACTATGCTCCACCCATATGCCCCTCCAATTGATCCACTGCACTGCACTCTCTTCTATGACAGAAGTGCTGACGCCCAATACCAGTTGGCTTTTGATAGTGAGGTTAGAGGTAATACATATACTATCACATCCACACATTTGTATGTACATGAATCAGGTGTTGTTGCCCCAGTTGTTCTGCCGGAAAACATAAAATGTTTCTATAAAAGAGACACTCTAACTGACCCACACGTGTCACTGTTCTTAGGCCCTGGCCATGAGGCCAGGGAGTTGGGTCCCCTAACACATAAACTTAACAAGGTTCTGGACTGGGAGCAGACTGGTATGGATGGGGTAATGTACAGTTCCAGTACACAGGCATACAAGGTCGAGTTAGGTTTAGCGATAGACGAAACAATGGCTGAAGAAGAGATTCTTTCTCGGTCTCATGGCCGCGAGTTGACCGACCATGAAGGTGCGGAGGACATGTTAAAGCGCTTCTCAGAGGACTTGTGGGCGAGGGGCCCATCGGACATCGGTTATTGCACGAAAGTGGACCCGGTAACTTTGGATGTTGCCCCGGGGTCTCGTGTTTATGTCCCGCAAAGACCTTTTCGTAAAGAAAAACAGCGGGAGGGCATTGAAACTGCCCTGACAGACTTATGGGAAGCTGGGGTATTAGAGCTTTCTGATTCTCCTTGGAATACTCCTTTAAACCCAGTGCCAAAGCATGATGGCACTTTTAGACCTGCACATGACCTAAGAAAGGTAAACGAAGTCACAACCACACCTCTCTTGCCTGTTCCAGACCCTCACAAATGTCTCTCTATCCTGACTCCTGTGATGAAGTACTTTACAGTCATTGACCTGAAACATGCATTCTTCACCATTCCCTTGGCTAAGGAGTGTAGATATCAATTTGCATTTACATATGGTGGAGTGAAATTGCAGTACAAGGTCTTACCTCAAGGTCATCGGAACTCACCAGGAATCTTCAATAAAGTTTTGAAGGACTGTTTGTCCCCTATTGAAGTACTTCCCGGTGCTGTTGTGTCACAGTACGTTGATGATATTTTAATTGGCGCTGAAAGTGCCAAAGATTGTTTGGACGTGACGGCCGCTGTCCTGTCACGTCTCCTTGAATGTGGCTTTAAGGTCTCAAAGGAGAAGCTACAATGTTGCCGACCCCAAGTTCTCTTTTTGGGTAAGGTTATTTCGGGTGGTCATATTACCCCTAGTGCCACCCAGAGGCAGTCCATTCTTACGGCCGACCGTCCGGATACGGTACGGTCCCTTCTTTCCTTTTTAGGGTTGGCGAATTACTCCAGACACCATGTCTTGGACTACACAGGTAAGACTGCTCCCTTGCGAGAAATCATCCGCGCAGCTGGGGTTCGAGATCTCCGAGCCTCCCTGTCTTGGACGGAGGAGGCTGACAAAGCCTTTACTGACCTAAAGGCAGCTTTGGCTTCCTGTGCGGACCTTGCCATTCCTGATTACGGTAAGCCTTTTCATCTTGATACCACCATCACCAATTGCTCCGGACATGCGGTCTTGTGGCAGAAAGGAGCGAGTGGTCAGCGTAATATCATACTTTACGCATCCACCTTGTTGGACCCAATTGCCAAGAAGGCCACTGATTGTGCGCTGTTTGCTGATACATTGGCTTCCTTATTGAAGAAGGTGGCTCATGTAGTGATGGGTCATCCATTGGTGGTGTATACCTCTCACTCGGTGGTAGCTTATGTACAATCTAAAACCTTTGCCCTGACTCCTCAAAGACAATTGAGACTTGCAAGGGAACTGAATGCCCCAAATTTAACTTTTGCTGCCGATGACGCTCCTAACGTTTCGGCAGGGCTGACCCTTACTGGCTCCCCACATTGCTGTGAGTCTTTCTCTCAATCTCAGGTTCGGATTAGGCCTGACTTGTCAGACCAACCTTTACCGGGCTCTCGTTTGCTTTTCACGGACGGACATTGTCACAGGCTCCCGGATGGGTCCCTGTCAGCTGGGGCTGCGGTTGTTGAACTTTCGCCACCGAACCACACTCGCACAGTTTCCAGCTGGGGCCCCTATGGTGGCTCCTCCGCCCAGTTTGCGGAGTTGATGGCGCTGAAATTGGCGTTGGAGGTTGCTTCGGGTCAGCGTGTCACGATTTACACCGACTCGGCTTATGTGTGTGGCCTAGTGTTGCGTGATTTGTCGTCTTGGAAAAGGAACGGCTTTTTGACCGCTAAGGGCACTCCTGTAGCCCATAAAGAACTTTGCGAAGAAGTAGCTGACAGTCTGTTGCTCCCTGCTGCTGTGGCGGTAGTGAAGGTTCCTGGTCATTCTAAGGCGGACACAATGACTGCCATTGGCAACAGGGCGGCGGATGTTGCGGCGAAAATGGCGGGTGATTATCATTTTGACTCTCCCGGTGAAGGGGAGTGTACTCCTTTGATGTTGGTAGGACTTGTTCAGGCTCCTTTGTTGGAGTCCTTGCAGCTGGTCTCGGATGTATGGGTCAGTATTTCTACAATTGACGGTCATGATGTTGCTCTGACTGACTCAGGTCATCTCTGGATGCCCATGGAAGTGTGGGATCGCTTGGGAACCTTGGTGGAGAACTTGCCGCCAGGCAGGGCGCACAGCCTTAAATTTCATTTAGACACCTTTTGGAAGCCCCACTTAACGCTTGTTGCTTTTCAGGGACTTCTGAGTGTCGACGAGTGCCGTTCTTATCATGATGAATACGGTGAGGACTTTTGGTCACGAAATCGCCTTGCTGACGCGTACGTTGATGGGGTCTATCGTGGCCCTAATGGCCTGCCATTCTTGACGCCATCAATGGAACAACGTGTTCTAGAGGAAATACATGGTTTGAATCACCTTGGTCCGAAGGGCATGGCCAGCATCTTGGAACAGTTCTACTACCATAAGATGCCTCTCTTTTTGTGTAAAGACTTTGTACGTGCGTGTCAGACATGTGGTGCCTTTAATCCTCACCCACACCACAAACGAGGTGCGGGTGCGGTGAAAACGGGACGCTACCCTGGTGATGTGATCCAGATTGATTTCACGGACATGATCGTGCCTCACCAAGGTAAGCGATTTCTGTTGGGTATTGTAGATACGTTCTCGGGATGGCCGGCGTTCTTCCCATGCAAAAGGGAAAGCTCAGCTGAGGTCATGGCTGTACTTCTGAAAGACTGGATCCCTCTCTTTGGGGTTCCCTCGGAGTTACACAGTGATTCCGGGACCCACTTCACGGCCCATGATGTTAAGACTCTCTGTGGTCTCTTGGGTGTTCACAAATCGTTCTCCTGTGTATATTACCCTAAAGGTAACGCTAAAGTGGAGAGAATGAATCGGTCACTGAAGAGTGTTCTTGCCAAAATGCTGCGTGACAACCCTAAAGCCACTTGGTTGTCCTCGCTCCCCGCTGCGTTACTTCACCTTAGGTCCACTGTGAATAACACGACTCATTTCACCCCATTTGAACTTGTGTTTGGCAGGGCCATGCCCGGGTGCCTGCCTAAGTCTAACTCAGCGACCTTGCCTGAAGTTACTAACATCTTCCAGTTCAGACCGTATTTTGAGGCTCTCAATACACTTTTGAAGGAACTAACACCCATTGTGGCGACTGACACCACTGTTTCTGATTACACAGCGGACTTACCATCGAGGGTCTACATTAAAAACCACACCAGGACCTGTTGGAACGCTCCCAGATACTTAGGACCTTTTGAAGTGACTCAAAGGACTGCCACCGCGGTTAAGGTTGAGGGGCGTGACAACTGGTACCACTGGTCACACTTGAAGCCCTGTTCTGAGAAAACAGGCTTACATTGGACTCATACGCATCCCAGACGGTTGACACATCCTGCTGAATATGATAGTGGGTCTAACAGCCCCACTGAAGGGGGTGGGGGACACCAACCCCAACCCAGACGATCACAAAGACATAAAAAAGACTAACAAATATGGACTTAAGGCCTGGGTTTTAAAACCAGGACCTTTAAGGTGTCCATACGGGGTGTGGGCCCTGACACTTGCTCTTTGCTTGCTCATCATACCAACAGTAATAAAAATAGACGATCCACATAGTTGTGAGGGACGGGTCAGAGGACACCCTATCAAAGAATTGAAATTGGCCCTCTACAAGGTATGCAAAGAAGTAGGTAAAACACCTGGAGAAAATCTGGTCATCTACTGCAACAATGCAGGTACAATGTTGGTGAAAATGAGAGAAGCAGTGTCGGACCAACACACCCTAGACTGGATCACCCATTGTACAGAAAAAATGATAAAAACATGGGAAAACAAAGAAGGAACAAATTATGCTGTTTTGAAACCTGTGATTTATGATGTATCTAACATGTCTGTTTCCACAGAGGGAGATGGATCTAGGAAGCGACGGTCTTTCGATACGGGGGGTCATAAGCCAGGAGAGAATAAATGGGTAAAATTAGCTAAGCACACGGCCATGATTACCAACTCAACCCCGCCCTGTTGGGTGTGCTCCCTCAGGCCCCATCATGCTGCAGAAGTGCCGTCCACTGTCCCAGTCCCGATTTCGGTAAGGGCCTCGGTGTGTCTATTGTGGCTCTACCATTGGTGGAGGTGGACTGATAGGGTCCTACCGGGGTGCGAGCCATACAAAAAGTATGCTAGTCCCTTACAATGGGTCTGGCCAGGGAATTGGACGACCGGAACCAATGACACCTTGAGGAAGGGGATACGGTTTGCTGGCGTGACACATTTTAGGAAGGAGCTAGTAGCGCCCCTCGGGTTTAAGCGGGAATGTGGGCAGGGGGACAGGTACTTGGGTAAAACATCGTGCTTAGATTACATAGGTGATGGGTTTTCTGTAAGAAACCAAACATGGGCCGAGAGAGTAGTGAAATTCCACAGTGACCTCGTAGAAAAAGCGAGATAAAACATAGAAGGCATCCGTTTTTCGGACAAACATGGCCGTTGAACCGAACCACTTGGGCTAGGGTAGTGGAAATGACTCCCCTAACCTACTCCGCGGTAGTATCAGTCCCACTGAGAGGGGGATTTCCCACCCCGGTCGGACACATCTGGCTATGCGGCGATAATAGTTATTTGACCCTGCCGCGGGGGTGGTGTGGGACCTGCACTCTGGCTCGTTTGAAGCCCTCATCTATTGTGGTGTCAGATGCACTAATGCAAGACGCCGTACGAGAATATAGACACCATAACCTACATAAGCACGGCATGAGAAAAAGGGACACCCTGAAGGTGGGAGATCGTACCCTCGGTCAATCATACGTACCTTTCTCTGATAACGGCGGACGTAAGCCCCTGTTCGGAGATGGGAAAGGATTTATCGCCACGCTGATCCCTATGATCGGTGTGGCGGCCTCCATGCAGCGTCTAAATGAGGTATGGTGGATCCTGGAGGACCTAACTGAGGTAATAGGCGACATCTTGGACCAAATGGAACGGAGTCCAGAACTTAAGGCAGTGGCTGTTGTGGCTATGCAAAATAGAGTGGCGTTAGACGCGCTGTACGCTGAACAGGGTGGTATGTGCGCAGCAGTTGGCCTTGACCACTGCTGTACATATATTCCCCGACGACACTGGCAATTGGACAGCCATTAAAAATAAAGTAAAGGAACTCAAAGACTTCCTCGCGTCTCAAGAAGACCAGGGTCCTCAGTGGACCTGGCTAAATTGGTTGAATTCCGGTTCCTGGATCCATATCCTTCAAAAGGTGGGTATTCTTATAGGTGTAATACTCTTGTTTTGTTGTGTTTTGTTTTGTTGTGTTGTGCCTCTCATTCGCAGCATGGTCTCCAGGGCTCTGGGTTCCACTGGGGGCATCTATACCATGGGTGATGCGTTCCAGGGGGACACGGAGCTCAGGACAAGGGAAACGCAAGAAGGGGGTGGTCCCAGCCTGTACTTGGAAAGAGTACGGCAGGCTTTGAAAAATGAATGGAACGACCCCCGACAAGGCTGTGATGGAGAATATTGTGGTGGAGATAATATCTAAACAACACTGTTCGGTGTTGTTGTGCTTGTTGTGTTTTGTGTTGCAGGAATGTTTATTTTTGTGTCAAACAGAGACGGTCCCAGGGGGACGTAAAAGGTGAAATGTACCGTTGACACGGAATAAAAACCAGCCAAGTTCCGCTTGGAAAGATTAGTAAGCGGAAGTTACACATGGGAAGAGAGAGATGATTTTGTAACCACTCAGCGGCTGGTTGAGTATGCCCTACATAAAGTGAACATGTTTATTTGGTGTTATAATATGTGAAATTGTACTGTGATTTTTGATACAGGCTGTACTTTTGTGAACTTGAAAATATTATGGTTTTGTTGACCTCCTTTTAGAGGTCAGAAAGGGGTCTGAAGAGATAATATTTTTATACGATGTTTTGTTCCTTTGGCTATTTAGCAAACTAACCAAAAGTTTTCATTCAGTGCAGTATAAAGGTGTGGTTTCCCCAAAAAAGTCCTTTGTTTCAGGGAAGATTGAGACACAGCGACCCCCACCCAGTCCACTGGCCACATGGTCAATAAAGGGTTCAAATTACAAGGGAGACCAAGGTGGAGCTGAATGCACAGCTGTGGGAGCCAATGGGAACGATGAAAACATTACATGTGGTCTTAGACTCATAAATCTTGTAAACAATGGAATGTGTAAAAATACTGTGCTTCCCCAGGAAGAGTCAGTATGCCCATTGGGAACGGCTGCTGACAGACACATTTGATAGGGCACTGGGAAAGACAGAATTCTGTATTAAGATGACATGTTAGGGAATAAAACGTCTAAGTTGAACTCCTTGATTTGTCATCAATTCCTGGTATGTATTTTTATTAGTTTTACGTAAGAGTAGATTTTGACGGTTCTGAACTCCTTTTTCAGTTTGAATGCGCAGTGTTGTCAATTAAAGGTAATGTTTAAAATAGGGGAAAAGTAAACTCGTCGTAGTGATACTCTTTATTGTGTACAAGGACAACACAGGAAAACGGCTGTTTTTCTTCAATGCTAATTACCAGCTAATCACAAGGCTGTAATGTTGTGTCAAGAGCATGTGTGACAAGTCTGAACTACGTAATTGCTCTTATGAAAATCTACATGTATTAGTGGTTTTGTAACAATAATCAAATGAAAAAGAGAAGCGGCGTCTACGGATTGTTACCTCTGTCCTGCTGTTAATAATTAATAAACTGGACGACATTATTGTTAAACAAAAATAATATTTTTTTTATTTCAAGTTGTATTGTGAGTTGGTAACATTTGTCCACTCCAATTGGTTCAATTGTTCCTTAAATTTGATATTTTTCACCTTTCCAAAGTATAGTAATTAATGTCTCAACAAAAATAAGTTATTGAAAGTGTGTTAAGACACTATTATTCCTACAGGAAAGTGCTTCAGTGCCAATGGAGTGACTATCAGGAGCAGTGTGGATGGTTATAAAGCACTCCGGAAAAGTTTTCTTCAGCAACGATCCTGGTAAGGATTTTTTTTTTTTATTATCAAGTTGTACAGTTAGAGATGGCTGGACAGTGTTGCACCAATAAAGGCCTAAGGCAAGGTAAACATACATATCCTGGTGCAGAGCTGATACAGTCCAGGCAATATATGTCACCTTTCTTCATTGTATGCTACTTAGAGTAACCAATTTACACAATGCATTTCTTTTGTAGGAATACTCACTACTGCTGCTTAATATGGGGCATACTCCATATAGACTGTGTGTTGATAAACCCCACAATCGTCTTCTGCCCTAAGATGTTCTAACTTGACAAACAGATATCGGCAGTTGTATTTTGCATGGATCATAAACATGAACAATATGTGCCCCCATGGACTGCATGCAACTTAATGGGAAACAGACACGAGACCTAAGGGACCAGCCCCAATGTCAGTCTCCTCTATTTACCTCTGTAGCGGCCAGTGGCCCTGTACCACTGGCTACTATGGTTGGCAAAGTAAAAAGGTGTTTAGCACGCGTGAAAGGAGCCCAATACTCTAGTGTTAAAATGACGAATCCTTTCATTTCCATATCTTAATCACGTCTTAACAATCACGGTCAAAAACTGTATGCCTTCACTCTGCCACACTGAGGCCACTCCCTTGAGCCCTTAAATAGGCTCACCTGGTCCCAAACAGGAAGTGTAGCGCCGCGTAGTGGCTGGTGGAACAAATACATAAAAGGCCTCTAAAATGGCTCTTACACACCGGCCCCTTAATTGTGTGGCACAGAGTGGAACACAATTACAACCTACTTTGATACAAGAGCCATTAGATTTAAAGTTACATTTTCTTCACCAAAAGATACAGAATTCCATTATTACAAACATAATCCACAGGTACAAAATTCAACAAATGCCATAAGCCAGTCTACATTTACAAATATCTAACATTTCCATCTCCTATGTTTGAACATTTTCCTTGGTTTCAAACAGAACAGACCTGGTGGTGTGTCATAAACTTCAGTTGTCAATGCATTGCTCTCCATTTGCAAAGAAAAGGCTGAACATTTCATCTTTTTCATAACCTTTTCACAATGAACTTCAAAGCATTTTGCGTTCACAGATACAGAGGTAATATTTTTACTAAGTGCATAATTTGCCTTTATAAACACAGACTCATTCGTTTCACTGAGGTCTAACATGCCCTCCTTGGTCTCAGTTTGAGGAAACATGTCCCGTGGACTGTCCACGAACAGCTCTGACCTAGAGTCTGTAGGAGAGGCTTCCTCTGTCACACTTGAAGTGACATCTGAAGGACTCAAACCGGCCCCTGCATCAGTACACGAAACCAACACTGGGACATAGATCGGTGGTCCCTCCCAGTCCACTTCTTCAAATGTATCCTCGCCCTCTGTTTGATCATGCAGCTCCACCACTGGGACATAGATCGCTGGACCCTCCCAGTTAATTTCTTCAAATGTATCATCACAAACCTCAGTCTGTTCACAATGTAATGACAATTGGTAAATTGGTGGGTCCGGTAAAAAGCCAATGTCATAAATGTCCACAGCCCAAGATGGTAAAGGCTGTTTCTTGGGAGAGGTTTCATTCAGTTCATGCATCTTTAGGAAGCCTATTTTACGTTTTTTACAGTGCAACTATTTACAGTGTAGTTCGTTGTGCATCAAATTAAATCTTGCCAGATGCATCTTTCAGCACAAACGATTGGGTTGACAATGAATTTCATACTCATATCTGCAAGAATATACCCAATGCTGATTTTCCTCAATGAAGATCGCTGCGCTCTTCCGCATTCCGCCTCCAGCGAAGATCCTGGATCTGAACGTGGTGCTCCTCGCCGCGCTGGTACCGCGTCCTCAAGGCGCACGGTTCCCCCTCTGATCCTCGCGGTGCTCCTCTCCGCCTTCGCGCCGGTACCGCGTCCTCTCCTTGGCGCGTGTACGGCCTCCGATCCTCGTGGTGCTCCTTTCCGCTTTCGCGCTGCTACCACGTCTGCTCCTCTGGCTGCACGGATCCACCCCCGCACTGTACCGGTCCGGTACGTCTTCTCCGCCGCCGTGGTCAGGTTCCTCCTTTGCGGGTTACACCCCAATAGCGCACCCGGTCGAAAAGCAAGATGTCCACTTGCCACGATACGCCAAGCTTTCCACTTAAAGCCAGGCGTTCCAACTTCTTTGGCTAGTTTTTGACTAATAGTGTAGCGGCCAGTGGCCCTGTACCACTGGCTACTATGGTTGGCAAAGTAAAAAGGTGTTTAGCACGCGTGAAAGGAGCCCAATACTCTAGTGTTAAAATGACGAATCCTTTCATTTCCATATCTTAATCACGTCTTAACAATCACGGTCAAAAACTGTATGCCTTCACTCTGCCACACTGAGGCCACTCCCTTGAGCCCTTAAATAGGCTCACCTGGTCCCAAACAGGAAGTGTAGCGCCGCGTAGTGGCTGGTGGAACAAATACATAAAAGGCCTCTAAAATGGCTCTTACAACCTCTTTTACATAATCCTCAGCAGCAGCTTGTGGCGGTAATTAAATCTGCTTTGGCAGACTGTCGACATGAAGAGGGCATGATATATATCATATATGATAAACAGCAAAGTGTGGCTCAACTTAAATGCAATCAGGACTCTTGTACCACTGTACAACAAATGTGGCATATAGAAAAAAATACAAACATGTTAAGGGGCATTACCTCATAAGATCATAAGTCTGTATGTATGGCAATTAACTACGAAGTAGACGTTTCTGCCATTGGGACTTGACTGGGATGAATGAACTTGCATACATGTGTTTTTCAATATATTTCACTCTACAATGTACACTGCCTACTACCTTTCTTACTAAGGGCTCCTGCGAGGGGTCTGGCGTACCCTACCCATGTGTTGATCCGACCAGGTGAACCGGTTTCTTACCAGCAGCTCTGCATCCTCCTCCCTGTTGTCACCTGCAATGACTGGTCGTCTCCATCCTCCAGCGCTGGGATTGACTTCATTGGATGGTCAGGAGGTAAGCGAAGAACATGATCAAACCAGCAGGTGCAATGCTGTGCAGCCATTTTTACCCTTCATGCACCGAATGTTCACCCAATGCCCTTCCTGACACGGTTCTCAATTTTGTGTGTGAACTGAAACATTAAAACGGACGATATAAAAAAATCAATCAAATGTCTGCCAGCCCAGAGAGAGAGAGAGAGAGATTTGTAGTAATTCAGTGTTTTCGTGTTTAAAAACTCCCTATAAGTGCCCTTATTGCCTAAGTGCCAGCAATTACAGTACTTATGGCTTTAACAGGGAAGACATGAGAAGACTGAAATATAACTGCTTTATTGATACAAACTAAACTACAGGGTTAATATGTTTTATACACAGGACTTCATGGAGACGATATATTTTTATCACAATAAAATAAATCATCTCATCAATTAATAGAATCGATTAAATATAAATGTGGCAATGTGTCTGTAAAGAGTTCTCATCGCTGAGGTTTTTTTAAATTTTAAATTACTAATATTTTATTTTGCTCTGCACAATCAGTTACTTCATCACCCACATTATCAACACTTTTCTATTTGATATAACCCTGCAAGCAGCAATATACCCGTGCCACTAATTGAGGCCAAATTTGGTTTGCCCTACATTACAAATTCAGAATTGAATATTTACAAGCACCGAGCATCATGTTTGTGTCACGCACCGCCGCAGTTAGAGAGGCCTTGAGAAATAGTGACAGGCATGAAATTAGATATACCCCTGACAACATATGGGGGTAATTTCTTGGGCTAATGATGCTAATGTGGGGGTCTGCGCAAGTGTGGAGAAGCCATATTGTATTGACTGGCTGCTGTTTACGTGGCGCCGACACTGACAGACGTTATCGCCAGATGGATTAGGGCAATACGCTGCGAAACACAATCGCAATTCATCACCATAACTTGGACTTAGAATCAATACGGCACAAAGTTGATGCTTTCAATATAAATAAATATGACTTTGAATCAATTAAAAAGCTTGTTTCATCAAATGAGATCAATCTGACAGGTGCCATTACTAATGTTATCTTTGTAACACAGATCCTGTCACACATAATCATATCACCCCACGGTAATATGAGTGATGAGTAGTTGGACATTAGAAGAATGTGCATGCTTATGAATACACAATGTAACTTTTGTGGTAGTTGTAGTAGTATTGTAAAGCCCTATGCAACACTAATGAACAATGAATTAACTCACATAGATCTCCAGGAAGGTCAGAGACGTCCAAATTGTCTATAATCAATATTCTGGACTTTTCTCTCCACCCACTCCACAATGCGCTGGGCAGCTGCAAGAGCGCATTCAGCAACAGACTGTTACTACCACGCTCCAAAACGTGGTCCACTGAGAGGCACAGGGAATCGATCCTTCTGAAATGTTAGATCATCTGAGGATGTTTTATTTTTTATTTTTTTTACTTTAATTTGAGTAATGGTTTAGTTTAGTTTATTTAAATACTAATTACAATAATTATTACCATACACTTTGAGTAGCCACTTCAATTTTTGATACTTAGATGCAACAAACTTTCTACAAACAATGAGATGACTGGAACCACCCAAAGACCTGACAAATATGCATACGCGTTCTTTCATTCTTAGCAGAACTTTCAACATCCCATACTGAGTAGCAAATCAATGAATAACAATGCAGACTTTGTCACTCATTTTTCTCAGTTGTTATGTTGTTGTTGTGATAGAATGCTATCTGCCATGCTGTTGCTATGCTAACACATCACACACCTTGTATATCTGAAAACAGATGCCTATAATGCACTAAACATGTCAACATATTTTATACTTTCATACCACACAGCATGAGCTTGCCCCATCTGTCTCTCAAGACATCTGAGCAAACGTTCTCCAGTAAAGACTACAGATAGTTATAACTACAGTTATGTTTGTTATATTTAGCCAACACAACCACATGTAAGACACTGTGTAACATTTGCTTAGCATAAGACACAGTAATCAGGTTGCAATTGATATCAGAGAAATTGCACTTTTAAGTAAATCTAGTGAGACTCGACAGGTGACAGGAGGCTGAAAATGTATTAAAGGCCTTTAATACATTTTGTTTTGGAAGCAGCTCCAGCTCAGGCTGATCATCACGGTACATTGGTCTCTGTCGTCTAATTATAGCACTTTATATATAGGACCTGTAGGAGAGCGGACATCCAATCATAGACACACTAATTGGTGCTTGCAGCCCTGTCTTTCTTACTGTGGGCTGTGATGCCACATAAATAGAGCCACATGCTTGCAGACACGTGAAACATTATTAGATATGACTGGGGCTGCCTTTTTCAAGCTAAATTCTAATAGGTCTTTCTAAAAACGTACCAACCCTATAAAATTAACATGAACAACTGAACTGGCAAAGCCTAACTCTTCAAAGCCTTGGTAGTTTGTTGACGACACACAAAAACAGATTACAGGTCTGCTGTTAAGCATCATTCAGTAAATTTCTATGTGAAACATAAATTGCAAGAAATGTCTATGCCTTAAAAATCAATCTCCTCCGATTATTTTGGAACCACTGCCTTTTGCAAACAAGAGCCCTGACAGATTGTTTCGTAAAACCAGCAACTTGCAGTACTTACCAGCTCACACAGCAACATGTTTGAAAAGGAAGAAAAAAAAAACAATCTCACATCAAATGATTCCTATTGATTCTGAAATACAATCATAACAATTCCTTTGCTTGACATTTCAGTTCAAACTTTTTTCGGGCCCTGTGACTTCAGCGAGATTTAATTTCCAAAAATGTCAGATCATTGCAGAGTTGGACAAGAGGACAGGTGCAGTGTAAATGATGAATTGCATAGGGCTAATTTTGGTGGCTGTAGATCACAGGCATGCAATAAATCTGTCCATCTGTTTTTTTTTTTTTTTTGTAAGTCCGCTGCCATCATTTCCTCCTGGCACCAGACTCTTGCTCCCTCTTTACATCTTGCCGCCTTCACGACCTTTAATTTCACTCCTCCCTGCACATCAATTGACCTGGTTCCAGGGCCCCTCAACTCACCCACACCTTCTGCACGTTGTATGCATTCCTGCTTCCACAGCTTTATACACTTTTAACACTTTAAGCCACTCTTGTATGGCGCAAACGATAGTATGACCCCGGATTATAAATACAATTCAAAAAAGCTGCTTCATAGCTAGAGATAAGGCATTTTGCACAGTAATGTCAGAGCAGTATATTATATTGAGCGATGTTTGTAGAAGGGTTATTTTTTCCATTTCCTAAACCCATAGACCGTGCTTCGTACTAATTTATTATTTCACGCTTCATTACGTTCCGGTAACTGCGTGTGCATTTGAATGTGATTAGTGATAAATGTGTTTTCCTGCTGCTATTTGTGATGGATACTTGGATGTCGTGCAGTATGACAAATAATCCCAGAGTTCTGAAATGCATTAAAAACAATATTATTATAAACAGACGAGGACTGGTCAATATTGTGCATTAAAAGTCATTAAAAAGTAGTAGATTTTTCTTTTAATTAGTTAAAAAAATAATTATATTTGTTGATTTTAGACCGGAGGGTAGTTGGTGGACATTAGAATGAGCAAATATTTATACGATCACAAGTGCATTTGTCATCATATACATATACATATACATGATACATGGCTTGTTTGTATTTGACCATGGGAGTATTTTATGGTAATGTGACAGGGTGAAGAAAATTGTAGGAGCTGGGACTCAAACACACTACACTGAGGCAGTGCTGTATGTGCATGCGCAGTCTTACACACTAGGCCAGGGGTTTGGAACTTTGTAGATCTAAAGAGCCCCTATTCCAGAAAATACACAATTCTCATCTGTAAAGAGCCGTTATCACTTTTAATTTGCTTGTTTAGTGAAAATGTGCAAATAAACCCGAGTTAGACCAGCAAAAAACAGGACAAAATCAAGTTTAAAGTATGGAATGAATGAACAATACAATGTAAAGCATCTTTGAGTTCCCAGCGCTATATAAAACCAATGCATTATTCATAATTATTAAACAAGACAAGAGATTAGATCAGGACTAGAGCACATCTAAACCAGGACTAAAGCTGGATTTAACCAGGACTTTATCACTCCACAATAACCAGAGAGTCGCTAGAGCAGGGCCAAGAGCTTGTGGCTTTTCTAGATGTGTTTAAAATGTGCACTATAAACTCCATCTTGATTTTACAACATCAACAGCAAACATTGTAATTGGATATCTCCCTGCACGTTGCATGGCTTGAGCTGTCATTTCTTTGACCAACATTTTTAGAGTTGCTTCTCTTTCTGATTGAAACCCTCCACATTTATCCACGCCTGGGACTGACTGGATCACTGCAACGTGCATTCAAGTGTATTCTTTTTTTTTTTTTTTTGCAATTTCAAAATGAGGTCTAAGAAGTTCCTCAGATTTAACAGATCAAATTAGCACAACTTAAAAGCGTTGCCGCTCTGCGATGCTGTTCATGGGGGCGATGACACAGACATGAAAGAGCAGATCAGGTTTTGAGACACGCGTCAAAACATGGGGTAAACACCGCCGATACAGTTGACAACCAACTCCACAAACTCCACACCAAGCTCCTAAAAGTGAGGGCAGGCAGGGTCTGTGAGTGCACATTAAAATGAAGTCTCATGGAAGACTTTCATGGGGTGTCAAACTGGAGCACTTTTCCTCCAAACTGTTCGAACAACTATCATTTGATCCACTACAATAAAATAGTGAAAGAAACAGCATACGAAATCTACAGCATAAAGCATTACTCAAAGGGCAAACGGTTTATTTCACAACCAAATTACACAGTTTAATCACAAAAAAGTGTCCATGGGGTATAAAACCTGCAGCCCTGTATTTTAGACCTCGACAAACATTTGCTGACATTTATGGGATTCTTGCATTAATTCAGCAATTAATATTTCAGTATTTCCCCACAGCAGTAGGTGAGATTGCTAAACAAAAGCCATGTTCCAACTGTTGCCTTATCGTTACCCAATAACCGAGAGTTTGGCGGTCCGAATCCCAGCTCCCGCCTGTATGACTGCAGTGTATGAGTGGTCGGAATGGCAGATAGTGCAGACTGGCTGCCTCACTCCAGTCAGTCGAAGGTTAAGGTGAACTTTATGTACTTTTATTCGTCCTAGATGCATTTGACCCATTTTCGATGCCGCCGGGGTTACCAGTAAGGAGCAGTTCAAACTGGAGCACCCGGAGGAAACCCATCCAGACACTTGGAGAACATGCAAAGGCCCCATGTGACTCTGGAATGGATCATCTTGCTGTGAGCCAGTCCCCAAGAGCCACTCAGCCAACGGGCAAGAGTGAAATATGTCCCACAAATATTTATATCCCAGATACCAAAACTACATAGCGAAAGTTCATCTTGTTGCCTGTAATCTTTCCTAATGAGCGCATGGGCGTCACAAGCACAAACGAACACCCTCCCACTGAAAACATGTAACACAGCGGGCACAGATCCACACTGGCAGCACTACACTCATCCCTGCGCCATGTGTTGGGCCAAACTGGAGCCTGATTGTCTCTGAATGATCCAATTTTCCTGTGGCTCAGAGGCGGAGAATACAGACGAGAGACCCGAGCGTGCGTGTTTGTTTGTGTGTGTGTGTGTGTGTGAATAAACCAGTGCATGTCCATCAGTGCTACAATATGTCTGCACTTTCACAGGCCAACTCTCGATTACAGTCTGATTACTGAAGGAGACCCTGGGCACACTCTGGACGAAAACATTGATTTGTTCATCAACGTCACACACACGCTGCTGGTGTTCACCGCCCAGTCAAACCATAGATGCTACAAGAGGGTCAAGATGCAGGGCAGACCCAAAGAATGCATTGAATTGCAATTTAGTACACAGTCTTTCGTTGACTTGTACTGAAGTGAACGTAAGGCAATGGAAGAAATTCACATGGCCCCCATAAAAAGTCGGCACCAACAGATTTGTCATTAATCAGTAACCGGGAATCAGTGCGGTGTATTTCTATGGCTGTCCACCCTAGCTGTACATGCAATGTATTTATTTAGACTGTGGAGATTGTGTGGGAGGGAAACCTAGAGAGAGAGAAAAGAGTAGGGGGCAGCAGCCAACATTTGATTCTCAACAACTGTCTCCGTTCATGGCTTTAATGCGTTGCAGCGGGGGAACTTCTGTACTACTGCACTACTTTTATGAAGACAATTTTGCTGAAATTAGAGATGTTTGTTTTGCCTAATCCACTATAGCTAAGATCCAACTTTGGACAAGCTCCTGTAACCAGATAAACTCATGTGTTAGCTTTCTCCCATTCAAACTAATTGGATTCTGGCTCTTGTATATTGGCTCCTGCTGTTGGTGCTCATATACAGTATATCACAGAGATATCCAATTCCTTATTTCTGTATCACAAATATCCACCAAAAATAAAACTATTTGCTAGTCACAATTCACTGCTGCCACCAAGATCTTTTATCTTTTAATCATGCCACCAAAGCCCAAATAGAACGTCCTGTTCCTGTGTGATTAGTGCAAAACAGGTTTTTATTTTTGTATTTACTCATAACAATCTGTGTCTCTGAACATGGGAAAACAAGTCAATAGAGGAGGGGCCGTGTGGAGATATTAACAGACTGAGCTGTAGGTACATCAGACATTACATTTTGACAGGTGAAATTAATAACACTATCGCTAATGCTTCTTCAAGATGGGTGGTGTTTTTAAGCAGCAAGTGAATATTCTATGGAATCGTAAATCGACTTTTTTGTTTAAAAAAGGAAAATCGCCCAGCTCTATGTCAAATGACTTTGGTGGTGATTGCCTCGTCGTGCATGGGAAACAGCCGCTTGTCCAAACAGGAGATAGGTGTCATAGATAGTGCAAAAGAATAGAGTTCTCCATCTGCAGCAGGTGGTGTTTTCCCTTTGGCTTTGCCTGTTGACCATCATTTACTGGAGATTAGCTTTTGACCAGCTTCACTGAGGGCACAATCAGACCTTGATATGCGCTTTTTGCTAAACTGGCTTCATTATGATTCTGTTCTGATAACCACTTGGCAACTACTTCGTAAGTGCCACATTGTGCATATACAAATCCAAGCTTTCTGCCAATTCCATTACATTAAAGGTGATTTATTTTAGCCTTTTTCTCAAGACATATTTTGCACACTTATTATTCCTCCCGAGTCCTAACTTTGTTCCCTTGTATTCTTTAAGGCCTTGGTCCTTTGGTTAAAAATGTATCTTTATTAATGTTTATATCTAAGTTTATCTAAGTGGGCTGCGTAAACTCTCGGTCATCCTGGCATGTTCCATAGTAACACAAGTATATAAATATAAATTAAACTTTAGCTTTCAAGTATACAATAACAAAAACATTCACCCAACACCTGATGTCAATCAGCTTGTCTATTTAAAGTTCTGATCTTTGCTAATTGCCAAAGTTAAGGCTGCAACACATATACAGTATGCAGGGCACTAAGTAAGTAAGTAAGTAAGTAAGTAAGTGCTTTATTGTCATTGTACAGGTGTACAACGAAATAGTTTTCAGGTGTCAGTCCTAAGCTGCTGCGGCTGACCCGCGCTGCCACTGTGTGTCAACCTGAACCCCATAACCTTGGAGGTCGGGGAAATGTTTTACTCGGAAGAAACCTGGCTGGCTGCCATCTCTAGCCGTCTCCTCTGATCCTCTGAAATGGTGCCGCGCCTCCTGGGTTTGTCCCCGTTTCAGAGTGTGGTGTCCTGCACTGGTCAGCTCCACCTCCTCCTCCCTCCGCTCCCTCCGCTTCACAACAGTCTTTCACCATCTCTCGTTTGTCCCATACTTGTTTCCCGTAGCTCCTCTTGTGACGCCTCCTCTGTGCTACAGCTGTGGGGGCTCTTGGTGCCTCTTTAGTGTCTCAGAAGAAGAAATGTGTAGATCTCAAATGGGTTTAGCTGATAAGCTAGCATGTTGTTTACCTTTAAACCGCTGCTTTCTTCAGGACCATTTTAGACTCTCAAAGTAAACAAATCCACCAAACCTCCAAAAAAACATGGCAAAGATGTACAAAAGTATCCAGAAAAACAATGTGGAACACATAAACCACAAATGCAGTTAGCAGAAAAAGGCAAAAAACTCGGCTGCACAAAGGACAGAGCGAGGTCGCTTCTTGTTTTCACGTCGCCACTACTAATCATAATCATCATAATGTTTCTACGCACTGAACTAAATTGGCTAAAACCATAACTACATTTTATCTAAAAAAAATACTAATTATTATCTTGCACTTTCAGTTTTTTATCAGTGATTTGTTATTTCACTCCTGTCATGTCTGCCTTGCATTAACCATGATTAGCCGCCTGCATTATGTGTCTCCGTAAGTCAGTGGTCCCATGGGGAGACTAATAAGCTCTGTAGAGAGCTCGATGGTCCGCTGCCGCTGCGTGTGTGGAGGTTAATGGATATTGCAGTGGAGCTCTAAATGCTCATGGAAGTGAAGCTCTGGACTGTATAGATCCAGAGGCAATTATTCCCCGCTCCAAATCCTTTTTATTGACTTACTCATTTCATAGGACTACAGCTCTGCAGAGGAATATGTCATGTTGAGGAGGCTACGCATGTGTACAGTAATGAAAAGTCAGCGCTGAGTTGTTTAATCTGCATGCCTCGAGGAAAATGAGCTCAGATGTAAAGGTAAAGTAGTTGTCCTCAAGCATGTAGGCTGGTGTGCTCGAGGGTTAAATACTGAAGTAAGCAATGTGAACATTATTGGCAGCTTGGTGGCAGGATTGTTAGTATTCCTGACTCGCAGCAAGGTTTGAAGTTTGCGAATTCTCCCTGTGTCTTGCTGAGTCCGTCCTGTTTCTCACGTCAACTCAAACCGCAATAGGCATCTCTTCAGGGGTCCCCAACCCTTTTCACCCCGTGAGCTACCTGTGTGTGTATGTGTTGTGGGGGTTCTTGTTTTATTTTGATAAAACAACAGGTGCAAAATAGGGTGCCACATCTGATAATTTAATGAGAGAATGCTGCAGTAAAAAAAAAAAAAAAAGATTCTGCTACTGGTTCATGTTTTGCACATGAGCAAATGTTTAGTAAAAGGATCTACTTAGAAAGGGTTGTAGAACTACTTGTAGCTCTCAAGCTGCTGGGTCCCTGAGCTGTTGCTCGCGTTACCTTACTACTGCAACTAGAGTTGCACCGATCCAGCTTTTTTGCTTTTGATACCGATATTGGGGGTTTGAGTATCTGCCAATATTAACTGATACCAACACACTTTCTGAAAAGTGGCTATCTCTGATTGAAAAATGTTCCTCTTTTCTCCTTAAGATCTTTATTGATATTATCTTGTCCTATCTTTTCTTATGATATTACGATACGATACGATACGATATACTTTATTAATCCCGAAGGAAATTCAGTTCATCAGTTCATCAGCTGCACAAACAAGTCACACATAAAAACATTGGATTAAAAAGAAACTAGAAAGAATTCAATAAATAGGACAGTGCAGAGAATAAATATAAAAGTACTGTAAAGCCATCATTCCCATTTAGCCCCTCCCGCCCACGGATTTGTTATATAGCCTGATCGCTCTGGGCAAGAAAGATTTCCTGAGCCTGTCCTTTGAGCAGTAGAGCGAGAGCAGCCTCTCACTGAAGGAGCTCTTCTGCCTCATCACCAGCTCATGCAGGGGGTGGTCGCTGTTGTCTATTACAGAGAGCAGCTTCTCCAGGGTTCTCTTCTCCAAGATTGACACTACAGAGTCCTGATCAGCCCCAATCACGGAGGAGGCCTTTCTAATTAGTCTGTCCAGTCTCTGAGTGTCCCTCTGCCTAATGTTTCCCCCCCAACACACAACACCATAAAAAAGAGCACTTGCTACTACTGTCTGGTAGAACAGTTGGAGCACTTTCTTACAGATTTTAAAAGAGGCAAGCCTCCTCAGAAAGTAGAGTCTGCACTGCATTTTCTTGTAGAGCTGGTCAGTGTTCACTGACCAGTCCAGCTTCTCATCCACCTGCAGCCCAAGATATTTATAGGAGGTAACCACCTCGATCTCCTCGCCATCGATGGTCACAGGCTGAGGAGATGGGCGGCACCTCCTAAAGTCCAGGACCATCTCCTTTGTCTTGGAGGTGTTCAGCTGCAGGTGATTCAGGTGACTCCAGGTGGTGAAGTCCTTTACAAGGGACCGGTACTCCTGCTCGTCCCCCCCACGGATGCACCCGACGATGGCAGTGTCGTCCGAGAACTTCTGCACATGACACAGTTCAGTGCTGTGCCTGAAGTCTGCGGTGTACAGGGTGAAGAGGAGGGGCGCGAGAACCGTCCCCTGTGGAGCCCCGGTGCTGCTGGTCATTACAGATCAATTATCAGTTAAACTAATGGAAAACATTCAACAAGGATCACTTTTTTGGCTACATGACTGGCTTTTAGGTTGCATTAATATAAACAGCTCACATAAAGTAGGCTAATCTGATCATTACAACTTTATTAAACTATTTATTTCCTTAAAATTATGTTAGATCAGTTATTCTTTAACAGCATTTCATGAAGTAATATACAAACACCTATTCTATTAGGCTTCTTTAGGTATTTCTATGTTAGTTTCTGGCCCAGCCTTGATTGGTTCTTGTTAGCGTTAGCATGCTGACACTAGCTTTTTCATGCCGTTGTTGGGGTCTGCCCTTCATTCTGACACCCCTCCATTGCGACGTCCCGCCAATCCAACACTTTTTGATAACCCCATTTGATACCCGTGATTGTAAACTCCACTATCCTTAAGGCATAGGGCTAAGGTAAGGTTAGGGTGTGGCGGTGTGTAAGCGCTGGTGCTAGCTGCGACTTTTTGCGCAGCGATCAAAAATACATTTGCAGAGGTTAAAACTGACTCAGTGATTGACTTCTCCAGGTTTTCCTTTCAAAATGACATACAGACATACATACTTTCACTGTACATCTCTTGTATAATGTTTTAACATTATTTTAATCATAAATTCATGAAAACCTTTTCTCTTGCAGCTGACATTTTTGCAAACCTATCTTTTCAGCTTCAGATGTGCAAAAAACTGTGCATACATTGACATTTGAAGTTCTAATGTTGGTGACTTATATTTTGAGAAGCAATTGTCTTCAGCTGTTTAATTCAAAGGGCACCGTGCATGTTTATAAAGCTCAATATTAAAGCAGCCATGCCTCAAAACAGTTTTTTAAGCAGGTGTTGGATAAATATATCTATTCTCTATATTTTGCTTTGTCTTAGACGTTATAACCTGCTGACTGAAAATATATTATTAATGTTTGTGCTTTGAGTTACAGATTCTTTGATTTATAAAACTGAATGAATCTTATCTGCCTGGGTTACTCCCTTTGCCTGGGTTTCTGGGAGAGCTGCACTGTTTAGGGGCGTGGTTTACTAATAAAGGAAGAAGATTCGCTCAGAGAGCCCAGAGACCGAGCGGAGGATTTGTCTTCAGCTCCTTTTTTTGGAACTGGGTCCTTATCTCTGTTTCGTCTCTCCTTCGAAGTAAAATGGTTATCTGTCTTGTCACGCTTTCTTTAATTAATTATTGTTTATGTTGGTTTACCAGCCCCAACAGCAGGTCATATGGCAAACTATTTGTTGTTAGTTTGTTAGTCGTCCCCTCCTGGAACCGCCACCTTAACATGGTGGAGGGGTTTGAGCACCCGAATGATCCAAGGAGCTCTGTGATCGGGGCTTTGTGACGGGTCAGACAAAGAGCGGTTCAGAAGCCCCTTATGAGAGACCAACAGGTCGTTAGAAATCGTGAGGCCGTCCATCTGTGGACCCACCACACCGCCATAAGGGGCAGGTGCTATGTGATTTGGGCAGCTCGGACGGCTGCCCTCACGACCCGGCAAGTGAAAGAAAATGGATGGATGGATTGTTTGTGGTCAATGTTATTTTTAATATTCAATGTTTTCATTCGTATTAATGCATACCACTGGGGAGGTGGGAGTCACAAAGTTATGACCTTCTTTGGCATTTCTGCTACCGTGCTCATTTTTAGTGAAATAATGATGCACTGGTGAGCAAACAGAGCTGATTGACAGGCAGAGGGAACAGACCCGATTAGCCAAACGCAGGTGTGAAGGTGAGGGCAGATATGCAAAAGTTTACAAAATGGTTTGCTCACCGATCTGATGCTAATTTTGTTGTTGCCGCTGAGGCCAGTTGAAATGAGTTTGACCTTTTACCTCATTGTCTGTTACTGTGTTTCTTCAGGGACATCTACTTTTGAGGAGTTTCATGGACTGTTTCATGGACTGTAACTGTGTTATAATATCTAAATGTTGTTTGACGAACATTTAACAGCACTAGGTGTTTTGTTAGGAAATCTTTTGCTACTGATTGGTGAGATGAGAAAAGAAATGCTCACTTTGCTGTAGAAAAGTTGATAATTACTCTTCTGAGAGATTCTGACTGGCTAATTTAGTACACTAAAGATTCAAGTATTATAGCGTTATAGTATAGCTCTCTAAACACAATAGAAAATTAGATTTCTTAAAGGTGCATTATACAACTTTTTATGTGAAAAAAAAAGTTGATATTATGTACGCTTTTGACCTTGAAGTGACCTAGTGGCTGTATTAGTGGTCAGCATGGCACCTTTCCTTTCCATCACAGTGGTCTCCAGGACGCTCCAGGATCAATTGTTTGGAAGGTTTTCACTGATGACGGAGCCTCTCGCCAGAAAACCTACAAAACATTTGATCCTGGAGCGTTGTAGAGACCACTGTAATCAAAAGTGAAGGCGCCATGCTGACCAATATAGCTACTAGGTTACTACAAGGTCAAATACGCACAAATATCAACTTTTGTTTCCCATAAAAAGTTGCATAATGCACCCTGAAGGGATTCATTAATTTATGTTATGGTTTATAATTATTATTGTATTATTAGATATGTTTAATATGTTTGGGCTTATGTTACAGTTGAGTTGGCAGACATGGGAGCATTTTAATCCTGCACGCACACACTGACACACCACATTCTTGCTCTATGCCGTTTCCTAATAACAGTTGGAAAAACATCTAGCATCAAGGACGTTGGACAAACTGGCAATTTCTGACCCGGTGCACGAGACAAGAAAAGGAGATTGTGAAGAACTTGCCAGAAGAACGCACCCATTAATTAATATTCAGGATTGTACATGTTTCATATACTGAGTGCAGGGAAAGTACGGGCAGCTCAGACCGCCGGGTGTGAGACCCGCGTACGTAGGCTGTCAGGGTAAGTCATAGCGCTCAGCACGCTGTATTAGAATTGTAATTGAGTAGGGAATAAATCTCCGGTCTGATTTATCTAATTGTTTATTGTCTTCTTTCCAACAAACGAGCATGCCAACAACCTTTAAGGTCGTAATATACTTGGCAGTTACTCTGTTAAACATTCTACCAAAGCAAGTGGGAAACACAGGTCCGAAGCACAGTGACCGCCTTGATGTATATTTTCCTGTAAAAGACCGAACTCCATAAAAATACAAACTGTTGTCAAATGCATCATACAGTAGAGCAGAGGTATGGTCCACAGGGGGAACATTTCTTACACGTATGAAGTGTTGTGCTTGGCATAAGATGAATGTTCTAGCAGCCTTTCTGGTGTCAGTATTATTTACCCCCCGTGATCTGTCAGAGTATGGGGCTGTGGACCGTGGAGACGGTTGCGTCTCTGCCGCAGTCAGGATGATCAAGCAATGAATATCCTACGATGCTAGAAACACCCCTATGGTGCCGTTCTGAGTGAATATTTAATTCAAATATTCCAGTTCATTGTTACGTTGAGTTATTTGCTCTCAATAGCACTTCACATCCCCTTAAGTTGAGTGCTTGCCATCCTTGGCTGCATTGTCATAGTGAAGCATATAAAATGATATTTGGGCACTCAGCTGCACGGAAATGTCACTGTCTGAATATTTATAACTGGTGTGGGACATTCTTAAAAGTGAGTTCCCTTTTGGGTAACACGCTGCAGTGAGCGAAGGATTGGGCAGTTGATGTTTGCTCTGTAAAGGTCACTTGAGAAATGAAATAAGGTACAAAAACATCTCTGTCAATAATGGAATAAAGTGGGGCTTTATATCGTGGCTTTATGTAGGGAAACAATGACATGCGCCTCTGCATCTTCTTTAATGTACGCACCTCACCGTAAATCATATTTAAAATCCCTATTATGCAAATGGTCGATTTCTCAAAGTGCCTTATGCCTGTTACTGATAGGTAAAACTGCAAATGTAAGTTTAAGTTATTCTGATGAAAGGTGCAATTTTAATTTGTCAAACTCTGCAAGAATGCATTGCCCGTGTTTATGAAATCCATGTTTATTTACTCCTTTTCCTGTGTTCGTTTTACTATTTTTGGTCATTTATATATACTTAAATCAGGACTAAAAATATTCTGTATTCAAGCACAGTTCTGTATTTTTAATTCATAATACACCATTAATTTGATGACAATATGCTATTCTCAAAAACTGCATGTGCTTTCATCCAGACTATGCTGGTAAATTGGTCGAGACATCTATAACTCAGTTCCTTGAAAACTGCATTTATTGTTCAACTGCTCTTGATGTTAAACATTTCAGCAAAACTTCCTAAGTAGATTCATATCCTAAAAGTTTTGCCGAGGTAAACAGTCGGCTTTTTGTGCTGACTCCAAGCAACATCCACTTCACCTGTCACGTCTCTCGAGGCAAACGATATGCTTTAGTTTGTGTAACATGTAATTTGATTGAGTGCAATAAAAAAGACAAACGCCTTGTGCAAAACAGACTCTGTAGTGGTTAATGTTGCCTTCACAGCAGAGACTGGGCCAATTAGAGCCAGCAGCTGCCCAGACACTGTTAAAATGGTGGAGTATTGTATGTTCTGTCAGATCACATCAGCTCAGTGTGTCCCTGAAGGCCCTCCTCTCTCCTCACTGCCTTTTCAAATTCATGAGCTTTTGGGCCGATACCTTTTAGCTACATGGTGTTACAGGGAAGAGAAACACGATTTAAGCAACTGA
Organism: Proterorhinus semilunaris; assembly: GCA_021464625.1. Classification (NCBI taxonomy): domain Eukaryota; kingdom Metazoa; phylum Chordata; class Actinopteri; order Gobiiformes; family Gobiidae; genus Proterorhinus; species Proterorhinus semilunaris. Next base: position 3,563,545 of record CM038355.1, on the reverse strand, counting down.
AAGGGGTTTTATTTGTTGGTGTGTGTATGTGTCAATGATGTAGTAAATGGAATGCTATAAATTCAACGTTACCATGGCAATCCACTATGTTAGGGTATTGGGCACACATTGTCCTTGACTCACATCGGATAAAAACATGGGAGGAAAAGGTAGAGTAGAGTTAAGGAGCAGCGTGCTGTGGGTAAATACATCTAACACTGTGTCAAAACGCTTTTATAAAAACAATAGCCCCGCTGTTTATTAGTTTAAAATCTACATTGACTTGTCAAGTGGAGTAAAATGTCCTGAATGGAGGGGAGAGGTCAGGATACTCTCTTTGGTCCACATTATGGGAGCTGGGACTCTACTGTACTGCTTTCCATGATTTACTGAAGCTACAACCATGACAGTATAGTCAAATTCATTTATTCGCCCTCTTCAGTAATCACCCGTTCGATTTCCTGTTGTTCTGGACAATAGGACTCCACGGTGAAATGTGTTTAAGATGCAGTGGTCCAGTGAGGACATCATCTAATTTTCTGTATGAGGACTTGGTGCTTTCTGAATGCTTGGTCTCGGATTACACTGTAATCCGATACTACAGTTAGAAGACAGTAGATAAGGAAAAGACTATTCGGACACACATCTTTTATAGAGCGTCTTATTCTGCTATCTCACACTGCAGCCTCTCCCCTCTGTGGCTCAGCGGTCTTCACTCAGACAGCAGTGGCTGCACATGGGAGGGGAGACCTTTGCTTTGAATTAAAATGGTCGCTCAGTTTTCCACTGAAGGGTAGCTCTGCCTTTTTCTTGATATAGCTCTTTCTTTGTGTCACTCACGGTGGCACAAAAACAAAGAACTCATGTGGTATCCCGAGCATCTTTTAATAAGCTGCGGCCCCTCTCTATAGGTTATTTCAGGTGTAGGACTGCAGAATTTAGAAGTCCTACAGGTGACTTTTAATTTTTTTTCTCTAATTTCTGATTAGATTTGTGAATTATGTCTTAAAAACAAGATAAAGCTTAAAGCTTAAACAGTCTACTTTACTTTATTTGTCTCCCTTGGGAGAAATTTGGTTCGGACAAGGTCCAGCCACACATCAAAAACACCACAAGTACAATACACAATACATGTAAAAAAAAAAAAAAAAGACTCCAGTGAGCAGTACATTTGCTCCGTACACTCTCCCCTTCAGGTCCGTGTGCACAGGTTACATGTTTCACCAATAAAAGTTTTCCTAAACTGTGTGCATAATATTAAAGTTAAACTGTGTACATAATATTATAATTACTCCAGGTTTTACATTGATCAGCAAAGCTTTGTTCTTTCACAGCAGCTATCAAACTCTGATTGTTGATGGCATTATCTCATGCTTAACCACAGTGACCGTGATGAATGGGGAGCTGCTGCTGCGGGGGTACTGATAGAAATATTACAGCGGTTTAAAAAAGAACATAAAATACAGTCTGTGTTCGATGAATGGCACTGTGGTGATGTAAGTGAGCGGGTGAATAGAAACAGTTTGCATTGAGTGCACAGCTAGAATGATTGAAAAGGCCCTATAAAATTTGTGACAGTTAGATTAACAAAGTCCACTGTCTATTTGACTGTGGCCGGGACCACTATGTACTGTATACCGTGAAGCTTTCTCCCATATTTCTTTTCATTTTTAAATTTGAATTTTGTACAGTGATATTGTTTTAGATACTTATTCATGGGAGGAGTAAAAGAAAGGACTACATCGTATTTTTAAGCAAGTTATTCTCAAATGAACTTGAAGTGAAAAATTCAGACCATGAATCATATGATAAAAAGTAATTTACATTTAATGTAAATGTATTGTAATACATTTACATACCATTGTTTCATTTCTACTTTCTGCAAAAGTAGCGTCTGGGATCAAGCTCACATTAACTCATTTACTGCCACAAATTTGGTGTCGATTCAGTCACGGATGGAATAGGTAACACATCTTTCAAATGTAAAATACTCTCTACAATCCTGTATTTTTCACAACAAACTTTATAAGTTCTTTCCACACATTATTAGGGCTTTGCCTGTCGATTAGGCAAAAGATGGCGGCGCTGTTCCTCAGTCTTCTGCGTGATTCTTTTCATTTGTTTATAGGGTAAGCCGCCATTTCCCTGATTGGGTAATTCAACTGCCAATCATCATCAGAACTCATGGAGATAACGCCATGTCTACAAGTTGGAATAGGATTTGAAAGCAGGTTGCGTGCAAACTGCTGCGAGTTAATTATTTCAGTAATTACAAGTCTGTTTATGCTACGCTAATTATACCGAACATGCCATTTCCCAGCAGATCGTAAGACACTTTTCCATTGAAACAGTTTTAGTCCTAATGGCTTAAACTGTAATTTGTCTTTTTCTTCTCTAAAGGTAGTAAGGTATATTTTATTGATCCCGTAGGGAAATTTGTCCTTTTGCTTTTGACCCAACCTTCAATGCCACTGGGGAAACCCCATAAGGATCTGTCGCCCACCACTGCTCTCTATCTGCTCACCATCTCTCTCTCTGCGTAACCTACTCTGTGTGTCTTGTGGTAGAGACAATTTTTCTTTGTTGCAGTGCTCTTTTTTTTTCCAAAGTTCTGTGGACATTGTGCTACCTACGTTGCCTTACTCCTGTGTATCAAAATGCAATTATTTTTCATATTTTACGGTACATTAAACTTAACCAGAGCTGGATTGATTCAGTGGACACAATCGGGGTGGGTCAGTTACGTGTATTCATCAATCACTGAACTTTGTACTTGGGCTCCACTTTTATGGTACAAATACGCTACAGTATGAAGCAAACCATGAACTGTCGAATTCTGGAGTCAATTCTCACTCTATTGTTCACTAAACTATTGAGATTCTCGTGCATTTATGTGTATTTCCAGGCGCATTGAGTTGCCTTGTGTACGAAATGCGCGGTATAAATAAAGTTGCCTTGCCTAGGTTTTGGAAACATTTACATATATTTTTTCCTATTGCTGTTCGTGAATAAAGTCACTCTCCACACTTGATGGCAGAGACTATTATAGACACAACTGGCCTCCGGTAGGGTAATGGAAACAAGACTAGACACAATTGTCCCCTTTGACCACTCAATCCCCACATTCACCTCAGACAAGGTGTTTAAAGTGTCTTGCTCAAAGACAGCTGAAATTTGAGACAATGACCTTTGAACCGGTGAACAAACACGCTGAGCCTCTTTTGTCCTCATTCAGCAGATCAGAGATGGAGGGAAAATTCCTACACTGAGGCACAATGTTCAACATAACGTGCCCTGGTCCTAATCCCAAGACTATTGTACGCACTGGATTACTAACTTTGGAATGATTTAGCCAATCCAATTAGGAAACTGTCATCATCAATACATCATAACCTTCCTGGTGAATAGGCCTTCATGTTAATGGGCCTATTTTGGATGCTGCGCTGAGTTTAATATCAGCGTGAGAGCTTCACTCGCACCTCGCTCACAACAATAACGTCATGGTAACGCTCCAGACGGTGCTCCAAAAACAGTGAATTTAACACAACTCCGATAGTGTTTGAAATAAAAGCAAAACATATGATTTAATGCATGCTATTTTCAACTCCGCACGCCAGGCCAAATGTCACCAGACTGGCCTTTACAGCCGAACGCTCACGCACATAAAACCAAGACCAGCCAAGTCAAGAGTCACGATTTTCTATTTGTCAAACCATGCGAATGATTTCTCTCATCCTTGATTGTGGAGCAGGAGGTGGGGAAAGAGGGGTGGGAGGTGAGGGCAGGGAGTTCAGCTTCCTGATGGCCTTGTGTATGAAACTGTCCTTAAGTCGACTGGACCTGGCCCGTAGATTCCGCAGTCTCCTCCCTGAAGGCATTACCTTGAAGAGCCTGTGTGATGGGTGCGTAGGGTCCCTGGTGATTCTGACGGCTTTGCGGGTGAGACGGGTGAAGTACATGTCCTTAATGTCCGTTGGTATTAGATTCAGAACCACTAGCTGGGTTCCTTTCATGAGTTAACATTTGTCACTTTTCCAGGGGCTCGCTGTTCTCAGGGAGCAAGCTGTCCTCGACCTTACACAGAGATTTCCCCCATTTTTTCCCTTTGTGATTGACCTCGAGGCGAGTTATGAGCTGTTTTAAGTAGGTTTACATGTTAAATCAGTTGTGTGTCTCCAGGAAAAAAGGGAGAAAGAAAGTTTAGAGCAGTGTTAATTGTCATGGTAACCAACTAACCTGCTTCAAGTTTTACATCTCGTTGAGAGAGCGAGACCGACATGGACAAATTAGCTGTGAAAAGGTCATTATTTCACCAGATTAAACCTGTTGTATTTAATAGTTAACAAAGTTTTTGAGGTGAGGAAAGTTTATTTCCTCACCTCAATCACATGTTTTTGTAGGTACTCTCACCTCTATGTCAGACTCATCCATCCGCGTAATGACAGTTCAGTGGTGCCAGCTCCACTTTGTGATCAATGACCAATGTGTTACTTTGACACAGACCGCCATCATTTCTGTCACCTTATAATCTTCGGAAATCGAAAGTGAACGCTGATGTAAGAGCAAAGATAAAGCCCGTGAATGGCAGAAATCTCTCTAAATCAGTCTCAAACTATTCTTGATTGTTTTTTAATGAGACACACCAAAGGATTGAACAAAAAATATGTCCTGACAAGAGTACTAAGACATGTCAGGAAAGGTGTTAAGAACTATTGTCTTTTTGAAGAAGTTTCATAACCTATTTTTTGATCCGATGAAGATGTAAAACAGGTGATCAAAAACGTGTGAATAAAGCGATCAATCATTACGGTTACAAAGGAATTAGGAACATTACTTTGTTTTTGAACATGCAGTTGTAGGTAGTGTGTTTACAAGGTACTGGCATTGGATGGCTGACTCTGTTTAGTCAAATGTTAGTGAACCCATTATATTCTGTTTATAATGGACAAAGCAATGTTTCTATTTACTGTGAAGCCCTTTACAAACGTGCGCGATTCAGACTCGAGACAGTTCAGTTGAGAAGGGGCAATGGAGCTGTTTGCGGGCTGGTCAAATGTTTAAATATGTTCAGCTGATCTCACATGCATTTGCTGTGCATCTCTTAACCACTTAACTGCCACCCTAGGGTTAGGGTTAACAATTATTTACATCCAAGTCTCAAAGCGTATTGACTGGAGAGCTTACAGTCTATATGCCAGTGTGATACCTAATTTGAAAGCCAAGACCTTCTAGTTTCTAAAAATATGTGTGAGATCTGTGTGAGTGAACCACAACTTAAGTTACATTTGCCGTTCTTAACCCTAATTACATCCTGATTAGGGTTAACTAACCCTAACCCCCTGATCAGGGGAGACGGCAGTTAAGGGGTTAAAAACACGTGCCCGTGCCTCACTTCTCCCTCTGTGCTGAAGGAATGCATGAGATCAAAGGACCATAGAGAAAATAGCAGTGTTTATATCGTTGACGGACCATTTGTCATTGAGTTGTCATCTTCTCTTAGGGCACACAAATGCGCTCCTTTTATGTTCACATGCTGATACTGTATATCCCAAACGGTGCATGTACTGTACAAAGCAGGAGAAGATAAGGGAGTGTTTAAAGGCCTTATTCCAATTCAAGTTTAGAGGCTAATGATCTCATGGACTTTAGGTGGCGTGAGAAAGGTACAGAGATAACTCACAAATACATAACAAAAGGCTCATTAGTTACTCATTTGCTTTTAAATTATTCAATGAGAAATCACATTGAACTATTCAGGATTTTTTTACATTGAAGACACCGGACTTTAATTCCTGCCAACCCGAAAATGTATTTGTTATTTCTTCTGACCCGCAAATACATGGCTTTCGAACGAAGCTCAAAGACAAATAAATTGCAGAGCTCATGTTCCTACACTTATAATCACAGCGCTACGATAATTTGGGTAATCTTCTTCACGAGCGGTAATTTCCATGGAGATCGGGTCCCGCGAGAGCCTGGAAAGGACACCCTTGTCCTTTCTTCAAGATGCTACAATTTTGAACAGTTTGTTTGTGCAGTAATTACATGCTGGCGTCCTCAGCACCACTATTCTGAAAGATGCAAAAGGAGATGGGAGGAGCTGGTGGGAATTCAAGCTGGGCGAATGAGCAAAAATGCACACATTTAGTTCCCGCGATCGATGAAACTCATAACGTTTCTTAATTGGAAATCGTTTACGATCCACTTTGACCAATACATGTAATTTCCGTTTACTCCTGTCCTGAGTAACTCTTGGTAGCCTTCTTTTTCTGCAGAATCCAGTTTCGAATCATTATCATTTGGTAGTCATTGAGTGTTCTATCAGGCTTTGCACTTCACGCTCTATGCAGTCGCCACTGTACTGCGGGTAATCGACCGTATTGTGGAGAAATGACTGCAAACTACTTGGGGAGAATGTGCGGACTGTTGTTGTGTTGATGCTGAATATGGGCAATGCAGTTAAATAATTCAATAGCTAAATCGATGAGAGGCCGTCACACACTTTTCATCCTTAATAGAGCATTGAGTCATTTTCACTAGAACAGAAAATTACATAGTATAAAAAAAAAAGTGCTCCTGGAGAAGATAAAGGTGACACGTTAATGTGCCTAAAATCTAAATACTATTTAATAGCGCAGAGAAGGAGCATAGCTGATGCGTCTATTCCCTAAATGTGTTTGTTTAGAAGTATGCATGGCAGAATACAATTATTATGTTCCCTTCTTCTTGGTTCTTGAATGGATTATGTTTGTCCTCCCAATGTTTCAAAGCCTTTCAAGCGTCCACAGTTTAGAAATACCACACTAATACTGTGATGAATTGGGTTCCCACTGTTTTGTTTTCATTTCATCAACTCTGTCAAATAAATCAAATGTTTATGTGCGCTGCCGTACCTCTGTGGCCACGCTCCCCACATTGACAACCTCCGCTCTTCTGTATGACGAATCAGAACTGCTCACCATAAATGTGAGCATGAATGGGTGTTAGATTATGTGCCTGTAGGTCCCATCTGCCCAAGGATAAGAAAACATTACCGGCCTCATTTACTATAAGCGACATAAACCGCATAACTTTGATGTTTTCTTCCTTCTCACAGAGACATCCAAAGACTTGTGACTTTAGGCGTTGCCAGAAGATCACAGTCTTGCCTTTATATAACTACTAGCATGATTTATGTAGTCTCTATGTATCGGCTCCCCATGTTCTGTCACCATCTAATCTTCAATAGACCTACATATCAAAGCCCGTTTGATTTGCCTGGTCATAAGCTCCTCACGCGTGGCTGAATTCTGTTTCGTGTTCATTTTGAATTCTTGTCCGGTCGTGCGTTTGACGCGGGTGGTCAACGCAAGCTTGTTATCTGTTGCATGGGGCCATTTCCGCTCCATACACTATTATTACAAGCAGTACGGTAGAGTGAGCCAGTGATTTATGTCATTTTAATGTACGTGACGTGTAATTGCACAGATTATTGCATCTGAACAATGATGAAAGGGGAACTATCGTTCAGCCATGAAATGACCTGTTCATTAACCTCTTAAGCCCCATCTGAACCGAGCACATTTTCCCCAGTTTAGCTTTACCCAAATCTAAAAGCTTAAAAAAAAAAGCATCAGACCAGCGACCAAAACGAGGATAAAAACGCAACAAAAAAATGACTTTGGGGGAGGGCGCTTATAAGCTCTTGCTTCGGCCCACTCCTTTTGAGCAGAGCGTTTGCTGCTCAAATAAACAAATAAACTAGATTAATGACAAAATTAATTAATTAATTAAAAAAACAAACAATGAAAAAGCAACAAAATGAGACGAAAACACGACAACAACGCATCAAAGATGTGACAAAAACGCGATGACAACAAAGTTTTGAAGGTCTTAGCTTTCAAATGAGACATTACGAGGCGACGGTGGCGCAGTTGGTAGAGCGGGTGGTCTCGAGGTCGGGGGTTCAAATCCCAGCTCCTGAAGGTGTCCACTGTTGTTGTGTCCGTGGGCAAGACACTTTACCCTCCCTGCCTCCTGTATCTGCGTACACTGGTGTGTGAGTAGCTACTTGCTGTAAAGCGCTTTGGGCCAAATGAGGGTAGATAAGCGCTATATAAGTTAATTACAACTATGCAATTCCTCGATCCATAGATCCGTAGCAAAGCTCACTCTTCTCTGCAGAATTGCAAAAGACAGGAACATCCACTTCAGCTTTGCGTCTGAAACAATGCGATGCTGTACGTTCTGGTATTACCGCCGATGAAAATCCCTCCAGAAGTTCCCCGATTGCACAGTTTCTAAACACACAGGGCAGGATGTCACAGTGTTTTAACGGATTGCCATGTAGCGCCAGACTCAATCAATCTCTCATTGTGTGATAATCGGATTTATCTTTTTCTAATGCCAACAGCTATCGGACATGGCTAACCAGGTTTACCTCTCTCTGTGCTGTGGGGCCTTTGTGTCGCTTCTGTACACCTCTCAGTGTAGAGGTCGCTGAGGGTAATGTCTAGAGCTTCCAGAGGCATTAGTGCAAACTTGACCAGAGCTCGATCACGGTTAATAACAAGTGTTAGAGCGTGTCGCGTAACATAAATATATATCTCTCAAATCAAATTAAGGAGAGGGATAAAAGTATGGGAAGCAGATGGATAGTGTTTTTAATTAGATGAGTATAAGCCTGCCAGTATTTTAGATAAGGGATTGATATGCCTCTGACCTTTTTTTTTTTATCTTGGTGCATCAACATAGATTAAGTTTTAGGAAAGTGATGAGAAAAAGGTGCTTTATTATTGATACATTTGAGAATCACTTTCAGTAAGCTTTAATTACTTAAGCTTGTCAAGTTCAGCAGTCTATGCTTCTCAAGAATATTGAAGTGATGGTAGTGGATGGTTATTGCTCGATAACAACCCTTTGTGGCTGGGGCGTGAGGCCAGGGGTTTGCACCACTGTACATCAGAAGAGCCGCTCCATTTCAAAACAAATGAAAAGAGCTGCAGTAGTTATTGAAATCACAAACAACATCATTTTAGATACTATGATAAAGTACATTTCTGTTTAATAAATTACATTACCTTCATTAATCACGCGAATATGATGTGAAATCTTTGATCAGAAGAGATCAGGGGGAAGGGAAATTAGAACATATGACACTTCCAACATTCTGATGTATTTTTTTATGTACATTTTTGGCATCTCATTACACTAAGAGATCTCAAGAAATAGTTGTTATTTATCCTTTATTCTCAGGATCCTCCTTGTGCCACACTGTGACTCCAGTCTCGCTGAGGTAAAGATGACATGTTTCAAAAAATAAAAAACAATACATACATTTAATTACATTTACACAATAACCAGTGGAAACATAGTATAAGCATTTCATTCTTCAGTTTATTCTTGAGTTATCCATGTGTGTATGAGAGAGTAATTACCTAGGAACTAAAAGATCTTGCATTTACAGGCCTGCTGCTTGGCTAAACTATATACCTAAAGCTGTTTAAGAAAAACATGAGCAGAGCCGCTAAAATCAGTGCTGTCCGAAGTGATTAGAATCCATGGACCCTAATAGTTTTGGGCAGACACTTTTTCTGAAGTGTAACACTTGGCTCCGCACCTGTAGACGAAAGTAGCGGTTACTATAGTGATTCATTTCACTCCAAGATGAAAAGGTCAATGAAAAGTCAGCCCGTTCCTTCTTAAGTTTAACAATGTGCAATTTCACTCTTATTCAGTTAAATTGGGAGACGTTAGATGTTAAAAAGCCCCGAGATACAAAAAAGTAACTTGCAGTCACCTCTCCATCTACAAATCTGGTGATAGTCAGAGTCTATTTCATGGAGAATATAAAAATGTCTTCCTGTAAATGGGGCACTGCTTTGCGCTGTCTTGTGTAAACAGCAAAAATCTTGCGACATATGAAACAGTCAGATCATGTTAGCTCGGAGTTTTACGTTTTCAGAGACAAATCCAATGTGTACGAAGGCAGTGTCAGAGTAACCCGGGATTGGTGTTGCATGTTTGTAAACCCAAACAAATAAGGCCAAGCTTTCAGGAGCCTTTGTGGATTTTGTTGAGGATTTCTAGAAGGTAAATTGGAGCTGGAATGAATGTGGCATAATCCAGACTCTGAACTGGCAAATGCAGCTTGTGCAGGGCCAGATACCTTTGAGTAAATACATTTGGCATAATGTTAAATTACAGTATAAAGACAGACAATACTGTATTATGAAAAAGAATGAGTTATATTCTCAGATATCCAATATTAGTAGCTTCACCATATAAACACCTTGCCACCTGATCCCATATAATTGTGCCCAAGCATGGTAATGTTTAAGAATATAATTGTAAATGTTCTTTTCAAGGGTGACCACATGAGACGGGGTTCAACGGATATGCAGACCAAAGAATGAAGGGGCTTGAACATGCCAATAACTGTATCAGTCGATGTCATTTTCAGCAGTAATTTCTATGCGAACAGTACATACACTTTTAAAATTGCACTCAAAGGTTAGATTAAAGATTATTATATCCCAGATAAAATCCAAAATGTTATATTACATAAGGCCAATGTTCATTTCAAGTGCTTTTATTGCTGTGTGGTGAGGAACAAACTAGATTCATATTAATCTGGCATCAATCTGCAAACCTTTTGTTGTACGCTTGTACAATGACAAACAAAGCACTTACTTACTATAGAGTTCCATTACATTGTGTACTTGCAAACGTGTAATTTGACAAGTTCTTCCTGAATTTGGCTCAATGTGATGCTTATCTTTGAGGGAAAATGCAGTAGTTTTAATCCACAGTCTTTCGAGAGAGGTCAGTCGGAAAGTTCAATATTTTTGGGCAGTGTAACTTTGCTGGGTCTCTCAGAAAAACATCACTGACAGATGAGATGTGGTTTCTAAAGATCAGATGAAAAGTGACAGGCAAAAACGTTTTCTGTGTTGTGGAGATATAACGAGCACTTTGGTCAAAAACATGAGAAAAATGTCCTTTTATGTTTGTCAGGGCAAGATGAACACCAAGTGTCACATTCACAGAACAAAACATACTCAGTGGTTCAAAATGTAGCGAACGCCTTTGTAAAACATCGTCAAATCCTGCACATTTATTTGAGCACAATCTCTGTCTATTCAGACAATGATGATGAACAATATCAAATTAACCTCAAAGGGGCTCGTCATTGAGGTCATCTGTGATTAATTCATGCCCCACAATATAAGGTCATTTAACCCGAAATAATACCCAAGTGCACTGGTCTTTGTTACGCTTGGTTTTCGCTTGGCTTTGTTTTATTTAATTGGCTTTTGAGGTAAATGAATTGGACTGGATCAAATAAAAATGAAGCTTACGGGGTAGTGCAATGCTAAAAAACCTTGTTCTTCTTTTACGAAAATTGCAAACTTGCCTGGGTTATTTGGTCAGTTATTTTATCAGTGACTGCATGGGAGCCTCTACAGAAATATCCTTACAAAGGGCAGACCTGACCCTGTGGATAGGCTGAATGTGAAGTCAGACCAGGGCAAATGCATGAATCAATACTGACACAAGGGGTGACATGTTCCGCTCACAAAGTTTTAAGGAAAGATGCTTAAAAGTTCCTTAAACCTCACTTTCAGAGCAGTTAAAACGGCGTGTACTTGCACTGAGACATGATGGTCCCATTTGGATGTTCACTCCATTTGTGTCAACACCCACTCACTCAGGCAGACAGGGAGGTTTGGGGCCACGTTTCTCCGGAGACTGTGTTCAGAGGTGCTATTCCTAAAATGGGCTGCTGGACACACTTACAGTGCATCTCGTCAGTTTATGTGAGCTTCCGCTTTGGGAAAGGGCTCATTCAGAGGTCAGTACATGCTTGAAACAATGATCCCTTGGGTGTTTTTACTACTTTAGGTGTGAAGGGAAGTATTATTTAGTGTGTGTTTGGGTTCCCAGATGGTGTGTTTGCTCATATGCGGTACAGCAGTAAACATCTGTTGTGTATAAGCTGCAATGCAATGATTATTGGTTGAATTGAGGCCCACTGCTCCACACACGTAATTAAAACATGAATACCACTGTTCTTGGCCTCCTGGGAACAGCACAGCGCTTTCAGCTCATGCTCGATCGTACATCTCGCTCATACTCGTAATACATTGTATTCCCTGAGCCAATGGGCAATAGCAATGCACCCAATTACCACCACTATATAGCATTCATTTCAAATACCAGTGTAGTTCTTGGCAAATGTAATATCGCATAGTTCTTTAGTCGCATGGTTTTATCCCTTGAGTAGTAAAACTTTAGATCATCACCGCAGCAGGAGAAGGCGAAGAAGCTTATTAGCTCTAATGGGGTTTGATAAAGGGAAATGGAGAGTGTCTTTGCCATAATGTGTCTTGATAATGTAAATGACCGCAGCATAGCAGCGGATTAAAGATTAAGCAAGAAATTGGATTTGAGTTGGAACAGGACCTAGCAAAGGTCAAATGAGAAATGCACAGCTTTGGTAATAAATCAAAACGAGAAACTGTGAACAGTAATTCTAAATTTGTGGCACATGGACCTTTTGCTAATGGTGCTAATTGTGACAGTAATTTGTGCTGTGCTCTGGTGAAGACTGAATCCGTGGTTAGACTTCAAACAGCTTTTAGATTTGATTTGAAGATTTTTATCTGATTTAGTCAATCCTGCTTGGGCTCGGGCTTGGTTTAATCCTGATCTGCTTCATGTGATTCAGCGGACAAAGTCTGTAATAGTAAACACTGGTACTGTTGGATTGATATTAAAAAAAAACGCAGCACAAAAGACTCAGCCCGACAGAGATGGGCTTTTCTGAGCCACTGTATAAATAAGATGTCCGATCGCTACAAATGCTGGCAACAAACTGCTCCAAAGTGGGTGGATTAGTCATTGTGAGGTTACTCTGGGAGGTGTAATCTACGCGGTGTATTGTTTTAAATAATCCAGCATTATATAAAGGAGACATAATAATAACAACAATTAGATGTTGCTGCTATAGTTGTAGGTATATGGGTATTGCAAAGTTCATCCATTATGGTTTTCTCATGATGTTTTAGAAGATTAAACAAAAATGTGTTAAATGTGTGGATGACTCAACTGAAAAGGTTTCCTTAAAAGCTTAATGGAGATGATGTAATTCACTATCTGTTAGACTGAATCGAAACTGCCTAAAGATAATAATAAACAAGGAATAAAAGAATGGTAAAAGGTACACTGATCATGATTCTCTTTACATTTTCTTCACAGAAATAAAAAAAAAACTCCACACTGTATGATAATAGATAAACTAACCCTGTCAGAATAAAGGCTTTTTCAATAAGCTCTTTTTTCTTGTATAAGTTGCAGCCAGCATCTTGACTCTTTATTAATGGGACAATTCGAATGAAAGACTTTTTTTTTGACTACACAAGCTAGCTACTCTGGTTGTTTCTCATTTTGTCTTGAACTATTCGGCCGATTTCACAGCAATGTTTATCATTACAAAATACAAATAACTGATTTGTAAAATGGTCTCACTGTTAATAATTTAGCCAAGTAACAGTTTTTAGTAAACGCTGAACTTAATCTTGTTCCCTTCAGTTTAATTGCTTCTTGTGGTCCTGTGACTTTTGAATTCGAACAGAGAATCCAATTAAAGCAGACGCATTGTTCTTCCTCTTAATATAGCTCATTTGAATAACAAGGCGAAAACGCATCAAAGTAAAGCTTTGTTTATTGTGTCCAATGCATTCGCTTAATGCAAGTGTAGGATTTTTGCCCTCACATAGTAATGCTTTAAAGGCAGAATTGGATGTTCAATTTGGCAGAGATGCCTTCCTCATAATCAAAGTTGCTCCTAATTGTGTGAATTAAAATGGAAAGAATGGCCTTTTATAAATAATGCATGAGTTTAAAGCGGCGCTGATGGCAAAGGCAGGATCCAATAACGACAGAGTTTTATCACTACGTGGGAGAAAACAGTAAGTATACTCCGCCCCCAACATGTTTTTATACGATTGAAAGTCCGTGGAGCCTAACTCAACGGTGGGCTGTCAGCCGCTGAACAGAAGTTCTGTTGAACACATCATTGTGACATCTGCTATACTCAATATTAGATATTGGCAAGCTCTCATTTTGTCCACAAGTGGAAGTTTTAGAAGCTACTCTCAACATAAATGCATCGTACAACAAACCCACTTCCCTTTTGATGAGAGGTTGCAGCGCTGACCACTCCACTTTAACACTGAGTTAATTTTATTTATTCATTTGTTCGTTCATTCATTTATTACTTACACTCAACAAAAATATAAACGCAACACCTTTGTTTCTGCTCCCATTTTTCATGAGATGGACTTAAAGATCGAAAATTCCTTCCAGATACACAATATTACCATTTCTCTCAAACATTGTTCACAAATCAGTCTAAATGTGTGATAGTGAGCACTTCTGCTTTGCTGAGATAATCCATCCCACCTCACAGGTGTGCCACATCAAGATGCTGATCTGACATCATGATAGTGCACAGGTGTACCTTATACTGCCCACAATAAAAGGCCACCCTGAAATGTGCAGTTTTTTGCTTTATTGGGGGTCTGGGGACTCAGAACCAGTCAGTATCTGGTGTGACCACCATTTGCCTCATGCAGTGCAACACATCTTCTTCGCATAGAGTTTATCAGATTGTCAATTGTGGCCTGTGGAATGTTGGTCCACTCCTCTTCAATGGCTGTGCGAAGTTGCTGGATATTAGTGGGAACTGGTACACGCTGTCATATTCCCCGGTCAAGCACATCCCAAACATGCTCAATGGGTGACATGTCCGGTGAGTATGCTGGCCATGCAAGAACTGGGACATTTTCAACTTCCAAGAATTGTGTACAGATCCTTGCACCATGGGGCCGTGCATTATCTTGCTGAAACATGAGGTGATGTTCACCTAACCCTAACCGAGATTCATCCGTGAAGAGAACACCTCTCCAACGTGCCAGACGCCATCGAATGCCCACTCAAGTCTGTTACGGCGACGAGCTGGAGTCAGGTCAAGACCCCGATGAGGACGACGAGCATGCAGTTGAGCATGTTTCTGAGACGGTTTCTGACAGTTTGTGCAGAAATTGTTTGGTTATGCAAACCAATTGTTTCAGCAGCTGTCTGAGTGGCTGGTCTCAGACGATCTTGGAGGTGAACCTGCTGGATGTGGAGGTCCTGGGCTGGTGTGGTTACACGCGGTCTGCGGTTGTGAGGCCGGTTGGATGTATTGCCATATTCTCTGAAACGCCTTTGGAGACGGCTTATGGTGGAGAAATGAACATTCAATGCACGAGCAACAGATCTGGTTGACATTCCTGCTGTCAGCATGCCAAGTGCACGCTCCCTCAATGCTTGTGCCATCTTTGGCATTTTGCTGTGAGACAAAACTGCACATTTCAGGGTGGCCTTTTATTGTGGGCAGTATAAGGTACACCTGTGCACTAATCATGATATCAGATCAGCATCTTGATGTGGCACACCTGTGAGATGGATTATCTCAACAAAGCAGAAGTGCTCACTATCACACATTTGGACTGATTTGTGAACAATGTTTGGGAGAAATGGTAATATTGTGTATCTGGAATGAATTTTAGATCTTTAAGTCCATCTCATGAAAAATGGGAGCAGAAACAAAGGTGTTGCGTTTATATTTTTGTTGAGTGTATTTATGTATTTACAGTGGATGCCCTTTCGCCTTGCCCTTTTCACTTTCTCTTTTAGCCCCAAACTAAAGTCAGCATGGTCTTTCCGAAAATACATGTTAAACCAAGTATGCACCCCTCTGGAAACATTTCTCTTTTACCAACGACGTTGCATAATGCAGATAGAAGGTCCTGTCCTTGGTGCCTTTGTGATAAGGTCAACATCATTGAGCTCCCACAGGAGTTCTCCAGCTGGTGTCGTTTGAATGGACATAATGTGCGCGCGAGTTTGTGTGTGTGTGTGTGTGTGTATAGAAAGAGCCTGTTTATTCTCTTTGTGCAGACAGAGCCAGCGCTCGCTCTTGTCCGAGATCCAGCGCTTACTTGTCCTTGGCATCGCTCATATGGTTAAACAAATATTGTGCCTTAGCGTCGAACAGGAAAAGACTCACCAAAACAGGATATTTATAATTAGATAAAAATGTCCATCATCTTTCTAGCGTGCTTAAAGGAGCAGCTGATGTCCCATGGAGAGAATGGAAGGGTAACAGAAGACAATGTTTTATTCACTCCATACTCCATGGGGGTAAGCCATGTGTAGCCACAGCTGCCTTTAGACTGACTGAAGCGCCGCTGCACCATCAAACCCTGCGACCGCCATCATCCAGTCACTCACGCCACTCACCCAAGCAACTTAGTATTATCACACGGCCTGCCACCCTGATACCAACCAGGCCCGTTCCTGCTACCGAGATCAGACGAGATCGGGCTCTCTCACTGCGGTAAACTATGGCACCGCTGGAATTGAAAAACAAAACAAAAACAGGTGGTTGAAAACGTAAAAGTCTCGTCTGGGATGAATAGCAACACTAAACTGAAATCCTGTGAAATGCTCTTCCTCCTGTGCGCTGCCTTTGGACACGGACACAGAGTCGTTCATGTCTTGTCCGTCACAATCGTTCTTTATTAGATTTGGTCTTGAGCCTTGCCCCTGAGCAAAAGCCTTCACAACCGTATTACGCTGTAGCAATCCTTAGCTTGATTCGATTCCCTCCAGAGGAGTTCGGTGACTATGATATACATAGCAGAGTCTATGACCAAGCTATTCTATTATTACTATCCCACTTGTAACTTACAAATATAAAAGTTTACATTTAATAATAATTTAGTTCCATTAGATTCTGATGTTGTTTTAATTTGTTCAAGTTGTTTAAATGTTATGCTACAAACTGTGTTAATTTAGTACAATATTGCAATCATATTTTTACCACAATATTGTAATTTTCCATCCATCCATTTTCTTCCACTTGTCCGTTGCCGGGTCGTGAGGGCAGCTGTTGGAGCTGCCCAAATCACATTGCACCAGCCCCTATGGCTCCTCCTGGGTCCACAGAAGGACGGCCTCATGGTTCTACCCGGGCCTGTTGGTCTCTCATAAGGGGCTTCTGAACCGCTCTTTGTCTGACCCGTCACCTAGGACCTGTTTGCCATGGGAGACCCTACCTGGGGCACGAAGCCCCCGACAACAGAGCTCCTAGGATCATTCGGACGCTCAAACCCCTCCACCACCTTAAGGTCATTTTTTTTTTTGTCATATTAAGCAGCTTAGCGTGAAGTTCCCTTCCCACAGGTGAGAACTGGAATTAATTGCCAAACTTGCGATGAACTGACATCTTCAGCGTATCATTGAAGCAAACTGAATGAAAGAATGTGTCAAGTGCATTAAAACAAGACATCTAGTTTCCAATAGTTTCCCTCACGTTTAGATATTATCCATTGGCTACAGTCACAAGTTTCTATTGTTTTGGATGAGCTTTTAAGGACCTGTAACCTGTAAAAACACAGAACAGTAAACCCTGATTGTATTACATAACAGATAATGTGCTATGCCGCTTAACTTAACTCATCTCGATGCATCTGATTTGAATTGTGAGCCAGGGAACAGATCTCACTGCAGTGGGTCCGTGGGGAGGACAAAGCCAGATCAATTTTAATTACCCCAGACGCATTTGAATGAGCACCAGAGTAATGGGCATTTAAGCGTCTCCGGTGACCACTATAAACCAGCGGTGGACCTGTGAAATGCACTCGCAAAACAGCTCTCCACACCCACGTTTGGACCTGGGACAGCAGAGGGCTAAGAATCTGTGTGTTACATAACAGTGAAGGGACTGGGGTACTGTCTGAAAAGAGGCGACAATCTTTTTGAGCTTTTTATAGAGATAAAAGCCAAGTCTAGGTCAGCTTGGTACAAAAAGGGATTTAACTATGCTTTTGAGAAGGGTAAGTGCGGGGAGGTGATATGGAGCGCATATCACGCTCTAGTCACAGGCAGAAAAGACAAAAAAGCACCAGGGATCTTTTAATACGTCTTGCCCTCTCTTATCGATTTTTGTTTATTAAACATTATGTAACAACTCTGGCCTGACATCTGTCAACTTTTAAATCTCTTTTAAAGATGTTAATAATTAATTCTAGCATGCAGTTTTAGACTTGTGAGGAACGACTTCCAAAGTCTATCTAGCTGGGCTGTCCAAACGTTGCCCTGAATCTCGCAGTAATTCTGCATGCCATTATTCATTCATTATAACAAGAATTTCATATACAGCGTGACACTGTCATTTACATAGAATTTGAAGGAAATGATGTTTGTCTTGTTTATGGTTATAGTCTCAGAATCAGAATCGCTTTTATTGCCGTGATTATGAACAGGTTCACAGCTATGATTTTTTTGTCCCGGTCGACTGTGCAACATGAAACAAATACTGTAACACATAACTTTGATAAATCATAAACTATACGTTAAAACTATAAGACTATAAGGGCATGCGTAATAAGGTTGGATTTAAACTATGGTAAAGACAACAAAAATTTGACATAGGACAACAGTGTGAGTGTATTCGGGCATTAAAGGCACACCACGTAACATTTTGGACTATACTGTTGCCATCAACACAAAACATGCTCTTAATGACCAGCTCGACACAGAAAATGGGGTAATCAAAGAATGGATTTGGATGAGAACTTAACCTGTTTAAATCTCAAATTCTGCTAACTTAAGTTACATCTCCATGGAAACGAGCTGGAGCCCACTCCCGGTCAAGTTACAGTCATGTCTCAGCAAAGGTACATGTTTGTTTGTACATTTATGGGGTATTTTTCAATGATGAAAATATCTGTCGTAAAATAAATGTTTGTATTTCAATATTATTTATTGGGTAAAATTTGCAAATATGCAAATGGCTGGAACAGGTTATTTCGTTCATGAGTCTGATAAAGAGTTATTTTATTTTGTTATCACTGATGAGTCTGATGGCGGCGGGGAAAAAACTGTTCATGTGGCTGGAGCTATAGGTCTGAACGGACTGTAGCCTGCTGCCTGAGGGGAGGGAGTGACTAGTCTGTGTCCAGGGTGAGAACACGCCTCTGGGTCCTGGAGTTGCACAGGTCCTCGAGAGATGGGAGCCTATCACCTTCTCAGCAGCACACACAATGCGCTGCAGTCGATGCTTGTCCCGGTCTGTAGCGCCGGGGAACCACACGGTGATGGAGGAGGTGAGGATGGACTCGAAGTTGCCTCAGCTGCCGCAGGAAGAACATCCTCTGCTGGGCTGTCTTGATGAGGGAGCTGATGGTTATAAGAGAGGGACTCTTATACTCCGTAGACCAGATATGTACTTACTCAACACAAAGATATCTGTAAATCTTTCAAATGTTCACAATACACAAATAGTTCACACATACAAAGCTCCTATGTGGTTGCATCAGTGGCTTTGAAGGATGGGTCAAATGCAGAGGAATCCCAATTCCCTTATGGACAAAGGATACCTTATTATCGGATACCTCAGTCAACGCTTTATTTCATAACCAGCTGTGAAAGTTAAGCAAGGTTTCTCCTGAAAATTTTTACGAGCACAATCAGAATCAGAATAGTATTTATTGCCATTGTTTGAGAACAGGTTCACAAACTAGGATTTTTTTCTCAGTACAATCGTGCAACATAAAACATAACACAGAATTTAGATAAAAATAAGCGATAAAAACTTTAAAACTATAAGCCTATAAGGGCATGCATCTAGTTGCTGTAGGCATGTAATATGGGATCTGTTGCTTGAATATCACCGGAGTGTGAGTCTAGTTACGTTCAGTCTCACTGTGGCAGTCATAGATGGGACACTAAAGCCTATGTTCACAGGGAAACGTGTTTGTGAAAACGGTTCGTGTTGCTTTGAAGCTGGAGAAAACATGCTGCCCAAATCCTCCCGAGCTTCCTCGTTCACCTTGATGAGAAGACGCCATCTGTGGATATGATGACTATCCACTTAAAAGGCGCTGCTGTTTGTGGAGTTTTAACAGTGCTGGAGAGGCTGAAAAGTTTGCAAAATAAAGTCCCCCAGCACTGACGCTGCAACATGTCTCGATCATTGCGACAACACTGCTTTGTCATAAGGCGATTGGCTATTAAACATTAGCCAGTGATTTTCAAACTTTTTACACCAAGTATCACAAAATGTTCGATCTAAAATAAACAATTAAAAAGAAAACAATTATAATATCAGTCTGAATGAGAGATTCTGGATCTCAGTGGGACTTTCTGGATTAAATAAAGGTATAAAACAAACTCAAACTAACAAAACTTAACCCTCATTCTGTTTTTCTTTTTTCTTTTGATTGGATAGTCTTCTTAAGAACTCAAACAAAACAAAAAGTAAACACAACCTTTGCATCATAAAGAATATAAAAAAATTAATTCAAATCTTACATACCCTACCTTACCTACAGAATAAGCTACATTAAGAGCGTCTAGAACACATTAGAACAGACACTTGTTGTTGCAGCTCTAGCAAGTGTGGTTTTACAGTGTGTGTACCCCCAAACCTCCGAGTGACCAACTTAGCCCATGCTTCATGCCCCTACGCAAAGCCTTTATCTCATCAAAGTCTTCCGCTGACAAAGCAGGTTCACAAACAATGGTAAATGGTAAATTTACCATTTACAAACAATGGCTCATATTTTAGCCCTTTGAACACATCTGGGCAGTTGTTTGAGGTGACCGTGTTCAAAAGCGCCTTTTAAGGCAACGGAATCAGCGGCAGGACTATTTTTAGCATCAATGATATTTTTTGATGTTTGTCCTGTCAGCTATGCAGGCTCTGTTTCTGCGTTGTAAATATATGTTACAACTACAGACGTTAAGGCATCCAGACCAAATACTACATCATTATTATTCTAGACCCAAAAATTGTACACACCTTATTTATATCCAACTCTATTATAGAAAACCAGGAAATCCCAAAATCCCCATCAATGCTTCAGTGGATAAAATACTCCCCAGTGTTTGAGTCAACTACTTGTTTATAGTTGGGTTTTCTGTAATGAAATAGTAAATCGATCCATCATGGGCTTAAAGGAGCTATACCTGAATTGTTTTCTTTTTGTAAGGTAACATTATTTTTGCCCCATAAAAGTATGTTGTAAAAGTAGTCATTTGTGGAAAAAATCAGCCTAATGCGTGGCATTTGCGCCGTATTATGATTTTTTGATGTTGTGTATGCAACCCAAATAGTCGCCGAACGACGACCGTGACGGTAAAAATACCCATTTCGTCACATTTTGACAAAAAAGGATCAAAATTAGGTATAGTCCCTTTAATGGATTACAAAAAAATACTTGCATGAATTGTTGTACTGTAGAAGATAACGTTCAGTATACCAGAACCTGTAGACTCTACGTTTGTATAGTAGTTTACCGACTATATTGTACACCAGCTGTTTTTATAAAGGCCACACAAAGGGAAGGCTAAAATGCAGGGACATAAGTATACTATAAAGTCAAATAACTTTCATTTCACTATGGCCCAATTTTTTTTTCAAAAAACATCACAGCAACCCAGATGTTCTTACAGGAGGGTTTAAGTCAAGGTTAAGTATATTGCACATTTACAAACAGATAAACTGCCCCAAAGTGCTGTACTCAACAACAACAAAAATATAAAACATTCATGTTACTAAAATATCTCGCTCAATTTGAATTAAGCGGCACAGTAGTACAGTGGTTAGCGCTCGTGCTTCACAGCTAGAAGGTCCAGGGTTCGATTCCCACCTGGAAGGGGCCTTTCTGTGTGGAGTTTGCATGTTCTCCCCGTGTCTGCGTAGGTTTCCTCCGGGTACTCCGGTTTCCCCTACCCCTAAAAACATGTACAATAGGCCGGGATGAATGAGAGTGTTTGAGAGTGGCATGGAGGACGACGGACGCAAATTAGCCCAAGGCTACAATCTGGTGTGGCTTGTTTACATGCATGAGACCCATGTATGTTCATTAACATGCACTGTCCCGACCAAATAAACCAATAAATAAAATAAATAAATAAATAAAGCAGTATTAAGTAACTCATGCCCCTAGAGGCCATAAGCGCCACTGCAAGTGGTGTAGAGCATGTTGCGTTTTTTTACTCATTAATTGTCCGTGAGAGTAAATACTACACTGACAGAAAAGACAAAGGGAGAGAGGGATATTGTACATCCAATTACACAATTTTGATCATTTTTTCTCTCAAACTTGGCTGTAAAGACAGTTTAAGTGGCGCTAGCGCGCAGTTAGCTATGCCTGTTTGCCTGTTAGCTTCTTTTTCGTGAGGCAGGAAAGTTGCAATAGTGCTTTTCTAGCTAGAGACACCAGGGGGAGATGAAAGACCCCCCAGAGGGACTACAAAAAGGATTTATTAAGACAAACAAGTTATTTAGTTCTTCTTTAAAAGCTAAACAAGTGGGGTTTAAGCTGCGACATGAAACTCTCCACTGAAGTAGCCTCTCGAATGTGAGTTCCACAATTTGGGACCGGGGACTGTAATAGCTCAGTCTCCTTTACTGTTTAATTTAGACCTGTCTATCTAGACAGTCTAAGAACCACTGAGGACCTTAGCGCACGGTTCAGAGTGTATAAAGTCAGCATTTCAGATCAATAGGAAGGTGCTAGATTATTAAGAGACTTAAAACATACAACAACATCTTAAACTGAATTCTAAAAGCAACAGGTAACCAGTGCAGAGAGGAAAGCACTGGGGTGATGTGATCTCTGTGTCAGGTCCCTGTAAGAAGACGTGCAGCTGCATTTTGGACCCGCTGTAACCGGTGAATCGAAGACTGATCAAGGCCATAGGACAGAGAGTTACAGTAGTCCAAGCGAGAGGTTATTTATGAGAACCTGTAAAAAAAATGTTGCTACTACTGAGGGAAACCCCGGATTGAACACTTAAAATGATTATAGTCCATTTTTTGATCTTTTGGAATTTTGATTTTGTTTTTTGGTGTGATATCGCTAAGACGTCCTCATGCCACTTCCATGCCAAGGTAAAGGAAGAGCTGGAATTCACTCCCTGAAGAAGGCTGCACCCAGTGCAAGACATTTTAAAATTGATTAGTTTCTTGATATAAAGGCTTTTTACTTGTTATTGCCACTTTTTGATTATGCTTATTTCATAGTTCAAGATTTTCAGGATTGCCTCAAACAGAAATGCTTCACACCGGCTGCCACATACAGAAATAAAGCCACCATACTAATACATGTCAGCACAAAACCAGCCTTTGTGTCCATGTTTGGCTTTCAGTCGTTATAGTACAACCATGATTGCGATTCAGCATCTTCCTGCGGTGCATTGTGGATATCCCCGTTACTCCATAAATGAGGCTGCAGCTCTGTCTCGGTGCACCCTCCACACTCCGCTACATCAAAGAATCACTGCCGTCTTGGCCTTAAATTAGCAAGGCCTCCCGGGGCAGCCAAAAAGTGCAAAAACAAAAAACAGCTTTCATGTTTCCTGTGTAATGGGTAGGAAGTGCTTTAAATAAATGCAGGTGTCAGTGATTACATGGATGGATCAATTTCAGAGCACAGCGGGTGAGCAGCACTATTTCATACAGTTTAGTTTGAAATAAAAAGAACATTTCCATTGAGTGGAGATGAGTTTGTACAGTATAAAATATGAATATACTCAAAGGATGGTCGTGACCTACAGCATGTTAAACTCTTAAAGATCAAACACTTCATCTGTAGTGTTTCAGCATTCTTTTAAATATTAATGCTCACGGATAATGTCCGTGTGAATTAAATTGTAAACAAAAATCGCTAAACATAATCCCCATTCTTTTGAGATATTTTTCCAAAATCATGCTGTCATAGACTCACAACCCAACGTGCTGCTTAATTTCTTGCTTTTTGCTTCAGCATTCAGACAAAAGCATCTCGTCATAGGCAGGGGTTAACAAAGAGCCTCTCCAGTCAGAAATAAGTCCCCGGTGATTCCTTATTGTGACTGAGGCTGCAGTATTTTCACATAAACCCACACACGCACAGACTCACAGACCTGAAGAATGACCTGAGTGGCAGACTGCACCTCTACACACTATAAGGGGAATTCACATTGTTATGGCAGTGCTGAAGAAAGCTGGTTAGAGAAGGCAAATTTAATGAAACAATATCTGCTCTTATTTCCTACTTAGAAATCATCACTGCATTTTGGACTGAAGAACTATAATGCATGGCAAAAGATCTTAAGCCATCACCTGTACTGGGTTGTTTTAGTGTTGCAGACTCACCTCAGGAGAGGCTTTTTTTGTAGCAAAAGGCAGACGATACAAACCTCACAGGGAGGGGTTTACCTTGTTGTTGGTGCCACCCATTTCCATTCTAAATAGATTCTGATAGATGTGAGAGATAAGACTGAACTGCTGGTCCATCTCAAGAAAGAAAAAGAAAATGTTATTTTAATGGACTATAGCGCAGGCCTCCAGACTAACATTGTATGTTGGTTGCGTCAGTGCACCCAAGTATTTTAATTTAGGCAGGATTCACTTCCAGTATTTATTATTTAATATCTTTTGCTCGCTCAATTAAATTCCATAGTCACACATGTTACACTAAGTGCATCAGTTTGTGAGTGAAGCTGTAAGATGAAGAAAAAGCTTTACAATTGGTCATTATGGTATACCATAATATAAAATGGGTGTCCTTAGCTTTAAAGCCTTTCAAAAGAAAGTTCTTTCAAAAGTACATTTCATTTTTGTAACAATATGCCTGTCCTTAAGTGGTTTTGGAACAATAGTAATATTTGTTTCTTTTTTCTTTTCTTTTTTGGAGAAAGGTATAATTCAGTCCATGGCCTGAGAGGTTTTGAATCACCAGACCTGGATAAACGGGTAAACAGGATTATGCTGTTATGTAAATCCGTTTTCTGATGGAGATATATTCAATTCTCGTGCAGTGCGCCTGGTGTGAACGCGTGTTTCGGTGATTTCCCTATCGCTGGAACATTGTACTTAATGCGTCTCCCAGTGCACACGACAAAACTGCAGTAGCGCGCCACAGACCGCCTGCCAGGCATCTGGCAGCTCCGTGGTTATTCCCGGAGGCGCTGCCTTTTCGCTCTATCGGCCCCAACAGGTGGAGAGGTGAAGCGGGCATGAGCAAACCACACATCCTTCTTAGTAAGCTGCAGACCCTGGTGCAATCGCCAATCAAACTTCAGTGTCGTTTGCTTTTCCCTCGATCCTCGCGCTTTAATGCGGTGCGCGCCGGTTAACCCCCCCACCTCCTCTTGTCTCTCTCACTCTCACAAGAAGCGAATGGAAGTCGTGATGAAAACTGACCAAAGCTGGATATAAGAGTACTCACTGCTGGAAATAAAGAGTCCTCACGGCTCTGAAAAGGTAAAACAGGAGCGCGCAGTGGATCGTAAACCAGAAAAGAAAGACACGGGCTGCTGTGTCAGTAAATTGCGGTATTCCCGTTGAACCACGCTGCGCTTTGCACCTTTGGGAATGCTCAATTCCAGAAGTTGCGGAGGATGTTTCTACGCATTTGGCACATTATTTTCTTTTCGTGCAGTCTTGGATTATCTTCAGTGGAACCACTCTTGTCTCCATGAGCGAACTTCTAATGCGCATCCCGCCAAAGGTTGGTTATTTTTCTGTAGCTTGTACCAGGCATAGCTTACATCTATGATTTACGCATTTGTTTTAGATGCTTTCCCAACCCGTCTGCAACTGTTTCACTTTTAAACAGTTCACACCTAAAAAGAAATTAAAATGTCAAAATCTTTATCTGAGGAAATCCAGGCGCACAGAGCCAACAGCGTGCGTCCGTGCAAACAGACCTGCAGTCATTAATTAGTAAATACAGACAATTTTAAGATGGTGTTACTATCGCCCGCAGCTCTATTTGGACGCACTGCTTCTCTTGGAGACCTTTGCGATGTTTGTGAACGTCCAATCAATACGACTTCCAAAGTAAAGGGTATTTTGTTCAACATATTTAAATTTCTCCACTGGCTGTATGTGTAGTTTTAACTCCACTTTTTCATTGCTATTGATTGGCAAAAGCTGATTGACAACTGCGCAGGCACAATGCGTATAGAGATTTCCGTTATCGTGCCAAACACCAGGGGCCATGCTGCAGCTGTTGCTGTTCAGATTGGCAGATGCAGATGATGCCATGAAGTGCATGGAGTTATGCAGAACACAAAGCTGTTCATCATGTTAACCTACTTGACTCTGGCCACTCAGTATTTTTAGATGATTAAAGATGTAACACATAGTCTATGACACTGTTGGAAATAGTTATCAGCTTTTTCTGGGAACAAAAGGCAATCTACAATTCACAGACTTTTAGGCTACAATCTCATAAAACTTCTGTCTGATGCAAAGAAGAAATATAGCGTTGGTAGCTAATTGAAGAACATTGTCTAAGACTGTCATGCAGCACTTCATGAGCTTACAACAACAATGTTTGGGTTGTGGTTTTTTGGCCAGGAACATGTAAAAAGTGATTGTATCTAATTTGGTAAAGGAGCAATCATTCTCTTTTTGATATCATTAAAACATTCTGGTTGTTACCAAACTCTGAAGTTAATGATGTAGTGTAAAGGGAAATAATAGCTGACTGCACAATAAAATAAATTATGACAAAAATATATTCTTGCTTTACAATAGACAGCCCCACTTCTTTTTTAAGGAACCAGGCCAGCATGCTGTTCATGATTCCGGGTATTTATACGTGGACACAAAATCAATTCTCCTCTTATGATCACTCTTGGTCACTGCCTCAGGAGAGATATTGGTCCTTAAAGGTGTGTGCCACAAAAAAAAAAAAAAACAGTATTTGAAATTTTGCCACCTTGAAGCAGGGGAGAAGATTATACAGTATATAATATATATTTCTAAGGCATCAGTACAGTTCATACTTCACATTACCGGTTACGCAATTGTTTACTCTTGCCATGTGATTCATTCAGTGTCGCTGAGTTGAGCTTTTCCCTTGAGGCCATTCCAATAAAATGATTTCACCAAGGCGCAGTATAGTAAACCATAAACCAATGTATAAAAGTGTGTGTAATCTGTCTGACTGGATCATTGCTTTACAGCGAGTCTTGTTGGTGGAATGATAAATGGTCCATTGGACACACTTGATGGCCGTGAAGTGACACCTGCGGGGAAATAATGGAAGCTTACATAATGTGTATAAACCACCCTTAAGAAAAACGTAGTTCCAACTTTGGTTTTAAAGGATTCGGGTGGCATCTAAGTGCACCTTGTGGGACGTCTTCCTGCAGCAGTTAGAGGTTTTGGGGGGTCATAACAATTTAATTAGATTTAAAAGTCAGCGGGTAAGTCAACCCAGTGAGGAAGGAACATGCTGAAGAATTTTATTTTAAGGAAATCAAAACAAATCAAAACAAATAAAATAAAAATGTACACAGATTAATATTGTGTTGAGCATGGTAATGACAATTGGAGCAACAAGATCACAGATAATATATATATATATATATTAATGTGCCCTTATGTCATAAAACAAGTGATTATGGGTGATATTTGGCATTGGTAACAATCTGAAAGAAATATATTGATAGTCGCCTTTTGTTACTTGCTTTGTGGGGATCTTACATGAAACAAGACCGTTCTTGTAATAGTGTTTCGTTCTGTTAATTATATGAACAGTTCAAACAGTGGTTGTGAGTTTGGTCTGTGTTAATAAGCTGTTCTGAAAGGTAACAAGTTCTTCTTGTTATTGCTTATTTTCTTATTATTGCTGTGGAAACCGAAGCATGCTTCAGAGGTCGAGAGTGGTTATTGTTGTAATTAGTAGTACTTGTTTAGGGAAGGTGTAGCCTATAGTACATGATAGACATGTAATTTCAGACATGTAATCTTCCTTAAGTACGTAACATCATCCTGCCAACCATGACCAGACTGTGCACCTCATCCTTTTTTGCTATTGTTCCTTGTTGATGTTTTTGTTCCCTTTTACACTGATTGTACTATTGTGAAATGAAATGTGTTATCATATTGAGTTGGGGGGTAGGCGCTCTCAAAGCTTCTTCCTTCGGCCCACTCTTTTTGAGCAAAATCTATGCTCAAATAAATAAATACGGCGGCCTTTAAATGAAGTAGAGGTTTTGCAATTATACACTCGAAACAAAACTCACAAACATCAAACGGACCGCTGTAGTTAAAAAAATTAAAATAAAAAAAAAGGTCAAAGTTGCTGAGGCAGTGCAATGGTCGAGTGTTTGGGGCTGCTGCTGTGTGTATGAAGCACCTCGTCATTGTGGGTCCTGGTCCCAGCTCCAGTGGTGCCAGCCTGCTGCCAAGGATCCCTTAAAAAACAGTGGCTCTGGCTTCCCCCGTGACATAAAAAGGGAGCAGTCGAATTGCAAACATGAATGGGCTCACCAGTCACAAAGTCAATGTAGGACACATTTAATTCTGTCATTCATAGTTTGTATTAAAATGTTTTAGCTCAAGTGTGGTTTTAATGCAATGTTTTAGAGTAATCTGTATGTTTGTTTTTCTTATTCAGTGTTGCCGTGTTGCTGAGCTCAAAACACAGTAACTATTGGCCCTGAAGCAAAAAATGGAACACGCACACGGAGAACCATGCACTCGAATTCATTGTTTCGGAGAAGTTAGATGCTGCAATTCTCCACATTTATCCAAGCAGTGTGGAAAGGAGTTCTGAGAGTCTAAAGAAATGGTTGCCTGCTAACCCCGTGGCCTCTTTCTCCCACTGTCTCCTGCAGACAGTTCCCCACGGGCCCGGGATCAGCTGCACCCCTGTAAGCCTTGTTAGCAGGTTAGTGTGGAAGAGCTGAAGCCTGGGGAGATGTCACAGCTGTACTATCGACGGACGGACAGCTCGTCATACCGGGACCGTATCCCTCTGAGGATCGTGAGGGCCGAGTCCGAGTTGTCCCCGCTGGAGAAGACCTACCTCGGGGCAGTGGAGAAAGGGGACTATGCCAGTGTCAAGCAGGCGCTGGAGGTGAGTGTGTGTGTGTGTGTGTGTGTGTGTTTTCAATTAGATTTGGCCACTCAGATGAATCTATTTAAAGTGTGATGAGAGAATGGATGAATGCTAAAGCTACAAGGTAATTGGGCTCATGTGGAGGAGATGAGCAGAGCTTAGGAGTGGAGCCAGGATGATTTGATCAGTTTCAGGAACATCTGGGGCCCAGGTTTAGTTTCTCTACGCAAAAGAACAATCTCACAGATAACTGGAACATAATAATGTTTTCTCTTCTGGTACATTTGTTAAGCATGGGCAGCAAACTCCTCTTTTGTCAAGTGTATAAATAGAAAGAATAGACTGACTCTGTCTAGGAAAGTTAAAAGTTGTGAGCTTCAAGCAAAAGTTACTTTCTTGCCGAGGGGTAAGAGCCCACGCCTCTCAGCAAAGGCATTGGATTGTCTGCAATGTATTTATGGACATTTTCCTATATGTAATCTTCCTAAGGTCCATACTTGCAAGAGTAGTTCTTTGTTACTGTTTACATAAGAAAGAAGTACAAATGGCAAAAAGCTAACTGTCCTTCACTAAATGAGAATTATACTTCCAAAACACGTTGGCTTGTGATGTCCAAACTGTTCTACTTTTTCTTCGCAAATCAATATTCACAAGCTTGCTGTGTAATCAATCCACATCATAAATGTCAGTGTCACCAATCCCCCGGGGAAGCTTTTAAACGTAACGTCTGACTTCTGTTCACTTTGTCAGGAAGCTGAGATCTACTTCAAAATCAACATCAACTGCATCGACCCGCTCGGCCGCACCGCGCTCCTGATCGCAATCGAGAACGAGAACTTGGAGATTATCGAACTCCTGCTGAGCTTTAATGTGTATGTCGGGGACGCCCTGCTGCACGCCATACGCAAAGAGGTGGTGGGCGCCGTGGAGTTGCTGCTAAACCACAAGAAGCCCAGTGGTGGCATGCAGGTATGAACGGGGGCGGGAAGGGGCAGGCATAGAGGAGACTGGGAATGAGTGAATGTTTGAGTGTAAAGATGAAGCTCACTGCCATGAGCCGGGAGAGCAAGACCTTACTGGTGTGGCCAACATGTTCATGATTCACATTTGTGTGCTGCTATTTTTTGAACGGGACTGGATTATGAACTGTAGGATCAAGTGGGCGAAGCAAGTTTATTTGTAGATCACAATTTGTACACAAAGCAATTCAAAGATCTTTTCAGAACAAGGAAGTTAAAGTGTCCCCTCCTGAAACCGCCACTTTAACGTGGTGGAGGGGTTTGAGCGCCCGAATGATCCTAGGGGCTCTGTTGTCGGGGGCTTCGTGCCCCAGGTAGGGTCTCCCATGGCAAACAGGTCCTAGGTGACAGGTCAGACAAAGAGCGGTTCAAAAGCCCCTTATGAGAGACCAACAGGCCCGGTTAGAACCATGAGGCCGTCCTCCTGTGGACCCACCACCTGCAGGAGGGGCCATAGTGGCTGGTGCAATGTGATTTGGGCAGCTCCAATAACTGCCCCCACGACCCGGCAACGGACAAGTGGAAGAAAATGGATGGATGGATGGAGGAAGTTAAAGTATTTAAAATGGTCAGGTGTTAGTCCTGAGCTGCTGCAACTGAGCCGCGCCACCACTGTGGGCCAACCTGACCAGCATGTTTTTGGAGTTTGGGGAAACCGTAGCACACGGGGGAAACCTGAGAAGGCTGGCTGCCTTAAGTCTCCTCTGATCCTCCGAAACGATGCAGCGTGGTGTCCTGCACTGGTCAGCTCCTCCACCTCCTCCTTCCGTTCCCATTTTGCGCAGCACCCTCCGCTGCACAACAGTCTTTCACCATCTTCTGGTAAGAGCGCAGCAGTTAATCTGTTTTATTCTCCAGTGAACGTCCATTAGCCAGAACAATAGAAACCATGTGTGTGTGTCTTCGCTGTGAGACTTGCCCGTATACCTCTTCGTTTGTCCCTTCCTTGTTTCCTGTAGCGTGTCTTGAGACGCCTCCACTGTGCTGCAGGTGTGGGGGGCTCTTAGTGCCTCTTCAGTAAAGAAGAAATGTGTAGGTCTCAAATGGGTTTAGCTGATAAGCCAGCTGTTTACTTTTAAAAGCTGCTTTCTTCAGGACTAGTATTGACTATCTGCAGTATACAGTAAAACAATGTTGAGCACAGAAACCACATATGCAGTTCGCAGAAAAAGGGGAAAAAGCAGCCGTACCGAGAGAGAGGGAGGTTGCTGTCAGACAATCTCTAAAATGTCAGAGATTGTCTGGGTCTATGCCATAAAGAAACTTGTACAAGGCGTCTCTTTAAAATGAGAATACTGTGCACCATCTCATTATTGATTATTTCACTGTCTTTCTCTCAATTTGCTGCTTCCCACACAGCGTGGTGAGGGCTCCCTTAGAGATAGAGATTGGAGCTTAGTCCTACAGGAGGAGCTTGAAGTAGAGCTGCTGATCCCTTAAACAAATATCGTCATCATCGTTCCATTTTCATCACAGAGAGTGGGTTATAAGCCATATGTTTTGTCCAGGACTAATCCCAGAAGGATAAGTGAATTGTCTAGTTTGGCGCCAGTCTGTAAATATACGGGTAGTTATTGCGGAGCTTGTAAGCCTCATGTTGCTGCCTACATCCAAATAATGTCCCAGTGTTATCTTCTGCAACAAAAGCTGACACTTCAAAAAGCCGACGGAATTAGCTTTCTTCTGTCTTTTGGAGAGGCACAGATCTTCCACAAAAAAAGGATATAACAAGCTCTGTCAAAAATAGAAGCAACTGCTTGTTGAGAGTCTTTGAGATTTGGAGCTAAAACTTGTGAGTTTGATGATTCAGAAATAAATCCTGTCCTTGTGTTTATGAGAGATGACTATTTAGTCACTTAATTATAGTAATCAGAAATAAACTGCATAATTACTTTGGATTGGTGCCCATTAGTGTTTGGTACTCACGGAGCGTTTATTCAACATTGATGAGTCTTATTTAGGCGCATAGAAAACAGTTTTACAGTAAGGTGAACATACTTTGATTTTCTGTACCATTGTAAAAGGGATTGAGGATAGAGTTGACAGATAAGAGGCCGAAAAGAAGTCCAAGAGTGAGATTTATGGATGCAGAAGGATGCAGAGGACATATTAACACTTAGGATGAGGTAATTCACTTGTGTGTCGACCCCTGAAAAATGAACTGCTGAAAGGAAAAGAAGAAAAACAAGATTCTTTCATCGCAACACCTGTCCGTGGGAGTGTTAATAGAAGGAACCAGGAAAAATGAGCAGATCTAAGTGAAGGCTACATTAATGAACAGACAACATGGGTTACATCAAGGACTGCAAGAGTATTAGAAAACTTGCAACAAACAGTAACCAGCTGAATATGTATCAGAGTATTATGAGGTTTTGATCATAAACTATTCGAAAGAAAGTAAGACGGGATAACGGGACAGCAGGAACAGCAGGAACAGAATGTACTACTTGCAAACAACCCGAGATGGAAGGAACAGGTGAACAGCGAAACATACGGAACGTGCCTCCTCATGTATCATCACAGACCCCACGATCTTTATAAGGACTTTCATTGATGTGGGACAGACTCCTGAAGCAGTTTTGTGGACAGCTGCTGTGAACCGTTCCAATTCAATGGTATACGGATGAGAGCCAAAGAAAATTCGATGGAAAATGTTTGTATCTGAGCCAGATACAAACATTTCAAAACATTTTGAATGCCACGTTGGTGCTCAAACTGCATTATACTGCCCTGCACTCAAGTTTATACCTCCATCTCAAATGTAACAATTTCTTGCGCTGCACTGCAGCCTTTTAACATTTACTGCAGAAGCAAATCTCAACTGCACTTGTTTCTTGCTAATAATAAATCAGGCCCTAATATCGTATCTTAATTTGTGCTAAATTGATAAACACAGAGATTTCAAACTTGATTACTTTGATTACTTTGATTGATTACTGACATAGTGAACTCCTGTCTCAGACCATATTGATATTAGCGCATTAATTGTACATGATTATCTTTTACTATGTGGTGTGCGTCAGCAGCATAAGAAATCTGTAGTATCAGTATCTGTTCAATATGTTTAGATACTGGGTTTTGTATTTGTTAGTGTCTGAGTGACCATTTTAATTCAAGTATAGTGTCATGTTATATGTAAAGGAAGAACGGGGCTTATTACGTGACAAATAAAGGGCTGTTATTAGTTGTTGTAAGTAGTACCTGATCAGTGCATTGTTTATGAAACCATGGCTATGGCTTTGTACTGTCATGACTTTCACATCTAAAAAACATTGGTACTTGTGAAAGGGGGGGGGGGGGGGTAGAAGGGAAAGAAACAGAACCAGGACAGCATGTTTGGGACTATGAGTCGGGTCCAGGTGTTTGACTGTACAATGAGGAACAGTTCTGCTTGTTTATCTGCGGTGGATGCGCAGGAGCCGGATATTTGTCAGTCCAAAGCACTTGGCTGCAGCATCTATCTGCCTGCACATTTCCTAATGTGCTCGTGAGATAGTCCCTCGAGCCTTCACATGCACACATTGATGAAATAGATCACTCTTTTGCAACTGAAGAGGGAAATGGCATTGATTTTATTAAAAGGGTGGCCTGGAAAAGCACATTATATTAGCTTTTGGTTTACGATTAGGGAAGAGATGTATTTCATAAGGGATAGCATTGTGCGTTTTCTCTTTTGTAGTCAGCCTCTAAGATGTATTTGTTATAAGGTTGCAACAGCTTTGCCCTATTTGTTTTTAGCTTGAGGCCAAACAGCTCAGTGGAAGATGGGCTGAGCGCAGATATGCATCTGCGAGAGCTCCCGGTGCTTCACAAACAAAAAGTGCTTTTGGGTTACGCTTCTGCCTACATATGGAGCGCATACCAAGGCAGTTATGTAAGGGATTCCCTCCTAGATTTATATATAACACAGACATAGTAGACGTAATAATGCGCACAGTGGATGCTTGCAAATCTGTGCTTATTTTGTGCTGTGTCATTCAAATGCGACCCATTTTATCATTGTTCAGAAAGACAAGTGGGGTCCGGTGGGAGCGCATGTAAAATGAATGTGTGCAAACAAAATCGAATATCTCTGTCAACTTTTAAATCTGCCAAATGCAAATGCTGCATTGTTAATTATCGTTATGCTAATGAGGAGAATGTGCCTATTATGCCACATGAAACAAATGTAAACCTGAATATAACGAGTGAGTGCGCTGCACTGATCACCTGTTTTTTATGCAAGCCCAAAGGCAAAATAATGTATTTAAAGAAGGATTTACATCATACAGAGCGATGGACAATGTGCTTAGCCCATAATATTGTAATTGAAAAGCTGTTAAGAGGAAATCCCTTGTGCATCATCTGATTATTTCTTCTGTCACTGGAGACACATCACTGCTCAGTTCTGCCTATCTTATTTCTTCATCTATTAACTACATGTGTGTGTGTTTTTAGTATATGTTTTTTATTTATATTTACGGACTTTTTTTAGTGTAAGCCCTCAGTCGTACTGGAGTTTTCCATCATACACAATAGTTCTCAAACATCCTTCTGCATTCATTTTATTGATTTTCCATAGCAATTATTCGTATTCTATCTTTCTATCTTTGTGTCTATTGTACTTTTATTGTGAATGTCAGCATTTACTGCCCAGGGCGCTATAAACTCTGGAACTCCTCGTCTCCTGAGCTGAAACAGGACTTAGATCTGGGGGCTTTTAAGAATGAACTAAAGCGTGTTTTAAAAAGAGTGCAGTCCCTTTTAGACTGCATCGAAATGCACTTCCTTTGTGTAATGTCAGAATCAATGTGACTGTAAATGTATTTTTCTGTGTGCATTTGAAAAGCCTGTCAAGGGACGGACATTGCAAATTAGCCATGGCTATATTTGTTGTAGTGTGGTACATGTTGATTGTTCACCTATCAAATAAATAAATACATTTCACGTAATGCTTAAAGATTGAGCTACAGAAACATATTGGATTGGATTCAACTCGGCGGCCTACCACTAACAAGCACCGTGAGCCGCATTGCAGTAGTCATGAAGTTCTGTCTGATCCATGTAGTTTTGAAGGTTTTCTCCAACACTGTAATCAAAGGCAGGCACACATAGAGCCTACAGTCCTTCGGCTGGATGCCTGAGCAGTGGCTAAGCGTGTTTGATCTATGTTGTGTGATATCCCTCCCATTTCTCGCTTATTAGATCCCTTTTTAGGCAAAATGTGACAAATGGCTCAGTGCCACTTCTCAGTTCTCAGAGGGCAAACCACTCACAAAATTAGTGTCCAAATAATAAACCAGTGCTGGGTTAGATATTAATGCTGAACTGAACGAGTCTTGATAGCCCAGTATATCATGGGGATCAAGTTTTTCAGAGAGAAATGCTGACATCGTTTCACCAAGTGGCTATTTTTGTAACAGCTTATAATAGACTTAGTCAGAGCAGTGTCACACTTCTGTAATCCTTACTTTACTGATACCGAGCTAGGTCATTGACAGTTCACTTTATTTGATTAATGAGAGAATAAACCACTTGTATCCTTTGAATAATTCGAGCAATGTGAATACATGCGGCATACAGTAATGAGAGTGACGGCCTCGGGCAAAATGTAATGTCAACTAATTTACATTTACCTGCTGTATCAAATAAAAGTAGACATTCACACATGTTAGTGTAAGATTAATCTTCTCTAAAACTCCATTGCTTTGTACTACTTGTTTTTATTTTCTGTTTTATCACACCTACGTAAGGCAAAACTCACTCCTGTTTGCACATTGTGATCAAGTTCCTATTGGACCATTACCTTAGCCCTTCACATCAATCACTCCTTAGAAAACAATAGAACAGCTGTAGCCCTCTTCTTTTCTCCCATGCCCCTTTGTCTGCTGGACGGTGTTTAGTGCCGTATTTCTGGCTTATTGCATCCCTAGCCAATCGCCTTTTCATGATACCCCTCTCACTCCTTCCTCCCTTTGCACCAAATCAGATAATATCCCTTCAATTAAAAGCAGCAAATACCACAGGGTTTTTCTCAAGATCCGCGTCTAGCGCCGTGTGACGTTGACTGACATGGGAATGGGGAGGGAGCTTAAGCTGGAGTGGGTGATAAGATCCTATGGCAGAATGAGTTTCCGTTCCTTGCATAGTGATTGCCAGTGAACCTACGGTGCATTGTATTGGACACATACTATATAGGTAATTGTACGCTCCAGTGCTGCACTCTCAACGATGTAAATTTGTTTCAGGATTTTTGTAGCACAGCTGTCAACTATGGCATGACGACAATTGATTCGTTTAGATTTGTCCCATTGTAAAACTCGGATGTGAGGAGAGCCGTTGGACCGAATCCAATTACTTCCTCTGAACCATGCACCTGTCACTGAAACGTGGCGAATAGAAGAGACAAAATGGACATTGTAGGTCCCACACTGTTTGATGGTTCCACAAAAGGCATATCATTTAAGAATATGTGCCAGAATACTGTGAACAATTATCCTACAATGACTACTTCCCATTCCCGAATACACTGTATTTAACTCTTTGAGAGTCTTTCTCACTCCTCCATCTTCTTTGGCAGGTTCCCCCGATCTTACTGGACAAACAATTCTCCGACTTCACCCCTGACATCACGCCCATCATCCTGGCGGCACACACCAACAACTACGAGATTATTAAGCTATTGGTGCAGAAAGGCGTGTCCATGCCCCAGCCGCACGAGGTGAGAGAGCCCTGTACTTTTACTCTATCATTACAATGCATACAGCTCACACAGAGCCTCAGGAATTTGATTTTGTAGTATGTCTGTGAGGTTAAAGGAATAGTAACTGTGTGGCATAGTGGGAAAGGGTGCAGGCTGTACAGTGAACTTTGCTGGACAGCCTCAGCACTAAGAGTTCACCTCCCGTCTCTGACACTACACTAAATGTCTCTACTCTTCATGCTGAACTGACCTGTCTAATAAAGCCAACAGCAGAAAGGCAGAGTTACTCAACATTTGTGAATAACGTCTTTTGAAGAGGGATCTACATTATAACATCACAGAGAAAACACAAACAATTAATAATACCTCACTTATTTATACTAGCAGTTTTTAGCAGTGTAAGCTAATAATTTATTCAACTTTTTCATACACATATGAAAATGTGAGCCATTAATTGTTTTCTAAGCAATCTACTGTCACATAATTGATTTCCTGCACAATCATACGGCAGCAGCGATGATTAGAACACGCGGTGCTTTGTTTGATGTGGCAGGTGCGCTGTAACTGTGTGGAGTGCGTCTCCAGCTCAGACGTGGACAGCCTGCGGCACTCGCGCTCTCGCCTCAACATCTACAAAGCTCTCTCCAGTCCCTCTCTAATTGCTCTCTCCAGTGAAGACCCTTTCCTCACGGCGTTCAGACTGAGCTGGGAGCTGCAGGAGCTCAGTAAGGTGAGGACGCATACACCATGCTTACAAAGATACGGCTTTTAATGAGGGTTATATTGTATGATGCTCAAAGCCATAGTGAGCCAATAGGTTTTAAACACTCCTTACTATACACTAGTATAAAATAATATGTAAAAATGCCAGGCCTTTGAATAATACAGAACAATGTGTTATGGTAGTGAGTAGCTATTTGGTCGTGACTAAAAGGGACAGTTTGAATCCAGCTTCAGTGCATTCTGCAGTTGTTTCCTTGGGCAAGATGCTTCATCAGCTTTGCCTTTCATTAACACTTATGGATGAAAGTGCAAACAGATGTTTGCACCAATGAGGCTTTTCACTGATAAAGTTATTTTCATTAAAGTATATAATATTTTACTACAACTGAGCCACACTTAACTGAACTATGGTATATTGTAGGGTGACCTGATGGGGTCCAGGTCCGTGGGTTGTTGTCGCACATCTACACAGACCGAGCCGCTCTACGGCTCTTTTAAAGCCTTTAACACAAGCAGAGGAGTGTTTTAGGCGTTATTTATTTAACGTGGTGAGTAAGTAATGCAACACAGTGAGGAACTGAGAGAGAGAAAGACAGATAGAAGTTCCAGAACTGCAGCATTTGGAGTTCTTCTTTGCCTCTTTACTGCAGTTCTTGTCTATAAAGTTTACAGGGATCCCTGTGTCAGTCACAGTCCCTGACCCAGACCGATGTATTATCTACAGAAATTACCTGTGCTGCTGCGTCTGCAGCCTACCTCATTTATAGTAATTTAGAATAATTTAAGGTTTAAATTAACATAACTAACATAACATAACTAATGATGTTAGTTTGGATGCTGTGTTTAAATTTAACAAAACTATGCTGTTTTGTTAAATGTAAAGTCATCAGAAATGTAAAGTTTATTGGCTCAAAATCATCTTGCGACCCCCATTTCAGTGTCCCCCCGCATAACTTGCCTTAAAGGAATAGGCCACCGTTTTTACATACTGAGATATGTTCTTACCTGGGCTTAGATGAGTTGATGTGTACCTGTCTTGTCTTTGTGCTGGCGCTCAGTCATGCAAATGTTGTTAGCCTTTAGCCTCTCCCAGCAAAGGTATAGCCCCAACCGTTCCACGGTTTCCCTACTTTCTAAGCGGATAAAAAGGGGCACTATATTGTGAGGCGTAATAACACCTGGAGTACTTCGACGTCCGCGCAGTAATATCGTCGAAGTACTCCAGGCCTATTCCTTTAAAAGAGGCTTTTGGTGCATGTTGGTCTTTAAAATGACAGTTACTGCTGCTGAGCTGAGACAATTTTGGCTAGATTTGATGAAAAAGCCTAGAATTTCAGATTATGGCATGGTCACCCTAATATAATGTACAATTACATCCAAAAGTTACCAACGTTAAATCAAGTTAATGAAAATACAACACACACTTATCCCACATTTTTCCTAAGCCTGTTTGATATGTGAGCGCATGTGTTTTAAGGTGGAGAATGAGTTCAAGTCGGAGTACGAGGAGCTGTCCCGTCAGTGTAAGCAGTTTGCCAAAGACCTGTTGGACCAAACGCGCAGCTCCCGGGAACTGGAGATGATTCTGAACTACAAAGACGACGCCAACCTGCTCGACGAGGAGGGCAGCAACGACCTGGCGCGGCTCAAACTGGCCATCAAGTACCACCAGAAGGAGGTCAGTACCAATCAATAAGATGTGAAAAGTGCTGCGCAAATAAATGTCTCTTCCCGACCCGATGGTCATTAACCTTCACAACGGGAAGGTCCTTGGTTCAAATCTTTGACCGAATGGTGGTCTTTCTGTGTGGAGTTTTGCGTCCTGTCTCTTCAACTCATATGTTTTTTGTAAAAGGGTATAAACCCATGTACAGTAGCAGCACACATGTTTGCAGCTGATCTACGCATTATTATTATAGAGGGAGAAGTCTTATATATTTAGAAATACAATATACAGTAATGTTCTTTTTTGGATCTCCCGTTTAAGCACCTTCTTGATCAATTATTGAGCTGAAATATATAATTGGCTGTATGCTTTTCCAGTTTTCAGGTTTGAGGCCTGTTTAGTTTAGTGTATTTATTTATTTGAACAGGGACAGTGTACAATATACATTAGCCTCAGAAAGGACTTGTGCCTGACGCATAACTGTGGC
This sequence comes from Proterorhinus semilunaris, assembly GCA_021464625.1. Lineage (NCBI taxonomy): Eukaryota > Metazoa > Chordata > Actinopteri > Gobiiformes > Gobiidae > Proterorhinus > Proterorhinus semilunaris. Next base: position 3,524,046 of record CM038355.1, on the reverse strand, counting down.
AGCATCTGTTTGTATGCGCTATAGTAATCCAGCTAATACATTCAGGTTTAACGCTGCACTTCCTTCCCACTTATTCACTTATTATTATGGACTACTGGGAATCCCAAAGGTTCGACAACAAGGCTTAATTATGTGAGCGAATCATCGGCTAATTAAAGGCTTGCAATTATTCTTTGGATGATGGTTTGCTTAGTCTTTCTGTTGCACATGAAAGACTGTTCCCTTGAATACACTGGCTGCTGTTTGAAGCGTGGCCTTTCCACAGGAACATAGATACAGTATGATCACATTATGTATGATGCCTGCGTATGGCTCTTGTCGCCTGTTCCCTGGTCTTGTTGATAGCTAAAAGCACCTTTAGGCATAAGCAGTGGGGGTTACGAGGATAATACGAGGCACAATTGCGCCTTTGAATGTGACGGTGAGACAGGAAGAGTGTGGAAATGCGTGCGCTGTTCCCAGGAGAGGTTCATAATTCGTCTGCGTGTCTTTTGCCTGGGCACCTGCACTTCAGCAGCAGCAATGCAATTTATTGGACGGGATTTTCATTCTTTCTCTCTTTAGCCGCGTGTGGCCACGGTTTGCTCATATCAGTCACAACTGGAGGGGCTGGAGTGTGGAGAGTGCTTTTCAATATATGTTGCAAAATCATCAACATACGAACAATAGTGTAATTTATGTTTAGTCACTTATTTCAATGTTAAATTTGCCGTCAGGTGTGTCTTGCTATTAGGGGTGGGAACCTCTGGGTACCTCACAATTCGATTCGCGATATATGGCTTACGATAACGATAATCTCACGATACGCCAATACTGCGATAATCGATATATTGCACAAAAATAATCTACGATACATCCCGATTTTTTTAAACATGCAACTTTTAACTTTTTAACATACTACATATTATTCATCATATACATTTGTTTCCATGTGCTTTTTTTTTTACCCCTTTTTCTTTAATTAATAAATGAATAACCTAACTGATCCCTGGCTTACTCTATTGATCCGTCAGTGACATCACTTCATTTACATTTAAATAAAGAAGAAACCACTGTCCTATTCCAAAAGGAATAAATCAACCGTAATTAATCTTATTTACAATTATATAAACTATCCTTAAAAGTAATATATGCGTGACATTATTTGGTCAAAGTGCTTAAAATTGTAGTGCTGCCCTTTACTGTTCTGACTGACTGGCCTCTATTCACTGTAATCAGTAGAGCCCTGCTACCTCATTAATATGCATGACGTTGCTCATTAATATGCATGATGTCATCATAGGTATCGGTATCGTATTGTACCGCAAAATATCACGATATATTGAAAAATCTATATATTGCCACACTCCTACTTGCCGTTAGGTGCACCTATTGTTTTTTGCCTTACCTACGTATATTACACACATATTATTATTGTTTTGATAGACAGCTTGCTTATGTTTCCTTTATCTCTTTAGTGTCAGTAGTTTCTCCGTTGTGCGCTGACTTAAACACACTCCCCTCAGCCCGCAGCCGCTCCTCAGGCTTGGCCCAGGGCTGCCTTCATTATCCGCTCTCCTCATTCATTACACGGCGGCCTTCGATCACACGCAGACAGAGATGGAAGGCTGAGTGTCTGATGGGGCTAAAAACCCCTCCAGCTGCCCTTTCAAAAGACAAATGGCCCTGGTTAAGACAGTGGGACTTGGTGGCAGTCCAGAACAAACTCCAGACCTGCTCCTGCCGTGGAGGAGTTGGGTAAAACACACCAGGATGAATCACGGGGGGCTGTAGGTCCACATCTTCTCACTGCGTTGAAGAGTGCGGCGCCGAGTAACAGCATAGACCTACTACTACTACGAGTAACAGCATAGACCTACTACTACTACGAGTAACAGCATAGACCTACTACTACTACGAGTAACAGCATAGACCTACTACTACTACGAGTAACAGCATAGACCTACTACTACTACGAGTAACAGCATAGACCTACTACTACTACGAGTAACAGCATAGACCTACTACTACTACGAGTAACAGCATAGACCTACTACTACTACGAGTAACAGCATAGACCTACTACTACTACGAGTAACAGCATAGACCTACTACGTATTTCCGGTTTACCAGGAGTACAGTTATCAACAAACCCCACAGATGTTGCAGGGATCCACCTTGACAGTTAACATTTAAGTTTCACATTGATGAATTGGATGGAGACAGTTCTGAGTTAGAACGAAATCAAACATCCAGGAAATAACACGCAACGCTGGATTTTAAAACTGCACAATGTGAGTTCTTATTTACTGTCAAAGCGGTGTTGTTCCTCACAAACAAAATATAGATCAGGTTAAATGGTTAAAGGTAAAATCTCAAGTTTAATTTACATTACAAAACTATGTATCTTCACACACAAACACGTAACGCTTTCAAGGTTTGAAGCCACAAAGGAATGGAAATAAATGCTAAAAGGCACAATAGCAGACACCAGTGCTTCCTATAGAGTCGACATGAGTGACAAGTGCGTTGTGTAATTGCCGAGTGCCACAGTGCTATTCCCTGCGATTGCTTTGTGTTGTGAGTGTGGCAGACTGGCTTCAGCACAGACTGGGTCTGGCTCTTGTGCGGCGTTCGAGGATTAAGTGGACATTTATCTGTTGGAAAAATGCATGTTGTGAGGTTTTTGCACAGAGCTATTATTGTGGGGTGTTTTGGAGCGAGGCGGGGGTCGACCTGCTGTCAGACTGTGAAGTGCAGGTAATTATTGTGACTCAAAGGCATTGGCCTCGGCGCTGATAAAGTCTGTGTTTTTAACCTTCTCTATTGTCTGCACTGCTGCACAGCTTAATCATTTTTTTTGTCCAATATGAGAAAGAGCATGTATATATTTAGTTGCACAGCCCTGACACACTGTGCTCTTTGTGTGAATTCCAGGTATAATAAAGAGGGTGATTCTCAGTGCATTTAAACAGTGATATTTCACCATCAAAATATAATTTTAAGCTGCTTATAAAGTCTGAATGTTCGGGTAAGTGTTAAGTGGTAAAATGTTTGCCAACAAAATTCGAAGGATGGCGAATCGATCCGAGCTTAACTTTCCACCAGTGCCTCTGTGTGCGGATGAGGTTAGTGTCTTTGAACAGGGATGAATGGGACAATGTATGAACATTTGAGACGGGACTTTTTTAGATTAATTCTGATTAATTCATTACATGAGGTTTAATGCGATTAAAAATCCATCCATCTATCCATCCATCTTCTTCCACTTGTCCGTTGCCAGGTCGTGGGGGCAGCCGTTGGAGCTGCCCAAAACACATTGCACCAGCCCCTATGGCCCCTCCTGCAGGTGGTGGGTCCACGGAAAGACGGCCTCATGGAAATCAATCACACTTTACTTCAGCAACACTTTTTCAGTTACCTTTTTCCGGCAGACGTTGCTTATAGATGAACACGGTGTAAAGCCAAAAACAATTTTTACTGTCAAACTTGTTTATTCACACAGTCATGTTTTAAAAAATGTATCAAACTGCAATTGCCTTTGAAGTGTTGATCACACTTCATCACATCTCCACTTAAAATGTAGGAAAATAAAAAGAAGCATCTAAAATATACCTCTGAAAAAGAAATACAACCCCGAAATAAATTATGCTTTAATGCGATTATTGTGATTAATTCATAAACATTTTTAATAGAATCCTACTCATCTTTAAAGTGTATTATTCACAGCGTCTCATATTGTTCAGGGCTTTAGCCGGAGTGATGACACTTGAGGACATCTATATTGAGAGTAAACTTGTGTATGTACTTTGTTTATCTAGAGTACTTAGATACTTACTTAGTATACAACATTTTAGCTACATGTTACACGTGTCATTTTGATGCAATTCTTGCTCTTTCTGAATGCTGAAACGTCTGCTTAGTTAAAGCTCAGAATTGTGGTGATCTGAAGTCAGGCAAAGGTAAGCTGATTTATTTGTACAACAAATTGCATATTTCAGATGGATGGCAAGTCCTGAGTAAAAGTTGTCATTATGTATAGGAATGGTGGGGAATATCATAATATGATAATAATATCACACTGCAAGGCATTCCTGTGTATAATCTTCACAGTTGTGCGTTTTTTTCTGTGTGTTTTTAGTCTGTTTTGCTCCTAGAGTGTGGAAAAACAATAAAGGATAGTGTGAATGGAAATCTCCACTGGCATTTACCCAAAGCGCCACCTCGCTCGCACAGAGATGAGGCTTTGATGCAGCGTGAACCAAATCAGATCAAGCTGATCAGCGCACACACAGTCCAGCTTTATCCTCCCAAAGGTCCTCAGTGGCGAACAATGAGGCGTAGGCTAAAGTCACGGAGAATGCTTCAGAGACACAGCCCTAATCCTGAGGGGTCCAGGGATGATCTGAATATGATAAATGTAGTTTCACATTGCCCCCTTGTGATACTCATCAAAACTACATCTGCACTCAAATGTGATTTTATATCCTCGTTAAGGCTTCGGAAATGGCATAGATGTTTGTGTTATGTAGCAGTCACGCTAAACTCACAGCTGTGAGTGTATTAGCAAACAGAATTAAACTGAAAATATGTGTATTTGTTTTTTCACATCTCATATCAAGATATCAAGACTTTGATGAATTCAATCCAACTACAGCTGAAAAACACTGATTGCAGACACACGCACACACACCAAAAAAACAGACTGAAAGAAAGGAAACAGGTGATTACACTTTTACTTCAAGCGAACTTCCCTGCTTATCACATTGCTCTTGAAAAAATACTTGCAAAATAATTTGAATAATACTTGAATTCAAATACAATTTCCTCCCCTTGCCACTTTGCAACTGTGCGCCCTCACTGCCAATTGAGGAAATAATGTGCTTTCTTTTCTTTGATGTCTTCTATGCTGTTCTACTGGCATAAAGTAATTTTAATGCTGTAATGTATTCCAGCAAGATCTACTGTATTCTTCCAGTGAGTATATCTGGTTGAGTTCGGTGTCTGTCTGTTGTGCAGCTTTAAGCAGGTCGTTTATGTTGGTAAAGCTGCAGCTGGATCCACAGGCAGCAGTGAGCTGCCCCAGGCCCCTCAGTTACAGATAAGCACTTCCCTCTCCCATTTAGGACAGTTTAAAGTAGACGGAGGCAGGAACAGTGTGCAGACACTTATCCAAGCTCGACCAGAAAGAGAGAAACGGAGGGAGAGAAAGAGAGAGAAGGGTTATATAAACAAACACCTCGGGCAGCTCTGGTCTGTCACTGCTGGTCTTGTCACTCTGTAAAAAAAACACGGTGACAAAACTGAGTCAGGTTTTTTATTTTTTTTATTTTTCCCTTTTCATTATAGTAACAACAAGACTACCCAGTACAGACTGAAACAAACTGCGGCAAATCAAGTCCAAGTTGCTTTGTATTGACATAGAGCAAAAAACGACAAAGCACAACTTCAAGAAGCTTCAATCTTTTTGTTTTAATTACTGGCATGCAGAATTTTTACCTTGCAATCAGCCGACTATTGTTGACAATATAAAGTTGTTGTTTTTTAACAGGATTTGCATATTGACATAGTTACATGTTGCAAGTGTAAATATATTGTGGCTCTTGTTTAGCGTTTGCATTTGAAACTATGGTAAGATAAACATTCAACATCTGTGTTGGTAATGTGTTAATGCTGTTTTGTTACACTAATACATTTATGGTTCAGCAAGAGAACATTTTGTCATTCAAGCGTTAGAAATTATAAAAAGGTTTGAGGGACTTTGATTGGAAAGGCCAAGTGAGGGCTCATTTGCTTGGGTGAACATAGTTTTGTTGCCATAGTGTTGGTAAGGATTGTTTTAAAAAAAAATTTATATTGGTTTAAATAAATGAAACTGGATTTAACTTTACAGAGATTTAACGTTACACAATTAAGATCTATATTTTATATAATGTTCTCGAGTTGATACTGTTGTTTAAGTTCATGTAAATCTTTGCTGTCGACTCCAGACTGACGCAGACAGATCCAGGGTTTCCATGGTGACAGTGGAGCCCCTGTAACCAGTCAATACAGCATCTTTAAAAAGATCTCATTGTGAGATTTCACACCATTTTGAGGCTTGTTTAAGAGGTTTTAAATAGGAACATCCTCTTAATCAACACCACTTCATCATCTTCACTACTTGGCACACTAGATATATTTTGAAAAAGCTTGTCAGAGATCAAGGCATGGGAGCAATGTCTCCTTCAATGTTTCCCAGGGCTGATGTGAAAGCAGAGGTTACCAGTGTGTGGCCACGGAGTGAATGGACTACGGTAAAATGTGTAAAAATACACTATTTTTGCAATCTAGTAACATACCTTTGGCACCTCGCTCCAGGCATTTATTTAGTTTGAAAAATTGCTGTATTTTCTCAACCTAGTGTTTTTGTGTGCCCTTGGCCTTGGGCCATATGCATTGTCTGTTTGCAATTGCATCTCCGTGAGAAGAAATCGATGCATAGTTCTCTCAGATTGCTTACTAATATGGGGAGGAGTCTGACTCTGCCTTTCTTCTAAAATTTGAAGAATCTTGCAGAGTTCAAATGCTGTCAAACAAACCTGTTAATTTACTCTAGGGTGCTATATCTTGCCAAGAAAAAGAAAAAAGACAAGGAAGTTCATTACCAAAATATTTACCTCTGAACAAATCATAAGTATGTAATGCTTAAATGGGTTGAGTATAATTCTAGATTATGGCACATTTCTGTGTATTCTATCATTACTGCTTCAGAGAAACTAATCCCCTTTGTCTGTCTTTTTCCTTCCTGTAGTTCGTGGCTCAGCCGAACTGTCAGCAGCTCCTGGCCTCTCGTTGGTACGATGAGTTTCCAGGCTGGAGGCGTCGTCACTGGGCGGGAAAGTTCGTCACGTGTGTCTTCATTGGTTTGCTGTTCCCGCTGTTTGCCCTCTGCTACCTCATCGCTCCCAAGAGCCGCTATGGACTCTCCATCAGAAAACCCTTCATCAAGTTCATCTGCCACACCTCCTCATACCTGACCTTTCTTTTCCTGTTGCTCCTGGCCTCACAGCACATCGTCACCACAGAGCAGGACAGGCAGGACCGCCAAGGACCGCCCCCGACCACAGTGGAGTGGATGATTCTGCCCTGGGTTCTCGGTCAGTATTTAGGTTGAGATTGAAAGATATTGCACATAAAGCTGGACAATATAGTGTCAAATTAAAGTAATACTAATATTGTAATACTGACGCCATTTTTAAATCAGAAGAAACCACACAATACCTCTGAGGTCGTCCATATCGTCAAATTGTAAGGATATGACAGGATATTCTATAGTTTACAGAGGACATTTTTCTTAGTTTGAAAATTGTCCCCAATGCAATTTGCTAATTGTGACTAGGGCTGCAACTAACAATTATTTTGTAATTGATTAATCTTCTGATTATTTTTTACAATTAATCGATTTATTGCTTGGCTGTGAATGGTGTAGGAAAACTGTTGCGCCGCTTGAGGATGCGTTGATGGAGTAAACTTAAAGTAAATCCAATCCAACTTTATTTATAAAGCACTTTAAAAACAACAGCGTCGACCAAAGTGCTGAACACAGCAATAAGGATTACATTAATAAACAGTAAAAAAAAAAAAATGGTTTGTTGGAGGCTTTTGGTGCTAATTCTGCTTTCTGATTGGATGAGACACAGTCACAAATTCATGAAATGTTCAATATACAAAACACTACATACAGTAACTATAAAAACAAAGTAATTTTTGCTCTATTTGAGTCTGTGTGAACCAGAAAACAATTAATCGATGACTAAAATAGTTGACTATTTCAGTAATCGATTAGTTGTCGATTAATCGATTAGTTGTTTCAGCCCTAATTGTGACCATGACCATGAATATGTTTGTTCAATGGTGATTTGTTTGCAACTCCCTGAAAAATACCTGAAAAAATAGACTTCGACAGGACTTAAGACCTATATTTAAAAAGCTTCTTTTACAGAGGAAATAAGACCATGGACTGACTAATTGGACCAACCAGCTGCTTAATAAAGGAGGTGTATCGAGCACTGATCACTACATAAGGGAGACTCTTCATGGGTTGAGCCAGAATCTTTGCATGAACTTTTCCGCCAGTTTAGTATGTCGGCAAGATAATTCTTCCACACTGGCTGCTCCGGCTTATTGCATCAGAAACTGCCTCACATTAAATGCTAGAGTGCAAAGCTGACATTACATGAAACGAAGCGTACACCGTTCCAAGTGGGACTTACAAACTCCGAGAAGATTTCATGCGGATAACTCAGAAAGGATGACTTCCAAGAACAAAGAATGCTCTTTTTTGCGCAAAAATGTTCATGTCAAGCTTGGTTAATAACGATTTGTATTTCAGGGTTCATTTGGGCAGAGATCAAGCAGATGTGGGACGGGGGATTTCAGGACTACGTCCATGACTGGTGGAACCTTATGGACTTTGTTATGAATTCTCTGTATTTAGCTACAATATCCCTCAAGATTGTAGCCTACACCAAGGTAAGCCATGCCACTAATACTGTATGAATGGGAGAGACAGCAGGCCAAACTCTTTGTTCCCCCTCACTATTGAGATTTTGGACCAGACTGAATATGGTGAATATGATAATTTAAATTAAGACGCACTCAATAATTTCCCTCTATAGATTTATATGGGACATTGTAATTCCAAAGGCCATTTTCCAACCTTGTTAATATAATATAATATTTGGAAGTCTGTCTAAGGCATCCAAAATTCCCATTTGTGTCAAAGATGTCCATGAAACAAATCCATACATTCAGATTTAGTCAAAAGGTATAACATTTTGACAAATATTACTCAAAATAGGCCTCATTTCCCTATGAAAATATTGTTTTAAATATTAAATATTATTATTATTATTTAAATATTTTTTACCTGCAGTGTCTCGCCTTTAAGTGTAGCAGTAACAGGATGATTTCATATATTCATCACATGTTTTATCATTTAGTACAGTGGCAGCAAACCCAGAAACCAGTGGGAGATGTGGCACCCGACGCTGGTGGCGGAGGCAGTGTTTGCGATTGCGAACATTTTCAGCTCCCTCCGACTCATCTCGCTGTTCACAGCCAACTCACACCTGGGACCTCTGCAGATCTCATTGGGCAGGATGCTGTTGGACATCCTCAAGTTCCTCTTCATTTATTGCCTGGTAAACAGCACATACATATCCATGGCCAAAAAACACTTGACTGGCAGATCTCGAAATACTAAAGTGACATCTTGCCTGCTCTGCACTGACTTTTATACATCGATTGTACCAAGACCATCTTTTATGAAGTGCGTGGATGAACTTCAATATTCGTAATGATTTGTTGCAAAGTAAAGGTGGGGGAATGAAAACACCCTTCTATTGTGTGAAGCTGTTTGAGTGACTTGTGTCATGTGAAAAGCACTATACAATATAAGTCTTCCTTCCTGGTCTGCGTCGGTTTCCTCTAGATGCTTTGGTTTCCTTACCACTAATAACATGTACAATAGGTTCCCAGAACATGTAATGCGATAGCGTCTCCTGAAAAGAGTTTTCTGAATCTTGCCGTGGAAATAAGGGTTGCATCAATAACATTGAGGTTAACTAAATGTATGACTTTGGTGTTGGCACAGCTTGTTTATAATGAGCAAATATCTACATTTCTTTATAATGTTAATATTTCACTACATAAACATTTTGTCTCATAGGTATTTTAGTGGCAAACCCAAACCTCAAATGATTTGATGTAAAATACGATTTCCATAAAAAGCACTGTGCTGTTTTTATAATGACATGGCTTAACACACTTAATTGGGTCTTTGTAGGTTTTGCTGGCCTTTGCCAACGGGCTGAATCAGCTGTACTTTTACTATGAGACCAAGGCAGAAGATGAGAAGGGGAAGTGTAAAGGAATCCGCTGTGTGCAGCAGAACAATGCCTTCTCCACGTGAGTTCACTTTCAATTTACACAGTGTCGGAGCGAATCACTTTTGACTTTTATCTCATGTTTGAATAAAATATTTGGAGTCAGCGAACGTTCAGCATGTGATGTGGGGAAAACGGGTGAACATGAACTTTTTTAAGGCCTTTAACCTCTTACCCCCCACTTTAACCAAGTGCATTTTTGCCACTTTGGCTTTACCCAAATCTAAAAGCTTCTCGATGCCTATAGGCCAGAGTAACGCCTGTATGAGCTCTAACTTTAAAAGCAACAGCACGCTAACTACATCCTTTTCAAAACGGCGTCTGTTCTTTTTGCAGGTTATTTGAGACTCTCCAATCCCTCTTCTGGTCTATCTTTGGCCTCATAAACCTCTATGTGACCAACGTGGACCCGGACCACCAGTTCACCGAGTTTGTCGGCGCCACCATGTTCGGGACGTACAACATCATTTCCCTGGTGGTGCTTCTCAACATGCTGATCGCCATGATGAACAACTCGTACCAGCACATCGCCGTGAGCCAGCATCAAACATCCAAACATGAAACGAAATGCAATGAATAGATAAAGGCTCTATGCAAATCCGCATTGTTGGCAGAAGCGCTTTTTTAATTTTTTTTAACCCTCTATTCTCGATTTCAGGACCATGCGGATATCGAGTGGAAGTTTGCCAGGACAAAGCTGTGGATGAGCTACTTTGAAGAAGGAGCCACTCTGCCAGCGCCGTTTAACATCATCCCCAGCCCCAAAACATTCTGGTACCTCATGTGCTGGATCAAGAGGCAAATATGCAAGCGGGCGAGCGCCAGGCGACCAGAAACACTTGGATCCCTGGGAGTAGGTTTCACACATCCTGTTTTATCTCGCCATGTAACAAGAGTGACGGGGCTAGGCAGAGCTGTGGGAACATATTTTGGTTAGGGGGTGCTGAGGAACAAGATTGCACCCAAAAATGCCTTTTCTGTGCTTATCTCCTATGTATTACTATGAGATGCAATGCGCAAACCATCCACCAGGGGGTGCTGCAGCACCTTCAGCACCCTGGGTTCCCACAGCCTTGGGGCTAGGGGAAGTCTAAAGGGGTGGTTCTCAAACTCTAGTCCGAATTTAGTCTTGAGTTGGTCCAGGTTTAATTGTTGTTTAAAAACCTCTTAACCCCCACCTTGGCTTTACCCAAATCTAAAAGCTTCTTGAAACAAGCGTCAAACTAAGATGAAAACGAGGATGAAAATGCAACAAAAGAGTGACAAATAAAAAAGTAACGAAAAAGCTACGAAAACGCACCAAGAAGGCCACAATAGAGCCACAGAAAAAATACGAAAACGCGACAAAAAAGCGTTGGGAAAAAGTCTAAATAGGGACAACGCACCAACAACGTGAGGAAAAAGATCCATTTAGATGAGTTTTGTAGGTCTTAGCTTTCAAACGAGGCGTTACATTGGCCTATAGGCGTGTAACCTTTTAGATTTGGGTAAAGCTGATGCGAAGATCAGAGAGGAAATGCTCTTGGTGAAGGTGGGAGTTAAGAATACTGAATTAGTCCTGCAATGTCCTGTTTTTCCTGTTTTATTATGCAAAAAAAAGAATCAAAGTTGCACAACATTTGCAATTTAGAGTAGTAAAACTGCAATAGATCGATATCAGTATTTTTCTGCCTGATTGTTTATTTTCTACCATATCGCCCAGCTCCACAAAGTGAACACGCACAGATATATCAAAGTTGGTGTGTGAATGATTTGCAGTGACTTTGTTGCTGTGACTCCCAAAAAGAACAAAAAGACACGTTAGTAGAAATTGCTTTTTAAATCTTGTATTCGTTTTTTGTGTGCGCAGAGACGAGCGGCGGAGAATGTGCGGATTAACCATCAGTATCAGGTAAGCGACGCATTGCACTGATCCCACTCCTCTGCCGGAGACTGCGTTTCTGTTTGTGAGCGAAAGTAAGTCACAGATCAAATGTTCCTGTCTTTTGGTTGTCACTCTGCGTTTGAAATCCCTGACAGTCAATACAAAGCATTAGCACTGTACCTCACAATTGGCCTAAATTACACTCAGTGGGATATTTTTTGCACATTCTTGCTGCGAAGAAATCTATTTGTCCCGACCAGTGGGGGGTTGTCAACGAGGCTTTAGACGGAATCAGACTTTTCCTTTGTAAGTGGATTGCTGTTCTGACTCATTGACTTCCGCTTTAGCAGAGGACTTTGTCAGTATTAGGCGATATTTTGCATGGGTCGTGCTGACTGTTTTTTTTTTTATTTATTTTTTTCACTGGCTGATGCAGGAGGTTCTGAGGAATCTTGTGAAACGCTATGTGGCTGCAATGATCAGAGACGCCAAGACAGAAGAAGGTCTGACTGAGGAGAACTTCAAGGTACGCTCGGTTTGCACACAACAAAGACACATTATGTAAGCATGCTCTGGCACCAAGTTTACAGTTACAAATATAGCAGCGCTACTGAAATATGAATGCCTTTTTTTGCAAACTCACATGACATGAAATAAACCTACACGAGCTGAGTAATACCGGGCTTTTAATATGGATGTACGTGATGCATCTTCTCAGTCACGGTGATGGGCCCAGGCGACAATGGGTGAAGATTAAAAAAAAGGGGTATGACTGATTTGGGTAAGGTGTATGGTGATAAGTATACATCTTAACCACGCAATGTTAAATAAATAAAGATATCATAGGGTAAATCACAAAATCTTTTGTAAAAACAAAAAATATTTCACAGACAATTGAAATCGTAGGGGGCAAACAAAGGCCAGGGGACCGCATGCAGTCCATTTAGCTTTAACGTAACTCTTCAGAACAGTTATAATAATAAATCCACAGACAAAAAAAAAGGATATAGATAACTGCCACTGTTTTGTTGTCTTATGTAGTTTAGACTATTTGAAAACTGGGGGTCTTGGGTCAAAACGTTTTGCACACCAGCTTTAAATCATGTATTCCTTTAGTCCATAGACATAACAAATAATAGACAAATTAAAGTCCGGCCCTCATTAGTAAATGAGATTTCTAAAATGTAGCTTACGAAAACCAGACTGGTTTCTTTCATTGTAACTAACCCAGCGTTATCACAGGAGCAATATCTAGCTGTAGAAAGTTTTTGAAAATTAGGCAACAGGCTTTACAGTCACGTGTGAAAAGTGCAATGCTAACTAATAGAAAACTAGCTTATTTTGCCGCCCACATATGGAGGTACTGCAGCAATGGCGGGCCCCAAGCGTCACGGTTATAATGCAGTGCAACCAATGGCCATTGCATTAGTCTTTTGTGGTTGAACATAAAAGATTTTTGACGTTCTTCTTACCTTTTAATCTGTTGTCAAGAGACTTTCAAAGGAACAGTCCAGCATTGACGAACTGCCTGGTTATAAAATGGGATAAATTATGCATTAATTCATGCCTGTCATGTGTTTGACTGTTGACTTCTCCAGGAGCTGAAGCAGGACATCTCCAGTTTCCGTTATGAAGTGATGGGGATGGTGAAAGTGGGCAAACCCGCTCTCCCTGTGGCTATGGCCGGCTGCAGCTCCATGGACTCCAGTCTGGCTTACCCCAACGCCTCTCTCAAAGTCTCCCCCTGTCCGGCCACCTCCCAGACCAAGCCCAAAATAAACCGCTTCAAAATGGCCGCCTCTATCCTAAAACAGTGCTGCTCCTCGTCCCCGAGGCCTCCTGAAGCCTCCAACGGCCTGCCCAATGGACTGCTGCCGCTCACTGCTGCCGACGAAAGCTCCGACGACAATGCAACCCAGAAAAACTCCCCCAAAGACACCACTGAGTTGACCCTGTTCCAAAAGCGGCGCAAAGGCTGTGGGACGGAGGACACAGCAAGTTCAGGAGGAGAAACTTCCAGAAAGATTTACTCTTTGTCAGAAGAGGATGGAGAGTCCGGGAGTTCGGATATAGAAGAGACTAGCTCAAAGATTTTGGACAATTATAGCAGTGTGAGCCGACCACTCCTGCAGTACAGACAGGAGGAGGAGACAGACACGCATGCACATTTAACTGAAAGCGTGGAAGAAGAGGATTATGGGAAAAGTGAGGACTCAGAGGAGACTATGGAAACCACTATAATGTAATGAAGCATGATCTAAAACTGGCCGAGCTGGTTTACTTAAGGTTTTCTTTTCATTACTGCGTTTACATGTAGCACCAACAATGCTTAGGTTTAAATGAGCCAATAATTAACATATTGTTAAGTTTGAAATATATACAGTGGGAGGAAAAAGTGAGTACACCGTTGAGAATTTCTTACATGTCTGCCTAAATTGGTCAAAATCACAAGAATGAGTAAACAATGTCTGCTTAAACTAATACCACCAAAACATTTACATGTTATCATAATTTGTATCGGCCATAACATGTAAACATTCACTGGAAAAAGTAAGTGAACCCAGGAATCTCGCTGAACTGCAATAGTTTTGTAAAGAGGAATAGTCCAAGATTTATCTTGATCGTTTTGAGCGTCTAATCTGCAACTAAAGAAAACGCAGTTATTGCTGCAGACGAAAGAATCAGCCAGCTTTAAATACAAGGGTTCACTTACTTATTCCTAGGGATGGGTACCGTTCGTTTTTTTTTTTTCAATACCACTACTTTACCGATACCTGCTTTTCGATACCTATGTTATTTTAATTCATTTAAAATAACGTGTATAAAAAGTATCGTTCAGGAAAAAGTCCTAAAACAGCACAACAGAAGCTTCACCGGCCGCAGCAGCGTCGCCTGTAACTTCGTATTTTGAGCACAATTTCTACTTAAGCAGCGATAAAAAAGAGAGAAAGGACATTATTATTATTTCAGTCCTAGTTTATAACTGGTTTAGTTTAGCTCTGGGTTTTACAACCGGTGTAAGTCCTGGCTCAGTCCTGCCGCAGACCGCGGCTGGGCCATCTCTATTACAAAAGTTTAGTACGTTATATAATAGCTTTGCTGTCCTGTGAATGTTTACGTGTTACGGCCAATGAAAATATAACAACATGTAACTGTTTGGGTGGTATTAGTTTAAGCAAACACTGGTCACTAATTTTGGTGATTTTTAATAAAGATCAGACCACACATTTTATGGCCAGTTTAGGCAGAAATGTGCCTAAAATGTACTAAATTTTTCCTCCCACTGTACGTTGGAAAGTTTTGGAAACCAAGGCAATGTTTTTTAAATGTCACAAAGCTACATTTTATTCACAATAGACAATGAGCAAAATTAGCTGTCGAACTATATTTTAACTCTCAAGAAAACGACAGAAGTTGCTCATTTTATGGCGATGGCAACTTCAAAGACTAATTGGATTAATTGTGACTACTTAACAAAAAATAGTTGATGATTAAGTTTTTTAATAGAAGTTTAATCACTAAGAAAAGGTTGTTATTAAATCAAAACAGTGCAACAACACGATCGACAGCTCACAGTTTTTTAATAATGTGCATTATTGCAGCTCTTCTAATTTTCGACATCTCAGTAAAAATGTGGCTACATAGTTCTCCTTTGTTTATAGAATGTTGTTTTATGAGATTTGGAAGAAACATTGCTTTCTTTTATAACAATACTTTACACATTGTACAGTTTTTAATACTTTTGCAGTACTGGGAACTTTTCTGCAGTACTTTTCTTTCCCACTGATCAACACATCATTATAACTTTAATATATGTGAAACAGAGGCTGCCAAGATCTGTCTATGTTTCAGTTTAAAAACAAGGCTGTGGAGAGACTGGCAATCACCACCTGGCTAAGATAAGACAACTAACTTCTATGGCATTATTGTCAAAGAGTCTTCTAGTATTAAACTAATGGTCTACTTTGATCTTTAGAGACTCAGGGAGGCCATGGTGTTGTTAGACCTACTGTATGAGTGATTCGATGCTATTCTTGGACAAATGAAGCTCCGTGAACAGCAACGATTTATGATAATGAGTTTTTTAGATTCCTCCTAAAACGTTTGTGAAGACAGAACAATGCAAAGTTAGTGAACTAGTAAACTCACCCTAACCCTAAATATTTAGGCAGTACACCCAGATATAAACCGGTCAGCAACAGGACTATATCAGGTCAAAACTCATGCTGAAACAGGCCTTAACTATGATTTATTTATTTATTCGTGGAACATTTGTTTTTTATGTGGTAAAAGCTGATAGTGTATTTGTGGAGGAAAAAATAACACTATGCTCTGTGCATCTAATTATAAAGCTTTTCTTTTTATCAATCTTGAACTATTGCGGGATAGTTGTCATTACTGTGACGGTAAATGGGCCAGAGCATCGGAGAACTGAAGCTTTTGTGCAAGTGGTCGTGATCTTATCCCTAACTGCTGTACATGTTAAATTTATTCAAAATTAGCCTCTCTACCTCTTTTTAGTGTCTATTTTCAGTCCCTATTTTGAGCAATAGATGTTTTGTTTTAGTCAACTCTGCCTTACTCTGTCTGTCTCTGCACTTTACACTTTGCGCCGGCATGCAGTCTTCGAAGACAAAACACAACCCGTTTTTCTATGCAAAAACCTAGGATTGTGATTGCTACTGTTACGTATAGAGAAACTATTACGATTAAACTCAAGGCATTATATTTAAATGTAGAGCAGCCTGCCTAGAACATATTATTCATGGTTTATCTACTGCTCAGCTAAACAATAAAATGGTATTTTGATCAGAATTTGATTATTTCTTCTGTATTTTTTTAAGGCATTGTTAATGCCTTACGTATACGCCTTATGTACAGTGCAAAGCTATTGAGGATTTGTATGTTGTGGACTATTACTGATAAATATAAAGTAATTACGACAGACAGTATCAATGGGTTGAGTAGCGAAGATATTTTCTCAGATGAGAGTAATGTTACTTCAAAGATTTTTACTTGCGTAGAAGTAAAATGCAGCGACCCAGAAGAATTGTTCCATAAAACGACCGGTAGGCCTGCTATAAAAACAGTTTCTTTAGAAGGTTACACAAGTACATGTCCTTCAAATGTTACTGAGTACTACCGCGTCTGCACACAGAAGATTTGTAGTATGATTATGCATGGTAATCCTTCAGATGATGTAGCGGGGGGGGTCTGAGTTCTTCAGACAGATGAACCCTTTACCTTTATTTTCTTTGAAGCCATGTGGAGGTTTTCTCTTTGTCAATTGCCTCAGCAGCAGCAGTGAGTAGTTTTAATGCTGTGAACGAGTGACCGAGCGTCTGACGCAGATAAAAAATTCAGCACATGATGAAACTGTGAGTGTGATCAAAAGACCGCGCCGGGTGCTCCTGGGGGGAGCCTACCGCTTTTTAACTACCGCGCGGAATGTCGCAGGGAAAAGGAAAAACGTTTGGAAACGTTTGGAAATATGTATGCACAAAACAAAAAAGTAGGAAATGAACACGCACGGGGTAATTTCTAGGCTATTTAATTAGGTGATGCGGAAGTTTGTCGAGACAAACGCCAAATAATCCACCCATCATTAATTAGGTTTTACATCAAACGTGGTAATGGCATTTTGTGTCCACTAGGGCGAGACACTGTAACAGGAAGCAATGGCATGCTCCGCCACAGCTCCGCGTGGGATGTAGAAATGTAATGTCACAGATATACAGGTAAATAAATTACTATTTACAATATTGTAAATAGTAATTTAGTAATTTATTTACCTGTATCAATCAATCAATCAAACAAACTTTATTTATAAAGCGCTTTTCACAAAGTGCTTTACAGATTACAACATTTAAAACAATACGCCCCCGCATCATATATATATATATATATATATATATATATATATATATATATATATATATATATATATATACACACACACACAAACATACACACACATACACATGTGTACTTGTGTGTATTTAAGCTATATAATAAATAATAATAAATAACAATTACATTATCAATTACCAAAGTGCGTCAACTGTCTTATTAAAGCAGATGGTTTAACCTCTGAACCCCCGCCTTAAACGAGCACATTTTCTCCAGTTTGGCTTTACCCAAATCTAAACACGTCTTGAAAAAATTGTGAAAATAGCAACGAAATCAGGGATGACGAGTGACAAAAATGTGTGACAAAAATGCAACAAAAAAGCCATAAAAAGAGCAACAGAAAAGTGACAAAAAGCAACAAAAAATGACAAAAAAGTGACGACAACATGAGGAAAAAGATGCATTTAGATGAGTTTTGTAGGTCTTAGCTTGACCTATTGGCTGTGACCTTATGGATTTGGTTAAAGCTGAACTGGAGAGAATGCACTTGGTTAAGGCAGAGGTTTAGAGGTTAAGAAACGTGATAAATGGATAGTGTTTTCTTTGTTAGCAGAGTTGTAGGTTGCCTTTTGCGTTCCTTAAAGTCAAACTATCATTTTTGAATGGATCTGTTTCCTTTCAGTTGTATCAGATTTGGCCAAAGTCGGGATTCGTTCGGGAGTTGATAAACGGTGAACATGACAGCTGAGAGGAAGAGGCCCAAGAGGATTGCGCTCTAACAGGTTACAAAAGGGGAGGACAGACGGGAGATCTAAAATAATCTCTGTTGTGAAAGTCGAGAACAGAGGAGCCCTGTCCTGGGGCTTACTCCGTGCGCCATATTCCTGCTGACTATAGGGATGAGAGAGGACACAAGCCAACCTGACCCTCATATACTAGGCCTATACATATATGTGGTGGAGACAAATAAAAACAATCTAAAACTTGAGAAGTTGGTGAATAGGCGATGCACTCAAAGATTCTAAAAAACAAGTATGGAGGGAATGAATAGACTTTTCTGCATATGACATACCAAATGCGCCACACTGCTCCTGCTGATTGAGAGTAGAAGTACAGTCATTGGAAAAACGGGTCCCTCCTACAGACTACAGCCCAAGGAAAGCAGTGATTCAGCCCTTGACAAACATTTCTCATTCATTGGCATAGATTTGACACCAGGGCACTCCCCTTGAGCTCGGAACTCCCAAAAAGACCTCACTGGTGTACGATGTCTTCAGTCAATTTTCTTTCACAATTATTCGGCTGACAGTATAATCCAACCGGAGATGGGCACGAGCACACTTTGGGCCTGTCCTAAATTGGTTTAAAAACACTTTGCCAAATCAAGTGATGCTATTGTGCATTTATGTCTTCAAAATGCTTCACTGCAACTAAAAAGTAGTACCTTCACTTCATGTATATTTCTTTAAATGAAATGATCAGGGCTCCTGTATTGGGCAGTTTTATGACTTACCCTAATACGGTCTGCAATTGAATATAGGGTAATTCGTAGCTTCTGGGACACATTTAAAAGCTTTATGGAAGTCTGGCTGAGTAGTAGCTTACATCCCATATTTAAATACTACTGTGTGATGTAAACCATCATTTATGGGGAGTCCTGGGTGTTCTGGGATGAGATGGTGCGAAGAAAAGTCATGATAGAAACACGTGCAGGGCTGTGTGTAGCAGGAGAGGGGTGTGTGATGCTGCTGGGACGTATAGAGCAGACAGTGGGTGGGTGCAAGGACCTGTTGCTATAAAGCCTCCCTCCCCTCTTGTTGTGTATGTGATTTCAGTGGAGGGCACCCCTGTGTACAAGCCTGTACTGGACTGTGTATCTGCGGACAGGGCAGGATGCAGCTGCTGCTCGGGGCCTCGGTGCTGGTGCTGGGAGCACTCTGCCTTTGGGGAAGTGTGGATTCTTCGGCCTACGACAAGATAGTGACCCACAGCCGCATCCGGGCCAGGAGCCAGGGGTAAGGGGGTCTAAGAGGAGGATGGAGGCTTGAAAAAGTGGAATTTTTAAACATAGAAAGATATACATTTTCTAAACAAATTGATTGATTTTTATACAAATTTAACTTCAAAATTTTTAAAGAGACCACTTTGTATCATCCCTAAGCCTGGATAAATGGTGTAAGGTCATCCCACATGATTTCTGAGCTAGATGCTAAGAGAAATCAGATAAACAATATGTGGGCATAAATATTTAATTCCGTCATACTGATTTTTTTCTCTTTTTTTTCTTTTTCAAATTATATTGTTTGCCTTGTTGTGCATTTTACACTCCAGATCATTAATCATTATCATTAAATAATATATGGTCAATATACTCCTCAATAGTTAAATGTATCAAAAATGCGTGCTGGATATGATCAATAAAACTAAAATAAATGTGTAGTATTTTGTGTTTTTATCATCAGCCACATTTTTCATAAAAAGAATGTGTCTACTGAAGGATAGTTTATTACCTCTAAGAATCTAGCATTGTTTCCTTTTATTGTTCAAGTCTTTCCTAGCTAGTTACAGCAAGCATCCCTTTTATTCTTGACATTGCTCCATCAACTCTCCCTCTTCTTCAAAGCACACCACCCCGCCCTCACTGCCCTCCGTTTGTCTCCTGTTTCAGGCCTAATATGTGCGCCCTGCAGCAGGTCCTGGGGACAAAGAAGAAGTACTTCAGCACATGTCGAAACTGGTACAAAGGCTCCATCTGCGGCAAGAAGGCGTAAGTCCCAACGAACCCCACAAATCATGATCTTCGATCTAGTTCATTTGACACTTCAATAGGTTCACACGGGTCTCTATAGTTGCTCACAACAGCCCCTTTACCTCTAAACAGGCCGGGACAGGATCCTGCGGATTTAGGCTATTGTGTTTTTTTAGTCAGTGACGATGGATGGGATGGATATGTTTCCCCTTTAGTTATATATGGTTTGTGTCCTCTGGGCACTTGTGTATTTGGCTACAGCAGTTGAGCGTTATAGCTTATATTTGTCTTGTTTGAAACCAGTGGAAATCGATTATTTACAGTATGTGAACTGTGAGCCTGGGAGTTTGAGGTATTTTATTCGGCAGAAGAATGTGTCCATAGAGAGTAGGATTGCTTCTATGTACTCACATTTGGAAAATACAATATGTACATAGTTTGGAATGCATTTGTTATTTCATATATCATTATATCTTTACCCGTATATGTGTGATTCATGTTAAGTCGAGTAGCATATTGTCCCACATTGTTGTTTATTACTATTTGTTGTAACAAACACATTTTTTTCATGTATTTTTAATTGTGGTAGTCTGTAAGGGCCTGTAAGTTGACAAAGTTCACATTTATTAATGCTTAAGTTATCATTTTGTGGAGCACATTAAGTTTTACAGCTTTACAACTTATTCATTTATCTGAGGGTTTATTACAAAAAATCTGTAACCTATAATAAAAAAAAAACACCGCCAACATATTACACCATACACACAGCTTAATGTAATATTTCATGTATTCAAAGAAATCCATCACTATTCAATACAATATTCAGATTGCGCTGGACGATAAATCAATGTACAGGGACGTATTCAAACAAAACTCAGCTCATTGGTAACAGCGCGATGACAGATCCCGGTGCAGTTGTGTGGATGGAGTGTAGGGCTCACATGGTGCACTCTGTTTATCATTCAGTAGATTGCATCCATGATTTCAGATGGAGAGAAGGGGCTCATATATGAATTTAGTGGTGACTCACTGTCTTTGAAAGAAATAACCAGAGAGAAAATCCACAAATGTTGTCCATTACCATTTTTTGTTAAGAGTCCACAAATTTGACGTCTTATGGCGAGTTTGTGATTTAGATTCAAGTTAATTCATCTGACTTTTTGCCACCACTTTTTAATAGTACTGTGAACACTAATATTTTCTCGCTGACAAAGACACTAGTATTTTGCATCATGTAGAGAGGGCCAGTGAAAACGAAATAAAAAACATCTGCATTTTAATGTGTTGGCAGCGTGCCCTCGGTGTTAGTTCAGTAACACCTGTGGCTCTACTGTACAAACCTACTGCGATGTGATGAGTGAGGAAAGCAGGTCTAAGGTTCAGGAATCTTTATAAAGACTTTGGTAGTTTAGACCCCTTCAGTCACTTGTTCTACTGAGTGCCAATAAAAACTCAATGTGCCAATGAAATGTTATATAGGCGCACCTGCTGACAAGAAAGAAAAGGAATACAAGGGGGTGACCGAATTAAATTAAACTCATGGGAGGGCGACTGGAGGACTTTTTGTTTTTTGTAGAGGTTTTATTTGTAGAGTAGTTATTTGATGAACTTCTTACCCCCTGCTTCTCGGCTGGAGAGCAACAGTTTACTCATATGACTCATTTGAAAGCTAAGGCCTACAAAACGGATCATAGCTTTTTTTTGCTGCGCTTTCGCCATGTTTTTGGCACATTCTATTTTTTGTATTTATTTTTTTTTTCATAATTTTTCCGTAGCTTTTTTGTCGTGGTTTTGCCGCGTTGTTAACCCTTTTTTAGTTTTTTTTTGTTTTTTGTTCTACCACATTTTTGTCGCTTTTTTGTTGCGTTAACCTCACCTTTTTTTGTGCTCGAAGGTCACTTTTTTGTTGTATTATTGTTGCTTTTCTGGCACGGTTTTATCACTCTTTTACTGCTTCTTTGTCACTTTTTTTGGCTTTTTTGTTGCGTTTTCATCCTCGTTTTCGTTGCTACATTGATGCTTTTTTTCCGAGAAGCTTTTAGATTTGGTTAAAGCCAAACTGGAGAAAATGTGCCTGGTTCAGTGGGGTTTAAGTGAGGTTAAGTATAGTTGTAAAAGTCCTAAATAATACAAGTATTTTAAAGAAGGCAAACTACCTAAATGCTAGCTTTGAATGTTTAAGAGCAAAGTGAGGCAACAAAATTGACACTTAGAAGTAACTAATTGTGAACAAAAAATAAGCTTAATGATCGAGTTCTCATGTTTGACCACCAAATAATGGATAGAAAGGCCGTTTTTCCCTGTCTTCGTCATCTGTTGTAGAGATTGTTGAAGGTCAGTGAAGCGGAGCCAGGCGTCCAGCTGCTGTCTGGACTGTCTATCAGAGATCAGGGCTGAGGGACCACTCAGCTACTCTCAAGGCGCGTTCATTAGTGAGATACGCCCTAAAGTTATGCGCTTCTGGTGCAGTCAATTCAAACTATGGAAAGGTTTACAGAATGCTCATAATACATACAAATTCATTAACAAAAAGCTTGCAATATCTATTTATATAAAAAAATATATATATATTTTGTTGACCCCCTATTGATCTACTGTTGTCTATTAGACCTATCTGCTAACGCCACTAAGTACCAAGCAGGAGGATAGACCTATTGGGCATGTTTTGGGTTGATGGCTCGAACCCCAGATGTTCTTTTTGTGAGTCAGGGTTCTTTTATCCAATGTGTCTTACGAACACTGGAGCTACCAAAAGGCTCTCGATAGTTTTACAGTTATCAGCTTTTGGGCTTTCATTGTGTTGGGTCACGCCAAAAAGTGTCATTCATTTTCATTCATTTCCTATCGATATAAATAAAAACAGGGCTGCAGTATTCCTGTGGACATGTTGCTGTTTAGTATAAAATAAATAAAAAGCTACAGTTCAGCTAATGGCCTGTTCTGCGGTAATTGATGTCATAAGATTTTCATTTTTAATTAACAATACGCGTCTACTATCGGGTGGATATCCAGGTGGAAGCAATAACATTGAAGGCTGAGGGTGACAGACCGAGAACAGGTGGTGATGCTGAAAACACACCACTGATTTGAGAAGAAAAAACAAATAACTAAATAATTACCGCCAGTGTGTGAAATCTATAATGGTAAAAACATTATATACATTGCATAATAATGGGAAAAAGTGAGGTTTTCCCCTGTGTCATTACTGTACGATTGGGGCCACATCTGTCTGGCAGCCATGTTGGGGTTTCTCCAGTGGGACTGAGCCCGTGCCTGGCAGTGACCTCATCCTCACTGACAGCCAGCTGCTCAAACACATTCATTCACACCCTAATACCTCCATGTGGGAAACTGTTGCGCTGTAGGCAAGCAGTTTTTGTTTTTCTCTATATTCTAAAGAAGCACTCATTTTTACACCTCCGTGGTATTTGCACTGCATGTGATTTCTTCAGAGCTTGAAGATTAACTTTTTTGTTTGCCCCCAGGCCACCTTGGATAATCCTTTTAGACACTATCAATATCTGAAATGTTCCTGAATAGATTCTTTTTTTTTACCCACAAAATGTAAGAGGATTAGAGACAAAATTTCAGGGAGTTAAGAACCGACTGACAGCGGCTGCAAACACGAAGGGAGTGATCCATCATTTACTATTACTTCTTAGACAGGCGTTATTTGCTTTGGTCTTAACTGTGTAAATAGCACAAAGTTCAGTGTATAAATACTTTTTCCATGAGCAAACCTCAAGACTCACTGTAGTGAGTCTAATGAGGACTAGGCAAAACCTCGGGGTGCAACCTGCCAACTAATTTCAGTAAAACCCCAATTAAACCGGATCCAGATCCGAGCTCTGTGGTGGATTACTCTGATACTGGAATATGTTAGCTCACAGTGGGACAAATCCCAAAAGTGGCTTTGAACACAATGATCGACTTGAAAGGATAATTTATTGCTTTATTAGGTCACGTTTTTTATGAAGTTCTGACTTGTGTCAGCAGGCACCTCATTCTGTCGTTTGTAACATGACTATAAAGTGAGGCTTCATTTCCCATATAGGTCAACGGCAGCCCTTATGTGAACTTCCTGTATGGGTATTGGACAGATTTGACAAAATGTTCTCACTGTTTTTATTGGATGTGTACTCATGCTTGGGGATATTTTCATTTATGATATCAGTGGAATCGTATCTAATCAAAACTTTATCTTCAGGGTAAGATTTTGTAACTTAGACACTCTTTGATTTGTTTCTATAGTTACATAGCTGGATATGCCGGACCACACAAGAAGAGACGTCTTCATGTCGCATGTTGGGGATGAGACTAAAGTTTTATCAGTCACAGACAGTTCATCACCTTCTATAAAAATATGCTCTTCTAGGCTGTGTGAGTGCATATCTTGGAAAAACATTTGGTTACAGTACTTTTTGTTTGTTTCAGTACAATAAAATGAAACAAAATATAAACATTGTTTTTCTTTTCTAAGAGGATTAAATTTGTGATGTTTTGTAGGCCTATATGTATATATATATATTTGAGTTGTTCCTTCCTTGGTTGAAAGCAGGAATCTTCAGTCTTCTAATTTGTTAACTGTAAAAACTCAAGCTGCTTGTTAAAAGCAAAACCTTGCCTAATCTTGCATATTTACACTCCGCTCAAGATTTTCTTTCCTATCATCCTTTTGGGAGCTCTTCCTCTTTCTCTCTGGGTTTCTGTGGACGTGTGAACTTTTATGGCGTTACCTCATTTGCCTTTTCACATTTATAAGGTCAGTGAAGTTTTGTTTTTGCCCAATTATGGCTGAGGGCAACATTTCTTTTTCCCTTGATTGACTGTACTTCATACAGTCTCTCATCGCTAAACCCTCAGCCACACTCTCAACTAGTGTCTTTATTTTCTTAACCTGTTCCACATTTGTGGTGCACATGATAGTCATATGTGCGTTGTTTTTCTTCACAGGATGGTTGTGTATGAGTGCTGTCCCGGATACATTCAGCTGGAGGGCATGAAGGGCTGTCCTGCAGGTGGGATATGCACACGATACCCTCTCTTTGAATACTGTTTCCCAGCGGTTCTCAAACTGTGGGAAATGGACTAGTTTTAAACTATATTTTTTATAGCTTTAGTTACGGTTTATATTGTTAAATCTTAGTTCAGATATGACTTTGCTTGGGTTTAGTCCTGGACTTCAGACTTACTTTCATTGTTGATCTTCTTTTATCAGGTTGATGCACATTCTACTGTATATACTACTTTGAAATACAAATATCATACACACATTAACTTTTGTATCCATGTATCTCTCATTTAGTGGCTCCAATCGACCACGTCTATGGCACACTGGGTCTTGTGAAAGCTACGACGACACAGAGGTACGCGGATATGTCCAAAGTGAGAGAGGAGCTGGAAGGAAAAGGCTCTTACACTTTTTTTGCACCGAGCAACGACGCCTGGAATGAGCTGGATTCTGTGAGTCGACCAGATGCACGTAGTGATTCTCATTCTCTTTGTGTTGTTGTTTAATTCGGTTGGGACAACGCATGTCATTGAACACGCATAAAACACTTCAGCCACCTTGCCCATGGTACAAAATATAAAAATAACATGTTTTTTCAGACTAAAAGGTCTGCATTGGAGGGAAATGTGAACATCGAGTTGTATAACGCTCTGCACTATCACATGGTCAATCGCCGACTACTGACCAAAGACCTGAAGGACGGGCTCACAGTCAAATCCATGTACAGTGACCTGGGGCTCCTCGTCAATCACAATCCAAATGGGGTAAGTGCAATGATCACAAATGAAATCGGGCTGTTATATTGTGCAAATAACTCATAGTCATTTCCCCGTTCACCCCTGACCTGTAAAGAAAATATTAAAATTGTTGCAAAGCTTGATTCAAGATTTGTTATTGACGCCTTACTGACTGCCCGCGTGTTTAGGTTGTGACAGTGAACTGTGCCAGGATCGTCCATGGAAACCAGGTGTCCACGAACGGAGTGGTTCATGTGATCGACCGGGTGATCACAACCATCAGCAGCACCATCAAAGACGTCCTGGAAGAGACCGATGATCTCTCCTTATTCAATGTATGTCTGTTTCATACAGTATGTGTATGGACCGAGGACTGGGTCAAGTAACATTTTTTGATTCAATTGTTTATAATCAAACCAAATAATTATAGCTTTTACCAAGTTTGGTTTATGAACATCGACGAGAGAGACGATGCTGAAGAATGCTTTCCGCTTCAGTGCCATTTACAACACCCATTATACTCTAAACCAGATTACTGCTACAGAATTGGCTTAAGGCCCTGACGATAATTGAGATTGACTATATATTGCTTTGTGATTTCAAGTAAATTTTGTTTAATTGCACAGCCCTCTATGAACTTAGACCTCTCTGGACATGCTTTCTTAGTTCATTGTCTGTCAACTTTGCCAGCGTTGTATTTGTATTAGTTGTTAGATTGATTCGAATTATTTTAATGAGCTTAGCCTTATCTCCGTGCGTTTTTTAATTAAAAGTCAACCAAAATAATTTGTATCTTTCCTCTCAGGCTGCAGCTTTGGCCTCTGGTGCAATAGAAAAGCTGGAGCAGCCAGGTCATTTCACTCTGTTTGCTCCAACCAATGAGGCTTTTGACAAACTGCCCTCGGGATACCTCGACCGCATAATGGAGGACAAGGACATTATAAAAGGTGAGGAAAGCTGATTTAGCATCCCAGTACAATTGTAGATAACCCATTGTCTTCTTGAAGCCATTCCAGGTTAGATTATAGCGCCATAAATGTATTTTTTACCAGGTTGTTCCCGGGCAGCTGTGATAGAAACTCACCTTCCTCAGTGTGTTACTGTATTGTGCAGTGAATTAACAAGTTAATCGCAGCACAGTTTCCTGATTCTTGTTCCTCTGTAATCTACACTCACACAGTTTGTTTAACTTGAGATTACACTTTTAAACACTAATGTCCACATAGATAACAATAATAGCAACACTGCTTATTGTTGAATAAAATTCACTCAGTTATTCGCCAGTGACAAAGGTAGTCAACACATCACATTCTTTGTGCACTGTAAGTGGCTTCCTTTGGGAAAACAATAAAGTCTAAGATCAATTCTCAGGCTCTTGCGCCCGCACTCTGTCAGATCGTAATCCAAAAGAAAGAAAACTGCTCTGTTTGTCCAAGAACATTTTTGAGCCTGAGCCACGGTCCGCTGTGCCACTGATTACATTTGAAATTCATGTCCGTTTGTGTGAATTTAAAACCATGAGGCAAAGGTTATTTTGTGCCAGATTTGCTTTTTGTTTAACAGTTGGACTCCGTCATAGTTGTAATCTCCAATTCAATCACTGACAGAAGTGATTTAAAGCTTTTCAAAAGACCATTGTGTTTAGAACTGTGTCACTTAGTCCCATGGACCAAAATGTGCAATTTGATCTTATATTAAACAGAACAATCACCATTGTGTCGTGTAACTTTGGATGTTAGAATATTCAAAAATACTGACACGTAACTTGGCATTTTGATCAGGTCATTTGATTTTGCAATTTATTCAAAGTATGTTACTGTTTGTATTAATTGTTTGGAAAAATGCACTTAACCACTTTAAAATATCAGTTCTAATTGGAGAAATGTGTCAAACTGACTAAACTGTGAAGTCCAAGTTCATCTTAAACCCACACTGAGGACATTCCAGATTATATGTGGCAACGTCATGAGAGAAACTAAAATGCTGGAACTGCCCTAATACTCCTAATACTCACCGAGACACTGACTGCTGTTTTTGCTAAATTAAGCAGCTGGCGTAAGATTTAAAATTCAATTTAAGAGCAACATTTTAGCATCTTGTAAAGTTATTCGTCAGGTCTGAGAAAAAGCAAGGAAGGCAGAGTAAAACAACATCCGTAATGTTATAAACAATAGTATTTTTTTCTATTTCTTGAGTGAAATGTTATATATAATAGTTTTAATGTGACAAAATGACATGATCCCTGTTTTTCTTCTAAAAAAAAGAAGACGTTTGAAGTCTTTTCAACACTAAACAAACCCAGAAACAAGTTATTTGTTAAACCATGTTCCAAAAAAAACAAAAACTGTTCTTGTATCTTCCAGCTCTTGTGAACTACCACCTGTTGAACAGCGTACAGTGCTCAGAGGCGATCATGTCAGGAACGACGTATGAAACGGCTGAGGGGACGAGCATCCAGATCGGCTGTGACGGAGACAGTCTGACCGTCAACGGCATCAAGATGGTGCTGAAGAAAGACATAGTCACCACCAACGGCGTCATCCACCTCATAGACCAGGTGCTCATTCCAAACTCAGGTGAACTGTCTTCCAGATTTACTTTAGGATAATGTTAAGAAAGGCTGTTTGAATGTATTGTGTGATCACCAGCCAAAGAGGTTATGGAGCTGACAGGCGAGTCTCAACGCAC
This sequence comes from Proterorhinus semilunaris, assembly GCA_021464625.1. NCBI lineage: Eukaryota > Metazoa > Chordata > Actinopteri > Gobiiformes > Gobiidae > Proterorhinus > Proterorhinus semilunaris. The sequence continues at coordinate 3,495,239 of CM038355.1, read as the reverse complement.
ATTCACTGACATGGTTTCTGAGCTGGGACTTGCTGCTGCTTTGGGCCCAAAAGCCGAATACACACTACTGGCTCCATTGAACTCTGCCTTTACAAGTAAGTCATCGACCTGTTGAAATAATACTGTAATGACCATAATGCATTGTATTTGCTGGTTCTAGTCTACTGTATGAGTGGGGTTGGGTTGGATTATACTGGATAATATTTCTAAAGGCTATACAAAATTGAGTATCCAATTTGGCGTTTAAAGATTTACCAACATGATTTTCATCTAACAAATCTGAATAAATATATTGATTTTCAGAGGAGGTGATGACGACAGACAAGAGTTTGCTGAGGCTGATCTTAGAGAATCACATCCTGAAACTGAAGGTGACACTGGGTGAACTTTACAATGGACAGACTCTGGAGACGCTGGCAGGAAAACTCATCCGGGTCTTCATCTATCGCCAAGTGAGTCACAACAAGAAAACATAAAACACGTTCTACATAAACTTCTACGAGCGACCGTCGATCACAGAACAACATGAGCGTTGTGGCTTACAGTATAAACCTCTATCAATTACAATATTCACAGTAGATTGTCAAAGTCTCCATTATTTATTATGTTCAATGGACCCCTTTTCTCAGAATACCTTGCATCATACAGCTTGTCAACCTCTTAGCAAACTGTTTAGAAATGAGCTAATTTTTTTCCAGTTTGGCTTTACCCAAATCTGAAAGCTTCTTGAAAAAAGCGTCAAAATAAAAATGGAAACGAGGATGAAAAACGCAACGGGCAAGAGCAAGAAAAAAGAGGAAAAAGAGGAAAAAGCAACAAAAGCGCGGCAAAAAAGATACGATCAGTTTTGCAGGTCTTAGCTTTCAAATGAGGAGTTAGACTGGCTGTATAGGCTGTAAGCTCCTGTCGAGAAGCTTTTAGATTTGGGTAAAGCTGAATTGGAGAAAATGTGCTCAGTTAAAGTGAGGGGTAAGAGGTTAAAGGGACTAGATGGAAGTTGTCATTTTTTTTTCTTTCCAAAGTGTTACCAGAGAAACAACAATACAAAAGTTGGACAAAACGAAAATAAACTTTCTTCAAAACTGAACCCAAAACTCTGCTTCTTCCCGACTGTTAACGCAGCGTTTTTCACTGTAAACAGTCATAATAAAACAGTTAATTAGTTCAACACAGAGAAGGTTGACTCTTTTTAGATGAGAATCAGCTGCCTCCTCCCCGTGGCAACTCCATATGTGTATCTCTATTGATTGCAATCAGAAAAAAACGGGCTGAATGACCTCGTCAATGACCTCATCGTTACAAATAAATATTTACCAGATTTTCACCAGTGTTTCACTAACTCAAGCCTGTCTTTCTGTTTTCAGGCTGTGTGTTTAGAAAATGCCTGTATGGTTCATGGCAGCAAAGAGGGAAGCAATGGAGCCCTGCATGTGATGAAATCCGTTATAAATGTCCCGGAGAAAACCATCTATGAGATTCTGATCGCTGATGGACGTTTCAGGTAGCTTCTTACCGACATGCTAATGAGAATAATTTAATCCAGCATTTCGTGAACGTTTTACACCAAGTAACATCCCAGAAAAGGATAGCGGATATTACTATCTACTATACTGTTTGGATGATGCATGAGTCCAAATAGCACCACTATAAAAAGCCTACCAGTTGCCATGAGAGTGAATGCAAACAGAAGCAGCAGATTTCTGATTTATTGGACCACACAGATCCGCCATGAGAACAGCACAATTTGTTGCACTGGCAGCAATTTTCCTGAAATTAAATTAAATCGAAGCAAATATTTTAACTTCTCACATTGTCTTAATAGAGTGACATGAAATGAACCCACACTAAACACAGTTGATTTGGCGTTATCTTGTCAGGATCTTCTTGGACCTCATGGATATTGCAGGACTGACGGAGTTGCTGCGACAGGAGGGCTCCTACACCATCTTTGCACCGACGGACGACGCATTCAAGGAGCTTTCCCCGGAGGACGTGGCTCTGCTGAAAAGTAAGTTTATCCAGTGCGCGTGAACCAATAACATGAAAGAAAACACTTGTAAAACCATCTAATGACATCGTGCCTGTGTTTCAACAGGTGATGTCAATGCGTTGAGGACCATTTTGTTGTACCACTTCAGTAACGGAGTTTTCATCAATGGGGGACTTGAAGGAGGCGTCACCAATCTGCTGAAGACTCTGCAAGGAAACGACCTCCAAGTCATGTCTGTATGTACAAACTTGTATGATGCAAAGAAGGTAAAGACACCCAGGAGCATAGTCAGATACGATGGAAAACATAACATTATAGGCAGTTAGAAATGAGTGTGTTTGTAATATGGGTGTGTGAAGAATATTGACTTCTTTCCTGTGCACTTTCTTTTTTCTTTCTTTTCCAGGTAAATAACTCTATACATGTCAACTCTGTGGGCGTCGCTGTCAGTGATTTGATGGCCACGAACGGTGTTGTGCATGTGGTGAAAAATGTCCTGTATCCCGGCGGTAAGTACCGCTCGGACTTGGCATTGTGTCTCTCATATGGAATGCATTATATTTGGTCTTTGTCATGACTATATATAATGAAGCATATTATTGGCAGACCTCCCGGTGGGCCGCCAGGACCTCCTGGTTCTGCTGAAGAAGCTGATCAAGTACATTCAGATAAAGGTACTGCCAGTGTGTTTAAAAGCTATTTGTTTTATATTCATGTCATAAAAGAGATTTCTGTCTTGTTTCAATAGTTCCAAGTTGGATTTTCATACAAGGAGATCCCACTGACTTTCATCAGTAAGAGCTTTCAATGAATTTGTATGAGCAATAATCAGTGAATACATTGTTCTTGTGTTTTCTGTCATGTTACAGAGAGGACCATCACAACCACACACTATATTGAAACAGGTAAACCATTTTTATGCTTCACTTCAACCAAATCACAGAAATATCAGGCCAATATTTTGGGGCTATTAACTATAAGCCCTTTTCACATGTCATAATGCTTCTGCATTTATTTATTTTATCTATTTATATTTTACCGTCTTTCCTATTTCTTTGAAAGAAGATCATTCGAACAACTCGTCTGTCTTTAAAAAAAAAAAATTCCGCATCCGTTTTGTCTTCAAACCATAGACAAACTCATGACCATTGGCTATTGCGCATGATCACAGTACTGCAGGCTCACAGTACTGCATGCTCGCAGTATTGCATGCTCGCAGTATTGCAGGCTCGCAGTACTGCATGCTCAGTACTGCATGCTCTCAGTACTGCATGCTCACAGTACTGCATGCTCACAGTACTCACAGTACTCACAGTACTGCATGGTCACAGTACTCACAGTACTGCATGCTCACAGTACTGCATGCTCACAGTACTCACAGTACTGCATGCTCACAGTACTCACAGTACTGCATGCTCACATTACTGCCAAAGGTTAATTGACGCAATGAGGAAAAGGGCCTTTTGGTCTTGAAGCTCCAGCATCTCCCTTTAGCGGACACACTATATTGTGTGTCCTTCTGATTGTAACTGTTTTTGGTCATTTGATATTTACTCTGATGCAATATCCCAGAGCAGACTAAGTTCTTGGACTCGGGCTGAGTTTTTGTTTTGGGATCAGTCCATCTCTGCAGAGACAGGAACACGTTTTGTATCAACTGACATAGGAAAGACTTACTTCACTTGCTCACACTTGATTAGTCTGTTACGCTGATTGTGCATAGTTCAAATAGGAACATCCAAGATTTAATTTGGTCCAATTATTTCTTCTTTAAGGTTTACTCTCTGCCACTGAATTTAATGACCAAAGTCTAAATTAAATTTGTCATAGAAAAAAATATAGTAATAATAATTCTTATTACTGGATTACATTGTATATAATTGCAGTACAGGGGCACAGTGTGAAGAATATGTTTATCCTTTTACTTCGCAATCCTTGAAGGCCTCGCATGGGTCTGGCTCTCATTATTGGACAAGGCCAAGTTTCAGTAAAACTCAAGCCAAAGATTAAATAGACTCTGATGTAAGCGCACACATATGCAAGTCTTCAGCCATCGTTGCTTAACTGCACAAAAAATATGAATATGATTTTTGCCATATGGTTCATCAAAATCAGTTGTCAATGCTATTTTAGCTTTAATGAAATTAATCAACTTGCCAAAGCGTCAGTGTCTGCTACAAGCCTGAAAAGGAAAGGGATATGTCGGGAAGGGCATAAAAGCTATTCTGAAACCATTTATGGGAGATAGATTACTGGCCATAAAGACACTAATACTTTTACGTACAAATTGCACAGACTGCAATATTTATTCATATAGTTTTGTATGTTATTATTTGACTCATTAGTTGAAAGCTTTAAAGAACATAAAGTTTTAGTCATAGTTCGATGATTCAAAGGGTGTGACCACAATTCATTAAGAGTCAGATAAATTAGACTGGATTTTTATATCCAACACAGAAGAATTGATTGCATACACGCTGCAGTGTAATTCTCATGCACAGCTTCTCACAAACAAGACCCAGGACAAAAGTGATTTATTATCAATAATGTTTTGCTTCGCAATACCCTGTACATCAGTTTAGATTTAGTTAGTCATTCTTACAGTAAATAGTTCACATACCTTTGCCAGAACCCATAATGGTACAGGACGTATTGCAGATGCCATATAACAAATAGCCGAGCCAAGACGACACGCAGCTCCACAAAAATGTATTAGATAACAGTATCTTTCTTTCCCCCAGTGCCCAACATGACCAAGGTGATCAGGGTCATTGGAGGAGAGCCCTCGATCAGTACGGTCACCCGGGTCATTGAGGGCGAGCCGACCATCACCAAGGTAACGCGGGTGATCGAGACAGAGCCGGTGTTCACTGAGGTCCGGGTGAAGGCTGAACCCATCAAAGTCACTCGGGTGATACAAGGAGAGCCCACCATCACCAAGGTTACAAGAGTTATAGAGGGTAGGTTTGTTGACATATTCATTGGTTTCAGATAATCATAATTAATAAATGTTTTCAGATGTTAAAGCAGAACTAAGTAACTTGTTCTGTTCACCTTAATAAATCCTTTTCGTAGTCCCTCTCGGGGTAATACAAGTGTTTATGAGATGATTGGGGGGTCTTTCATCTCCCCCTGGTGGTTTTCTGGCCAGAAAACCACACTTGCAACTTCCCCTGCTCCGGGTCGGAAGCACAATACACACTAATGGAATCACAAAGAAGAAGCTAACAGGCTAACGGGCAACAGTATTTACAGCCAAGTTTGAGTGAAAAAAAATTATCTCCATTGTGTAATTGGATGTACAATATCCCTCTCTCCCATTGTCTTTTCCGTCAGCGTAGTATTTAGTCTCACGGACAATTAATGAGTAAAAAACACGCAACATACTATGACACCTGCAGTGGCGCTTATGGCCTCTAGGGCAGGGGTTCCCAAACGGTGGTACACGTACCCCCGGGGGTACGCAAATATATTTTGGAGAGAAAAAAAAGTTTATCACAACCTGTTCAATATTGACCCGTTAAACCGCAGCACGGGAAACGCGCTTATACAGGCGAAAAGGTCTTATAATTCAGACGTGGATGAGCTTGTTCTGGACCTGAATATGTCAGCTCAAGAACCGAACCTCAAGAGCAGCTTTGGACCCGAGTGCGTAAAACTCCGCGGAGGTCGGGAGCGCGGCTGAGGACCGAGGCTGCGTCCGCCCTCACTACAACAGCACTAACACGCACATTTAAATGTACGTGCAAATATGGTAATGTCCTGCGTATACATGAACTTCGCTTTAACAAAAGCTTAAACCAACGCATTTGAATCTGTACCGGTGGTTTGACAGTACGACTGAGGGGGCGGGGCCAGAGCGCGGAGTCCAAACCAGAGTCTGATGTTCAGAATGAGCTGGTCACTGGGACAAAGCAAAACACTCAGCTTTACCCGTTCACACTAACAGCCTGTTCAAAATAATAAATGTTTTTAATTTGTTTGTATTTACATATTCTTAATAGCCTTAATCACCCAGACGAGCAAAAACAAAATATTGAATGTGGAAAACCTGCTTGAGTTCACTGTAATAGTGGAGGAAATAAATACAATATTACATGTGATATTCCCAGTGTTTTTGCGTTAAAGTAGGGGGTACGCGACTCGTCACCCAAAGCTTCAGGGGCTACACGGCTCCAAAAGGTTTGGGAACCACTGCTCTAGAGGCATGAGTTACTTAGTACTGCTTTAACCCCCTAAGAAACCCATGTATATACATAATAATAATAATAATAATAAAAAAAGAATTGTCAATTTGCAAGAAATTGAAATTTTGTTTTCCCTAACAGGATGCAGTGCTGGCACTGTACGACACAGTGATGCAATGTATTAATAAACTGATGCTGATTGGACGATGTAGACCTTGGAGTTTAGAACAAACTAAAGTATTATTAGGCTTACTTTGAGATGAGAGAAAATAGTTATTTCAGGCTATCTTTATGATCATTTTTAAATGTGACTTATTATAAGAATATTTGTGTTGCTGTTGCAGGTGATCCTGAAAGGGCTACTTCAGGTGAGGGCTTAAAGGTTTCTATTCACTTTAATTATATTCTTCATCATGCACCCTGCTCAATCTTGTTTACTGTCATGGGATGCTGGAATGGTGGGGAGTCAAGAGACATAGCAAAAACACTGTTTTTCTTCTTTTTTAAGGAGACATTAAGAAGACTCTTACAGGTGAGTTTTATCTTCTACGAGACACAACATGCAAATAAACTACTTTGATTTTGATTTGAATTTTGAATTAAATATACAAGTCTTTGCTTTTTTGGTAGAAAGTTATGTTTTGGTAGAAAGTTATGTTCATATAATTGCTGTGAACAATTACATGATAATATAACAAAAAAAAATGTAGAGGATATCCAGAAGACTTTTTTAGGTGAGTTCAAGTTCATCTTTTTTACTACTACAAGTTGACAATGGCTCACATTCCTCTACAGTACTAAAGATGCTTGTATTACCTGTGGAGAAAGATTCAAGAAAAAAATGGAACAAATCATGTTCCGTTGGATGTTGATTGTTGATCTTAAGTAGTAATATACAGTACTTATAACGTTAGACTTCTGTAATACTTTGAGAGTTTATATCTCTCTACTAAAGTGGTGGAGGAGGACAAGCCCGTCGTCACCAAAGTCAACAGAGTTGCCGTAGAACCAACAATTACCAAAGTTACAAGAGTGATTGAGGGTGAGACATTTTTACGTACGTCCATGTTTTCTAAAATCTATTTTTCCATATGTTTGATTTATTGCCCTTTTCTGTCATGCAGGTGTAGGTGTCGATGCACAGAGCATTTCAGGTCAGTTTTGTGATGTACTGTAAATGTAGTTTACTTGCTGCGCTGATCTAACTCAGTCGCCTGAAACAACCTCATGTTCAACCTTTTCATTGGGTTTGCATTACATCTTCAGACATATGGCTTTCTTGGGTGCATCCGGCCAGTTGTTACCATTGGAGTCCAGCCATAAAAAAAAACAAGGACTATAGGTTAATGACTTCATGGGAAAATGTCAGTAGCATGTGGTACCAGTATATCTGTGTTTATCTGTGTACATAGTATTTAAACATTACCAGTGCAGTAGTATGTGGCAAGAATTACATCACAGAAGATTTGTTATTATTTTATTGCCCAACCATATTGGCCCATCCGTTGGCCGCTGACTAAAACAAGGCATAGTGCGTGTGAAATATTCGGGTCCATTGTGCTGGTTCCCCTCTGGTGCTGTCTGGGGGAGACTCACAAATCACCCCTGAGATCAAGACCTCATGCTGGACTGGAAGTGTTTTACTGAGACATGCTACGCTCCCTAAAAGCTACAACATTTCTCAGACCTGTTTTTGGCGTTGATCAACTTACAATATAGCTTGGAGCATTTTATTGAGCTTGCCCGAGGATCTTTAACAAGGGTGTTAAATGCATATATGTTGTTATATGTTATTCTACTGGCAATGGAGCACCAAGAGTCGTATGTTGGTCCATATCATACCACATTCATCTAACGCAAAAGCTCTTTCCCTTGTGTTGTGGTCGACTTTCTGTTCAGTGCTGGGGAGCTCATCTCTGACTGTTGCGTTTGGAGCAGGTGGACTTACCCTTTTCACTCCAGGGCATGCTGCCTAACATTCATACAGTGGGTTCAGGAAGTATTCATACCCCTCTGTTTATTCCTTTGGGTTACGCTGGAGTCTGATATTGAAAATAAAAAATATATATAATAATAAAAATAAAAAAATGGTTATCCTCTTGGTAAGTGGAGTCATCACTCTACTTCCGGGCCCAATGGAACTTAAGTCCTGTTCGCTATGATGGGATTTTGCTGATTGGAACCTGCCTTACAGCTTTGTACAAGGCTCTTTTTAAACATCTGATTGCAATGAAATATTACATTTACTCTGGACCCCCTTTAGTAATGCTTTTATTTATTTATTTACCTAATTTATTTATTTTTTCAGACACAATTTGAAATAAACAACAAGTTTCTTTGGGAGCTGTGATTCATACAAGGCTCTGTGTCCCTTGTACCTTTTTTCAAGTGTCATGACAGGTGCTAACGTTGGCTTGTAAAATCAGAATTATTTCATTGGGGCTTATACAAATCAACAATCATTTCACTTATTTTTTTCCCCCCTTAATTTCTATTTTTAATTATTGATTTTGATCTACTTGGTGTGGTATTTCCCACAATAGAAACTTTTTTTGTGGGGGGGATTTTTGTTTCAGACTGCTACGCAATTAATAGATATTGATGTAAAAGAGGTCTGGAAACTTTCTGAACCCACTGTCCCGTCCATCCGATATGCTTTTACTTGATCCATCTCTATGAGTCTTTTACATGGTTGCTTGGCGGTGGCGGAGGAGGTGTGTGTGTACCTGTGAGTCTGTCCTTGCACAGTTGACATTGAGTCAAGTTTGAACACCCTTCTCCGCTGCCCGCCAGAGCCAGGAGGACACAGACCCGGCCTCGTCATCAAGCCCTTTATCATTGAGGGTATGTTTTTTTTTTTACATCTTGGGGATTTCAGCGGAAAGGCTTTAAAATTCCACAATTCTGTTTGTAGCAGAAGAACAAGAGAATGAGCGTTGGTGATTAAAACCTTGCTCCCATAGACGGGCGACATGGTTGCAGAATAGTTAGAGCTCTTTCCTCCCAGCAATGAGGTCCTGGGTTTGTTCTGTCTGTAGGTAAATAAAAGGGTAAGTCAAAAATGATCTGGTCACTCATGTAAAATAGTCACAGGGGGTCTAAAATGGTGTACTTTTGGGTTGGTGCTTGAAGAAATATGGGATTGCTTCAGAAACGGCAAGAACAAACCATTGCACATTAGGAGTTAACATAGTCTTTATTAGTTTGATTTTGAAATGTTGTTTTTCAAGGCACCCTGACATGCCCCATTCAAACAGTGTCTAACGGAAGCGTTTGGTTTCTAGGACCAGACTTCTCCAAGATTACTACAATCCATGGTAACCCAGAATTGATCGAGGCGGAGTCAGAGCGAATTACCAAAATCATTAAAGGTTTGTATTGTATGAACACAAAGGGTCAGATGAGTCCAATGAAAACCTTTCCTGACTGCTCTGAACTGTATTTACAGATGGAGGAAAATACGCTTCTGCCAGAAGATCCCAGAGTAAGTAGCAGCTGTCCATTGACCCCATTTAATGACGGTAGTAAAACATAAAGCCAAAAAACATTGTTTTCCTGGTATTTTGTGCAGATACATTTCTATTCTTGAAAAAAAAAATCTGAAATTGTGTTATGGCGCATTGAGTTGCCTTGTGTACGAAATGCGCGGTATAAATAAAGTTGCCTTGCCTTGCCTTGCCTATGTCTGCTGGAGACTTACACTTAATTTCCGTTTTTCCTTCAGTGGCAAATCCCTCAATGAAAACTCACTCTGTAACATATTTCCTGCTTGCACTACCAAATAAGTAATGCCATTGCAATAATAGTAGTAATAGTAACAAATACTGCCTAGTAATCAATGTCATAGCCAAAGCCAAAGGCATTTACTTTCTTCTCTCCGTGTAAACGTATGTTATCTCACAGTTGCAGCACGGAGAAGAGCGAGGCTGGCTCAGCGTCACCACAAACCGAGGGAGTGAATCAAACTTTGACCAAACAGAGACTGAGCTCGTCTGCAGCGCTCCCGGCTAAGTCTATTCAGCTTATTGCCTTCTCAAACCAGGACTGTTTACTACCCCACCTGGACCTTCTGTATTGGATGCAGAGGGCTTCAGGACAAAGAGGTCGTGTTGGGAATTGGCTTTACCACTAAAGACTGCTCTTGTGCTTGTTTTTAAATGCTGCGTATTGTGTACAATTTGAGCATGCTTTTTGTGGCGCAGTCTTGCATCGTGAAACAGAGTTGTCCAGTGACTTTATGCTTCTTAAATGTCTTTCACCAGTGTTGAATGTAAGCTTTAATTTTGTATGACATTGTACGACCAAGCTTTAATAGTAATGTTTTTTATGTTGTTTTTTACTTCAAATGTGGGCAATAAAACTGTAAATTAGTTGATGTACGGTCATCTTTTTTTCTTTGAAATTTACTAATTTATTTTAGAGAAAAAACTTGTGAGCAATTTCAAATCAAGGAAAACTACAGAAAGCATCAAATGCAATTCAGTAGCTGGTAGCATAACTGTCCTAATCCTTTAACTAATGGAGGTATTTTTACATGAATATATTAAAATAAATCCATAAATTGAAAATCAGCATTCAACTTTGCTTGTAGTCTAGCAGCAGATTAGTGTGTATCTGTTTACTTTTGCAACACGGAGGAAGTCGAGTATGAACAGGGTTTAATGGCCTCATTGGGTCATTGGGTGCAGATAAGAACAGGGTGAAAGGAGGTTGTAAAAGTTTGTTTATGATGCGACCTGTGGCAGCGTTTGGCATGAGCTATTTTTTCAGTGAGCAAACTTTGTTGTACATTAGGCAACAGCATTTTGCAGCCACTGCACTGTTAAAAATGTAACTGTGAATACTACTTTTGTATTTCTATGTATAGCCTACTTTAATGACCTACTATACAAATAAATGTATTATTTTACATAAGATCAGTTTGAGTTTTAAAAACACGTTTTATGAATTGCTCCATATGGTATTTATTTATTTCTATTTTTCAAAAATGTTATGGATTAACCAACCCCTAATGCACACTCAAAATGAATATGTAAGCCACCAATATATAAGTGACACTGATAAAACAAGATCAACTTAGTATAAAACTGTTACGTCAAATACAATGACTATATGTCAAGGTAAAGCAAAGTGTGAAGTGAGTACGTATTGGGGTTTTATCAACTCATATCAATACTTTATGGGCCAGTTTGTTCCGTAATTTAAGTGCAAGTTCAACATTGTATTATTTGACAAGACAACAGATTTAATAAAGCACAGACCCTATGGAGAGAGGGATGTGTGACGGTTGTGGTACACGTTTTGATAACTTTTCCCCACAGTCTTTAGTGGGAAGAGGTTTTAAGATTCTGAGGTGAAATGGGGTCTCATTGGTGATGATGCAGAGAAGGCATTCAGACAGCTGAGCAGTGTCGGCTAACACGCAAGGTTGGCAGTAAAGATCTGATGGTGAGGAAGGGAAAGATTTCAGACATGTGGGTTTGTGAGGTGACAGCAACCCAAGAAATGGACTGTCAGGGTTTAGGAATGCACTAATGTTTGCTCATGGGAAGATTTGCTTTTTTTGTCATTGTAATTGATTGGGATGAACATGGTGCACTTTTTAGTTTCCTGGATGGCTTTGGGATATATCCACATTATAGAAAAATAGGATGCCTGTCCAGACAATGGCTGAAGTGAATTTGTTTTTGACGTTAGCAGTAATGTTGGAGAAAATGTGAGACCACTTCATGGAAAATGCTGGTGCCTTCACACTGATGAGACACACTTTGGACGATGTTACACAAATGAAATGGGGCTTAACTCTCTCAAAGCCAAAGCCCAACTTTTTGTCACCCTCCCTTTTCTTGAGCCTAGAGCCAGACACTTCTTCAAATGGAAATTTAAACCAGCTGACCGAATAAATGCACATTGAATTTATGAAGCTTTAGGGAAGTGTCAAGAGTAACGTGCCATCCAGGATTCACTCACTGATTTATGGGGCGTGACAGAAGCTTATCCTGTCCGTTATATGAAAGGACAGGACAAATAGTGCAACACTTATCAATACATTTAAATGTACTTTATGGTTCAAAGGTCGTCAACCTTTTTAGAGCAGAGGGTTACTTCAAGAGCATTTGTCCAGTTAAAAAGAATATTCCGAAGACTTCTGAATGAGTGTGTTCTGGTGACTGGTTCCTTGGTGCTTTGGGCCTAATGAAGGTAGAACGTAGTATGCCACAAATTTAAGCTTTAAAACTTTAAATCGTTAATACTGAGGTACAAGAACAAACAAACATAAGTGTAATTTCAAAAATCAGATCAAGAAAAAGGAACAGTTTTGTTTTCAGAATAAGTGGGGCTACTTGGGTCGTTCCAAAGTGACCCATCATCACAGATGTTATCATTGTAAATTAAAGTGCTTCGAAATTTTTTATGAAAGATGTATTTTTAGTTAAGGCAAATATATTTGCATAGCACTATTACACTTATAAGTGGAAGCGCTTGACTCCCCATGAAATGAGATCTAAACATTTCAATGGGCACAAAATAAAGTGTAAATAAATAAAGGACAAAGAAAAGATAAAATAAAGATTGATACAAAATGAAACGTAAAACTAAGAATATAGACAAATACTTATTGTCAGAGCTACGACCTGTGACACATCTTTAGGAAGATTGTTCCCGATTTTATCTGCATACAGCTCAGTCTCACCTGGTTTAATGTCAATGTCAATTTTATTTATAAAGCTCATTTAAAAAGTAATCTCAGGCAACATAATTCCAACTATAAATTGACTGGGGCTTTGAATGGAACCAACTGAGAAACTACAGAGGCATGTGCCTGATCATTGTTGTTTCGTCTTTGCTCTGCTCCTGCAGCACAGGAGCCTGAACACAGCCCCTGCACAGAGCACTGTCCCAATGACAGCCGTCAGTAACAGCAGCAGGACGTCCACGCAGTAGTACGAGTACCAGGGCATCTTATGGGACTGTGTGCGCAGGTGAGGGGCACCTTTATGGCGTATCACAAACTCCACCCAAAACACGGCCTGATCCATGGGGGATATGGGCTGGTCCCTGTGCAGGCGGGACAGTCTCTGCATGTTGTCCCTGTAGTCATGTTGGTGGAGCAGCTCCTGCAGCCCCTGTTCAAAGCTGTGTCCATTCAGGTCAATGAGCTTGATGATCTTTCCCGCGCCTCTCGACTGCAAACGGAGGAGGTTGTCAAACTGGTCAAAGAACAGTGGGATGCCCAGTACTGGGACGCCATGGTATATGGCCTCCTGGACACCATTTGTCCCGCCATGGGCCACAAACACTTTAGTCTGAGAATGTCCCAAGAGGTCCTTCTGTGGCATCCAGTCAACGATCAGAGTGTTGTTGCCCAAAGTAGAGGGCCGTGCACCGATATGTCTCCAGATTACCTTAGAAGTAATTTAAAAATACATTCAATATCTAGTTTTACTTTCTTACCTGACATTAATTTTTAAAGCCATTGTTAAAGACTTACCTTTTGAGGCAGTTTAGCAAAAACACTGGCTATTTCATCAGCCACTTCAGTGGGCAAAGCGTTTACCAAAGTGCCCAGAGTCATTATGATAACTCCATGTTCCCCAGCGCTCTGCACAAAGTCCTCCAGCTCTGCGGGCAGAGGCTGGGCCGGTTTGCACTGGAACCCTCCCATGTAGATGATATTAGGCATTGTGGGTCGAGGAAAGTCAAAAACAAAATCAGACCTGAACAACCAAATGTCTGCGTCCTGCAGAAGTGAGACAATATCACATCCACCTTCAATGTACTTCTCACACAGGGCATCATAGCTTGGCCCAATAAGATAATACTGCTGAACGAGTGTAAGACCGTAAAATAAGACATTTTTTACTCTTTGGAAGAAGTCCATTCTGTCTGTCAATCCAGATCCTGGCACTGGGATGTAAGACAGAGGTGAAGGAGCTAACATAAATTGTCCGTCACCACTCGTGACCCAGCGAACATTTAAAACTAAAGGCAACTGCAGGTACTTTGCCAGCACGACTCCTGGAGCTATAGCAGGATCCGTGAGCATCAAGTCATATTTGGCATCCAATAAACTCTTGACCATCTCTTTGTCTTTTAGTATTTGTTCCGCTGCTTCACACCAGATCCCATGAGCCTGGCTGATCATCTGAAGAAAATCTTTGGTGTTTTTTATGAATGTAAGGGCTGAGGCTCCTTCTCTCTGCGCCTGTACGGAACACAAACATCAACATTATACCAGCAATATGTCGTTATGAAAGGGTCCTTTGAATCCTTTTTTTCAGTTTATCAGTTTTGTTAACGTAAACCAACAATTAATTTCTTAAGGAAGGGCATTATGTTTATGTCTGCCTAGATACTTCACTTGTCTGGACTTTACATTGTCTCATTTACTGTTTTGTTTTATTGCCTTAATGTTTAGTGCAGCCCTGTGAGGCAACTTCTGTTGTGATATTGGGCTATACAAAACAATTGATTGATTGTTTGATTGAAGGAAGCCACAAGGGTTTGTACTTGGCTAATCACAAACTGTGTGCCTTTGTAAGAGATAGTTGGATCTCCTCAGTGTTTTTTTTTCTTGCATAGAAGGATATTTGAAGTTTCGAATGGACATGGCCAAAAACAATGGAAGCGTGTGCTTTAGAGCTTATGGGGTCATGCAACTGCTGCACCCTTGAGCTGTAACTTCTTGTGCAAACTATTTGCTCTATATTGCATCAGAGGTTTTATGAAAGTAATCATTATGGACAATTGGGAATAAACAATATTTAAATGTTTTAAGGTGGAATAATGAAATAGTAAAACTAATCGTAGGTTCATTTATGTACCTTCATTTGTTCTTGGACAAAGACATCAAAGAAGTTCTCTGCAGTATCTTTCATCCTGAGGGTGACAGAGGTGTAGAGAGGGGAGTGCTCTGGGATGTACCAGCTGGTGGACCCTCGTATTACAGTCAGACTGTGTCCACGAGAGTGCAGCTCCTCCAGCAGCACCTTCATATTGATCCAGTGACTGCCGTCCACAGGAAACACCAGGATGTTCCCTCCATCACAGGACGATGCCAGAGACATCACAGTTAGAGACAAAAGAACTGTCCCATAATGTGGGCACATTTTATCTGTAGGCTGAAAGCAACATCAGACTTTATTCATCGCATAAATTATTATAAATTATTATGTATGGATCATACAATTTTTTCATCATTTGTCATATTTAGAGCCAGAAGAGCTGTAACATACCTGTGATGTGCGGTGTGTCTCTTCTCACTCACTGGATTTTCAACTGGACTTTTCTTTGCACATAAACTCAAACTCCAGGTCAAAGTCCATGCCCTCTTGAGATTAATGGGTTGTCAGTGGCACGTGTCATTTTATGTGTTTATGATGCAATTACGTCATACTGTATGGTGTAACATTCATCTGCAGTACAAAAATATATATATACAATTTACAAAAGCGTGGACAGATAATTAAACAAATAAGAAACAAGCCATAAAACTACAGTCAGAGCTTTTTACTGTAGATATGTAGCATGCCATTTCTGACCCAGTGTCTCTTATCGTGTCTGTACTGGACATTGAAGGGAGAAAAAAGAAGGGGAAAAAATACCTTAAAATTCTACTCAATGGAAATGCCAATCCTTAAGCTTGATCTTATAAGATGATTGACAGTTTGAGCCTTTGTTTGAATGAGCTCTAAAAATCCTTTAGCCTACAGGTCTGAACAAATGATTGTAAAACCGTGTGTTTGTGCATCATGCATGTTTATCTGGTGCATAAGCTGTCAACCATAGGTCTAATGTACTACAGTCAGTAACCGTTTGTATGGTTAGCAGTATATGACATCAGACTAAAAAAAATATTGGGGTGATGGATTTTTTGATTAAATACATTTTTTCTTTTTTTCTTTTTTCCCCACATATTATCTCGGGGGAACAAGATATTATGTCAGGGGACATTTATTGGGGGAAGTTTTTTTATTTATGTTTTAAAGAAATATTAATACAAATATTTAATATTACATTTTTTACCACACATTATCTCAGGGGAATTACATAATTATCCCCAAGATAATATCCCGTTCCCCCAAGCAACTGCACAAATGTCAAAATGACATGTTAAATAAACAACTCTTTATAAACATCACTGATCAATTATTACTAATATTCACCAAATCATGTCCTTTAGTTCATCTTTAGGTCACCACATGCACCAGCTGCATTTCACACTCGAGTTTGAAAATCTTCAGGAGCAGCGCAGTGCCTTGTGGGATTGTTCTTATGAGGTATTATAGGAAGCATACAACATATTATGGGAGGTGTGAATGTTATAGCTATAACAAAAATACTAAAGAGTAAAGTAGTTCTTAGAGCCTTTATTAACACAAGACGACAGTGTGATGACAGTCGCAGAGAGTCTGCAGAATTCACAGAACACCCAGCTTATATACTACAGAGGCTGTGCTACAACAAAGCATTTTACCAGGAATCCAAATAGAAGTCTTTAAACAGACGCCATGTATACAACTGTAACAACAAGTATACGACTGCAATTATCTGGCTTAGTTGCATGGTCACTCAAGTTAGCAGGAGGCCAACTAGGGTCAGCAGCAGGTCACATGACATTGTAAACAGACAACTATTATTTCACGTTAAGCTAAAGAACATATTATATTATTTTCAAAATACATCAACAAGAAGACGTATATTTCCACAGAGGTATTATAGGACGCATACAGCTCCTTACAGAACCTCCTAACTACACATTGACTGTTCCCCAAAGCCTAGGTACCTTGCCTTGGTGTTGAAGGCAGTGCCTCCAAACTCACGTCCTTCCAGTCTAAGGCAAGTGTCCTGCCTTGGACCAAAAAGAGCTGCTAATGGAACACACAGAGGAAAAGGAAGTGACATCACAAAATAAAAAAAGGAAGATATGTTTCATCCAGAGGAAAGGAGAGGGTGTGCTGAGGAGGGGGATTCTGGAGCGCTGGGGGGTGAAAGTAATTATATTTTTACCAACAAAAAATAAATAATTCAAAAGCAGTCAGAGAGGATGAAACCTATCTGAAAATACAAAATAAAACTTGAAAGGGAGACAAAAAACGTTCGAAATAAACATTTAAAAGTGCCTTATATCAATTAAATTAAATGTAATTAAATTAAATCATGTCCTTTGTTGCTCCAACGCAAAAGATGCATTCCTCAAAATAGAACCAATGCTATTTTTCCATGGGTGGAGCATTGTGCGATAAGAAAAATGTCCGCACAACTGCATCGTTAGCTCCCAATTTTATTTTTACTCACACCAAAAGACGTGATGAGAGATTGAGGAAGAATCTTATGTCACACAAATGAAGACAAGGCATGTTTCCTAAAACAGAACACAACATCAACATTTTCTGTACAGTATATCCATATATCACACAGCAAATCCCTAATTACGTACCCATACAAGAATCCCACAGAATATTGATCGATGTATTAACTTTCACGATCAAACTCCACAGCTTGGCAGTCCCTGTTTAGATACAGACATAATTTTGCATTTGAGTGTACTGCATGCACTCTGATATTATCAGTTTAAGGAATGAATGAGGATATTCAAATCAAAATCTGTTCTAGTATTAATTGTCCAGATATTTGCCTAAACGTATATGGGCTGACTACAATATAGTAAAACAATATCATCTCAGATCATAAAACTAATGTCAATAGATTGCATTAAATTCAAGTTTGCTTTTAATGTTGCATTTAATCGACAATGGTTGCTCTTTAGCACCATGAAGCAACGCCAGCACTTTTGTCATTGAATTCACACCCGAGCACTTCTAAATTAATTTGTTAGTGCAAAGGCTCTTCAGTAAAGTGATAATGACAACATCAACAACAACCATTAAATACAGTTCTTATAGTTTGTTTTCATACTTTCCCTACTGATATCTAATCCATGTAAGCAACTTCACATCACCACCAGGTAACTTTTTCGAGGAAGATCACAGGAAGGAATCGCAACTAGTAAAGCAGGTAAACAAACTTTCTGTCTTACTAAAAGAACTATCATTATTCATGACATACTCGGTGGTGGTAAGCTACTGTTTAGTTTATTTTAGTTTATTTGTTTATTTGAGCAGTTAGTCTGCTCAAAAGGAGTGGGCCCGAAGGAAAAGGCGTATAAGCGCCCACCCCCAAAATAAAAACGATAACATTTTCATTTAACAATCAAAGCATACAAAACACAACAACAGCTGTTTCATTTCTTGTACAATGTCTAGTACAGAGCAAGTAACAAATGATGATCATGAATATATTTCTTACAAATTGTTACCAATGCCAAACATTGGTAAATTACTAAAATCATAGTGTAACATTACCGGAAGTCACTATTTTAATGTTATAAAGGTACGTTACTATGCAGCAGTTTATATTATACTCCGTGATCCTGCTACTTCCCAGTTGTCATTACCATCCCCAGTATAATATCAATTTGTGTACAATTTCTGTTACTGTTGTAGAAGAAGATCTTTATTTATATAGCGCCTTTCACAACGTGCTTTACATTCACTCCATACTCAGTGGTGGTAAGTTCCAGTTTCCCCTGGGGGAGACTGACAGAAGCGCTGTGGTGATTGCACACATCTGCGCCAATGGTCCCTCTGATCACCACTATTCATTTACACACACGCTCATTCATCCTGGCCTATTGTACATGTTTTTAGTGGTAGGGCAAACCAGAGTACCCGGAGGAAACCTACACAGACACGGGGAGAACATGCAAACTCCACACAGAAAGGCCCCGTCCAGGTGGGAATCGAACCCGGGACCTTCTAGCTGTGAAGAGAGAGAGAGCTCTAACTGCCGCAGCGGTAGCTGTAGCCACAGCTCCGTCAGCCCTGGGGTAGACTGACAGAAGCGAGGCAACCAGTCCGTGCCATCGGCCCCTATGACCACCACCAACCACTCACTCACCGACCAGGCACCTGTTTAGCTTCCCAGATCTGACGGGATCAGGCATAGCAAGGATGGTATGGCTCTGCACTGTGTCTTCATGTTTACTACACTGTGCACTCACACATGATCACACAACGCCACAAAAATCGACAGTGAATTGGATATTAAAAGTATTTCATCCAAAAGTAAATTTCTGTGGTTTGTGTGTCACTTGCTTCAACGGTGCTTGCATGTTCACGCATCTGGTCAGGATCCAAAGGCCTTCAAGGTTTCTATTACATCATTGCGTTTAACTATCTGTATCATCATAGAAGTTTGTTTTTAGACGTGACCGTTAATGACCCTCACACGTGTTTGGAGTCACACACACATGGAACTCAGCTCGCTTTCCATCCCTAAGCATCAAACTATTTAGCAGTGTGAACATGGAGAACATCACTGCGCGCATTGACAGCTCAGGGGCCATTAATTGAGGCTAGTAACACGGACAATTACACTGCTCTGCACTACTGAATGTAACAGGTCAGGATGAGGGATTGGGTTTTACATTCAATCCCTCTTTTTTAGACATATTCGTCTTGATCCGTGTCATTAGTTCCTTATATTCTAGAAGTCCAGCAGACATGAGTCATATATGCCTTGGTTCATTCACTAAGGAAATATTTCTCTTTAAAGAGGTATTTGTATTAACAGATTCATGTTGGGATTGTTACGGTTTCTGCAGGGACTTGTTCAGTATTTTGATTCTGTCTTGTTGGTTTTGCTTTAGTTCGTTGGTGTGTTTTTGATGAGTGTGTGCAATCGAGTCAGTTCTTTGAACAATGAACACACTTGTTTTTACTTGATTTTTTTTTTTTTTAACAGGAGACTATGAGAGCACAATGCAACAATAGAGCCATAGCAGAGAAGGGCACAAAACAAACATATAATCCACGACAGGGAAGTGCCTCGTGTCCCTGTCACAATAACGTTAAACGGACATCGCTGAATAAACAATATACTGTATATTTTTACAGACTTGTTTGTAAGGGATAGCTGAACTCTCAGGGTCATTTACCAAGTGTTTGCTAATGTGCAAAATTAGTAGCATGTGCAAAAGTGGATCATCAGCAGAGCTATTTACACATTGTTTAATCATGCAGCATTCTCTCATTAACAAATCAGATCTGGGGCAATTTGAAATCATAAATTAGGTGCAACATGCCCACAAATTCAGTAGCTATAGGCTATGCTATTTGGCAGCTTGCACTCGCTATTTAGCGCCTATCTTGATAAATGACAATTGCAATGCACTCTACATAGATGCCTGCCTCCTCTTAATACGATATTCCATTTGGCCTTTATCAACTATTTAATATAGCTATATATAAACTGACAATATAAGCTATTGCTACACATAGGGGGTTCATTTATCAAGACAGGTGCTAAATGTAGCCCAAAACTGTTATGTAAATAAGATAATGCCAACTAAGTAAAAAGTGCATAAATTACTGCTGCTGATCCACGTGACATGGCTTTGCACATGAGCAAAAGGCTTGGTAAATGACCCCTTAGAAGCAACTGCTTTGTATCATGGCTTTCATTC
Organism: Proterorhinus semilunaris; assembly: GCA_021464625.1. Taxonomy (NCBI): domain Eukaryota; kingdom Metazoa; phylum Chordata; class Actinopteri; order Gobiiformes; family Gobiidae; genus Proterorhinus; species Proterorhinus semilunaris. Next base: position 3,474,535 of record CM038355.1, on the reverse strand, counting down.
CATTAGAATTTCTTCCCAAATTAAGGTCTTATTCCTGCCCCTTTTTTATTCCCTCCTCCACTATTTTCCTACGTATATTGTTCATGCAGTTGTCACAGTTGTTTGTTTTTGTTCATTCCTTTTAGTCACACGTAGTTAAACGGGACCCCAGCCTCATTTAGTAATATTCCTCAACAAGGCAAACTCTGCAGCCAACATCAACACAGGGCATATACAGGAAGCAGAGAAGGCACGTGTCATCTCTCTTGGGAATTACTTTCAATGCTGCTCCTTGCTCTGACCACCTTAATCACATAAGTGCAAGGCGCAGTTGAAACTTCGCAGTTCTCTGGCTGTCAGAAACTATAGAAATGGTATTATACAATGTGCCGAACACTCTTTGTTGCGCATGTCCCTCTATTGATCCTATGAAGTAACTTTCCAGACTTTGAACCATGAGAGGCTGTGCACTTTAACAGACTGGGACACCTGATATCTATTTCCTGTGACCTAAGGCCTTTTGAGAGACACACGGTTTTATTTACTGTAGAAACCCCAAACATGTGCCCGTAGTGATTTATAGGGTCAAAAACACTGACAGAGGGTACACACTCAACATGGCAGTACGGCAGCTCCTAATGGACCCCTGAGTCACATGTTTACAGCAATCGGTTGGGTTTATGTATGACTATGGTATAGTATTTACAATGTCTCTAGTAATCTCTTGCATAATTTACTGCTCTGTTATGCTGCTCTGGTAAATGGTTTACTATAAACCCGTTTATTTAGTATACCAATTTACAAACTGCTAATTGTTTTTTGAATTGCAAGATTGCAAGATGTGCTTATGGGGCTGCTGGAAGTCCGTGAGAAGGTCCCAGCTTTAGTTCCTGCACCTGAAGAAGAAATATTTTACAAACATTATGTGCAGGGTCAGTCTTTGTAAAGATCTCGGGATGATTTGGGTTTCTCCTTTCAACTTAAACACAAAATTGTTCTCCCCTACAGGGGTTATGCGTGTGATGTCATAACATAGCAACAGCGTAAGCATTTCACCATGGCAACAGCAGCAAATTGAGTCTGCATGTTATTCATTGATATTCCTACCCAATTTGCAGTGTTGTGGGTTATTTTTCTATTTCAATTTAAAACGTACATACTCTTGTTTATGGCTCAGTCTTTAATGATATGATTGACATTCGATTGTACACCCGTTCACTTGCATGTAAGTGAAAGCCTCCAAGCCGACTGCGGGGCAAAAACCTATTTTATTACATTCAACATGTCTGTTGCCTAATACTGTCTGTGTTGTGGCTGAAGCATTCATTGAATTAAAGAAGTAAGACAATCTTAGCTTCATGAACCCTTTTGATCCTAACGTGGCTGTCTGTTGAAGAGATCACACAACAGAGAAGCAGTGTGTGGTGGGGTTAACAAAGAGCCAATTAGAGAAAATGTATCCGCAGTACCTGTCTTCGCCCACTGCTCAGTCAGCCTGAATCATAACGACATCCCCAGACACCAGAACCTCCAAATCCACCACCTCCATCCTAGGATACGCTTAAAGACATGCGCACTTTTTCAGCAGCATTAAGATGACAAAGGATTTTTTTTGTCGGCTGCTGACTCAAAGTATTAGGCGCCCCCTGTAATCTCACACCTCATTCATTACAGCGAATTTATATAAAGCAAAGATCCGTGTATTCATTTTCACAGTTTATGAGCTCACCAGACCTTATGGTAGCGCACAGACTGTTTTCTCTATTAAACAGACACATTTGGCTTTGGTTACTCTTGATATGCAATATTTTATAAACTAATATGATTATTATGTTGTTATAAAATAGCTTCGCATTTGCCTAACTGATACATCTGTTTTTCGGTTAACCAAGCTATTAGCATAATCCCCAATTGCAAAGACATAGTAGTGGCCCGACCAGAAATCTAATTTGTAGTCTTCTGCATATTTAGTTTGTCTTCCTCTTCTGTTTTCTCTGATATACACCAGAGAAATCCATGAATTTTCTCTGAGTTTCAAGGTCCAGACACCTTCACTAAAATAGTTCTGATCCTGTCTGTGGTCAAACTCTCTTCCCCGCTCAGATTAGCAATCTCTCTATCTGTCATATCTTTATTGGGATAAAGACAGAGTTGTGGTAATACCAGCATAAGCAATTATTCTATTCTTGTAATATATTTCTGGCCTAAGGTTCTAACTTCTCTTTTATCCCCAGATTTTTGGGGCCCTAGGCTTATACAAACTCCAGCTATAGCTACCAGACTCAGCTGGTAGACTTTCTTCAGTAGGATATGAGGGGAATCAACTGTTGTTTACTTCCAAATCCAGAAGCCTTTCAAAAGGTTTCATGATGGACAGTAGCAGAACACAGGAAGCAACATGTATCCAACATCACCATTTAATTTCATGCCCTGACAAAGACCTGTGCAGTCGAAACGCTAAGGCTGGTCCATGTTTAGATAAAGGTCTTTTATTTTGTTATAGACTCATTTCCCTTTGACTTTTTTTTGCTTTTTAATTTTTAAATTTTTGCTTTTTCACTGCTTTCTCCACTCGACACTAGTTGTCCCACAAAGCCAGTTCTTAGCTTTCTTTTTCTTGAACATCATTAAAACCGGACTAAGTGACATCAGTGATGAAGTTAGAAGAAGAAGATGGACCTGGTCAGGTCATGTGCTTCACAAAGAGGGAGCCGCTTATTGCAAGATAGCATTAGGATGAGGGTACTGGAGGGAAAATGAGCCAGAGGAAGACCAAAAACAACAACAAGAGCTAAAAAAGCATGGCACAGCAGTGAGGGCAGTGGCAGCCAACAGAGATGAAAGAGTGATGGCCTTATGCGACTTCTGGCACGGAGAGCTTTATCGTAAGGATGGAGGTGTACTACTCTGTATAGAATAAGTTAACTAAAGAATAAGCCATTTTAAATGGACTAGTATCATGAATTTGACATCTTACTGGGAGCGGTAACTGTGATCTTTTTCAGCATCATATCGTACAATGTAAAATGTGTGCATCCAAAATAGACCATTTTTATTTGTGTTGGCACACAGGAACTTGTGACCTTTCAAACTCCTCTGTAAAATCCTCACTTTAACCACATGAAGGAGGTGAGGAGGTGATGCCCCTGCACGCTGTCAGACAAGACTTTGTAAACTTTTGTAAGATCAAAGTTTAGTGAGTAACTTGGGTTCAAAAACTTTAAAGATGACTTCTAAGAAATCTTTACAAGCGCTGCTGCTCATACTTTTTCTCTAAAATGGTGACTGACCTAAGGACTGCATGTGCCTATAAAGAGAAACTAGATATGGTCCCAAGTCATGTTTGATCATTTCATGTTCCATACAGCATCTCACAGCCCACTTTGATTCAGTGTCTCTTTATCTTCTTTGTGGACACATGGTTTGTATAGAAAACAAACCACACATAATAGCTGGCTCACATAACGAGCTAATCACACGTACCACTGCCCCATGAATGTCTGAAGGTTTAGTGGAAATGAAAAAAAAAGTAGAACAAAGGCTTGGCATGACCACTTGTACAGACAGCACCTGGGGCCAATGGTGCGCTGAGATCATGGATGCAGATGGGACATCCCGAAGCAGACGTGGTGACGGACATATTGGACTTTTTTTTAACACTAACCAGACAGAGGAAGCATGGTCTTATCTTGTCCCCAGTACACTGTGAGTCAGTGAGAAAAGAGCACATGCTCTGCTAATAAGGCCCTCATGAGCTCCACTGTTTTTATTTTTTAATTTTTTTCATAAAAAAAAAATACAACATCAAGTAGGGATATTAAACATAGATGCTGCTCATGAATTGTCTTCCTCAATAAAATGGTGCTTTTGTGTGTTTATAAAATCCACACACCTTTTTGTGGAGGCATTCTAAACCTGCCACACACGTCCACAGAGGTACATTCATGTTTCTCTTTGTGTTATACTTCTGCTGTTTTTTTACTTTTGTTGCCACGAACGGAGGAAACCGGCTGAACGGAGGAACTCTGCCTACTGACAACAAGGACTGGACGGTCTGTGATCTTGGCCCGTCTGCTGAGGGACTCCTTTGGCCCTGGGTCTCTATAGCCTGTCCGTCCATGGGAGTGGAGCTCTCCTTCTGTGGTTCTCCTCAAGGTTTCTCGTTTCTCCCACCGGGTTTTTGAGTTTTTCCTTGCTGTGCTGGAGAGTCTAAGGACAGGGGACACCCGAGCTGCTCGTCGCCACCCACTGCTGACGCTTATTTGGACATTATGTTTGCCTGGATACTTGATTCACCGGAACTTTACACTGTCTTATTTACTGCTCTGTTTTATTGCCTTAATGTTTGTTGCAGCCCTATGAGGCAACTCCTGTTGTGATATTGGGCTATACAAAACCATTGATTGATTGATTGATTGATTGATTGACTTTTTATACACTGGAGTTATTGGTCATCCATCAAATGGCTGCATGGTTTTAGTAAGTAACTGAAAAAAAAGCGTAAAATTGCCCTGATCTGATGATTCTTCTGCAACACCAGTCAGCAAATCGGCCAATCATATGCCCCCAGATGCACACACTGCCAGTGATGTCATGGCCCTGCTATCGCACACACTTTGTACTTGTCTTGTCTTGTGTGACCGGCCCTCAGTGTTTCCACCGTCATGCTTGACAACTTGAGACAGAAGGCTTTTTATCACAAGAACACATTGTTAATCCCGTGTTAGTCTCACACAGCCGACACATGATGGGCACTTCTGCAGGATGTTCCAGGAGCTTGTTTTCAAACGTTTGACATGTATCCAGCTGAAGATTGCACACTGGGAAGTGCACAGGAGAGTGAGCTGGAGGGGCATGAATGTGGATTAGGAACAGCTGCTACCACAGTTTACCAACATCTGAGAAACACATTTTACTGTAAGGTGGAGACAACATTTGTATCTCAAAATAAAGTTTACAAAAACTGATGAAAACAAAAGTTGAACAGCTATAACTTTCTCAGACATTAATGATCTTTGAATGTGAATCGGTGCATGTTTTTCACTTTTCCTCACTACACCTTTAGGAGACGTCTGTAGATGTGCCAGGTGGCCACTGGCCAATCAGATGCTCACAACTAAGCTGTGTGATGACAGACATTTATGTCAATGACAATTTACAGAGGTGATTTTACTGATACACATTTTCCTTTTCCTCAACAAACCATAAAACATTGTAAAAGCATCTTATGGATGGCCGCTCACATTTGATTGCTTTATATGAATGTTTTCAAACTTTCCTACCTTTGTCAGTCCAAAAAGTGTGAGCTGTTCAGTGCATGAATCCATCCAACTGACTGAGTTTGAGTTGGGAATACAAGCTGCAGTGACACAGTCCAGGAGCCCAGTAAATCTGTATAGGAGCAAATTAGACATTTCCTTAGGCTCAGCCAGTAACCTGTAAAGTTAATTTTTTTTCAGTGTCTCCATTCGTCTAACAATTCTTGTCTTAGAGTTGTGATGTTTTGTTGCACAACACATCTGTTACACTGTATGCATCAGTTGTATTTCTTAAGAATGGCAAAGAATTATGTCAGACCATGGGGCCACAGCTCTGGATGTCCCGGAGCAGGCCTCAGCATTACTACATCACTGTGAAGGCTGAGGCGGAGGTGGAAATATCTGGACAACATCCACAGCTCATGTTACCGTCTCCACTTTCTCTCAACACTTTTAAGCACTCAGTTGTTTAATGAGCTGCACTTCAATATTGGGCCCTGACACGTGACATCCAAATTACTTTGCATTATTTTAATACAATTGTTCGTCATTTTATATCAATGTTTAAGAACATTATATCCTTAAAGTAAATTGTAAGTCTTGTTTGATATAGGATTTTATTTATCATTTACTGCTACACAAACCTTTCAAATACTGAGCCGCCACCTTGAATTGAATAAATGGAATTTAACTGTTGCTATTTGTTGATGAAGAGGTCTCAGTCCTGTTTTGTTGCTTGTCATCGAGGCATGTCTGAGTACTAAGGGCAATTTAGCATTGGAGTAAATTGTGTACGGTGGATTCAAAGTTTATTTCCTCAGCCACAGTCTCATGATAATTTCGACATGCTTCATTTGTTTTGATGTGCCACACAGAGAGTACACAATGTTGACCTATGCTATTATGCTTGTACAATACAAGTTCATCGAGCATACGCAATCCAACAAAACAAACAAATAAGCCAAACTTTACTCTCACTTTTTAACAGCTAACTTGGCACAAGAGACAAGTCACACAGATTTATTGTAATGGATTCCAACTTGAAAAGTGCGATCTGCTCGTACACTGCTGAAAGAGCAACTCTGCAGAAATCGTTCAATTCCACAGAAGTTGTGTCAAAAGATATGTATTTATTTCCAAAAGAACATACATTTACAGTTTGTGTTGTTATAATATTACTCTCGTAAAGTGTGGCAGATCTGATGCTCTTTCATTTTCTCAAGTTAAGATGACTAATGGAGTAAAGCCATACATAACTAAAGAAATGTTTTGGTGCCACCTGTATATTAATTTTTAGTTCGTATCAAATCAATCTGGATAGTGGTTTAATCCTGATACTTTTACTGCAACTACAAGTTTGTATCCTAAAACATAGTACTTTCCACTAGTATAAAACAGCTGTAATTCTATCTCAGTGTTAACTTTCCCTGTTTATCTTTGCGTTCGGTAGATGTAATCTTTGCTCCTCTAAGACAAACGCGCAGATTCATCGACGCACCTGGAGGATACAAGTCAAGTCCCGACCAGTTCGTTCCCACTTTACAAACAACGCTTGAAAGATCCATTTTCTCTGGCATCGTTTTCAAATGGACACGCTTGGAATGCTAATTGTGTGTCACTGAGTTCATGATGTGAGTGACAGACAGTGATGGGAGTTTGCTTTGTGAGTGCACTTTAGGCGTGGCCACAAAACCTTCGATGGAAACTACAACGCAAGCATAATTTTTGTATTTACTCAGCCATCTAGCAACTGTCGACACAATGTGCTGAGTCTGTCCCTGTGAGAGTGTTTACAGCTAATATGGTTCTCTTTATTGTTCTCTTTGGGAAACTTGTCCTTTGCTTTTGACCCATCCTTCAATGTCACTGGGGAAGACTGTCGGGAGCCTCTTCATCCCTGTAGGTTCGGTGTCAGGAGAACCTAGCTCGACTATTGGACTAGTGTACTTGTTTTGGGTTGGAGACGCAGGACCGCGGTATTAAATATATATAAGCATTAACAATACTGACTTCAGCTCAATGTAAAGTTCAGAGCTCGACAGGAGATCTGGAAAATATTAGAACAAATGAAACAATAGTCACTCCAAGCTTCATTTGATTGCCAAATGATGGTGTTTTTTTCTTGCATTGAACCGTAATTCATAACTATCTTTTATGTTTTTGTTGTTTTTTTTGTTTCATCCCATTGAATCAGAAGCTCAGCCAGGGCAGTTTATGCGAGAGTCTCTTGCCAAAATGTCCGGATAGAAACCTGCTTTATCGTTTTATGTTAATGTTTGGATCTGAACCGATTCAAAACGCAGAGGGAGACCTAAAAGACAATGGTGGGGCTTTTCATTGAACTTTGCATTACGTGTGTTCTCTGGAAATTTCAAGTGCTATGTGCCAAGAGTGAAATACTGTTTTCTTATCCATTTCCCCCCCAAAGATATTTAAGTTAGCAGTAGTTTGAGGTACTGCAGGTAATTTATGAAGGCACTCGATTTTGGGTTTGAGACCTGGACCGGGTGGGATTGTTCCCCCTGTGCTTACACTTAACCTCTTTACCCCCGCCTTCACCATGAGCATTTTTCTCTCTTTGTATCATCTTTACCCAAATCTAAAATGTTACTGCCTATAGGCCAGTGTGACGTCTCATTTAATTTTAGATTAAATTATGACTCACAGAAGGTCACAGTGTTGGTTCTACTGGATCTGGGCGCTGACTTTGATACAGTCGACCACACTATTCTTTTAACTTGTTTAAAACACCTTTGTCAAAAGCCTCTCTGGTGCTGTCCACAAATGGTTTACATCCTACCTCACAGACAGGACATTAATGGTGAGTGTGGATACTTGCTCCTCTAAGGTCCATAAAATTACATGTGGTGTGCCCCAGGGTTCGATTTTAGGGCCAGTGCTTTTTAACCTGTATATGCTCCCACTTGGTGATGTCATCAGGAGACATGGAGTCAACTTTCAACGCTGATGATACACAGTTGTACATCTCCATGTCTCCTGATGACACCAGGCCCATGGATGCACTTTTTAACTGCATTTTAGATATAAAATCCTGGATGGCAGAAAACCTTCTCCAGCTTAACCAGGACAAAACTGATGTGTTAGTCATTGGTCCTAAGGCCCAGAGAGAGAAACTATTACCCAAACTACAGTTATTGTCTTTTAATCCTTCCTCACAGGTGAAGAACCTGGGTGTGATTTTTGACTTTGAGCTGACTTCAATTCCACACATTAAGAATATCACAAAGATAGGTTTTTACCATCTAAAGAACATGGCCAGAGTCCGCCCCATTCTCTCTCGGGCCAACACGGAGACGCTAATGCATGCGTTTATCACCAGTCGTATTGACTACTGTAACGCCCTGCTTTCTTCCAAAAAGAGTATCTCAGGTTTACAACTCTTACAAAATTCAGCAGCTCGTGTCCTGATGAAGACCAGGAGGCGGGACCACATTACACCGGTTTTAGAGTCGTTGCATTGGCTCCCCGTGTGTTTCAGGATTGATTTTAAAGTTCTCTTAATGGTTTTTAAATGTCTTAATGGTCTTGGTCCTTCTTATCTTTCAGAACTGCTTTTACCTTATGAACCTTCACGGACCCTTCGCTCCTCCGGCAGGGGTCTCCTAGTTATTCCTAAAGTCAACAGAAAGACTCACGGCGAGGCGTCTTTCCAATATTATGGCCCTCGCCTCTGGAACGACCTGAGGAGGAGCTCAGGACCAAAGAGAACGTTTTTAGCTTAGCTTTTAACTGACATCTATTTGTTTAGTCCTAACGATATATTGTATATTGTGTATATGTATGTGTATATATGTATATATGTATGTTTGTGTGTGTGTGTGTGTGTGTGTGTGTGTGTGTATGAATGTATATATCTGTATATATGTCTGTGTGTATATATATATATATATATATATATATATATATATATATATATATATATATATATATATATATATATATATATATATATATATATATATGGATGTATGATGCGGGGCGTATTGTTTTAAATGTAATCTGTAAAGCACTTTGTGATATGGAGGACCATGGCTGCCAAAACAATAAATAAATATATAAATAAATATATAAATAAAGAATTGATTGTAAGAAATGCATTTATTTATTTCTGTATTTATTTTGTATTTATGTATGTATTATTTATTTATTTTTGTTTTTATTTTTTTTATTTCTGTATTTATTTATTTCTTTCTGTATTTAATTATTTATTTCTGTATTTCTCTTAATGTATGCAAATCATGGGGTGGGTCTGGATGCCGCTGCTGTAAGGTCATTGGTTAATCTTTCTCCATGCACACATATTGATGAGCTCTGCTTCAGTCTGATGACAGTGGCACAGAGCGGGACATCTTGTGACTGGAGGATCGGCGGTTCAAATCCTGCAGGGGCACACTGTCGTTGTGTCCTTGAGCAAGACACTTCAACTGCCTTGCACCCAGTGTCTGCGTACACTGGTGTATGAATGAGCGTGTGAATGGGTGAGTGGATAATTGTTGGAAAACACTTTGAGTGCCTAATGTAGGTGCAAAAGCGCTAGACTATAAAGTAGAGTTTATGTTTGGCTTTGTCTATGCTGGAGGCGATTCAAACCCCTGACCTTCCGATCATGAGACGACCCGCTCTACCAACTGCGCCACTGACGCCTTTCTACACCTTTTCCAGCCAGGATCCACTCACCCATTCACACACTCATTCATACACCAGTGTACGCAGACACTGGGGGCAAGGCAGTTGAAGTGTCTTGCCCAAGAACACAGCAACAGTGTACCCCTGCAGGATTCAAACTGCCGATCCTCCGGTCACAAGATGACCCGCTCTACTATCTGTGCCACTGTCAACAGACTGAAGCAGAGCTCATGTTAAGCAGTGTCTATGCTGGACAAGGCATGTGTGCGTGGAGAAAGATTAACCAATCACCTTACAGCAGTGGCATCCAGACCCACCCCATGATTTGCATACATTAGAGAAATACAGAAATAAATACATAAATATAATAAATAAATAAAAACAAAAATACATAAATACATTCATAAATAAATATATAAATAAATAAATATATAAATAAATATAAATATAAATATATAAATGCATGCATTTATTACAATAAATGCATGCATTTATATAATGCATTTATATAATGCATTTATATAATGCATTTCTTTGCAAATTTGATCTTTATTTTATTTTTTTATTTATATATGTATTTATTTATTTATTGTTTTGGCAGCCACGGTCCTCCATATTGTGATACCTTTCAGTATGAAAAGCGCTTTTTAAATAAAGTTTGATTTGATTTGATTTGATTTGAAAGCTAAGACCTACAAAACTCATCTAATGTTGCGTTTTCGTTGCATTTTTGTAACTTTTCTGTTGCTCTTTTGTGGCGTTTTGTCACATTTTTGTCACTTTTTTCATTGCTTTTTGTTGTCAGGTTTTTGACGCTCTTTTGTTGTATTTTCATCTTTTCATTTTTGTTGCTATTTTGACTATTTTGAAGCTTTAAGATTTGGGTAAAGCCAAACTGGAGAAAAAGTGCTTGGTTGAGATGGGGGTTAAGAGGTTAATGCTCCCTTTTGCGTCCTCTGTGGTCGGGACTTCACTGAAAATATGATTTTGTGCTGTCATTTCAAAAAGAGTTTGTAAGAATCAACAAATATAAGATTAAATGCATTTTCCCCTCTGACTTTGTAATTACAAATACCAGACATTTGAGACACAAATGTATCATTGAATATGAGGTGCAGATGTTGAAAGTAAATTGGTCTTATAAACAAACCTGTCGTATGGTCACCAGATCTCATAATACCAGTGTGTAAGCCGTAATACAAAACAGGGCAGTTCAAATCTTCTTACATCTTTATGGGAACCCCTCCACATAGCACTATATCTTTATGTCAGCACCGTTTTCTGGCCCAAACTATAAAGCAGCACATGTATAGGCCAACGTTTGCACTCCAAAGTCTCGGAAGTCACATAACAACATAAAAAGGTATTATATGTACCTTCTGTGTTATAATTATTATTATTTTTTAAGCCAAACAAGAAAAATAAAATACTTTAGAGAGCAGTCATACAAACATTAATCAAAAGTAACAAACAGTTGCATATGTCACAGATTTACCTTGCGAAGACTAATTTAACCTATGATGAAACAGTAGCCAACAATAAAGTATCAACGTTTTTAATATTAACGTCTTATGGGATGTCTAAGCCATACTTTTGGAATCAAATCATCCTTTGTTTCTTATTTCCCTGAGAAATGCTTTATGATTTCTGGGTGGGTAGATAATCTCTTCTTCCTGGAGCCTCAAGCAACCATCCATCACTGTCACAATACCGTCCAGAGCGAGAGAGACAGAGAGGCACGGGAGACAGAATTTATGACCGGCAAAGACGGATGTAATGAGGTCTATGAGGGCGGAGGACCTTCACACCTTTACCTGGCCTTTGAGTCGCAACGGGAAACAAGACTGAGCGGGGGGAATGCGGTAATTCATTATTAGTTCACATTTCCAGACAAGTATGAGGAACTTGGGCGGTCCGTGCACAATCCAGTGTTGTGTTTATTGTGCACATTGTGGTCACATTAAAGCATATTTAATTTGCCTTGTGCAATTCATAACTTGGGGCCACGAAACAAAGCACAATACGTTTGGTATTTAGCACGTTTATACACGACAGTAGCCTATAAGAAATGCAATGACTGAAAATAACTGCTGAAAAGGGTGATCTTCTTCCATAAATATTGGTTTTGTTGGTTAATTAGTTGTTGGTTGGTTTGTTTTTAACCTTTTAAGATTGTTGCCTTCCAGCTTCAAACCAAACATGAAACTTGATTCCAATTAAATCACAAAACGTGTTCATCACTCATCAGTGCCGCACTCTTTGCACTTTAGCAGTTGCTACACCTCGTCTCCGAATGCGCTCTAAAATCAAGGAGATTTTAATTCCCCGCTCTGCCAGCCGTTGCAACATTACCCGAAGCCGCAGAATGACCAGACCACTGTCAATTACTTTCACTTGTTGGAGCCACTGGGTCTCTCTCTGCAAATGTGCTTTGGCACGACACACTTTCCCCCGTGAGCGTTTAATTGTGAGAGACGTTTGGGGAAATGGTAAGACGTACGTTTTGCACACATTCATTTTGGGTCTCGAGGTCATTTCTAACTTCGGGATCTTTTCTTTGGAATCTCAACATTGATTTTTGGATATTGTTAGCCTTCAACTTTCGACCGATCAAGCCGTCCTTTTGTTCTTTTAATCATCTGGACACTGGCAGACCGCAAATGTCCAGTTAATGTGTCCAGACAATCTAATTTGGAAAGCGGGCAGAGCATAAGGCTCAAAGGAGTAAATTGCCGCTGCTTTGGAAAATACTGGACATACTGTTTCTGTGTGTTCACTCACTGGATCACTCTGCTTCCTTTGGCCAGGCCCGATCGTTTGTGCTTTTGTCCACCATAAGTCCAGAGCAGGAGGTACAGGTGTGTTACGCACAAAAACTCTAAAATGACACTTCTTTCATCTTATTCCACGGAGAACATGCATATTTTTCCCACTTTTGTTCGCGGATGAACATTTATACATCTTACATACACAGTGAATATTTGTACCACCAGGATATGAACAAAGATTTTATATTCATGCCATTAAAAAAAAAACGTAAATTCTGCCTCAGTCCCCGCTGTGGGGAAAGAGCGAGGAAGTGGACCAGGATCAGACAACACAGATCATTGCAATGTGTTGGATTATCTGTCAATCTGTCAAAGTACCGCGTCATTCCTGCTTTTGAGTTACTTCACTGTTCCTGTGTTTTTTGGCCATTCTGATTTAGGTATTTATGGTTTAAAAATATTGTTTAGAAATATGAACATAATTTCTTGGACAGATCGGATGAGAGTAGCTCAATTTTGAAGAAAATAAACTTTGTGAGGAAAGAGCCAGGTCACACCTTGGTCTTGGGGAAAATTAGCCAGATGTTTCCAGATGTGGAGCTCTCTGAAGCAGACCTGTACACCTGTTTGGCATATCTTACACAGACCCTTTAGACCTCTCTAAAGACTTACTGTAATAAGTCATAACATAGTTTGCAGGGTTTGTGTTGTATTTTTCCCACTTCACACTAATTCAAGAGTGAAAGGTGTTTTATAATTCATCCAAAATGTCACCGCTTTAGATCTTCTTTTATAATTGCTTTCTGTTTAAGCAACTTTGCAATGCAGTTCACTTAAGCTGGTGTTTCTTTGATATTTCCCCCATATTATTACCACACCTTTTCACCAATGGCTCTCCACTATGATTATTTTGTATATCACTATTATTGTCGTTTTAAGGAAGTAATAATTGGGTTCATATGTTTTGGTTTAAATTATTAAAGTAAATACTTCTCTTCCTTTGAACCGAGTGAAGTGCCATCTGTGGCCTATTATTGTTTTCCTACAGTGGGTTACAACAAGACCGCACTAAACAATGAACTGCTTTGTGTTTAAAATTGAACGCCGTCTCTTTACCCTCTATTTTCTTCTGTCTTAAATTGAGACCTTATTCTCTTGTGTCACTACATGTCCGGCGTAAATTAGTTTTGTCACTTTATGCAAATTATTGTCCCAACAGATGTTTTGATAGACATTTAATTGCACTTCGTGTCAAACCTGCAGAGATTATTTATTAATGGTCTGTCAACTAAATGAACGACCCATTGATGATTTTAAAGTATTTATTTCTTTCTAACTTTTCTAATAAGTTCAGGGGACTCGCAGGTTATGAGTCAGAGGTCATTTTCGGTTAAAGGAAACTGGTGGCAAATAAAAAGATTTCAACACTTGACAAAGGTTGTGTCCGGGGCAAATTAGGTCAGCGTGATATGTAACACTTACGATTTTAAAATCAGATACATTTTCATCTGAATTTGTCTCACCTAGATACAGCTATCTCCTCTTCTCCACTCAGAAATATGTGGACAGGGTTAGTTTACCTGTGACCCCTCTCTCCTCTTCCAGATGTTTGGCCTTCATTAACTGTTCATACAGATGTGCTTTGAGGAGATGATAGATTGCATGCACAAACGTGCCTTGCCCTTCACATCTGCTGATCTTATGTTTCATCATCTGCCTCTTTTATGGATAATACTCATGTTCAATTTGGTTGGAATTGGTTATCTTAATGTTATATGGAAAACTGGATTGTATTAGGTGTAACCTGGAGCTGTGGTCAGAATAAATCTTTGGAGCCCCAAATAATTTTGAGAAAAATGCACTCAACAGTGATTTAAACACCTAATAAAGCACTCCAGTCCTGCTATACTGTCCATCCAAAATCCTCCAGATCCACCTTGTAGGTCTTTATAAACTATTAATTGGAAGTGGTCCTTCAGTTTTGGCCGCCATAGGCAGCTTCAGCCTTTCACTGACTAAAAAAAATGCAGTTTCTTACTCCCAGTGTATTAACTATGATGAGAGATCTTGAGCCATACAGGGACAGGGTCTCAAACTTGGTGCCCATAGCTGGAGGAATGTTTAGTGTTTGAAAACATCTTTGTTCTAGTGGCCGAAATTCCTCATAAAATAGCTTGATAAAGGTAAGGGGAATTCATTTGTTTAATTGTGGGAAAGAGAAGAGAGTTAGGTTACAAATGTACAAACTATTTCTAAAGGGAAAATTCAACGTGCGCTGCTCTGACACTGAAAACTAACCGTAAGACCAAATGTGATGGTTTGTAATGAGGGATGAAAAATGTCTGGGGTCGTTTCCTGCACATGTCTGAAGTGTGGGCAGCTCGCTCTGACTATGCTCAGGAATCAGTTGCACACTTGGGGGAAACTAGCACATGTAACTAGACATTGTGAGGCTGTTGATTTGATAATTGCTACAACAGGAAATGAGACAGTCTGTGAACCCTGGATAGTAATGTTTAACATGTGGTTCATGTTTGCACTATTTTTATTGAGCAAATTATCGTATGTGTTGGGACTCTCCTAATTTGACCTTTTAAGAAATTAGGATTTGTTGAGAATAATCAGGTAATGTAGGGTAACAAACACTTAAAAAGCACTGGAAATAGGGTAACCATATTTGACTGAAAATTATTGGCCATGGTGTCCTGATACTCTACTAATTTTGTTGTCCTGTAACACAATATATTTAATTTACTCTGAAGTGACAAAAGCCCCTCCTGGAACCTGCACCTTAACGTGGTGGAGGCGTTTGAGCACCGAATGATCCAGGGAGCTCTGTTGTCGGGGGCTTTGTGCCCCTGGTAGGGTCTCCCATGGCAAACAGGTCCTAGGTGACGGGTCAGAAAAAGAGCAGTTCAGAAGCCCCTTATGAGAGACCAACAGGCCCGGTTAGAACCATGAGGCCGTCCTTATGTGGACCCACCACCTGCAGGAGGAGCCATAGGGGCTGGTGCAATGTGATTTGAGCAGCTCCAACAGCTGCCCCCACGACCCGGCAACGGACAAGTGGAAGAAAATGGATGGATGGATGGATGGATGGATGGATGAAGTGACAAAAGCACGTACTGCTCTTTAAATCCCATGTAGTGAATAATGAAAATTAAGGTGGCCTACTTTCCCACCTCTGCCGGCAATACGTTACTGAGCCGAAATTCATTCACTCTCTGAAATCTCTCCTGGGCAAAGGATAGTGCAGTGTGACACCTGCTCAACCAGCTGAGGCTCCAAAGTGTGATGATGGGACCAGGTCACTGACTGCTGACCGCCCTGTTGTCCTGGTCAGTTTCTCTAGGTTCTGCACCTGAAGCCACCAGAGCCCTTGTGGTTTAAAAAGGCAATTCCCTTGATGTCACACAAGATGTTGTTTGTTTACACAGAGAAGAGAATAGGTGAAAAAGCACAGCCTTGTGGAAGTCCAGTGCTTAAAAACTGTGTAGTAGATTTAAATCCATGTAAGAAGTTTCTGTTGTCCGTCTCTCAAATTATTACAAATCTGAATAAGCAATGAAGGGTGAAGCTGAATATCTAAAAGGCAGAAACTGAAACAAATGTATTATTTACAAAGCAATGAATAGACAGGCCATTGACTTCCTAATGAAATGCATGACTAGAGTGAAGTCATGTTGGTTGTTCTGTCCATCGCTGCCCACACTGTGCCGACTCCACTGCTGCTCACACCCGTCCGTTTCCTCTGGGACACAGCCTGATGAGTCACTATGTTCTGAGTGCAAAACATGACGCTGTTATTTACCACAAGGAAATGTTATTTTATGGACAAACATGCGTGCTTTTATATAACCCTTCGTTGAAAGTAGACTCAATGAACTTGTCACTGGTGGTAGGAGCCGTCCCAAGCAACAATGGCTACAATCTTTTAGTAGATTGAGCAGGGTCTGCTGCTATATTTTACAAACTGAAAATAAATAAATAAAACTCAAAAGGGGGACAAAAAAACGTGCCTGATATCAATTAAATTCAATGCCCACTAAACAAATCAACAAGTCCTTCGCTTTTCCATGAAGCAGTGACATTTGCTTTAATGTTTCAATCAAATATTATACATTTCAAGTTTTCAAAACAAATCATAGATTCACCTTTTCTATTATTGGCTAAAAAGACAAAAACCTAAAATGAATTATTCGACCAAATCTTGACAAAAGCTTTGCTTTTTTTATAAAAAGAAACTAAAATGAACTGTGGCTGCAGAGCTATGAACAAATCAACGCATGTATGTTTTCTTAAAAAGTGGAGTTTAAGTGCTTTAATAAGTCACACAAGCCACAAGCTAACCAAAGGGAGTACACATGCCTCCGAATGATGTGGATGCCTGACCATGCCCACATCAGACCAGGGCAAGGCGAGGTACCTATAGGCTTTGGGAAACAGCCATAGCTTGACAGACAACTCTTTTCCAATATCGATAATGCAATTGGATTTTAAGACACTTTTATAGATTATTCAAACATCGATATCAGCCGAGACCTAAACCAATTTGCCAATCCCATGCACTTTTGGACAGGGACACACAGATGTGCCCCCACTATTTAGCTAAAGCCATAATGTCTACCGACGCTTTCGAACCATACTCTGGTTTTGGCAGCTACTCTGAACACAAACATTGTTTTCAAACCTGAATGGACAAGATGACATTGGAACAATCACTCACTAAGAAAATGAATAGAAACTAAACCAGTTTACATTTTTTTTATTTGTAATGGCCACAAGTGAACCTACGACACACAGGACAGCGACACAACATTCCCCCGTTGGGACATTATAACATAGTAGTGCATTGATATAACAAAATTGTATGCATTCTGACCACTGTAAAAAAGGAGAAATGAAAATTAGGTCAGGGCAAAGTTTTCAGCAGCAGAGGAAAACAAGTGTGCTATTACTTTAGGCATCTGGATGAATTTTACAAGCAAGAGAAAACATACAAGAATTGCCTCATGATCCACTTTAAACAAAATAATAATTTTCACAAACAACAAAGTTCGATTGTAACATTAGCTAATGTTTCTTTACTACAACAACAACAAAAGGATTGGTTCAACATTTGATGGCCCTATTTGAAAACAACCACTATTTATAATGACCACTGATTAAAACACTCAGCGTTTACAATATGCTCATTGTTTACCCTTGTTCTTACGCACTCGTCTCACTGTATGCCAGTTCATTTCAGTGTATTTAGCTTCTGCCAAGGCCGACACAGCCATGCAAGCCAGAACTCTGCTTAAGTTAACAAACACCAAGAAGCAAGATTTGCATGCACTCTTTGGCACTCAGGCTTCCTTATATGTCTCAGGACCAAGAAACACATGCAGGTGACCGATCCAGATGTGAGCTCAGCTGGACAGAGGCAATTCCAAAGACTTAAGCTCTCATTTCGGACAATAGGAATAATACAGAACTCTTTGCAAGTCTACCTTGATCCCTCTGAAAGATGAAGTCAGCGCAGAGACCTCACAGGGAGTGAATGTGCTGCTGAGGAGGAGGAAAAACATTAAAATTCCCTTTATTTGTCGAGTTATGGAGTTTGAGGTGAGCTTTACTTGTATAATTAAATTCAGTCTCAAAATGCATCAGTCTGCCTCGACTGTTTGAAGTTGTGTCCACATTTGAGACCAAACAAAGGGGAATAAAGCATAAAAACAAACCTTTTACCAAGCAATACAGTTTTGTTGTCCAGTTATCCATGTTACAGACTAAAAAAGTCTAAATCTTACATTTAAGTTTTAGTTGTCTGGATTTGATTAAAAAATGTAAAATAAACGGTAAAAGTAGCAGCGCTTTTCCAGCTCGAAGAACTCAAAGCTGATTACATTCATACACCAGTGTACTAGACAATGTGAGGCAAGGTGAAGAAAATGTCTTGCCCAAGGACACAACCGCAGTAAGCATCGTTGAGGGCTAGGATCAGCCATCCGTCTTTGTAGGGCAAAACTCTAACTGAAATATGGTTGCCCCCTTAAAAGTCTTCACGAATGTTAGCATGTTACATACAATGATACATGTCCAGAATACTGATTTCATTCATCAGTGGTTAAGAATTGTGTTTGTCATCGTGACGCTCTCAATTGTAGCATGAGTGGTCCCCAATGTTATAAAGGAAAGAAACAGCTTAAAAGTTGATGCCTCAATCATTTAAGCTTCACCACATACTGTTCTTGATTATCTCTCAACGAAATGTCACTCTTTGAAGCTTAAATTTCACCTATGCTACCAAATGAAATGTGATTAAACCGACTGAGAATAAAATCCACTCATCTACTTTGCTGAATGTGCTTCTGGTTTGGGTCTTTTTGATAATTATGTTCAGACTCTATCTTTGCATGAGAGGGACAATTTTCCTGCCACAGCATCCATCCAACTCACTGTGGGTCTCTTCGCCTCTCTACTCATAAATATTCGTACAATATTATTATAAAGTTCTCCAACAAAATGAAAGATGACTTTCGCACTGTCTATAACTTTCACTGAATCACTGACTCACACTGAATTCCAAATAGGCTTTTCAACAATATTTGGGCAAATGTAAAAATATTTTCAATCAGATTGAAACAAAACTATAAAGACTAAATGTAAAAAAAAAAAAAAATAGAGTGGCCAACAGAATGGCAAAATACCAAAAAGGCTTTCTTGATAAGCAATAAGAAATGT
Organism: Proterorhinus semilunaris; assembly: GCA_021464625.1. Taxonomy (NCBI): domain Eukaryota; kingdom Metazoa; phylum Chordata; class Actinopteri; order Gobiiformes; family Gobiidae; genus Proterorhinus; species Proterorhinus semilunaris. The sequence continues at coordinate 3,455,157 of CM038355.1, read as the reverse complement.
GATGCAAGGGCTCTGGAAAACGGAAATTGGAAACGTTAAGATAAAATAACATGTAAAGTCAAGCTTTAGTTGTCTGCATAAAAACATATAGTATAGTAAAATCAGATAAGAATATAAAAAAGGTATAGTAAATACAACAAATAAATTAATTAAATGTAAGAAAAAGTCTTATGATCAGAACAGCCTATGATTTACAACGTGAAATGGCTATTTGTCTCATAAATGAAGTGCTAATTTATGACTACAACATGCATGCTGTTCGTCATTAACCCATCAAACTCTGTGTAGCACATAATAAAATAGTTCTCCTATTTTACTAATCCCAGAGACAAGCTCCATGTGACACTGTGCACTGAAACATTGTGACATCGTCTTTCTTGGCTGCGGTTGATGATGTAAACTCCCACACTGCAGCTGTCCTCTGTTTTTGGCTTAAAAGGAGAAAAAAAATTAGATCTGGAGAAGTCCTCACTCCTACACCTCCACAAGACCAAGGTGAGACCAAGATTTAAAGAACAGTAGAAAGAGTGGAGGAGGACCGCTGTTTCAAACTCTGAGCTACAAATTTGTTCATGCTTTTTTTTCTTCATATTCACAAAGTTTGAGACGCACAAACAGCTCAAAGCACATACTGTATTTCCGTGGCAGTGTTGCATCCAGCTGTCACAGTTATCTTGTGCCATCTCTCCCCACTCATGTTGCAAATCGAGCTATTCTTGTTTTCTCTGCCCAAGTACGATTTGCTGGTCCTATATTGACTTAGAGCATAGTAGTTCAATAACAGTTCATTAGAAACATCAGTAAAGTTTATATCAGACTGAGTGTGATAAATGTTTAGTCAAGCATCTGCAGCTTATGGTTTAGAGTCACATGTGGCTGTTTAGCCCTCGGCTCTTATGACTAATTAAAGATGGTCTTATGAATTAGTCCTGATTCAGACAAGCTTTAGTCCTGGTCTAATCTGGAGTCAGTTCTTATACGTAGTAATTTAATGATAATAAGTATGGGTGTTGATGCAAATATGACAGTTCATAATATTATTGATACCGTTGAATAATACTGTTTATAAATGATCCGTACTGAAATTGTGCACCTTGCATCAGACTTGAATGACAGTTTTGTTGTACTTTTTATTTTATTTTTTTCATTCTGGATGCAAAGGTGGAATTTGGGTGAAGTTTTGCTTCATTTCACTTGTCATTTGGAATGTGTCAGGCCCATCACAGTAATACCAGCTCTTTCCAGCCAACTGTTGTGGACTAAAGAAGCGCAACATTTATTTTTTGTATTGATTGTCACAGATGGAAGCTATGAAGCATTGGAAATGTAGGCCTGCTCTTCCTAAAGCCATGATGGATGATGGAGATTAGCTTTCAGACTGAAGTTCAGTCAAACGAATGAGGTAAAGCTCAAATGAGGATCTTTGTACTGGCTTGTCTGAAATCTCACAATTGTCTAAGCTCTGGTATACAGCAATTAGGGCACTCAATTTACAAAGTATTTATTTTATATTATACACATAGGCTGATTGACTGGACTGTGACAAATCCTCTACAATATACTGTATTACTCTCGCAGACGAGGCGTTTGCAGACATTAGGTATTTTGATATTGCAATAGTAAATATTGTGCTTAAACCTGATTTTGACACAGAAACCGGTTTACAACATTTCTTGTTCACAATACTGTTACTAAAGTAGGCTATGGGGGGAAATGTATGGCATTGTATTAAATTGAGTGAGTGATCTGATGTGATCTCTTGCAAAAGTGGATGTAATATTCTATTTCTGTACTATTGTATATTTTCTTCACATACACATGAAAGAAAGGAGAGACAGAACACGCGATTGTGGATATTCACAGTCCATGTGTCGTGAGATTTGGGGAATGCTGAAAAACAACCACATGACCCTATTTATGGTCAGATTGGCTTTAATGCATTGCCAACTGTGCCATCCCGTCCCCAAACAATCACCAAATTTCCATGTGAGGCTTTGAAAAGTGAGAGTGACACAAGTTTAGTCATGCAGTGAAGTCCATCAGTGCAGGTGAGTGCTAGTCCCGCCTGAGTTAATCCTTTGCATACCCCTCATAAAGGTGGTGCTGAAAGATGTCTTAAGCACATCATCTTAAATTCTTATGTAATGCATGGTGTAATCCAACAGTACCACAATTATTCTTTTGTTCGACTTCCAGGGCTTTGAGCATAATTTTCCTGGTATGGCTTCTATTTTTTGCTAATCTGCTCAAGTGAAGTGAAAGGTAAACGAGAGGTGAAAGGTCATAACTTGGAACATGTCAACCTTTAAGTCCTATTTATTATTTTATAAATGATTATTAGTTGTTAGCTATATAGGCCTGTGAGTAATTGTTTATTGTTTACAAAACGGCGATATACTTTGAGTGATGTTCTGTCATATTTTTTTCTGCCTGTAGCCTACATTTCATATACAAGGACTTTACCATAAAATGGGAAAATGTTGTTTTTGTTTCTTCAGAAAACAAAAGAATGAAGACATTTATGTTGTTATTAACTTACTTATACTTACTTTTCCAAATTGTATATCGACAAATGTAAATATTCCAAGCAGAAACCCAACTTTACACATTTTTATAGTGATACTCTCTCTTATATGAAGATTCTGGAAAGTTCTGATAACAAAAAGGCTCTGAAAACTATCAGCATTTGTTCAACTTACAATATATTTGTAAATGTATAGTTGTGCAATTTATGTTGTACCCCCTGGCATACTGTTTGTATAAATATAATAAAATATAAAAAAAGCCTACATTTCCTACTTCTTTCTGTTATCCTGCTCTCCCCCCTGCTGTACAAAAGGGGTATACTCAATCAATGGTAACGGAAGGGTCTTGAAAAATATTCACAAGATATTGGTCACCACACATTCTGAGGGATTATGAGGTGGAAAAAAAGATGAATTCATTAATAATAATTGAAAAAGCATTGACCTAAAACCAACTAAATTAAATGTTGGTTAAAAAGTCAAAAGTATTTGATGATTTGATGGGGAAGCAGTTGCTACTAAATTGAAATTAAAGACACTTTAATAAAAGGCTAATTTAATAATAAAATTGCCATATTGACATTTGTGATAATAATCCATTAATAAGGACTGTAATACAATGTTCAAACTTCCTTTAATATCAAGGCAAGTTATGTATTTAGCCTCTTGGTATAAAATGCGATGCATTTATCTGAATTTGACCTTGAGAAATGCTTTGACAGCATTAAAAGTAAAAGTCGTGTGCTACTCTATGGCCCCGCCCACTGCTGGCCAAACCGGAAGTTTAGCTGTTGTTGTCACACTGGAAGAAAATGGCTGCTGCTACGACTTTTTTTCAATGAAGACACTGATATTTCCATTCCATTTCGTTTTCCTGCATCAGAGTTACGGTCGAGCGCTATGCAATCTAAAAGGCAAGTCCATCCTGGTTGTTGAGCTTAATGTTGCTCTGTCTGTGCACATCCTTTGCTGGTAACTTGCATCTTGCCAAGGTAACGAGCTAGCATGCTAACATTAGCCGTGCTAGCCTCAATGGTCAGGCATCAACGAGCTTGTTGCTATTCAGCTACTCGAGGTTCAGTCATCTGAGTTCAATGACACTTAAGGCTCAATATTGACGTAAATGCCCAATTGATGAACTTTTCTGATCTATAGATTTGACTGTATTATAGTCAAATAACTCACTAAACAGTTTGGATTTACTACTAAGCTGTTTGTCTGTTGTACCTGATCAGTTTCTAACGGATCAGTACTTTGTAATAACTTAGATATAGTTATTATTGTGTTTTGGGAATACATGTGGTGACTGTGCAGCTCTTTTGTATTGACTTACTGAGTTACTATTGTGCAGGGCGTGAATGGTCGCGTTAGGAAGGTGACAGTGTGGGGCTGAAAGGACAGCATCGTCAACCGTCACTCCCCTGAAGCTGGCGGTGGACCACAATGGTAATAATCCTTCTACTGGACATTTAATAATAAGATAATAAGCAATGAGCTGAGCGGTTCATTAGATCTTCTGATACTATATTCTTGATTAATGTGTGAATACTTTATTGTAATTTAATTTAATACAGGTTTCACCATAGTCAGAAATAATGAAAAGAATATTTATATTTGTTCATGATAATGGAGTCTCTTTTGTTCAGTGTTGATTTTTTTTTTTTTAGCAACAAGTTCTGGAATATGCATTGGATCGAGCCGAGGTAATGCTGTAGTGCTTGAGTGATACACTTATTCATTCTTTATTTGGCATTTAATACTAAGTTATAGCAATGAATATATTTCTATATTTATTTTAGTACATTGTTGAAAGTGCTCGACAAAGACCTGCCAAAAGAAGAATCTCCTCTGGCGGAAGAAAGAGTTTATATCAGAAGCTCTATGAGCTGTACATGGAAGAATGTGAGAAAGAGCCAGAGCTTAAGGTTTGTACATGCAAGTCATTATTATATTAGAATTTATTTTTATTTGTGTTATATTTTATGATGAGTCATTTAAAGCCACATCGCGTAGAATTTTACCCAATAAATAAATAGAAATACAAGCATTTATTTTATGACAGATATTTGCATTATTGAAGTATACCTCATAAATGTACAACCAAACATGTGCCTTTGCTGTGAGCGGCTCATTTTCTGTGTTGAGCTGGTCATTAGGAGCATACAGTACTTTGTACTGATAGCAACAGTATACACCAAAATGTGACGTAGTGTGCCTTTAAGTATTTAACTTGAATGGGGAAAGGATATTGTAGTAACTATTAACCAGTAGGTGTCTTCTGTGAATGCACAAATGCATATGGACTAGTCTTTGTTATTATTATCTTAATTGAGGTATATTTTTCAACTAATACATGACTTTTTGTATATTAAGAATTTAAGAAGAAATGTAAATCTACTGGAGAAGCTAGTGTCTCATGAATCAGTGTCATGCTTGGTGGTCAACCTTTACCCTGGTAATGAAGGCTACTCGTTAATGCTCAGAGGAAAGAATGGGTCTGGTAAGATATGTCATTTAAAAATTATTATTACTCATTAAATTGCTGTGATTTGAACTATATGATACAATTGCACGATTTGTTTGATGTTTTCTAGACTCCGAAACAATCCGATTGCCATATGAAGAAGGAGAACTTTTGGAGTATTTGGATGCAGAAGAGTTGCCTCCAATTCTAGTCGATCTGTTGGAGAAATCCCAGGTGTGTGTATTTGCAGCAGTTGTAGTATTTACTCACTGTTTCATTATTGGCATTCATTTGCATGCAACACTTTTTTCTCCCTTTTCTTCTAGGTGAACATCTTCCACTGTGGCTGTGTAATTGTAGAAGTGAGGGATTACAGGCAGTCGGGCAATACCAAGATGCCTACCTATCAGAGCAGACACATCCTGCTCCGACCAACAATGCAGGTCAGAAACTATTTTAGCATTAGGGCTTCTACTGTCACTTGTCACTACTTCCACCACTTACTGCCGATATCATCAATTCACCAACTTATGTATATTTATTGCTTCCATTTGTGCAGACCCTGATCTGTGATGTCCACTCCTTGACCAGTGACCACCACAAGTGGACACAGGTAATAACAAATCTAATACAAGTAATATAACCCTTATACAGTATATATATATATTTAATTTATTTTTTTCCTTTTAATTTTGTGAATTGATTTTAGGATGACAAACTGCAGCTGGAGAGTCAGTTGATTTTGGCCACAGCTGAACCCCTGTGTCTGGACCCCTCCATCTCAGTCACTTGCACAGCAAACCGGCTGCTCTACAACAAGCAGAAAATGAACACACGCTCTATGAAACGGTATAGCCACAATGTCTTCTTGCATTGTAGATCTGTAAAATTGATTGATACATTTTATCAGGGACATTTGTCGGAGCTTTATGACATTAAATGAGTCAGGAATACTAATATATTACAATGATGTATTTGTTGCATATTAGTTGCATCTCAAGCGTAAGTGGAACTAAGCAATCGCTGATTGAGTTTATTATTGTAGGTGTTATAAGAGGCACTCTCGAGCTGCACTGAACAGGCAGCAGGAGCTGTCCCATATTCCTGTCCCCCCTCAACTACGGCTCTATGACTACCTCCAAAAGAGGAAGGAACGGAAACTTGCTCCTGTCATAGACCTCAAAATCTCCAAGGTTGGAAACGTAAGTTGATATTTTCATCAGAGTGAATTATTGCACTCAAGACTTCTATTGTTTTATTATGCCTTTTTAATTGAAGTATCATACAAAGTGTTTATTTTACTGTACCGCCACTCTGGTTCTCTCTTGCCTTCAGTGTGTTGATATGTGGAAACAAAACAACTGCCAATTAACTGTGCCGAAGGAAATAGATGTAAGTGCTGCAAGTGGGCATGAATGATCAATACATTCAATAAGAATTTAAATGCATCACAAGCTGCCTTACTGTGTTTTAGGTTGAGAAATATGCAGTGGTTGAGAAATCTTTGCAGCTGGAGGATTCTCAACCCACAACTGTAATCTGGCCAGCTGAAGTGAGTTTTAGAGCAGTATAAATGCATTATTAACAGAAACTTGTATGAAAATATCTCTGGACTTATATGTAATTAATCAGACACAGCGAGGCATTGTTCACATTAGCTTTGTCTTATTTGTTTTTCAGGAAGTTATTGATGACTACACATTTGAATGTGAAGTTGGGGGCCAAGCCCAGAGGACCAAGGTGTCTATCTTTCAGTCGATGGGGGATCCTCTGGTCTACGGCAAGATTTACTGTGCTAAAGAACCAAAAGCGGAAGAGGACAACTCTGACCTTAAACTCATACACCCTCCGTAAGGACACGCATTGTATAATTTGATTTGAACAATTCAACAGATAATCATTGATTCATTTTTATTGTGTCTATATCCTTAATAGATTTCTCATAGGATCAAAGATTGACGCAGATCGGTAGGCCATCTTTATGTCATATTCTGTATTCTAATATTTTCATGCAAACATTTTTACAAATTCCTTGTGTGTCGACAGGTTTCTTAATCAGTACAAAGGTGTTTATGAAAAGGATGTTAAATGTGACGTTAAAATGTCCCATAACTCTGGTAGTGTGGGACAGGGGCCTCCCTCCCCCCATAAAGATAATGAGGTAAATGTTACATGCAGCAAAAGTAAACTAATACTTATCAGTTGTATTAATGCTGAAAACACTGTTTCAAATCTTCTGCAGGGGGATAGTTTTTCTGCTTTGGTCCAGACATCTCTCTTGGGAAAAGGTGTGAGGCACAAGCCTCCTCCCATTAAAATGCCTTCAGGATCAGGCAGTAGTTCCTCAGGTATGGATATGTAATACTCTTCTGAATTACTACGAGTTACTAAAGACTCTGTTACTTGGAAATCTTTCAAATAATTTTGTATATTTTTTCCCTTTTTTAAATACTGCATAATCATGAGACTTTAATTTTTAGGTAATCCATATAGTTCTCAAAATACCAGTGGTCTACTTAAGTGCCCTACGCCCCCTCCAGCCAAAAGCCAGTCTCTGAACAGGAAGCACTCAATAGAGTTGGGTCAGGTGGGCCTTTTGTCGCCTTCCTCCCTCTCCCCTATGGGTTCCACGCAGAGTGAGTAAATCCTTTATTCAAATAAATTATAAGTTGTCTAGCCACTAACAAGTTTCATATTAAAATTAGATTGAATGCTTTGTAAACCTGCTCTTTCCCCTCTCGTCTAGGATCAGGTACCCCAAAGCCATCCACTCCCACTCCTACAAACACACCTTGCTCTACGCCTCACCCCACGGATGCTCTCACTGCCCCTCTGTCAGTGACTCCCACTCCTTTAGACTCCTCACTAGTGCAGAGCCAGTCTCAGCCCACCCTCTTGCCCTTCGCCCAGCAGCAGTTGGCTCTGAGTCAGCCTCTGCCGGTCATGACTATTCCCCTGCCCACCATGGGCACATCCATAACGACAGGGACCACGTCATCACAAGTCATGGCCAACGCTGCGGGACTCAACTTCATCAACGTAGTCAGCTCCGTCTGGTAAGAGACGCTTTTCACTCTCACACTGTTCTGTGTCTTTGTACTGGATTTATGCTAACGTTCAGCTGAATTATTTATTATGACGGAAAATAAATGAATAATACGATTTTCATTACAAATTACAAAACATAACTGTTGTCGGCAATAATTTAAAAACAACATTAACAATATTTTCTGTTTGCAGCAGCCCACAGACGCTAATGAGTGGCTCTAATCCAATGCTGGGCCCAGGCCTTAACCTGAGTGGACTTCTGCCCCCTGGAGGGCTCATGCCTGCCATGCCGTCTGCAGCTCAGTCTGGTAAGATTACTCTGCGAGTGCTCTTACGTTTGAAGAACAGGTGAAAATATTGTTTAAGTGTATTTTTTATTTGAAAGAATTGGTACCGTCTGTATTAAAACAGTTTAGATTCTTGTAGATGGCTTGCTGTAACTTACGATAGTGTACGTTACGACGGTTTACTTCGCACATCTCTTGTTTGGAACAGGTGTGAAAGAGAAGGCACATAAAGACCGAACGTAGAACTACTTGCAACACCAGAGAGATTGTTCTGTTCTAAGTGAATCAAAATTGCCTCCAGAAAATCGCATGGGCTGCAATTATTTAGAAAATATACTGTCCTCTAATGTTCTGGTTTGTTCCATTACCAAATTTTAATTAAAGGAGACATATTGTGCTTTTTTCTGACAACATTATTTAACACTACATTACATTGCAAGAGGCAATATTGACTTAAAATAGAAACAAGTCATTTATTTCTGGTTCAAAGCCCACCTGAATTGATTCAGCCTAGCCCTTAAGCCAACATTACGATAGTCATCACCAAAACGCAGGGTCAAGGCTAAAATGTCTCTTCCAAACCAAACCAACAAAAAGCTATCACACAACCAGTCACCATGAATGTAAAACATTTGGTGAATAAAGCCCACTGCCCTGTTCCTGACATAACTGACATGAGGAGTGTTTACTGGAGCTTCGAGCCTCTCGATGCACATTACATTACCCAAATGTAACCATTTCGCCGTAGTTACTCGCCGTTGCTGTCTCTGGGGTAGCAGCAGCGGCTTTTAGCATCAGATTTGACACAAACTGCATATTTTTCCACATTCAATAAGTCCTTGTTTATGAAGCATTTGTTGGTAAAATGCCATGCACGAATAAATCACATTTTGGTCCAAAGGGTCCTCAATACAGATAAACCTATCTCGCCTTGTGCCGTCGTTTGGAATCTCACAAATGGGGCGTCTCCTTAACGTCCAAAGAAATATTTTCCTTGTGGATACATTTGAATAATCCAGAAATGAAAATAAGCTGGTAAAAAGTCACCTTTATCTAATATTCTAACTGATTATTGTGATTGTTTGTAGGAGGTCATTTTGGCTTGAACAGCAGTCCTGCTCTGAGACATAGTCTGAATCTGCTCCAGGTACGGCTCTTTTTGAATCCTTAAACGTTCTATTTTCTGCTTGTATTACTTTTAATTCTAGGCATTGACCCTCGTGATAGAGAATGCGTGATAAAAAAAAGTTGTAGTGTCAGTTTATCTGTTGAGTGGCTTGTGATGAGGAATCATTGACCCTGTGCTGTATTATTGACTGATAATTTCTCCCTCATCCCTCTGCCCTGTCTGTTTCCTCCCCTCTCTTTCCTATCCCTGTTTGATTGTGGTTCCTCCTGTTTCTTGTGGTGCACTCTTACAGATCCCCACGGGTCCTCTCATCTTTAACTCTCAGTTGCCTCAGTTTTCCCCTCAGCAGAGCCAGTCTGCAACGTCCAGTCCACAGCAGCAGGGGGAGACGGTGAGCATCCATGCCTGCATTTAAAAACACTGGATACTACATATTACTTGAGTGGTTTATACCTTTTTGTTACCTCAATTGAAACTTAACATTTGAAGAAGATTCACATGAGTTTTACAAATAAAATTACCTACGTAATCTTTATTTTTGACATTGCTGACCTTTTTTCAGGGCGACCAAGGGACAGATCAAAATTTAGGAAACCAGCAAACAGCGGTCATCAATCTGGGAGTAGGAAGCTTCATGTCTCCGTCAGCAGCAGGTATTGCACATTTGACACTCCAAACTCACATCGCCTAGTTTCTTTGCAACCAATCACCTTTTACAAATAAGTAGTGATTTTAATTAGTGTTGTTTGATCATGATGTAGGGCTTTTTGAGAAATTAAACAATAAAATTCACTTCAGTTCCTTACCCAATCTCGCTGTCAATTGTAGAGCATTTTTAGAAAAAATAATCATAAATCAATTTAACGACGTGTGTCAAAGCCCTGCTTCTAAACACAACAACTAATTAGTATTGGGCAGAGAAAAATCAGGTCCAGGCACTCATCACGAAACATTAAAAAGCACACCAACGCGTGTCAGCTTGCGCCTTCAACAGGGTGTGTGTGTGGAGACAAAGAGTAAACCAATTTGTAATGTCTGACTGCAGGTGTGCAGCCAGGACATTGAGACACATGCTGCCATAGTCCTTTTGGACACAAGGGGTAGACATGTCGTCTTCTCAGTATAGTGGCAACAAGACAAAACGTAGACAACTAAATTATAAAAAACAAGAGAGGTCCAGATCATCATTCAAGCCAAGCTATTTGGTAGCACTAAGAGCATGGATCCAATATGCGTCTCTTTGCTTTAGGCGTAAGATTTTATCACCACCCCTGGCATTTAGAGTGATAACCTCAATTCCTGACACCTTTAGGGTGGAGTCATGGCTGTGATGGACATCCATATAATGTCTGGCCATAGGATAATTTGGGTTATGGAGCGAATGGCATATCTGTGTTCAGCCACTCTCTCCCTCAGCCTCCTTTCAGTGAGGCCCACGTAGAAGCACCCACAGGGACATTCAAGGCGATAAAACCATTTATAGAATACATCCTATTAGTAGCCAGATCCATAAAAGTGTCAGTCTTCACTAGGGATGGGACGAAATATCGTTTGGCGAAATATCGCGATACAAAACGTGACGAAATGCATCGAGTTAAAAAAAAATGGATCGCGAAATAAAAAAAAATAACATTTTTTTTTTTTTTTTTTTTTTTTTTTTTAAATGTAAAGCAGGGGTGGCCAACACGCGGCTCTCGAGCCGCATGGTAGCCTACATATTCCCCATAAACTGTAACAGTCTTTAAGAATCTTGACCAAAAATCCAACCATAGTTCATGTGTTCCCATCTCTACACGCATGAATGTCCGTATCTCCCTCCTTTTCGAGGCGGCGCGTAAAAGGCGCCCGTGCAGCAGCCTCACTCAAAGCGGGATGTAGGTAAACAACAGTCAGGCAGATTGGGCACTGGGATCAGCTTCTGTGCATTTCAAGTTTCTGATTAGCCTACTCTTTATTTGATGAAAATTGGCCTCATATTCACAGAAAAAGATCAAAATTAGGAAATGGAAAAAAGCGGAGCTCTAATGAAGCATATGATGCGAAGCGCGACATCGTAACGCGGAAATACGCAAAGTCATTGTCTTTTCTGTCACATGTGCTGCAACTGTAACAAATGCAACATAAAACATAATCTCAGACGTCCTCCAGAGGCTCCTGATTAAAGCTTATGAACTTAGTGCAGCCTAAAGTTCGTTCTCTGCACAGTCCAGTCAGGACCAAGCTGCGGGCACTGCGCGCACAGGCCAGGGGCGAACCAAAGGAGGGGGCTCAGTGGGCAGGGCCCCTCACACTAACACACTCCAGCATTAAAAATCAAAAAATATAATTCTATCCCAGTCAGAGCAGAACAGCACAAAATGTCAGTTTATTTAATATACATTTATTTCAATCTTGGTGAGGAGTAAAACTATTACATCTAATACAATTATTAAAACAAAAGAAAAAGGCCAGGCATAAAGTTATACTTTGTTGTGATTAAATATAACGGTCACATTATATTTCATTACAATAAACTACCGCCCCTGGATCTCGCGAATGATCGGTGCCTTTGTGGCTCTTCACAGGATCAAGGTTGAACATTTCGGCTCTTGGTCTCCGACTAGTTGGCCACCCCTGATGTAAAGCGTCTTTGAGTGTCCAAAAAGCGCTATACAAGTTCGATGTATTATTATTATTATTATTATTATTAAATGAAAAAAATATATATATATCCGGGGAATGGTGCAGTGCGTCGTCAAGTCACAGGAATGATCTGTTAGTTTTTTTGAAGAAGAACCAGTCCTGAGATACATTAACCGAGGGTTAGAGCAGCACTAAGGGGGTGTTCTTGTTGTGTTTGGCCTGTTTGGCCTTGTGTTTCCCTGTGTTCAACTGAAACAAAAATAAAATAAACAAGTTGTTATTATACAGTAATATTTTTTTCTTTTTTGATATCGTATCGTGACGTATCGTATCGTGACTCTGACATATCGAGGTGCATCGTATCGTGAGTTTAAGTGGATGTGGTAGGCTTAGTAGATGGGAGATAGCTCCTCAGAAGCTTGTCTTTAATGGTTGGGGCTCTTCTGAAGCTCACTCCTGGAGGCTCAGGGAAAACCTCTCTCAAAAGAGGATCACTCACAATGATATCCCAGTTTCTTTGTATAACTCGTTTCACTGGGAAGCCTCTTTACTGTAACTTGCGTTTGTTCCTGTCTATCTTTAGGAGTGAGCAATTCGGTCCTCTTTAATGACAAGGCTGTAGTATGAGCTTGAGACAGCAGCTCGGGAGGAAATCCCCTTTGGGTGAAGCGTGCTTGCATGTCAATAGACTGTCACATATGCCTCTAAGTCTTTGTATCTGACCGTTAGGGATATTTTCAATTAACCAAGGAGGATGGAAACTCTCTGCATGTAAAATTGTATTGCAAATCTGTTGGTTTCCGAAATATTGACGTATGTAAGTTACCATGGTCATCTGCAGTCATATTTAAATCAAGAAAATGTACACTCTTACTGTCATATTCCAAATTTCGTTTAAGGTTGGCATTGAGACTGTCAATATATCTGTCCCACCATAAAATCTTGTCCTTTTATGGTGGGGCAGATATCTTGTCCTTGGCAGCACGGTAGAACAGCGGTTAGCGCTCGTGCTTCACAGCTAGAAGGTCCGGGGTTCGATTCTCACTTGGACGGGGCCTTTCTGTGTGGAGTTTGCATGTTCTCCCCGTGTCTGCGTAGGTTTCCCATACCTTAAAATAAAACATGTACAATAGGCAAGGATGAATGAGAGCGTGTTTGAGAGTGTGCATGGGGGACAACGGACACAAATTAGCCCAAGGCTACAATCTGGTGTGGCTTGTTTACATGCATGAGACCCATGTATGTTCATTACCATGCACTGTCCTGACCAAATAAACCAATAAAAAAATAAAGAACACAGCAAAAATAGACTTAGAACTTGAGAGTGTGAATGGGTGAAGCCCCTATGAGAGACCAACAGGCCCGTTTGGAACCATGAGGCCGTCCTCCTGTGGACCCACCACCTGCAGGAGGAGCCATAGAGGGCTGGTGCTATGTGACTTGGGCAGCTCCAACAGCTGCCCCCACGACCCGGCAACGGACAAGTGGAAGAAAATGGATGGATGGATGGATCTTTTTTTTAACCTTTCAAATCCTGGAAAATAATGCTGATAACACCAATGACACAAAACTGAGGAACAGAGTTTCCTTAATTATTTTAATTAATAGTTGTGATTTTTCATATAAGATCTGCCGATTATTGAAGTCTATTCTCTGTTTGTTTGGATTTGGCAAGAAAAATATTTATAGATTACTGTAAATATTCCTTTTAACTGCACAAAGGTGTGAAAATGGGGTCGGGGACATTGGGTTTTCAACATACACTGGATATTCAAAGTGAGATAAAAAGTAAAAACTGCAAAAAATATGATCTGAAATTACCTGGCTCTTATCATGTGGCGCTTAATATTTTTTTGTTTTACTGCATTGTTGATTTTTTTTTTAATATTTAATTATCAGGGGTGGGAAGTGCAGGGACACGTTATTGCCCATAATTTGATAAAAGAGACAGAACGCTGGGTTTAAAGCTCTAGACTGAGGAGCCTGATCGTGTATTCGCACTGTAGTAGAGGGCTACCTGCCAAACGCTCGCATTAGCGTCCGACATTGCGTAGCAGCAAGTGTAAGTGCAGTAAGCGGCTTGGGTTTGCTTCACTGATGGAGAAAAGAGTCAACTGCAGAAGTGCTTAGAACCGTGATAAAACAATCCCACAATCGTCAGCTCTAGAGATCATAAGATGGTCTAATATCGTCATATCGCCCAGCCCTAATGTAACTGTAGCTTCAGTTCTTTTTCTGAGAACTTTTGGAGATCAAAAGACAGCTTATGTGTATCTGCTGTTTGAGTAGATTCTTAATGATCCCCCAGAAGCGTGTCTTCAATTATAATGTTCCGGCCCTCATCCTCAGCGTTGAAAAAAATCTTGTTTGGAGCCATCTCCCATCTACTAAGCCCACCATCGCTCTCCTGTCCAAAGGGGAACTTTTGCTGTGGCCATTGTAGATACTGTGAGAACATGGTGAAGACCGACCCTAACCCTAACACCACCCATTTAGTGTATCTCCTTGAATGTCCCTGTGGGTGCTTCTACGTGGGCCTCACTAAAATGAGGCTAGATAGGATAGAGTGGCTGAACACAGATATGCCATTCGCTCCATAACCCAAATTATCCTATGGCCAGACATTATATGAATGTCCATCACAGCCGTGACTCCACCCTAAAGGTGTCAGGAATTGAGGTTATCACTCTAAATGCCAGGGGTGGTGATAAAATCTTACGCCTAAAGCAAAGAGAAGCATATTGGATCCATGCTCTTAGTGCTACCAAATACCTTGGCTTGAATGATGATCTGGACCTCTCTTGTTTTTTATAATTTAGTTGTCTACGTTTTGTCTTGTTGCCACTATACTGTGAAGAGGACATTTCTACCCCTTGTGTCCAAAAGGACTATGGCAGCATGTGTCTCAATGTCCTGGCTGCACACCTGCAGTCAGACACACTCTTTGTCTCCACACACACACCCTGACGAAGGCGCAAGCTGACACGCTTTTTAATGTTTCTCGCCCATAAATAAAGCCTTTTCTACTTTCGCAAATGATGAGTGCCTGGACCTGATTTTGCTCTGCACGTTCTATTGCCTCCTTCCATGAGCACCATCTTTTTGCTGGATGCCAGAAGCTCCCTGTTCTAATTTCTGTTAACTAATTAATATTATTTAACTTGTAAATATATGATTATACTTTTAAATGTTTCACAATTAATGAATTTGCGACCGTAAAGAGACACTTAATTTTCCTCTTTCTCTGCTGCTTTTGTTCCCTTTTGTTTTTTTCCCCCGCCTTTTGTCTACCTCTTCCATTTGCTTCCTCTTGTCACTCTTGATACTGTTTATGATCCCTGCATTCGGATGCAATTCTCTAAAACTTCACCCAAACCCACATGAACTGCCTTTCACCTTCTTTTGTTACTTTTCTTATCCCTTGAATGTTCTCTAAATATTCTGTGCTGGTATGCTTTACCCAAAACATCTCTACTTAAACTTTACATTTTGCCTGTTCATATTTCCCTCTTTTCTCCTTGTTCTCTCTGTCTCTCTCCTCGATGCGCCTCTCTCCTCTCCCCCCTCCCCCCCTTAGTGCTGTCCCAGTTGGGCTGTGGGCTGGACGGGTCTGGGACCCCGCTGCCTTCCCCAAGGCTTCAGCAGCAGCACCAGCCACAGATCCAAGTAATACAGCAACTTTAACATTTCTATACACTTAAAATAGACCAATTATTCTCTATTTGTTGATCATTTTTGTTTTTAGAACGTCAGAATAAACACTTGAAAATTAAACCACATAACACATTTTTTATTTTAACTGAGTTGTTTTGAGAAGTGATATCCACCACATTGTTATAATTGTGTAAATTTATGTTAAGTTTTTCTATGGTTTCCCATGTACCTACCTTGTGTCTTATTCTTTGTCGATATAGTCTTATCACTCTGACACCATTCACATCATCTAATGTTGTATGTTGTATGTCCTTTGACAAATATGGCAGCCCACTGGAGCTTGCGGCACTTCCCATGGCAGTAACTAACAGTGTGTCCAAATGGGACGAGTTATGTTCCTATTTTTAAATGTATCTATGCCATTTCACGAAATAGGTTTGCTTTACAAGATACAGTATATGATAATGTTGATAGTGCCACTGTAAGCATGACCTGTTTGATGGGGGTTTGGCCAGTTGAAGTTGCTGACTTACTCTAAGCCATAGGCACGTTTGCTGAGCTGCATGTGTGTTATTGCCAAGCCCACAGCATCGAGTGCATTGTTCTTTATTGTCTCCAGAAGCCACTGGTGCTGCTTGACTGTACCTGCCTCCCTCCAACACAACCCAATGTGCCCGTTTGTTCCTCTCCTGCCTCTGCCACCATTAACCGCTCTGTTTCACCGCCTTTTTGTTGTATGTCGTTCAGCACAGCTTCACTAACACTGCCACGTCAAAACAAAACCCTGTTAACTCTGTGCTAGTCTGCCAGACTGCAGTTAGTTCTTGTCTGTTTTTGCACTGAATAACTCCCTCGTTCTGACTTTTCTCTCCGCACATGAACAGTTGCAATTCTTGCAGCACCAAATGCAGCAGCAGCAAATGGCTATGGGAGCAGCAGCTCCTCCGGTGGGAGCACCACGGCCACATACCGCCAATCAACCAAGAAGTAAGAGGAAGAGGAGCACACCGCAGCCCCTGCCCAAGACATGACAGAGCTCCATTTCTCACACCACACATGGACATGAATGATCCATACTGTGCTTTTGTCGGCCTCACTGTGGAGACGGCAAGCAAAAAGACTCGTTTGTCAACTTGTTTGTCTTTTATAGCTAACAAATTTATTTGTAATGGTTGTATGTGGTTTCCAAGAACCAAATGGGTTTTTTAGAATGGGAAGCACAATGCTTAAAGAACCTTAGTAATATTTTTCAAAAAATAAGGTTCTCGTAGGTAGCAAGCTTCCACAATAATGTATTTTCCTTCAGAAGACTTGCCTGGCGCGTGTGCAGTGAGAGGATCTGATGCACAGCCCTCTGCTCAGTCAGCTCCGGTAGATACTGCCCTTTAAGCACGGATCCCAGCTGAGCGCTCAACACCAAATCCTCCACTGAACTGTTACAAGTGAAAATGCAAATCAAACTTGGAGTAGTGCCTGGGGCAGCCCTCTACCTCTCAGTGTGTTGGAAGTCTTTCCTGTTGGGAAACCCGGCGCAGGGCTCAACAAGGGACTGAGATCAACATCCAAGATGGTGTCAATTGCTTTTGTACAGCACATTTTAAAAAGGCATTTCCTTTTACATTGATCAGGAGCCATTCCTATGAGACATCAACTGAGTGTGTGTGTGAGACATTTCTGGACACTGAGAAATAATTTTTTAAGCGATCTTTGTCAGCAGTTTTATTGTTATTAAAAAAAGAATATATATTGACAGTTGAAAATACAGCTTTTAGATAAAACTGGTCTGAGTTTCTTCATTGTGGCGTGTCCACACTCTTAATTACTTTATCAATGAGCTTCTGGATCTCTCTCTGTCGAACAGCAGCCCGGTTAATGCACTCTTGCAGCTTCTCTCCTGATAAAGACGAACCGCCTGAAGAGAACATTTTAATCTTATGACATGCATTGCTAAGAAACAGATTATTTAAATCTTCTGATATTAAAATAACCAAAACAATAAATATAATCTAGACTACATGAAGAGTAGTAGACAAACTTAAATGTTGCTGATGTTAATTTAGCAGCACTTTAATACTGTTCTTTGTCAACATTGCAAATACTGCTAAAGATTAATTCTTTCAACCTGGTTTGTGTACGGAGCAGAGCCGCTCTTCTTCATCTGTCACTACAGTGAGCTGTGCTGTCAAAAGGCTTTCTTCTTCTGCTGTTGGATCCACAATCACTATAGATCTGCACAGAGTAGTGGCTTATTGGCATATAACAGCCTTGACAAGCGTAATGCAAAACTACAGACTAAACGTACTTATCGAAAACCCCAAAGGAAGAGCCCACTGGATGTCTGTGAATCTGCAGCTCATGTCTTTTTTCTAGATTCACTTCCGGTAAACAAGTTTCTGTGTTGATGGTTACATCAGGCAGTTTTGCTGTGAAATTCAGAAAGAAAAGTGTTAACTCTTACTGAGCAATAGATGTACAGAGCAATTTACTAGAACTACTGTAAAAGGTATTTGAGCATACTGTTTTTTAATGCTGCTAATAGCGCAATAATACAGGCATCCAGGACATTTCCATCATAGTCGATACACATCAAGTCACAGTAGAGCACCCAGCAGAGCTAGTGTTGAAAAGACAGTCTCGTTATGAATCTTTAAGTTATTTAAATAAGATGCTGAAATTACCTTCCCTCTTTCAAGACAAAGGTCTTCCGTTTTTATTAATTCAGAGCTGTAAAAAACAAAAAAAAGATTTTTTTGTATGAAGTTAACTAACGAGAGATTATTATCCCCAAACACAATACCTTTCTATGACATCTGCAATAAACTGACTGGCAGCCTGAGCCTGTTCTCCTGGGGGGCCCGGTCGAAACCGCGAAGAGCACAGTGGTGGAAGGTCCACATTTGGCACTGAATAAAACGGGAAGCTATTTTGTAGATCAATATTGAAGGTAATTTTTAAAAACATACAGAGCAAAGACTTTACTTACCCATAAAACCTTTACCTGGCGCCTCCACTGTGGGGTTTGACAGTTCCTATAAGAGAAAATCAATAGTGACAGTGCCCAAGTATTTAAATTACTGTATGTGCGTATTTCTGTACCGCTTTGATGCCACAAATGACCGTGGAGTTTCCAAGTTTGACCAGAGCAGAGCCATCCGCTGTGGATATTGACCCTGGGAAAATAAAAACCAGTCGGTATGATAAATGTTTAGCAGCTGATGATTAGTAGGGTCTCACCTATGTTCAGTGTTGTGGCTCTAAACTCTGACAGCTCACGACCATCAGACCGACAGTTTTCTTTCTGTGGGGAGAGAAAAATGCTACATATTAAAAGGATTATTGATGCCAATGGAAGTTCTAAACAAATATAAACTTAAGGCACACAAATCTTACTACAGTGGGATCATACGTTTTCGTATTGGAGAGACTTTTTTATACTGACCAGAAAGCTTCTGTGATACTCCAGTGGCTCTGCGGTCCTGTAAAAACAAATAAAGTTACAAAAGCTGCCTGTGGTCCATTAGATACCACAGGAGTAATCGATACCCTAAACCCGAGAATATACATGATCTGTAACAAGTAGCCACAAAGATACAGTGCTGTTTGTTTGACTTAAGAGGTTAAGACGTTTTACTCCAAATCTCCGAGTACACGTTAAAGAACGTATTTACGCATACAATTAGGAAAAGTTGTAGTCGTTTTAGCACATCTTACTTGAATCCAGCTGCCATGATGTTTTGGTTGACCACGTGAATGACTCTACGCTACGGAAGCCGAAAATATGTGTTTGAAAACTCTCTGCAATAATAATAATATTTACAAAATAGTAACATAATATGCATTTGAGTTGTTATTCCTTGAGGGGAAAAAATGCCACAAATCACAACAAACCAAATTTCTTAGATTTAACTAATGCAGGGGAGCTACAGATAAAATCCTCCAGGCCTGTAGGTGGCAGTGTGCGCTCCTCACGTCACGTCAATACTGATGATGTGTCTACAAAGTGCACACTTCCGCATCTCTGCTGTGAATGTGGTAGGAGTTCAATGAGCTGCCCTTTAATGAAAACTAAACGCTTTTCATCCCCACAATTCAAGCTCTAACCCGGTCTATGCTGTTTCCACATCTACATTTAACGATACCAACCACGGAGCGTGCATTGCAGAGATCAGCTGGCTGGTTTGTTGCCGCTTTGACCGGTGCTGTCAGTGGCTGTGGGTAACTTGGGGGGGAAATGGACTGTCTTTGCGAAATTGTGCTCGCCCTCATTGCACTGGCAGCGCTAGCTTTGATTGTGGTAAGTCCAAAATCCATTTTAAATGTATTTGTAGGTATTTGAGTTGTTGATGTTTGTTTTATGCACTGCTGCTAAAAGGAACAGAGTTGTTTTTTCTGTTTTTTGTTGTTGTTTTTTTTTACCTACATTTCCTTTGTGTCTAAATTCTAGAGACAATTATTACAATCAATTAGAGACAAAGATCTGTTGAAACCACACACTCATATGCACAGTCTAAATTCTAATGTACACTCATCCTCAAACAATGAATCTCATCTGCTTATTCGTCTAACTTTTCTGTATTTCAGGTGGCAGTGCTTGCACATGTAACTGCTGGGAAGGTGAACATGACACGCCATGAGAAGGAGAAACATTTCCTCAGTGCTACAGGGGAGAAACAGACCTTCCCAAGCATCCACGATCCCTTCTCCATCGAACTGTCTGTAGTTGTACCGGCTTATAATGAAGAGCTCAGACGTGAGTAAATAAATATCAGAAGTGCATCAAATAGATTGGATATTAAGGCACAGTTGGATGCTCTAAAACGGTTACTTGTCTCAACTTACAGATGTAAGGAAATGTTTTGTCTTTTTTAGATAATTGTGGTTTTGAACTTGAGCCTTCTGAATATGTAGTTTTTTTCTTTACCACCACTGGGTCATGTTTGTTGCGTATCTGTACAGATTTAAAACTGTAATTATGTTACTTAATATACAATATTTGAATAGTACTGAAAATGTCCAAATTTAAGTGTTACCTACTGGCATTTAATTCAATCAGATTTCATTGTTTGGAAGTGAAAAATGTTTGTCCTTTTGTAGGGCTGAACGATATGGACAAAATTTCATGCCAGATATCTTGATATTGATACGATACGATATAACTATGAGTTAGGGGAAAACGAAGCATTTTTCAGAAAAATAAAATCATAATACAAAAGAGTGCAGTTTTTTTGATGAAAATCTATAATCTATATTATATCTTTCTTTTTTTAAATTTTAATATCTTGAAATAAATACGATAACGATATATATATATTTTCCGATATTGATATCTTGAATGTTCATATCTCGATATATCTTTGTGTGTGTGTTTCAGTGCCAGTGATGATGGAAGAAGCCATGGATTATCTGGAACAAAGACAGGTGCATGCTTCACCAGGCACATACTGAATTTAGGAAGTTTATTTATGGTTTTTACATCATGGTGTCCTTAAGCAAGACACTTTATCTATTCAGAGTATTGCAACATGAATCCTGGTTAACTGCCACCTGAACTGAGCAGATTTTCTCCAGGTTGGCTTTACTCAAATCTAAAAGCTTCTTGGAATAAAAAAGCGTCGAAATAGCAATGAGAATGAAAATGCAACACAAAACGCAACAAAAAGTCAAAACAAAAATGTGACAAAAAAGCAGCAGAAATGTTAGGAAAATGCAATAAAAAAGCCACACAAAAGCAAGAAAAGTGCAACATACAAGTGACAAAAATTAGATAAAAAAGGATGTGAAAAAAACGCTTTTACCCTAGCCTATAGACTGTAAACTCACCAAGAAGCTTTGAGATTTGGGTCATGCTGAACTGGAGAGGTTAAATAAAGGTCAAAACAAAAAGAAAGGACATTGGGGTTACTACTTGCTTAATCACTCAGAATGAAAGTAAGAAACTCTTTTGTTTTAACTTTGGCAAACAAAAAAAGAAGAGCCAAATACACCAATAGATAATTGAGTCTTTCTAGTAATTGATGTGAAATACCTTGTTCTTCAACACTGCCAGTAGGTGACACCATTTCACTCAATGTTTATTTGTGTGTCCTATTTAGAAACAGAACCCTTCTTTCACTTATGAGGTGATTGTGGTTGATGATGGAAGTAAGGACAAAACCACACAGGTATAATATTATTCCATCGTTTTCCGTTCAGCTTATTAAAAATGGATAGGTTTTTTGGGATGAAAGTGTGACTTGTCTGTTCAGGTTGCTATGCAGTACACAAAGAGATATGGCGCAGACAAAGTGCGAGTCTTGACGCTGGTGAAAAACAGGGGCAAAGGAGGAGCAGTGCGAATGGTAGGTCCAAATACTGCAGGCTGAGGTTATTGTAATTTATGACTGTTTGACCTGTATCATCTAAAGGGAACCTTGAGCTCCAGAGGCAGACTCATCCTGATGGCAGACGCTGATGGAGCCACAAAGTTCTGTGACATTGAGAAAGCGGAAACTGCTCTGAATGAGATTATCCCTAAACCAGTGAGAATATTTTAATCATTTTTCCTGCTATAGATGTTTTCTGTAAATTACTGGTATCATCGTCAACTCCTATTACCTAGGAAAATATGGCCATTTCCTGTGGGTCTAGAGCTCATCTAGAGAAAGACTCAATAGCTCAGGTAATTGTGTTTTTGAAAATGATGTTGTGATGAATGAAGTCTCCACAGCTAATTGTAATTTTTCACTTAGCGCTCTCTGTTCCGAACATTCCTGATGTTTGGCTTTCACTTTCTGGTTTGGTTCCTCTGTGTGAGAGGCATCAGCGACACACAGTGTGGCTTCAAGCTTTTCACCCGAGAAGCTGCACTAAAGACATTTTCTTGTCTTCATGTCGAGCAATGGTAAATCCCACTTCCGTCATGTTCAATTTCAATGTAAATGTTCGTTATATATTTCAGAAGTATTGTGCTGCTTTTTATAAAATTATATTGCAACATAATTACACTTATTGTAACATTCATAACATATTCTGTTTTTGTAGGGCTTTTGATGTTGAACTTCTTTACATTGCTCAGTGCTTCAAAATTCCCATAGCAGAGGTAGCTGTCAACTGGACTGAAATAGAAGGTGGGTTAGCGATTGGAAGTTTTCTGAACATCACTTTCTGGAATGTGTGTAATTATTTATTTTCCCCCAGGATCAAAGTTGGTTCCGTTTTGGAGTTCGCTACAGATGGGGCGAGACCTGATTATCATCCGACTGCGCTACATCACAGGTGCATGGAATCTCCAACCTACGCTGAAGACTGACTAGACATAACAATTAAACAAACCAGTGAATAATGGGCCTCTTATAATGGCCAATAAGCCTTAAGAAGGGATGAACAACTGTGTCTTCTATATCAATACATGCTAAAAACATGTCGCATCTACTAGAATTTGGGATGTGCATTAATGGCACAGTTGTGGGACTTCCTGGTCTAAATGTTGGCTTGTGATGGTCGTTGTTACTGCACACTCTGCTGTGTTGCACAGTACTGAATGAGTTACTAAATGTTTTTGGCCAATCACGTTGTATTAAACATTTATTTGTAATTAAATGTGAATGATGTTTAGACAACCTGCAACAGGTGGAACAAATGTTCTTGATGGACTGTTTGAGGTGGAAACCTATACTGTGTTTTGAGAAAACTATATAATGGATGACTGTAACCACAATTAAAAAATGTACAAATCTTTTCATTTTGTTAAATATCTAATGAATCAGGCTGTATCTCTTAGTCTAAGGATAATTTATTTGCAAATACAAGATGTTTAGACTGAAAACCCTATTATTGTTGAAAAAAAAATGAAAAAATAAGTCTGGATAGACATACTTGGATATAATCGGTCAGTCATATCTGATGTGGACATTGTCTTGGAGTTGGTCCAACTGAGTTTTTGTGGTTGGATAAATTGATGTAGCTCTTGTCGGGCAATGCTGTTGTGCAAGTCTGAGGTCTGATGATGTGGATGTCTCTCAGGCCCCTAAGCCCCGAGGGGCGCATCCTGTTTGTGTCCGCTCTGTGTCTGTCTGCTCAGACAGAAATGAGCGCAGGAATCTCTGTCAAAAGAACAAATGTTTGTCATAACTGGGTTACATTTAACTATGCCTGTATTTGGTACACTTTACACAAGGGAACAGGTATGCATGATAGCCTAGTAGTCAATGCGCAGCGCAACTAGGAGGCAATTTGGGTGTGATAAAGTTGTCCAGCGCATAAAATAGGATCCAACAGTATGACCACAATATAAGTTCCCGAACCTGACCTGCTGTTTCAAACAGGCTCCAAGTTCTTCCACACTAAGCCAGAGGTCTATCTCTTTATACCCGGATTCGGTCAGTTGTGTGCGAAGCGGCCGGGGCTTCATCAGACCCTACCGTGCCTTACCGGGGGCCCAACCAGTGACTCATTTGGGTGCAGCACCTGGTGATCGGAAAATTGTCTGTTTTGCCCAGATCCCCTGAGTGCTCCCGTGTTGGGCTGGAGTATTGTTACAATCCGCAGCAGTTGCTGTAAACTGTGAAAATGTCAAACTTGTAGACTTACTGTCGCCAGACGGTTGCGTCATTAACTGGACCAGTCACGCACTCCCAATAAAGGCGCGTATCCATCCGCAGTGACTTGTGGCTTCTGAGACATGAGGCGGCCTGTCAGAGTAAATATACCATTATGGACGATTGTTTTATATGATTTCCCATACTGGGTTAGTGTAAATAACCCTACACTACAGCCTGCTTGATGCTGCAGGTGCACTCGATTTCTTACCAATAAAAAAAAAAAGTAAGTATTGAATCAACTTTTATAAAATGACCATGTCATAGTTTCTTGAACTCCACATTCAAATACTCTTGGGCACTTGCGGAGGTTGCAGTGAAAAAACAAAGAAAACATGGAAAGGATTTGTGCCAAATAGCGCGCCGCACACAGGAATGACAGTGGACTGACCTCAGGTCACCGCATTGTCCATCTTTCCTGGCTGGCGCAAATGCCACTTTAGCTCCATGGCTCTATGGTCTGGTGGGGAACAGGTGTGATTGTTTTCTCTGCCCTAAAACCACTCTGGTTTAATTGAGCAAAGCTCAGGTGGCGCGTGCTCATGCTTGCGCGTACGTTCACCTTCGATGTAAAATCCCTGAAATCCCAGGAAAGCTCCAGGAGGGGGAGGCGGAGGGATCCATGGCAGGCGCTGCGGTTCCAGTCAGGCTGACGCCGCAGAGGCAGTGTGGCGATCGGCTGAAGGAGGAGTGGAGCGGAGGCTCGACTCTAGTTCAAACCTGCGTCAAAGGTACTTCACTGTATACGCACACTGATTGCGGAAGTGATTACTGTATGTGTCATTTCAAAATAATTGCTAAAAACAGAAGCGCAATCTCAGAGTTCGATCATACCTCTTAAATATTGGAACCAATCTTTTCCATCACCTTGCAGCGACGGACAGTGAGTGTATCTATTCCCTTTAAATAGGTAGACCTACTACTAAGCTTTATATACATTTTATTGTGAAGGGTAGACCAATATCCTTTTTCAGTGTGTTTGCCGCTGAATTGACTTGAGGCTGAAGTATCAACACTTTCCCTCGCGGACCGTGAACACACACCTCCGGCGCGCGGAGCCTCTCTGACCTGCGGCTTGACGCACAGTCTGCGCACACATGTTATCATCAACACAGGTGAGGGTACAGTCAGAAGTGGTATTTATACATGTCTATTTAACGACTGCGTATTTAAACCTTTATTTAATTTAACTTACTTTACGTTTCTGGAACGTTTTACGGATCTTTTTAAAAATGTTATTAGTTTTCTGTCTTTGTCAACTTCTAGTTATTATGTTCATGTATGGTATTCCTATGTATGTGCACATTGTTATGCTTTTGTATAACTTTTATTGTTTCCTTATTATTAACTCACGTTATCAAAGCCACTTTAAATAATGATATAAGCCTAGTGAATGTTAATACATTTCCACTTTTGGATGACTTTAGCTCCTGCGCCTAACCTCGTGCCAACAAGGTGCAGACGTTTGGCGCCTGCCCAGGTCTAGTGGAGGCAATACTGCTCGCTGGGGCAGTATAGTAAGAGGAAACTGGTGTGTTTACTTTTTTGGGAAGGGGTGTCCTGGAGATAAAGCATTAGGTAATTAGCCTATCTGAGCCTGCAGACTGAGTGACGCCAGACTCAATAAAAGCAGCGCTTGCAGCAGCAGTAGTGGACCGATGCTGCATTGAGCCGAGCGTTTTTTCTGCTGTCATTGAAATCCTAAGCTGTCTCCCTCCCTGCCTGTCTCTGTGTTTGTCTGCGCAGAAAATGGATCACCTCTCTGCCTCTTTCTGACGATTTGCTCAAACAGCTCACAATTGTTTTACATTCTTGTTGCAGCCAATACACTAACCTACAATAACCACTACTACTACTACTACTACTACTACTACTACTACTACTACTACTACTACTATTATAACTAATGGTAGACCCCAAACTAAATTATTGGAAGTTGCCACAAGGAAAAATACATGTGATTTATATATATATATATATATATATATATATATATATATATATATATATATATTATTATTTTTACAAAAATCACATTGTTATTCCCCTTAACCTATTGTTTTCTATAAGGTTGTGGGCTTCAAGTGAATCCAGCAATGTATACTAAATATCACGAAACAGGTCAACCTTTCACATACCTGTTTGCAATTTGATGCAGTTTAGACTTGTTAAATGGGGCATAAAGGCACAATCGAATACAGGCTCTTTCTGGTAGTCTCTCTTTCTCTCCCTCTCTCCCCCTCTTGTCCTGTGATGTGTGCTGGCCAGACAGTGTGGCTCCTGGGCGTCAGTGGCATGATCATAGAAACAGAGGCCAGGGAGGACATTCCTCATTGTTGGTGAATCTAGAAATCATCTTGGCTCTCTGCTCTTTCCAAAATCCACTTGCAGATCTCCTTTTGCCCATACAGAATAATAAAAGTGCAATGCAAAATGAACATATAAGTACATACCTTAATTGGGTTTATTGTAGAGACACCATTATATTATTGACACCCATTCAACCTTTTTTTGGCCCAAGTTAAATCTATTCTTGAGAGGTCACAAGCTATTACAGTAGCATTTCAAAAAAGTATATTTAAAGGCACACTGCGTAACATTTTGGACTATATGTTGCTATCAATACAAAACATGCTCCTAATGACCAGCTCAACACAGAAAATGCTATTACTGCTGTGGAGAACCTATAAGCTGTTTAGAGCTCGTATTCTTCTAACTTTAGTCAACATGGAGTCCATGTCCATGGAGACCAGCTGGAGACGTACCCACTCCCGGTAAAGTTACAGTCACGTCTTAGGAGAGGTGAGCCGCTCACAGTAAAGGCACATGTTTGTTTGGACATTTATGACTTATGTTTCAATAATATCTTACTAAATAAAAATAAATGCTTGTTTTTCAATTTGATTTATTGAGTACAATTTTACACTGTGTGGCTTTAAGGAAACATTTTATCAGGAATAACTTATTCCACTTTTGTTGACCAAAATCTTATTTTAACCCAAGCAATCTATCAGACGACAACAGACTTAAAGCTGCATTGTGCAACTTTTTATGCGTAAAATGTATATGTATTTGACCTTTCAGTGACCCAGCGGCTGTATGGTTGGTACATTTGGCACATTTATTTTCCATCCGGTGACTCCAGGACCAATAGTTTTTTAAGGTTTCTGGTAGGTTTTTACTGCTGATGGATCTGTCTTCATAGTTACGTAAATTCCATCCAGAAATCCTTCCAGAAACCCGAAAAAACCTGAAATAAAATTGGTCCTGGAGCTTCATAGAAGCCACTGGGATGGAAATCAAACGTACCAGGCTAACTACCCATACAGACGCTAGGTTACTGAAAGATCAAATACGCACTAATATTAACACATAAAAAGCTGCATAATAATAATAATAATAATAATGGCTTAGACTTGTATTGTGCTTTACAAGCCTGTGTTACCAAGTTTCTCAAAGCGCTACACTGTAGGCATGATTAATTCACGCCATACTTGGTGGTGGTAAGCTACTACTGTAGCCACAGCCTGTACATGTTTTAAGTGGTAGGGGTAACCAGAGTACCTGGAGGAAACCTACGCAAACACAAGGAGATGCACCTTTCTGTTTTAAGTCATGGCAATCAATAAAGCTAAACTAAAGCTAGACTTCCAAGCTAAACCAGAAAATAATCATAAGCATTATAACACACACTCAGCTTGATTAATTAAATATTGCAAGGATACACTCAGTGCCCCTTCAAAACGTTTTGCCTCAACCCACTTTCTTTTTACTTTTTAAGACCATATCTTACTTATCAGCAACCTTATCATAACTAAGAGAAAGTTGTATTTCCTGTTATTGCTTTTTGACTTCTGTAAATTCTAATGGATTTGAAGTCCCTAATGAAATCACTGGTGCTATATTTTTTCACATAAAAGTTGCTGTTGAAATTGCCTACATTTCTGCATGTGCTATTACATTATTTAACTTATTTAACTATTATTACTGTATACCTCCCTCTGTGAGATATATCAACACAGATTCTCTCACTTCTTTTTTCAGATGGTTGAAACTCGACCTGAACCTCTGGCTGTGTGAGGACTAACCTTCGCTGCAGGACGTCCAGTATCAAGACCTCTCTCCCCGTTACCCCGGCCCCTTCTGTGGCTATACCCAGAGGGGGTTTGGCCCTGTCCCCTGGCCCCTCTCCAACCTCTACTCAGCTGATACCGGCCTCTGTTTACATAGATTACTACCTCTTTTCTCCTCTTTGGTTCCGGGCATATTGTATGTCCAACTGCTGCAGCGTCCCCAAGTGAACCATTATCAATTTAAAACCCTTTTGCCCTGCTCATAATGAACTCCACAAACTCGATCACCTCGCTGTTCTCGTTCACCAGCCCGGCAGTGAAGCGCCTGCTCGGCTGGAAGCAGGGAGATGAGGAGGAGAAGTGGGCAGAGAAAGCCGTCGACTCTTTGGTGAAGAAACTCAAGAAGAAGAAAGGAGCCATGGAGGAGCTAGAGAAGGCTTTGAGTTGTCCCGGGCAACCGAGTGAGTATTGCTGAGAATGGTCAAGGTTTCTGAAGCATTATAGGATTGGGGACTTCTTAATTGAACATAAAATATCTGTAGGACCCCCCCACCGTCCTCCATTTCCAATTACCCTGATGTTGTAATGAATTCATTTAAGCGTGGGTGGATTGTTCTCAGTGACTTCCATATTGGGAAAGTCGTCTCCATTAACAATAACAAACATTTGAGACTATGTCGTAGCAAAATAAGTGAATTTCATTTTTTTCCCCACTGAACCCCAGTGGTTGTTGTATCGCTAAACCTGTGGGAAATGTTTATTGTATCTTGCGCAACATAGACGTAAAACTTCATAAATGTTTTAAAATTGCTTTCCAAGAAATAGGAAAACACATATTTGTGGACATTTGATTGTAGTCTGGCTGATTACCCATATAAAAAATTACGCCTAGCTCAAGATCTGAAGATATGTCACCTTTACCTTAACTACGTATTGTTTGCTTTTGGGAAATTCTGTTGTTCCTAATAAGTTCTCTTTGTCTTGCAGGTAAATGTGTGACTATTCCACGTTCTCTAGACGGCCGATTACAGGTGTCCCATAGAAAAGGCCTTCCTCATGTGATCTACTGCCGCGTGTGGCGCTGGCCCGACCTGCAGTCCCACCACGAGCTAAAGGCTCTAGACTGCTGCGAGTTCGCCTTCGGTTCAAAACAGAAGGACATCTGTGTGAACCCATACCACTACAGACGTGTGGAGACACCAGGTAGATTTACTCATAATACCTGATTTACAAAGAAGACTGGTACTAAATTTAGTTTGGCCCTAGTTATGTTAACAAAAGTAGTTCAGTGTTTCTGAAACTGTGTGAGCACAACATGTGAGACTCCAGTGGTGACGGCTTCACTCTGAGTAGGTCTTACCTCGTGCACAAAAAAAATGTTTAATCTTGTTTAAAGTGATAGCCTGTACATTTAAATGCTGGAATTACCCGTGCTTTTATCCGTATTTTCTTGTATAAACTTGTATAAAAAGACCACAGTGTTTGTCAGAGAAGTATTTTTCTTAGAGATACTAGATACTTTGGGCTTCACAAAGGATTTACTACAATATAATCTGTAATAATAACTCTTCTCGTCTTTCTGTTTACGTCTCTCAGTGCTGCCCCCGGTGTTGGTGCCACGTCACAGTGAGTTCAATCCTCAGCACAGTCTCCTGGCCAAGTTCAGAAACACCTCACTCCACAATGAGCCACTGATGCCCCAAAACGCCACCTATCCGGACTCGTTCCCGCCTCTGCCTTGCACTTCCTTCACCTCTTCCTCTCCCTCATCCTCTCTCGCCCAGTCGCCCAACCCCCAGAGCTTCCCCAACTCCCCCAGCAGCTCAGCCGAACCTGGGAGCCCGTATCACATCACCGGTAAAGACTAAAGCCACCAACATGTACAATGGGTTGAAGAATATTCATACTCTATTTATTCTTATGTTTTTATGTTGAAATCTGACACTATAACTGTAACTATCACTGTAACTATAACTAATGATAATCTACTCTTGTCTTGGGCTTACTGTATATAGCGCTAGCGGTTGCTCCTTTTTGTGTCATGGACAAGAATGGAATTTATTAATCTTTTATGAATTTTCAAAAATTAGCAACTATACTACAATTAATGGGTCTGCAGTTGTGAAAAGCAAGGCAAGACAACTATATTTACACCGCACATTTTGTACACAAGGCAACTCAATGCACCTGTGTAGAATCTGAATTCTTATTTATGTCACTATGCAATTTTATTTTTCAGATTTTTCCTTAACTTATTAAAACTTAACTTATTAAAAGCAGGTTTAATCAGTGTAAATGTTAAGGAAATGTATATAAATTTAGTATCAGTGTGCTACATTATAATAAAAAAAATATTGAAAGAGGTCTGAAAAAAATCAAAATCCTTTGTATACTACTATAAATATTTTTTTTGTGTGTGTGTGTGATGCGCTTTTAGCTGAGACTCCACCCCCTCCCTACAGCATGATGGAGACCAGTCCACAGGAGGACGTGAAGCCCACTGAGACAACCAAGCTCACCTTTTCTGCTCCACACAGAGGTGAGGTCTATGCTGTACAACGTCCTCTATCAATATGCAAAATAAATGTTTCAAGCTTGCATTTGTTTTCTCTGATATGGCAGTATATTGTTTAAATGTCAGTGTCTAATATGAATGCACATTAGTGATGCACAGTTCGCAGGCAACCAGTGAACCCAGCGGGTTGCCTGCGAACTGAGTCGGGTCGTGCTGCTCTGAGCAGAAGAGAGAGAGAGAGAGGATGAGACGCCCCTCCCGTTCATTTAGGAATGACTTAAACTAAAGATTTTAACTCAAGAACCCCTTATAACGTCTCATTCTTGTTGCTAGGCAACTTTCGAGCGCCTTTTCAGACTGAGTTAAAGCCGAGGTCCATTAAGACCTATCATATTTATAATATGTAATTTTTAATGGTTACGGGGCAGGCGGGTGAGAAACTGCTCACAAAAACCTGTTGTAATATGCAAATCTGCAAATTTGCATATTTCACCCCCTAACATTATAATAAGAACAATGCACTGTGCAGCCTTAGTGTCTATCAACTTTAGAATGTAAACAATATAATATAGAGTAGGACTGTACTTTTAAATTCTATTTGTATGAAACAATAATAAAATCAAACAAATACGCAGATTAAAACAAACCCCTTCTTAGTGCACTATACTGATATGTGGCTGTACATTTTGTATAAACCTACAGAAATTGAAATAAATATCTTGCTTGCTAAAAAAACTTTTTTTCTCAAATACATGCTTTTACTATGGGGATAAATCTAATTTAATCTCCCTTCTTGATAAATCAGGTTTAGAAGCTCTAAGTATTGTACTGTTTTTCTCTTTGATTGTGTTTGTATCTAATTCAGATTAAGCAGATAGTATCCTTTCAGATTTACGAACATAACATAATAACGTAAACTCATGTTTTCATGTATATTTACTGGCTTTTCTCGTAAATGTTTATGGTCTTGTAAAATGGGATAAGCTCAAAGTCACCTTGAAATGACCATATTTCTTTACTTTGCTTAAGTTGTTCTGTCATGAGTAAATATATTAAAATATACTCTCTTTATGTAATTTGTGTCTACTGTGTTTCTCATATGGATCTGGAAATGTCTTGTCCTGCTCAGATTTACGGCCAGTGTGTTACGAGGAGCCAGAGTACTGGTGCTCCATAGCCTACTATGAGCTGAACAACCGCGTCGGGGAGACCTTCCACGCCTCGTCCCGCAGTGTCCTGGTGGACGGCTTCACTGATCCGTCCAACAACAAGAACCGCTTCTGTCTAGGACTCTTGTCTAATGTCAACCGCAATTCCACCATCGAACACACAAGGCGCCACATTGGGAAAGGTATGTATCGGCTCTTCATTAACACTTTTTACACTGTCCGATTCTCATTAACGACATTAAACAATGAATGAACACACAAAATATGTTTTAGATTTTAAATTCTTAAAAATAGCCACCCTTTATTCTTGGCATTTTCTCAGGAAAAGGTTTTCAGCAGTCCTGTGTAGTGAAAACCATTTTTGATTTCATGTTATACTATACTATGTTATACTATATCATGAAGCCCATTGAGGAAAAAGTCAAAAGCGTTTTTGGAGAATTTATGTCTTTTTTTGTTTCAAAGATTTGAAACAGAACATAAGGACTTAACTTGAACGCTACTTCTACTGACTACACAATATGAAACAAAACATACATTTAGAAAAATTGCGTCTCATTCACCACTTAACATGGTGGCCATCCTGTTTCTTTTGGAGTCAAAAGAAAGTTTGCTGAAACCCCAGGCTTTTTGTGGTAGATATGAACGTCTGTGTTTGGATACAGATAGCATAGTAAACAGTGCATTGTGTGATAGTGCTGAGATCAAGGCTTTGGCGAGTGGGACTAAAACCTCTAATATAAAAATAACAGTTAGGTTTATTTCATTAAATCATTTAAAGATTTTTATCAATATCCTTTGTTCAGCACATGAAGAAAAAATGTGAGTTCACTCTGAAACAGCTCGGTGGTGCATGAAGTGTTATATTGCCTTGCATTTGTTTACAATTTAAAAAAACCTTTAGAGTTTGGCCATTTCTATTGGCAGCTCTCGACCACTCAAGGAAAGTAATGCTTCATTGAATATATTATGACAGAAAATATGGATGTAACATGTGCAATCTGAGTATTTCCCTGAGTACATTCGCATTTACTTTTGAAGATTTTTTTTCTCGTATTTGAGTTCCTTGTAGTTCCATCCATCTTCCCCACTTGTCCGTTGCCGGGTCTTGTGGGCAGCCTTAGGAGCTGCCCAAATCACATTGCACCAGTCCCTATGGCTCCTCCTGCAGGTGGTGGGTCCTCATGATTCTAACCGGGCCTGTTGGTCTTTCATAAGGGGCTGTCTGACCGCTCTTTGTCTGACCCGTCAACTAGGACCTGTTTACCATGGGAGACCCTACCAGGGCCACAAAGCCCCCGACAACAGATCTCCCAGGATCATTGGAGTGCTCAAACCCCTCCACCACGTTAAGGTGGCGGTTCCAGGAGGGCTAGTCCTGGTAGTTTCCTTGTAGTTGAGTAATATTATTACTTTGAAGCTTCTTGTGTCCAATAAATAAAGTTTCTGTTCCTTGCACCTTATGTCCTTTCTTTTCAGGCATTAATTGAAAATGTCAAATACCAAATGGCCAAATGTTTCCACAAGATTGATTCTCATGGATCTTCATGTCTGTTTTCAGGCCTGCACCTGTACTACGTTGGCGGCGAGGTGTACGCCGAGTGTCTGAGTGACAGCAGCATCTTTGTCCAGAGCAGAAACTGTAACTTCCAGCACGGTTTCCATGCCACCACAGTGTGTAAGATCCCCAGCGGCTGCAGCTTGAAGATCTTCAATAATCAGCTATTTGCTCAGCTCCTGGCCCAGTCTGTGAACCACGGCTTCGAGGTGGTCTACGAACTCACCAAGATGTGCACCATCCGCATGAGCTTTGTCAAGGTACGAGTCGAGAGTTTGGTGAGAAAAATTCATCTAGAACCGACTACTGCTCTATAGAGCTGTTAAAATTAGGTTTGGTGTTTTTTTATTAGCACTAAAAAGTAACTATGTGGTGTACATGTTGGAGAGGCGTCTCTCACCCAGCAGGTTTTGGGGTTCGGGGGCATGTCTGGGCCCTTACTGTTGTGTTCCTCCTGCATGTCGGCCATTCTGTTTTTGGCCAGAAAGAATAAAGTTGACTCACTTGCAGCTTGCTTGTGTCCTCTTCTTTCCCGCCACAACTACAGTATATATCAGTAATCAGTGGCTTTGGGAGGAACACAGTACAGACAATGTCAAAGTTCTGCCTAATTTTCAAATACTAAAATTTGAAGGAGCTTTATTACTCCTTGTCCTTGGAGAGAAAGAAGAAGCTGTAGCGCCCTCTGATTGTCCACGGCAATGTCAAACTGCTCCATTCCTCCACTTTATCTAACTGGTCTGAGCTACACTTCTTATAAATTATAATAGATTGCTGAATCTTATCACACCAGACCGGACAGAGGAAAAAAGACACAAACAATACAAGGCTCAAGGCCGAGTCAATCAAGTCAGCAATATTATAGATGTTGAACTTTTCTGTTTTTAGGGCTGGGGAGCGGAGTATCACAGACAAGATGTAACCAGCACCCCCTGCTGGATCGAGGTTCACCTGCACGGGCCCCTGCAGTGGCTGGATAAGGTCCTAACCCAGATGGGATCGCCACACAACCCCATCTCCTCAGTCTCATAAGACAAAAGCACTTGGTCCAAAACAAATGTGTCACTATCTACTGTCATTTCGATACAGACCTGCTTTGTTCCGTCATCCTATACATCCATAAGCTGCATTTCATCCAGTTTTGCTCATTATTATTACAGAAAAGAACTGCTTATTTATTTCTCCATTCAAAGTACTTACACTACATTAGAGAAAAAGAGCTGCTCTCCAAAATGACTGGGAAATTTCATTAGGTACTAAAAATACCTGTAGACAGTACTGTTTATTTACCCGTTTTTGATTTGATGTTGAATGTAATTTTTTATTTACATTAAATGTTTCGTTAAAAAAAAAAACATTGCATTGACTTTATTGGAAAACGGTGCTTGGTTTTTAACTACGCTTGAGGTTATTGCCTTTGACCTTTTTAACAAAGCATAACAACAAAAAACACAAACATGTAGCCATGTCTCATGATTTACTTCTTTCAGTGCAGGTAAAATCTCAAATACATACAGTACATGTCATAATTGTGCTTTGAAAACTTTTGACACATTTTTCTTTTCATTGCTCTGTTAAATCTAAATTACAAGTTGAAAACATTGCAGGGTTTCTGCGAAGCATTTAAAGCCATTAAATTAATGGTGCCAAATTTAAGGCCTTTACAGTCATTAAAAAACATTCAACTCAAACGGGCCTTAAATCAATCTTTTGGGGGAAATAATGGCATTGCTGAACTATTATTGTATACATTTGTTGAAAATACTCAACATTTTTTGTTCCAACACATTCAGCTTCAGTTTGGGCAGAAATCCAAATCCAACATTTTATGCTCAAAAGTTGTTTGTTGTGTCCAATTTCTCCTCATTCCTCGGTTTGATTGAATGATTGAATCTTTACAAATAAAATATGTAGATTTTTGTGTGATTGTAGCATGAAAATATAGTATTTGGGTATCAAAAAATGGTATTAAGAAAAAGCAATACATTTGACTTTCTGCTGCCCTGTAGAAACCCTGCAGTAAAATGCCCTTTTATATTCTTGAAAGCTCTGCCTTGATGTCCCATGGCCTCAATGCTACACATGCACCGATTGATTGTTATATTGACAATGATTCAATGAGATTTTGTCTCAGAAAAAAAAAACAGTCTTTGTGAAAAACAGACACTATTACTCAGTCTTGTGATTTTAATACAAATCAGACCACAATTTAGGCGGAAATGTACTGTAAGAAATCCTACGAGGTTCACATACTTTTTCCTCCCACTGTAGTTTGTTTTGGTCATTTGGTTCCAGGTTTACCACCAGGGGTCGCTACAGATCCGTACATGTCCAAAGAAGAAGAAATCGCGTCACCTGGAATCATGGCGGTGGGTTTAGGGCTATTATGAACGAGATCTCTTTAAATCAGGCCTGTCTGGACACGTCCAAAGGGCTGCATTTACTAAAGAAAGGACATCAACACGGAGACTCTGTAGTAAGATTGCAAAGAGGGATAATGTCAAAAGAGAACTGTGTGAGCAGAGCTGTCTATTTATAATGTGATGTGACCCTGCTAAGACTTTGGTAATTGATGTCATATTGTCGTTAATTAAACATCATTCAGATGTTCAAAAAGCCTTGTAGTCGGCTCTACAGCAGGTGAAAATCAGGTAAATCCCATTACAGCGCTAAAGTTCCGTTGGACCCGGAAGTAGAATGATGACATCACTTAAAGGTGTAGAGGAGGATGTTCTTTTTCCGGGTGGATCATCAAGACTATTGGTCCTCCTGATTGTCAATCATTCTGGTGATATGTTTACGTAAGGACGTCGTACGTGCTCGTTCCTGGGTAGTTTTCGTTTTTTTGCGCATGCGCACTTTCAGGTGTATATGTTGAGCTTCGCCTTCAGCTTTTCACTGTAGCTCGCAGTTCTCACCGGGTGCTTTGAAAATGGCAGAGAGTCGCAAGAGAAAAAGTGTCTTCGAGGTTTATGAGAAGAAGAGAAAGGCTTCAGAAGAGAGAAACAAGACCAGAGTGTTTTTGGGAGATTCTTTCACACGATGGCGTGCGCTGAAAGCACACGTTGGGCTTCCCACTGACGCTTCAGTCGCGAAGTTTCTACTCGACAGGTAAAGTTTGGCATTCTATTTGGAGAAATCCATTTAAAATCACTTCTAGTAAAAGTGTACATTGTAACTGTATATTGTAACTTTCTAGGGTAGATTAGTTTATTTAGTTTGTAATTTGCATCGTCAGTAGTTATTACGATGGCCACAGGTCTGCTAACATTTCCTAATCTTCACCGCAGCCCCCAAACAAAGGCATGTCAAGATTTTTAAATGTACTAGCAGTCATTTTTGCGATGAAAGTTCTTAAACATAAAAATGGATGAGATGAGATCTATCTGAGTGACCGTCTTTATCATCGCGTACCCGCCGCCCCTCCTCCCTCATGGCTCGGAGCCTTTGCTAACAAACAAACAAACAAACAGAGTAGCAGCTCGTGTAGAACACCCGCTCCTGCATCCATTTACTAAGTAATGTCGTTTAAAAGCGGGCCAATCACTAACTGGAAACGAACTCAGAAGAGGATCGTTGTGATATGCTTTGGATTATGATTTGAGAATAATCGACCGACTAGTTATTAGGAGAGAAGTTTATCCTAATGTAGGCTCTGATTAGCGAAGCCTTGGCACAGGTCACGCGCCGCGCAGACACGGGAAAGCTCTCCATTTGTCTAAAGTAGCCTTATGACAAATGGTAAAAGACATCACGCTGAAATGATCTAAAATCTTGTGTGTTCATTTTGGATAATCCCAATGGTCACCATAGTATAAATTAGACAAAAGCAACAAGCTACTTCTCCATTGTTCTTGAAGTCTCAATCAATCTATCATTATAAGTAAATAAAACATGGAAGGGCATTTGATATTTTGTATTGCATGACGCTGCTAGCCAAATTTGGATGCCCTTCCATACAATCTACTGTGATGCATATATGTGCACTAAAATATAAAAGATGTGTTATGCTTGTACTTTGGTAGAACAAACAACTAATGTGTATAATTCTATATTTGTTACAGCTATGATAAAATTACATCCACTCCACTGACACACACTCAATGGGCCAGACCCCGGCCTCCAGCTGTGTCCACAATTCAGGAGTCACTGTCTGATCGGTAAGTTATTGTCATATTTATCATCAAGCTACATATTTCTTAGTAGAAATGATTCCTTGTTTTTGTGGCTGGATTAGCAACATTATCTATATTCTGTATTTGTGTAATTTACAGAGAAGGTGATTTCTCTGTGAAGGGAGTTGAGAAAATGGCCAGCAGTAGTAGCAGTGAGGAAGAAAGAAGAACTATTCCACAAGAGGAAGCAGGGTAATTACAATTCAACATCTCTGTGCAGATAGCTGTTATTTATTTTTGCTTTATATTTGGTAATTTACTGAATATATTTT
Organism: Proterorhinus semilunaris; assembly: GCA_021464625.1. Lineage (NCBI taxonomy): Eukaryota > Metazoa > Chordata > Actinopteri > Gobiiformes > Gobiidae > Proterorhinus > Proterorhinus semilunaris. The sequence continues at coordinate 3,417,090 of CM038355.1, read as the reverse complement.
CTAGGGCCTCAACTAGTGTAAATATAGTTGACATTGAAGAAGATTCCTTCAACAATCTACACAATTCAATGTAAGTATTACTGTTTTTTGGGTTTATTTGGGATGGTACTGAAGGGGGCACTAAAATTACTTTATTCAAAAGGATTGACTGGGATGACGACACATGGGATGAAACTTGGACTCCGGATACAGAGACACAATCACAGTCATCCTCAGAAGATGAGACAGAGGAGGTAGATTTCTCAGAAGATGAGACCAGTGAAACCCCAGCTGATGTGGATGAAGAATACGACCTGGGTCCTCATATTTGCATAAGGTATTATTATTATTTTATCATTTTGTAATGGAAAATATGTTGATGCGATTTTCATTGGGGTAAACCTTATTGTTGCATTTCCAAAAGAACGTCTTCCTGCAATCAATCTCTGAAAGCAATAAAGATGAAAAAAACTGCTACTAGAGCTATCACCTGTACGTAAAACCCTTTGTAGGTGTTTGAAAGGTCTGTCTGACATTCCGGGCGGTGTCTCCAACACATGTAAATGAAATGTCTCTGTCTCCAGCATCCTATTGACTTGTAATAGTTGTTAATTAGCACAGGAGTGGCTGGCAGAAGCTTTTGTTCTTTGGGTGATGTGTGACACATCTTTTTCTTTACATTTGCAGGTCTGGTGTTGCTCTCCCAAATGGACTGTCGTTAGAGGATTATCCTGTGATTGGCCTTGATCAGACAGTGCACGATGACCCGGAAGGTAATGAAGATGAAAGCCAGGAAGTTGCCACTCCACCAGACGCACCAATGGTCCTCACAGAGGAAGACGTAATCGGCAGGCCCGCATCCATAGTCTATCATGACATTATAAAGCAGTTGCTGGACTTCCTTATTCTTCCAATTGAAAAATGCACAGTGAAGAATTCAATCACAAAGGCACCCTGTAATGCAGCTAAGCCATTTGAGGTTTCTGTAAAATCAAGGTGCTCTGCAGTCATTGCGGAATGGGTGAGTATCACATGTTTACATTTAAATCTCAAAATCATTTCAGTAGTGGCATTTTCTGCAGTGGCGCTCAACTCTTGCACTCTTACAGATATGTCCAAATGGTCACACTGTTTGGAAGTGGAGTTCACAGCGATATTTCAAATATGGAATGCTCGCTGGCGATTTTATGTTGGGTGCAAATATCCTCCTGTCTGGTAACAACTTCGGGAAAATAGCTCTGCTCTTCAAGTTTATGAACTTGGGGATGATCGACCCAACAACATTCTACAAAATCCAAACCAAATTTTGTCTGTCGAACATTGAAGATTTTTGGAAGAGGGAGAGTAGCAATGTCATCAGCCAGTTGAGTTCAAAGGACTCTGTTGTGCTCCTTGGTTAGTATATAACATCTCTGCAACTTGCAATATTATCTGTCGTTATTGTTTTATACATTAACAAAACATTGAACCCATTTATATTTGTCATTATAAGGTGATGCTAGGATGGACAGTCCTGGGTTCTGTGCCTAATTCTGCACATACACCACCATGGAGAACGACACAAAAAGTATTGTGTCGATTGTCAATATGGACGACAGGTCGGAGGGAACTCTGTAGCTATGGAGAAGGCGACAATCATCGAGACCTTAGACACACTCCGTCCAAAGTTGGGGAATGTGAAGGAATTTTGCACTGATGCTAATATTCAAATATCAGCACTTTTTAGTACGTGGCTTTATGCAATATTAGTTACATATAGACAGATTTGATGTTCAATGAATAATAATACTGCTTTAATGTTTGACAGACAATGGCCAATACAAAGACTGTGGTGTGAAACACAGTTTGGATATCTGGCACGGTGCAAAGAACCTAAGTAAAAAGATTCTGGCTGTATGTTTACTGTTATTGAGACCTTTTTTTGTTTTTTTGGCAAGGAACCAGTTAATCTAATTCAATAAATTTGTTTTTTAGGCTGGACATGAGAAGGACTGTGCACTACTTCTGAGTTGGAACAGAGACATTTGCAATCATTTTTGGTACAGCTGTAAGGAAGCAGAGACCTTTGAAGCTTTCAACGTAAGTTTTTATTTACTGTATATATTTCTACACAATTAGAGTATACTAATATATAAAGGGTGTTTGTCAAATGTTTTTTTTTTTTAATAGTACGCATAATTTACTGAGTGAAAACATTTGATTACAGGATCTTTGGACAGGAGTTCTGCATCATGTAACTGGCAAACATGAGTGGTACTTTGGGGCCTGTCGACATGGTCCTTTGGAGGAAGACCGGAATAAAGAATGGATTCCAAAGGGCTCTGCAGCACATGGAAGACTCCAAAAGATCGTTTACGATGCACGCTGGTTGAAAAATATACCCAAGTATCTCTCTTTCAGGTAGACATTTTTGTAGTGCAATTGCATTCCAAACCACCAATTTGCTTTATCAAAATTTGGAAAATGCCAGGTTCACACATTGTCTTATTTGCTTCTTTATTTTTGTTTTATAGATCAACCTCAGACCTGGAGTCCTTCCATAACCACATACTTATGTACGCCTCAAAGCGCTTCTGCTTCAAACCACCAGTGTACTATGCTCGGACCCTGTTGGCAGGGCTGGATTATAACTACCACCTAAACCGAGGAGCACGAACAAATGCAGATGGCTCATATCAGTAAGTTATCACTGATCTATAATCCATAATTTATACTATACACGCAATGGCAATATTGACATGTTTTTGTTTACTCCTCCAAGGTATGGCAGAATTTTTAACAAAAGATCAAAGATGTGGCGGCTGTACACCATCAAGAACCCAAAAACCTACAAGTACATTACAGATCTACAGAGTGTTATTCTCCATTCAAGACTGTCGGCTCCTAGGGGGATGGCAGGAAAGCAGCCTCTTGCACTTCATGATCCACGAAGGCTGGGGCTGTTGTCCGGTGGCCCTGCCCCAACAGTACAAGAATTGAAGGAAAAGAAAGCCCGCAGAGGGCTAGGTGAGTTGTATTCGAGTCAAGTGCCTTATTTTGTTGAATTCAATCCTCTACAGCAGGGGTAGGCAAGTTTGTCATTGAGGGACAATTTTCTTCATTGCCCAAATGCCAAGGGCCGAAAATTACAATTCTCGTCCAAAATAAAGCACAAATATTAGCTTTGTACATCATTTATGATCTAAAGGAGTGCTTTGGAAGGAAATGTGAAAATATTGACAGTATTTTCAACATTTTTGAGTGCTTTATCAGGTATTTGGTCTCCTATTTATTGAATAATATTTCTTCATAATGATCTTGGGGGCCACATGTTTTATGCAGGAGGGCCAGATTTGACTCCCTTGGCCTGATGTTGCCTACCCCTGCTCTACAGTGTATGCTGCTGTTGCATAGGATAAAGTCCTGATATGTAAACTTATTTTATTTATATTTTTTTTTAAAGGTCAACCATCTCACACATGACCTGTAGATGTGGTGCTTCAAAAGGAGTGACGTACGTGTGCTTCATTTCCCCTGTACATAATGCGCAAATCAATAATTTTTATGGTGAATGTATGTCATGTATAAAAGAACAGCATATAATTTTATACATTTGAGCAAATAAAAGACAAAATCTGCATATGGCTATCTCAAATTGCGTTGATATTTGTATATGTAAGTTCTAAACCGTTATCACATACAGCACATGTTTATGATAAAGAATGGGCCGGTTTACCATTAGATTATACAGAAAATTCTCCACAATGACCACAAGACTACAAGCTGTCATTGATGCTAAGGGGGAAATACACATTATTAGGAACAGGGGTGTGTAAACTTTTGAAAAGGGTCATTTTATTTAAAAAGAGCAAACACTGTTTCACCATAAGTGGCTTCACACAACCACTGAGTGGGAAAAAAAAAGTAAAAACATTCTGCCAGGATATGTAAACTTTGGAGCACAACTGTACAAGCCTACATACATTGTCCTTTGTGAACTTTTTAAAGCCACGTACAAATATTTTAGAGAAGTATGGGAAACTCGATGGAAGTACATGGACAAAGATATGCTTTGTAAGAAACTTTATCAACATCAATCAAAATAGTACATGTAACAAAAAGTTAGCATAAAATACACACATGTATTGATCCAGCTTATTTTATGGTGCAAGTTTACCTGATGAGGTATCTTGGAATAAAGCACAAAGAATTACGTTGAGTACACAAGGTTTACACTCTGGCCGGAATAAAGCCTACATAATTACCATTAGAATCCGGGAAACGATCTCTAATTTTCCACACACAACATGACGTTATAACAATTCTAACTCCTGGTCCCAGAACACCATATTGCCAGACAATAAAGTTCCTATATGCAGCATAGCGGAACTGTCTGTGACTTTCTCCTGTCTCCTGGATGTCCACCTCTGCCCTAAGGTCATTCCAGATTCGCCTGGCCAGTCTCAGCACACCTTCCTCCAAGATGTACAGCTCCATGTGTGGCAACAGTGACGTGCAGTTTTGTGGTTGTTGTTGACAGCATTTCTGTTCCAGCAGTGTTGGCATATTTCTGCAGTTTCCACAGACACACCAGTTGGGTGCCTGTGGATTAGGAGGGCCTGGTGGAGGGGGATCAGGGGTGAGACTCATGAGGTCAAAGATGAGACTCGGTTCACGACTGAGGCATCTTTGTAGAAGTTGTTGACACTCCTCTAATGTCAGTCTCTTTATCCTAGCCTGTTAAAACAAAATCACACTTAAAAAATGTTCTATTTAGCCCTTTGACACACAGCTTTCTAAACCATTGAACAGGCGAAATGTGAACACGTTTTCTAATAAAAGGGAAAAGTGCAGTACATTCACTCCAGTTTTGAGTGTATTCACTGTTCACTGTCTGCCTCGCAATGTAGGAGGGAGCATTACAATAACAAAAGGAAAGATCACGTCTCACACTGTCTGTCTGACACCCTGGACCAGTAATATTACAATAACAATAGTAATGCTTTGTACTGATAAGAGTTTGTAAGTTAGCCTGTGACGTATTTTGCGACAAAAAAATGACAAGTTAGCGGTTATATGTGTACACATACCTCCTCAGTTGCAATCCTCTGTTTATGAAGTTCTTCAACCCTTTTGAAGTCCTCCCGTGACAGGTCAGCTAGCAGACGGCCACGGGCTCTAGCCCGACCCTTGCCTCCCCTTCTCTCTCCTTGCTCTTGGCTGGTGCTGGCTCTTGGAGGTCTTGTGCTCTGAGCTCGTCTCCCGCGGCCTCTAGGCGCACCCCCCCCCCTCCTGGATCTTGGTCGGGATGCACAGGGAACGGGCTCGTAGTCCATATCTGATCCCACAAGACTGTCCTCTTGAAAGCTCTAAACGGACATAAATGAAATAAAACAATTTAGATGCTAAATGATAGCTTGTTTATGCTCGTAACGCTACATAGACACGAAACATTTTGTATTCACAATCCCTGATTACGATTGGCTTTATACATATTCTTTAAAACAAATTTTGATGGTTGTAATAGATTTTCACTTACCGGTGGGGAGTCTGACATTGTGGAAAAAGTGCAAATCTTCTTGGAAAGTGAGCTTGTGTGAGCGATGCCGACAGTGACTTGTAAACAGAGCGTGCACGAGGAGAACTGGGCTCGTGCATGTCTCTCGCACACGTTTTAGAAGGCGTTCCCTCTCGGGAGCAGGTAGAGCGTTGCGCATGTGCATTTTTTTCAAAATGTGGAGAGGGCGGTTCTTTCCTAAAATTCGGGAAAATCCTCCTGTATACCTTTAACGTATTCTGAGGTTGCCATGGTTAAAGATAAATAGACTTTTGGTCCTGTGTTATATCGGCGGCGCGGTGGCCGAGCGGATTAAGCCAAGTCCCCGGCTGTAAGTGTATCGCGCCGCTGGGAAACTCCTGCCTCTCCACGGGGTCAGCCTCGGGAGGGACGCAGCACATGGACCAATGCTCCGTGGAGGAAAGCGGGAAGTCTCCCTAAGCAGCCAGATCAGCCCGTGAGCGGTGTTTTTTCTTGGAAAACACGCCGACTCTAAGGTCCGGGGTTCGAAAATACCTGTAGACTGTACTGTTTATTTACCCGTTTTTGATTTGATGTTGTATGTTAAATTTTTATTTAAATTAAATATGTTTCTTAAAAAAAAAAAAACATTGCATTGACTTTATTGGAAAACGGTGCTTGGTTTTTAACTACGCTTGAGGTTATTGCATCTGACCTTTTTAACAAAGCATAACAACAAAAAACACAAACATGTAGCCATGTCTCATGATTTACTTCTTTCAGTGCAGGTAAAATCTCAAATACATACAGTACATGTCATAATTGTGCTTTGAAAACTTTTGACACATTTTTCTTTTCATTGCTCTGTTAATCTAAATTACAAGTTGAAAACATTGCAGGGTTTCTGCGGAGCATTTAAAGCCATTACATTAATGGTGCCAAATTTAAGGCCTTTACAGTCATTAAAAAACATTCAACTCAAACGGGCCTTAAATCAATCTTTTGGGGGAAATAATGGCATTGCTGAACTATTATTGTATACATTTGTTGAAACTCCTCAACATTTTTTGTTCCAACACATTCAGCTTCAGTTTTGGCAGAAATCCAAATCCAACATTTTATGCTCAAAAGTTGTTTGTTGTGTCCAATTTCTCCTCATTCCTCAGTTTGATTGAATGTTTGAATCTTTACAAATAAAATATGTAGATTGTTGTGTGATTGTAGCATGAAAATATAGTATTTGGGTATAAAAAAATGGCAAATTATATCAAACCTCTCCTGCACAGGTAATCGCTATCAAACTGCAATTTTAAAAGGTCACAATCGCAATGGCTGCAATTATTGATTATGATTTCCCCAGATTACAACAAAATAACCTGCCTCCATTGGTATTCAACATGTATTAAACTTGCTAATCCTGTGGTTTAGACCGCTGTATAAATATGTTCTTAAATTCATGTGATTCTTTCAGTCTTATCCTAAATGTTTTTAATCTTGTTCACAAATCCAATCAATATTTCAAAACTTGACAGAAGAAAATTAAGTCTATATTGTGGAGCACTCATTCTTACATCCTTCCAGGGACCTTCTAGCTGTGAAGCACGAGCACGAACCGCTGCGCCACGATGCCGCTAAGTCTCTTTTGGTTGAGGACCTGCTCTATAAGAGATGGTCTAGCAGGACGGTCTCCCATAGATCCCAGACGCTGCTTATTAACAGACACGGGTCGTTCCTCTGCATTCTCCTAAAAGTGAGAGAGAGAAAAAAACAAGGATGTTTCAGTCAGAGAATTCATTTTGTAAAATCATTTACCCCTTTAACCCACGCCTGAACCGAGCACATTTTCTCCAGTTCAGCTTTACCCAAATCTAAAAGCTTCTTGAAAAATGTGTCAAAATAGCAACAAAAATGAGACAAAAACAAGGATGAAAAAGCCACAAGAGAGACACAGAAGAGTAACAGAAACAAAAAGCCACAAAAACATTACATGCGATTAAAAAAAATGACAAAAATGTCACCAAAAAAGCCACAAAAGAGCAACACAAAAGCAACTAAAGAGTCATGAAAAGGGACAAAAAAGGGATGAAAAAGTGACAAAAATGTGGCAAAACAGCAATGAAAAATTGTCCAAAAAAAGTGATGACAACGCGGCAACAAGGCGAGGAAAAAGATCCTTGTAGATTAGCCCAAAGGTCTAAAAAGGTCGGAGACCCCGACTGTTGAAAATGTTTTTTATTGAAGCGATCTTGTGACCCTGTCCGGGCTCGAACCCCGGACCTTAGAGTCGGCGTGTTTTCCAAGAAAAAACACCGCTCACGGGCTGATCTGGCTGCTTAGGGAGACTTCCCGCTTTCCTCCACGGAGCATTGGTCCATGTGCTGCGTCCCTCCCGAGGCTGACCCCGTGGAGAGGCAGGAGTTTCCCAGCGGCGCGATACACTTACAGCCGGGGACTTGGCTTAATCCGCTCGGCCACCGCGCCGCCGATATAACACAGGACCAAAAGTCTATTTATCTTTAACCATGGCAACCTCAGAATACGTTGTGACGATGTCATCATTCTACTTCCGGGTCCAACGGAACTTTAGCGCTGTAAAGGGATTTACCTGATTTTCACCTGCTGTAGAGCCGACTACAAGGCTTTTTGAACATCTGAATGATGTTTAATTAACGACAATATGACATCAATTACCAAAGTCTTAGCAGGGTCACATCACATTATAAATAGACAGCTCTGCTCACACAGTTCTCTTTTGACATTATCCCTCTTTGCAATCTTACTACAGAGTCTCCGTGTTGATGTCCTTTCTTTAGTAAATGCAGCCCTTTGGACGTGTCCAGACAGGCCTGATTTAAAGAGATCTCGTTCATAATAGCCCTAAACCCACCGCCATGATTCCAGGTGACGCGATTTCTTCTTCTTTGGACATGTACGGATCTGTAGCGACCCCTGGTGGTAAACCTGGAACCAAATGAGCAAAATAAACTACAGTGGGAAGAAAAAGTATGTGAACCTCGTGGGATTTCTTACAGTACATTTCCGCATAAATTGTGGTCTGATGTGTATTAAAATCACAAGACTGAGTAATAGTGTCTGTTTAAACTAATACAAACCAAACAATTGCATGTTGTCATCTTTTTATTGGCCATAACCTGCAAACATTCACAGGACAAATGAGGGGGATTGCCTTGGCGTCACGTCCCAGGCTCTGGTGGGCAACACAAATGTATTAGATAGATAAGAATAGCTCTATAGTGGATTAGACTCAAAACAATGTTCACAGACTATTCCTTCTGTAAAAAGATATGCACTGTAAAAGATCTGTGATTGAAATAAAAAGCTCTTCACGTCGTTTTCCCACCATTCACCAAAATATCCGGTGAAAATCACGGAAATAAACAATAACAGCGATCTTCTCTATTCCAAAGGGTTCACATACTTTTTCCTCCCACTGTATGTTAACTGCTCTACTGTGAACAGGTAACTTACACACTCCTTTACAAATCCCAGATGTTTGAAAATCCTATGAACTTTGCCATTACCTATTTACCAAATGGTATGTGGCGCTCTCGTCTTAATCACCTGTAGAGGGCACCCTGCACTAAGCCACAACAGGTATCACCTTCTTCAATGTAATCAGTTTCATAGGTAATGAGGTACTAAAAATACCTGTAGACTGTACTGTTTATTTACCCGTTTTTGATTTGATGTTGTATGTTAAATTTTTATTTAAATTAAATATGTTTCTTAAAAAAAAAAAATATTGCATTGACTTTATTGGAAAACGGTGCTTGGTTTTTAACTACGCTTGAGGTTATTGCATTTGACCTTTTTAACAAAGCATAACAACAAAAAACACAAACATGTAGCCATGTCTCGTGATTTACTTCTTTCAGTGCAGGTAAAATCTCAAATACATACAGTACATGTCATAATTGTGCTTTGAAAACTTTTGACACATTTTTCTTTTCATTGCTCTGTTAATCTAAATTACAAGTTGAAAACATTGCAGGGTTTCTGCGGAGCATTTAAAGCCATTAAATTAATGGTGCCAAATTTAAGGCCTTTACAGTCATTAAAAAACATTCAACTCAAACGGGCCTTAAATCAATCTTTTGGGGGAAATAATGGCATTGCTGAACTATTATTGTATACATTTGTTGAAAATCCTCAACATTTTTTGTTCCAACACATTCAGCTTCAGTTTGGGCAGAAATCCAAATCCAACATTTTATGCTCAAAAGTTGTTTGTTGTGTCCAATTTCTCCTCATTCCTCGGTTTGATTGAATGTTTGAATCTTTACAAATAAAATATGTAGATTTTTGTGTGATTGTAGCATGAAAATATAGTATTTGGGTATCAAAAAATGGCATTAAGAAAAAGCAATACATTTGACTTTCTGCTGCCCTGTAGAAACCCTGCAGTAAAATGCCCTTTTATATTCTTGAAAGCTCTGCCTTGATGTCCCATGGCCTCAATGCTACACATGCACCGATTGATTGTTATATTGACAATGATTCAATGAGATTTTGTCTCAGAAAAAACAAAAAAAACAAAGACTCTTCAAGAAAACAGTCACAAGAAAACAGTCTTTGTGTGACTGTTTTCACACAAAGAAAACAGTCAACAAAACCACTAATTCACAACACCTACATACAGGCTTTGGGGTATGTGTAACAGTGATATTTTCTTACTTACATTAGATCCTCATTTGCTTCCGCTCAGATGCCCCACTTCATGTTTTATAAATACTTTTTTTTGCAGTCACATATTGATTATGAAAGTGCAGTTTTTTGACGCATGTTTAGTTAAATTGCCATTACTTATTTAGTGGATCACAAAGGACAGTTGCCACAGAGAAAAGTCAGAGAGGCCGGGGTCAGCAGCCCTGAAACTGCTGCTGTGTCTGACCTCGATTCTGCGTGGCCAAGAGCTGCTGCTGCTGCTGCTGCAGGAAACCCATCACCTCCAGACTCCTCAGCCATGACCGTGGACACAAGAAAAACAGTCAGGCAAATTATATCAAAACTCTCCTGCACAGGTAATCGCTATCAAACTGCAATTTTAAAAGGTCACAATCGCAATGGCTGCAATTATTGAATATGATTTCCCCAGATTACAACAAAATAACCTGCCTCCATTGGTATTCAACATGTATTAAACTTGCTAATCCTGTGGTTTAGACCGCTGTATAAATATGTTCTTAAATTCATGTGATTTTTTCAGTCTTATCCTAAATGTTTTTAATCTCGTTCACAAATCCAATCAATATTTCAAAACTTGACAGAAGAAAATGAAGTCTATATTGTGGAGCACTCATTCTTACATCCTTCCAGGGACCTTCTAGCTGTGAAGCACGAGCACGAACCGCTGCGCCACGATGCCGCTAAGTCTCTTTTGGTTGAGGACCTGCTCTATAAGAGATGGTCTAGCAGGACGGTCTCCCATAGATCCCAGACGCTGCTTATTAACAGACACGGGTCGTTCCTCTGCATTCTCCTAAAGGTGAGAGAGAGAGAAAAACTATGATGTTTCAGTCAGAGAATTCATTTTGTAAATGAATTTACCCCTTTAACCCACGCCTGAACCGAGCACATTTTCTCCAGTTCAGCTTTACCCAAATCTAAAAGCTTCTTGAAAAATGTGTCAAAATAGCAACAAAAATGAGACAAAAACAAGGATGAAAAAGCCACAAGAGAGACACAGAAGAGTAACAGAAACAAAAAGCCACAAAAACGTTACATGCGATTAAAAAAATGACAAAAATGTCACCAAAAAAGCCACAAAAGAGCAACACAAAAGCAACTAAAGAGTCATGAAAAGGGACAAAAAAGGGATGAAAAAGTGACAAAAATGTGGCAAAACAGCAATGAAAAAATGTCCAAAAAAAGTGATGACAACGCGGCAACAAGGCGAAGAAAAAGATCCTTGTAGATTAGCCCAAAGGTCTAAAAAGGTCGGAGACCCCGACTGCTCAAAATGTTTTTTATTGAAGCGATCTTGTGACCCTGTCCGGGCTCGAACCCCGGACCTTAGAGTCGGCGTGTTTTCCAAGAAAAAACACCGCTCACGGGCTGATCTGGCTGCTTAGGGAGACTTCCCGCTTTCCTCCACGGAGCATTGGTCCATGTGCTGCGTCCCTCCCGAGGCTGACCCCGTGGAGAGGCAGGAGTTTCCCAGCGGCGCGATACACTTACAGCCGGGGACTTGGCTTAATCCGCTCGGCCACCGCGCCGCCGATATAACACAGGACCAAAAGTCTATTTAGCTTTAACCATGGCAACCTCAGAATACGTTAAGTGATGTCATCATTCTACTTCCGGGTCCAACGGAACTTTAGCGCTGTAAAGGGATTTACCTGATTTTCACCTGCTGTAGAGCCGACTACAAGGCTTTTTGAACATCTGAATGATGTTTAATTAACGACAATATGACATCAATTACCAAAGTCTTAGCAGGGTCACATCACATTATAAATAGACAGCTCTGCTCACACAGTTCTCTTTTGACATTATCCCTCTTTGCAATCTTACTACAGAGTCTCCGTGTTGATGTCCTTTCTTTAGTAAATGCAGCCCTTTGGACGTGTCCAGACAGGCCTGATTTAAAGAGATCTCGTTCATAATAGCCCTAAACCCACCGCCATGATTCCAGGTGACGCGATTTCTTCTTCTTTGGACATGTACGGATCTGTAGCGACCCCTGGTGGTAAACCTGGAACCAAATGAGCAAAATAAACTACAGTGGGAAGAAAAAGTATGTGAACCTCGTGGGATTTCTTACAGTACATTTCCGCATAAATTGTGGTCTGATGTGTATTAAAATCACAAGACTGAGTAATAGTGTCTGTTTAAACTAATACCAACCAAACAATTGCATGTTGTCATCTTTTTATTGGCCATAACCTGCAAACATTCACAGGACAAATGAGGGGGATTGCCTTGGCGTCACGTCCCAGGCTCTGGTGGGCAACACAAATGTATTAGATAGATAAGAATAGCTCTATAGTGGCCGGGTCAGACTCAAAACAATGTTCACAAACAGACTATTCCTTCTGTAAAAAGATATGCACTGTAAAAGATCTGTGATTGAAATAAAAAGCTCTTCACGTCGTTTTCCCACCATTCACCAAAACATCCGGTGAAAATCACGGAAATAAACAATAACAGCGATCTTCTCTATTCCAAAGGGTTCACATACTTTTTCCTCCCACTGTATGTTAACTGCTCTACTGTGAACAGGTAACTTACACACTCCTTTACAAATCCCAGATGTTTGAAAATCCTATGAACTTTGCCATTACCTATTTACCAAATGGTATGTGGCGCTCTCGTCTTAATCACCTGTAGAGGGCACCCTGCATATTAACGTTTTAAAACCCCTCCCCAAAGCCCCCCCACAGTCCACAGCTAATCCATCTCAAACCACAATAAACATGGCTCTTTTAAATGTCCGCTCTCTGCAGAACAAGTCTTTTATTGTGAATTACCTGATTTTAGATAATAATCTTGATTGTTTGTTTTTAACTGAAACCTGGCTGGGTACAGATGCGACCGCGGTTCTTGCTGAGGCCTCCCCACCTAATTTTAGCAGCACCTTTTCAATAAGGAATGGGAAAAGGGGAGGTGGCACTGCTTCCATATGTACAAACACTATTGCCACCAAACCTATTTTATTTGATCCATTCCCCACTTTTGAGCACCATGCAGTTGTTTTTAGTAATCCCCCCATTTTATGTGTCACTATTTACAGACCCCCCAAAAAATGCCCTCTTTTTGTTAAGGAATTTTCTGAGTTTTTATCACTTTTACATAGCTCTTTTAATATGATTCTTTTAACTGGTGATTTTAATCTACACATAGATAATCTTTTAGACCCTGTTGCTAGGGATTTTTTAAATGTTCTTAATTATATGGATTTTACCCAACACGTCACACAGCCAACTCACGACAGAGGACACAGTCTGGACCTGGTCATCACGTATGGCCTGTCCACAGCTGTGTCTTCTGTCATTGACTTGGCTGTTTCTGACCATTACTGTGTGTTTTTTAATATCACCAGTTTTACCCAGCGGGAGACCTCGGTAAGAGCTGTGAGGAAACGTCATCTCACCCCTGAAGTGGCTGCAAATTTTATTGATGTTTTAGAGAAATATTCTCCTATTGTTCTACCTGCCCCCTGTGATTTTATTTTTGAAAATTTTAACAGCAAACTCAAGTCAGCGCTTGATTCTATCGCTCCTTTAAAATCCAAGAAACTCCCTACAAAACCAATTACTCCATGGAGGAATGAGGAAATTAAACAACTCAAAAGACAATGCAGGGTGGCAGAGAGAAAATGGAGAAAAAACAAAATTACCATAAACTACCAAATCTTCCGTGAACAACAATCAACCTACAATAAGAACACAGTAAGAAACACAAGAAACAATTACTTCTCAAAAATTATCAACAATAATAAAAACAATCCCAAGGTACTCTTCTCTACAATAGAACATCTAATCAATCCTGATTTTAACAAGACCAATTTTACTCCAAGTGACTCCCTTTGCGAGGCGTTTGCAGACCACTTCAGGGGAAAGATAGACACTATCAGATGTAATATTTTATCTACTCAAAGTAACACGGTTTTAAATACATCTGGTTGTCTACTTGTTCCAGAGGAAACACTGCACAGTTTTGTCCAGGTTAATGCTGAGATGCTTGATAAAGTTTTCTCCTCAGTGAGGCCCACCACATGTCCTTTAGACCCGGTCCCAACCCCGTTTTTTAAAACTTTCTATGGATCTCTTAGAGACGAGCTTTTACACATGATGAATTGCTCCCTTCAGACGGGGGTCTTCCCTGCTGCCTTTAAGGGGGCGGTGGTGAGGCCTCTGCTGAAGAAGAGCAATTTGGACCGTAATGATTTTAACAACTTTAGACCGGTATCCAACTTACCATTTTTAAGCAAAATCTTAGAAAAACTTGTTTTTACCCAACTTAGCGACTTTATAAATGCACATGACGTCCTTGAGAAATTTCAGTCTGGCTTTAGGGTAAACCACAGCACCGAGACAGCCCTTTTAAAGATTTTAAACGATTTTAGATTAAATTATGATTCCAAAAGGTTGACAGTGTTGGTTCTACTGGATCTGAGCGCTGCCTTTGATACAGTCGACCATACTATTCTTTTAACTCGTTTAAAACACATCGGCCTCTCTGGTGCTGTCCACAAATGGTTTACATCCTACCTCACAGGCAGGACATTCATGGTAAGTGTGGATACCTGCTCCTCTAAGGTCCATAATATTACATGTGGTGTGCCTCAAGGTTCGATTTTAGGCCCAGTGCTTTTTAACCTGTATATGCTCCCTCTTGGTGATGTCATCAGGAGACATGGAGTCAACTTTCATAGTTACGCTGATGATACACAGTTGTACATCTCCATGTCTCCTGAGGACACCAGGCCAATGGATGCACTTTTTAACTGCATTTTAGATATCAAATCCTGGATGGCAGAAAACTTTCTCCAGCTTAACCAGGACAAAACTGAAGTTTTAGTCATCGGTCCTCAGGCCCAGAGAGAGAAACTTTTACCCAAACTACAGTCATTGTCTTTTAATCCTTCCTCACAGGTGAAGAACCTGGGTGTGATTTTTGACTCTGAGCTGACTTTAATTCCACACATTAAGATTATCACAAAGATAGGTTTTTACCATCTAAAGAACATAGCCAGAGTCCGCCCCATTCTCTCTCGGGCCAACACGGAGACGCTAATGCATGCTTTTATCACCAGTCGTATCGACTACTGTAATGCCCTGCTTTCTGGTCTTCCCAAAAAGAGTATCTCAGGTTTACAACTTTTACAAAATTCAGCAGCTCGTGTCCTGACGAAGACCAGGAGGCGGGACCACATTACACCGGTTTTAGAGTCACTGCATTGGCTCCCCGTGTGTTTCAGGATCCATTTTAAAGTTCTTTTAATGGTTTTTAAATGTCTTAATGGTCTTGGTCCTTCTTATCTTTCAGAATTGATTTTACCATATGAGCCTTCGCGGTCCCTTCGCTCCTCTGGCAGGGGTCTCCTAGTTATTCCTAAAGTCAACAGAAAGACTCACGGCGAGGCGTCTTTCCAATACTATGGCCCTCGCCTCTGGAACGACCTGCCAGAGGAGCTCAGGACCGCAGAGAACGTTCATGTTTTTAAGAGCAGGCTCAAGACCCACCTTTTTAGTTTAGCTTTTAATTAATATTTACTTATATTAACCTTATTTACCGGTTTTAGTTCTATTATTTCTTTATTTTCCCTCTTTTATCCTGTGCTATTTCACGCACAGTTTTAGCTGTTTTTAATGTATCTCTTATTAAATATTTATTTATTTATTTTTATTTTTTTTATTCATTTATTTTTTATGTTCTCCTAGTGGTTCCTCTGAGGGAGCCCTCTGCCCCGGGAGTGCTGGTTGGCTGTGGCCGTGCGGGCGCTCTCCTGGGGGTGCCTGGATGGAGGTAGGACGTCTCTCCTACACCTACTCCGGGCCCCCTGGGTTGGCGCTCTGTGGCTGTGGGCGATGGGCTGCTCCTGGTGCAGACGGCTCCTTGGATGATGTTTCCTCTTTCGGTCCATCTGTACCCAGCCTTACATACTCAACTCTATGTCCATTTTTATTTAAGACTTTTAACTGCTGGGCTGTCTGTACGTCTGTGTGTCTGTGTGTGCGGGTGGTGGGTGGTGGGGTTGTAGTTATTTATGTATATTTACTGGTGGGGACGATTTTTATTATTTTTAATGATTTTTAAGCACTGTAAAGCACTTTGTGTTACATTTTGTATGAAAAGCGCTCTATAAATAAAGTTTGATTTGATTTGATTTGATGCACTAAGCCACAACAGGTATCACCTTTTTCAATGTAATCAGTTTCATAGGTAATGAGGTACTAAAAATACCTGTAGACTGTACTGTTTATTTACCCGTTTTTGATTTGATGTTGTATGTTAAATTTTTATTTAAATTAAATATGTTTCTTAAAAAAAAAAAAACATTGCATTGACTTTATTGGAAAACGGTGCTTGGTTTTTAACTACGCTTGAGGTTATTGCCTTTGACCTTTTTAACAAAGCATAACAACAAAAAACACAAACATGTAGCCATGTCTCGTGATTTACTTCTTTCAGTGCAGGTAAAATCTCAAATACATACAGTACATGTCATAATTGTGCTTTGAAAACTTTTGACACATTTTTCTTTTCATTGCTCTGTTAATCTAAATTACAAGTTGAAAACATTGCAGGGTTTCTGC
Source organism: Proterorhinus semilunaris (assembly GCA_021464625.1). Taxonomy (NCBI): domain Eukaryota; kingdom Metazoa; phylum Chordata; class Actinopteri; order Gobiiformes; family Gobiidae; genus Proterorhinus; species Proterorhinus semilunaris. Next base: position 3,400,332 of record CM038355.1, on the reverse strand, counting down.
GGAGCATTTAAAGCCATTAAATTAATGGTGCCAAATTTAAGGCCTTTACAGTCATTAAAAAACATTCAACTCAAACGGGCCTTAAATCAATCTTTTGGGGGAAATAATGGCATTGCTGAACTATTATTGTATACATTTGTTGAAACTCCTCAACATTTTTTGTTCCAACATATTCAGCTTCAGTTTGGGCAGAAATCCAAATCCAACATTTTATGCTCAAAAGTTGTTTGTTGTGTCCAATTTCTCCTCATTCCTCGGTTTGATTGAATGTTTGAATCTTTACAAATAAAATATGTAGATTTTTGTGTGATTGTAGCATGAAAATATAGTATTTGGGTATCAAAAAATGGCATTAAGAAAAAGCAATACATTTGACTTTCTGCTGCCCTGTAGAAACCCTGCAGTAAAATGCCCTTTTATATTCTTGAAAGCTCTGCCTTGATGTCCCATGGCCTCAATGCTACACATGCACCGATTGATTGTTATATTGACAATGATTCAATGAGATTTTGTCTCAGAAAAAACAAAAAAAACAAAGACTCTTCAAGAAAACAGTCACAAGAAAACAGTCTTTGTGTGACTGTTTTCACACAAAGAAAACAGTCAACAAAACCACTAATTCACAACACCTACATACAGGCTTTGGGGTATGTGTAACAGTGATATTTTCTTACTTACATTAGATCCTCATTTGCTTCCGCGCTCAGATGCCCCACTTCATGTTTTATAAATACTTTTTTTTGCAGTCACATATTGATTATAAAAGTGCAGTTTTTTGACGCATGTCTAGTTAAATTGCCATTACTTATTTAGTGGATCACAAAGGACAGTTGCCACAGAGAAAAGTCAGAGAGGCCGGGGTCAGCAGCCCTGAAACTGCTGCTGTGTCTGACCTCGATTCTGCGTGGCCAAGAGCTGCTGCTGCTGCTGCTGCAGGAAACCCATCACCTCCGGACTCCTCAGCAATGACTGTGGACACAAGAAAAACAGTCAGGCAAATTATATCAAAACTCTCCTGCACAGGTAATCGCTATCAAACTGCAATTTTAAAAGGTCACAATCGCAATGGCTGCAATTATTGAATATGATTTCCCCAGATTACAACAAAATAACCTGCCTCCATTGGTATTCAACATGTATTAAACTTGCTAATCCTGTGGTTTAGACCGCTGTATAAATATGTACTTAAATTCATGTGATTCTTTCAGTCTTATCCTAAATGTTTTTAATCTCGTTCACAAATCCAATCAATATTTCAAAACTTGACAGAAGAAAATGAAGTCTATATTGTGGAGCACTCATTCTTACATCCTTCCAGGGACCTTCTAGTCTCGCCAACCAGACCCCGCTTCTTTACAGAAGAGGTCTCCTGTTTATTAATTAATAAACATCGGAGATTAGTCTGGATGCCAGGCTAGGGACCTTCTAGCTGTGAAGCACGAGCACGAACTGCTGCGCCACGATGCCGCTAAAAACATATTTATTTGGTCTAATGACACATACTATTGTCTACTCTTTTTATAGAATTTCAGTCCAATCAGCCTAGTTGGTCATTGCGTTTAGTTTATGAGACCGTCTATTACAGCGCCAGCAGTGAAAAGGTCATAACTGTGCTGCGGACGGGACAGCTGCTTTTAGGATTTTCATGGAGCCACAGAAATCCTCAGTGATGAGGACAGCTGTCCTGTGTATCAAATACGAGGGTTTCTAAAATAAGGAGCGACTGTGCTTGATAAACAAAGAATGGAAAATCTGGGCAAGCCATCACTACAGCAACATATTACATTCATAAGCTGTATAATTCAGGCTTTATTAGCTTACCAGTCTCTTTTGGTTGAGGACCTGCTCTATAAGAGATGGTCTAGCAGGACGGTCTCCCATAGATCCCAGACGCTGCTTATTAACAGACACGGGTCGTTCCTCTGCATTCTCCTAAAAGTGAGAGAGAGAAAAAAACTATGATCTTTCAGTCAGAGAATTCATTTTGTAAAATCATTTACCCCTTTAACCCACGCCTGAACCGAGCACATTTTCTCCAGTTCAGCTTTACCCAAATCTAAAAGCTTCTTGAAAAATGTGTCAAAATAGCAACAAAAATGAGACAAAAACAAGGATGAAAAAGCCACAAGAGAGACACAGAAGAGTAACAGAAACAAAAAGCCACAAAAACGTTACATGCGATTAAAAAAAATGACAAAAATGTCACCAAAAAAGCCACAAAAGAGCAACACAAAAGCAACTAAAGAGTCATGAAAAGGGACAAAAAAGGGATGAAAAAGTGACAAAAATGTGGCAAAACAGCAATTAAAAAATGTCCAAAAAAAGTGATGACAACGCGGCAACAAGGCGAAGAAAAAGATCCTTGTAGATTAGCCCAAAGGTCTAAAAAGGTCGGAGACCCCGACTGCTCAAAATCTTTTTTATTGAAGCGATCTTGTGACCCTGTCCGGGCTCGAACCCCGGACCTTAGAGTCGGCGTGTTTTCCAAGAAAAAACACCGCTCACGGGCTGATCTGGCTGCTTAGGGAGACTTCCCGCTTTCCTCCACGGAGCATTGGTCCATGTGCTGCGTCCCTCCCGAGGCTGACCCCGTGGAGAGGCAGGAGTTTCCCAGCGGCGCGATACACTTACAGCCGGGGACTTGGCTTAATCCGCTCGGCCACCGCGCCGCCGATATAACACAGGACCAAAAGTCTATTTATCTATAACCATGGCAACCTCAGAATACGTTAAGTGATGTCATCATTCTACTTCCGGGTCCAACGGAACTTTAGCGCTGTAAAGGGATTTACCTGATTTTCACCTGCTGTAGAGCCGACTACAAGGCTTTTTGAACATCTGATCCCAAAGAAATGTTGCATTTACTCTTTTTTTTTTTTTTTTTTTGCAATGCTTTTCAATGCTTATCAAAAAACATGTATTTATTTTTATACACAATGAAGGCTTATTTTAGATATAAATTGTTCTTTTTGTTACTTTCTCATCACTTTTCTGTAGCTCATTTTCATCCTCATTTACGTCTCATTTTGTCGCGACAATTTTTTCAAGAAGCTTTTAGATTTGGGTCATGGCAAACTGGAGAAAATGTGCACGGTTCAGGTGGGGGTTAAGAGGTTAATAATCATCACTAATCAATCTATAAATGAATTATTACCCTGACAATGATCAGTGTTTAATTAACGACAATATGACATAAATTACCAAAGTCTTAGCAGGGTCACATCACATTATAAATAGACACAATGCAATAAAATGTCCCAACAAGTTTACTCACGTCCAGTTTTCCGCTGGACATCGCCTGGTCGTTCTTCTTCTTCTTGTACTTGTCCTTGTACATCTTGTTACGGTGTTTCTTGCACATCCACGGTTTGCGCTGCTTGGCCACCTGTGTCGTGGTCTCGGTGCATCCCTCGTAGGTGCACTGTTTGGGGGCATTGTCGCCCTCGGACGCGTCCTCGTCGTTGAGCTCCTCCGGGCTCGGCCCGTTGTCTCTGGGGTCGGAGGTGTCTAGCATGTCGCCCTCCTCGTCCGCGTCGTCCATGTCGTAGGAGGCGTTGTTCTCCGGATCGTGCGGCGTGACCACATTTCTGCTGTCCAGGCCGCCGCTCTTGTTCAGGTAATATTTCTGCCCGTCCTTCGTGAACAGCAGCGTGGACTCTTTGTCTTTGTTCGTTGACGGGGATTTGTCATCTTCGCTCATGATGGCAGTGAAACCCCGTGGAGCGTCGTTAATGCTAAAGCTAACAGTCAGTTCTAGCTCATACAGTTCTCTTTTGACATTATCCCTCTTTGCAATCTTACTACAGAGTCTCCGTGTTGATGTCCCTTCTTTAGTAAATGCAGCCCTTTGGACGTGTCCAGACAGGCCTGATTTAAAGAGATCTTGTTCATAATAGCCCTAAACCCACCGCCATGAATCCAGGTGACGCGATTTCTTCTTCTTTGGACATGTACGGATCTGTAGCGACCCCTGGTGGTAAACCTGGAACCAAATGACCAAAACAAACTACAGTGGGAGGAAAAAGTATGAACCTCGTGGGATTTCTTACAGTACATTTCCGCCTAAATTGTGGTCTGATTTGTATTAAAATCACAAGACTGAGTAATAGTGTCTGTTTAAACTAATACCAACCAAACAATTGCATGTTGTCATCTTGTTATTGGCCATAACCTGCAAACATTCACAAGACAAATGAGGGGGATTGCCTTGGCGTCACGTCCCAGGCTCTGGTGGGCAACACAAATGTATTCAATAGATAGATAAGAATAGCTCTATAGTGGATTAGACTCAAAACAATGTTCACAAACAGACTATTCCTTCTGTAAAAAGATATGCACTGTAAAAGATCTGTGATTGAAATAAAAAGCTCTTCACGTCGTTTTCCCACCATTCACCAAAACATCCGGTGAAAATCCCGGAAATAAACAATAACAGCGATCTTCTCTATTCCAAAGGGTTCACATACTTTTTCCTCCCACTGTATGTTAACTGCTCTACTGTGAATAGGTAACTTACACACTCCTTTACAAATCCCAGATGTTTGAAAATCCTATGAACTTTGCCATTACCTATTTACCAAATGGTATGTGGCGCTCTCGTCTTAATCACCTGTAGAGGGCACCCTGCACTAAGCCACAACAGGTATCACCTTTTTCAATGTAATCAGTTTCATAGGTAAGATCTGCAAATTATTGTTTTGCAAGTCACAAATAAGTTTCAAGTCACTAGCCTCAAGTCCATTTGAAGACCCAAATCCAATTTGAATTGCAAGTCTATGCAATGCAGGCACAACAAAACAACAATATTTTTTTTACCAAGTCTTCTCAAGTCACAGGGCTGAAGTCAATTTAATATCCCAACTATGAATCAATTACAAATGGTCTGAAGTCATCAAATTAGTGACTCAATTATGACTTGAGTAGAAGTTACGACTTGACATGTGCGCCTATGTGTTCTTGATACAATCCCTGTATTATTGGTTTACACCAGGGGTCACTAACCCAATGTTCGCGGGAACCCAGGTACCCTTGAGACTTTTTGTATTAAATATAACCGTTCAATTTCTTGTATTTTGATGTTAACAATATAGGCTATGTGTGTTCTTGTGACTCAGTATTTAGAGTCGGCGTGTTTTCCCCCAAAAATATTCAGATTATGGGCTGATCTGGCTGCTTAGGGAGACTTCCCGCTTTCCTCCACGGAGCATTGGTCCATGTGCTGCGTCCCTCCCGAGGCTGACCCCGTGGAGAGGCAGGAGTTTCCCAGTGGCGCGATACACCTACAGCCGGGGATTTGGCTTAATCCGCTCGGAGAAATGGTGAGCTATATCATTCTAATTAGGAGAAAAAACGTATTTGGCTGTCGCTGACGAAGCCTTTTGGATGAGAGGCGAAACGTTCGAAGACTTCAACTACCGAGTACAGAAGATGAATCAAGTACCTTCATTGAAGATGGACAACCCCTGTACGACTGAGAACTTACACAGACGTATTTGGCTCTTGTTATTTATTTATTTATTTGACAGGGACAGTACACAGGAAGAAGCCTCCCTCCCTCCTGGTACAACTTAATTTTTCACCTTTTTCTGCAAACTGCATTTGTGGTTTCTGTGTTCCACATTGTTTTTCTGGATACTTTTGTACGTCTTTGTCGTGTTTTTGTGGAGGTTTGGTGGATTTGTTTAACTTTAAGAGTCCAAAATGGTCCTGAAGAAAGCAGCTTTTTAAAGGTAAACAAAATGCTAGCGTATCAGCTAAACCCATTTGAGACCTACACATTTCTTCTTCTGAGACACTGAAGAGGCACCAAGAGCCCCCACAGCTGCAGCACAGTCGAGGCGTCACAAGAGGATCCACAGGAAACAAGGAAGGACAAACGAGAGATGGTGAAAAATTGTTGTGGAGCAGAGGGAGCTGCAGGTGGAATAGGATGGAGGAGGTGGAGCTGACCAGTGCAGGACACCACGCTCTGAAACAGGGACAAACCCAGGAGGCGTGGCACCATTTCAGAGGATCAGAGGAGACAGAGGGCAGCCAGCCACGTTTCTTCCGAGTGCTACAGTTTCCCCGACCTCCAAGGTCATGCGGATCAGGTTGACACAGTGGCAGTGCGGCTCAGCCGCAGCAGCTCAGGACTAACACCTGAACACTATTTCGTTGTACACTTGTGCAATGACAATAAAGCACTTACTTACTTACTTACTTACATTAAGGAACATTTCTGTAAATGTGTCAGTATTAGCTGCAAAGCTAGTTTTCAACTGTTGTCCCTGGGCAAGTTGTATAATGCCAACAACAATTATAAAACATAAAACAATGTAAAAGTTGAGGCTACACACCTACACAACAAATTTTTAGCAGGAGATTCAGATAAAGTTGCGTTTGTTGCTATTATTATTTAAATGATTACAGAATATTAAAACTACATACTTTTCACTGAAAATATTGAATGGGCAATGTTTAGTCCATGGTTTAATCTCTTAACCCCCACCTGAACCGAGTACATTTTTCCAAATCTAAAAGCTTCTTGAAAAAAGCACCAAAACAAGGATAAAAATACAACAAAAAAGGTCCTCGTGTATTCCCAGGGGTCCGCACACTCCTGTTGGGAAACACAGCAGTAGACAACCCAGAATACTGCAAAGTACAATAACACATTTTGACAAAGCATGTTTTATTATCGTCATCTTTATTGAGAGACCACTGTTGGACAGAGGTACAGTTATTGGTATTGCGACAAACTTGATATAGAATGGTGCAGCAGTGAGCACTTTGGTAAACCACATAATGTCTGTGTGCTGGAGAATGTGGAGTTCTACAGCAGCAACAAATCAGTGTTTTTCACTATCATTTTGGAAACACACTACTGTAAATGTAATGACAAATACATAAAAAGACTAACAGTGATGGCAGCTGGGAGATCTATTCATAGGTTTCAACACATACTGCATTTTTACCAGGAATCAACTGTGGATGCCTATTTATTGTTTTTGTTAAGAATGCATTTAAAGTCTTTCCATCTCCTCTAAATATTTTTTGTTGCGCAATGACAAATACACATACAAACCATTTTACATTTTCTCTACTAGTAAAGAAATATACTGTATTGGTAACTATCAAAATAAATAAAAATGTTATTTACATGAACATATAAACATTAATTCACTGAACAGTTGTATAAGAATAGGCTACTGTGTGTCTGTCATGCTTTCATTTGAACAAATAAGCCATTAATGACACCTCCAATCCATTGTTCAATGATACTGCTGGTTATCCACTGTCCCAAAGTCCTTCGAACATGTTACTATGCAATATAGACTGCAGTGAGTTGTGCAAAAATCCCGCAACTTTCCTTACTTGCTGTCAAATACGCAGCTTGAGAATATGGTAATGTCTTAAGAGTTGAGATGTAAACAAGGCTTCATATAACAATGACAAAGTGCACCAATTAGGCATAACATCATGGCACCCGTAGTGTACCGGGGTGTATTAGGCAGCAAGTGAGCACTGTGTTTTACAAAGTTGATGGCAGAAGATGCACACACGAGTCATGGGTGCTGCGCATTATGGCCGAGGGATTTGGTCACAGCACATGTGCTAGGCCTCCGTGTTCTGAGGTTGATTCCCAACTTGGAAAGTAGCACTATTTCTCTCCCCACTTTTCGGCCCCATTTATCACTGTTTTGTCAGATAAAGTCTACAGGTCAAGGGAGGCTATTTTATTTATTGGTTTATTTGGACAGGACAGAGCATGTTAATGAACCGTCGTCCCCCATGCGCACTCTCAAACACACTCTCATTCATCCTGAGCTATTGTACACGTTTCTAGTGGTAGGGGAAACCAGAGTACCCAGAGAAAACCTACGCAGACACGGGGAGAACATGCAAACTCCACCCAGAAAGGCCTCATCCAGGTTGGAATCGAACCTGGGATCTTCTAGCTGTGAAGCACGAGCTCTAACCGCTGCGCTACCGTGCTGTGGTAGCAGATGAGTTGTGACTACTGAATCAAAAGTGCTCCTATGTTGCCGATTAGCTGTGGTCAGTAAGTGGTCCAAGATTAGTCGTAAAACAATCGAACATAGGGCAGCATATTAGACAGAGAGACAGCACTCATGCATCATTTATATGGCAATGTTTGTGTTGAAACTTTTGGCATTATGGAACACGCTGATGAAGGACAGACATATGAGAGAGATTCCACCTCGGATATTTAGTCAGTCATAATGCTATGCCTCATTGGTGTAAAAGGATTAGCATCAGTGTTGTTGATGTGTGAAAATTGCTACACAAGCACCCATATGCTATCATTGTTAAGGTATACAGAGGAACCAACATTACAAGGAGCATGTGTGCACCGTTATCAGCCTGTACACTCTTAATCCACCAATACAGGAAGGCATCAGAACTCAACACTGTGTATACACAACTAGTGCTTCAGACTCTTTTTTTCCGTGCTTTTTAAACACTTTTATAAGAAAAATCATCCTGTTACCATTAGAGATGCATGTATTCATCTCTACCAAAACAACCCAAGAGTAACTTAACTTTTTTGCTATCTTCACGTCATATTCAAGTACTACAGAAGCCTATTGACACTTCCTGAGGACAACTACTTCTACTCAGCTATTTTCCTCAATCCACAAGAACACAACCTTTACGTAAAAAGAGAAAGGATATATAAAAATGTAGCGGTAAATAATGAAAGAGTTAAGGTTCAATAAAACATGAACATTTGTTTTTCTCATATTGCCTTTAGAGCTGCTCAAATGGAAGTCCCAGTGTCGAGCTCCCATCATCACTGAAGGATGCACAGTTTGCTTCGTTGCTCCGTGAGCTCTGTGTCATGTGCTCGGATGAGAAAAATTGAAATCGCAAAGTCTATCCAAACTGTTTCTTCTCACGTTTTGCCTCTGAGTCTGTGATCCGTCCTCTCCGCCCTCGTCCCAGTCACTTTTGGAGAATTGAGGGCAGGGATGGTTCAGTTTTTTCCCTTCAGCACAAGCCCCGGATTCTGGAGAGGGAGTCGAGGGATGGTTCCTCATCCTACCTTTCTACATACGAAAGTGTGTCAAACTCAAGGTGCAATCCAAAGTGTTCTCATCCATATAAATACATTCATCTCGAACTTGGTCACAAGCTTTGACATTTACGGTGGCAAATACGAGGGTAGCGTAAGTGGAAGAATATCTGATTGCAAAGTAATATTATAGTTACAATTGAAAGTAGTTCAAAGGCCAGTGTGTTTATGTAAGAGATCCATATAGAGGTTAGAGACAATATGAGCTTGACACAGCGGCTGTAAAGCGAGATGAGGACCATCACTTCTCCTCTCTCTCAAATCAAATCCCACCCGCTGCCCCTGTGCTCCCCGGTCAGAAGAAGGGCGAGTCAGGGGAGCGTTCAGTGCTGTTGACCGAGCAGATGGACACGTCCGTGGAGGCAGAGGACGGGCTGGGGCTGAGGGAAACGTCTGGGTTAGGCTCCAAGGTCAGAGAGGCGAGGCCGGGGAGGACACGGGGAGGCTCCGCCCAGTCCGCTTTGGTTGTCGTGGTCGCGGTGATCACATCCGAGTGGCGTCCTCGTCTGAGAACCTGCCCCGCCTTATCAAGAGAGGTGGTCTGAGGAAAGAGCAACAGGGTTAGTTTGATGCTATTTAATAACAGTAAAATAGGGATTGATTCAGGGCACAGACGGGATGAAGCAGAGACACTATATACAAGGGACTAGCTCAGGATCAATAACATTAAAATTAACATTGTAAAAGGTGCACAACTTTAGAAGCAGGGGCATTTCAACAGAGCTTGCACAGGGAGAGTCATTAAATGTTTAAATTGGAACAATTCTTTAATTCATGTAATTTTAAGTTTTTAGCAGCTGTATTTCTCTCAGCCTTCTCCAGGGCAGTTGTGGCAGAATGTGGGGAGTAAATAAGTAATGGTCTTCTGTAAGACTTTTTGAAGCTTGTCATACTTGTAAAGCTCATAACAAATCCAAGCCACACCAGACCTGATGGCTTGAAATGCTATAAAAATATGTTACAAAATGGGGGCAAACAAAGGGTAAGCATCACACAACACAAATGACACAAAATACACTTTAAAGGCGTGAACAGGCATGTGTTTCTTTGTTGGCACAAAGAAATGTGTAAACATGGATGGGTGACATTATTCAGCTGGACATTTTGTACTGCAGGCGGGTCAAAGATCATCAGCCACAAGCACACACAACAGAGAAGACAGGGCGGGATTATAAAGCCGGGGGCAAATCACAACACCAGGACACGCAAACAAGTCAAAACACTGCAGCAGGAGCTTTCAGCAGCCACACAGAGACAGGGGAGGATCTCCAGTTCAGGAGGGTTGGGTTGGCGGGGTGTTATCACAGGCTTTGTGCCACTGTTCAAACCTGGCGTACCTGATCCAGTACATGGCCGGGTGCTGGTAGAAATCCAACGACCCAGATCTCTGCATAGAAAAGCTGTCATCGAGCTGAACAGAGAGAGACCGGCATAATGAATCCGCAGACCTTTCAACCGCCATTTACATTTTAAAAAGCCACAACAAAACTGATGTATAAAAACAGCATTTTTATAACAGTTTATTCGTTTTCTTCTGTAATATGACACTGAAAAGGTTCAAAATTAGTTTTAATTCTTAGAAAAGGTAGAGTATATAAGATTTTTGGTAAATATTTCATACAGATGACCTATTTGTGTCTCTTCAGATGTCAAATCAGAGTCTCCAGTTATTCAATCAGAAGCAGAATGAGCCCCATTTTTAGGGTTGGATATGAATACAATAGGGGGACGTACCGAGATGACAGAGACTCCGGCTGTGGTGTCCTTGTCTTTTGGAGTGGTGTTGAAGTGCTTCTTGATCTTCCCTGCTACAGACAGCTGGTGGTCGTTCTCACACATACCCTCGTCCTGAACCAAGAGGAAACTTGCTTTAGATAAATGATGTTTACACAGCAGATTTGATTAAATAACTTGAGTATTTACAAGAGATTATAGTTATGCTTTATGGTAGACCTATGTGAAATCATTATCCACTCACAGTGACCCACGGGTGCTCCAAGACTTGCAGGGCAGTGTATCTTTGATCGACCTCCACTTCCAGCATGGATCGAATCAGCTCCTGTTACAAATACATTCAACTTTGGTTCGTTTTTTTTTCGGCCTGTTGCTGATATAAACAACACACAGTAAATAATAAGTACTGTCACCTTTGCTGTTTCAGATACATTGTCCCAGTATGGCATCGGAAACTCCAGCTGCCCCATCAGTATTTGGTCAAAAAGGACTTCCTGGTCCTCACAGCTCCTGTAAAACATTTGTTGTAATTTCAAATATAGCCATTGTTAAACAAGCACTACCCCTGAAGGCCTGTAGATGGTGCTGAGGGTTTACTTCTCCATTTCTGTGGCATTGCATGAATGAAGTCAAGGTCAAAAGAAAGTCATTGTTTGTCAGTAGTTTGTGTCTTTGCTCCCATGTTGATATATCTCACTAAAATACTGTGAATAGAAAACGTACCCTCTAAACGGTGGAAACCCACAGAGGAGGATATACGTGATGACTCCTGCCGCCCAGATATCCACTTTAAGGCCATACCTGCACAGCAACAATGTTCAGTTATATGAACATACAGCTAGCTCATGATCTTATCTTGCTGTAATGTCCTTACCCTGTTTCGGCGATGATTTCAGGTGCTACATATGTTGGGGTTCCACAGACTGTGTAGAGAGGTCCGTCAACGACCGTCGCCAGACCAAAGTCACCGAGCTTCAGGCTTTTACTGCCATCCGCGTGCTCGTACACCTTAAACAAACAAAACAACATTAGATACAGCGGGTCCAGGAAGTATCCATAGCCCTCTATTTATTCTCATGTAATCATAAATTTGATACAGGAAAAAGTTCAAAATATTCATTATATATCAGGCTTGTAGAGGTCAGAACACATTATATTCATCATATTTTTTTGGCGTCCCCTGTCGGTAACAAAGGACATTTAATTTTCTCAACGTTAAGAACTATCTGTTGATTTGTTTTCCCCCTTGAAGCCACTGTGTATCCACATGCCTTAAACTGTCATTTGTTTGTCTGTCCTTGCGCATCATTCAATCCCTTTCAGTCTGGTGCCCACAGACATAACCTTGAGGACTTGGCGGGGTCTTATGTTGCGAATAACATGTCTGACGACTTCAAGGATCCTCATGATATCCGTGAAATTAAAGTATTATAGTTAGGAGAGAGGGGGCAGCAAACAGAGCTGTCTCTGTGAAGGAAAAGGTGTAAATAGCAATGCATCGAGATCAGTGGAGTGACAGACAATCCAATCTGTTCTCATGCTACTGTATATTATGCACATGTTATATTTTCGTTGACAGATTGAGTCATTTCACTCTTCAGTGAGAAACGGAAAAATCTGAACGCTATTCTTATCCTTATTATTACTTATAACGTTGTGTTGTACAATATACTGTACCTTAAAGGCCCAGTACCTGATTATTGTCTTATGTCATGGAATGTCATTTATTCTGTCCTATATCCGTTTATTGGATGTTAGAAATGCATTAGGAAAGATAGGAAGGAGTTTGGATCACATCTAATAGTCTAAACTCTACTTCCTCACTTTTATTGCCTGTAAACAAAACAACATGTACAGAAACGCAAAACGTCTCACCCCATCCTTTTGTGTGTGCAGTAAAGCAAGGTAGCAATGAATGCCTTGTAGTGGAGGCAATTTGAGCATGTCCGGTGAAGTTCATAGAGGAATACTACCTCGGAAGAAACACTTAATTCTGCAAGGTTACGTATTAAACAAACACAACTCTAGATGTGCTTTTTGTTAAAAAAGCTAAAAAGACTCTGGCTTCACATGCAGAATCATAGCATTTGTAAGTGCTGCAATCAATACCTCGAAAGGCACTGTAGTGATAATGCCTTGGTGGGGGTCTATAGTGTGAATTGAACAGTAAGCTCTCAAGGTTATTGTGTTATGTCCCTATATCCACTGATATTAATATTGAAAGAACTAAGAAGAGAAGGAAGAGAGATTTAGCAGAGTCTTGTTAAATCTCATGGCTTTTACAGGAAATTAAAAAGAATATGAAACTCAAAATGATAGACCAATACGCTTTCAATATTACGTGGACTTAAACATGTGAATTAATAATGTTATATAAGCAACTCTTTTACGGGTCAATGGGGCAGAATGCAACAGTGTCTGTAGGTGACACATGGAGGTCCCAGAGACAGACTGAGAGAGAGAGAGTGAGTCAGTGAAGCAGAGGGGGCAGTGGGCGAGAACAAGAGTGAAAGGTCAAAAATGAAATGGGGCAAAGTGCAGAGGAGGTGTCATGGTCACAGATGTGAGTCAGTCATAGAAACTGGAGAAACTTGTACTGAGGCTGAATTTGAACCAAGAGTACAGACAAGACAGCCTGAACAGTAAATCGAAAGTTCTTTTTGTGAAGTAGATGGTGGCTTTCAATTACATGATAATGTCATTTATTGCAAATGCTAGTTATGAAGCCCTTGAACCAAAAAATAATAATTACTTGAATTTGGACAAGAATTGTACCTGCTCTTCATTAAATAGTGCAGGGCTATATGTAGGCTATGGTGTAATTTGAAACCCAGAAACTGGACCCTTCCAATCAAAGATTTCGTCCAACACCAGAGCTACTTGACCATTCACTTGCATTACAAAATAGTTACAGTAATACATTTTAGCTGGAGTTTGGGAGCAAATTTGTCACAAATTATCATTCATTTCCAGTTAAAAGCATCCATTTATGTGGAAACATTTTAAATAAATGGATGTGTCAATTATTATGTTTGACATTTGTATTGCAATTCACACGCCTGAGTTGACAAGCTTTTGAAACACTACATTTAAGTTAGTAAGCTGTTGGCACTGCCCTATAACAATAACCCCCGCCTCACTTTTACTGTGCTTGAACTACCCACGAGTAAATACAGATATCAACCACTAGGACGTCTATTACAAAGCCTAAGTTTACAGTGTTTGAAACATGTCCAGAGTCAGACTCACCAGCAGGTTTTCTGGTTTGATGTCTCGGTGCACGATGTTGAGGCTGTGGAGGTATTTGATGGCGTTGGCCAGATTGTAGAGCATGCCGCTGGCGTCTCTCTCCGTGTATCTGTTGGCTGAGGTGATGGCATCGAACAGATCGCCTCCCTGTGAACAAAGATTGACAGAACAAGAGGCCTGTCAGTGTCACACTCACACAGTCTGAGAGAGACACTTGCATGTCTGTTTGAGTTTTCTGTGTTGTTGTAGTGTGAGATTTGTGCCTTTTGAGCAGCTAGACGTACAAGCTGTAGTCTCACCCTTTTCATCTGTTTTGAGAGACTGATTCTTCAATTATTTCTCTCGGTGTATCTCAGGACCCAAGGGCAGTGGGAGCCAGAATTGATCCACTGAATTTAGGATTTTTATTAGGAATTTCTCCCCATAAAGTAAACTTCTGTCTAGTTAGTTATTGTTCACCAGTCCCTCCACTCTCCCCCTGACTTCAAACTGTATTCCTTTTCAAATTCAACCTCCTATCACCTTGCTCTCTTGTTATTTCTTGTGGGTGTCTCTGTGTGACTGGACTAACTGGAGCAGGAGGTAAAAATAGGGCTGAAGCGCACTTTTCCTTCGACACTGGCAGCTCCTGACCTGCACCACGACACTTATTTAAATATGAAAGCTGTCAAATCCCACAGACAGGTGCTTCGGCAGAGCTCCAAACAATACCAGCAGGGACGCATAACGCAGAAGTAAGGACAGGTGATTGTTTTTATGGTTGAAATAAAGATTTGCCCAATTAAAAAAGCTTATTTTGAGTAACAACCCATGAAGAAAGCACAAGCTATGAGCCAAACTGTGTATCAAGAGAGTAAGAGTCTCTACACTTCTTGCATTGACTAAAAATTATCTAGTTGGGATTAACCAGATAATCTTTGCGATTTCAATTAGATTTGAGGTTTCAAAATTGACATGCTGACATTTTATAGATAGTAAAAACCTGCTTTAAAAACTTGAAGGGGGAAGGTTTTGTTGTTTATAGAAGCTTCCTATTTGAAAGCAGCTCATGTGGTTTTATCAATCGAGATTTAGGATTGGAGTTTTTATTTCAGAGTAATCTTGCAGACCTTCTGAAATGATGCACTTCTCAAAGAGAAGTAAGAAAAATCACTGACTGACAGCTAATTATATCTGACAGAGAGGTGTTCTACTATAAATCATACACTCTCGACAGGGGGGCTGGACAGTAATGCTGTCCACTCACATGGGACTCGACTCAAACACGACTCACTTATGTCCAAAAGTATTTCATTTTAAATATGTGCGGACATGGTGAGAAAAGTGCTTTCACAAGAAGGTGGCAAGTCCTGTCACTCAGAGTTACATAATGTCATGATGAGCCAATGGCACTATCTCCAAGAAAAAGGTGTTTCTTTGGTTATTTTCATCACAGTGAACCTTACCATGCCACATATTAGCTGTGCCCGGCCTAATATTCATATGTTGCAGGTCCATAGAGCAGAGGTCTCCAACCTGTAGTTCTCCAGCCCTTTTCCCAAAGGCCTTCTGCATTTCTACATACTTTCTACATACAAAGTTGCTCACTGGAAATACCAAATGGACAAAACTGCTGTAGAGGCTTCTGCCAACAATGCCCCCTTATATGATTAAACAGAGGAAGATGAATGCATTACAGTGTTGCTTTGTAGAATTGACTGCTGTATCCTGCTTATTTAAATGTGTTAATATTCAAATCTTTGTGAAGCCCAGTCACATCTGCTCTATTAGAAACTCCCCTGCATCACTCTCCCCATCTGTTTCTCTGTATCATTTTGCTCTCATTCATCTCTCCACCTACAGCTCCAAATGCATTCACACTCACACTGTCCTCTTCCCTGGCCTCATCTATATTCTGTAGTACTCTGTAGCAGCACCAACAGATGGATGACACTCCACTGCTGAATAATGCACGCAACATTTCTTGACTCTGAGAGCGAGAATGAAAAATGCGAACACACGATCGCTCGAGGCCACAAACCAATTCTGCCCGTCCAACGCCTCGTGACTGTTTTGAATTCATCATTTGGTTCAGCGGATGAGCACAGCAGCTCTGTCCCTGTCACCGCTCCACGGGCCCGTGCCGCACTCCCAAATTAGAGATAACGATCATGCCCGCAAAGGGCCACAGAGGCGCACCACGGAGAGCGCACCGGGACAGTATTTCAACCCGTAACATTTATTTGAGAATAGACAACTACTAGTTAGTTATTTTAATGAATTATTTTATGATATTGGCAACACTTTCAAAAAAGAAAACAATTAGTCTATTCATAATTTAATTTCTTTTATTTAAAATACAAATCTCCTCTCTGTTATGATGGAGTAGGGTAATATCAATGTGAACTATTGTACTGCTGTGCACATTTAACACACAGGAGCAGCTTTTCATTGTTATTTCCTTTAACATCCAGTTAACAATAGTTGAAAATCTCAGGTGCAGTTGAGTGGATTTAGTAACTCATGCCCCTAGAGGCCATAAGCGCAGGTAACGTAGCATGTTAAGTTTTTTGTGTTTACTCATTTATTGTCCGTGAGAGTAAATACTACGCTGACATAAAAGATAAAGTGTGAGAGGGATATTGTACACTGTGCCACAACTCAATGACACAATGGAGATCATTTTTTTCACTCAAACTTGGCTGTAAATACTGTTTAAGTGGCGCTAGCCCGCAGTTAGCTTTGCCCATTAGCCTGTTAGCTTCTTCCTCGTGATTCCATTAGTGTGTATTGGTGGCTCCGACCCGGAGGCAGGGGAGTTGCAAGGGTGGTTTTCTGGACAGAGACACCAGGGGGAGATGAAAGGACCCTCCAATCATCCCATTAACACTTGTATTACTCCCAGAGGGACTACGAAAAGGATTTATGAAGGTAAACAAGTTACTTAGTTCTTCGTTAAATAAATTTGGACACTTAAAACTATGCTATGCAAAGCAAAAACATTACAATCCTTCACATTTGGTTTTACAAATAACCCGTTCTTATAAATATGTGGAATTGCGCCAAAACATTTTAGTGATGATTACGTTAAAAAGATAGCCTTATAGTTCATGACGCTGTTGTGTGTGTTTTCATTTTAGTTACATTATTGCCTCACCTTGACCAGTTCCATGACCAGGTAGAGTTCGCTGTAAGTGTCCATCTCCTCAATCAAAAGAACAATGTTTGGATGCTTGACTCTGCGCAGGATGGCCACTTCATTCTGGATCATATGCTCCTAGAAAAATAAACAATAAAACACGCCTTAGCCCCAAATTCAAAGCACTGCCATTGTAAACAGTGCGGTCTGTTTTTGTAGTCGCCCCCTCACCTTGCCTCGGCACTTGCCCTTGTTGATGATTTTGAGCGCGTATTCCCTACCCGTGGACAGCTCCACGCACTCCCGCACCACGGCAAAGTTCCCATCCCCAAGCATGCGGCCGACGCGGTATCGGTCTGAGATGTAGCACGGCACAGCGGGAACCTCGTCTATGGGAACATCAGCTGCACGGGAGAGAGATGAACCAGATTAAACACAACATTAATCCTTTTCCTTTGGGCGTTTTGAGGTCACCGTTGTAAATCATCTGCATGTGCATATTGATCATGGTTGGCCGACTATCCTGGCAAATTAAAGACCTTTAGCTTCTGACTCCCTTTAGCTGGACTTTCAACTAGTCTCCAAACATTTTCCAACAGCCCTGTTAACACAGTTAATTCCCATTGTCCAGAGTGCGATATCCTGCCCAAATATTATAAGACATCAAGGTACACCAGAGTACTGCTATACAACAATATAAGAAATATAGTAACAAATAATAAGTTCACTTCTACATAAAAGATCAGTAGACAAAGCTGGTAAGGACCGGCCATTGAAATGAATGAGCAGGGTGTACAGACAGGAACCCGTATAAAGGTCACAGATGATTCACATTTCCCGGTGGTATTTAAAAGTACATTGTAAGCGACCGAAAGCGAAGAACAGTTCGTATTACTCACCTTCAGGGACAGGCCCATTGCTCTCCTCCTCTGGGCTGGACACTTTTGCAGATGACAGAGAAGAGGAAGACCCTTGAGACCCCTGTGAGGAAAGACATTATGTTCATTATCCGTCTGTCTCACAGTGACTGAAATGGTTACACCACTGACTTACCATATATAAAGATGTAGCCAAGGACCCAATCTCAATTATGTACTTTGTCAAATGGTTTTGTAAGATCTTTGTAACCAAGCACTCTTTAGTCAATATTTTAGTCACTTTTTGCTACTTCTAGTTTCAGACGCATACAGAGATTCCTGCAGCTTATTTGCAAGTCTAGAAATATTGCTTTCAAGCACACTTACAAAGAGACCCAGTGAGCCGACTATAACATGGTTACAAAGCAGACGAGAGAGCAGCGTGTCCCAAATCTCTCTCCTCCATTCACAAAACTTAGCCTAACACTGAGGCATCTCCCTTGCTGTTTCCCAGCTCACTGTTGCCCTGAATACTAAATGGGAATACAGCGTTAGGTGCTGATAACAAGTGAGTATGGACGGTTCTGTGGCATCGGGTGGTTAGTAATAGGAGGGCATTATACGGGACGCGGGGATAAGCATCAGGAGACCAAACCTTATTACTTCCTGCTCATTGTGGCCTGGTCGTCATGGCAGCAGCACTGATGGAGGAGGCTCGGTGTAAACCAATACAGACCCCTGTCTAATGCTGGATGGAGTTTTGAAAATGTCAGCTGGCAACACAACCGCACTTGAAATATCCAGTCGAAAAGCAGAAGCAGAATTCAAAAAGTAAAAAAAAAACACACACAAAATGTTCTACTCTGGTCGTATTGCTTTCACCTGGAAACAAATGAATTGCCATCTCTCGCAATAGGATGTGTAATTATTGCAGTGATTCTCAATAGTTTTTTAACGGAAAGTATGATTTCCGTGGCCATTTTAACGCAAAAAGGGGAAAAAAAATTGTGATGAATTTGTCCACAAAATAAACTGTAAATCTGGCATTATCCTTTTTTCAGATTTCGTCACCATAAATATAGGCAATTTTGACCAATACAATGCCTTATTTTTTTATGAAAACATTCAATGAAGGAAAATTTGGAATACATGGTTATTATGTTTTTGTATCGGTGACCTTTTTTCTTCTTTTACCGTAAACAGATAGTAATGTCTTCCTTTGTTTCTTATTTGTGTCCATACAATCCTATTGTTTTTTTCTCACAAGCCCAGCACATAAATTTGCGACATACCGTACCATGCTAAAAGAGTAAAAAAGTAAGCTACATTGATCTGTGTGTTTTTGAGACGTCCAGTGGTGACGGGCTTTGATTGCAAGACCCTAATCCAGAGAAAATCTTTAATCTTGTTTCAAACTCCTTCAGCGTTGTCTCATCTGACCCTGCATGAATTCAAGTCAAATTCAGTCTGTCTGGGAGAGTGAGGGAGGAAGGAGCTGTAACAAACAGATGAAGATGCAAGTCGCGATAATGACCCACATCTAAAATAATAAAAGTATTTACGGCGTTGTACGTCGCTGCTTGAATCATCTCTCCAGCTGCGACCTTCAAGCTACCCAGGTGAGACTCCACTGTGAGTCAGCCTGTGCACTGCCTTTATATAACCGTATTTTCCACCAGCTGAAGCTCAGAAAGACTGTCCTGCCCATGTCGCATACTGAAAACTCCCTCAAAGCTTATCCATAGCAAATAAAGTGAAGTCATTGTCTGCAACCGAACAGTTTTCAATCACACGGTCAAATTGCATGATTCCATCTTGATCAGATAAAATAATTCAACACTGCATACGTGGTAAATAAAATAAAAAACTTGAATATAAACCCAACAAGGTCTCAAGTTTATCGTACAATAAAACATAATAGCCCATCTGGAATGGTCCGACAAAGGATGCTCATAGCGGGGATAAGTAAGGAGACCGAAACCCATGAATAAAACTTAATTTCTGCCTATAAGATCCTAGTCTTAATGTTGTCAACAAACGATGGGCCAAAACTAGCACCATCGCGTCCACCGTCCTCCTATCGCCGCACTTCTTCCTGGAAACAAAATGCAGTTGCTATGGAAACTGGAGCAGGGAGAAGGCAGGAGACAGGAGGGGCCCATATATGGCCACTTCCTGTCTGTCTGCCGGGAAGAGGCTTAGTAGGATCTTTTAGATAAAACAAAAAAACGCTCGCGCGGAACTCGAGAGACAGATGGAGTGGCAGACAGGGTGAGATGGAGAATAAGACAAGAGGGGCAATTAAAGGGTCTAGGTCGGCGTGATTCGAGTACACAGACTTTTCATGGTCACGGTCTGGTTTTTTATTTACATTTTGTTGTGGTGTGGTTGGCCTGATTTGGTATAGTGCCTGGTCAAATCCTTTTTTTTTAAACTATTCTGGTTTTGCCCTTGTTTAGACTTATGACAGGTTTTGATGCTTTTGAAAATATGACTTATTTAGAAGGATAACACCAGTTGCATAATTATCATTTTATTACAGTGAAGCAGCAATTTCAATGAAGAAATGTTGGGCAGAAAAGTGTTTTTTGTTTGCATTTTTAAGCTTCTGACAGGAAGTGACATAGATGAAGGTAAAGTTCCACAGCAGTTTGACTCACCCATTTCCCATTGACTTAACATGGTTGGCACAGCAACATCTTAATCATCTAGGTCACTTCCTGTCAGTGTCCAATAAGGAAGTGAAACTATAAACATCACACCAATGGCCAAACTAAAGAACGCTGGGTACAGTCTTTAGCAAAATCTTAAATATAATTGCATTAACTTAAAAATCTGGCTGTGTTTTGTTCTGACTTGGCGCTTTCAGTCTTTTAGTCGTATAAAGAACCTTGGTTGAACCTCTATGCTTGTATCTAGCGACATAGCAAGGCAGACCCAGGCTATATTGATCTTGCAGGATTTGGCAGGAAAAGCTTTAGCTGTTATTGTTAGACCACGCTATCCATCTCTATGTTGCACAATATATACACTCACTATTCCGAGCACTACCTCTCTACTTTTTATATTTGTGCAGGCGATGACTCAGACCGCTAAAACACACAGCTTTTTTACATCCCAAGCAGCAGCAGCCAGCTCGAGATGTTCACACTCACAAGGGCAGCCGTTGCACATCAATTTGAATTAAACAGATAGGCCAGGATTGACCTCAATGATGCTGATGAGAAACACAGGCAGGAATAATTATCTTAAAAGTGAAATAAAAAAAAGGAAGAAAATAAAGGAGGAAAAACAAGCAATGCATGTTTTAAGAGGCAACTATGGTTCATCGCTGTGTCCTGGTTTGAACTGCTCTGACAGGCCCAGCCATCTGAAAGCAGGCTCAGTCTGTGTGATGTGAATGGGAAACTGCCAATAGTTATTATTGAGCAACTGGGACCTTGAGAACATTTAATCCATTCATGGCTTTGTGCCCTCAAGATTTCCGTGTCCAAGCAAAAGCATATAGACCAAATGGCAAATGAAGAATCAATAATATAAAAATTTAATGAAAAATGCTCAGTCGAGATGTTGCTTTGCTTTGGCCATAGGAAGTCAGACAACAGATTGAAATACATTAGGTTTGATTTCAAATCCTTTAATTAGTAGTAGTTTAATAATTTATAACCAGCCACAGCTGGTTATAAATTATAAAAAAAATTGCATTATCTATCTGAGCATTAGAAGCGCTTTGTTTAAGTTTTGACTTTTACAATAGCTAAGATGACCTTGTTGTTCCGCAGTATGGCTTTAAAGCAGAACTAAGTAACTCATGCCCCAAGAGGCCATAAACGCTACTGCAGGTGTCGTAGCATGTTGCGTTTGTTTTACTCATTCATTGTCCGTGAGAGTAAATACTACGCTGACAGAAAAGGCAAAGGGAGAGAGGGATATTGAACACTGTGCGACAACTCAGATCATTTTTTTTCACCCAAACTTGGCTGTAAATACTGTTTAAGTGGCGCTAGCCCGCAGTTAGCTTTGCCCGCTAGCCTGTTAGCTTCTTCTTCGTGATTCCATTAGTGTGAAGTTGCAAGGGTGGTTTTCTGGCCAGAGACACCAGGGGTAGATGACAGACCCCCCAATCATCCCATCAACAACTGTTTTACCCCCAGCGGGACTACGAAAAGGATTTATTAAGTTAAACAAGTTACTTAGTTCTTCTTTAAATATATGACATCAATTACTTAGTGAGTATTAATGTTATATTGAAACAATGGTTCTTGTGTAACTCCCATCTTCAGTAGCTCTGTCCTCAAGCCGCCTTTAGGTCTAAACACAAACTCCCTCCGCTCTGTGGCGGTTCTCCTTATCAACACCGACTGCCATCTCGCACTAACCCCAGATTTATTACTGTTTACTTCCTCTCTATAGAAACATAATACGTTTTCATGGGCACGGCTTTGTCCCAAGTTCTCGCTGAGATCCTCATAAAACACAGACTACGGGGAATATATTTGTGTCATGTTTAGACCCCGAGTAAAGCGCAGAATTTTATCGAAAGGGACCGCGCCGCTGTTGAGGATTTTGTCATGCAGCTCATCTGAATGGACACGGGCAGTTTTCTAATCATCAAAACCGATTAAATGAATTTGAAGCAGTTGAGCGGAGACGGCGACTGCACCTTTGGGATTATGTGAGTTGTAATCTCATCTGAAGACAAAGCGGACACAGAGATGGTTATCGTAATGGGCCTTGAATGAAAATCAGCGCAAAGGAAACAAAATAAAGACAATCTGTTTAACGCTGTTCACATGAACCCTGCCTAATCTCAGTTTTGCTTGGAGGTTTGCAAGAACGGTCGTGGACTCCTTGTGGGGATGTGGAAATTCAAAGATAAACATCAGAAGACTTTCAGGTTAATTTATATTGAATCTTCCTATTTAAAGGCGCATTATGCAACTTTTTATGTGGGAAAAAAAAGTTGAGAGTTGTGTGTATTTGACCATGTAGTGGCTGTATGAGTGGTCAGCACGGCACCTTTACTTTCAATGACGGCGGTCTCTAGGACGCTCCAGGGTCAATCGTTTGGAAAGTTTTCACTGCTGACGGACCCTCTCACCAGAGAACCTACAAAACAATCCTGGAGCAGCGTAGAGGCCTCTGTGATCAAAAGTAAAGGCGCCAAGTTGACCCCTCATACGACCGCTGGGTCACTGCAAGGTCAAATACGCACAAATATCAACTTTTTTTTCTGCATAACAAGTTGCATAATGCCCCCTTTAACATATAAGATACTCAGAGGCTAAGATTTATTAATGTTAGTCCTAATTTGTCTAATGGTGGCTAACTTTAATCCTAATTTGACCCCCCTGATCTTCATGTTGGGCTCTCAAAAACACACAACAAACAAAATGAAATGACAAATAATTTAATGACTTTCACAAAATGCAAATGGACACATACATGAATGAAGATGCAAACAAACAAAGAAAGACAAGGGGCTGGCAACGTTACATGACAAATGAGCAAATGTGCGATAAAAGTTTTGGACTAAAGTTTGTGTTTTCATGAAACAAGCTCCTAGTGTATGCAACCTGTGTGTAAATGAAATTGAGTTAGCTTCCTCATGTACCGCTGCCAACTTTATAATAAATAATCAAAAAAGAAACTAAAAAAGAAAAAAACATCTATGACATGAACACAACGTGAATCCAAATAAAGAAAAATCCTTTGCGACATGGAGGTGACATGACAAACCAAAGCGACTCATTCACCCGCTTGCACACGTTTGCACACAGTGATGAAGTTAAGTGCACAACACAGAAGTGAATGGAGCGCGTACACGGAGCATGCAACTCCGGGGCCGCGGACATGAGTGAGTCAGAGACGAGGATGGAGTGGGAGAGCGGCGCCACGTTTAGCGCTTCGTAAGCTCATACTACCGTCATTGTATTTATGTATTTACCGCTTAGAGCAGGGCAGATTCAGTTCATCTCTATTGGCTGTAGTGAAAGGCAGATGAAATATTCAGACTTGTGTGGGCTGGAAGTTGCAATGGTTAGGTAACTGTGAAAAGTGTGGCTCGCAATGCAATTTGGGCCGTCTCTCGTGAAGTCAAGAAGAAATGATGTCATGCTATAGTTTGGCCTTGGTTTGATAAAATAAATAGAAACATGTAGAAGTTTCTCAATTTGTGCAATTTGCTAGAAGTACATTGTTCAAGTGGTATACGTATAATGTCTCTTTTCTGATTTTACAATATACTGAAGGACAAAACAAATTTGATTCTACTACCAGAAGAATTAAGTGTAAAGTGTTTAGGTAGGCAAGTAATGGCATGATAATTATAAACATACAAAGACAGAAAATGTCTATTTAGAAACCTCTTAATTCGTCTGCACTTTGGATGATCAGTATTAAGCTTGTGATAAAAAGTGACCTCACAAATGCATTTATTTCTAAGACATCTTTCTTTTGTCCAATACTGTCTCCTGCTATGGAAACACATTTAATAGTAACACAGTAAAGGCTTGATATACAATAGAAGCAGGCTCGTGAATGTAGAGCAGTTTTTCACACCGCTGTTGCCAATTCATAAAATGGGTCATTTGTGCATTCATTGAATATAGGAATTGCGCTGCCGGTGCTAGCATCGGGTGGCTGTCGTCACAGTGCATAAAGGATCAGTGGTGTGCTGTGTATTCGGGGCAGACAGTGATGTATGAGAGGGCGCTTTAGGAGGAGAGGCCCATGTTCAGGCGAAGGGGCTGCGGTGGTCTGAAGTGGGCTGCAAACACCTCTAAGTGTTTAAACGCTCGGTGCAACGAGGTGGACCAATTTAATGGGATGCATGTTGTAGGTCAGTGTGGCTGAGCTAAATGCTCGCATTTATTTCACAGGGAATGCACAAAGAAGAAAGGTTTACATTAGAAAAAGGAATTGAAAATTTAAAATAAAAACCTATTTGTAAAGCTGCCTTGGCGTTATTGTCCCTTTTGAGTGAATCACGTGAATTGTCTTAGGGTTAGGGCGAGTAGACAGTGCGCTCTAAATTTTTTAACCAATTGCACATTTAAAACATGTCCAGACGCTATGACATTTTAGCGAGGGCTGAATTATGAATTAAACTTACACAAGACGAACATTATTATTTGGAACGTGTTTGCAAAAGTGTGCAGATTGGATAGTTTGTTTGTTTGCTAGTTTAGTACTACGCCTGGTTTATGATACTGAATAAACACTGTACCTGTGCTGAGCGTGAGGTGGGTATAATTTCAGCAAACTTGCAGCTCACTTCTCAAAGAAGCTTAGGATTCATTTACAAGGCAAATTTCTGCAGTTAATGCCCTTTCATTTGGGAAAAAGGAGGGAGGGGGAGAAACGAAGTGAAAGTTAAATTAAAATCTGCCACAAAGAGAGAGAAGGGATGGCAACATAAGGAGAGGCAGGAATTATATCATGAGGCTGAGGCTGCAGATAACAGGCTTCTATACTGAGCTATTTCTAGACGAGTGTCAGTAGTGTCAGTGCAAATACAAATGATGCTCTTTTTATGTCAGACACACATGAACTGAGCAAGTGAAAAGCTAAATGGAAATTCTATAAAACGAATAGGATTTTATTAAACGGCAGAATATAGCCAGACAGAGAAGCTATCATATGCAAAAGCTAGCCATTAGATTTGTGGTTTGTGTTTTAAATCCAAGACTCCATTCACTGTGCACATTTACACATGTCCTGGAGCTTTTGAGAACATTTGAGAGAAAACCGCAATATGAACTGTTAAACTAATACAAGATAAGAATCACATGTTTGCAGAGGACTAAACTAGACCTAGATTCCCATGGAGACAGATAGATCTGTGACATATAGACAAAGGAATTCAAAGAAACGTAGGCAATGATTTACTGTTTTTGGAATAAAATGGTCATGGCGTGAAAGGACTGCTTTGGGAGGATGAGAGAGGAGTCAACTCTGGGCTTTAGCAGCTTCATCCTCTCCCCCATTTAAAATACTTTCTCTAAATCTGCTTAAACTTGCAGAAGGATCATCTTGGGACGCAGAAATAGCCGAGCTGCCATTACTCCACAGTGTAAAGATCCAGCTTCGAAAATCCCTGCATATTCCCACCACTCTCTCCTCTCACATATGTCGACCTACTTCCATTCCCGATCACTGCAGCGGCTCCTCACTAACTGTAGTTACAGCCCAAATCTGACCTTCATATACCACCAGTATATGATGCTGAGATTCAAAAGCCTCGGGGCAAAAACAACCATTAATTTTCCCTGGCATATCAAGCTAAAGCAACAGCGCGCTCGATTACTGTATTTCCAACGCTCTGCTGATTCCTGTAGCCTATGCGGATTCATACACAGGCCAGACGCTAATTTATTTTCCAGGCTAAAAAAAAGCTACAATAAATAGCTGAATAATTGCGTGATACATCATAGGCGTATGGCCCCACTGTCAGCTTAAAAAGTGAAAGGCGCGCGTAAACGTTTTGATGCTAAGCTAATTCTCGCTCCCATTTGGATACATGACAGGTAGAGTGCTGTGCTGGCAAATGAATACTGAGATTGAGGTGTTTGTTTATAGCCGAGGGAAAGAAATCCGCCACAGCTCTTAGAGGGAAATTAAAAAAGCGGCTTGGTGTAAATGTGGTTTGATTAAGGCCCATATTAAAGGCTGAAGAAGTGGATTACCTAATACTCTGAAGTCTGCGAACTCAAAGCGAACTCAAAGTCTGAGCCATCGTGAATTGCATGCTCCTTTTAGATCACGTTACTCCATCTCTTCTGTTTCTCCAAATTCTTGATTTTTAAAGTGTCAATATACATTGTGACACAAAGGTGTTGTCAGTCACACAAAAATAGGAATAGATGTAAAACACTCTTTTGAGACCAAGGGCTACGTTCATAAAAACAAATACCATACAATGACTTACTGTAGATCCACGTCATTGTTAGTTTAGTTAATCTCTTAAGGACCACCTATTTGGATCCACCTATTGGGGAGTAACTTTTCCGAATCACAGGTAACGGGCAAATGTAAGGACGGAGGGAGTGTATTACATATCTCACTCACTGGCGTCACGATAATTTAAACACTTGGTCCCCGTCGTTTAACATCACACTGACAGCGCTGCACTGGCGAACACGGACTGCCATTACGAGTGTGTTAGTCTTCAAGTCATGGTCGCCGCTTGTCAGAACAGCGGCCAGCTGCATCGTACGACCATTTCAACAAACTGATTGGACAGCGCTCAGGATGACATATCACCACCACATTGTGCAGTCTAATGCTCAGTGGACACAAAGTTGTCATTGTGTCATGTTTTTAGTCATCACAGATATTGCGCACAGCTTATAGTGGCTGTAAGATGTGAATGATTTACAAGTGTATTATAGTCACATCCTTGAAAGAAACTGAACAAAAAATGAAAGGAGTGTTTTGAAACCCTATTAACACTGGATACAGAATGTAACATTGGACCCGAACATGCCGTTTTCAGCCATCGCTGCAGCACTGGACGGGCTTGACCCTTTCTGTGACACTAGTCACGTTGTTGTGTTGCTCTAAGATGTGGTTGGTCTAAGTTCATTCATGGTTTTGTCCTGAGAACATACAAAGAGGTGTTATGGACTAAAATGCACCTCTACGCTACTTCTACTACTAGTCAGTGTTGCGTCAAGTTCCACCAAGGCCTGCAGTGCAATGCTTTTATGACGATTCCCAAAGAGAATAGGGGTAAGGATTAATGTTCAAAAATGTTGAATGCGCCATAAGGTTAAAAATCTTAATACAAAAAAACCAAAACTGTAATCATCATTTACCCAAAACAAGATATAAAAAAGTATAGTCATGAGACAACACAAAATAAAGTTACTTTGTTAATAAATGATAACACTAGTCTTTTATCACGTATTAATGTGGCACAGGTACCAAAAAAGACAAGCACTGCTAACTTAAAAACTGAAAAGTATTTGGCTCTATTGTTGTAACTGATTGTTTGCAAGAATGGCCTTTTGACAACAATTAGAAAGAAAGATCTGCGCAACACAGAAATAACAAACCACATTATCCCGCTCTAAATTGCACTGCACGACTTGGTGGAAACGTATATGTTCATAATAGTTGTGAGTTTGCCGTTTTTCTCCTGCTCTTACCCGGCGTTGGATGAGGTTGTTGGGGCTGATCGGGGAGGGGCAGGGAGACTTTCCCGAATGTGGAGTGGAGAGCTGACTGGCCGGCGTCCCGTTCACTGGAGGGGAGAAAGAGGGAGGAGAGACATGAGCACATAAGAGGCTGAAATAGTATTAAACCTGAATGCGGATCAGTTAAAACAAAAGCCTACAAGCAGCCTACACATTCGCCCTCGGCACCCACCCACTCACCACGCTGGCAGAAGTAACGGAACGGGGTGAGGATAAAGGAAATCACATCATCTCTACTCTAGTGGTTCTTATACTGTGGTCGTAAGCTGGATCATGATGAGCAGTATGCGAGTCTGAGGAGACGAGGAGTCCTGACTAAGTTTAATTCAACACCAGTTTTGGCAAGTTTAGTGCCGCGTGTGTTCCTGGTTTAGTTCTGTTAATTCTAAAATTCTGCAAGGTGCTTTTAGACAGGCCAACCAAAGACACTTTTTTCTCTGTCAGTTCTAATTCTGTAAAGAAAATTGCTCGGTTGTTTGATAAATGATTAAATACTACAGGTTCTGCTCAAAGAAACCAACTCATAGAATTTATGAACATTATCACACCATTTTATAGTTGTGGATAATAATCTATGCAGCACATATCGTAATATCATTTAGGTACCGGTGTCGGAAACCAAGTACTGTTACCACCATGCGTTACTAACTTCTCCTGCAAAAGACATTCACAGTCTTCCGCCTCTTACAACCTTAGGAACTAGTCATTTTCCCAATCAGTAAGGCTCAGATCATCTTAAAACAGGCTATTGATTCCTGTGCTTGTTCCAGTCATTATACCGCTGGAATTAAGAGGTGCAGGATGTTCTTAATAACGTGGCTAATCTATCAAATTATCCCCAAAAAATGAATGCAACTATAACAACATTATGCCATTGTTTCCGAGTAAATAATAAAACTTTTGCTCCTGTGACCTCCGTCTCCTTCACCAGATGCAGCATAGTCTCTTTAAAGACAAAAGCATTGGTGAAGCTGGTTGTGCGGATTAGCTGTCCCGCGCTCGGAAAACTGTCCCCGCTCACAGCGTTGTGGGTTCGAGTCCCGAGCTCTGGCAATTTGCTGGATGTCGCTCCCCGCTCTTCACCACCTTTCACTCTGAACCTTCCCCCCCCCCCCAATTAAAAAAAGAAAAGGTTTTTAAATACTTAAAAAAAAAAAAACCTGCATTAGTGTCATTACTGTGTGGTCAAGCAAACGGCACATTTGTTTTGAATCAAAAGGCGCTGCCGGCATCATGGCTCACGAAACTGAGAATCAAAGTGCGAACAAAAGCATCACCTTAAATAAACTCAAGATCACACTCCCTGACCTCCAAGTCCACAGTGTTGTTTACGTAAGAGGACACATGCAGCGCAGATGGAGAGGAGCGAAGAGGATAAACACATTATTTATGAAAAACCAAGGTTGTCTCGAGTCTGCCATCTGACACGCCAATTTAAATACATTATTTCACCGTTTTATTATCATTTGGATGTGAAAAGCCATGGTATTGCCCCTCTTAGGGGATTGAGCTCTCAGGGTGCACATCTCAATGTAAGATGAGATAGCCTTTATTGGTCTCACAATGGAGAAATTCACTTGTTATACAACTGAAAATGAAGATGGTCATATCCTGGTGGTGAAAGCAGAGGATGAACTTTGAGTTGTTCATTGAGCTGTGGTAGACAAAAAATGAACAAAACAAGCACTAGACAAATTACAGCTATCATTTGAGCATAGTTTGAGACCCAGAGAAATGAGACTACCATGTTCTTGATGCTCCCCTCATGCTCCCATTCAATGACCTATTGTCTACGCATCAGTGAATTATACAGTCATACAGAACACACGCACATGATTAAACCATTTCAATGTATTATAAGTCAGATTGACCTTTGTGCCCAGGTACACAATATGCTACAACATGTATAAACAGACAAGACACCACCCATCCTCAAACATGCCCTCTCCGTAAGCCATCATCAGATCATATATAATGCATAACAACGTGTAAACTGTCTATTATTAGCCGCTTTCAAAGCCACGGTTCCCATCAGTGAAAAGCTACTGTCAACCAGCGGCAGTAAAGTGGTCCGTCCTCCCCGTTTCTCATCGTTGTTCCCGCAGAGATCAAACAACTTTGTGAATTATTCAAGACAATGCGATGAAACGCAACATGGACAAAAGAAATAAGCAGATGATAAAAACAGATCGTCACACAACACGTCTACGCTGTATGATTTAAAAGCAGATGTTTTTGAACGAGCCTATTTTTTGAGAGTGTTCATTGATGAATTAAGCTTCAGCGTTACGCACGGAGACACCCCTACCGGTTACACAACGATAAACAAAAGCGCCGAAAAGCCTCACCTACATCTGTTAGGGGGGGGAAAGGGCAACAATATTGCCCATCTCCATCTACGCCTGTAAGGTCATACACACGCGGTGGCTGCTGGCTTGTGATCAAATATTAATGAGATGGAGACGGAGAAAGTTGGTGACAAATGTGACACATTTAACATTGAGATGGCCTAAATATTCAAGTGCCAATGGTGCCTCAAACCTTACCTTCTACTTCCAACATGGTAAAAAGCACAGTGATAATCCAATGCGTGAGCGAAAGGCGGAAGAAGCACCGCAGACCGTCTGTGTGGCTGTAGTAAATAGTGTTGAATGAAGCGAGGCGAGTCGCGCGCTACTACAGCGATGCCGCTGCCCTGCCTGCGCAAACGGTGACGCGCGCGCAGAGAGAGAGAGAGAGAGAGAGAGAGAGAGAGAGAGAGCGAGAGAGCGAGAGAGAGAGAGAGAGAGAGCGAGAGAGAGAGAGAGCGAGAGAGCGAGAGAGCGAGAGAGAGAATAAGAGAGAGAGAGAGAATAAGAGAGAGAGAGAGAGAGAGAGCGAGAGAGAGCGAGAGCGAGAGAAAGCGAGAGAGAGAGAGAGAGAGAGAGCGAGAGAGCGAGAGAGAGAGAGAGAGAGAGAGAGAGCGAGAGAGAGCGAGAGAGCGAGAGAGAGAATAAGAGAGAGAGAGAGAGAATAAGAGAGAGAGAGAGAGAGAGAGCGAGAGAGAGCGAGAGCGAGAGAAAGCGAGAGAGAGAGGAGAGCGAGAGAGCGAGAGAGCGAGAGAGAGAATAAGAGAGAGAGAGAGAGAGAGAATAAGAGAGAGAGAGAGAGAGAGAGCGAGAGAGAGCGAGAGAGAGAGAGAGAGAGAGAGCGGAGCGAGAGAAGAGCGAGAGCGAGAGAGCGAGAGCGAGAGAGAATAAGAGAGAGAGAGAGAGAGAGAGAGAGAGCGGAGCGAGAGCGAGAGAGAGAGAGAGCGGAGCGAGAGAGAGCGAGAGCGAGAGAGCGAGAGCGAGAGAGAATAAGAGAGAGAGAGAGAGAGAGAGAGAGCGAGAGAGAGCGAGAGAGAGCGAGAGAGAGAGAGCGAGAGAGAATAAGAGAGAGAGAGAGAGAGAGAGAGCGAGAGAGAGCGAGAGCGAGAGAGAGCGAGAGAGAGAGAGAATAAGAGAGAGAGAGCGAGAGAGCGAGAGAGAGAGAGAGCGAGAGAGCGAGAGAGAGAGAGAGCGAGAGAGAGAG